>OY735249.1:19068286-20371108 GCA_963457695.1 Neria commutata | reverse complement strand
CCGTTAGACTTGCTATTGCAAATGCTATGCAAATATTGAAAATGGCATCACTTAAGATACTTTATGTATTTTATTATGTTAAAAACAAACTCAGACAATCAAAAGGAAATATTCTGAGGTGCACGCGAAATTAGAATAGGTGAAATCAATAAGCTTGTTTGACATTTTGTTGTAATGAATCATGCTTTAAGAAAAATATAAAATTCAAAGAAACTAAATAACAATTTTTTTATAGTTGCATATTGAAGAAATGTTTCTTAATTCGCATTCCTTATGTTTCCCTCATTCCCAGCATTGTGCCGCCGCTGGCCGCTCTAATACTCTTTTGCACCTTCGTATTGCCCATGTGGGGCTCCGGGCCACAGTGGAACTTGGTGGTGGGACATCATGCGGACATTTGCAAGAAGAATTGGTGGCGTAATTTGCTTTTTATACACAACTACTTTGGGTTCAGCGAAATGGTAAGAAGGCGCAATTATAATGCATAGCATGTTTTAGCTTGCCGCGCTTTATGTTTGTATTGGATTTCCCGTATTTTCAGTGCCTCACACATACGCACCACTTGGGCATCGACACGGAGCTGTTTGCGGTGGCGCCGCTGATGATTCTCGGCTTGTGGAAGTGGCCGCGCAAGGGTCTGTTCACTCTGCTGCTACTGGCTGTCATCGGCACTGGTGCTCGCTACTACACCACCGTCGTCAATCAGTTGTCCAATTACATTTACTTCGGCACCAAGTGAGTATTCCGCAGGCTATATACAGAAAGATTCTATAGCATCATACAACGCCGGTACAAAAACAAAAATAGTGCTCTGATTCCAATCAAATTTCGTATGATAGCTGCGGTTTTTCTCATTTTTAAGTTTTTCTAATCTTGACTAAACAAAGCAGTCAAGCGCGAATAGGGCTTGCGCAAACAGGGTTCCGTACCAGATCTACACTCATTAGTATATGTCATATACGTTTTCTGGCCAAACGAGAAAGCATGTATTTCTGAGGGATTGGTTGGAAGGGGTCATTTTTTCGATATCATTAAAAAATTCCCCTTTTATGTCGGCAAGGTTAATTGAAACTGAGTTGCACTTAAGCATTTCACACAGATCAATCCATAGGCAAGATGTGGAGGGCGGCTTAGCAGATGCGTGCAAAAGCCATTTATTTCTAAGAAGAACAGACTTGCAGAACACGAATCCACAAGGTCGCATATAAACTGGACTACTGCCAAATGGAAAACCGTGCTTTTTTCTGGAGAATCGAAATTTAACCTGCAAGGTTCCGATGGATTGAAGCTAGTGTGCAGACCAAAAGGACAACGTTTAAGTCCACGTTCTTCGAAAGGCACAGAAAAACATGGGGGAGACAATGTAATGGTCTGGGAATCGGTCTATTTCACAAAATGAGTGGTATAAGGGACCGTTTTCTATAAAAAAAATTTTTACAAATTTTTTGCTACCACATGCGGAAAAGAGGATGCAGTTAGACTGGATCGTCCAGGACAATAACGATCCTAAACACACTGCTAAATGTGTACAAAAATGGTTCGTTGCTAATAAGGTCGATGTTCTGAAGTGGCCCATACAATCGCCTGACCTTAATCGCACAGTAAATCTATGGAATATTGCGGAATCCGAAAATTCAACTAGAATCCTGTAAAAATATGGATGCTCTATTCACCCAAGCAGAAATTGCATGGAAGAGCATTACTCCGAGCATTTTCAGTAAGTTGGTGGAGTCCATGCCACGAAGATGTGCAACTGCTCTTAAAAATAACGGATACGCCAGGCAAAAACTATTTTTTAGTCAATATATTCCATACGTACTTCAGTTTTGTCGCACCAATTTTGAGGATTTTGTTACTTTTAAATCCATATTTTTGTTTTAAATGAAAAATAATGTTATGTTTCAGTTATTTTACCAGAACTAATCTATTTTCTACAAAAAATTTGTTTCATGCCTATTGTACAACTTTATTCGTCTTATTGCGAACAAGGTAAAGTCCGTGCTTTAGTTTTGTCCGACACGTTACATAAGTATATAGAAATGATCAGAATCACTTTCTGTCTTGATTTCCGTTAAAATGGCTTTAATTTATTTAATTACTTATTTAAAGGAATGATATTTTGTATTTAAGGTAAGATAAGGGCTTTTTACGTTATACGAAACAATGGGCGTGGTCCCCCCACTATATAGGCGGTAAAAATTTCCGCTAAAATAGCTCTCAATTGAGTAATGACGAACTTAACGAAATTTAGTACTCAAGTTTAGATATCAGCCTAAAATGCCTACGAAAAATTGGGAGTGGTCCGCCCGCCCGGTAGGCGGTACAATTAAACACCAAAAATTTCATTTCTTCCTGTAGATTATCCCCCCACTCGGTAACTTGTTGTAGGATATTACTCTGTCGGTGAAACCCGACTGATGTTTCCTTACTTGTTTAACTAAATATTCTTAGGGTCGACCCAACCTCCTTGAAAAATTAAAAAAAAATATTTCTTAACTTTTTATAGTGAAAATATGCTTACGTTATGGAGACCTAACATTACACCAAATTTCAGGTTTTGACGTTGAAAAAAAGTTGTGTTCATTTACACACTTCCGGAAACAAAAGCGACCTTTTAAGAGTTACCGTTGTTTCCCTTGAGCTTTCGGCAGCTTCCTGCTAACAACTTTTTTAATTTTAACTCAACAGACTAAAAACTAAAATATCCCATTCTAATACAACACCGCTGCCACGTTGAACACTTATTTTAATGCCTGCTTGCTCGTCAACAGCATACAGCGCCTCTTCCGCACCGCCGACTACATGTACTCCTTCCCGCCCCATCGCTCCACGGTTTACATCATGGGCATACTGCTGGGATATGGCCTGCGAAAGTACCGCAGCGTAAAACTTTCTAATATGCAGCTGCGCCTGGGCTGGACAGTCGCGACCGCGTGTGTGCTGCTCTCCCTGCTGGGTCCGGCACCCATGGGCGACATCAACTACCAGTACAATTCCACACACGCAGCCATTTATGCGGCGTTCGCGCCGATTGCATGGTGCATATTCTTCGCCTGGATTGTCTTCGTCTCACACAATGGCTACAAAAGTTGGTTAAGAGCTGCATCAACGTTGTCCGAAGTATTGTCAACGTCTTTATTTTATTGTTTGCAGATAAATTCACCGAACTGCTCTCTTGGAAGGGCTTCCAAGTTTCTACGAAGTTGTCGTACGCGCTCTACCTGACACAGTTCCCCGTATTCTTCTACAATGTAGGCCGTCGTCGACATATACACCACTACTACAATTTCGTTTCCATCATTGTGAGTTACCAGCTGCCATGCAGATTTTTACCATTTCAGAAATTTCTAATCTCTTCCTCCAACGCACATTCCAGTTGGACACCAACGAATTCATTTGCATTTTCCTGGCCTCCGTAGCGTTGACCATCTTCTTCGATGCGCCATTCCAGAATCTTAAGAAGCTGATTTTTAAGAGTGCCCCGACAGCACCAGCGAAACAACAGCAGCAACAACAAGACACCAAAGCGATAGCGGCGGCCGAAAGCTGCAATCAGCCAGATACGCCTGCCGTGACAACAGCGTCTTTGCATCCGCACTCCGATTAGCCCACAGCTCCTACTATTCCGACCGACCTATGCACACTTGTACTTATAACAACTTCTTCTCCTCCCCCTCACACATCCCTGAACTAGTTTTAATTATAGCCATAAATTAAGAGTATATATTTACGTTTACGTTATTAGCTTCTAAGTTTCCACAAATTTAATTTGTGATTAGTCCGAGTGCATAAGTTCTCCGATTTGTGATGTTTTCCCTCTCTTCTTCTGTAAATTATTTAAATTACTTTTAAAACCAAGTCTGTAGTCATTTGAGCAACACTTTGACTTAACCATTTCCGTCCCCTTATTGTGGTTGAGTAATGGCAACGAATTTTTGCATTCGATCGAAAGTGCATTTTACAGCTTAATTCAAACGTGCTTAAAATGTTGTATTTTAATTTTAATTAATTACAAATTAAAATTGTATATTTTAAAACTAAATAAAAATGAAACCAAAAATTAATCAACGATCAAACCAAATACTAATCACATGTAAAGGGGAGGGAGCGATTTGTATATGCAAATTTTAATCTATCTGCCGCAGCAATATACTGCAAGATGCTAATTTATGCTAAAATTCAAATTTTGTATGGCAAAAAATTTAAAGATTATCGGATCCATAGAAGAATTAATATTATTTTGAATCCCCAACATCGAGCACTTGCAATACGCACAGACAACTTTGAAGTATGTACCTCAATAACCAATTGCGATTACATTTGCTATATGATCTGCAGCAGTGATTGCAATACATAGCACAGTATAAGGGGTTTTTCCAAGTATAGGTACGTTCGTAAATGCAACCCAGCGGTTGCACTGCAAAGCAACGCGTCCGTAAAAGCAAAATGGCACAATACTGCCGCGTGCAGTACGTTCGTTAATGCAACGAAAGTTTCTGCAGCCAACCTGCAAACGAAATCAGCTGATCGGGCAGTGGCAACTAAAGTTGGCTGCACTACTGTCACCGCACGAATTTACTGCATTTACGAACGTACCTTATTTCTGCAGTTTCCAATTCCCTCAATTGTGACAAGCTAATATTACAGCCTCTATGATAAACAACTATTTTAAAAATTAGGTTCTTTTATTATGTTGCCCAAAATTTCGGTTTCTTTAATAATTTGTTACAACAAAATTAACGACAGCGCCAGACGCCTAGGCTTCAGAAAGTAACCCTACTCATTTCGAAACCAGTCCATCTACTTAGTTTGAGGAGCCTTCTTGGGCTGTGCTTGTGTACCTTCACGGAAACCGTTGCGGAAACGTCTTCTGACAACCTTCAGGTAGCGCATGCGACCAGTGCCAGTGGTCTTCCTCCTCTTGGCCTTAACAGACCAATTGTCTGCGGAAAGTAAAGAAAATTTTTGTTATTACTTTCGTTTTAAAAGATTATCAAATAAACGATTGAGGACAAATTTTGTTGGAATATACAATTTGACATTTCTTGGGAATGGACAAGTGCCAGTTTAATTTTATATTCAACTGCCTTCAAGGGTGAGGGCAGCATTTGTTTTATCTGTGTGCTTGGGACGCAAAGCTATAGTAACAGTAAACTGAGGACCTCAAAATCACAGATATTAAAATACATACATATTGGATATTTTCATATTTACACTTTCTTTTAAATTATAATACATGGACCGAGATCCTTGATGATTAAGTTAATTTTAATGTGTTATTTCAAGGACCTAGCGGAATAGTTCAAACGCTTTCCATTTTAATGGAGATAGAATCAGAAACGTTAGTTTGCAGAGTATAGCTTAAAATCCGAAATCTGAAGTTTTACAAATCCATTTTCTATTAAAATTAAGTTTCAAAATCAAGCTGTCTTTGATTCAACAAGTCCCAATTTAGACTACATATCTCCTAATTCACAATCATTTAAGAAGTTTTCAAGTTAAATCTGTTTTTTAGTGTTTAGTTACTCCGTTAGCTCTCTCTTATTATAAGACAGTGGAGGATTAATTAGCCCGGTTCCAGTGGAACTATATCGCCATCGCTAACAAGCTACATAAATCCTAAAAGTAAAACTTACAGGAACGCAACTTGGCGGCTGGGTAACCACACTGAGCGCAAGTTGACTTCTGGATGTGGTATGATGAGCGTCCGCAACGACGGCACAAGGTGTGCGTCTTATTATGACGTTTACCAAAGCTGGATGTACCTTTCGTCTGCAAGCAGTAAAATTAAATTATTAGTCACGTTGAAAAAAGCAATGAACATTTAATTTTCCCAAATCGCGTCTGCTAAACCATCACAATCAATTGATTCAAAAACCACTCTAATTTGTGTCTTTTATGTGCACTTCGCTTTCGCATTCCCTGGGAATTTCCACATTTCCACACAACACAATGTTTTATGAGTATTTTGCGCATATTTTTTAAGATTTTAGAACTGTGATGGCTATAGATTTGGAAGATTTCATAAATTGTATTTAAAACTTTAACCTACCATCTTGGATGGCGAACGAGCGAAGAAGAAAGAGATGACAACAGACGAAGCGAATTGGAAGCAGATGATGGCAATATGGCGTTTGACATTCCGGCGAATTCGACAACATTACCATCATTGCCTCGAAATATGTCCAACAAGATTTTGCATAACGGCTATCTCACTTGATATAAAATAATAATTGTTGTTTTTGCTTCCCGTTTGTGATTCCCAGTCACGAATATGGTGGAAAACTTGTCGAAAATTCTTTAACGAAACGGTATAATTTTGGAATAATGCACAGTAGACGTTTAAAAATTAAAACAAACAAAAATGGGTTTGTTTCGTTCGAATGGGCGTTCTCAGCTCTCGTCGATAGCATTCGACTCAATTAGTTTTTTTAAAACCGCTACGTACACTTTATTTTGTGCGTTTCTATTTTTATGAACTCCGCCCTTAATTTTCCGTGGCCGCATTAGAGAATATTTGTATATATGGTAACACAGACACGAATGGAAATGACTGACCAAATATCAAAGTGGTTGTATTCTCTGCATTCTACTCGATTCAGCCATGCGCGATATTAATTCGTACGTATTGTTAATTATTCGCACGCAGAATTCAGAGATTTTCTTTATAACTCTCCCTGGTTCCCACCACGTTCCCACGCAGACCGAACTCAAGAAATAATTTCAAACAGCTTTTCAATGCTGGCAGCACATTGCCTGCCGTCTTATGCGTCAAAGCCAAACGACACGGCGGATGTGCATGGAACCCTCGCCGCTAACAGTGAAACGGGCACTACTGCACAAGAGGACCAGGAGACGACACCACCAGAGAATGCTGAAGTTAAACCGTCTAATCTGCTAAGCAAAAACCAGATAAAGAAGCAAATTGCTACAAATAGACCACGAACTCGCCGCTTAATACTAAGAATTTCGCTAATAATTTTTAAAAAGATCAGAAGTTTTGTGTAATTTATAATTTTATTAAGATATGCCAAACAAGCGTTTTCAATGTTTTGGAATTTACTTTTTTGTTTTTGTTGACAAATGAAAGTAAGCAGTGGTGCCACCCATATTGAAGAATGTTCCCTTTGTGCACCAAAAATATCTAAACCACTGATATTTGGTCAAGCATTGTCTGTGTTACCATAATACATACAAATATTCCCTAACACATGCTCACGTTTGACTCAAACCATTTGACCGGCCCCGACACATGCTCATTTCGATGTTTACACGTACACATGCTTGACTCAAGCAATTTGACCGTGTCGGGGCCGGTCCGACCATGCTTGAGTCAAGCATGTGTACGTGTAAACATCGAAATGAGCATGTGTTGCTTGACCAAATATCAAAGTGGTTTAGATATTTTTAACGCACTGCAGGGGCCGATAAATTCCAGTGTGTCAGTGGAGAAATTTATGTCAACTTTCAACTTTTGCTGCACACATTTTGGGTTGACAGCTCACATACCCACTTTGTGGCTGCCATCAGTGTGAAATTAAAGTGTGGGAGCTGAATATATATTTATGTTCTACTTATTTCAATCAATATTAGGTTGAAACGATATATACACAATATTACAAGTTAATATACATAGTTATAAACTTGGGACGAAATATGTTCTGTAAATTATTTAAGAATGTTTACTGCTCAAGTTTTAAATTGCCGAAATGTGGTGACTCTTTTTGAACGCACGGATTCTGTGCATTGGAACAGCTCAAGTGCGCTTCAAATTTTTGCGCTTACACACTTGCGCAATGAAGCGCATGCACGCACCATTGGAATCGGCCATTAAGCACAAATAATTTTCTAATTTGTGTGTACTGATTCAGTACAAAACCGTTACTCAACACTGTTACCAACTTTTAAATTTCCGAAGCGGTCTTCGGAATTTTTACCGTTCATTTACACAACTGTTCATTTGTGGTGTTGAAAGTTATAAAAGAATCATGTTAAAACGCGTTGGGACTGAGATCGATATCCTGCAATGTCCGTATGATATTTCACACCAAATTCTACGACAACGCTTCCAAGTTCACCTTACCCGTTGCCGAAAATCCTACCCTAAGGCCGAAGTGGTTATTTGTCCTTTCAACATCACTCACCGCATTAACAAGGAGGAATTAACTGTAATTATAAGATTAACCAACTACAATACAAGCTCCTTCACCACGCCTATAATTTCAGTGGCATGTGTCCATCTGTCCAGATCGCCAATCCTTTGAGGTGTTCAGAACTTGTGATGCCCCAATCTCAGGTCTATCTACCAGCGTCAACAAATCGTTTTGTGGTGATAGTGACTGCGTACGGGCAGAGCCTAGTAATGAGGGGACCGACTGGGACAATGACCCTGGTAACATTTTTCCCCATTTGTTTTGCAACAGTTTTCAATTGCTCCTATACTTACATTTGCAGATGTGCCCAGCTATGATCCCAAGCAATACGTTGAGAAGGCTCAAATTCTTCGCAACCCAGTGGGCATGCAACCAGCTCAACGAGCTGCCTTCCGTGAAGCTGAGCGCAAGCGTTTGCAGGCGCTTATAAACTACGAAATGCACGGTCGAAAACAGTAAGCGTTAAAAAATGTTGTAGAAACTGATTATCGTCTAGTTCTACATGTATGTATGTATGTACATATGCATATTCCTCAATGGATTTAGTGGAGCACCTTTTTTTCTTTTCTCATGTGAAATGCTGAATTTAATTTTTTGTTTTCAATTACATTTTTGTTTCATGGAATATGTTAATTTTCATATTGTTTCACTTTAAGATACATTTACTAATTTTTGAAGATTAATATAAAAATTTTCAAATTTATAAATTTCATGCGGTCTTACTGAATTTGAAACTATCAGCAGCCATATCGTAGTTCCCGTTGAATACAGCATATAAATTTATCAAACATCGTTAATTACAGTATTTTCGAAAGCAAAAGAAATATCTTCAGTAATATATATTTACGGGAAAATATATTAAGGATACAGGTATACAAACCCTATACATAATATTGGGCAATGCAATTTAAAATGTAAAATCTAAATCATATAAATTTATAAACTTACAAGAATGGTCTTAACATTATTTTCAAAGCTTCCATACAAAAAAAATTTTATAAATTGGACAAATTAAAAAAACAACACGGTAACATAATGAGCACACTTTTAACTCAAGACGCTTTACATAAACATAGAATGGCCGCGCATTGAGCCCACATATCTGCGTTCATAGGGATGTCCTCTGTATGCACCACGCGCTAAATAATCGCCTGCGTCTGGATAGTAGACGCGTCGAGCGGCACCATAGGGATCACGAGAATATGAAAATGGCTGTTCGTGGCCATAAACTAGGCGACGTTCATCTTCGTATCGAGAGCGAGTATCTGCGCTGCTAACACTCTGCTCATCTTCACGGCTGGAACAGCCACTGCCACCACCATTATAATAAGGATCATCGTCCAGGTCATAATCCGGTGAGTCACGTCGGCGGCGCGACGGTGAGTCACGTCGACGGGGCGACGGTGAGTCTCGTCGACGGCGCGCCGGTGAATATGGGCGAAAGTTGGGAGGACGCCACTGCTTCGGCGAACGAGACCGATCACGCACTTGCGCATATTCTCTCTGCCGCGGCCTAGAATGCCAGTTTGCCATACTAGGTGCTGGTGGTGTTATAGGGCGTGTGCGTACAAGTTTTTCTTCGTCCGATAAGGAAGGTTCTTCCCTTTTTGGCCGTCTTCCTCTGCTCGTTCCCATTGCTCCTTCGTCACTATCATCGTCACCTAGACGTTTGCGCTCTTTTTTGATGAATGCTTTGCGCTGTGATGGTTGTGTGCCAGTAGGCCTCCGGAGCACATTCGCGTGCTCGAGGTACTTTTGCGGGTTATAGTCTTCGACTTCGGTGTCGTCCCAGTTCTCGTCGCATTCGATGGGCTTGTGCTTAACAATCTCCTCTTCTTTCACTTCGGGCGCATCGTATTTGTATTGCGTGATAAGCTTGCGATCCGGACAACTAGTCACATGGTGCTACGAGCAAGATCTTCGTAATTGATCTACAGTAGAATACAGACAAAATGATACTCACCACAAACTCAGGCTCAGGAATCAGATGCGTTTGATTGAAAGGACACTTCTGCAGCTCCACATCAGGGTAGAGCGATCTGCATTTGATCAGATGTGGTTGCAGTCGCTTCCGTTGCATCCGATGCGCTTTGTTGTAGGGACATTCCACCATATCCAACTCATTTTGTGACGAAAACATTCTACCAAATACAATAAACTTTTCCTTTTGTTATTATATTTTCCCTAAATTCACGACAATTTCCTATGCACGTCAAATTTGACAGCTGTCGCTCTGTTCTATTTTGCTGCGAAAACTCGGCAAGAAACAAACATGCTGTGATGCCATCCTTTTCATTTCCAACCGCTATAGAACGACTAAACGCATTTCCTCACAAAAATTATCACAAACGCAACCGAAATTCCGAAATTTAAAATCAATTAATTTATTTATTTCTTAAACAATTTAATTCGTAGTTAAATAATAATATGCCAAATGAAATAAAATTAATGACAAACATGTGTGCTCATAACCACAAACTAATTAGTAATTTTTACATAGTCGTATATGTATGTACTTGCAGAGAGAGCACCCGAGTCACTGACTGACTCACCCAAAGACAAAAAGCGGTCTTATAGATCAGTGTTCCCCAACCTTATTGTCGCCGCCGACTGTCCCTTTACTTGGTTTTCCATTTGCTCCGCGGCCCGGTACCTTGCATTGAAGACCACAGGTACGTTCGTAAATGCAACCCAGCGGCTGCTCAGCAAAGCATCGCGTTTGTTAATGCAACAGCTTGGCACAGCAGCGGGAAATTTATGCAACCATGGGAGCAGTTATGCAACTGTTGCCGGTAGCAGAACACGAAATGGAAACGTCGAAAATTTATTATAAATGGATCAAAATATGTTTGTTATCTTGTATAAAGATGGAATACATCATCTGGATAGGCTTTTATTGTTTCAAAGTTCAAAATTCTTTACTTTCGGTATCGATCTCTTTTTATTCCTCTCTTTCAACAAGGTTTTTACCACGTCATACATATCTTTTTTCACTTTTTATTCTTTCTTTATTAAAATTCATTAAAAGACACCGTTTCGCAACTATCAATAAATGCGTTCACCAAAATTTCCATCTTGAGTCGCGTTCGTTAATGCAAAATAAGTTTCTACAGTCAACCTGCAGAAGAAGAGCAGTTGAATCAGCTGATCGGGCAAGCGGCAACTAAAGTTGGCTGCACGTAACAATGTGCGAGACAATTATTTTGTCCCGCGGGACAATTATTTCAATCATTTTGTCCCGCTGCACGAATTTCCCGCATTTACGAACCTACCTCACTTTTATAGATCATAATTGCAAATATGTATGTAGTTTATTATTATTTTATTGATGTAGTAAGACGAAATTATATTAAACACTCATTTATAAAAACAAATGCTAAAATTATTTCCGAAAATATGTACATACATATATAGGTATCACGGCATCACCATATTGCCAACAATTGAAATGCAAGTACATACTGCGTACTCCCATGTGCATAGTTCAAATTGTTGTTAATCAATATTTTATTAATAATAAAAGCTTCGACACATTTTTGTTAGTAACGAATTGGCATTTCAACGAAAATGTTAGTACATATCAAGAAAGTTATTAACATTGCTAGGACTTTTGTTTATTATCAGCTCAAGCAAAGCTGCCAGGGCAATTGTAAGTGATAATTATCCTCTGACTTTCAAAATTATATATTAATATTTCTTAACTTATATACACATCTCCGAAAACAAAAGTGAGCAAGTCAGGTGGGAGGATTCACAACTGCTCATGTGCGAGGTCATCTCCTGCAGACGGTAGCATTTGAAATCGCAGGCGATGCAGTAGTTAATTTTGTTGCTGCAGCTGGCGCTGCATGGATTTGTGACCTATACGTAAAAAAAGTGAAAAAATAAGTATCCTTCAATTATTGCTTACCACTTGTAAAAAATGCTCTAGGCACTAAATTAATATTCATTTGTTATTTTGTTATGTACAGATTTTTTAAAAATTGCACCTCACATTTTATAAATAAAATTTGTTATACATCATAACAATATTTTAGATACCCTTTGTTAGGAGCATCATTTCCTCCTCGGGTTAGTCCCAGTTCTCGTCGCATTCGATAGGCTTGTGCTTAACAATCTCCTCTTCTTTCACTTCGGGCGCATCGTATTTGTATTGCGTCATAAGCTTGCGATCCGGACAACTAGTCACATGGTGCTACGAGCAAGATGTTCGTAATTGATCTACAGTTGAATGCAGACAAAATGATACTCACCACAAAAACAGGCTCAGGAATCAGATGCGTTTGATTAAATGGACACTTCTGCAGCTCCACATCAGGATGAAGCGATCTGCATATAATCAGATGTGATTGCAGTCGCTTCCGCAGCATTCTATGCGCATTGTCATATGGACACTCCACCATATCCAAATCATTTCGTGAGGAAAACATTTAGTCAAAATTACTATGTATTTCCAACCGTTGCTTTCCAAGATTTTGCCGCGAAATAAACTTTGACAAGACATTGAAGCGGTGATGCCATCTTTTGAAATTCTAAGTACTTGAAACGACGATAACAAAGATGATTTTCTCACATGAATATGCAAGATTTGACTAATGTTTAAACTACAAAAGAACCAATTTATTCTACAACTTAAGTGTTGAAAAATTTTAAATAAATTAAGATAACTTTTATTAAAATTTTTTAATAGGAACTTATATTAATCCAGAACAATTAATATTTACTGAAAATAATTTTGCAAAAAACTAAATTTTTCTCATAACTCTAATAGTGAAAGAATATAAATTTCCGATGCTTTGACTCTTCAAAATTTATTGAAATTGTTTCGCAGAGAGAAAATTTGTATGTATGGTCACACATGTATGGTTACCATCGGCTGTCAGTTTGTGAGCGACAGTTTTTTCCTTTCAGAGCAGCATTCCTCGCGGCAACACTTGAAAATTTAGTCACAACAAGGGAAATTTTGAAAATTTAGTAGATTTTTCTCAAAACCAAAGTATAATATATTTGTGAAGTTTCACAGCTGTTAAGTTAAAAACGGAATTCTTTCTAGTCAAGACGCCGGGCAAGGGATCTTAGCTAACAAAATATATTAGAAAATTAATGGTTAGTAAGAAATTCTTTCTACTCGAGACGTTTCGTTTACATTAAGTTCGAAATTATGCAAAACGTGTGGATTTACTTATTACGCTCGTTCTCTGGATTTACGTTGCAAAAGCAACTTTATTGTTTAGGAATTCATCGGCATTTTAGTCAATTAAATTAATTATTCCTAAACAATCGAGTTGTTTCTGTTGGCTAGATATGCTAGATATGGTTCTAAACATATGCTAATTCCACTCGATGTAACCGAGGCTTCTCGTATTAATTTTTATGTGATTGTTCTATTTATACACATAATAATGGGACCAATTTTTCGCGAGAGGAGACGCTGTTCAAAGAAACAATTTTTAAACAAATGATCTCTTTTCGATGGAATGACTCTGCTAGGGATTGAACCAGCGACTGAGCACACATCCATTGCTGTTTCTTTTATAATAAATGAATAAATTTGCAATCCAATTTTATAAATAAAATTCGTTATGTTACACATCATATACGTGTTAGTAGGACCGTCCGAAAAGATGGACTGGACGACTAATAATATTATATAAAAAAAAAATTTTTAAATAAGCTTTTTTTAATTTAATGTACTAAAAACTAGAAAATAAATTGCTTCCAAGTCACCTGTATCTTACTATCCATAAAAGCTTGGGGCGCTCATGTGTTCAAAATTTGTCAAACAATTGATACAATATTTTATATAATTTATTTAAAAAAAATTAGATTCTAGTAATGAAAGATAAGTGTGAATATAGATTTTGAGCGCCCAAGGTCAATTTAATAGGAGTACTTTTCCTTGCCCGTCTGCCCAATTCTTGGTTTTCGTTGCTTTCGGTTGAATAGCTGCGCTTGCCCGTCTGTCCCCGGAACATTTGCTGATGTATTTGATGTGATTTAATGATAAAACTATATAATATTATCTGTACGGGCCTAAATCAGGCTTAAATCTAGGTCATTATACATTTCGTATTCAATAAATGCGGCAGTTATATATAATGCGATTAATCAGCTCCTGGCTCGTCTGTCCCTACGTGATTCTTCTTCCGTCTGTGCTCTGATTGGCTATTGCAGATTCGCTAATAACTTTGTTTAAAGTACAAATTTTAATATTTTTGATTGATTCAAGTTTCAGATTTCTAAGTAGTCGGGAAGTGGGTGAAAAATTTATTACTAGATTTTACTACAAGTTAACAAAGAAATCTGAAGGCAAGTAAATATAAAGTTTATAATAATAATAAAATAGTATTAGCGCAAGACAAATACACTCAGTCTGCCAGGTTTCGTTTTTTATTTCATAATTATATTAACATGTATGTACTTCTAAAACATAATTGCATTTATTTCGGTGCAAATTTATATTTGCCGCGCATGTGCATAGGCACCGGAACAGTTCCAGGGCATGGTAATTGTCCAGGAATCTCGCAAATGCAATGTCGATCGCAGCCGTAGCCAAAATTCGCAGGATTATCTTTTCGTTCAGCGAGCCGAGCCTCAGCATTTAATTGCTCTCTGAAATTTTACGAACATTTGCTTTAAATACACTTAATATAAAGAGAAATAATAGGCTTACTTTGATTTGCCCACAACTAGTACCAAATGGTCCAATATAGCATCGCGATCTCTGCTGTCGATATCAATAAGAACGTCTCGACCATCATCGAAGTAACATCGCACAAAAGGGGAAGGAGTCATATTCTTGAAGGTAACAACCTGCACAGCGGGATTTTTGTACTGTATTTGTGGTATATTCCAGAAAACAAGATCTCTGCAAGTAAGTGTTTTATTCATTGTAATTGCCTGTTACGTATGAAGACACCTGCTCACCTGGCTCCTTGGTGATGTTCACCGTGCGTGTTATAGTTCACGCTAAATATCTTTACTTTGTCTTTCAGGACTAATTTACCGGCATTGAGGTACTCCAGAGTACGCCGAATGGGTGCACGACCTTTCATAAAAGGCATTTTGCTAATTTATTTATAAAATTATACAGTGAAATGAAGAGGTGTTTTGATGAGAAATGAGAAAGATTGTGAAGATATGCAGTGCGCCGAGTTTGACGTTTCTATCAGCTGACTGGGACGCAAGTGTTCGAAAAGCGTAACTGCATTATCGACAATTCGTTTTGAACTTATGCGGGACAATTAACCCACTTTTAAATATGTTAAGAAAATTCACATAAAGTAATACCTCGCTTTACGTCGTTTTCGTGAATTACGTCGCCAAAATTTTCCTTCTCATTTTGATTCACGCTGTAAAAGCAACGTTCTTATATTGGAAGGCCCGTTTTGCATGTTCTGCTTAAATTTGTTTATTTACCCTTAGAAATTTGTTTATTTGCATTCGAAAGACAGGAACATGAATCTTAAAAATAAAACTGATAAAGTGCAAAAGAAAAAAGCATAATAACATTAAGAACTGTTGGAAGTTATAAAGCATCATAAAGGCGGAGAAAAAGCATTCAACATCGCCAGCTTATTGGGACTGGCACCGTTTGGGCTTAGGTCTAGCTTTCTCGCATTAACTCATGTGTGCTTATATTTTGCACAAATTAACGGGACCTACAAATAATCGCATCCGAACAAGTTGAGAAGCTTTTCATGGCAGAGAATACTCACGAAGAATTGCTGGTTCATCACGAGAAGTGGCGCCGCGGATAGGAACAATCTGAAAAACAAAATTGGGGTATTCATTACTGGGGGGATTTCATTACCTCATAAACTACATGTCAAAAATTTATGAACGTTCATTTGCACAGAAGTGAAAAGTTTCCACGATGATTTCGCTGTGAAAACGATGCTTGTAAACTTATACGGCAAAAAAAAACCCTGCAAACCATTCTCCTTGCCCGTCTAACCATACAATTTTTCGACATTTTGAAATTATTTTTCCATGCGTTCATAAAACACACTTTGTAAATATGCAAAATGTGTAAACTTATGTATACGATTAAATAAACCCTTATTATTTTTTTACTAAATGCTAATATAGATTTTGAAATGTAAATCTTTCAAAGAAGGCAATTAACAAAACATTATTTTTTTAAGCCGGAAAACGCCTACTCAGCCCATGTTGCATCTATTGGGAAGAGCTATTCTCTGCTTGCTTGAATTTGTTTGGCATTGAACGCAGGAGAGAAAGGTATTTCCCAAGCAATGCGTACTTCTTATCAAAGAAGAGACCAGAAGTGTATCTAACCAATACTGTCACAAATTCTAGCACTAACACAATTAACTTTTAACATCAAACAGCTGGACCTTTGCCCCCAAGGACAGTGTACGTGTTAGGCAAAAAAAGTGCAATATTTTCGATCAGCTGATTCAGTTACACTTCTGTTAACTATTCTGTGCTTTTTATCGTCATCCGCACCAGTGCAGCAAGAAACAGGGAACCGAACTCAGACACTCATGCATATTTTCCAGCATTTGGGGTTAGGCGGGCAGTGATGTTATTGCCGTAAAAATTTTGCCGCCTATATAGTGGGCAGACCACGCCCATTTTTTTGTATGACATAGATGACCGACCCCTTGACTTGAATACCAAGTTATATTCTTTTCAATGAGTAATTAGACAAATTACAGCAATTTGAACGCAAAAAAACCGAGGTAGTGGGACTTACAGGCCTATAATGGGCGTGTTCTTCGACCGATTTGGCTAATCTCAGAACTTAAACTAAGGTTCACTCTAACTGTGTACCAAATTTGGTCCAAATCGGACAACTCCTTCTTTCTCTCCTGCACGGACGGACAGACGGGCAGACAGACGGACAGACGGACAACCGGAAATCAACACAGAAAGTGATTCTAAGCATTTCTATATACTTATGTCTATACCTAGGACGTCTCCTTTAATGCGTTACAATTTTCGCACAAAGTTATTATACCCTATTACCATAGGTGTAGGGTATAAAAAACTTTTTAAAAATAAGCTTTAATTTATTTAATGTACTAAAAAGTAGAAAATAAATTGTTTCCAAGTCACCTGTATCTTACTATTAATAAAAGCTTGTGCGCTCAATATCCATATTCAAAATATCTTTCATTACTAGAATCTATTTGCAAAAAATTATTTAAATAAAATATTGTGGTCACTGGTTGACAAATATTGAACACATGAGCGCCCCAAGCTTTTATTGATAGTAAGATACAGGTAACTTGGAAACAATTTATTTTCTACTTTTTAGTACATTAAATAAATTAAAGCTTATTTTTAAAAAGTTTTTTTTTATATAATTTTATTATATATTAAGATTTGTTTCTATGAGCGACTTTTTCCCATGGCGTTAGGACGCCTGATCTCATTAGTACCTGTGGGGTTAAATTATAGAAACGTATAGGAACAACATGCAAAATTCAGTACTAGTTAACTTTGAAAATTACCGCAGTACCATATCACCTAATTTCAGTACCCTTTTGTGAATACCAATAAAATATTGTGTACTGCTCTGCAAGTTTTAAATTCGTTTTGCGAAAAATTTCAGAGCTCTAAAATTAAACTTATGGGATACTAAAAAGTAGAAAATAATATTATATAAAAAAAACATTCTGACATTCAATCTGCCGAAAAAACATAAATTTGTATTTTCTACTTTTTAGTACATTAAATTAATAAAAGTTTATTTTCAAAAAGTTTTTTTTATATAATATTATTTACACCACTGTAATTTACATGACTTTTATTATTTTAAGCGTTTTCTAGGCGAAAATTCTCTAGATTTTAGATAGATAAGCAGTCATTGTTTCTTCTTTTAATGTCGGCTTTAATTTCATCACTTTCAAGTTTAAATTGGGTACTTTGTGAAGTAAATGAGAAATTGTGAAAATCTGGCTTGGAGTACATATATGGGGAAACCCGTTAAAATCGTAATTGCGTTTAATGTTTATAAGTTGCTTACCTTATTCAGTAATTTAACTTTTGTTTTCGAAACGCATAAAAAAGATAATTTACATAGTCCGCTTTTACACGAGGCGAGTCGGCCCTGGCGACACGGAAGAATGTAGGAAAGAGGGGTGAAACGACAGGGGAACACGCAAAATCGCTCCGGCAGCGATTGTGGTGCGATTTTCTGATTTTCTGACGTTCCTCTTTATTCACTTTCGCGCTTCGCGCTGTCGACTGTAAATTAAAACTTGAAATGGAGTGAATACGTATTGCAAAAAAACTGCAAAATTTACAGAATTTTACGCATAAAAGTAAATATAAAGAAGAAAATGAGCAAAGAGTGGAATAAGTGCTTTAAATGTTTACAAATTACAGAAATAAAACCAGCTGCAGACTCTAGTGTCAATATGTGGAGTGGAGCGAGTCGACTCGTGTAAAAGCTATGCGCGATTTCAAAGCGGAATGTCAAAAAATCGGTAGAGCCGAGTCGCCTCGTGTAAAAGCGGACATATATGTAAGTTGGCGTACTCGTTTGGCTTGTAAAGGTAGACGTGATTTATATCATACCCTGAGTGCCATCGGAATGCTTATTCGAGGATGTACTTTAGCACTTTTATGTAACGCCATTTTTTAAAATTAATAATTAAGAATAATTACTTTTATTTAAAATCAATTCTAAATGGCAAATTTTATATTTGAATTTTCTTTACGCTGAATGTATTACAACAAGTAAGGAAGTATCAGTCAGGTTTCACCGACACAGTAATTCCCTACGCCATGTTCCAAAGTAAGGTGATAATTCACTGAAATTGTGGGTGCATTTGATTTACAACCTACTTAGTGGGCGGACCACCATTTTTGTGCAGACTACAAGATATACATAGCTAATAGGACTATACATGCCAAATATTGATGCTCTGACAGGTGTACAACAGATGTTATCGGCACATTTATTTTACTGCCCCCATGGTAGGCGGACCACGCCCATTTCTGAAGAATTAAAAGATATTCCTACCAGGAACGAAGTAACCAAGTCTGGACGCTCTGGTGTATATATTATGGAAGTTAAGAGGATTTTTCGTTTATCGCTTATATAGTGGGCGGACCACGCCCATTTTCTTGTATGGTATCTAAGACCTATATGAACTTGGGAACCGAATTTCATTCATTTATATTCGTAACTGGTCAATTGGGAGCTATTTTACCGGAAAAATTTTGCCGCCTATATAGTGGGCGGACCACGCCCATTTTTCCGTATGACATAGATGACCGACCCTTTAACTTAAATACCAAGTATTATTCTTTGCAATGAGTAATTAGACAAATTACAGCAATTTGATCGCAAAAAACCCGAGCTAGTGGGCCCATTGTAGGCGTGTCCTTGAACCGATTTGATTAATTTTAACACTTCACCTAACGCAAAGTTCACTGTGACTGTGTACTAAATTTGGTTCAAATCAGACAACTCCTTCTTTCTCTTTTTCCCGAACACGCAGACAGACGGACAGACGGACAACCGGAAATCAAAGGAGAAAGTGTTTCTAAGCATTTCTATATACTTAAGCCTCGTTCATATTCGACTTTCCTCACTTTGCTTGACAGTTCGAGATTCAATAACAAAGCGTGAAAAGTAGAAGGTTTGCTACAATGAACGCTTTAACTTTGGATTTGACTGATATAATTGAAGTAGTAGTAGTTATGCTACTAATGTTTGAAATTCGCGAGTGTCTAAATTGAAAACGCAAACGCACGAGAAAATGAAACCAACTGCAAGCGCACGAGAAAATGAAAAATATCACAAACAATTTCAACAGCTGATTGGCAAAGCGCACAAAAGTTGAGAGTTGCCCAACATTTTGCTTCGCTTCGCTTTCCTCGCGTTCTATTTAGCAAGCCTGATATAAAAGCATGTATTGAACTTATCTGTCAAAGCGAAATTCTGAAGCAAAGCGAAGCAAAAGTCGAATGTGAACGAGGCTTTATGTCTATACCTAGGAAGGCTCCTTTAATGCGTTACAATTTTCGAACAAAGTTATTATACCCTATTACCATAGGTGTAGGGTATAAAAACCCAAAGATTTGTACAACGTTCAAAACTCATAAAGCTGCCATTTCAGCACATAAAATGCAATCTGTTTGGTACGCGCAGAAAAGCAATGATCGGCAAGTGCAAGATCTCACTTTCACTCGAAATAGAATGCTGAGAAATCTATATATATAAAATATATATGTATCCTCGCGAGATCCCAGCAGGCGTGTGGTCAAAATCGGCGACTACCACAAGGAGGGTAATGGTCTAATTAGTCCAGCGGTGTCGGATTCAATCGTGCCGGATAGCAATTTGCCCAGTTACTCTAACAGCTAACCGGATTGCAGCTGTCAGTCTATTCTTTTTGCTAGTGCTGCCGTATAGTTTTGTGCACAAAAGAAACACACTGTTTATTTTCTTCTGAGATGAAATTTTACATTCTTTATTAAATTTATGGCACAGAATTATCATAGTTGTTACATCTCTATATTGTGTACTACATTTTTTAACTAATTTCGGCAAAAACAATCACTTCTTTTGTTGAACTAAAATCGAAGGTCACTGGCCACACTTTTCTGCAACAAAGTTCACAAGCAAAATATATCGTGAAAAATTAATTCAAACGACGAAATAATTGACTCAATGTGTTGAGTGTTGTGTAAAATGTACGATGTGTACAAATTAAAAGCAAACGAAAGCGCAGGTGGATTGTATTTCCAATAAATATTCGCTTGTTTTAATCAGTGTTGCCATATTACCTCTTGCATAGGAAAAGCATTAATTCTATTTCAATTTTCAACGAATTTTTTGGGTGGCAACATTCTTTTCACAGCTGACACGACTTTTGCGGTAGTTTTCTAATCGACGCAGAAATTTCTACTACTCAATCCGGTCAAGAGTAATAGCGAACATTGTGTTCGGGTAAGATAGATTTTGTCAGCTGACACGATTTCTAACCTTACCGCTAGAGTAATTCTACCATAAGGATCTGCTGCCAGTGCGCGCTGGATGGCACCGGAGAGAGCCTGGTCGTTGGCGTGTTCACCACGCAACCCAATATCTGGTCATTCGCTGTGCTTATGCTGGAGTGCTGCCGCATGGACCCCGATCAGCGTCCGAGCTTCCGCAAGAGTCGCAATGCTTTGATCGGCGTGAATTTTCAAATAAAATTTTTGAAGTAAAATTTCTTTGCGGAGGGTAAGTCCGCTTTTACACGATGCGACTCGGCCCCGGCGATTTTTTCGCATTCCGCTTTGAAATCGCGCATAGCTTTTACACGATGCGACTCGCTGGTGTCGAGCATTTTGACACTAGAGTTTGCAGCTGGTTTTATTTGTGAAATTTGTAAACATTTAAAGCACTTATTCCACTCTTTGCTCATTTTCTTCTTTATATTTACTTTTATGCGTAAAGTTCTGTAAATTTTTCAGTTTATTTGCAATACGTATTCACTCGATTCCAAGTTTTAATTTACAGTCGACAGCGCGAAGCGCGAAAACGAATAAAGAGGAACGTCAGAAAATCAGAAAATCGCAGCACAATCGCTGCCCGAGCGATTTTGCGCGTTCCCCTGTCGTTTCACCCCTCTTTCCTACATTCTTCCGTGTCTCCGGGGCCGAGTCGCATCGTGTAAAAGCGGACTAAGCTGCCGGGCAAATTGTAGTGGTTTTAGTACCAACCAACCAACCAACCAAATAGCTTAAATCAACACCATCTGCCGAAGTTCGGTTGTTATTCCCTGTATTTCCCTGCCTCCGAAATTTGGTATCGTGAATCATGTTCGAAAAATTTCCAAGGATAACTTGCTATCGTAAACGAAAGCACATGCAGTTATATACCTGACTGTTTTGGAAAACGTACTGCAGAATTATGGCCGCTTTATTTGTTTTATTTTCATTGACAGCTGTCTTCGAAAATGAAAATTTTACATTTGGATTTGGCAGCACTTTTTCGAGTGGAAATATTTTTCGATGGAAATTCACGATAGAAGAATTCCATTCGGAGGAAGATCTTTTCAATGGAAAAAATTTGCCCCGGAATTGCCGATTGGGCTGATTGTGTATCGCAGTCTCACAGATCTCAATCTCGGCATGTCGAAAAAGCTCCAAGCAGGTCTGAAGCTTCTTTATTATATAATTTCTGTATTTCTGTGGAATATGAATAAGTGAAATGAGCTTTCGAACAGATGTTCGAAATTTCTTTCTTATTGCATTCGACTAAATTCATCGAAAGGAGTGTGAGCGATAAGCTCTAAAAGTTCGGAAGCTACTTGCGAGAAGGGAGTAAGAGCTATAAAAGGGCGGCACTGCAAAATCAATCAGTTTTCGAATATCAAGTAACTTCGTGAAATATCGAAAGACAATTTAACTGCAACTTGCAGTCTGCCAGATGCTGAATAGTACTGATAATTGTAGCAGTGATTTGAATTGTAAATCTCTAAATGCGCTCGCGCGGTCATTTATTTATTTATTTAAATATATATATTTTATTAAATTTTCTCAGTAACGTTCAGCCGGTTGATGTGTTTCAAGTTCAAATAAATGCTATGATCAATAAAAATAGCAACAATCACTTTCGAAGAATTTTATTGTCAACACCAATTACGATGTTATACGATAAAATATGTACATACATATGTTTCATAATTTTCAAACCATAAGCCTAATGTTTCTACTTTAGAATTAAATATCAAAACTTCTGTAAAACTTACCTATAGGGTTTGCCCCTCTAGGGAGATGCTCCGACTCAATTTGAGCCGGCGTAAAATGTTTCCAACATACAAACTTGTTAGCCTTATTAACCAAAATTTGCTGGGTCCATTCCAAGCCGAACCAACCACTGGGTTCGCCTGTCGTCTTCTTTGGGAAGTCGATACATTTTGCCGGTGGAACTCCCGCACGATTCCACAGCACACCGTTTATATGCACGGGTCGTCTTGTTCTGCTGCAGCTGAAGTCGTGCCTGGCCACCGCACTTGCAGCTCTGCTGGCTGTGATGCTGCTCGGATTTAAACCGAAATCGGAGCTGCCGCATAATTTCTACTATAAACCCTGTAAATTTTATGTATCCCGATGAGCAGTCAATTGTGGGTACGAAGCGTCTATTCCGGGCGCTTTGGGAACGTTGCCTGCAACGGGATACGATTGCTGTATGTCTGTTCATGCGCAAGCGCAGATCCATTCCTCGGTATGTGGCGTTAGTGCCGGTGGAGGCGCTGAAACCGTTTGAGTTGCAGAATGCAGAGCAAGAGACCGTTCCGCTCATTGTTTTCGGGCGATGGCTTCAAAATTGTCTACTTGCCTATAGCAAAGCAAATACGCCAAATAGACTTTGCCGATTGGAATTCCACAGATAACGAGGCATCCGAAGACGGTGTCAAACTCTTTCAGAAGGTCATACGCAAGCTGCGCATTGAGTATCAGCCCAATCTATTAAACGATCCCATCTTAGACAAACTTCAGAGCAATCTGCTTGGATTTGCGCTGAACATTACAACTGAAGCGGCGGACGAAAGTGATATGCCCAATGCGG
The DNA here is from genome assembly GCA_963457695.1 of Neria commutata. Taxonomy (NCBI): domain Eukaryota; kingdom Metazoa; phylum Arthropoda; class Insecta; order Diptera; family Micropezidae; genus Neria; species Neria commutata. The sequence goes on along the minus strand of OY735249.1, from coordinate 20,347,414 downwards.
AAATGCAAGATGAGCATGGAAGCATGGACATGGGCAGTTGAATTTCCAATCATGGTTAACAAAAACTGCTATATGTATTAAAAAAAAAAATTTGTTGGCTTCGTAAAATTAAAAAATGCAATTGCAATTATTTCATGTTGCTGGAGTTTGTAAGTTTATGTTTTGTGGCGCCGCGGTGGCTCAGTGGGCTAAGTGCTTGGTTGCTGATGCGGGAGGGCATGGGTTCAAGTCCCAGACCGGGCCACATCTAATAATTTAAAAAGAAAATTTGTTTTCAAATTTTTTCTTTGCGCGAGAATATTCTTTGCCATGAAAAGCTTCTCAATCCATACGGATTCGGTTAATGTAGGTCCCGTTAAGATGTGAAAAATATGACAAGCACACACAGGTTAATGCTAGGCCTAAGCACACACGGTCTGTTGCGCCAATCAATTAATTAATTAATGTTTATTTAAATTAACTTTAAGGTTTATACATATGTACATATGTCATAAAATGTATCTACGAGTTTTTCCTTTAATTTTCAATCGATTTTGTTATATATTTACTTTGCAACATCCACGACTTTTCGATGAAGTTGCCTTTTTTCAATGTCTCTCAAAAGGTCGTATCCCCTACTCGCCTTTATGCATGGCAACATACAACACCATCATTTCCGTCAATGCAGACTCCTTTCGGCCGGTGCTGCGTGCAGCCAGAAAGCGAAAAATTGCATTTAGCAAATGCAGCGGGTTTCGCGTAACAAAATCTGCTTCGCTTCCGCTGCTGCAAATATGCATACAAACCTAAAGAACCCTTTCCACCCTCTCACACACGCCCTGGGAGACGGTAACATGGCGCAGAGCTGCTGTTTTTCTTGTTTCCGGTATGGAAACCACCAGACATAAATGCATACACAAACGAAAAAGTACACATACACACGTGCGCGCTTGCTCATGCTTTACACGGGATTATCTGCACGGCACACTCACACACTTGCACACTCGCACACTGGCACAAGCAGCTCGAGTGCATCGTCGTGATATGCAAAGTAAATCGCCCGAAATTCCTTTCTCTGCCATTTAATGCGAGAGTGTGTGTGTTTGCTTTATTGTATACGCGCCTGTGTGCCAGTGCGCCAGTGTGCGTGTGAATCTATGAGCATGTGTGGTTGCATATTTGGGCCAGCGTTTTTATGAGCGGAAACCAGAAATTATACGAAAAGCGTTACGCGAAAAATGTTGTTTAGATTTGCTCTCTCGACGATGTGCTTATCGAAGTTGTGCTCTTGTCGAAGTTGTTTTTGCTTTCGTTGTTTATGTTGTTGACTCTAGAAACGGCTGCGCTTAATGAGAACTGTTAACAGCGCAAAATCAATGTCACTGCACATGAGGACTGCGTCCGGACTGGTGCTTTTTTTTGTCCTTTTGGACCAGTTTTATTTATTGCGCGTCAAACGGTTACCAGACCAATTCGGCGCGACGCTAAGATGTGCCAGAATTTTTAAAAAGAGAGTTGCAAAAAATTTTAAGTAATATATATGTAAATTTGTTGTATTGTAATTTGGCTTAGTGGATTTGTGATCTGTCCCCGGGGCGGTAACAAACTGCAGAACGGATAAGCGGCGACTCTAGTACTTAAGACAACTTCAGAGATGTTTTGAAAGTGCAAACAGCTACAAATTTCATGCATATCATGAGTATCCTGACAATTCGTTTTAGTGGCGAGAAATTCAAATGTAGTTTTTCGTTTCACCAGGGCATTGATAATGCCTTCGATTCGTCAAATATTCCTCGCACCCACTCGCGTGTTCACTGTTCTCTCAGAATTCTCCTGAATGGAATGTTCATTTATTAGAACCAGTAGCTTCATTGTGAAGGCAGCTTTAAATCAAAAGCCATTAAGAATGCCAACGATCTCTCAAAGTCAGAAGACAGTGCCATGTGCAACCACATGCAGTCACACCAACACTTCAACATATTCCAGGGATTTTTGTGTTGGAAGGCAGAAAAATAAATTTCTCATATTCACTCAGTGGACAGTGCAGAAGGTAATAAGCACTGCCATGATAGAGGGCAGGCAGGAGAGAATGCTAATGTGCTGTGAACGTACGAACAAAACCAAAGAACAAGCACCACCACCACCACAAAAATAACGGGCAATAGCACGAAGCGCATGGCCAGGAGTTACAAGAAGACTTTTTCTCCGGCTCCGCAGCGGCACAAATGTCAGCTAATGCGTTGCTATGCGATAAGTTTTCCACACGAAATTGGCTTTGTTAGTCGGAGGCCATAATAGAGACAACAAATGTGCACTGCCCTCGCAGCCTGACGCACTTGCTCCTCTACGCCTTCCAATCATTTGTTTTAATAATTCATTCAGTCACTGGGCAGCACCGGCACTTGCATCTAACACTGATGATGTGTTGCGGGCGTGATGGGAAGGCAGTGGGAGGAGCTGGAACAGGCACTTTTGGTCCAGCGAATGCAAGGAAGTTGACAGCAGGCGGTAGAAATGGCTTAAAAAAAGTGCTCACATATCAGCGTTGAGTAATGCTAGCAGCTCTGGCCGTCTGCGAAAGCCATCGTGAGTCGTGAGGCCAGAGCCGTAGACAGATGCCCCTACAGCTAGTATGCGGGGCATGCAAATTTGCTGAATTCAAATTAAATGTCATTTGCTGCATTCTGGCCGGTTTCCACCGGAAGTCTCGAGAAAATTATATTCTGGTCGCGGGATATTCGATGAGAAATCGACTCGATCGTACCAGGATATTATGAAATCATTTTCTAGAATATGGTAAGTATTTGTATTGTAAAGTTTTGGCTCGAGCCTCCTTCGCTTCATGGTTTCTGAAGTTATATATCTGAAAGTGAATTTATACTTTCTGAATTAAAATGTATAATTCGAAACTTCAATTTACGCTTTCTTAAATTCAATTTAATCTTTCTGAATTTAACGCAATATTTAAAAAAAATTCAATTTAGCTTCTTCATTTAAATTTATTATTCCGAAATTGAATTTACACTTTCAGAATGAAAAGAAATCAGTGGGTATATGTATAATATTTCATGTACATATGTAGGTAAATATACAGGGTTACCTCGCTTAACGCAGCCATAAATGCACTGAATTCTATTAGTTGTATTAAGCGATGTAGCACTGCATACTCATGCAGAGGCCCGGGCTCAATCTCAACCGGTGCACATAACATAAAAAAAGATTCTAATAAAAAGAATAATTTGTTTTTTACTTCTAGCGATGGATTAGCAATTCTCCGAGAGTACCTACGCCACGAAAAGCTTCTCAACCCGTTCGGATACGGTTATTTTTAGGTCCCATTAATTTCTGCAAAATATAATAAGCACACACAAGTTAATGCGAGAAAGCTAGGCCTAAGCCCACACGAGCTGTCAATTGTCAATTCTTACTATTGTTTGTTATTTTTAAAGCGTTTGTAGAAATTAGAAGTTATATCATTCTTTGGAGAGGTACATTTGGGCGTCATATAAGCTTTTATTATTATTATTATAAGTGGTTTTTATACTCTAACCGTTTTTTCAATAGAATGAATTCAATATCTGTACCCAAAAACTAGTCAACTGATCATCCCAGATTCAGAGAAACGTGTGATTTCAGATTAACATACGAGAAGAAACGCTGGTAACCGCAATTTTAAGTTAATGGAGCACGACCGACTCCTAGGAACTGGGAAGTGGGGTGGATTAAAGGGCTCATTTTACTTTAAGGATTTGATTTTTAAGCCTAAAGTATGAGCTTCAATATACAATACTTTTTTATTGCACTGTTCCTTTGTTGAAAGTAAAATTATTCAAGATGAGCTAGTAATGAGCTGAAACTGCGTGGAAAAATCAAAGGACATCTTAATTCTCAATATAATTTTTTAAACTTTATACCACTATTTAGTTACTGAGCAATTTCTTTTTGCCGCAAGACTTAATAAAAACTCTTTAACGAAAACAGCTGCAAAACACAAAACAGCGCAGCCATTTCGCCCATACGCCCGCAAAAAATGCTTTCCAATTTTAGAGAGATTTATTCGCTTGTTACTTGCCTGCCGCAACTTAATCTTACGAGCGGAGCTTAGTGGACCAGACTCCTGCAGGACGACGCTGGTGCTGCTGCTGCTCTTTGCCAGCCTTGCGCACTTGCAGTCACTTGAAAATTTGTTATTATAGCACGGTGCGCAACACTTTGCTGAACCTTCTCCCCTCTGCTCGCCCTCGCATGCACACTTCATCAAAAAACACTTTGCAGCGTGTCGGCCAAGCGTAAGTTTCGAGCAGTACCGCGTCTCTTTTGGCAAATTGCAAAATGGACAAAAATATTGTTGTTGTTATTTGTGTAGCTGCACTTCCCAGAAGAGAGTTCATAGATACGAGCTTGGCCTAAGGCAGTTGCAAGCCTTAAGTGGTCGAGTGAGTGAGATGTGTGTGCGTGTGCGAGAGTGGGCAACGCACAAGTGCCACTTCCGCTTCCGGCTCAGCACGAAGTTTCGTATAAAAATGCAAATACACTCCGCTCCTGCTCGTTGTTGTCATGTTAATATACGGCGTTATTATGCGATAAGTGCATGCGACATTAGGGACATACATATGCATTATACGGATTTTGTGCGAAATTTGCGGAAACCGTTAAATTTGAGAACTTCGTGGAACCTAATCCAAAAGCAGGAAAATGAGAAGCTTTTATAAATATTTAAATTAATCGGACATCAGAGTCGCATTACTTTAAGCAGAGCTATAAGAGACGCTTTTTTCATAGACATTCTTTTTATCCTGAGCCGGCATTTTGATTTCCACACATACATACAAATGTATGTACATATTTATATATGTGTGTCAAGCGTGGGTCCTTAAAACTGTCGCAAATTTTTAAAATGCTGTTGCACCAAATCAAGCAAGCGTCAACTGGTCTCCAATACAAATTTCCATTCTTATATTAACTGTGAATTTAGGTGACTCCATAGTAGCTTACGAATAAAACATTCCCATCGTTATGAGTTTGCTCGCATAAAGTCTTAAACATTGTTTTGCGAGTAAATTCTGATGAATGTCTTCCGACAATAGAATTTTCCACTGAGTTTTTCGAGACCGACAATTTTACAAAAGTATTAAAATTATAGAAAATTCTTTACTTTGTGCACTGAGCCAACAAATTCATTAAGTAAATAAAAAAATGTATTGTTGCAATTTAAAAATACTTTGTCCAAAGTCGAATGTTACATTGAGCCAATGAAATAAGTTTAATTGCTTTACAAGTCAATGTATGTACATACATATGTAAATAGTATATGCAAAAAGTTGTATTGAGCAAATTAAAATTTATTAATTGGGGTATTGAATAATTTTGTTTAGCTCTCCCACTTAATGTTATAATTTAATGAAGCCAATGATAAAATACATGGGTTTCAATGTAAGCAAATATTGAACATTTTCTCATTTTCTCTCTCTTTGATTTGTGATTGATCGCATAGTGTTGCATTTCGTATATAGATTTGCATTTTGTCAAAAATTTGCACGCTGGATGTCGAAAAACAATGGAAATGCAATTTTTCCATACTAAAACACTTTTCCTTTATTTCCTTATGTATTTATCTTATAACGCTGTATTTTCCATCACATTTAGATGCATACTTTTACCACTAATTTACACTTTGACGTAAGTTGGTTAATTTTGTTCTAGGCAGCGGATGAAGTTCTCTTCGAACTTTATAACAAGATAACTTAATGTAAACGCAAAACTTAAATACACAACTACCAAAAGGCGAAGCATGTGTAAATACACGTTGAAAAGTGCCTATGTTCTTTATCCCTATCTTCTCAAATCTTGTCACTGTTTATTTACAGGATGAAAAACGATGAAAGCAATTTAATCAGTTAAAAAGAAAAATGTGTGCTTTTGCAAGCGACTTTCTTCAAGTGTACGAGTATTTCTGAGGCGATGGCTGGCGCACAAGACAGGACAAGACAAGACGGAAGAGAGAAGAATGTTGTTGACACTGATTACTCCAAAGGCAAACAGGAACTTTTACGAATTCGAATTATACACACCAATTGCGATGACGTCGCAGAACATTTCATTACCAATGTGTGGAACTGACAAAAGCGCTTCACTTTACGTAAGTTCATACATACATACATATGTATATGAAGTGGGAATTACAAAAAGACTCAAACTAAAACAAGTAAGGAAGCATCAGTCAGGTTACCCCGAAGCAATAGTACCCTACACCAAGTAAGGCGTGGGACGGTGGGTCCCCTGAAGGAAATGAAATTGTGGGTGTATTAAATATACTGCCTACATAGTGGGCAGACCGCGCCCATTTTTTCTTACGAAATGGAGAACCGATAACTTAAATACAATACCAAATATAATTTCATAAAACAAAAAATTCAACAAATTTAAGCAATTTTTCAGGGAAATTCCGAAGTATGTGGACTTATAGATGCATTGTGGGTGTGTCTTTCAACCGATTTGGATAATATCGGATCTTGCACTAAGCTAAGCTGTCACTGTGTACCAAATTTGGTTCAACTCGGAAACTGCTTCTTTCTTTCCTGCGGCCACGGCAGTCAGACAGACAGACAGACAAGACAGACAGACAGAAGGACAGACGGACAACCGGAAATCAAGACAGGAAGAAATTCTGATCATTTCTATATACCTACTTATGTATCTAGGACGGTTGCTTTAATGCCTTACAATTTTCGCCATAAAGTTATTATACCCTATTACAATTTGTGGGATTGCTGGAATCCAGTTTCAGCTCTACAAAAATGCAAAATTTTACATATTGATTTCAATAGTTCTTATAATTTTATTGTATAAAATCAGTTCAAACAGAATTAAGGGGAAACATTACTGGTCATGGTTCTCAGCTCAGGCTCAGATTTAAATTTCAAGAAAATTTTCGCGACTGTCAAATAAAGCGGCTGGTCAGTCTTTGAAAAGGAGCACGCACATTCTTTATAACAGTAACATTCCATTTGAGAAAAGTGCGCTTGAAAAAGAAAACAAATGTTTTAGTAATAATTTCTAATACATATATTTGTCAACAGTCTCATTTCAATACTAACTCACCGGAAATGAAGCGATTCCTTGATCCGACACACAAAGAAGCCACGAGTTTATGCAACTAATTTGGATGTGCATCCACTGAAGTGATGAAGTGAATTCACCTCGCCCAATTTCTCCTTGATTCAGCATCACGCGCGGAAGCCTTTGCAAGAACACGAAATACGCGGCGTCGAGTTGTATGTCTTCGTTGTTAGGGGCACGCGGCTGGCGCAATTTCTATCCTGCTCCGTAACATTGAAATTCGCGCGCAACAATTGCAGCCATGTCGGCGCTGCCACACGCCGCACGCCACAAACGGTGGCGCCATTTGCTGCTTACCCACGTACACAGGAACTTAATTAGTTTTCGCAAGCGGCTGGTGTACGCTTCGGTGCACTCGCCTCAGCGTCAACCACATTTCCTTTTCCACTTTGGTTGCTGCTGCTGGCGCGTTGTTGCTACCACGTTGCTGTTTTTGGTATTGCTGATGGCGTGAAGTTGAGTGAGCGCGTGTTCGTTTGCTTTTGTGCCTCGACTACCTTTCAAATTTTCGAAGATATTTAAGCGCCACTTTGAGTTAAGCTGCAGGAGAAGCACATCTTGCGCAGAGTTGTTGTCGTTGTTGCTGTTGCTGTTGCTGTATGCACTTGAAGTGAGCTTAGTGTTGGCTGGCAATTGCTTGCACGCAGCACAGCCAAGCTAAATGTTAGTAATTTAAAAAACGTATCCAAAAAATTTAAATTATTGGAATGAGTGGAATATGGACCAGCTTTCCCAAACAGTATGTATAAGAAAGCGCCAATGAATTATTAGTACATAGTAGTAGTATTTTTAGTATTATAATAGTATTTATAATTACTACGAATTGGCGAAAATTGAATTAAGTAAATCAAATAATTTGCACCAAAAGGCGTCACAGTGCTTTTGATTTTCTAAAGCGCCCAAGTCATTAAAAACCCCCGATATGGCGTAAAAAGCCTAAGGCTGGCAACGCTGTTATAAAACGAATGCGAACATACAGTCTGTGCCAGAACTAGTAAGCGCAAAGCATATACATACATACATATATATTTTTTTCTTACATTGAAGAACTTTAAAAATAACATAGCGCAATCATTTAGCATACTCTGAATTAGTCTTGCTGTCTATACTCGCCTGGCTTCTACTAGATTCCCACATAACCCAGGAGAAAGGACTAAGGGCCAGTTTCACAGTGGATATTTAAACTTTGATTGCAGTTTAAATAGGGAATTTCATTTTCACAGTTGGAAGTTAAATACAATTTAAATGGCCGATTGTGGATATTTAAGTACGGCACAGAGTTGAATTTATGAACAGCTGATTTCGGATGTGCAAGCAAGCTGCGTGGCCAGTATTGGAATTTATTAGATTCAAATTAAGCATGAAACTGCATAGCATAGCACATATAAATGATACTGTAGTATCATAAAGAATATAAACTGTGCATACTTTTCACTTCTTTCGGCCGACAAAACATTTTTAGTTCGCGCTGCCTCCATAATTGAACAATTGAACATATGTTTTTGGCAAGTTGTGCCAACCTTCAAGTGTAAAATATTCCGTATTTAAATAAATGCACTGTGGAACCCAAGGAAAGTTAAACTAGATTTAAACTCAATTTGGAAATTAGATTTAAATAGCCACTGTGAAACCCGCCCTAAACTTTCAATTGACGCATATCAGCTGCTTCAAATCGCAGACAGACTTTCCAGCAAGATTGGTTCCAGAAAGTAGCTTCATCATAAAACATTAACCCAATCGCGATTCGAATATAGTACGAGTTTTTGTAGTCGCAGAGTTGGGGTCCGCCCGAACAGCTGATTAGCTGATTTGTCTTGCTTGCTTTCTTCTGACTCTCTCGTTAAGCGACTTTGCAAGCTGCAATTTTCTATTCATAAAAGAAGTGCCATGTACTTTTCCATGAGACGAATTCAAAGAGACGAACTGAAATATTTCAACTTAAACTTGGTTCCTACTCCGTGGATAAGTGCTCAGTCCCTGATGCTTGGAACTGCTGGTTCGAATCCCAGCGATTCATGCCATTTAATAAAAATAAAGCTTCGTGTCTTTGCACACTGCGACATTATAAAAAGCTCCTCAGAAAGAATCTTACGAAAGCTTCCCGTTCGGCCATGGATATAGAACACATGTGCAGGTCCCGTTAAATTGTGCTTAAGATCGAAGGAGCACACACAAGTTAATGCAAGAAAGCTATTCCCAAGCCTCGTTCGCGGGCTGTTAGTAATTTATTTTTATTAAAAGTCTACAAGTCAAAATTTCCCAGTGTAGTAATCAACAGAAAATATTTTAATTCATTTTGGTGGCAAAACAAACAAGTTTTCAGTCTATATATCAGCTTCAATTAAGGAAGAGCGTAAAGCGAGAGCCGCACACACGCGCGCACATGCTCGTACAATAGCACACCTAGACGCTTGGACCGTTGCGCGTATACATACATAAATACACGGAGTATCTGCACACAGACAGCGCAGGAGCTGAAGCAATGGGGCAGGGTGGAGGCTCAGACACAGCGTGACTGTGTTGCTAATTAGGTGCGAGAAAACAGCTGTGAAGCGCGAAAAAATAATCTTTGTGAGTTGAAATGCATGTGAGTGTGTTTGGCTGGGCGTGTGTGTGAGTACGTTCTGCAGAGTGCAGATAAGTGTGTGTAGCTCACCTGGTTGACTCCGGCATTAGTGCCATGAATGCTGGCAATAAACTTCAGCTGCTTACAACTACAAATAAGCTTTATGCCAACGAAATAAAGATGGAGGCACAAAAGCACACGCGCATACGCAAACATTTACAGTGTATAATTTCTGCCGTGTGAGATCGTATCTGCGAGATATTGTCGGGTAAGTTTGGTAGTGCGCGCACGGATTCCTCGCAGCACTGGCAGACAAAGTCTGAGAAAATGAAGAAGAAGACAATACGCTAGAAGGCGATGAAGCAAGATGAAGAGAAAGTAGAACGACAACAAAAGGAAACTAAAATTGCGATAAACTTTTGCCAAACAATTCTCCGACAAAGTGATAAGCAACAAATGCAACAAGAACAACAATGGCAGCAGCTGAATCAATTGAGGCATTGATGCTTTTGGACAGGGCGAAAATAATGAAGCGTTTCGCATTAGCGCCTCCAATCAACGAGAATCGACGAAGTTCATGGAGTCTCAAGGCGGGTTGGAGAAGTTGGTAGGTATATACTTTTCCGTAGAACAATTTTTGCCTGTGGATTTGATAGTAACTAATCTGTTTTACTTCTTCCCTTTTTTTGATGGAGTTTTCGCTTTTACAACAACAGCGAAGTCTTATCACGCGACTTCGCTCCGTTTTCGAAGTTCTACTGAGGTCTTATTATGTGTATGCGTAGTGCCAATTTTGGTTGGTGACGTCGCCTGAACATTTAAGTGTTGAGCTGAAATTTGGTAACGTTAAAGTAGATTTATACAAAATAAACTTCCCAAAATACTTAGAAAAAAAATTTGATTTCTAATAGTTAATTTGAATCATTCTAAAAGGAAACATTGTACGCATTTTCCTCAATTACATCGAGTTGATGGTTAGTTCAGAATTCACCAGATTATTCAAAAACCACTAAATCGAAAAGATCCTTAAAGAATATGAATCCTATTGGAGCATTAACCAAAAAAGTTTAATTTGAGTGAAATTCAAAGCACCTCACACCTAAAGAAGCATCAAAATTTAAATGTTTTCTTTTATGTGCATCATAAGATATTCAGATAAAGGATTTAAGAGATTTTTCTTCGAATAAATTTCATGCAGCAGCTTCCAGTTTAATTAACCGAAATACCCCCTTAAGCACTGACATCTTTGTTGAAATGAATTAAATATGTACCAATACCAATAACGCTTCAAGTATTGAGTAGGTGGTTTTTATATTATTCCATTCTTGTGTAGTGCATACGGTCAACAAAGTAACGTAACGTAAATAAGGCCTGTTGCTTTAGCTTGTCCTTGTGTCCAACCCTTAAGCAACAAAGAGTATGTTAATATAATTAATTATATTATATTCTCTATTAATTATTTATATTAACATACTCTTTGCCTTAAGCTTTAACACAATACTTGATTACTTCCCTGTGTCACTTAATGCAAAGTGCTCAGACTCTAACATGGTGTAGTTTTCTAGGATACCCCATTAAATCCTGACACAGTTGAAATAAAATGTATTAAATATGTCTCTATTTTATTTACACATCGACCTAAAGTCAGTAAACAAGCTTTGCTCGAATTAGTTAACATATCTCTAATTTGCGTAATCTATAAGTTGAATACATAAATGTAAAAAACAGAAAAATGATCATACTAGCGTATATAACTTGCTCAAAATGTCGAAATTAGTTTCCAGAATTTTATCATTAAATGCAAAAACGCCGACATAACTCATTAATATTCATCCGCAGCAGAAAACTTTATAATTTTTGTATAATTGCGTGAAGAAAAAAATAACAACCGACACCATAAGGAGCACAAATGCTTAAATGCCTGCAAGAAAAAGTTCCATCAAGTTGTTGTGTTTTCTTGCATTTTAATTGAATTTTAATTTAAAGACTAAATACAGCCTGGCATCCAAGCACAGCAGCCTCAATAAGAGCCGAGAATATTAGAATGTAATTTATTCTAATTAGAGGCGCGAGGCAGCTTCATCAGTGAAATTTGTAATTAGCGCAAAGTAGTGAGGCGGAGACGCGTTTCCCGCTTGGCTGTAGAAGCTCAGGAGGCAAGGACGCCGCATCCATGGTCACAGCCACAACGACCACTTCTAGGGTAGCCGGATTTGTCGTGCTCAATTACGGGAAATCAGACACTCGGTCGCACTGGCCTCCTGCAGCGCGCCCACACAATACGAGTATAAGCAATAACTTTTGTATCTGCGCCTTCCCTTCTGCTTTGCTGCGCCCCTGTAATATTCACTCAAAGTACCAAACACTTTCACTGCCACAATTATGCGATTTTCCGCCGAATATTTGAATATTTGCGGGTGTGCGCTTTGACGCCAACGTCGTTCTTCGTCCCAGTGCCGGCGTTGTCTCTCTCTAATGTGGTCTGCGCCGCTTGCATGTGTATGCATGTGTATTTGTGCTGGCCACATTGAACGCTTATTAGGCCACTTTCACTTTCACTTTCATTTCTAGTTCCATTCTCCACTTCCGCCGGCAACGCCTTCATCAGCGAGTGGCGCGAGGGACACTCTCACAACAGCCAGTGCCACCAGATTCATAACCGAAGTTTGTAGTTACAAACCGACCACGGGCACTTCAGCAGGCGCCCCAATTTGCATCAATAATGACTTAAATTGTTTTAAAGGCTCCCGTTAATTGCGCTGATTTCGTCGTCGAAGCCTGCTGAGCCTTGTTCCTTCCATCTTCTGCATGATTGCTCGCGAAACGCCTTTGCAGTAGCGGATGCGCTGCTTCTGTAGCGTTCTTGTGAACTTTCCATCACTCAGTTTTGAGTGGCAGATTGATTTTATTGTTTATACTGAATTTACGCTTTCATTCTAATGCACAGAGCATTTAAAACCGACGAAATTTGTTGCGAACTATATTCAGCGAATTTGATATTAAAATCATTTTAATTTGAAATTGATTTTCAGATTGATTTCAAAAACCATCAAATTGAATTCAGAAAGAATTCTTTACAGAAAAAGCCAAATATACAATATTTCAGACTACTCAAATTGGTTTCACAAACGGACAATATGATTTCAATAAGCCGAATTGATTTTAGAATTAGTCCATCTTATTCCAGAATTGGGAAAATTGACTAATCTTAATGTAATCATGGTGTTACCGCTGCAAATAGATCAGTAAGAAAGCTCTTCAGTTTAGGGGGTCATACAAGTTTTTCGAAATTCGGAAATTTTTTTAATCGATTTATTTATATTCCAAAATCTGTATCCGAATTCATTTGAAGAAATAGAAGTAATTGAAAAAGTTACAGATCTTTTCACCGAGCGACATCCATCCATACCAATAGTCGTTTTGATGCTTCAAATGTTTTTCTTAATACCAATATTGAAAAGTTGGTACCCAAGATATCTCAATAATTAATCAATGGACCCTACCGTTTCTTTTCTGTTCAAAAGCTTATAAAATTATTTCTTTTAAAGCCATTTATTTTGACATAAAGTTTATGCAATCATCGTTTGATATGTTTAAAACTTAAATATCCAAGTTAAAATTATATATTGACTTTAAATATTGGCCTTATTTTTTAATTTGAAATTTTCCGTTAAAAATTATACATTAATTTTGAATATTTGCCTTTTAAAAATAAAAATTTAGAAATTGATTTAAACCAGATCGAGTTAATTTAATATACTACAAGGCGTCATACCAATTCCCAATTTTATAAACGTAAGTGGACCAAATCTGGATACCGCAGTTTTAGTTTTATCGAGCACGGCCAACTTTCGGTGCTTTTTCTTCTTTGAAAATTGAATTTCCTTCGTTGAAAATGAGCTTTAAAATGTGCCGAAAACCTCTTCGCCTCATAAGTTTAAATAAAAATTAAACATAAATTACTTGCATAAAGAACCCTCATCATTAATGGTGCCCCTTTAAATCACAAAGCAAATCTCGCAGTCGACGTGCAGGCAAGCTCCCTGCAACAATTGGCCTCATTACTTGGCAACGTCCGCCGAGAAATGAAATTTTCGCTTAAATTGCTTCCTTCTGCGCAGGCAGAGCGCACAATTCACTTTAATTACTCATACGTGGCGAGGCAAGCAGTAAACGTTGCATGCACCAAGGCAACGGTATGCTTTCTTTCATGCGTAAGAAGCGTAGTTTTGCTTGAAATTTGAGAGGGGGGAGGGAGGTAAATATTAAAATGAAACAATAAAATGAATTGCATTTCCCGCTTGCCAAACTCTGCCGGACACCCTGCACCAGAACCAGAGCACACGCCCACTCATTGTTTATGCGTAAAGTGTTGCAAGTTGCAAATGCGCAACAGCAACAAAACTGAGCCACACCATAGCAAACTATGCTGTAAGCACGGCTGCGGCAGAGAACGGCGCAGCGGTTGGCTAAAATGTGAGAATATCAAAATTTCTCACACAAAAGTTTTTAATTATCTTTTGGAATGAGTATTTTAAAAATTTCGATGGAGCAGCGAAATGTTGCTGTGTTGTTGTTGTTGTTGCTGTTGTCGTTTTACGGCTGCTTTGTATGCAAAACACGACATAAAACTTGAAATTGCTTCTCGGCTATTATCACTATTATGCGTAGTGCTCACACACATACTCCAATACACACACACACACACACACACACACACACACACACACAACATACATAAAGACTTGGTCGCATAATAAAATTGAGAGTTCCCAAAGTATTTTGCAGTCCCATTACCAGGCGCAGTCACAAATGAAAGCACTTCACAACCAACACTTTCACTCTCACCCTCACCACACTCGTAGTTGCAGTTCTGCCTGCCGCACTTCCGCTTCCCTTAGCCACGATTGTATACATATTTCTCAGGAGACATTTTATTTATGCGCAAATTACTTCAAAACCGCCGCTGTTGCATGCGCTTAGTTTGTGTGTGTGTGTGTATGTGAGTTTGTAATTGCGAGTGCAACTGCTCTTGAAAACTTTTTGATTTGCCTTGTTGTTGTAATTGCAATTGTTTTGAGCACCCAAAAAATTGCGATACATAGGGGAGAGGGGGGTACCTTCGTCTCTTTTTTTTGAAGGCCTATATTTCAGAAGGTAATCAATATATTTAAAAACCGATTAGACTGTTACAATACCTCATTATTTAACAATAAAATGTTATACTAAAAGTTCTTAAAAAAGTTCCATTTGTACTATTTTTTTCATGATTAGTAAAAAAAGTCATTTCGCTGAATGTGCCCCCATGCCAGGGTAGCTTCGGCATTTGGCGGGGCACTTTGGGCATTAATAATTTAAACTACCGTAAGGTGATACAAAATCTTGTTTAGACTAGATAAGACATGTTTTCGGTTACATAACACGTTTTTATTTTATTTTGCATTACAAAAATAAAAAAAAATCATGTTTAAGAGCTTCAAAAAAAGGTAGTTATTGGAAAACTTTTTAAAAAATTAGTTGTTATATATAATGTTTAAAGTGCTGAGAACGACCCTAATATTAATTTTGTGTGGTTACGGGAGGTTTAAGCCAGGTTCGATGGTCTTGGAAGCTTCAACTCGATTTCGATTTTTAGTACCTGTGAAGTTATATTGACGAATGTGCCCCATGCAAAAAAGACGAGTCCACCCTGGTGTCACTTTTTTTTCTTTTTATTTTTTTGCTTCTAATTTCAGTGCTTTATTTTCACTTAATACACTTTTATTTACAAAATAATTAGTATTAAAGTAATACTAATACAATTTTGTTCGAAATAATGGTATAAATACAGCACAAACTTCTTACGTTACCGACCTGAATATTCGGGAACGAAGCGCGAAAACACAAAATCAAATGTAACTTTATGAGCTGTTCAGATAGAGATGGCAAACTTTGTGAGGGATTTGAATGCTAGTTATGGGTTAATTTTTACTAATAAACAGTTATGTCCGATGACTCCTTCATACTGAAATCGCTTTTGACGAATGTGCCCCAAGGACGAAGGTACCACCCTCTCCCCTACATACTATCTTCAATTTCAACGTAAAATCTCGTTTCCCAACTATATTCCTGTCGCGCTTTCGCATCTGCATCTATCTCAGTAGCTTGTTCTTCAAATTTAATTGTTTTTGGCTCATGCCTGCCACATACTTTTCATTACTTTGAAACATCTGCATGTGCGGCAAGTCCTTTCACACGCATGCTAGAGCACAAAAACAACATTCAACAGCAACTAAAACAAAAAACAAAAAACAACAACCATAAAATAGCTTTCCCTTTAAAACCGTGCTGCCAGATTTTCCTTTGAAAACGCGCACACGAATTTTAAATTATTAGTATTTCTATTAAATGTTGAATTGACATAACACGTACAAAGAATGGAATGTAGCATTTTAATTTTTTAAAATACTCTTTCAAAATTTTTTTTTAAACTACGCCATTATTAACAAGGAATCTAAATGTAAGACAACTTGAATGAAATTTGACTAAACGATAGAAGAGAAAAATGTAAGCTAATTTATATACAAAATATATTTTCAACTGGTAGCAGAATTTTGGTTTGTTGTAAAATTTTTTTTAAACCAATAAAATAACGGTTTGTAAATACGTAATATTCTTGTAAAAATAATAAACTAAATAAAAAAATTTCCGAATTTAAATAAATGTTAAGTTTTTTTTCACATCGAAATAGAAGGGTTTGGTGGTATTGCAATTGTTTCTATGTTTTTGTGTGTGCTTATATAAAAACACGCAATCTGGCAGCACTGCTTCAAACATGTCCAAAACTATTTGAATTTCATTTGTTTGGCTGTCGGCTCTGCCATATGCATTCGAAAATGCACTTCTATCACCCTCTCCGAACCGCACCACCCTGCCCCGCCATACACAAACACACACATACACTTGCACACGCATACTGTGTAGCGCATTGTAATTGCATTCATTTGTGTCTTTTGCTGTTTTGGCTTGTTTGTTGTTTGCTCGTTGCATTCGTGCAGTTTGGTTTAGTTTGCTCTTGATTCGTCCTCTGCTTGTGCGAATTTAATTTCTTAATTGCAATCAGAAGAGTTCATACAATTAGACAGACCGACCGACCGATTGCAGCAGCGGCAGCGGCTGCGGCGTGCACTTAATGGCTTAACTGCATGCATTGTGTGTGCATGTGTGTGAGTGTTGCGCTGCGAGCGCACAATTTGCCACATAATCCCATGAAGATGCTTCAGCCACAGCCTTTGCAGTTCCAGAAGGAAGTTTAGCCAAATACTTGGACAGCAGCGCTGTGTCAATATTTGGCAACCGCAGCGCAGTACTGTGCGAGGAATGCGTTTGTAATGCTCACAGCAACATAATTAGTGCTTGAATCTGCACGCATACAAATATTTCAGTAACTACATATGTATATATTTTAGAAATTATGCTAATTTTGAACTAATTTGGATAAATTGAAATTTTTGTATGATGAATGATTCAAACAAATTTCTTTACCAATGCGCATTGGCAACATTTCTTGGCAACAGTTATTCTTAGCTTAGTGTCGAAGTCATCGGCATATTCAAGCTGAACGACTTTCATTTTGCAACATCTTCTGCAACATTAGCATATTCGAAAAGTTACACTATAACTGACGATATGACTTGTTTGAATCTTCATTTGGTATCGTACGGAACGGAGAGCTCACATTCAATTTTGACGGAGTAGTTCGTGCTTCCCAACGTCATTCTACAACACAAAATGTATCAGTTGGAATTTGCAGATATCCCTGAACTACAGTGCCCTAAGAAGACATGACCATATTTTGAGCTTGCTCCTATTAAGTTTGACTGCAGTCTAAATCAATTTACTTCGTTTGTTTCTAAAAAAAAACTTTGATTCCGAAAATTTGAATATACCGGTGTTAAAACTTTATACCCCAAATCCAAATAAGCCGAAATGGTAAAAATTCTTTTTTTCACTGCATAATGTTGAAAATAATAGAGACACAAATAAAATAATTGGTTGTACCTTTGATCCAGTGCGTGCAACGCAGAGATATAAACAGCTATTATTCCGAACATCACTGTATTTCCTCCACTTTACTAAGATAAACATTCTTCAAGTCCCTTGAAATGTTTAAAATGTTTAGTCAGCTATAAAAAAAGTTGTATAAATGTGCCAGCTGCACCTGTTTCAAGTTGCTCAAGAACATTGCGAGTGCTGACGTGTTTTAGGAACTTGTCTGCTGCTCCAACGTGCTACGCACTCCCAGTCGAGTGCCGCCGATTGCAACAATGCGGCCTGTCCAACAGGGCCACATATGTCGGCGACATGATTTGCACGACGCACCGCACATTTAAAGCTGAGCGCTGGCTGCGGAAAAGTTGCCCTGATGAGATTGAAATGAAAGCCGCTGACGGCGCTTTCTTTGCGCTTTCGTCTTCGCAGCCCGCACCGAGCACAGAATGAATCTCAGAAATTATTTTAGCCGTTGCAGCAACTGCAGTACGTGCCACTCGCAAAGCGCTCATTCGAAAGTCCGGGAGCGGAAAATGTGTGCATTGTTTGCTTGAGCTCGAAGGCGAACGACAGCTGCCCGCAGCTCCTGGCCACCACAGCCACAGTATTCTTTCACTTTATTCAGAAGGCAGTGAGTGCATGTGCCTGTGGCTGTGTGTTTGTGTGACCTGTGCATATGTGGGTGGCGCCTTGGACGCCCGAAAGTCCTTTCGACATTGTCGAATCGGGGCATTTGCTGTCAAACTGGCAACACTCGAAATCTCGCCTCTTTCTTCGCAAGTCCGTGGAAAGTTTATGGCGCCCGCAACAACGAAATGCACTCAGTCGGCGCGTATCAGCGCAATATGGTGTGACGACATGGCTGCGGAATATGAATACGGTTGCCGTGTGTTGTGAATGCGGCGAAACCATCAACACGCAGCTGCGGAAGGGAAGAGCATCCACAAACCGAGTAGGATTTTCCGTAGCAAAGCACTTGAAAGAAAACAAGCATTCAAGTACCGCAGAAGGGAAGCAGCTGGAGCAAATTCTTTTCTTCTGATTTCTTTACTATATTAGATTCCACTTCCTTTGCATATTTGCGAATTCGATACATATCAATCTTAATTGCGTTTATATGCATTCAAGCCATTGCAGTATAGGATTTTTAAAGACAAACTCCATATCTGCATTTTGAAATCTGAGAAAATTTTTTTTTCGGTATCATACAAAATCCACTCAACTTTTGAGAGAGAAAGTTTCACTGTGCTGTAGTTTTATAAATATTTACAGTGGGATTTAGCTTGGTCGAGTTTTTGGGGTCAAAATTCAGAAAATTAACTTCATGAGTACACTTGGCAATCGCAGGCCTGTTTTCTTTGAACGAAATTGTAAACCTAAAATTAGGTTTGAAAGAATATGAAATTTATTGGAAGATGAACCTAAATTTACTGACGGAAGTCTAAAAGCAAAGATCTTTATAATACAGGGTGCGATATATGTTTGAGCTCTAAGTTGTTTTAATAACTTTTAATTAATTAATAATTGACTGGCGCAACAGCCCGTGTGTGGGCTTAGGCCTAGCTTTCTTGCATTAACTTGTGTGTGCTTGTCATATTTTTTTCACAAATTAACGGGACCTACTTTACCGAATCCGAACGGGTTTGAGAAGCTTTTCATGGCAAAGATTATTCTCGGAGAATTGCCAATTCACCGCGAGAAGTGGGGCCGCGGAAAGAAACAATTTGAAAACAAATTTTCTTTTTATTAGATGTTACCGGACCGGGAGATGAACCCAGGTCCTCCGCGTCAGCGACCAAGCACTTAGCCCACTGAGCCACCGCGGCGCTTTTAAATGAAATACAGTTTAATAATTTATATTTTATTGATTGACAAGTGGGGCCACCTGTCGTGTGTGCCTGTATACACGACAGCTAGTAAAACAATTAGCAACAATAAAAGGCAAAGCAAAGTAAAAAATAAAAAAGCTTATAAAAAATGGTAAAAAAGAAAAATTTTAAAACCTGCGGAGCTGGGATTCGAACCCATGACCTGTGGAGTTACCGAATGCAAGCGCGCGCCTCTACCCACTGGGCTACACAGCGAACTGCTTTCGTTCGTCTAAAGTCTTAAAAGACAGAAAGCGGACAACAGGCAACAGGCAAGAAGTTTTTAGTCAGTCTGCGTTTTATATATTAGATGTCTGTCAAGAGGCCCCTTTCGGACTTGTCATAAAAGTTAGCTCTTTAATCATATTTTTCAATTTCTCTATTCTTGTGCACGGCGCTAATGAAAGGTATCCGGAGATTCAGCTACACTCTGCCTAACTGCATCAATCTTTTCAGGTGTACGTTTGCTTGATTGTCGCTTTGTCGTCTTTGGTTTCTCTCCCAGTGTATGCAGAAATTTTAATTTTGTTTACATAACACGTTGAATGGAATGATTTAATAATTTAATTAGTTTAATTTTAATTTTCAATTGACAAATGTCACCCAAACCGAAAGAGCGCCCAAATAAAATCTTCCTCTTATTATTATAGACAACTGTTAAGCAACTATCAATTGATAATCTTTTGTAAATCTTGAGACAATGCACGAAATTAATTTACCTGCAGTGAATGTCAAAGGCATAAACGAATAAAGGATGTGGGTGAAAATATCATACAAGCAAGGAACAAAAACTCTTTGGCGAATCATCATCTGTGCACTTGTTTGCTCTTTATCTCATTATATTTTATGCAGGCAACTTAAACTTTAAAGAAATTATATGGGAGTATCCTTGACAGCGGCAAAGCCGGCTTTTATATTTATTTAAATGTGCACATGCACACGTGCTTTGAGGCATGCATGGATGTGTTCGTGTGCTGCATGTGGGGCATGCTACATGCCCCTCGTTGCCACTCGCCTTGCATTTTTAATTAATGTTTAATGATTTTAACAATTTAGAGCACAGACTGTGCCGGCTGCTACAAGCTTTTTGCCGCCGCTGCTGCCGGCTTTTTTGTGCGCGGCAAGATGTTCCTCTTGTCTACCGCAGTTGCAGCTGGAATTGGGGGTAGGGAGCAGCTGTGTTGGTGTAAGGGGAAGTGGCAGAAGAGGGGGCAGTCGCAAATAATGCTAGCCAGCGCAAGTTTTGCCGCTTCGCTCTTGCTATTATCCTTTTTATTTTCTCATATCGTCGTTAGTGTC
Source organism: Neria commutata (assembly GCA_963457695.1). Taxonomy (NCBI): domain Eukaryota; kingdom Metazoa; phylum Arthropoda; class Insecta; order Diptera; family Micropezidae; genus Neria; species Neria commutata. Next base: position 20,326,552 of record OY735249.1, on the reverse strand, counting down.
TTTGTTGTTTTGGCTGTCGTTTTCGCTGCTGATGATAATGATGATGACATGGCTCTTCTGCATGCATTTGTGTTTGTATGTGTGCGCATGTGCGCATGCCTGCACACTTTATTGCAGTGACAGATGCAGTCGAGGCGCGCCGCTCTGTTGGTATACATTCTCCTCTAATTAGATTTCTGCTGCTGGCAAATTAAACGTCAAAAGAATTTTTAAGTTAACAGCAAATGCACATACACACGCACGTACATACATACATACATACATGTGGTAGTGGCGCTGGTGGTGTCGGCACGTGACTAAAGCGCTTTGTTCATTCGACAATTCATTATTCTGGGACCGAAAGTCGATGTTATTTTTTAACAGTTGCAGACTTAAATGATTACCAAAATTAAAAATGTTAAGCAACTATTATTTGAAAAATAATCATTACGGTACAAACTCTGCATCGCGCTTCTTTTTGAGTTAAGTCGAAACTTCTGAAGAGCGATTAATTTACTAAAATTGTAATTTATCTGCTCTTAGTCGAAACTCAACCAATGCAAAATTAACAATCCAACGTGTTAAGGGCTTCCTGCTATATGTATTTTGAAGAATATTTGTAACTTAAATTTGTTTAGTTCAAATATGTAGTAGGGATCTGGTGTTCAGTAGGCACAGCCACAGACTAATAGTCAACTTATAATGGATCCACTGACTGCGAATACGCTTTTCGCGGACATAAACACACACACAATCTTGCACGTGAGCCCGTAGACACTTCCCAGCTGGAAGTCGGTGTTCGATGACAGTGTCATGACTGACATTCAAATGCGCCCCCATGTAAACACATTAATAAAGAGCACGATCTATGGGTGCTACCTGTTACCCACTTTTCATTACTTTATTTTATTTTGGACAGTGAACTTGGGATTGTATAAATTGAATTGTTATAAGGTTGATACAGCTAATGTCATCAGTGACGGCGGTGACATTTGCGGGATAATGTCACCAAAGATTTGTACGGGCACGTGGCATCGATGCTAGTGGCATACCATTTCCAACAGGGTTTCTAAGCGCATACAGGACGTTGGTTAATTCTTATACTGGTGTTTGTGTCATCGCCGCCTTCAGCGTCACCGTCACCGTCGTCGTTGCCGTGAACTGTGAGTGCCAACTTCGTGCGCATAAATTTCGGAAATTGTCTCATAGCGCGAACCAAAAATGAATGGAGAAAGGAAAAAGCGAGGCGAGCACCAGAAACGCGCCAAGGACCCAACTGAATGTCACTTAATTCATTTTCCGTTGCGGAGATGACACTGGCCCACTGCGTTGCCGTTGTTGTTGCCGCTGCTTGGAAAAATTTCTAATTAACTTTATGCCGCTCGCACTTGGGTCGTTTGGAGCGCAGTTGCAGGAGCTGGCCAGGGGAGGGGAAGCGGGGGCCAGAGGCAAACAAATTATTGCACCCCATTTGCGCGTGAGGTATTTACACATTTGTATAATTTGTTCCTCTGGCTCGGCAGCGGGACGGAACACGTGCACACACACACGCACTTAGCACACGGCACATACAGAGCAGAAAAGCATTTAGGGTCCTATTTTATGGCCCGACGTATTCTTATTGCAGACAGCACATGCACAACATTTGAATTAGGCGCTGCTAAATTGTTGTAATTGCGCTACGCACAAATTTATGTCGTCTTTAGCATCTTAAAGTGCCCAGTACAATGGACAAATACTTGTCTGCGTGCTGGTAGGTTTTTCATATTCCGACAAAAAAAAAAAAAAAAATCTTAAAGTGCCTGGGCTCTGTTCCTCGGGCCAAATTTCATACATAGTTTTTGCATTTTATTTACATTTCAGTGGTTATTCTTTTAAATACAATTCTATTTTCGTTCGACAAAAAGTACCTACACTGAAAGCATCTGAATGTTCTCACAAGATTCCTCATCTATTTTAGCTACGTCATCCTAATTGTTTATATTTCATCCTTCTTTTGTAATAGCAATATTTGTGGGGTCTTGTTTTAAAGCTTGGCTTTTTTGCTGGAGATAGTAACAAGCTTTAAAATATTATTTCGGTTACAGTAGCGATAGTATTTCGTCGGAGCATAGCCGGCAGCGTTCGTTGGCATATGGATATCCTATATGTTAGGCGAGAGATTAGGGAGCTGGAACTGGGAACTGTGGTCCCAACGAATTCTCATCAATTATCATCAGGAAAATGACAGAAAGATGGTCAGATAATACAACGATTTATACGGATAGCTCTCTGAGCGATGGAAGAGTTATGCAAACGTCATTTTGAAAAAACCAGAAGCTTGCCTACTACATCATTCTAGGACGTATGATGTTCGGAAATATATACATATATAATTGTAAATTTGTTTGCTTTAACTAGAATCTTAGTTGATAGTAACGAAGTAAATTATAGTTTTTTCAAACACTAAATTTTGTCGTTTTGATCATAAGTTTAGATAATTTAACCATTTCGCAAAGATTATTCTCGGAGAATTGCCAATTCACCGCGAGAAGGGGGCGCCGCGCAAAGAAACAATTTGAAAACAAAAAAAAACCCAGGTCCTCCGCGTCAGCGACCAAGCACTTAGCCCACTGAGCCATTTCGGTTTGCAGTTAATTATAGATTATATTCGATATGCTTAAATTAAAAATTTACATATTCAACTAAAATTTAAGTAAATCATAACCACATATAACAAAAATGTATTATGGTTCTTCAAATAATTATTCATGGCTACTAAAAACTTGTATGATAATTTTATGAATTTCCCAAATAACTTCACTTCATTTCGTAACCTTAAAAACTATAAGCTTGAGCAATATACAAGCAATTCTACATATATTTGTATGGAAATTACATCGGAATTATATCCCGTTTAATTTTAGTACATTTGATTTTGTTTTGCAGTTGAACAGAAGTTTTTTTAACTCAGCGTAAGTAAGGACAACAGCGGAAAACCTGTGATGGCTGGTGTCACGTACGACCGAACATGGCAGCTTCGGTTATCAAGACCGGAAATAAATAAATAAAAAAAAAAAAAAATAAAATAAATAAAAATTTGAGGTTCTACTTTTTCCTCTATTACACAGATACATACATATATCAAGAGTAAACTTTGCCACCATCGAAAATCCTCCGCTTTATTAAAAGCTCAGGAAGATTTCAGTAAAAGGAATTCGCTTACCAGTACAATGGACAAATACTTGTCTGCGTGCTGGTAGGTTTTTCATATTCCGAAAAAAAAAAAAACTGTTTTTACGCGAACGCATGTTCCTACAAATTCATAAGCCGGTCCAACCATTAAATACATTCTAGAGTTGGTGGCCTAAACAATACAATAAGAAAACAGGCAGAAAACAGCTGTGCTAAGTGCGCACTCATGTCGTGTGACAAATAAATAAAAACCCATTACGAGTGAGCGATTTGTTGTCGCTGCTAAATTGCTTGCAATAAAAACGAGATCAAAACAAATAAATTAATCGGCGTGAAAAACTCTTAAGCGATTTTGTGAAAAAATATGAGAAAATGGCAACACCTTCACAGACAACAAAGTTCACATGCCCACGCACGCAGTCACAGCCTGGAACACGCTCAGCAAACATGGCACATACACACGCACAAAGTTGAGCCGATGGACACAAGCAATACCGGCGGTCAGCTGGGAAACCAGTCAGCTCCCAGTCAACGTCCACTTTTCGGAAGCTGAAGCTGTGGCTGTTGTCGGAGCCGCAGCCGGAGCCGGAGCCGATGTACGCTTTCACACAACTGCTCGAGTGAAATAATGATGTGGCGGGGATGGCACTTGCTACACCTACACCGCAAATAAATTTCCCCCCCTGGGCAGAGGCAGCGGTAGCCGAAACTCAAGCTGCATTGCACTGCGAGCAGCAGGATACCCAAACCGCCATGGGCAGCGGTGGAGCTGAGAGAGATAAATGGAGACCGACGCTTCAATGTGATGTACCACTGGGTTGGGTCGGGCTGGGTTGGATTGGATTGCGACTCGGTTCAAGTTCGGCAGCAGTGATGGGCATGTGACATCGAGGCAACAAATTGAAAGTAATTGAATGCTTAACCATGAGCAGCGCCAGAGCATCACTCTTTGTGTCCTGTCTGTGTGGTAGAACCTAGCCGTGTGTGCCGGCCCTCTGCTCGTTTCCTTTCCATGTGAGACATGTCGAGACCACTTTGTACTGTCGCAGTATGTTGCCCCTTTAATTCTATATTTTTGCTGGTCTGCGAAATTCTCTTCTCCCTTCTCCTTTGCTCTTCTGTGTATGTTCTGGTCTGCAGCGCCTTGAATTTGAACTTTAGCCTAGATTCGTTGAAATTTCTTCCTGCTTTCCGTTTGCTAGTAAGCACTTAGTTGGCGCTGTTTATATCCCTTAGTGTTTCCACTTGAGTGCAAATGTTCAATAAGTTTTTTTGATTCGTCAAACGATTTCTGTTGTGCTTTGTTATGCGGACAGAACTAAACTTCCTCAAAAGAATTTAAGAGAGAAAGACAAGCCAAGAGCGCGCTACAAAATTGCAAAGTTTCGGAATTTTGTTCCTTTGTAAAAACAATAAATATTTGCCGGCGCATGTTTTTAAATAATACATAAGGCGTGAAAATTAGTAGTGTTTTGCTATGATTATATAACATGACGCAATGGGCTTTATAATGATGGACTGTTGCACTTATAAAGACCTACATATCTTGTAAGCCCCGGGAAAACAGAAGTCATGATATAGCGATAGAGAAACTATATATCTAAATTATTATCCACAACGAAGCGTTTGTTTTTTATTAAGTACTAACTTAAAGAAAATGGTTGCTTAAATTTTTTTTTGCGTTTTAGAAAGCTTGATTGCATCTTCAGTTCATCAGGCAGAAAACATTCGTTTTCACATTAATTTGCTGAAAAGCACAAGACTTCGTTAATTAGATAATACATATCTATATCTGCAGTACATTTTGGACAGGAACACAAAGCAAATGGCTGTATACTTTTTGAAGCTACGTATCGACGAGGAGCTTCGTGTTTTAATGTTTTTCGTAAAAACTCAGCATACGTTTTCTCAGCCTTGGAAATGGTATTTTCTCCAACAATTTGCACTCCTCTGCAGGATGTCTTATTGATGAGTTAAAGTGTATTGTAGAATCGAAATATGTAGTACAAAATTATTCGGTAAACATAGTATGCGCACATGCAGAAACACCATACTCCCATTTCACCCCTTGTATTATGTAAATGTCCGGAAACAACAAAAGTCCACTCTTCAGGCCAACTACTCGCAGAATAACAATTGCAGTTACCACTACCACTGCACGTCATTCTGTTCGTGCGGAATTCCGCATATTCTTTCGAAAGCAATATGAAAATGTAATAACTTACGTCAAGAGAACGCCACAGAATTTTAAAATTGAAAACAATTAATAACTGTGCTTCGACATACTGTGATAAGCGGTTTAATTAAAGGTGCGCAAACGCAAACACACTCACATCAGCGCTCCTGCATACACACATACATACGTATGCAATATATAAATGGTAATAAATATGCGAAAATTGGCAGGCAAGGATAAATCGGTGAAAAAACAATTTCATGAATTCATTCCACATCAAATATTGGATAAAAACTTTTTATATGCCAATTGCTAAAAAAAAAACGCAAATATTCGCAACATTTACTAAATGAAATTAAAATGAACAATTTGCATTGCAAAATTTAAGGAACTAAATTAAAATGAAGCCATAAACATGTCAACACTTTCGGCCCGCTACGAGCACCCTCCATTTTAAGAGCGGCAACATAGCAACAAAACGGAGCAACACTGGCGAATTTTAATTTTTGAAAGTACTTCGCTTAGTTGTGGTGCCGAGAGAAACAATCGCGTAAATGCAACGAGATCTCAAAGGAGCAGTCGTTTCACTTGCAGCCTTGCAGCTTTTGAAATGTTTTAATTTTCTTTGCTTTTCGAAATGGCAGCCCACACGGAGGGGACGTGGACACAAGTGACCAAGAAATACGAGGGATGCCAAATGTGATGGCATGGAATTAGAAAAAGAAAAGTGTAGAAGAAGAAAGAACGGGAAATTTATCTTAACCTTCATTAGTTCGATTGTTGCATTTTTATTATATTTTTTCATTATAATTTGCGATTTCTTTCGGAAAGGTGCCTGCAATAAAAATCACGTACCACTTCTTTGGATGAAAACTTATGATTTCGGACGATGACATCATTTAGGGATAAGTCTGAGAACAATATTGTTGGTGGAACCCAACTAGTTTGTGAAAACGTCTGTTGATTTTCTATTCCATTAATAAGATAGAGTAAGGATATAAGAGCAAAGATAGAAATTACACACTAAAATATTTCGGTATAATAAATATTATTGTTTTGAAATTTTCTACATAGAAATTCTCTATAGAGTGCCAAGCAGACATAATATGCCCATCAAAGGGTTAATGCGTTTAAATTTTCTGCCAAATTTGTACATGGCAACGTCCCATAGCTGTGGGGTGTAAAGAGTAGGCAACGATTCAGCGAACAAAGTGAACCAGCTGCCAGTAACAGTGAAGCAGATGCAAAATTCAGAAGTTGAATGAATGGTGGTAGGGCGGAGTGAAGGGCGCAGTCAGTGCAGGATGGCTAGGGCACATGAGGTAACTCTATCGAGTTCAAACTATGGCCAATGCGGCCATTTAGCACATTAAGTAAGTGCAATTTTCAAGTGCGTCTAATATTCGCAAATCGCTTGCAGATTTGCCAGTCAAAGCGGAAGTTATGCAAACGATGTTCAGCTCTGTGACTTGGCTAAGGATTGCAGCACACAGAGTCGAGGGGGATGATGGCTCGGTACGTTTCTGGCTGTTTAAAAATCGGGTGGACTTCATCTATAAACGAAAGTTGTTAGTGGCGTCGCGCTTAGGCGCTGTTCAACTTTCAGCCTTCTTCCGGTGCATGTGTGCTCAAAGCCCGTTTGTGCCTTTGAGAATTCTGCCGTGGATTGCAGACACGAGCAGGCACATTTGCAGCAGTTGTAAAATAATTTATCACTACGACATAATGCCACTAAGTGTGAATGAAGTTTCACAACACTAGTCAGAACCTCAAATGGGTAGGGGGGAGGAGGAAAGGCATCTATTAAAGCATGAAACCGTTTCTGAAATAATTTATTTTCCTTATATACAAACAATCGTTAAATTAGCTTTGATATCCATAAGTCTTTCCATTTAAACTATGTAGATCAATTGCAGATTTCAAACATTTCGGAGCATCGAAGTTTTGAGCAAAAGATCTTAAATATTACGGATACAAATAATATTCGATATAAACAGCTTCAAGGATTGCAATGAAGCATCAAACGTTGTAGGGTTCATAAAAGCATAAAAAGTTTATTGCGGGAATACCGATATGCTGGCTAAAGATTTCTTATGCCCATCGTGGAGGCATAATATTCAATGAAATAGTTTTACAGCTCTATTTTAGCGAACGTCTCTAAATTCTAGTAATTCAATATTTTTTACCAAATATTACAGTTTGATATGAAAATTTTACTTTTTGCTATGAAAATAGCAATTGAAATTAAAATCAATTGGTTTTTATAGTAATAAATGATCAACTTACTTAAAATTTTAACGAGTCACAATTTCATATTTGCTAAGCTTTTAGCTACACTCTGTTGAATCGACGAAAAGTGTTAAAAAGAAAGTGCCCATTATTAATAAAATGTTATAAATTCATAATTATTGTAAGCGAAGTTAGTACTGCCAGTGGATTTGTTACCATAGCAACGCAATGCCACCGAATATTGAATATAATTGACTCTTGAAAGAGAATGAAATCTACGTAGAATTACAGAGCTTCATCTGATTATTTCCTTTGCTATGTTAATAAATTTGATAACGCTTTTAACTGCATTTTATTGCATCAAAATGTGCAATGCTTTCGCTGCTCAGACTTCGCCAATGGAAGTGTGTCAAGGACATGCAGAAAGCACCAACACAATTTTATTCGTGCGCTCGTATTCTAAGATTTGCATAATCTGATAGCGAGAAGGATAATCATCAGAGAAACAAGAAAAATTGTGGCAGAGCTTGCTGCAATAATATTTTGGCCAGAAGAACACACGAGCGCACTCTTTTCCTTTTCTAAAGATGCACACACAGCACACATACATACAGACATACAAACACATGCGCGTGCGTGGGATATCCACTCTAAACTTTCATGCAAATTGCATGCGCAAATACAACAGCAACAACTTTTGTGTATTTCTTCGTTAAGCAAATATTTATGAATCCATAACGAGACTTGCTTATGCCATGGCACAAGAGCACACTCACACACAAACACACACTCTCAAATACACCACAAATGCGCACATACTAAACAAATTCCTCAAGTGCCAAAATATGTAATTTGCTCAGCGCTGGTGTGGGAGCAGAATTTTGCCAAGTGCCACATCATTTGGTGCGGTTGGTTGTTTCGTGGATCCTTTGTGTGTTTGTGTGTGACTTTGTGCTGTATGAATGTGTGCGTGCGTTTTGTTCTTTCTTTGGTTCTCTTGAAATTTGGTAAATATTTTACTTTTCATCACTTGTTGGGAATTTTGTGTGCTTAAAGTTTAGTGTTGGCTTCATTTGATCTGCATACACTCACGGAAAATTTGATACAGATTAGAATTTTAGCCAAAAGCAGTGCTTTACTTTGATTTTGAATTGGATTATCATTTGTACAAAAACAAGGGGATCCAGTCTTTTGGTTAACGCGGCCTGTAAGGCCTATTGGCAAATACTTATTCAGTTAGCTAGTGTAAAGTTAATAACTATATAATTACAAATACAAACTCATCAAACAGTATTTACTTACGTTACAGATTTTAGGAAACCGCATTTAATGAGCATATGTTTCGATTTAAAGTATGCGCATAATAGTGAAACTCGTTTTTCAGGGACCTATAAAATAGTTCTATAGCCGAGTCGATCAAAATTATCATGGCAAGGAATACTCTGAAAAAATGTCCAATTTATCGCAAGATATGGCGCCGCAGAAAGAAATAGTTTGAAACTAATTCTCTGCATTTCTATTGTCAGTTTTTTTTTTCAGATGACAGCCAATCCTAAATTGACAAAAAAAATTTTTGTCAGTGTGTAAGTTTGCTCTTACTTACTTATGTTTGTATGCGTATCTCATGCAGGAAATGCGTCTTCTTGTTATTTCTCACTTAACGTGCTCGTTTTATTTGCTCTTCTAATGACCATCAAACAGCACAGCGCCTTGGCCATGCCAGAAACCCCTTGGCCCAAGTGCGCCTGGCCATTGTTTCATAACTTGTGAAAAGTTTCCAACATTCCTAGTGATTAAAATAAGCGTCCGTATAAAAGAGGCCCCAGGGAGCAGGAAGAGCGAGAAGTTCCCAACTACGGTTTCTTTGGCACAAGAGCCGTTTTTTAATACTCATTTAATTAAACGAGAGCGATGGAGGAAAGAAAATCATTGCTTTTCTTCAAATGAAATTCATTTTAATTCTTCTTAAAAAGGAATTTCATTAATTTTGGACTGACCTCAGTATTCCTTTGAGTATTTAGTAGTGGGAATGTCGGTGTATGGGTGGGTGGCAGTGCTGTTGAATTGAACATGCAAGTGTGTGCGACTGTGTGCTCTAATTTACTCGCATTGGTAACTTTATTAGAGTGTGTGCGTAAAATACGAGACATTTATTGCTGCGTTCCATCTAGAATTTCTTCGTTTGCTCATTTCATTAGAAATACGAAGCAAATAAATTGAATCAATTTAAAGTATTGGCATTTCATTGGCTATCGTGCGCAAAATTCTGCAAGCAAATAAACTAAATCTCGAATTTATTGTAAAATGCCATAGAACATCAAATACATACATACATTTTTAATTGAAAATGTTTGCTGAGAACGAATCAATGAGTAATGATTTTAAAACAGTTCAGTTAAAATTTATGCGCCCATAAATGTGTTAGATTCTACACACACATACTCAAGAAACAATGCTGTTTCGTTTCGTTTGGAGGCGCTCCATAGCAAAGCAGTGTGGGTGGGGGCTTCGAAAGCTTTACAATTTAAATTAACAATTTAAGTTTGCTACCGCCGACGTCTTTTGACATTGTTCGGTCATTGCCGTTGCTATGGCTGCGCTGGGACTATGCTATCTGTTCATCTAAATTGATTCTTTGTTGCGCGCTTCCGCCATTGTGTGAGTTTTTTACAGAATGTATGTATGTGTGGTTGGTATTCCATTCATAGGAGGATTATGGAGCAGAACTTCCAACCAATTGCGTCCCTAAATTTTCGATTTTCATACGAACTTGCGGTGCTCGCGTCCTCTCTTAGCATACCTGCCCAGGCGTCAGCTTGAAGCCATGATAAGATATTACTTCTTCCAGCAGAAGTTCGGCCGTTTCTTTAAATATCGATGCAAAATGCTGCTGCTTTTTCGTCCATCCATCAGAAATGCAAACGGTATTGTCATTATTCGAGAATCCCTTCTCTAAGCAAAGACTCAAGAGATCAGCTTTTTTGTTAAAGAGCTGAACTGTGTAAAAATCAAGCATTGCTATTAAATAATAGAAAATGGAAACAACGAAACTTTGTTGTGACTTTCTTAAGTAGCTGCAATCCACCTTAAAGTATGCTTCATTTTTTCTGTTCTCTCTCTTTTCTCTTCGCAAGGAGAAAGAAACGCATCTGCATCAGCGCTCTTAGAAGTGTTAAAACACACATAGATTTACATAGACATACAAGCACATCTGCAAATGGCAAGCCATGTCATGACAAGTCGTCAAAGGAATAAAAAGGCATTTTTAAACTTTTTTAAACTTCTTAAGTTTTTAAGTGAGCTCAAAAAGTTGTTCCCTCTTTTGCTGCTGCCACGTCGAAGCACAAGCCATGGAGCTTTACTGCTGCTCTGTTGACGGAGAAGCAGCTGCAGCAAAGATTAATTCTTAATAATTTATTTGTTTTCAACTTTATTTCCTTTTATGTCATGAAATCACGTTCGAATTTCAGCAGGCACTTGCCACTATAATCAGATAAGCCAGCGCCAAATTCGTTGAGTAGTTTCGATTCTATCGACAAATTTAGTTTAGGTTTTTTGCTATACGTCCCTTTTACGTTGAAATGGCTTCATATTCAATACGATTTTCTTCATTTTGTGGTGACGTTTATATTCAAAAAGTTCAAAGGATTTTTACTTCCATGAATAGAACATTAATCTGTGGTATAGCTTGTTCTTTTATTTGCAATTTATCTTGGTTTTGCTAATCAAAAGTATTCAATATTTATATTTATTTAATATATTTATTTATTTATATTTATTCAATATAAATATTAATTAAAGTAAAAGCAGCGAGATTTTAAAGTTTTAAGTGGGATTTACATATGTGTGAAAAAACAATTGACCCGCTTAAAAAAAATAATTGGCGCAACAGCCAGTGTTGGTTTAGGCCTAGCTTCTTGCAATAGCTTGTGTGTGCTTCTTACATTTAGAACAAACTAACGGAACCAACGAGTAGCCCTGTCTAAAAGGTTTTAGAAGGCTTTCATAGCAAAGAATACTCTCGGAGATTTGCCAACTCATCGGGAGAAGTGGCACCGCGCCAAGAAACAATTCGAAAAACGTGTTCTCTTTTGCGAGATGGTATGAGACAGGTCTTGAACCCAGGCCTCCTGCATCAGCGACCATGCACTAGTCCATTGAGACACCGCGACGACTTTAAATGCTCGAGACTTCAACTATATAGATATCTATCGGATATCTATTGTTTAGAAATTGTTTCGTAATTTCAAGGTACACCATAGCTAGTGCGTAAAGAAGCGCGTATCTCGACATGATTGATGGAGTTGGTAAATCCAATAGTAGAAGTAAGCATAATTAAATAAATTTAGGAGAAACCAGTTAAGTTTGAGCCTTTCGTTATGTAAATATTGCGATTTTTGTCTCGATCAGACACTTTAAGGAGGCGCAATAGGAGGAAAAGAGGCATACTTTTGAAGTTTGTAATGAAACGGAGTTTTTGTAGAGGCCACGAATTTCTGAATTCAGTGGAATACGCGTGAAATTTCTGCATTGATGAAATCGTTGCACTTAACTAAATGATTTATTTCGCCTGGCTACGCAAAAGCACTTTCATAATATTGCCAAATTTCATTGATGCGTTGGAGTCTTGGACTGCCCACATGTTAAACCTCAATCAGCTGGTGGTAAATATGCAGAGCTCTTCTGTAACCCTGAAGGATACTTTTCTCTCAACATGCAAGCTTTGTGTGATGCTAATCTATGCTTAAGTAACACTCGTGCTCTTCAGCCAGCATCCAACCACGGCAGCATTACTTTCAATAACAGTAAGCCAAAATTTATGCTCGAATCTGCCGCACTTGCCGAACTTTTTTCAGGCGATGAGGCGAATTGTATTTACAGCGCTATAAGTAGCCTCTTTACTTTTGAGTAGGTAAAGATTACTTTGGTTGAGTGTTTTATTGGTTGCTGATTGTAGTAAAATTTCTTATGAAATAGCCTTCAGTTATAAGAATTATATCCTTATTAAAACTTGCCGGATTTACAATATAACAATATCCATCTTCATACACTTTAAAGAATTTTAAAAATTTGTCGATTGACTTCGGTTTTTCTTTGGAAACTAAGCTTCTTTTTCTATTGCTTCTACTTTATATTTCCTTTGTGTTAATTTTTGTATAGAAATTGAAGAAATTCCTTGCCCTGCAAAAAACATCGCTTAAGTCTCGCAACAATTTATAACAAATTAAAACTAAGCACCGAAATTATTTTGATAGCGGAGCGCACTTAAAACTTAAAAGAAGAATTGCAATTTGAGCTAAAAGCCATTATAAATCTTTATTTATAAGCGCATACCTCAACGCACAAGGCGCACGCACACACGAACACAGGTGCTGCTACGCAAGGCGCGCCGCCCACATCCAGCCACCAATACACATTCGCTTTGGTAGCTTACCTACACACAACCAAAGTAGCAACATTTTTATTGCATACGTTTTGGCGTTTGAGCAGAGTGGCGCTTTAGAAAATAAGTAATAACAAAAACAACAACAACAACAACGACAACCACAACAAATACAACAGGTGTAAAGCACTTAATTTAAATTACCGTTAAACACTTTGCAGTTAGTTAATCTCACTTAAAAGAGCAGCGTCTTAACGCACCCGCACAGTTGCACTTCCCCATCACATACACAGGTACACATACACAAAAACCCTCAATAATTAATTTCTGCAAGACTACGCGCGCTCACACGTAAATGCACACTCGCCCGCATGATAGCGCACACGTAAATGCACACACACACACGAGCAAACAGGGAAACGGAAACGCCGCGGCCGTCGCACAATAAAAACTAAAATGCCGCACCAAATCCACTTGCGTAAATTATGGCGCCTCTAATACGCACACTGCACAATTTATGAGGCCCGCTCCCCTGCCTTCTCTGCCACTCTTACGGCACGAAGGCGCTTGGCTGCCGTGTGCCTTGGCCCGACAACAAGCCGGCTGCTGAACAAAATGTGCCGATTATGCAGCGAAGACACTGAAGCTGATGAGCGGTGGCAGATGCGCGCAGAAGGGGGACAGGCCAAGTAGCTCAGGGAGTGGCGGGGTCAGCACACCGTGCGGCAATTAAATTAATTAAAGCACTGAAGAATGAAATTAATGCTTCAACACAAGCACACATATGCAGGCCACACGCATACACACACGTGCAGTTGCGCTAGTGTTAATGCCACTTAAATGCGTAAGTGTTAGTGTCAAGTGGTTCGCCGTCAGCCTGGCTAGGTGTATTGCCGCATGCAGATACGACAGACCCCCTCAGCCCCATCCAGCCGAGTCCAGCTTGCGCTTGCCTTGCCCCACCACTCTGCCATCCCCGTTTTAGCGTCAGCTCAGGTATGTTTGTGTTGCGGTGTTGTTTTGTTCATGTCTGTCTATCGTTTGGGCTGTAATCTGTCTTAGCAGCGTTTTAAATGCTCTCTTCAGGCCATCTTCGCTTCGTGCAGGCGGCAACCCAAGCAGCGATCCAACCAAGCCAAATCAACTCCGGCTGAGCTGGTGTAATATTGCTGCAGCACGCAGGCATCGGTTCCGCACTGGCAACTTCTGGGCTGCATTGTAGCGCTCTGCTGCTGGAGTCGGTATTTATTCGAGCCATGCTTAATTGCGTGAAATTTTTAAAGCGAAGACTTAAGTGCGTGCGGAGCGTCAGGTTTTATTGGTAATTTTGGCAAGCAAACCGCAATTGCCATATCACAAGCACAAGCACAAGCACACACACACAAACACGCTCTCAGTGACGTAGTTAGTGTATTTGTACATAGTGTCCCATGCAAAAAGAGCGATACAAAGGTTTTTCGCTGACGTATCGTCTTGATGGCAACATCTTATTTTTCTAAGTGTTTCTTTTTAATGTGCCAAAAATTCTCTTTTCGGCTTTCGAACGTAGACTTGTTCACTTAAAAATCTGACAAAAAAAATTACATACTTGAAAATTTGCAGAGCAAGCCTGCTTTTGACCGGAACTGTGAATCATAGTGTAATAATATCAAGTGTACCAGATAGCAATGACATTCTATTCTCATACCCTTGCTTGTCAGTTGCGTTGTCAAAAATATTAACCCGTTTTCAGTTTGTTTGCGTTTGAAGAAAAAAGTAAAAAGAAAAAACATCAATGGCCAACTCTTGTGGTAATAACGAATACCTCCCTAAATTTGCTGTATAAATATCTGCAAGAACAGTTTGGAATGTCCTACCTTTTGACTAGTAGACTAAATCAAGACGTATTCGAAAATTTCTTTGGGGCAATGCGAAGTTCAGGTGGTCTTAACGAGATAAAAAAATATTAACAATTGGTTTATAAACGCTATTTGTTATAAAAAATGTAACACACGTGCTGGTTCATTACTGAAAATAAAAATTGTTTGGTACGTAAAAATGTTGAGTAACTTTTTTGTACTAATGTCTCGGATGGGTTAAGACATATAACGAAGAAGGAGAAAAGAAAAATCAAAATATTTTTTGACAAGCTGGGGTACGTCAAGCTATCTGGTACACTTGGTATTATTACACTATGCTGTGAATATCTTTATTTAAAGTATCGAACTGTTTTCTGAATTTGTCGTTCAGTGTTTTCGCAGTTGGCAATGAAACTTTTGTCAAACCAAATATTTCCAAATCATTTTGCTCTCCATCAAAAATATTTCCTGAAATCTTGATACAATTTTCGAAGTGAATTGTAAATTTATAAAAAAACAAAATTTAAGAAAGGAAAACGGGAGAATCTGAAAGTGTGACAAAGGATTTCAAGAGAGACATACACAGACAGGACAGACATGTCCAACGCGCAAGTGAGTAAGGCGGGGGCAAAGCCCAAGCCCCGGCCGAAGCCCGTAATGCGAAACTTGCACTTAAATCAGACAACGAAGAACGTGTACACCGCAGTGTGCCTCTCAGCTGCTTCAGCCCTTCTATTTTATGTGCTCCACAATCGCCGCCGCAGAAATATTTATGCCGATTTTCACGCGTGAGTATTCGAGTTCGATGGAGCCGCATTTTGATTTAAGCGCTCTTTCGCCTTTCTGCAATGTTCTTCGCAGCACTTACGACTGGGAGAGGTCCTTCAATCGCATGATGGAGGGCGGCTACCTGAGTTCATGTCCACCGGGAGGCGGCGACAAGTAGAAGTTGGTAAAGTTGTGGAAGAAGTGGTGCATCGACACACGCATACACACACAAATATGTTATTTGCTGCAATAAAGTGGATTGCGAAATTGCTCAAAGAGTCTTGAAACGATTTGGTATGTTGGCAAGCACATCGGGCTGAATCGGCTAGGTACGGAATGAACGGACGGGCATAATCTCTGCAAGTGTGCTGGCGTAGAGAGGCGCTTGCAAAATGTTGTCCATTGCAGTGCTAAGCAATAAATATGGCCTGGTCCAAGGCGCCGGATGGGTAGCAGCCATATATAAATTTCCATACATGAACACATCTTGAGCTGCGGCTATCGGCTCTCGGCTTTCTATTGAAGTAATTTTGTTTTTGGAATTTGTCAATTATTCTTTGAATTTCTGAGGTATCAAGAAAAGGCGGCAATTGTTGCGGCTCAGATAAATGTTGCAACGCACAACTTTGCTGTTGGTCATGTTCGTTGGCAGCAGAGCAATCTGAAATTCTCGCTTTCTGCTGAATACAATCCAAACGTGCCGAAACTGAAAATAAAAAACAACAACAGCAGTTGCAAGTGACATGCAGCAAAAGCGGCAGCAAACTAAAAACTTTTCAAAAGTTTTCACCTCAATTTCGCATTCATTGCCTCGCTCTGACGCACTATACAACTGCTTCCAAGTTTTTTTTAATCCCTGTTGCTAGAGATGGATGGATTCGTCAAAAATATCGATAGAAATATGCAAGATTTTTTGGCATTTAGCAAAATTTCAATAGTTCAATTGGCGCCACGGTGTCTCAGTGGACAAGTGCTTGGTCACTGATGCGGGAGGCCTTGGTTGAAGACCGGTCTCATAACATCTATTAAAAGAAAATTTGTTTTTCAAATTATTTCTTTACACGGCGCCGCTTCTTGCGATGAACTGACAATTCTCCGATAATATTCTTTGCGATGAAAAGCTTCTCAACCTGTTCGGATTCAGTTATTTGTAGGTCCCGTTAATTTGTGCAAAATATAACAACACAAGTTAATGCGAGAAAGCTAGGCGAAGCCCACACGGGCTGTTGTAAATTAATTAATGGTCGTTCAGAAATTAGCAATACAATAGCCAGCCATAATCCATCAATAGTGACGTATGACCCAAAAGAATAAACGTGAAAACCTTGACTTTTTCAGGCTTACATTTATACACAAAGTTTATGCCCGAAGCACCGAACTTGAGTGTCTGATGTGTTCCCTCAAATCAAGATGGAGGTCATCGACCCATATAAAAAAAAACAAAATGCATATACTACATGATTATATATATATATATAGAGAGCGTTAAAAATCAGTAAAAGTAGTAAATTTCAATGATTGTGAAAACTCGATCCTTCCACAGAACTACACTCCAGATATTCTATAATGTTTTCCCTATGAAATTGGAAATTTCTTTTAAGTACAAATTTGGTTGAAAGTATCGACAATTGTATTGCACATCGCTGATTATGGTAGGGTTTCGGCTGGCAGTGTTGCCAATAGATGCTGTCAACCGCCATGCATGCGCTACCACCCAACCGATTACTTTTTGTAAGGGGGAGGGGTAGGGGTATGGTGCAATTGCTGAGCAGTGCTGAGTGAGAAAATGGGTGCATACTTACACACAGGGCGACCATTCAACAGTGCAGCAGTGGCAGCAGCAATATACAACTGCCGCAACTCGCCCCAAGTCCCTCTGCAGCGCATCTGCCGCTTGCAGCAAGCAATTCGCATATAAAGGCGAAGGACGCTCGCTCCCCTTCTCCACTGCCAGGGAGACGGGAGCTTTCAGCCATTTGGCCACACAATGCAGTTTTCGGTTGCAATTGCTGTGAGCTCCCGCGCGTCTCCGAAATTGGGTGCTGGTGCAAAATTTGGTGCATGCCGAATGCAGCACGCGGAAAGCAGAAAGTTGCAAAAGTTGCAGTTAAAAGTTGCGCTTGCAACTTGTGCGGCACTAGTGACAAGGGCATGCGAGGGGGGCTGGTGGTGAGATGAGATTTTAAACATTTTTCGGTTGTAGCTGAAAAATGGCGAAGTTTCTGATTGCAGTTTTTAATGCGACGGGGAATGAGAGGGGACAGTGGAGTGTCAATTGAGCGTGTGGACAGTACGGGCGATGGCGGGGTTTATATGGAAAGCAAGAGCAAAAAGTTTTCGGCTTACAATTTCATTTGATTTGTACAGCCACTTCAGTCCATTTTGCGCATGCTGGTGTCACAAGCATGTGTGGAGTGGGCGTGTGTGAGTGTGAGGGGAATAGCTCTGATTGCCACTACCTTGTTGGAAAGTAGCTCATGTATAAGTGAAATCGTTGAAAAATTCTTCGATGAAAGCCGGTTTCAGGATTTCTTCGCTTACCCGCTAATGCTAACGTATTATATGCGAAAGTCTTCGGGCTATTAGCAATGAAAGGATTGGTGATTATAAATGATACAAACCTTTAAACTCGCAGGAAATTAATATATTTATTTTGCAAAGATTGGCTACTTCACAGCAAATACTCTTCATTGATGATATTACTAGTAGATGTGGCAAAACTCAGCATCATCAACAATCAAATAAAATACTTCTAAATTTATTAGCCTTTTCTATAAAACTGTTTTCATCTTCTTAAAAATTTCATTTACTTTTTAATTTTAAAATATTTAGCTATGCACTTTAAAATATTTTTGCACTGCCATCAAGTGAATGGACAAGCTCTCTATGACTTTCGAAACTCCCGACAGAAGTGCGATTTAATTTTCTTTCTCCGTACTTTTGGTTTTAAAAATTGTTACCTTTATAGTTTTGACAAATGTACTCGTGACGCCACACTTTTACTTTTTTTATTTACCTCAAAATATTTTCTTCGCGTACTTAAAATTAATAATTATGCATACGTGTTTGAAATCTGGGAGATTTTAAATCTCTTTCCGGCATTATTATTCGAATATAAATGTATTAAACTCGTAATTATTTTACATTTTTCCTTCTATTATCACTCTATTTGATCTCATTGCATCAGCATTATTATTGCAGCATGTAGCGCACCAAGTGTTCAGTGCTGCTGCTACGGTTACATACATACATATGTATATGTACACCAATACCTCGCTTTGCGTCGTTTCGTTTTGCGTTTTTTCGAAGTTGCGTCGCTGCTCAATAAAGCGCCAATCAGTCACCGCGTATCGTATTTAATCGGATCGCAGACAAAACCTACCCTACCCGAGCTCATACATGCGTTCGCTCATCGCGTATTTAATCGGAGCGTAACGCAGAAATTATAATCCAAATAGGTATTTCTCACACATTTACGTCTGCTCTGATGCTCAGAGAGGATGAGAGAATGACATTGCTTTGTACTAAAAACAGTGCTGCCACTGCTCTTCGATTTTAATTTAGAACTAAAACCGGATTATTATTGCTAACATTAATTCATAAAAGTAGACCACAATAAATATATCTAAAAATTAAGATAATTCTGTGTCATAAATTTTATAAAGAATGTAAAATTTAACCTGAAAAGCAAAATGAACAGCGTGCTTACTTTGTGCACGAAACTATATGGCAGCACGGCAACAATAACCAAAACAGAAACCTGCAAAAGAGCGACAGCTGCGATACGATTTTCACTGAACCGCCCAAATTTTGCCGTTACGATTAATTACGCTTAAATAAGGTACGCGGTGACTGATTGGCGCTTTAGTACTAATTTTCACTGTGCGTCGTTAGATTTTCGAAGTTGCGTTGTTTTGGGTTCGAGTCTTTAATTTGCGCCATGCCATCAAAACTCGGGGATTCCCTTTCTAACTGAAAATCAACGCAATTTTAATACAGTTTTATTATCACTTTGTTTTTCTAATTTTAGAGTTCAGTTCAGCACAACTGTGGCTCTTCAGCGATTAGTGGGAAAGGAGAAAGTGTGTGATTTTTCTATTCCCTTGTCTCCATCTTCCCGCTAGCACGCAGATTTTTATGTTCAATGCAATAATGCTTTGCTCAATAGGAAATATGGGCAATCTATAAACGCAATTATTTTGGAAATGACTTGACCAATCGTGGATCTGATATTTTTCTGCAAATATACTCATCGAAATCTTTAAAATGATATATAATTTATCATGCAACTCTCTCTAGATTGTCTGAACTAAGCGCCGGTCTTCAAATAATTAATAGATGGTAATTCAGACGAAAGCAAAAAGCTTATTTTCGATTCGTGGGAGGAGGTTAAACCATCTTGCGTGAATGGTGTTTGGCGCAGAATATGGCCTGAATGTGTTCATAGAATATACGCTGCAAAAGTTGATAGTACACCAGCTGTTCGTCATGAAATTTCTAATTTAGCTGGAGAGTCTAATTTTGAAGGTATGGAGGAGACTAACATAAATGAATTGCTAACCTCGCACAACCAAGAATTGTCTAATGAAGAACTATTGCAACTGGAATGGATGACAGTGACCGTTCAATAGAAATCTCCGAAGAACAAAATTTAATCTCCAAACAAATTTCCAAAGCGATGTGTTTGATTGACGAAACTATTGAGATTTTTTCAAAAAACGATCCTGACAGCGGAAGGAGTTTTAAAGTGTCCCAGCCGGTAGCTACGAATATCAATTGCTACAAGGAAATTTATTTTACGTTGGAAAAAAAAAGCTGTTCAGCAAACATTGCACCAATTTTTTGTGAAAGAAAGCCGACTTACGACAACAGCCACTATGGACTCATCAGACAGTGATTAATAATTATTTTTTTTTTTATAAATTAATTGAATATTTTGTTTTGTTTTAATTGAATTGTTTTTTTTTTTGGTTTTTTGTATGTATGTAATAAAAACACACCTCTGACCCCATTACAGTACATCTAAATACTATGTTATTATACTAGGTATATCTGCATTCAACACTCGTCCATTTTTGTTCAACTGAATGCAGTATTTATTAATCTGTTATTGTTTATTTCCGTAAGTGTATTGATATAAATGTTATATGTATATGTAAGATTAATAAAAGATTAATAATAATAATAATAATGGTTTGCTATAGAAAATCATAATTCACTTTGCGTCGTGTTTTTTTGGAACGTAACCAGGTATTGGTGTATATGTATCTTGGCTAAGAAGAACATTGGTCTCAAATTCTATTTCAATCAGTCGCATTAAAGTTTAAGAATTATTAATTTTTTCCCTCTCTGCATGCAGTCTACACCCCTGTGTGTCGCTTGTATGGATGAACGTTTTATCTGTTTCATGTTGAATTTTCAACGGAGCGTTTCTGTGTACTCTGTTTCTCCAGCGCGCCAGTACTTTGAACCGCGAAATTGTGCAGCAATCTATTTTGACAGTGCTGCGTACAAGCTGAAGCTTGGCGGCATGCCAATCGTTTGTGGCAGATAATAGACCGGCCGCCGGCCGCGCCTTTCTAATGCCGGACTGTAAAAACCTGTTCGAGTAAGCAAAAGAAAATAGAGCACATGTTGGCCATTCGCTTGACGGTGGCATAAGCCTCCCATAGCCGTGATCGTCTAGTGGTTAGGACCCTACGTTGTGGCCGTAGTAACCCAGGTTCGAATCCTGGTCACGGCAATGCATTTCAAAGTGCGTTGTCACGGAGGGAGGAGAATTTTTTATTATTGAAATTTATTTTAATTTATATTAATTGTTTGTGCAATACACCAAGTCAGTGCATATTGGACATAAGCGGACGCATTTAACGTTCACAAGCAGGCTTGAGAGGAATATTTAAAGGAATGAGCGGGAATGAAATATAATCGATTAAACAATTTCCATCTGCCTGTTGTAATTTTTTTTTAAATATTAGCTAATGCTAGTATAATTAGTGTGTTTAGTCGCTTCCAATTTTTTTCTATGGAATGTGTTTGAAATTTTGTTTTTCCAATGAGTAATCTTTGGAGTGGCATTTTCAAAATGATCAAAAACTTTGAAAAACATTCAACCAAAATTATCGACCAAACACCATATTGGCAAGATATGGGACTTTCTTCTTATTCGCAATTCAACTCCAGTGAAGATATTTTCAGTAAATACACAATTAATCGCATTGAACGTATCATGGTGGTAGTGTGGACTGTCCATATCTGCTTGAGTGGATTTATTTCAATACTCCTGTTAGATTTCTTTGAAATTTTTTATGTTGGTTTCATTAAATCTAACTACGCACTAAATGCACCTATTATAAGAGCTTTAATTGAATTTAATAATATTTCGCATCTTATGGAAATTTATTTTTCTACCTCCAAAATTTTTCTTTTAAATATGCTAAATGCTTTTCTTAACTAACTGTATAATTTCTTTAATTGCTAGCTTTAAGATATTTCTGTACCAATATTTGTCTGTAATATCATATTCATATACTAAACAAATAAATGAAATGAAATATATCGCTGGAAAAATGAACCTAACCAACATTTCTAAAATTTTACAGGAGAAGCAAAAAACATTATGAAATTTCATAGCATATACTTAGACAAAGCTTTCCTATATAAGCTATAAAATCTTAATTTTGGCTCTAAAACATCCAATTTTTTTGGTAAAGTGTATTTTAATATAGGCTACCAGAAACTGAAAAAAAGCGGTTCTTTAAAATGTTGGTAGAGGTTTATACATTTTATCAGCGATATCTACATATAGATATTTTAAGTTGGTCTAGTTTATACATCACCCCTTTATGTCTTATGTCGGGGACGCCTATGAATTTAAATTGCTAACCATACTTTATATAAGTTTATGTTTTTTATATATATATTTATTAAATGAAAGTATTACTCAACTCCATATACAACTTTTTTGGCTTTCTTTCTCAAGCAGGCCT
Organism: Neria commutata; assembly: GCA_963457695.1. NCBI lineage: Eukaryota > Metazoa > Arthropoda > Insecta > Diptera > Micropezidae > Neria > Neria commutata. The sequence goes on along the minus strand of OY735249.1, from coordinate 20,304,016 downwards.
CTAGGCCTCTCTAGGCCCTTATCACGAGTCGTATTTACCAAAGTTTGTTTCTTGTGCAAATATTGCTTCTACACATAAAAACTAGCTCCAGTAATTTTTTAAACAAGAACAAAAATTTGGGAATTAGAGGGTTAAATGAGCTGTTATTTTTGAAAGTGGAATAAGTCCACTTTCTAAAAAAATTGAGTTAATGGTAATTTTAGTGAGATATAGGTAGACACCTTCTCTCAATCACACATTTAATTGGTGTACGATTTTTTATAAAGTAACCAAAAATATTTTGGCTATTTAATGTGATCGCAAAAATATTTTTTTTGAAAGTGGAATAAGTCCATTTCTAATAACTATAAGTGAGTTGGAGAATGGAAGAAAATGCTTCATTTAAAGAAATTTTTTTATTTGAACAAAAAGGAAGACCTAAAAACTTAAGAAAAATTAATCTGTTGCCAATAACAAGAGAAAAATGTAATGATATGATGAGTTGGTTGCTTTACATACCACCTATTCACCATGCATACGTCACTATGCTCACTATGAAGGAGAAATAAGTTTAAAATATATTTTTTTTTATTTTCAGCAATTTTGACACAGGAATTTACATTTTATTTACATCGTCTTTTTAATATGGCTGAAATTAATTCTTAATAAACTTGGTATTCATATGTTTAAAAGTTTTCAATCCACTTCCACTTCAATAAAGCAAACGTCTATACAATTATGGACTTAAATGTCATCTTGATTTTATTAAATATGGACTTACTCCACTTTCAAAAATGACTGCTCATACTATATGAATGATGGCAACGTATTCTTAATCTACAATAAGATTATAAAGATTTGTTATTTAAGCAAAACGAGTTAAAATTCCTCGTGTATTTGCTCTTTTCGCATGAATTTAGTTAAACAGGTGGCGTAATCGATTTTCCTTTATAACTTGCTAGCTTCTCATTCTTGAAATCAGTGCAAAAGCAGCTTAAAAGCTATGTCTAGACCTTATTTCCATGGCAAAAAATTCGCTTACGCATTTGTTTGCAGGCGCAAAGGACGCATTTATTACATAAGAGACACGCACAGGAGCACGCACACTGTCTGCCGCGTAGGGGAGAGGGGGGTACCTTCGTCTCTTTTTTTTTGACGGCCTATATTTCAGAAGGTAATAAATATATTTAAAAACCGATTAGACTGCTACAATACCTCATTATTTAACAATAAAATGTTATACTAAAATTTCTTTAAAAAGTTCCGTTTGTATTATTTTTTTCATGATTAGTAAAAAAGTAATTTCGCTGAATGTGCCCCATGCCAGGGTAGCTTCGGCATTTGGCGGGGCACTTTCGGCATTCACACTTTAAAGTACCATAAGGTGATACAAAATCTTGTTTAGACTAAATAAGACATGTTTTTGGTTACACAACACGTTTTTATTATATTTTGCATTAAAAAATTTAAAAAAAATCATGTTTGAGCTTAAAAAAAATGTACTTAATGTCAATTTTTTTTATAAATTATTTGTTATATATAATGTTTAAAGTGCTGAGATCGACCCTAATGTTAATTTTGTGTGGTTACGGGAGGTTTAAGCCAGGTTCGATGGTCTTGGAAGCTACAACTCGATTTCGATTTTTAGAACCTGTGAAGTTATATTGACGAATGTGCCCCATGAAATAAAGACGAGTCCTGGTGTCACTTTTTTTTTCTTTTTATTTTTTTACTTCTAATTTCAGTGCTTTATTTTCACTGAATACACTTTTATTTACAAAATAATTAGTATTAAAGTAATACTAATACAATTTTGTTCTTACGTTACCGACCTGAATATTCAGGAACGAAGCGCGAAAACACAAAATCAAATGTAGCTTTATCAGCTGTTCAGATAGAGATGGCAAACTTTGTGAGGGATACTTATGCTAGTCATGGGTTAGTTTTTACAAATAAACAGTTATGTCCGATGACTCCTTCATATCGAAATCGCCTTTGACGAATGTGCCCCAAGGACGAAGGTACCCCCCTTTCCCCTACTGCATTATCCATGAGCCCTTCGAGTATACTGCTTTACTCTCGCTCTTCTGCATACGTTGGCAAAGACTTCCATCAAAGTGTCGTTTTACGCATCGTTTAAGGACATTAACTTCTAGCGCACGCACATGCACATCGTATGTGTGCCTACCAGTGTGTGCGTGCGTGTCTGTGCATGCCCGTTTCAGTGTGCGTACGTGAGTGAGTACAGCAGCGCCAGCATTTTTAATTCAAAATAAAGAGTTTAAATACAAACAAAAGCCGTTGCCTCTGTGTCTACCCTTGTTCCCGGTATTGCTTGCCGCTCTGCAGTGACTTTAGTTAGGCAGGCACAAAACACGTTTTCAATAAGCCACAAAACATTAACTGTGTTCCCAGTGCGTCCCTGCGGAGTTACATAAATGTATGAACACTTATTTTCTCATTACGCTCGTCTTCGGCTCACTTGCACGCACACACGAGCGCATATAGAGTAGCGGCATATGTACGTCTGCGCGAGTGTTGCGCGTGTTTGCGCCTGGCTTTTCTGGATTTAACTTAGACTTATCTCAGAATTTTCTGATTTTGTGACATATTTGTAAGCCCCATTCCCCCTCTTTCTTATTCGTGGGAGAACAGAAGAGGAAATGCTAGAACCGAAACATTTAAACTTCAAAATAATTTACTAAAACAATAATAATTTAAATAAATTTAAATATAGTAATCGTCTATTATATGTGATGAAAGTATCCAGTATTTGTAACGAAATACAACACGAATGAATCGTGAATAAAACTCTGTTATATCTTATTACAATTTGTTCAGTTTCTCAATAAACGTCATAGAGACAACTCGTGTGCTTCATAGTGTAATTACACTATGGTGTGCCTTTTCTTACTCGGACCCCAACAATATGTATTCACATTTAAAAATTTTTTTAAATATTCTTGATTTATAATGCAGTCTTATCTTTATGATGCATGTAAAGCGCACGCATGGAGGATCTAGCAGCTTTTATTAGTAAGAAAGGATAGCGTGACCATTTCGAATGCGAGTGTCTAGTCTTTTCCAGGTTGCAACTACAGTTTCTGGAGTCAGGCGTGGTAAGAACTAAACAATTATGTTCCGTGACATCATACAAAATTCTCTGCTTTGCAAAAAGATCGGAGAAAATTTAATAAAAGGAAATTTCCTTATCAAACGGACAAGTGCCTGCCCGCGTGCTGAAACATTTCTAAATCCAACAGAAGATGTGACTTAAAACTAGGGCGCTCTCTTTTATAAATCAACTGCAAAATTGGAGAAATAGTCCTCTGAGGTAAATAGCAAGGTCCACGCAATGCCCAGTAATAAAAGGGTATCAGTTCGCACTCAACTTTCAATTATATAAAGTTTTGGAAGACGGCTGAAAAAAAAGCTGCTGTTGCTTAGCTATACGTTTATTTAATTTATTAGTTTGCAGTTGGGAATATGTAACGAAAGTTAAAAGTATAATTTAATCACTAATTAAATATATTCAATCAAAATTTTAATGTGTCCAATAGCTGATGGTACTGAAGCAATAATGTCGTATATGTTTGGAACCGAGAATTTCCTAGCAGAATTGACAAGTGTACTTTCTGCCTATTTGCGTAATAATAATAAAAAACTTCAAAATATTTCTTTTCATATTTTGGGCGTTTAAATTGTACAATTGGTCCACTATGCGTCTTTACAGCCGCCTGCTTCTTCTTCCTCTTCTTCTCTACTTAATTCGCTCTTGGCAATTCAAGCTTCCGTTAAAAGTTTAATATTAACTCATTACTTAATGAAGACATTGCGCGGATTTTATTATCAGCTGCCTTGGCATTGTTTAACGCGCTTTCAATGCCCGAACTCATGCGGCGCTTAAAATTTGAAAAGTCTGTCGGCAAACAGCCAGAGCAAACGTTCCCCCGGGCTTCCCGTTTTCAGACGTCACACTTGTACAATATGTAGTCGCCTCTGTGTGCGTGCTCGTATAAATGCGTGTAACCGTGCCGTCTTTACGTGTTAAGAGTATCTGAAGATAAGCCTTTTGGGGAATTACTTGTGGAGCTTTTACATAATTTTTTGCATACAAAAATAAATTTAATGTTATACCCAAAAAAATAAAATCTCATCGTTTCTTTATACGTGAAGTTCTGATCATATGGTCACTGCCGTGCATAATAATGCCCGGGTAAAAGCAAGCTTTAATGAAATAAAGAGGTTTTATACCATTGTGAGAATTGGCAGAACTTAAAACTTAAAATATGAGTTCACAGGTTTTATTAAATAAAAAAATCACAAGCAGTATTCAAGAAGTAGAACTCTCCCAGAAAGGTAAAAGAGCAGATTTTCTCTGAACAACGTCAACATACGTTGGCTTGCTAGCTATTATCTATTTTGTTATTCATCAAACTAAATCAACTCTTTTACACTTCTCTCAGAGCAGTTGCTCTACTTGAATACTGCTGCAGATTCGAATATTTTTTAATATGTGAATACGTGATAAGATAAAATTGCTGGTTCACAAAAATGTGATCAAATGGAATGAGCGGTTTCTGGGCCCGGGCTACATGGGTACAGACGCCACTGCATTTTCTCGTTGCATGCGTTGTACATCGCATTTGGCTTATCGCAAATGAGCTTCTTTATCGCACGCGTTTTACGATGCTGCCACTTCCTCAACCGCTGCTGCTGCTGTCTGCGGCGACAGTGCGTGCCTGCATATGCCACAAAGCTTTATTATCCTGTTTGCCGAAAAGGATATTATTTTATTTTTATGTTGCTTTATTAAGATGTGCGGATTTAATAATTTGAACAAAGCAAGGCGTTTCAACGGCAGCGCCTTCTGTCGTGCAGTGTCACGCCGCTAAATGCTCCAGCGTGTGTGCAGGCCAGTGTCTGTTTGCCTAAGAAAGCAGCAGCATATTAATTTCCTGCGATTTTAATCGCTCCGTCGAACGTTTATCGCTCTGCAATGTTCTACCTTCATTTCTACTGAAATCTGAACGCTAATTTAAAGCATGTGGCTAACTTTAAGACCCTACAACCATGAATAAAAACCTTTTTTTTGTTCTCCACTCAAAATAATTCGATATTCGCTGCACGTTTGTCTATGTTAAAACACTTTCGATTGATTTGAGCTTCCTCTCTCTTTCCCTCTATTTAGTATAAGACTTCCTCCTGTGTTCCAAATTCAAAGTAGTTTACGCCCTTTCTTTGCGCGTGCATTAACCCTTTTTAGTATGCCACAGTGTATAGCATAAACTTTCTACTTCTGCTAGTACTTCAGCCCTTCCTCCTTCAGCCTTCGCCGTGTCCTTTTTTCATTTGCGCTAATCAAACACAATTGATGTATGTTGTAGTGTGCACGTTCCCGCATTAAAATCAACAACAATGAAAACTCCAACACCCGCACGCTACAAACACACACACGTACCTACTTACGCATTGTTGGTATTACTAGTCCGCAAGTAAAACGGCAGATCAATAGTCGCAGAGCTTAGCCCATTACGACTACACTGAGCGGAAAATAGTATAAGGAATCAAAAGAAAGTTATTCAGTTAGAATAAAATAGCAATGTTCAAGAATTCGAATCGGAAATGCTTCGGAATCGGAATTGAAATCCGATTCGGATTTAAAATGGTGTTCCACAATCCGAATGAAATTACCCCTTTCGGAATGAATTTCGAATCCGAACCAAATCAAACTTCGAATCAGCTGTTTTGTGTTGACACAAAATAAAAGCAAAAACAAAAGTAATTCAAATTTTAAAATGTGTGCATTTTTCTTGTAAACTACAGAAAATATAATAAAATAAACCAAGATGAGTGCTGCAGAGGAAAACTTAAACGAAAAATTCTGCGATTCCTATGGAATTGCCGGATTCCGCGCAAGAAGTGTTCAAAATTATAGTTAGCCAACTTATAACTTCTAAATTTGTCAGATTTGTTGCACAATACCGCGTTAACAAAGATGCGTTCCATTCATGCAGTGAAACCCTTTGTTGGGCAATGCTCTATTCCACCAATCTTGCAATTTGCCGAGGGAGGTTTTCAACGATTGATGGGAATGGACTCGAATATCGGCTATGGCCGAAGTGTGGCCGGATTCTGGAACATGCCTGATTATATTTGTGATCAAAAGCCATAACCTCTTAAGTCTAAAATTTCTATTTCAAACCAAAAACTATTTTAACCATTCTGATTAAATTCGTAGAGCCTCCTGAAATAAAGCTTGTAAATAAACATAGTCTATGATATAACAACTAAAATATGCTGCTTTTCTTTCGAAGGTACGGTGAATGCGGCAACAACTCAAACTTGTTTTATACAGTTGCTAATTCATCGCCGATCCTCTTGCATGATTGTATTGCGACTAGGAGGGATTGAGCACTGTACCCTTCGAGCGCACATCCCCGAGCCATTGTGGCGCGGTAGGAGTTTGAAAAATTGTTGTTGTGTCAGTGCCATTTTCTTCGGGCTTTCCTACTTACAAGGTAATCGGTGTATGCTGCGCGCCGTATCCTTGTCAGGGATACGGATGTGTCAGTGTATGCTAACGCCAAGGACACTCACGTATCGTTCGCTACGCGACGTAACTTTCGCCGGACGTGATTTGCAGCAAACAAATGATTTGGCATAAGCAAAATGCGCTACTTTTTTTGATGAACTTCCTCTCCCGGCAGCACCATCCAATCCCACTCACTACCGTTTCTTGCACTTCTTCGGCAGGATGCTACTTTGTGTTGCTCTCTGAAGTGTGTACGTGCGTTATATGTATCTGCCTTTGTTAGCGAACAAAAGAAGCTGGAGCAGATGCCGCTTCATTGTAATACACTTGCGTGGCGCCTAGTTTGCATGAGTGGCTGTGGGTGTGCATCACTTTTCGCAAGCAACTTTTCGAGTTTTAATTTCTTTTCTTTGGTTTTATTTTCCCTTCTCTTCATTTTCCGAATCAAATTGAGCACCTACGCAAGTTGCCTGGGCGGACTATGTTGCTACTGCTGTTCTAGATTGCGCATCGCACGTCCCACTTTGGTTAGGTACTGGAGCCAATTAAAGCTTCCTATCAATCGATACAACCGATGAATACCTTTAGCACGCCTACACACATTTTATATTTCAGCTGGAATATGGAACAAAAATTTGTAATTATTGATGAAAGTGGAGGATAAAGCCTTTCCACAAAAATCTTTCGCATTATTGGACAATTCAATGAGCAAGTGAATCGTGGTATATATTCAAAGTGGTTAAAAAAGCAATCACTATTTTATAGTTGCCAACCTAATTGAACATCTCCTCATCCCACAGAGACTCCTTCCATAGACTACTACAATATCAAAATTAATGTGCAGTGAAAATATGAAAAATAGTTTGGTGTCACTTAAAAGATTAAATACTAAGAAAGTTTAACAGTTTTATGTTGGGAAGAATTAATTAGTCGATCGGAATTTCTGAGAAGAAAAAAAAATGACTGTTATTGTGAGTGTAATGAAAAAATAAGCAAGGAAACATCAGTACGGTAGGTTCGACAGACAGACCTTACATTATGTGACCGAGTCGGGCGATGATTAGCTGAAAAACCTGAAATTTTTGGTGGTTTATAGTTTCATGCCGTAGCTTTAAATATTGCGAAAATTTCGAATTAAAAACAAGTAAGGAAGTATCAGTCGGGTTTCACCGACACAGTAATTCCCTACACCATGTTCCCAAGTGGGGTGATAATTCACTGAAATTGTGGGTGCATTTTATTTAAAATCTACATAGTGGGCGGACCACGCCCTTTTTTGGCAGACTATAAGATATACTTAATAGAACTATATATGCCAAATATTGATGCTCTGACAGGTCTACAACAGATGTGATCGGCATAGTTTTTTTACTGCCCCTATGGTGGGCGGACCACGCCTATTTCTGGAGAATTGAAAGGTATTCCTACCAGGAATGAAGTGATCAAATCTGGACACTCTGGTGTATATATTATGGAAGTTAAGAGGATTTTTCGTTTATCGCCTATATAGTGGGCGGACCACGTCCATTTTCTTGTATGGTATTTAAGGCCTATATATAAACTTGGGAACCGAATTTCATTCATTTATAATCCTAACTAGTCAATTGGGAGCCATTTTACCAGAAAAATTTTGCCGCCTATATAGTGGGCGGACCACGCCCATTTTTTCATATGACATAGAAGACTAACCCCTTAACTTGAATACCAAGTTTTATTCTTTTCAATGAGTAATTAGACAAATTACAGCAATTTAAACGCAAACAAACCGAGGTAGTGAGACTTACAGGCCCATTATGGGCGTGTCCTTCGACCGATTTGGCTAATCTCGGAACTTAATCTAAGTTAAGGTTTACTGTGACTGTGTACCAAATTTGGTCCAAATCGGACAATTCCTTCTTTCTCTCCTGCGCTCACAGACATCCAGACAGACAGACAGACAGACAGACAGACAGACAGACAGACAGACAGACAGACAGACAGACAGACAGACAGACGGACAGACGGACAACCGGAAATCAAGAGAGAAAGTGATTCTGACCATTTCTGTATACTAATGTCTATACCTAGGACGGCTCCTTTAATGCGTTACAATTTTCGCACAAAGTTATTATACCCTATTACTATAGGTGTAGGGTATAAAGATTTTTGATTAAGACTTCAAAGAGTCGATTTTAATTTTTTCCGACTTATCCTGGTTAATAAAATTTTTATCCATTCGATTTTAGAGTAAATTTATATGTATATAAAGAGGTGTGGAATCTGCCATGTCTGACAAGAGTGAGTTTTGGCATGCTTTTCCTTAGCCGTTTACTATTAAGATTTCACCGAGTGCCTCCTGCTTATTTTAGGCACGAGTCACACACACCGGCTTACCTGTCTCCTTTCGCACCACAAAGTGCTAAAATAGCTTTTGGCAGGACAGGCAAAAGGATTTATACCACTGACCACCACAATGCAGCCTGCCAAAGAATTGAGTTGTGAAGAGGCTTTACACTTGTTTTGTATCTTCGCTTCATTGTTCTTTCGGCAGGTCTGACATGTTGGTTTTCTCCAGGCATTAAATGGGCAAGTTTATTTCTTACACTTTCCCCTTCCCCGTTTGCACTTTAACTTTTTGTGCTGCTTATGTCGGAGTAAGCAGTCTTTTAGTTTGTGCTATGGAGACTTTGGGCCAAAGTTAATAGCACTTTTGATTGCAATCGAAATAGGTTTTGTCCCATTGACCATACATTCTTGCACAAAGCCGTAGACAGGCAGGCGGATGTGCAGGTGGACAGTTGAGTTCAGTGTATTCATTTGGCTTGTAAATCCTTTAAGCCTAATTTTGTGATCCCAAAAACGGAGTGGCTTCTGGCAAAGATACCGATACTGTTGAAGCAGTTTTTTTCTTTTATTTTATATTTTGGGGGGGTTTTTAATGAAGCCGGTCTGAGATGTTTTTACACTTTTGGATTAGTGTCACATGCCTACAGAATATGTTTTCTAATACTATAATATTTTAATGCTCAAAAATACTTTGAATTTAAGTGTAGCTGCTGGTGTAGACAAAGAGCTGGGGTAGATTTAAATGCATTTGATTTGAGAGCACACAAATATATAGTGGATGTTCAAATACATATGTCCATGTTAAAATCATGATGCGAACGCAGAATGATCTATCGAAAAAGTTAAGTAAATTGATTTTTGTACTGAATAAACATGATACGAGTTTGAAAAATATCTAGGAGTATTGCACCATTGTTGGGCGTTTGGATTTCGATTTCATTTTCTATTTATATCTTAAGCTTTTGTAGTTTTTTTATACGAGCATATTAATATATATAATTTAAATTAAATAAAATTTTATAGAAGCTAGGAAAAACCATATTAAATCATCGTCGTTCCTGCGATCATAGATAGAATGTATGTAGCCCGATGCATGCATAATATCGGCAGCATGAATGTTTCGCAGACGCTTAATATGTATAAAATTAAGAATCTTATACTTCGTTATTTAATTCTAAATCCCTTCAGTTCGAATCGCCACTTTCATATGCCAAGTAACACACGACCAAAGTTTGCTACCAACAAATTAAAGTTGAAAAAGCATCTTAAAAAGCAACAAAGTTAAATATATAGGAAAATTTTAATTTATTCACAGCAACTTTAAATTATTTTACGGATTTTATTACAAACATTACTTTGGCAGATTTAATGCTTTCGGCCGTGCTAAATAACAAAGCGAAAATCCTCACCATTTCAATATTTGCACTAATATCAACATGCCAGGCACACACATACAAACGTAAAGCGGCAGTGTCAGCTTTCTGAGCGTGTAAATAGCCTCGTTCGAAGTTTTCGGTTTTAAACTAAGGTCAATTGCGAGTGTGTGTGTGAGCTTCTCATGTACGCGAAAGTGTTACTGCGTGTGCCTGTGTGTGTGCAGCATAAATCTTGCGCTTAAGTCAGTTTAATATACGAGATGCTCCAGCGTTGATAATGCATATGTACGTGTATGTGTATGCCGGTGTGTGTTTGCAACTAGTATAAGGTGTTTTCCTTACGCTACCAACATAATGGAAAATGCAATGAAGCATCGTGGGTAAAAATATTCCTAACTGGACAACGAGAAGTGCGCAGGACAGAGGGCTGGGGGGAAAGTAAACTTCGCCCCGTTTTATGCTGCTTTTGTACAATGAATGGCTGCCAACGGGTTGACAGCGAGGACGCTTCACAGAACACGCACACATATACGTGCCGAGACACGCACGCAGACACCATTGTTGCCACCAACACAAGCGGATGAATGCCAGCCGCCAACAGCAGTGGCACGCATGAGCGACGCAAGAAATGCGCTCATTCAACCGTTACTTAAGACACTTGGCAATCCTCTTATATCGAGCTTATCAGCAAAGAGGATAGGAGAAGACAGCAGGCGAAAGGGTGGGCTGGGACACAATTGGCTACGACAGGTTGTCTTAAATGCATGACTGTGTGACAGTCGGATTTTGCGTGCGTGAGCGTGCATGGGCCTATTCCGTACATGTTTGACGAGTTCGACTCAACCAAAGGTCAAAAGATGATTTCACTGCTGTCATTAATCCCCAGCGAGGCGTGCACGAACTCCTCCGTTTCAATCCAATCGAAGATTTTTCTATTCGGGTGTGGCTTAGTGTAAAATTGGCGCTTTCAAGTGGAAGTAAGGACCTTTAGTTTTCTACACCTTTCCCTCGCCTTGATTAATTCAAAACGTGTGTTTATGTTTCTTCTCACCGAGGCAAAGACAGAGAAACACACTGACCGGCATGTCGTCAGATTGTGCTTTGTCTGCCGCATAAAAAAGGTGTGCCGGAAGGAATGTTATTTTGTGGAATTGATTGAAAATTATCATAGGCTTCATCCGTTCCATTTCATTTTAAAGTATGCTGCGAGCAACTACATTAGAGAATGGCATGGAGCTGAGCAGTGATCTGTCGGCGAACAACTTAAAACTATGAGCTGAAGCATAATAAATAAGTTTTTGATTTTTTTGAATCAAATATGAAGTTAACGATTCCGGTTTTGCTACCATTTAATGCTGTGTCGATGTCAGAAAGGCATAGGCCTTCGGTTTAAATTTCGATTTCAAGGTCTTTTGAAATTTTGTTTTAAATTTAATGTACGCTTTTGTTCCGACTGTGATTTCGAAAAACAAAAATATTTTCATACCAATTTCTGCTTCTAATACTACTTTGTACCGATTCTGGTTGCACATGTTTTATGAAAAATAAAATCGATTTTGTATTGTTCGATTCATGAAAATTTATTACGAAAAAAAAGAGGTGCTTAGGAATAGAAAATAACTAAAATTAATTGGATTTAGTTGATACACATGTTATTTTGAGAATCTAATGCGGTTTATGCTTTGAACTAATTAATTTCGAGCGGTTTTACCAAGTATGCTTAAATGCTGACTGATATTTAAGCTACAATCGCTTGCTACTACAACCAAATTTAAGCTGCCGAGGCCACGGGCTGGAGGTTATCCTAAATTATTTTCTTAACTGTTAAAAATTAATTGAAACGGCTACATACATATATCAAAGGAGTTAATGCAAACGGCGAAAAACATGAATAAGTTTAAGGTTTAAACTGTACTTAGCCATTTTAGCTCGCTTAGTTGGAAAAAGGTAAAGCTTACTTGGCAAAGTTGGGCCTCAATACTCAAATCGGGAAAGTCAATGAAGCACGCACACTACCATTCAAGCGCCTACAACATTCACATGTGAGCGAGAGCATATTCTTGCTTGTGCTCAAGAGGGAAGAAGAAGAAACTGCCTTGTTGAGCTTGAGTAGGACTTCACAATTACGATGTATGTATGCACGCACACACACGCACGCACGCAATCGATAACCAAAACAATTACAAATGCTAAAACAGGTCTGTGTGTGTTTTACCAATATGTGTGTATTTATGTGTATGTGTGAGTTAATGAATAAATTGGTAATAACAATTCAAATACTTAGCATGTGCGCTCCTAAGCAGTGGCAGAGCTTATGGGAGAGGTGCGGGGCGTATGGGGCTTGGCAAATTGCGTATGTAAATGTCAGCACGCAAACATTTACCGCTACACTTGAAATTACACATGCAAGCGCAGGTACTCGCAATCACAAGCTCAGTCAAATTCAGACGACAAACACGCACATACGCACACCTACACCACAAACACACTTACATATATATATATGCGGTGAATGCTTATGAGCAATATAAATAATTGCACACATTTTCCCAATAATTTCGTTTGACCGGCACTGCTGCGTCGAACTAATTTCAAATAGGAACACTCGTGTGCGTTGTTTAAGTGTGTGTGTGCATGATTTTCGTTTTATTTGTGTACGTGCACCATGCGAAAGATTAAAATTTTATGTGAATCGAAACTCGCTGGAAATTTTGCGTTTTCCGCAGCAGCGCCACAGCTCAGCATAAATCGGCACACGACGGCGTATGAATAATTTTTATATTATAATTGGATCTGCCTTAAGCATTTAAGCGATATGCGAGCAATTTCAATTGATTTGAAACAATTTTAGCTGAAATTAGTGAAGATCTTTGAAATGGCGGCTCCCAAAACGCCAATTCGACACCGCCCACTTGCAAACCGTTGTTGCACATTTGCATTTCAAATGATCAAAAGCACTGCCGAGGCTGCCACGCAAACAAGCCACGCTTGTGCATACACGGATATCCGGCTGCATATTGCCAGCAAGTGTTGCCGCAAAATGGAGCAGCTGCATATTAGCAATGGCAGCGGCGGCGGCAAGCAACACGTTCGCCGCATTTGCGCAGCCCACCAAGGGTTGGAACTTACTATCAAGCGTCTTCGCAGCTGTTCGTGCGGTTGTGTGCATGTGTGCGCACGCACAGCCACACCTAAATACATACATATATACATGTGGGCCTTAAGTTCTGTGCTTATTAAAATTATCTCGCCTTTGTTGCGACCGAGCATAATCAGAATTCAATATTCTCCTGGGAGGGGAGGGGAGGTGTCACTCTCTAATTGCATAAACATTCCCAAAGGCGGATTTTGGCTGCAGTTATTTTAGCTGTTGTAGCGCGATCGCATTCAAAAATTATGGCTCGGTTTTAGAATACTACCGCATTATAAAGATTATTCGATTGATTGATTCATTCAAATGACTTTTGAATTGCTCTGCTAAAGCGTTGAACAAGGAATTGATTTAAATATAAAGTGGATTCACGTAACTATCCATTGCCCATACAGAACAGGCGATAAGTAGCGATAAGTAGCTTCAATAATAAGGACATTTATTCTTAGCGCTCGTGTTCACGTACATTATTTATTGATGTTGAATCATAAGCTTTTGCTATTTTCGTAATATTTCCTCGCAGAGGTTTTGCTAACCTGAAACATGTTCCTGTAATGTGATGAGCCGAACGGGCAAGCTGGGCTTAAATGTGTATTAACACCAAAAGCCATGATCTATTTTAGAAGAACAGCAGAGCAAACTCGAAAAAAACTTATGACCACAAACACCACATAGTATATGCATTGTAATACCGATTAAGAGTCACCAGGAGTGCAATCAATTTTCAAAATTTTGCATTTGGTTTCAGGCCAAGGACGAGCAAGCAAGGCGGAACCGAAAGAAACAAAAGTGCAAGAAATGCAAGCCTGATTTCCGCAATCAAGAACAATGGAAAGAGAGAATGGTGTGCATTTCCATAGAACAAGAACAAGTTGACAACACACGCACACACTTAATTTATGTGCCCATGAACTGGATGTACGAAGAGTAGCAAACATAAAAAAAATCCACTCAAATTCTTGAGATTAATTAAAAGGCGCAATTAAAGTTTTGTGTGGGGCATCATTACGGTCGGGAAAGCTAATGCGCACACACATAAAATCACACACAATTGGACCATCTCCAAAGAGCGCAAATCAAACCAGCAATTTACAATACATACTAACTAAAACTAACTGTGTGTGCGAATGTGCTTGTGTACTCCTACAGCTGACAGCCATTTCGTTTCCGTTTCCGCTTGTCTTGCCCAGCTGCCTCCCCCACCGCCAAGTACTAAAAATGCTTGCTTTTAATCTTGACACTAATGCTGGGGAAGCGACGTCGAGGTACCAGAATAGACACAAACATTCATACATACACACACGCACACATTCATGCACCATCGCCGACTTGCTCTGTTCTGGTCCTTAAATACGCCATACTTACCCATTGACTCATTCTGTCCTTTCCATTCCACACATACACATAAGATTCCTTGCATGTGTGTTGGTGCGTTTAGTATGAAATCACTTTATGCCAGCAAGCTCATCTCGTGCGAAGCCACATCTTTACACCCAGCATACGCATCTTCTTCCATTGGATAATAGTTGCAAGTGTTTAAACTGTGAATGATCGCCATTTTCCCATTAATCCCCCTCCCACCCTGCGTGGCGTTGAAGGATCTTATCACACTTTTGCTTGTGCCTTCCTTTTCACAACTTTAACAACTTCATCGGATGATTTTTGGTTTATTTTCTGGCATGATTGTGGTTTTCAGGGGCACAATCATAAAAATTCCTTCGTGAGAGTATTAGTAATTTTTTTTTAAATTAAAAACTGCACTACAATTAATTACCAATAACCTTAATTTCTGTCAAATATTATATCAAGTATTTCGAAATATGTTTACAGCATGCATTGACTATTGCTTTCACGCCACGCTCACAATTTGCATTTATATACCGAAAAATGTATCTTCCTGTCAGCACAACTTCTAATGAACTGCCAAAAAGATTTAGCTACAAATTTCACAGAATATATATCCATATATGCCATTTTTAATCCAAATTACAATCGTTTAATAAACACGCCCAGTACGATAAGCGCCCTAATGATAAAACTTGAAGTTTTCATATTCTCCGGCTCATTTTTCACGATTTCAATTCTTAAAATTTAGATTCCCACTGTTTGAATGTAGAGGGCGCAACCGGTTTACCGCCCGTCCACTTCTCATATCAATAATACGTTTTCATCTATGAAATTCGTCTATAAAAAAATTCGTCTTATTCGACACAAATATTGCTAACGAAATAACTAAAAAATATGCAAATGTGGGCGTGGTGCATTTCTTTTATGACCACGAACGTGCATTGATAATTGTTGGTTGGAACAACTGTTGTATTTTAGCAATGCATTTTTGGATTTGTTAACAGGGCCTAAACAGTTATTCTATAAACGTATCTGCAAGGGATTGAGAAGCTTTATTTTCATGGCAGAAAATTCGATCAGTAACGTTTGCCAATTCCTCAGTGCCAGTGCCAAAGATGGCACTTCGCAAAGAAACAATTTTAAAAAAATTTTCTGTTCTCATTGAATCAGCAACCTCTTCCATCACTTCACTGGCCGATCATTTATCCACTAAAACTCTGCCGCGACAAGACAAAGTTTAAAACGTTAATACGAGGAAGGGTAATAGATACAACGAGTATTTTGTATGTATAAAGGGTGTTTATTCCTTCGTAGGAAAATCAGCCATCATACTATAATTCTAAGTAGGAAGTATCGATAATTTGGTAAAAAAGGTATCGAAACTCGAATTTCGATCGCCAACTGAGAAGAAAATCTAAGCCCCGAATAAAGGTTTCCAAGTGAAGCGAAGCAAAATCTAGTACTGATCTTTTGCGTTATTATTTGGATCTTCACACAATATAAAATAATACTCGGCAAATATGTACATACTTCATTTACCAAGCAATCTACGGAAAGTTATCGGACTTTACCCTGCGTAAGTAAGACAATATGGGAATTTGTACATCGCTGCCCGCGGCCTAACAAAGGAACTCCATAGCCTCAATGAAGGCACCTCGGCTAATTTGCGCTCCATTTAAGGGGCATCCCCTGACAGTTGGTTTATTAACAAATTATAATTTTTCACTCATAAAAAAATTTATAGACCAATTCGGTAGTATTTTAATAAAAATTTCCCCAAATGACACACACAATGACCAATTAATGATTGTAGACATGTCGGATGGGATTAGGGAAAACATTATGAATTTTCTGGACAAAAAAGACAACTCGCTCAACAAAGAAGCTCGACGACTGCCTGATGTTGCACGACGAAGCCGGATGTTGCACATTGTTGCATTTTTAATGGCGCTTCATTTGCATGCAGCGCCACTTGCAATTTTAATCACTCCCGCAGCAGCAGCTGCTCAGCGCACGCCGCTCGACGTTACAATGCGAGCGAAGTGGCAAATGTTGCGTGGCAGATTTTCGTTGGTTGGTCGTTGTTGGTGTTGGTTTTCCTGCTTTGGTGGCGCTGCTTCTGCATCTAATTAATTTACTTGCTGCAATTAGTTTTGATGTGTTGCATTTAAATTAATTGCACTGTTGGTAATTGGCCGCCATTTGGCACGCTGCGTTAGCTGTATGTGTGCATGGGCGTGTGTGTGTGTAGGAAGGCACTGCCACTTTTTGCATGCGGAGGTGCAAATTACTTCGGATGGAAGCTAACATTTTGGTGAGGTCGCAATCGCAGCTGTCATTTGTATCCAAAACCCTCCCCCCCACTTTCCTTCCTTCCATAGCCTTTTACACTAATATAGCCACCAGCAACTAAGGTATTATGCCAAGTGAACTTAAGCTTTAACAACTTTAAACGTTCGCGACCGAAGCACAGTGTCCTTTCTTAAAATTTGCTTTTATTTATTATTTACTATTAAGCTAGAATTAGTAAGAGATATGAGCAAAAGAAATAAAACTCAAAAAATATTTCTTGTTCCTTAAAATATATATATGTATGATCAATTAGGAAACATAATGATTATTCATGCGATATATATTTTGGTTCAAACAAAATGGTTATTTATTCTCTTTTAAATTACAGTCATGACCAACACCACATTTCAGTGGAGAGAGAACTTGTCGTAAAACTTTGTGCATACGTAGTAGTCAGATTAAAGAAAACGGCATTATAGAATTAAACAACACACCTGCAAAATCTATCCTTTGGGCAAAAACAAAAATATTTTCAGAGGTTTTCCTCAATCTTCACTATAACTTCAAAAAGATCATTTTTAAATGTGATCAGTCATTAGAGGAAAGAGATATGGACTCGTTATATGATATTTAATATTGTTGTAAAATTTTATATATGTATATTATATGTAGTAAAAAAGGAATTCAATCTTTTGCATGGAATTGAATGTTTTATTAAGCATAGTTAGAATGATCCGATTTGGTGCTTACATGACTGTCGGACTCGACGAATTCCAAGATTTTATCGACATTTTCGACAATTGGCTTTCCAGAGAGTGGTACGTTTTTGCTATCAAAGTTCCCTGATCGGAAACGATGAAACAAATGTATATATAAGTTAAAACTTGACTTGATTTCGCTTTCATCCAAGGAAGTACAGATAAATGCATACGAACACAATAATTCCTTACGAATAGTTTTCCAATTTGGTGCAATTCAACGAAGTTTAAAGTTGTCAAAAATTCCAAACTGTTCATTCGTGCAACGTGACATCAACGAGCATTTCCGGGCAGCAAATGTCAGCTCGAGAACTGCACAGGAGCAGCAGAGAGTGAGCAGTGGGTAGTGCAGCTTCTGCATTGCAGGATTTATTGCTTCTAGACGCTTTCGAATCGATGCAACTTCGATTGGCCGGAAGTGAAAGTTTGTGTTATCGTGCTTGTATTGTGGCGATGCTGTTGTTGTTGTTTCAATGGCAAAGTTTTGCAAAAATACAAATCGAAACTCGCATACAGGTGACATTTTGCTGCTGAACTTTCTTTTTTTACTGTTCCATGTCATTGGAGCGTGTTGCAGCTGCCTCAAATCGAATTGAAGGCACTTGCAAGCTGCAGCCGGAGGATGAGAAGTGTGACGGGTTGGTTTTAAGCAAATCTCTGAGAAAAAATTCAAGAATGATGTTTTAACATCATTAACATCATTAGTTTTAGTTAACGAAAATGGGACTCTGCGCATTTTTAATGAAATTACTTGCTTTCATAGCTTTGATTATGAAGGAAAGTAAGCACAAACAGAAATGCATAGAGTCGTTTAAATTGCCTTAAATGGTCTGAAAGTGCAATGTAGCGAGGCAGCTCGACTTACGCTCGGTTGGAATTTGGGGCAACTACACTCAGTTTAGGTCATTCCATTTGGTCCAATAAATTTACAGAAATACTAGTATGCTAAGGAATCCAATCCCCGGAAATTATTAAGATCCCGGAATATTTCGGGTTTTTCTGTCTTTAGAAAATATTTCATTAAGTTTTTGAACCAAGAGATCAGACAAAAAGAGTATGCAAAAGATACATACATCTTCCTTATAACTGTGCCGCCTAATTTGTTACCCCGTTTCTTTCTGACATATCTAATTGTAAGATATAAAATGTTTTGTGAAGTTCTTTTTCTTGCTTGAAACAAACAAATACAGTCCAATTAAGTTGGATTTTTGTCATGCTGCAAAGTATTCAATTAAGCGGTTATCGGTTAAGTGGTTACCCGGATGATTGAAACGTGCAACTCTTGGCATAGCTCAGTAATCCAAACACCAGATATTCCAAATATCAAATATGAAATGCTTTTTCATAAGCATTGAAAACTAGTTTGTTTATAATTCGATCAGTTCTATTGGATCGCAGCTCTTTAAGCCGTATATAATAAATTATTCGAAATAGCGAGTTATATTGTAGTTGAATGTATGAGTCTTATAGTCATATCTCCGGCTCATTCGCAAAATGGTAAATGGTTAGGCATATGACAAACATCCTTCCGTAAGAACACTTATATATTTTGGCTCTCCCAAACAAATTTTTTTGAGGCCAATTTTAATACGAATCATAAGTTAACCAAATAGTATTATGTTAATTTGGAGTATGTATATAATTTCACTATTTTATGACAAACTCTGGGAAAAGCAACAGTTTGGGGAAACAATTTCTTTTAGAGGGCGATCAGCCCCCCTTGTGAGTACGAAAATATGTGTAGGTATGTATAGGAACATCGCGTTAGAAGTAACTTTTTAAAGATTAACAGAGGATATGGGAGCTTAAAACAATACCCATGAGAATGTAATTGGAATTAATTTTTTGCCAATCTTAAAACAGTATTTTGAATAAACAGAGGAACTGGAGAAAACCGCTATTGGTAGCTACACGGTCAAATTTCATATATAGTTTTTACAGTCATGGAATGGGAATCTCGTCGTGATGCAGCCCATATACCGACGTCATGGCCTTTAATCAGATACAAAATAAAATTTCGCACTAATTCTTTTGCGAAAAAATTCATATAAGAAAAGACGAAATAATTGCTACTTAATATCAGAGCCAATCCCTGAACTATGCTTCAATTTGATTTACGCTAATGTATTCCTAAGCATACAGGAACCAACACTTGCGCACATGCACATCACGTGGGGTAGTAGTAAATTTGCAAATTTTACTGCGCATCCTTTCGCCGCTCTCCGAGACTGTGTTCTGCATTAAGTGCGCTTAAATAAATCAAGAAGTTGCAAGCATAAAGCATATTTTTTCTTAGCCGATGCGCCGAAGAAGAGGAACGAACGCATTATGTGGAGAATTATAGGGAAAATTATTATCGTGGCACGTCGCATGCGAGTCCTGCAAAGAACATAAGGACTTCATAAATTGTGCGCATTCGGGCTGAAGGAGTTAGAGGAGTACAAAAATGCAAGCCCAGGAATTTCACTGAAGAAATTTACATTAGTGTGTGCGCTAATCCGGCAATAAAGGGCCAGGATAGCGAACGAAAGAACGTTATGCAGGGAAGGGTAGGGCGGAGAGAGGAGCCAGCATTGCAGTGTACACAGGATATTTAAGAATGTTTAACGCATTTGCTCACGTAGAGCCATTCAACAATGCGCGCCGTAAAGCTCACATAATTCATTTATGCCTTTTTTCACCGTGGCCGGTCCTTTTTGTGCCCACGGACTGTGGTAGCTGGGCTTACCTTCGGCACACCTTCGCAGGCACACAAACACACACACACACAGGCACTCACGTGCAGCAGCAGCTTTGCAATATCCGCTCTGACCGGGAACAGTTACGTGCGCGGCCATCGTCCATCCTTCTGCAGGGGGTGTGGCGTGTGCATGTAAGATGGGATGCTGCTGCTGCTGGCTATTATGATAAAGCAAAGAGGCCATTAACACGCGCCTTCCTTTGGCATGGCCTCCGTGGCTGGACGCCGTTGAAAGACCCGCGTCCATATTTCTGCCTTATTCCTTTCCCGTTCCATTTGAGTGTGTGTGTGTGTGCGAGAGTGCTTTGTGCTCACCAACAATTGTGGCTGCGTGTTCATCTGTGTTTTTCCAAGGAATTCATGTTGTTTGTGCTGTTGTTATTGTCGGCACGGCTGCTATGAAATTGAATTAAATGCCGGCTCCTCGCATATCCGCCATACGCTGCCGTGGTATGCAATTATTTTAAAAAGTTGTGCGTTTTGTGCAATTTATTTAATGTTTTTAGTTACTTAAATAGCATAATAAATTTAAAATTTCGTCTGATGTTGCTCCCCGGCGGCGGCTTGGAATGCGTAAATCTTTTGGCTTATGCTAATATTTTCAGCGTTCTTGTTCTGCGTAGAGCTTTAATGCCCATTTCGATTTGCCACGAGAATGTGATTATCAGGAGAAGCGGCCGAAAATTCGCGAGTCTTTAACTTTGAGTAATTTTCTTTCGACAGTAAGTAATTCCATATTACTTTTACTTGTAATTGTCTTTGGTCGGAAGTTGCACTTCTGTTCCTACATTAAATTGTGAGAAGATTACGCCGCTTCAACAGCTTTTCAAAGTTTTAATAAATTATGGAAGTATTGCGTAGAAAATTGTTCCGAGCCAACCAATATTAAATGAATGATAAATTAAATGAAGTCTTATCATAGCAAATTAACCCATTCTGTTTAGAATTGTAAAATCTTTTAAACTAAATTTAGTTGCTTTTATTGAAGAACGAAAAAATGTTAAAGTCGCGCTATTTGTCAAAATATGCTCAGTTTACTAATTAAATAATTTAACAATTAATGAACAATGTAAAAAATCCTTCAAGTCTCACAGGCACAGTACTGAATGGGTTAAACAGACGGACGTAGAGTGCTCAGTGGTTTCTTCTTCGAATAATGTCACATTCCATTCCTGCCGAGGGGTTTCTTTTGTTTTGGCTTTGGCTGCCATTTTTGATAAAGGGATGAATATTCCGCTTTCAATTAGTGTAATTGAAAGTTAATAAGATGGAATAACTTGAAGTGAAAATTAAAAAGGGGTTTCCTTTTAGCTTGAATACCTGCGCCTTTGATTTACATCTCGGCACACCTCAAGTTTACGCGTAACTGAATTTGGCTCACCTGGCCGCAGCCCAGCCCGGCTTCGCACTTCTCCGCAAATGCGCCGATATCTCTCATCTCAAGTTAACTTTATTAAAACAGGCTACCGCACGCGCTTTCCCCACTATCCCCTTGACACTTCATGCAACTTTATTTAACCTCCTTCAAATTGTGCACTCGGCCTGCTGTCGACCCGTATCTGATCTTCCCGCAATTTTGTTTCGTTTTTAAATGCGGGTGTGTGTAGGTGTATCGCTGTGTTACTGTGTTAATGGTTTCACCATTAACCATAATCTTAAATTTGGTTAAGATGTGCTGCCATTGTTTTTCCGTTTTCTGCCTATAATAGCAAAATTTGCTCTCATTTGGCAAAGTTCAAAATCAAGCAGCAAATATTCCCACTTCTGCGTGTGCAGGGATGTAAAATGTAGTCCGGCTTGTGTCAATTAATTTTGTTGTGCTGCTTTTTATAGAAAAGTATTCCTCCATTGGGATGAAGGTTGAAATTTCGTACAGGAGGATTCCTTTCTGAAGTTAAGGAAAAAGCGGTTTTGCATGATACAATCTTTATCATGATAGTGGGAAATGTGCTTTCAATGTTGATGACATGCCGGAAATGGAGAAGTGGAAGCTTCTGATGCTTCATTTTTAATTTCAAAATTAAAACATTCTGGCAGAATATAAAAAAGAGTCGATGCATGTTTCCCGCACAAAATGGCAGCTGATTACGATGTAGGCAGTGAGATGAGGAAGGCAATTTTGGCTCTTATACAAGTTGTAAGCTCCCGCAAGTATCAGGAGCAAGAGCAGTAGCCGGGCGAGTGTGGTACTATGTTTCAATAAAAATGACGTACAGCTTGACTCAATTAGAAAATTTGAATGAAAATTGAATAACATCAATCGTTGAAATAAATTAGTACAAATAGACTTGATATCTAAATCGACCGACTCGTATTCTCGTCGAAGCCGATTTCGGAGGGAAGCCCACCAATTTTCTTTAAATTTAAAGCAGAATTTGTAATTTCGTAGTCTGTAAGGCTGTTAACTTGAATAAATAAGAAAATAGCAGATGAACAGTTGTCTTTTGCGTAGCTCGGGAGGCATTGTGCTATCATTTCGCGTGAATTAGTCTCAACTAATCGAACACCTATTGCCTAAATGTTTAGAATTACATTAAGATGAAATCATGATTTAACTACTTATTAACTTACAATCTGTCGAAATCTTGGTTGGAGCGAAATAGTTAAACGAACTCGACAACTCGATCTTGGGGAAGGGTGAAGCAAACTATACGGTCGTTCGTTACTATATACTCCATATCTTCAATATACCCTCACTATTTTCGGTCATTACTACTTGTATTCATTTATGTTTTTTTTATACTTTTATGCTTGTTATTTTTATGACAAAAATCACTTTATAAAATTTTTTTTGGTCGTTACTGTTCCGTATCTTCATCCTTAATTTCGCGATAAAACAACTAAGTAACTTGGTAGTGCTTTGAGCCATGAGCATTTTAAAGTGTTGTTAAGCTTTTAAGCAGCGAGGTGTGCAGGAAATGCAAGAAAGCTGGTGTTAAAGAAACTCTCCAGCAACGTCTCTGTCTCGATTTTGCTATGTCTAGATCTTGCCTGACCAACTTGGGAGCCTTTTTTTCTTACTGAGCGGGAGTCAGCTCTCTACTGAAGTTGGCTAGAAATTATAGTATCTTTACAGATTACTACTACACGGATTCTTACAAGAATAACCATCGGGTATTGCTTTAAGCTTTGATTCTTTTAGATAAGCTCATTTAACAGCTTGGCATTCACTACACAACTTTGACCGACTTTAACCTCGAGCATTAATATGAACTACATGTCGTATGCGTAACATCCACTTTAGTATTTTATTCGCGCAGTGAACATATCGCACACTAAATATAAAAGAGTTCCAAATCCAAATTACCAAAGTCGACTTTTTTCCATAAATCAATTCACAGTACACACCTCTAACTACTATAAAAAGTTAGTTTGTTTTCTGCTTCTTTAATTAAAAAAAGTTAGATCTATCAACTGAATTTTTTTTTGAAATGTGACTTTTTTAATGAAATAATCGTGATTGTCGTAAGTTTTATCAAGAATTAAAGGGTAAAATACAAAATTATTTTCTATTTCCCCAATCAAAATATAAAATTCAAAAAGGATAGTAAAATCGAATTCTTAAACAGTGGAGCTAATTTTTTTTAAATATTGCAATCATTTTTTCATAAACAGTTTTTTGCCTCTCCTGAAAATTTGTAATTATTTAGTATGTAGTGATTCTTCTGTATTTAGTTTGCGATATTTGCCGAATTTTCGGGTCAGACAGAAACAATAAATTTTGTATATGTTAAAATAATGTACAGGCACCTTGAGAGCTATTTATGTATGTACATATGTATATTTTATAGCATATCATACAAATATTGGAAGTGAATGAGCGAAATGTATTTGATTTTTATATTCGAATTGAACGTTTACATGCATAAATTTCAATAATGAACGCTTTGATTATTGTTTATTTATTATTGCATTGCTGCTGCTGCTGCTGTTGTTGTTGTTGCTACTGTTATTGTTATTATTATGGTAATTGTGATGGCTGTTGTTGTTCGATATTTGAACTGCGTTAATGAAGCCGCTATATTGGATATCATAATCGGCTGTAGCACGTGCGGCGACGAATAAGTGTCGAAATAACAGCTGCAGCTGCAGAAACAACAATAACGATGCAAAGCGAGTGGTAAAAAAAATAAATGTATTTCGCCGTGCTTAACACGCAAATGTATTTAATTATTTTCCAATAGCTTTTGCCCGGCAAATTCAAATTTATAATTGCATTTGCCTTTCGTACAAACAATGTGAAGTAAGCCTTGCATTTGGTTGGTGGCGGGGGCGTATTTTGTTGCTCGTTGATTGAAATCTGATGTTTTTTGAAGCCCCATTATGGCCATTTGTGCACATCTTTTCCTTCTCAACAGCCCATAATTAAAATATTTGGTGCAGTGTTTGTATCCACTGTAATTTGCAGGTAATTTAAATGTAATTTTCAATCACATCTGACTTCACTTCCCGTTAATTAACTGCATACGCGAATAAGTTAATTGCTAATTTAATTGAACATATATTTTTGTATGTACAATGAAGCTCTTGCAAATGTGCTCCGATACTTTAATTTATGATGTTAATTCTGAAAATCCGCCTTCATTGTGAATCTAATGTTGCTCCATTCGAAAGTGGTTACTGCAACTCCTCTGTGATTAAATGAGTATTTAGTTCGTATACAAATGCATAAAAATGCAATGGTATAATTATTTTGCATGCAGAAGCCTTTGAGAGTATCAAATAAGAATAATTGCTCTATTCAAATCGAGTGCCAGCGTATTAGGTGGTAAGTCCATATTCTTACGAGTAGAGGAACTATCGCCAAAGGCAGTGGTGGCCAACCCAAATGACCCTGCGGGCCACTTCGGAAAAGCATCATAGCTCCGCGGGCCACATGCCACACATTTTTCGACATTTTGACTTACATATATCTTCGTGACCAATCCAGCTAAAATTATGAAAAAAACATTTTTGGAATCCACGTAGCCCTTTACAACGATACCATATACAAATAGTTTTCTTTTTTCGTCCGACCCGAAAAATATCTTTTGTAAAAGTGTGATGAATCTCGCGGGTCAGAAAAATCTTGTAGGCGGATAATGTAGGATAATGAGTAGGCTGACATATGAAAATACGCGCAAAAGCGGGTAAGAAAGCCCTGTTCTGTGAATGGAGAGAACACGTGCTACTAAAAGCTTCACGGAGAGGCAGAACAAACAGCAATTCCATATTATGAAAAGATATATAAAACTTATAGCTTTAATATCAATCTTTGATACTCTTAGCAAGAAATGTATATTCCTGATTGTAGTTTAGTGCATGTGTGTTTGATTATTTAATGTGAGAAGCTCCGAGCTCAATCCCAAGCAATCTTTCTTTTATTCATAAAATCTCAAATATGTGGAAAACATCATGCAGCAGTTTTTCTAAAGTTATGAATGTGAACACTAGTGACTCGGCTCGACTCGGAAGCGCGCAGCAGGAATGATTTTGGAGTCCTGAAAGTTATTTGGAAAGCACTTTTTAAATATTAACGTGCCCTCATTAGATAATACAAGAAAGCTCAGCCTAAGCCCGTAAACTAGACAGAACATTTCTCATTTTTGCTTGGTAAATATTTGCAACAAGCCGTGAGCACTTTTCCAGTTTGTTTTTAAATTAATGCTTCTGCGAGTTTTCGGCATTCATTTATGCTTATTCAGTTTGATATAATCTTGCAATTGACCTCGTCCAGCGACAACAGAACACTGCCACGTTTAATTCAGCCATTCAGAAAATATAGTTCACGGCAGTGTTGCAGTGAAGTTATTGCTTCATGGCCTGATGATGTGAGATTTGTGGAGCGCGCAAATAAGTTGATTTGTGAAAAGGCGATGCTCTACTTAGTTGCTCTACCACAGAGTTGTAAAAAGTTGTGAGTACATTGCCTTGCAACAGTGGCGCTTTTCGTGCTACCGAGCAAACAAACGCTAAAAGCATATTCCTCTGGAGACTGCGTCTGCGTCTGCGTTGGCACTTCAGAAAGTGTGGCACTTGAATTTGTGCTAGGTGGCTGACTGCGGAAAACAATGGAGCACTACTTCAAAATTTACTCAAATGCGATCGACACCGATTTCCGGCATTGAAGACGAAGAAGCCGCTTACCGGCTCAACCCCTTGACATTTCTTACATCTCTAAAGGAGGAATGTGTGTGAACACTTGCCTGGTATTTGTGAAACGGTTGGCCACAATTTTAGCTCCCACATGATGCTGAGCCGCACTTTTGCACCTTTGCACCGGTAAACAAAAGAAATCCCGTCGCAACCCAAATCCAAGCTCTACTTCGGTTTCCCTTTTTCAGTTCATGCATTTTCCGTCGGCTTGTTGGTGTGTGTGTCTGTTTAATGGTGAAGAAAGTTGATGTTTGTATGCCCAAACCAAACCAAAGCTAAGCATAGCAACAAAGCAAACTCTGATAAGTACCTACAAAGTAAACAAATAAAAAAGAATAATAGAATGAAGCGAGGAGCATAAATAAAATTTAACATGCAAAGAATGAAAGTGAAGTAGATTTTTAGAAGCACAAACTTAAACGAAAGCAGCTCCCAAAGGGTTTGTCGAATGTATGTATGTATATGCGTATGTGGGCCTGTGTACTACTCGCGCATTCGGTAGCTGGTCGATTGGTTGCCTGGTGTGCGAATTGGCATGCGTGCTTTGTTTTCTGGTTACTGTGGCTTGGTTATTCCAGCCAACTTCTGCCATCTTAATTAGAAAGAATATCCTTTCTTTGCGCGCGACGCGAGTTCTCACGAGGTAGTGGGTAACTTTTTCCATGATAAAAAGCTTCTCACAAAAAAGCTTAGTAAACTTCTCGTTCGGACACGACAATGTGATATGAATAACGTGGTTCTTGTACAAAAGAGGTGCTGCCGATCCGGCTCGCATTTTGCAAACGTCGAAGACGGAGAAATATATCGCTGAAAACTACTTAGGTAATAAATGTCTATCTACAACCGCAGGATTTCACGAAAAGATCCACGATAGACTTCCGCTATCAGGAGACTGAATTCCTACTCCAAATGCAATCTTAATCCTTATAAATGCGACATGAGACAGTGAGTGCTAAAATTTTCTGCTCACTATTAAAAAATTGGAAAAAGTTGGCTGGTGTTTGAAAATATCTTAGTAAAATATAAATATGAGTAATTGATAATTGTGGTTTCTCACGGACGTTGGTGCTGCCACTGTTGGACGAAGGGCAACAAAAGAAAGCACCAATATCTTCAAAGGCAAAACAAAGTTTCCTTGCTCCGCTCCACATATGCCAGAGGCATTATTTTCTTTGCATTCAAATTCGCAGCATAAGCACGAACGGCATAACTTAAGCTTCGACTGAAGCGAGTGCAGACGCCTAAAAATATGCAATAGCAAATGTCACCGCTGGGAGCTGCTGTGCAGAATTCCGCTGCGCTAAACAAACATTTGTCTTAGATTCAGCTGCGCTGGCAACTGCCAATGGAACTTGTGAGGCGTGCACGCGATGCTGACTATCATTTTTCAGTGCTGCATTCGTCGGATGCTATCGGTTCACGCCATTGCCACTGCAACAGCGGCAAGCACACACACACATGCACACCACATAAGCTGCCTGACTTGCCTTGGGCTAACATATTGAAGGAACAATGCGGAAATGACTTGCGATTCAATTTGGCTGCTTTTTGCTGCTGTTGCTGCCACTTGCATGCCGGCCCCCCTCCTTGCGTCCGCCTTCGCGCTGCTGCTGTCGCCTTCGCTTCTCCCGACGTGCATCAATATCGTATTAAATTATCCTGCTAACGATCATTTTGTTAGCGTCTGAATTGACATGCGCTCGTGAGTCGCATCTGCTTCCTGCACTCTGCGAAAGGAGTAAGTAAATAACTAACTGAAAAGTGTATCTTACACGCTTGCCGGGGAAAATTGAAATTTAGTGTCACAGAGCGCTACCGGCGAAGCTGCCAGCAAATGATACGTGCAATTGTCGAGC
This sequence comes from Neria commutata, assembly GCA_963457695.1. Classification (NCBI taxonomy): domain Eukaryota; kingdom Metazoa; phylum Arthropoda; class Insecta; order Diptera; family Micropezidae; genus Neria; species Neria commutata. The sequence goes on along the minus strand of OY735249.1, from coordinate 20,275,522 downwards.
TGACAGATATCATTTTCTTTTAACGGGGTGATGTTATTTCCTTTGATTTGCTTTTTTAGTCTAGCTGAGTTTGGCATCCTGACTTCACGCATTCACAATTTACTTTAGTAGCGTCTAGCCCCTCCTGCCCGTACCTACTCATGTCGCGCAAACACAGCTTGGTTAATTTATTTATAGTACTAGTTGTACCCTGCCATCAGAGTGCAATTATTTCAGCGCCAAACCAAATCCACTTCACATGCATTTTAATTGCAATTGCGGATTTGCGCAAAAAACAGCACGAAGTTTCGTTTTCCGAATATGATGGAAGTAACAGGGTCAAGCACTGCATTTATAGGCAATTTAAATTTAATTTGTATGCTGATTTAATAGAAATTCGAAGTAATGGCCTTAGTTTTTTTTTCGCAGTGCTTTCCCCTTACAAATACCGAGTTCAATTCTCTTTAAATTTTTAAAGAATCACAATTTTCATTTTAATCACACTTTTACAACTTACAGCACAAACAAAATTTTCTTCTTATTTTTTCACTGAATGGTATGTTATCTACATAGGTACTTAGTTGAGATTGTTTTTAGAGTAGTACTAGTCACTGCGTTCTGAAAGGTTTATTTTTTTCGGAATTTCTCCATGTATATGCAAATCCTCATCGACATATATCACCTTGGGTACGAAGTCTGGTCCTTATTGACCCATCAGAGTGACACAGGATATGTACTGCTGTATCTTAATTTTCGTGACAGATTCTATACATGCCATCCCATACTTAATTCATCTACATCCACCTGCAGTGTTCGGTCAAAAATGCGTTTCTTATTATTATAAGCTTTATATTAACTTCACATCCGGTATGTAGTGGAATCTAGTAATCAATTTTTCACCCACTTCCCGACTACTTAGAGATCTGAAACTTTGCATACATGCGTAACCACCCTGACAATGCATGAATCAATAAATTTTATGGGCGTAGGATAAGGGGCGTGGCACTTTTTTATCAACTCTAGATTTGTGTATAACTTTAGAACTACACATCACACATCAATGAAACTCGGTAGGAACTTACTACATATCCATATCCTTCTACTGAGAAAATAAGGGGGGCACTGGATAAGGGAGCGTGGCAACCCCCATACAAACAAAATTTTTGATCTCGATTAGCTTTGGAACTAAAGGTCGTGCAGCATTGAAGTTTCGTATGCGATCGCCTCTTGGATGTGTCGTCCCACTGGTAAAATTTTATGGGCGTAGGATAAGGGGACGTGGCACCCCCCATACAAACAAAATTTTTGATCTCGATTTGCTTTGGAACTAAAGGTCGTGCAGCATTGAAATTTCGTATGCAGTCGTCTCTTGGATGTGTCGTCCCACTGGTAAAATTTTATGGGCGTAGGATAAGGGGCGTGGCACTTTTTTATCAACTCTAGATTCGTGTATAACTTTAGAACTACACATCACACATCAATGAAACTCGGTAGGAACTTACTACATATCCATATCCTTCTACTGAGAAAATAAGGCGGGCACTGGATAAGGGGGCGTGGCACCCCCCATACAAACAAAATTTTTGATCTCGATTAGCTTTGGAACTAAAGGTCGTGCAGCATTGAAATTTCGTATGCAGTCGCCTCTTGGATGTGTCGTCCCACTGGTAAAATTTTATGGGCGTAGTACAAGGGGCGTGGCACTTTTCAAGCAACTACACACTTGGGCTTCAGTTTATAATTATAGGTACACCACACATGAATGAAAAACGATAGGAACTTACTTGCCGCGCCCTGCTGGCAAAATAGCAACAACTCACCGCGTCACAAATATGCCACGAATATTAGGGTCGATCACTGCCGTATTATTTGTTAATTAAGGATATGACATATGACGATAGGAAACACTGTGAATACCCTAAATATTGTGTACTGCTCTGCAAGTTTAAAATTCTTTTTGCGAAAAATTTCAGAGCTCTAAAATTGAATTTATGGAAGACTAAAAAGTAGAAAATAAAATTATATAAAAAAAAACTTTTTAAAAATAAGCTTTAATTTATTTAATGTACTAAAAAGTAGAAAATAAATTGTTTCCAAGTCACCTGTATCTTACTATTAATAAAAGCTTGTGCGCTCAATATCCATATTCAAAATATCTTTCATTACTAGAATCTATTTGCAAAAAATTATTTAAATAAAATATTGTGGTAACTGTTTGACAAATATTGAACACATGAGCGCCCCAAGCTTTTAGGGATAGTAAGATACAGGTGACTTGGAAACAATTTATTTTCTACTTTTTAGTACATTAAATAAATTAAAGCTTATTTTTAAAAAGTTTTTTTTTATATAATTTTATATACTTACTTAGGTGAATAATACAACCTAATGCAGTTATGCACCTCATCATTTTCTCTCTGCCCATAACTGCCAGCAGATTATTTATATTCCATAATTCTAAGAAAAGTTATTTTTTCATTCGCTTCTCGAACCCCTTCGAATCAGTGGATTTCGGATTCGAATTCTAGATTTAAAAAAAAATAAACAGAAGTTTTAAAGAAATTGTGTGTTGAGCTGTGTTATTTTAATTTCATTGACTTTCAGAAATTGAATTTCGTGCTTTAAATTCTGAGCTCGTCTATGAACCGCTCACAGGCGTTTTGTATTTGAGAGAGTTTAATAAGTAGGACAGCGGAGGATGGGGGCCAATGGCTGCGGCAGGAACTACAACAGCAACGAAAGCGGCAGCAGCAGCTGCAGTAGGATTTCGCCTAAAATTGAGCGTCGAATTGCAACAATTTTCGCACGCACTCCAGTTGCAACAACAAGCGTCGATTTATGCAAACTGCGGAAAGTGGCATGAGGACATGTGTGGAAGAGGAAGGGGAAAATTGTGCTGAAATGTACGAGTGCCGATTCCTATACGCTCGCTTTCCGCACTCGCATCCGCTGACACTTAATCATTTTCATAGAAAATGCAGAAACATGAATGTGTATGTGTTCAATGGAATGTACACATACACACGAACATTGACATACACTCAGCCGTACGTACTCACACCTGCAAATGCGACTAAAGCGCGCTTTTTACGCCTGGGAATGAGTAAATTATTTTCCATTTTGGCCAAATGTAACGCCCTGCAGAAAGGAGGGAGCAGCGGGCAGGTGTGTGTGCTGGTGGTGTTGGAAAAGTGCCTGTAGTCGTCAGAGAAACAAATATGCACGTGCACAAGAGCAGAAAATTCCGCAGACTATATTCGCGCTGGTCACGAAGGACAATTCAAAATTTCGCCTCTGCTCCTATGGTTGAATTCGATTTCGTGGTCGATTGCTGAATGCTTCAGAGGCCATCTCACAAATGTGAAATTGTTGAGGTCCCATGGGGTAGTGACAGAGTGTAACCCAATACCAAGTAGCCCAGTTGGGGTGCAATGGACAGCTTTATATTGGAGAACGCTACACATTTTTTGGGAATTCCAGGAGCGTGTGGGTGTGTTAACAATAAAAACTATATGCAGTTTACCATTTATATATTTTTATATAGTGTGTAGTATATAGTGAATATAGTGGGTGGAACAGGCTCGTGCCGGACGTTTTTCGGCAATTTTTTAGTATCCATCATTTTGTCAAACGCACTACAAAAATAAAATTCATTTGGATTATCATATGCATTCTTTGATAACATTATTTCTTTGCTAGTTCATAACTGTCTTTGACAAATGTTTTGACAAAATCGTTCCTTCAGCTATAATACCCATAGACAAAATGTTGCCACTATCTATCTCTTTCATCAATTGTAGATGTTAACATCGTTCGACGGATGACTTCCAACTGGATAGACTGTCAGCCACCAGCAAATTTTGGAATAAACTCTAGCACAATTTGTGCAAATAAGTGTTAAAAAATATTTAAAAAAATTTTATTCAATCTTAATTTTCAGTAAATGTATTGTATATATTAACTAGAAATGTCAAGTAAGGAAGGATATATTGCATTATTTTTTTGCGTATAAAAGTTCTAGCATATAACTATCAAGGATTTTCTGGAAATAAACAACTTTTTGAATTTTGTCATTTTGACAGCATAATCAGATTTTAAAATATGATGTTCTCCTTGCAAACAAAAGACATGAGAAATGTATGTAGATTGCTTTTCATTGCCCCCAGGAAATGCTGCGAAAATAGAAAAGTCACAACAAACCAAGAACAAACCAAGTATCAAGTATGCTCTAGTGGTGTGTTAAAGTTGGATTATTAGTCCTTCGTATAAAATTTATGTAGGGAAAAGCACTTGCATGCTTGACGTGTAAGGACGTTTCGGGCGTGATTTCTAGCTTTAATGTTGCATTTTGCACGCAATTTTATGTACACATTTTTTCCTGTAGTGACAACAATTTTCATTTATTAAAATCTGAAAGCACAACACACAAGTTTAAATGAATTCAATCACAGGTCTCAAGCATATGTGTATATTTACTTTGATAAATATCAAAAGGAGACTTTTTGTAGTTCCGCGTGTGTGTGTGATTTCCTGAAGGACCAGACTTGAACGCTTCAATTCAAATATACTGAGAATAACTTAAATTGACTTCGCTTCTGAAGTGAGATGGCCACGCAAGCACAGACATCAGCAACTGTACACACACACATGTGCTGAGGTGCCTCCACAATGTCCCTTGTGTGCGTGCATGTGCCTGCGTGATGCTGGTGTTGGTTGTGTTTTTGTTTGTGTTGCTGCACTTCTGATAAAAAGTTCACAATCACACTTTTCTGTTTTCTTTCTGGTACCTAAAGGCCGCAAAGTTCACAAACTTTTCATGACTGCTCGTCCTGAGGCGAAGCGGCAGAAGTTCGTGCATTTCCCGGACTTACATGCAACAAATGCTAAATTGTTCTGACTTTTTACGCTTTCACTCATAAGAGTATGTAAAAGTACGTAAGAGTATGTGTGTGTGAGTGTGTATGGCTAATTGGTGTATGTGTAAGTGCCTTAGAGTGTAGTGACCATATGTGTGTGTGTGTGCAAGGCTCTGGATGAGTAGTCCTGCAGGACCAACAAAACAAATTATTAGTGTTTGCCTTGCTCGGTTAATGGCAAAATTGCTCTTGCTTCGAATGATCGTCTGACTTTGACTATAGTGTTTGTGTGTGTGTGTGTGTCTGTAAACATATGTTCCTGCTGGTAAGACTTGAGGATGTTGGGCTGTTTTAGCTGACACACACTCCGACATAAATGCACATGTCATTGATTTTCAAAATAATTTTGCAAATTTTATTGAGTGTTTATTATGAGAAAACTGTGTGTCTGCATTCTCATGGTATTACTTATTATTGAATGAGATTTTTAATAAAAATATAAGCTTTATTACAAATAACAGTTTGAAAAATATGAAAACAAACCATAATTCAATTTGGCAGGAGAATAGAGAAGGCAATTATCATATACAGCATTTTTTGTCTAATATTTTACATGGTACCGAAGTGATTAATGCTTCCGACCTAAGCGAGAAAAAGGCGTTTGTAAGATAATTTCCGACGCTGATCGCAAAATCCCCGTCAGATTTGTATATCAGGTCAGGTTTCCGATACAAATATATAAGTAATTTTTAGCAATTTTCAACCACATTTTGTCATTTTATGTGAACAATTAAATTATGCTAAAGAACAACAATAATCGCTTGGAATTAGGGAGAAGAATTAATTTTCGATATTTTAAAGTTATTAAAAAAATATTTTTGGAACCTAGACGTAGTCCTTTCTAATTAAGCCCAACAAAGTATAAACAACATATAATTAAAAAGGAGGAGAGGGGCTCATCTTCAACATAAAAAAAAATTTCATAAAAACCTGCAGGTTTCCAGTAATCTTTGACTAAATACCTACTAACCCTGATTTTAGCAACATTGTAGCTTGATGAACCTCATTTACGACATTTTGAACTATATCTTAGGAACTACCGAAAATCATAAAATAAATATTTTTGAAATCCATGGATCTATCCCTTTCTAATGATACCCCATAAGATATAAACAACAAATTTTCCGACGGTTCTCATCTAAAATTAAATTAGAATTAATTTATTGATCGACACATCAGCCCGTGTGGGTTTAGGCCTAGCTTTTGTGTGTGCTTGTCATATTTTTCACAAATTAACGGGACCTACATTAACCAAATCCGAACGGGTTGAGCGGTTCTCTTTGTATTAGATGTTATGTGCCTCACTGAGAGTTGAACCCAGGCCCTCCCGCACCAGTGACCAAGCACTTCGTCCACTGAGACACCGCGGCGCACGCCATTTTGAAACAATCAGCTTCATTCCAGTAATGCGTGATCAAACCCGTAGTAAACCTTGTTTTATAAAAATACTAGCTTGAGAAATACTAGATTAAAATTAAAATAATATTATATAAGAAAAACTTTTTAAAAATAAGCTTTTATTCATTATATGAGCCGTTTATTTTGAATGTGGGGTAAGTCCATTTTTGGAAAAAAAGGAGATAATGGTAGTATAGATAAAACTTGTTATGATCTTCCTATGGGTAAACAGTTTATAGTAAAAAAAATTTCAGATTCTAGGTTTTGGGAGATGGAAGTTTTTTGGTTTTAACAGAATTGAAAAAATGTTTATTTTGAAAGTGGTGCAAGTCCATCTTAGATTGAAACGATCACGAACGATCATGCTTTTGGAGTGGTAGAAATGGCAATCCGGAAAACTAGTTTCTGGTACATATATTCCTCAGGATTACTATGAAGTAATACGAAATTGTCGAACACATAATACATTTTCAGTACATGAAGCGGAACGCGAAAATGTTGTTTCAACCCAACCTCGGGAGCAAGCGGTTTCAAAAAGAAAGAGAAAAACGAATGGAGAAAACGTTAATTGGTTAAATATATGCTGGATAACATTCACAAGGGAAGCACCATGAAAAATGTTTTACAAAACTTTGATAGAACGAGATGCTGAATTTAAAATGATCGATTTTTTACCACAAGGAGGAAGACCAAATAATATCGGGAATATAAAATTACTTCTCATGTATGAAAGTATGAGGTCTATCGCATCTGAAAAATACAAGGACATGATGGATTTATTGCCGTATATACCATCCGTTCTTCACGAATATTCTGAAATGTTAAATCCAGAATAAAATGCATTTAGTTATATTATAAACAGCTCCTGGCCGGTCTGTCCCTACGTGCTTCTTCTTCCGTCTGTGCTCTGATTGGCTATTGCAGTTTCGCTTAATAATAACTTTGTTTAAAGTAAATTTTTTTAGATTTTTATGATTGATTCATGTATTGTTAGCGTGTTTACGCTAAGTAGTCGGGAAGTGGGTGAAACATTGATTACTAGATTCCACTACAAAGATACCTGAAGGCAAGTTAATACTACAAAGCTTATAAAAAGACTCCATACGATACGATATTAAAATAATTTTTTGGGTCAACCCAATCTCTTTAAAAATCAAATGAAATGTTTCTTTACTTTCTATAGTGAAAATATGTTTACTTTATGTAAACCTGATATTGTCTGAAGGCATGATATTGCCTGTTTATATACACACCTAGTTCCCATTTTTCCCTTTCGGGGAACGGAACCCTAAAAACTAAAATCGAAATAAGAATCGCAATTTTCAGCGTCGCTTGTTTGTAATTAGAATCCTAATGCTGTATAAGATACCCCCTACTCGAGGTTCAGAAATTTGCTTCGTTAGCTTGAAAGGCTGAATTGCTTTCATGTTTCAATCTCATTGCACTTGCTTTGATTCTTTGAACGTAAATTACCCTGTGTATCAGTGCAAATGGTTTCTGACAGTGTGTGTGCTCTTAAAAGCGCCTTTTATAAACCACAGTCAAACATTTATAATAATGTGAAACCGCGCCGACTGATGCTGCTTCTAAAAATGTATATAAGCCCTAAAGTTAAGCTCCATTCACATTTCTCGCATACAAAACAGAAAATAATGCTATAAAAACTTTTCATAAATTGTTTTGGGTGGAGGATTTATGGAATTTTTTTTAAGAGGGCTGCTGCAAAATATGGAATCATCCCCCACAAAAGTTCCACAATTCTCGCAAACTCAATACATTAACTGTGCCATAATCGAATGAGATAAGTTAAAAGTTCGAAGATCGATAACTAATTGTACATGAAATTCAATACACAAAAGTCAACCTACTGCAAATGGTGGCGACTTATTGTTCGCAAGCAAGCAACGGCAACAACACAGCAGTAACAACAACTATTGTCCGACATACGAGGGCAATGATAACAGCAAGCAGCAGCAGGGAGAACATAAACATCGAGTTTGCAACAGAAGGAGACTTGTTTGGATGTGGGGGGATGAATGCAGAAACTTTGCCAAGAATGCCAGCGGCAGCGCCGGAGGTGGAGGGCAACCGTCGGTATAGGCCGAAAGTCAGAAGTTATCTAATATTGTTTGACTTGCCAATTATGGGCAGAAATTTGAAAATGTCTGCCAACTAAAGCATAATACTATGACCAATACACGCTGGCCATCGAATGTTGGCAATCAGGGAGGGGACAGGCTTACGCGAATGCCGCGTTCCGTCAGTAGCGGAAATAAGTGGCAGCAGTCATTGTGGGCACAATGGAGCGTGTATGAGTCTTCAGTATTTCCAGCAGTTGCCTTGGCTCACTGTAGATTATTGACTAAGGCCAGGACGTGGGCTGAGATGTTTTTGGCGTATTGTTGTCGCGAAAGACGGTTGTCGGTTGTCGACTGTGTGGCAGCGATGCCAGATGTCAGTTCTTACGAATTTTCAAAAAGGAAACTCAAAGTGTGAAATATTTTCCGAACGCGTTCTTTAGGAAATATTTTTGGAATATAGATGCAGTGTACCATATGGATGCAGGCTCAGTTTCGTTGCCAGGTAAGCTTCAGTTCTTATTCATTCTCACTCTCATTAAAATTAATTTGTGATTTTCAATTTAGAATTAGAATTGGGCTGAGTCATGAATCTCCCTGGTGAACCCCCACCAAGCTGTAAAGCTTATTATACTTGGAAGCCATAATGTAATAAGCCATATATTTTAATAAACACAAATAATAAAAACATGAGATCTATTAAAATACTTATAGTCGGAGTGCTGCTAGTCGTAATATATAATTATGCTATAGGAAAAAGAAAAAAGTTCAAGTGGACTGGTAGTTTTTTTTAACGGAATGAAAAAGCTGGCAACTACAATGGAATCGGTTTGTTCTTGGTCATGCTCGGACGAAGCTTGTTTTTGTGTTGTTGCTGTAGGTTCTCTTCCTTTCAGCCAGCATTTGCGAGTTGGAATTTTCAATTCAATTAGTTTTCTTTATCTGCGGGCATAATGCATGGATTATCAACATCGATTGGCATCAATTTTAGCGCAAAAGTTATGACTTTACGAGCGGCAGTTTCGACAATACCGCTGCGCATAACAATCATAAATGCTAATATATGTGTGTGTGCGTGCGCGCCATACAAACCCATTGTATGAAATTGAAGTGAAGCTTGGTGCAAACAGGGCAATGGTGCCGCAAAATTGGCATCAGCAAAATTTTGTTAGCTTGCCCTCAAAAGGCCGAGTGAATTAATTTAATTGCGTTGTGTGGTGCGGCAGGGCGGATTTGTTTTGTTCGAGTGCACGCGAAAAAGTCCGCACGCGAAAGTAAACAAGCCGGACGGGCTTAGCGGGGAGGCGGAGGCACTTTAATATGAATTGCTTGGATTTCATTCATGAGGCTATTTCGTCCTTAATTAGAAGGATTTCAATTGCGCGCCTATGAACGTTGGCGAATTTAGCCTTCACACTGAGTACAGTAAATATTATTATGTAACGTTTGCAGGTAGTTGTAGTAGTTTGAACGTTGGAGAGTTAACCCTACAGTCGTTCGTGAAAAAAATACTCTTAAATTTGAACTAATTAATATAGTTTCTGAGTAAACTTTGTAATATTGAAAATATTTGTAAGTATGTGAAAGATTTAAGCCTGCTAAAAACGAAAAAATTACCAATGCCGTATTTGAATTTCATTCGTATGTGAAAAGATGACTTGATTGTCTGTTTTTCGCTTTTATTTTAACATTAATTAAGAGCTTAGACAAATTATTGAAGATATCTTTTATTTAAAATGAAATTGTTATTATTTTTCATTATAAATTATGTGAAACATATTACCCCAGACGTTGATCAATTATCTATTCAACTAGTATCATGGCAATAAAAATGGGAAACCTTTCGGAAATGAAAACCAAATGGATATCGATATTCAAAAAATGCATTGTTAAAGTACTGCCTTGCAGCTACATATAAATGCAACCATGTACATACGTAGTAGCGTCTCTTTGTTGATAACAGCTTTTAATCCATATTCCTGCTGTGTAACATTCTGCTGAAGAGTTTTATTTTTATAGCGCTTATTTTAGAAGAGTAAATGGTAATCTTCGCCGAAGCAAGATCGAGGGAGGAACTTAAAGATACAAAGTCGATTCAAAGAACCGAAATCTCAAACGGTTATTTATTGGAAATACCGATGAAATTGTGGGTTGCGCAGTTTTACTTATTAATTAGTCGTCCGAACCGAATCATTTATGAGTAGATTTAAACATTTCCAATAGACATTAAGGGCCAGTTTCACAGTGGATATTTAAACTCTGATTGCAGTTTAAATAGGGAATTTCAGTTTCACAGTTGGAAGTTAAATACGATTTAAATAGCCGATTGTGGATATTTAAGTACGGCACAGAGTTGCAATCGAAAACAAATAAACAGCTGATTTCGGATGTGCCAACAAGCTGCGTCGACAATATTGCAATTTATAAGAGATCAAATTAAACATAAAACTGCATGGTATAGCACATATAAATGATCCCGTAGTATTATAAATAATATAAACTGTGGATTCTTTGCACAATATCCAATAATTCACTTCTTTCGGCCGACAAAAAATTTTTAGCTCGCGCTGCCTCCATAATTGAACAATTGAACATATGTTTTTGGCAAGTTGTGTCAATCTTCAATTGTCAAATATTCGAAGTTGCCATTCATTATTCCGTATTTAAATAAATGCACTGTGAAACTCAAGAAAAGTTAAACTAGATTTAAACTCAATTCGCAAATTAGATTTAAACATCCACTGTGAAACTGGCCCTAAGTTTAATCTCAATTAAATTCAATTCGCAAATTTCGAAATCGTTCCTAAGCAGTGAGCTCCTCTGGGTCCCCTACACCATGTCTTTCTGCATGGTGTTTTGTTTTGAAAATCAATTCAAATTGAGAACTTTACGTGCAAATTTAGGTACTGTCTGAGCGCTCAACTCCCAAGATACCATATCAAGTGGCATAAATCTTGTCGCACTGGCGAGGCGCATACACCTACTCACTCACTCACAGTGCATTACGAATCACATTACTCAAATACAATAGGGTTCATTACTTGCGCCGCCGAATGACACAGCCGCAAATTCACTGACGTCCTGTGCAAATGAACTCACTAAAAAGGAGGCGAGGCCAGCGCGGCGACAGCCAACAGACGGCAGCTTGAAAAATTTGCGCAAATTTAAAAAATGCTCACCGAAATAATTCAATTCGCATGGCACGAACGGTTTTCTTTCTCGCCATTTTTCGTGTTCTTTAAAAGGACACTTTGGCGTGTTGGTATGCTGAAATGGCTTAATTTAGGCAAATTTTTTGGGCGAGGCATAGCGCCGATAAAAACGGTTCAAAATGCCAACCACCAGAGTGAGCGGAAGGTGGAAAGGAGGATAGGTGAGGCCAATCAAGTGTGAAGATGGAAAGCAGCTGTCAAACGACCAGCTTGTGGCGAGCTGCAGTAGGAGGACACGACATTGATGGACGCTGCTGGCGTGCCAGAAGCAGACATGGTGGATTCAAATGGTTGCGTGCGGCTGTGGAAATTGCATGCCATTAAAGCTGATTGGCAGGGAAGAAATACGGACGGTAGCAATAGCAACGCTGCTCAGCTGCTTCGCTACTCCCAAATTTGATTAGATGTCGTCGACGCTTTTTTCAATAGGGAAAAACTTAACACTGAACTTTTTTCGATCTAATTTCAATTTAAATTAAATCATGTGCAGAAGGAGTGGGTTGATAGCAGCCTTTGTTGAATTTGACGGAGTTTGGCAATTTCGAAGGAATTAAAATCGAAGAATAAGCCTGTTAAATGCAAATACTTAAATAGCGATTTAAGTGTCTAAAGTGGTTGGCATGACTGGCGAACTTCGTTTCGCGTCGCGCTACGCTGCGTTGTATTTGATTGTGCTCAGGCATCTGCGTCCTTGGAAATTTAAAAGCCATTTCGTCTATTATAGTAAACAAATTCCCAACGCATTTTGGAGCGCTTTCCAGCTACAAAGATGGCCGATTTTTAATAGCTTGGAGTGAGCGGGTGATGCACAACTAGGGTTTCCAATCCGGATATCCGAATATGCGGATTTTCTTCCGAATTTTGACGGTTCGATATTTCGGATGATCTTCATTGAAAATTCAAAAAAAGTAACTGGCTTATGGGAAGGCGATCTGCCTTATCGGCTCATAATAAAATTCTATTGTATAAACAAACAATAATACCAATATGGGCATACGGGGCTCGACTTTAGGGTCGCTCTAGTACAAACAACTTTAAAAACATTCAACGCTACCAGAACAAAGCGTTGAAATGTGCCGCCAATGCGCCCTGGAACATACGTAGCGCAGACCTAGAACGTGATCTAGCAATAGACTCCGCAAAGTCTCACAATGTGAGGCTAGGCAAGCATTTCAATCAAGAAGCTTCTGTTCTCGCCGATTCAGCTGGGTGGAAACGAAGGCTCAAATGGAACGAACGACAAGATGTTGCCAACTGAAGTAAACACACATATGCTTTTGTAAATAAGTATCATTAAATTGTATTAACTAAAAATTGCTCGTTAGTTGTCTTAATGTTATAGCTATGTAGCTGTAAAGTAAATAATAATAATAAAAAAAAAAATTTACATCCGATAAGTCTGATATCCGATAAGTTTTATAAGATGAAAAAAGCCAGTTAGCTTTATCAAGAAACTAAAGAAAATAATCGTGAAATTTTCAGTAAAAGTAGACGAGTAAATTACTATTTCTACGAATGCCACAATGTTACACTTCACGTCCTATTCAGTCGCCTCTAGGATGTGTCGTCCCACTGGTAAAATTATATGGGCGTAAGATAAGGGGCGTGGCGCTTTTCAAACATTTGATACTCATTGGGACATGCTGTCATTATGCAAATATGCATGCTTCCCATCGAATAAATGTGAACTGTGGTACAAGACTGACAAATCGAACACAGGTCAGTTAAGGAATCCCGATTTCGAGGTGAATGAAGAGATAGATAATCAGGCTTTGTTTTTGCTCGAAGATATGTGTTACCTCAAGTGCACCAGTAATCAACTTAGGAATGCCAACGCCATGTCGTGGAATGAATGGCGGTTTCAATCGAGAATTGAAACGTGAGCGTGAATACGATCGAGATGCATTGAACCAGTTAGTTTTAACGAATGTACCACTGCTGAACCTCCAACAGAAGGAAGTGAATGCAATTGCTGATGGAAATGGTGCCTTCTTTTTCTTTTGAGAATTTTGATTTATTTTAAGATTTCAGAGCTCTAAATTTGAATTTATGCGAGACTAAAAAGTAGAAAATAATATTATATAAAAAAAAATTTTTTTAAATAAGCTTTAATTCATTTAATGTACTAAAAAGTAGAAAATAAATTGTTTCGAAGTCACCAGTATCTTACTATCAATAAAAGCTTGTGCGCTCAATATCCATATTCAAAATATCTTTCATTACTAGAATCTATTTGCAAAAAAATAATTTAAATAAAATATTGTGGTAACTGGTTGACAAATATTGAACACATGAGCGCCCCAAGCTTTTATGGATAGTAAGATACTGGTGACTTCGAAACTATGTATTTTCTACTTTTTAGTACATTAAATGAATTAAAGCTTATTTTTAAAAGTTTTTTTTATATAATATTTTTTTGATTCATTGTCTGAGAAGGCTGCTACTCATGTACTGCAATGTTCTGTTTTGGTACTTGTAAATGGAATATAGTTAACATATTTAACATGTATTTGATCCTTTTTCAATTCAATACCTTGATGAAGAATTTTGCGCTATATACTTTGCGCCTTCATTTGCCTCATCCTATGTTGGGCGTCAATATGTAGAGCTCTAAGACCCTTCAAAAATTCTTTAAAATGTGTCTGTGCATAGAAGAGGACTCCCATTCCCCTCGAAGCCTTGCATCTGCTTCGTTCAAGCCACCAAGTCTCATAAGCATTATAAAATGGCTGTTATATGCATCTATGCACATCCACCTGTAAACCATTTCCACTTACCGTTGAACTGATTCAGGAATTTCAACTGATTTCAGGAGACGCGCATGCATCAAATTGCTGAGGGAATAAATTAGGGGAATGCAAAGAGGCCGCATTTGCATGCTGCGTGTGTGTCGCACCAGCAACACCTGCCGTGCCTGCCACATATGGCGGCAAGTGCGCAGACAACCGCACGACCAAGCCACAAACAGAAACACGGTAGACGGAAGGCATCGTAAAAGCCAAATTAATGCGACGTGCCGCATCTTGCCATATTCTGCAGCGGCATGCCGCACGTTGCAAGTTTGTGGCAAATGTCTTGTGTTGAGCGATTTGCATGGCCTAATCAAAAGATTTTCACATTTCAAGGCGTGGCAGTGTATCTGGATGCGGCCAGAGGTCGGTTGTGTTGCATATTGATGAATGTGCTTGAGCATGCAATCCAATTTATACGCGCAACGTGAGATGCACACGTCCCCCAACCTCCATCCTAAGCAGAGTCGGTTTATATAAAACCTTAGATGCGTTTATTGTGTAACACTTTGATTGAAGACACAAACGCTGTACTCTTCATTGCTGTATCAGAAGGTTGCGCACGAGGTTCTATTGCCAGACTGTGCAGTTCTCCATCTCGCTTGCCGCATCTCACTGTCGGTCGAAAAAACGTGCCTTTTAATTATCCCATATTTTATCAGCGAACACGCACCTTAGCTATTCGATAATTTTCTCAGTTAATCGGTTTGAAAAAAAGCAGTCAAGTGCGAGTCGGGCTCGCTCTCTGAGGGTACCGTACCAGAAATACCCTTTTTATCGTTCGAATATCGTTCGTTAGTTTCCCCTTGTCCGTCTGGCCATAAAAAATTTGACATTTTGACCTACATCTTCGGAACCAATTCAACTAAAATAATGAAAAAAACGTTTTTGGAATCCACGGACGTAGCCCTTTCTAACGATACCCCACAAGATATATACAACACAAATTTTTTTGCGGAGGAATTGTTTTTATAAGGTTGTCTTAACTAAAATTAAAAAAAAAATAGAAAATCAAATATATCGAAAAAGGTTGCAGTTTTCCAGTAATCTATGACTAAAGACCTACTAACCCCGATTTGATCAAAAGTTTAGCTTAAGAAATGTAGAAAGGCAAGGGGGGGAGGGGGGGGGGGGGGTATGGTCAGTTTTTCGACATTTTGTCTTATATCTTCGAAATAAAAAAAATTAAATTAAAAAATCGAAAAAAGCTGCACCTTTACGGTAATGCGTGATACCTAGTTACTCCGATTTTATCAAAATTTTAGCTTGAGAAATGTGCTGTGCATATTGGATCATAAGGGGGCAGGTCGGTTTTTCTCTTATATCTTTCTAACCCGTTTAGATAAAATTTAAAAAAAAATACATTTTGTAATCTATGGATGACATAAGTAATTACTACTTTTTTTAAATGTATTTGGAATCTGCATTTTCTTCGTTTTGGGAAATCGTACGCATCGAACCCAAAATACAAGAGTCACAACTCAAAAATTTTCAGGAGAGGCAAAACAAAACTAATCAGTTGCTCTTGAGCACACTAACATATAATCAGATACAGGGGTTTTCCCCTTTTTTATAAGCTTTATATTAACTTCACTTCAGGTATGTATGTCGTCAAATCTAGTAATCAATTTTTCACCCACTTCTCGACTAATTAGAGATCTGAATCTTTGCATACATGCGTAAACACGCTGACAATACATGAATCAATCATAAAAATATTAAAATTTTTACTTTAAACAAAGTTATTGGCGAAACTGCAACAGCCAATCAGAGCACAGACATGGAAGAAGAAGCACTGCTGTTTATAAAGAGCAGAAAAGCACGCTTCGCTCTATTGCTTTCAGTTATTCGTTGCGAACGCACGTGAATTGGAGCTCTTAATTTTGAGAATTTCGATTTTTGATTTAAAATTTCAGAGCTCTTAACTTGAATTTATGAGAGACTAAAAAGTAGAAAATAATCTTAATATATAAAAACGTTTGTGCGTATGTATGTTGCAGCATCACGGCTGAACCACAGAAGCGATCGACCCTATACACAACATATATTCGTGTGGTGCTCTGAATGGTTTTTTTTCATGTTAGACCTTCGTAAATGGCGCTGCGGCGGCTTTTTTTTCGAAAACTCTTATTTATGGACCGATTTGGCTCAAATTCACACCATACAATACTATCACATATTATTAAAAAAGTTTCTACCATAATTCAGATACATTTCAAAACAAATCTTGGAATAAAATAATTATTTTAGGCAGAACAACGTTTGCCGGGACAGCTAGTATTATATAAAATTTTTTTTTTTAAATAAGCTTTATCTAATTTAATGTACTAAAATAAAACAATTAATAAGTTAATTAAAGCTTATTTTAAAAAAGTTTTTTTATATTATATTATTTTCAAATGAGGTCGTGAAGATTTATGGAAAAAAGTCGATTTTGGAAAATTTTAAATTGTGACTCTTTTATACATATTTAGGGTGCGATACAGGTGCCCTTCATAGATCTTTGTATCTCTGTAAATGTGAAAAATTTTAGGAAATATTTCTCTCACTAAATTCTTAAAATTCAGTAAGCGATTTTTACGAAAACTTCTTGTATGTGTTTCTCTTCTTCCAATAACTATCAACCTAATACTATTTATTTGAATTTCGCTATTGACTTAGATTGTTCAAAGGAAACATCTGGGTTGCTAACGAATTCCTGACGCTGAATTGCAATCTTTGGAAATTATCAGTGTACTTCGCTTAGCCAATGAACATGAATGAATTCATGAATGAATGAATTCAAAGTATATTAATGAATGAATTCAAAGAACATAAATATCTTTGGCTAAGCAATTAGTTGATGATCCTTGAAAGAGAGTACAATAGATCTTTAGGTTGTTGTGCGATACTCTTCTAAATTCATATTTACATATTACCATATTGAAAAATTCTTTTAATAAAAAATAGTATAGTGCAAGTGATTTCTGATTTAAAATATAGCATTTTTATTTTTATAGAAATTTTTAAAACTCATCACCAATATTCGATTTTTATTCAATAAACATTTGGCGGAATCTAGATATATTTCATATACAAATCATTTAATTTTACTTAAAAGAAACGTCGCTTTTGAGGAAAAACTCAAAAAATTGCAAAAGTAGAAGTTAGTAAAGCAGCAAGAGGTGACAACTTACAATGGGTGCATATAAGCATAGCAATGCGCCTCATTTGGAGCACGGTTTCAGGAGACAGCGCGACTTTTACATTCTGATTGAGCGAATCGCTAATGCAAGGAGCATGTAGAAAACAAAAAGGGAATATTTAACAGAGAGTACAAGCGCAATAGTTGCACTTTGTGCGAGCGAAAAAACTGCGGACATTTGCAATTTTCACGGCATTAAAAGTTTTGCTGTTCATTTTTCCGCCGGCACTGCCGTTGCTGTTGTTGCCGCGGCGCGTGAATACGAGATGATGACGGTGATTATGCTGCTGCAATTCGCTGCTGCCATATTCTGCTTTCGCCCTTTTTTCATAGAGACCTTGAAAAGTATTCCGACACACTATCCGTGCGCGGCTCAAGGCACTCCCAGCAACTTTGCTCTTTTCGTGGGGTGTTGCGGGCGTAGAGCAGGCTGTTGTTGTTGTTGCAGCTGCAGCAATTTTGCAAGTTGCCGCGTGTGCCGTTGCAATTCTGAGTACAAGTTGTAAAAATGTTTTGCTGCTGCCGCTGGAATAGTAAAGTTCTTATGAATTCGTTAAGGTCATAAGCAACATGCTGCAGGCGCTGGCAGAAGCAGTGGGAGCGGCGCACACTGGCTCATTTGGCCGAATCACGTGACAAAAATAGCAAAAATCAATTTTTTTGTTGAAAGGTTTAGCAAAACTATTATATGTATTGGATAGGGAATTGATTGTACCTTAAAAAAGTGATAATTTCAATTAATTTGCGTAAGTAGTTCGGTCTGTAGAGCTGGTCAAAGTTGACTGATTTTTCAAACACAGCATTTTGGGAAAAAATTTCATGTTTGAGTTCAAAAAACTGTGATACTGCTGTACAAAAATTCGATTTTTGAAATAGAATTTAATATATTCGTCAATTCTTACAAAAGCAAAATTTAAAAATAAAATTTTCTGTTTTCTTTTTTTTTATAAATGGCATTTTAAATAACCTTCTTTTTACCATTAAACTTTGCGTTGAGTTTAAAAAACAACTTTAAATTTCTTTAAAATATGCACACCAGGAGGACTGATTATTCCTAAGCATATATCCAAACAATTGGCTGCCACTATTTGCAACTCTTCGAGCTAGAGCAATTTTTATCGAGAGGTCTACAGATCATCCATGTCCGTCCGACTGCATTTTACAACTATTGAAACTTAAACTTTTAGCTAGAAAGTTGAAATTTGGTATATGACTCCCACTCATGTCTTTATAGTAAACAATTAAAACTTTTTGAACCAGCCTCCTGTCACGCCCACTTCGTTTAAAATAACATTTTATCGTTTTTTTTATATGAAAATGGGGAAATAATCGATCTTATTCAGATATGAAGTTAATCAATTAACTAAAATGCTTTCATATTAATCTTAGACCACGCCCATTTTCCTGTTTTTCTTTAAAAAAGATGATTTTTTGGTTTTTTTTCCTGCTGCAGCGTCCCGAATATTTGTATTTTGTTTAAAAACAAATTTTAATAATTTAATTATAAAGAAAATAGGAAGGTTTCTATCAAATAAATTATTAAAATTTTTATTAAAATATTAAAAAAATTCTTTAACTAATGTTATCGCTATTGAATTTTTTGACATCTTGTAAATAATCAAGCTTTTCTACGATGTCAAAAACTTCACTTCTCTACATTATATGTTAGTCATATCACACCTTGTATATATTTTTGCCATTATAAATGCAAAATATGTCTAAATTTGAAATATTTCCGTATAATTTTTTATATAAAATGTGCAGTTTCTTCTACCTGAAGAAAGGCGCACTTCAACAACAGAATTCGTCGCATCCTTTATATCCACAGCTATAACAATTTTCTGTAGAAAGCAGAAAACATTTTTCCGATATCTTTATCCGTTCAAAAGTTATGAATTTTGAAACGTCAAAGAACAAATCGAACCACTGTGCGGCGGCGGCATAAAGCAAGCAGCGAGCTGCTGCAAACGAGAAGCAGCAGCCCGCCGAGGCTTTCTTCAGCTGCCAGTTCTGTGCACTTCTCAGACATATCCTCTGCTCTGTCGCCGTAGGGATTTGGGAAGGCCGCTAGGATACGCAGGCCGGAATTATAGAGTGCAATGCAGGGAATCAGCAGCAGCAGCAACAGCAAAAGTTGATGATGCAACGGAAAGTAAATTGCAAACAAGTTTCCAAGTTAGTGTCCATTTCTGCTATACGTTTTCCTTTCCAGCGCGATGCATCCACTTATGTCACTTCTCACTTGTCGCAGGGCCGCAGCAGAGCCACTTTTCGATACCCTACACAAATTTTGATGGGGTGCATACATACATAAGTCGATCTGTGCGCTTAGTGAAGAGACAAAATGTAAATAATAGTAAAATCCGTCGATTCGACCAAATCTTGCTAAGCTACAAAGCCAGGACCTAGGTCGAGATGCATTTAAATATGTTCGCTATATTGCAAGGGCATAGTTAAATCCGTTCGTGTATTCTTTTGGCGTTGTAGAAGAAATTGAAATGTTAAAGCGTCTGTAATGAACTGAATTGAATACAGTTCTTTTCGAAATTTCCTTAACTCAATATATTCATAAGGTTTTTAAAATCGTTCAGGAAACACATTCATCATCCTTTGAAATAATTGTCCAATAGAAATACACAGACCAACAAAAATAATTCTACTTCAATTAATTTACGGAATTATGGCACTTTTCTATGACTTTCTTTTAAAATTTTCAAGGCTAAGCAACAACAAGATTGCTGTTTGTTAGAATATGATGGGCATATTTACGCTTGTGTAGGTGACTTTCTGTATGACATACAATTCTGGTCTCTTCTGTGCTCAAATGTACCTAATTAAATAGGAAGGCAAATGATATGATATTTTCGTGCTTGTGTCAACATCAAAACTGACATTCTTTGGTCATTCACAAATATTCGTCATATATATGTAGATCCACATATTCATATTCCTACTTGTATCAGTTGATGTAAGGTATTTACTCAGACGGTGCAGCTGGAATAAAATTGTAGACATCCTTTCAACTCAATTCACTTGAAGTGTTTGCCCCGGTTTGCATTTAACAGCAGCGAAAGGGCATCTCTTCGTGAAGTGCACAAATCTGTTGACCCCATTCTAGTTGTTGAATTATATTCTTATATACATTTTTTTTATAGATGTAATGCAATTCCATCAAATATTTTGCCGCTGTCACACTTTCTGCATATAATGAAACAAATGAAACATTTTTACTCAGGAAGCTCTAAGTTTCACTTGCTTAGAATTGCATTTAAATTCAAATCCAGCACAAAAGATCCATTCGGTGGTCGCGGTGCGCAACAAAGGCCTTCTAACAATAAATTCAAATCAAATTCCAGCTCTCCAGGTCTGACTTTCCTAGTTACAATTGACAATTATTTCAAAATAACAACTCAGATACCCTAATTTGTTGTACTATTAGGCTTCTTCCTTTTTTAATCTAACAGGTTTCGATTCCTGTTCATGGTTTTCGAAATCTTAAATTCCGTTTTCATTCGCTTCGGTTGCCCTATAAGTAAGTGCCGATTCTGATTCCTGTCTAAGAAGTTAAAAAGAAAGCTTTGATTTTTATCCTTTAACCGGTTTTTGTTTGAATAGATCCTTTGGTGACGTATAAAAGAATCTAAAATTTTTTCGGAAAAGTGAAGATAATTTATTCCGGTGCAAATTTTTTGTCACGATGAACACACTGTGCGACATAATTTTATAAAACTACGTATAATTTTTAATCTGCTGTTTATGTGTGTGTGTGTGTGTGTGTGTGTGTGTGTGTGTGATTGAGTACTGCACGCATCTAACGCAGTTGACTTTTCAGAGGCTGTGACGCAATGTCGTGCGCGTTGCACGGTGAAGTAGCAAATCCAGCTTTTCGGCGCAGTGCGTTGGCTTTCATGCTCGCTTAATCCGCCGGATCTGCAGCTCGCTTCGCGGCGGCGTATTTTGTGATGAATTGAAATTTATTCGTTGGCACAGAATTACAAATACACACTCATACATGCAGTATGCAAATGCCGACCAAAGCATGTGTGTATGTGTGTGTGTGTTTTGCATATTTCCCAGAGACTGCGCATTAAGGTTCCTCGCACATAAACTTAAGCCGTCCGGATTATGCCGAGCTATTGTCGTGTCGTGCTGCTGTCTCTGGTTGTGCTTGTGTGTGCGGCATGTGTGTGATTGTGTATGTATGAGGCAGGCACACAAACAAATACATATGCATATTTAGCATGCGTGAAATTAAGATAAATTCTTTTGAGTTATGACAGCAGGATATGCAAATTACAGCAGATTCTCTCTGTGATGGATGGGAAGAATCCTGGGCGCGAGTGATGGAAGTATTCGGAAATTGAAATTTGATTAAGAACAGAAAGGCATCAAAAAAGCTTAAGCTGCAAAAAACAAGTAGCACGCAATTAGGATCAGGGCTAAAAATAGGCGCTAAAATGCACAATACCGCAAAATTTAAATACATTGCAAGGAAATATAAATTTAAAATTTCCCACTCATGCAGATAGCATGGTACAAGTTTATTGTCCCTGCATAATTTTAAAAATGCATATGCCAGCGAATTCTTATAAGATTTCCATCGAAGCCGCTGGATAGAATAGTCTGGATAGTGATGCGATTATATCAATGTCGGCGTAGAGCTTGTACAGTTCGTGGCTCATTCGGATGCGGTAGTCGTTGCCAAGTCGGATCGGGCCGAAGATCTTGATCTTGAAAAGTTATCCTCTTTTCTCACTAACACTTCAAGAGAGGCTGCATCGGTCTGCTCAATCACCCATGCTTAAGCACAATAAAGCATTAGGGGGTTGATTAACGTCTTATAGAGTGCCAGTTTTGTCAGACGAGAGAGGAATCTACTTCTCAACTGCTTACCGAGCCCGTAATAGCGCCTATTGGCAAGAGCATTCCTCCGCTTTATCTCCAAGCTGACATCATTTCTGGTGGCAATGGCGGTGCTAAGATATGTGAGCGCTTACAGCTGCGAAGGTGTATTTTCCGGTTGGAAAATATAGGTCACGGCGCTGGGTTTCTTCGTCTGGCCCTCGTTGACGTAACTGCAATATTAACTACACCAATACCACCGTCTAGCGGAAATACATTTTTTTATCAAGATCAAGAGGCTAATGTGACATTTTGACCTAGGCCAACGACGCGCATTATTTTGGAACTCAAGTACTTTTTAGTGTGTACATATATCACAATTTTATTAACGCAAAAATAGATGTCAGATGTTTACCATTTGAAGTTACCAAAAAATTGATTTTATCTTTCCACTGAATAATATTCCCAAAAATTATGCTTTTTTGCATGCTTCATAAGTGTATCCCCCTTCGTACTAGATAAACCTTAATTGCTAAGTATTCTAAACATTTTTTTCCAACTACAGTCATGCATTGGGAGACTCTGGATATAGAGTGCTAATCGCTGTCTCAGGTATCTAGGAATGCTCGTAAATTAAAGATTTGCTTTTAATTCACTGATCGCGAAAAACTTCAGCTGTCAACTGTCACTCCATCGTCAATGTTTTATACTTAACCCTGTAATTCCCAGGCCTGCCTTTAGGCGGGCTTAACGAAAAGTTCCCTAAAAACAACATAAATAAAAAATTCAGAATAAGGGGATTCTCAAAACTTAAGCAATATATGCTAGCATGTGTTTGTTTGTAGCGCATGGGTATAGCTTATTTCAATTCGCAGAAAATTAATTTCAAAGTCAAATTTGGCAGTGCTCGGACGTAAATAAATATATTCGTTCAAACAGTGATTTTCAAAAAAAATAAAAAATATAGTTAATTTCATCGTACAGAGTTAAAAAAATACTGGTGAGTAGGAAATTTAAATATTTATTAAGTGATGTAAGAATATACTGGCATTTAATGAATTAAATATATTAAAATCGCTCCGAAAGTGAAACCGCCTAAAGGCGGGACTGAGCATTCCGCTCAAAATTTTTGATCATTGTGTGCTTTTAAGTTTTTGTGTTTTTTCGCCGTTTTTTCGTTTTTCATAGAAATATCGCGTGGAAAAATTAAAAATCTGTCTGAGGAAGAGATTTTAGCAATGATGAAAAAAATTCCAACTGATAACGAAGATAGTATAGCAGGTGAACAAAAAAGTGATTCTGAAGATGACGATGAAGATCACAAAGATCAGCCTGGTTATAATCGATTATTCAAAGGGAGACCACTCATCACTGTCGAAGACATCCTATTTTCCAACTAATGATGTTCGCCACGATCAGATTGGTCTTTGGTGGACCGATATGGCAAAAAAACATGCAAAATGAGCGGATGCAAATCTGAAACTCGGCATTTTGTTCAAAATGTAACATTCATTTATGTCATTCAAGTACAAAAAGTTGTTTCTTAGAGTATCACAATCAAAAATAAAGAAGAAAATATAAATCAATATCCAAAACAAGAAATAATTCATTACAAAAAATTTAAGCGGGTATGCCCAATCCTGCCAAAAGGCGGGGTGGGTATTTTCACCTGTACCGGGTAAAGTAAGGGTCTAATTAAAAGACCGACTTCAAATTCGTTCATTTTGACCAAAAATTAGTTTAAAATAATTTTATGAGCTCAATAGAAAAATAAGGCATTTGAGGGTTAAGATAGTTTTCAGCGCAGTAAAAACATTTTTGTTTCATTATCCTCATCGGATCGAACGGGTCAATGCAGCTGCTGTGCCTTAAGTTATGAATACTTGATATGCCTTAAAATCACAGTCGTTCGCACTATCATCGTCTGTGAATGTGTGAATGAATCCGCAGACAGAAATTAATTTGCTGCGAAGCTCATATACGCTTCCTCGAAGCTTCCATTAATTTCGCTGGAGCATGTGTGCGGAGCCAAGTGGGGATTAATTTTATAAAAGCGCCAGCTTCGCACCCCTCCCACCACACTCACCTATCCGCGTAGTATTAATTAAAAACACAGGATCCCCGCCGCCGACTCCCTTTGCAGCACTCAGCCATAAAGTTGCTCTAGAGCACAACACATATGCAAGTGGCTGTGTGCATCAGTATGTGTGGATATTAGACTGAATTTATAACACTTGAGTATTTTTTAATGAAACAGAAAATGGCGCTGACAATGGCGGCGGCGACACTATGGCGGAGCAGCTTGCTACGTTGCCGTGCGCTGAAGCAAAGGAATTTTTACTGTTTTCTCTTGTGGCATGGCAGCAGATATTAAATGTTGCCCGGGCAGAGCGAGCAGCAGTGGCGGCAGAAAGTTTCAGCGAGCGACTGAAGTTTTCCGCTGCGCCATAAAGTTGATAATTTTATTAGGGTGTGTGTGGCACAGGCAGCGGGGTGGGGGCTGTTAGTGGCGCGGAAAATCGACATAAATGTCAGCGAGAAAGTGTTAATGCTGCTAATAATGGGGCAGGAATTATTTTATGATTTTCTCTTCCGCAATTAATTGGAGCAGAGCGACGCATTTCATTCTTATTATGCCATGGAAAACGGAAGAAAAAGCTCTGAGATTCCGTAGTTATAAGGGTGGTGGAAATGAATTTTAGGAATTGTTTAAAGTTCTTGAGCGTACAGCTAACAGCAGCAATAGGGCAGAGGCTGCAAACTAACGAAAATATAGGGTGTCCTTTATTTTATTGGTTTATGATTTTCTTCGTGCGTTCCTCAACGATTGACTTGGTTCAAAAGTCGGTTAACTTAACTAAAACGCTTTGCTTAACAACTAGTTTTGTTTAAAAACCGATTCACCGTTCTCTGCTTTGTAAAAATCTATAATTTGTGGTTTCTTTTTTGTTCCGATTTATTGACTTATTTCTATATGTGAAATGTATTAAGTCGAGTATTGAAACGATTTTTTTGGAATATGTAATCATTGCCGCTAGAAGCTTTGGTTCGAAGGGAAACTCAAAACAGTAAACAGATCTTCCTCTCTTATCAGGAAGAATGGGCGAAATTTCTCTGCTATGCTTGCGAACTGTACGAACTAACGAGCTTTTCCGGTTTTTGAGTTCTGTCGCCAATGAATAAAACGAAAAATTATTTTCAAGTGTGACATTTTATGCAGATCATAGTGTAATAATATCAAGTGTACCAGATAGCTTGATGTACCCCAGCTTGTCAAAAAATATTTTGATTTTTCTTTTCTCCTTCTTCGTTATATGTCTTAACCCATCCGAGACATTAGTACAAAAAAGTTACTCAACATTTTTACGTACCAAACTATTTTTATTTTCAGTAATGAACCAGCACGTGTGTTACATTTTTCATAACAAATAGCGTTTATAAACCAATTGTTAATATTTTTTTATCTCGTTAAGACCACCTGAACTTCGCATTGCCCCAAAGAAATTTTCAATTCGTCTTGATTTAGTCTACTAGTCAAAAGGTAGGACATTCCAAACTGTTCTTGCAGATATTTATACAGCAAATTTGGCGAGGTATTCATTATTACCACAAGAGTTGGCCATTGATGTTTTTTCTTTTTACTTTTTTCTTCAAACGCAAACTCAAACTGACAAGCAAGGATATGAGAATAGAATGTCATTGTTATCTGGTACACTTGATATTATTACACTATGATCCAGATGTGCCTTCCATAAGTTGAAATACAACTCGCTTTTCCTGTTTTATTTCCGTTGTCATCACGACCAAAAAAATACTTATGTCCAAATTGTATGCATATTGAGTTTCAGAATTGCAGGAAATCCATGGTATGAGACAGGTATTGAACCCAGGCCTTCCGTATCAGCGACCAAGGACTTGTTCAGGCTGTCAAAATATAAACGGGTATAAGAAATCCGAAAAATATTGCTACTGACAATGGATATCATCAAACTCAAACATGTGAAAATCAGCAGTGTTTGCGCCTCACATTTAGTCTTGTCTTAATTTTGGCACCAACAACCACAACATGTAGCTCAATACGAGCATCGCAAATCGCGCCGAATTTGTACAAATTTTCGCAAACCTGCTAGCAAACGATTCACAAAGTTTCATGAAGAAACAATCCGAAACGACACAAGAGTCGTTTTGATTGAATTTTAAATTGAATTTTGTAATCTGATGCAAAATCGAATTAAATCAATACGAATACAAGATGAAGAAGAACAAGAGCAAGGGCCACAACTACAGCGAAAGTTACACAAACATATGGCCAAGGACGAAAATGTTCCCACGACGCACAGTGGAAAACACACTTTTGTGTGTTGTTACAGCCGAAAGTAGACCCAGCTTTCCTTGCATCCCACACATTGCCCCTCATTTGCTTTCTGCTGCTTGGCAGCAGTCGAGGGATGGTTGGCAACACTGAAGCTGCATACAAAAAGCCAATTTACATGCAACAATCAATATTTTCAACATTTACAGCTGAATCACAATCACAAACACAAGCTTAAGACGTAGAGGGGAAGAGGTGGAAGTTCAATCAGGGGTAGGAACAAATGAAGAACATGTCAATGCGCTGGGAATCAAATCAAAATCTCAATCTCAAAACACATGAAATTAGAACGGAATCAGCGCACACTAACGAAGCGAGTGCGCACGCGAAAGGGGCGGCACCCACACACAAACAAACACGCACATCTACACAAGAGCCAGAATCATTCGAATCGAACCTGCACAAACAACTCGCAGCGTTGGCAGCCTCGAGGTATGCAACGTTTTGCCTCACATTTGCGGTAAATGTGATTTATCAAGTGTGCAGCCGCTGTGGGGAAGGGTAGCGGAGAATGGAGGCGCACATTCTCCTAAGCGCCGATTTGAGACCGAAAATCCACAGCACTGACCCAGCAGAAGCGTAGCCAAAGGCATTTGCGGTGGTCATGTTTGTTATCGGTTTTGTAGTGGTAGTTGTACCAATTGCTGTTGTTTTTGTTGTTATTGCCGTTGTCGACAGCAGCACAATTGCGCCAGCAAATAGTTGCCATTCTAGCACGAGCTTCATTGTTGTAAGCTGCCGCAGTGTGTCGAGCAGGGAATCGAGGTGGGGCGGCACAAAATAGTCTTACGTTGTGGGAAATGTTTTTGCGCCGCTTAAAAGTTATTTGAGCACTTGTCTGTGTTTACGCTTGATAAAATTTAACAGCTACTCGCCCCGCGTTCACTCCTCTGCTGCTGGCACTCTGCGCTGATGTTACCGATGTGGCAATTTTCCAAACCGAATCGGCTTCATTGAAGACGGGCTCTAGTGGCAACCTGGAGGCAGGCAGCCAGCAGCAACAAACAAACACACACACATAACCAAACACCACATTTGAAAGTGCTTGCCATACCTTTGATGCCTCCGATTACCGCAATCCATGGCAGCGACAAAAGCGCCAGCAACGGCAGAGATTGCTCGCACACGGCCCGAGTCCTTCGCTAGGTGACACACGTCATCTACTCCTCCTAAGCGAACGTTTGCCATTAGCTTCCTTTCGCCCTCTCGCCGCTCTGCATAATTTCCAGCACACGCCGTTCCATAGGACTCCAAGCGACGTTGTCGTGTCGCTTTCCTCCTAAGCTGCTTAGGTTGGAATTTTGCTTGTGGCGAGGCGAAGGCGCTTTGGCACTGTTGCTTTGATTTTGGCAATTCTGAGGCGACATCACATTTACCATACACCGCTCTTCATACTCGACTGACATTATTGGAAAATACTCTCGCACACAGCCACATGCACAGCCGCGCGCGCAAATGCAGCGCATATCACTTGCACAGCAAAAGGCATTAACACTACACCTCCTGCTCCAAATATACCCATCTAATAAATTATTTCTCGCATAAGTTCAGTGTATTGCCAGGTTTAATAGATTTTAATGAGCTTGCGGCATTACGTTGAATGAGCTTTGCTCCCAGATTGTCAATCATTTAAGGAAAAATTGCAGATACTTTCAGAATGTCTGTAAACTTCATTGGAATTGGGCGATCCCATTTGTTTTGATTGATTCTCTGCTAAGTAAAACTGATCTTCTTTTTCCACATATTACAAATTAAGTAAATTTACGTAAGATATATATACATATACATATATGTACTAGATCATGTACTTTGGTAGTATTTAGGTAAGTTCAGATGATAGTATAAATAAATGCTGAATATTCACTTCAAAATAGAACGACTTACAAGGCCACATATCAGTGTGGCATATAATCAAACCCAGTTTCGCTCGATATTGGCTAAATTTAGAAATATCCTGCCTTCCGCTAAGCTAGCCTCTGACGGCTTCTCGACTGATGTGTGCATTTTTCATAAAATATCGTACATTTTTGAAAGCATTGTGAAATTTCAAATATTTCTATTAAGGTTTTCTTTGCCATTAAAAGCATCGAATTATTTTGGCTCTAGCTTAATCGCGTTGATTTTGTGTACAAAGTATTCTTGTTTAAGCCACAAAGCATTGCTCAGTTGCGGATTAAATATTTAAAATATCCCCAAAAGTACTTTGAATATTTACACATCAAATGAGTGGCATATTAATGGTTAGTTTGCCTGGGTTGAATCTGGTAATGCCCACACATTCACAGGCAAATACACAAACACAGCGACCTACACTTGCAAACCCACCTGAACAAATGCTCGTTAAGCAAATAGAATTCATGAGAAATCCATAAAAGCCAAGCACACTCGTGCACAAGCCATTCCAAGGATCATTGAAACAAATAAATATTTTGCCAGAAAATAGGACGAAATGAAAAGCTGTGCGACTCGGCCCCAACGATGCCAAACTAAATACATTACTAAAGCCAACATATTCATTGCCAGCAGATTTAAATAAATGGAATGAAATGTGCAAGCAAAACAAAGCTCGGCCAAAGCGAAGGAAAAGACGCTCAATGCAGAGAGAACGGAAAACAAAATAGAGTCGCAGCTGAGCACAATTGAAGTGAAGGCCATTGGTATTATGCTCATACGCAGTGGACGCTATCGAATATATGTGCATATGTGAGCGTGCCGTGGCCTGGTGTGGGGCATGAAGAGAAATTGCTTATCGAGTGTCAAATTACCAAGAGCCAACTGCTCATTGATGAGCGACAATTAATCACCTGCTCAGAGATAGGAAATTGCAAATGAAGCGGATACAGAGAACAACCGCACACAAAACCCCGGCACTTTCAAGCACACCCACTGAACTATGCCCATTGAGTACCGAGCTGGTGGATTACGGAGTGTAGGAAATGCTATTGAGGAGAATTAATTGAATTGCCCTTGGAGGGTGTTTATGACGAAAGGTGTTGGTACAATTGCAGGTCAATGGAGCGCCATACGCATTAGGGCTCACGCTTGTCAGTTCATATATGCATGTGTGTGTGTGTGGGCGTAAAGTGAAAACAAATAAAGCCTCAATTAGCAGGAAAAATTGGATTGCGCTTCGTAACTGAAATGGCCCGAAAGGCAGTTTTCTTTGATATTTCATGTAGAATACATCATTCGAATAGGTACACTAAAGAACAACAGCACTTACTTTTAGCTTAAAACAGTTGGACCATAGGGATTGATAGCAATAGCTGTTGACCATTCGATGAAAAGGCTTGCTTGGCAATTTTTAAGTCAAAGACGCCATCAAGTTAATTTCTGCGCTCGCTTTCAGAGAAAAAAGAAAAGTATTCCATTCCATTTTTGGAACAACAAGTTTCATCTCTTGATAGTCGTATTTTGTTAACAGTTAGGAGAAAATTTGATATCATGATGAAAATACGGCCTGTAGCAAGGTTTGCAAGCATTAGCAATATTATAAAAAGGTAACTTAAATAGCAAGTTTTTCGGGTCGTCACCATTCCTTTTGTGGTTCTGTTGTTGGAATGTCGTCTTCAAACTTTATATTCATACGCCCAACAAGACTCAGGTTTTGTAAATGGGTACGAAATCTACCGTTCCTGGGAGTCCCTTCTGCAATATAAAATACTGCCCTATAGCTAGAGACGCAGACGTTTGCTCTAGGGGAAAAAAAGTGATATCGAACTGCGCTTTATCTTTTACGCCTAAATTTTGCTTCTTTTGAATATTTCGCACCACTTCGACTTTTTGTCCTTACTCCACTGCGCCTAAAATCATACCGCATGCTCGGCCATATTAATCACTTTAGCAGAAATTGACTGCGACAAGGCACTTATGCCAAACAATAAAAGCCATATCAAGTGCCATTATTAATGCTCGAAGGAATGAAAACAAAGGCGCTGCTCCTGCTTTGCTCCTTGCCGACTGCCTGCCGTTCGCTCTTGTGCAACACAACATGTTTCCATTTCCATTTCCGATATTCGTTTTCCGCCACGTTAGCTCTTTTTCTATTGCTATTGCCGAGTGTATGAGTGAGCGAGTATGTGTGACTGCGCAAGTGTGTGCGTGTGTGGAGGCATTTGACAAATACGCCATTCACAGTTTACTGCAATGCCCCAAACTCCCTAATCACACACCCACACAAACTCACACACTCATACATATGTATACCATATTTATGTGTGCGCGCCGGAAGTTTCATAACAGCAAGCCGTAAGACAATAGCAAGCGCCGAGCATTTTTATGAACTCGCACTTTATTGCGATTGCCATGGTCGTCTCTCCAAACATATTGTTGGATTTGGGCTGTAGTCCGTTTGACATATGGCGAGACATTTAGTCACTTAGCGACTTGATTTTTCATATTTTATTGCAGGTAGATTTACTTGTGTCATCTTTTGTATTCGATGTTATTTACCTTAACTTTATTCTTTGTTCTGCTTCATGTGCTGCCGTAGCTGCTGGATATTGTTATAGCAGTGAGCAGGGGTGTGGGCCGGGCGGATTAATGGTTGAGCCACGTTGGGTCGAGCTACGAAAATACTTGGTGATTGATTTGACAGTTTTAGTAGTAGTAGGAAAGGACAATAAGTACTTTGTATATTAGCACTTTGTTTGAGGTTCCTCCCAAGGGTTTTTATTACAGCAGATTTCTGAGATAAGATGTGGGATTAGATTTAGAGCCGGATATCCGAACAGCCGATTATGTTATACAACTAAATATATATTGACTAAAAGTAAAACTGATTTTTTAAAGTACTACCGTAGATGACTACGCTTCAAGAAGTCATGATTCTTACACACCATTTGAAAACTGGTGCCTTAGATCTAGGTGCACAACGTATAGAAGCGGCAAACTAAACGCTAATCACTCACCTTAGTTATACTGGCTGGTTATACATACATATGTTTCTAACCTTTTTATATTTTAAGCATCTATTTATATTTTGAGCCACCTCAGTGGATAAGTGCTCTGCCGTGATGTGTGGAGGTGCGAGGTAGTTGACAACTCTCAAAGAGTACGAGTATTTGCCCTAAGCTTCTAAAAGAGCTGAGTCTTTACTCAGCTAGGACATGGCTTATAAAATAAATATGTAGGTCTCGTTGATTTCTGTTGAAATAGAACTTTCACACAGAAGTCAATGTGTGAAACCTCGATATAAGACGTTCGGGGGCTGTTGCGCCAATTGATTATGTACTTTTAATAATTAATTTCACTTGAACTTAAACAGTAAGTTACATTTGAAGACCACAAAAGTGACACCGAAATCGAGTATCAGAGAAATAGGAAAACGTCCTTGCGAAATCGGACCTAAAATCCGGCTCAGAACTGAAAATTGAACCCAGTTGAAGAACCAACTGAACTGCAACTCTACCCGAAATTTTATTACTTCCAGAATTGGAACTGTATAGAAACTTTTATACACTGGAACATAAATTGAAATCAATTGGTAACAGATTCGATTAGTACTGGATACAAACTTATTTCTGTTACAAGTCCTTACCATGTCAAATTTCAAAATCGAAAGCTGCTTTCACATATACAGCCGATTTGTACATGTTTTTCAGCGCACCCATTATCATGAATGTAATACCAAGTGTTCATAAACATAGCAACGATAACTGGCGCTCAGCTGCCTGGAGCGCTCGGGGCGAACTCGAAATTCCAATCACCTGTGCAAGAGCGCTGCCGTTTCCAAACAGCCTGTTAACAAGATGTGAGGGCAGATGTGTACTCCTGGCACAACAATCCAAATTGTCGCATGTCACGCTGTCGACATTTGTCAACTCAACTATTTGCTTCTCTCATCAACAGCGCCGATATTTCATATATTCGGTCGGCCCCTACCACCAGCAATCAGCTTCCACCCACTTTTCTCACTCACCCCACACTCGCACGACAACATTTTCAGGTGTTGCCACACAAATTGTTGATGAAACTTCGATGCATACCACAGTCGTTGGCGCGGAGGCGTAAAGAAAAAGAGGGGCAAAGCAATGCCCGGACAGGACAGAGGAAAGAGGAAGGGAAATATTACGCCAAAGATGCCGGAGATGTTTGGGACAAGCGTGTGAATTCGAAGCGAACAAAAAGTATTTCAGCACCAGCAAGGACCGTGGCGCACTCGGCCTGTTGGACAGACATGCTTCCGGCGTGGCGATGCGCGGTGAGGTGAGTTCGAGGCACTACGCTCTGCAGCAGAGCGAAAATATGATTCATGTCAGGATTGTCGTAGAAATAAATGAATATTTGAATTATTGTTGTCATTGTGTATGGCAGTGTGCGTGCTTGTGCTAGTATGAGTGCCAGTGTATGCGTGAATGAACATTTACCTTTGTATGTGCAAGTTCATAAATTATGCGGAGCTCAGTTCTGCCCTCTCGGTTCCCTTCAGCCAATGCATTCTGTGCGTTTTTGATTGTGTGCAAATTTTTTGTGAGCTCAGTGTGTGCGTGTGTTTGGAATCGCATAAGTGGGGTTATGTTTTGCAGCTACAGACATCTTCGGAATGCTTAATAACTCTGCTGTTTCATGGCTTGAGCGTGTGCGAGGTAGTGGAACATGATTTGGCATATTGAACGCAGACATTTAAAGTGGTTTCTCACTTAGGATGTCAACGCCTTGAGGCGGCACGTGTGCTTGGAATTTGTATAGTCCTCTTAATGTTTTTGTATGTGAAAGTAACACTTCAATTGGAGAACTGCTTAGAAACGCGCACGATGTGTAGCAACATATCGCGCTGGCAGTTGAAGAACTGACTAAATATATAGTTGTTGGAGTCATAACTCCAAAAGAGATCCAGCCAATTCCACACACTTGCTTATTTAGTGTCCCAAAAAAAACAGCGAAGAACTGTCCAGAGTCAGCTCGCGGCCTTTCTTTTATAGCCGGAGCCGAGCTCGCCTGGCCTGCACTGGCGTTTGTGTTGTTGTTGTTGTTCCCATGCATGCTGTGTGGCTTGGCATCTATGCATGCTGTTGTTGTTGTTCTTTGCGCTTGTGCCCAGATGGCGTGATTCGCGCATGCTGTTGTTGTTGTTGTTGTGGTGTCCAAGCTAGCTTGGCGTCTGTGCATGTTGTTGTTGGTATTTCCGTGTGCTTATGCTGGTGTGGTTCTCGCATGCTGTTGTCATTGTTCTTGTGATATGCATGGTGTTGGCCCTCCAATTTAGGTCGTTACAGTACATAATGGCAGAATTTATATAAAATATCAAATATTAACTTTTTAGGCTCTCAAAGGAATAGGACAGTAAGTCTTCCTTAAGCCGACTCATAAATTTTTGGAGAAATTATGCGCAGCAGATAATTAAGCAGCAGAAACCAATATGTGTGTAATAAGAATAGTGTTTTCAAATTCTAATGCTAATGAAATGTGTTCATAACTAATCGCAGAATCTCTTTGAATCACATTTTTGTATTTAAATTAAAAAGCAATTTCGATTTTGCGCGCTGCTATAAATTTATTAAATTTTGCAAAGCTTTTATCAAACCTAGCAGCAGCGGACAGCTAACGAGGAGACCACTCATACGCCGTTGTAACTTTCCTTAGCACACACATACACTCTTATGGGCAAATCCTTTTATGCCAAGTTCCAGTGGCAGCAAAATCCAATCAAGTCAACAAAAAGTGCCCATTCCCGGCTCGCCGCACTATTTGCGGTTGCCTCGAAGTCGCCACAGAAACCTGCGAGGAAAAAATGGAAAAAGCAACAAAAAAACAAGTTGACAAGCGCAAATGCGCTTCCGCAGCATGCACACACGTGCGTGTAGGCGTCCGCTTTTGTGTTGATGTGTACAAGAGTTAAATTCTGCGGAAAAGTGCATTCATGTGCATCGAATGACGAATCCTGCCAGCAGCCGCCAAAGCAGCGAAGGACGACGACGGCGGCAAAGCCATGTGCCAATAGCCAATATCGGCGCTGTCCCATATATTCGTACACTCACAGGCACATGCATGTACACCGTGACGCAGCCCGCCACGGAGTCCTGCCAGAAGTCTTTGTTTGCGACTATCAAGGCGTTGAGTGAAGTTTGCTTGTGCCGCAATTGCGACCGCACGAACTGCACGGATCACACCGACCTCGTCGCACGTTCCCAAGCGCGTCTTGCCTGAACGTGTTTTGGCCAACATATCAACGTTTCCCATTTTGCAAATAGTGCGTAGCAATGAATTAGTGTTTACACCTGTATAAAATATAAACTGAAATTGATGCTAAACGAAAAATAAGCGTACGAAATTGGAGTTCGCGAGATATTTAGCATGAGCACTCCGATACTTTGTACAGAATATAGCATATTGTGAACCATATTAAGCATCTATATAAATTCTTCCAAATGGCATATAAAAACTGAACAACTATTGTAGCTATATACAGAAACAACGCGAGAAGTCTGGCCTTAAGTGCAGATTTTTCGGTCGTATTGGAATTTCGTGATAAGTTTTTTTTCTTTGACTATACCAGCCATCGCGACTACCTTATATGCTGTGTTCGATCTACATTAAAGTGTAGGACCTCTAAAATTTCGGTGTCTCGAAAAGACAAGAAAATTCTTCATAAAAAGCATTTAAAACCGTCTACCATCTTCTATCTTCGATGTCCTATTTTGTGATCGTTCTGCGAATATGTGGTACATCATGTCAATAGAGAAATCTCTACTAGCGAAAGTTGAAATGGACGAAGTGTTCTCTGCCATGAAAGCTCGCCGAATCGATTAAGTTGAATTCGTTTCTTTGCTCTGCCTTTATTTTTATTTTTAATGGTCAGCGAAAAGCAGAGAGGAACTGTTTAGCGTTTTATCATCTCTTCAACACCTTTGTGTTGTATTTGATTATGTTGCATCGACGAAAAAAGCCATATTATTTGCTGAAAAAGGCCTCGAAATTGTCTTTAGAGCAGGGTCCTGAATCTTCCAGTCGCGGCGTCGACTATACCTACAGCATGCACTATTTGTTGGTTCAAGTTGCTCGTCGTTTTTAGTTTTCGATAGTTTTGATATTATTATTAAGAATTCATACAATAATACGGTTATCATATGACATCAAACTCGAACTAGATATATATAGCTCTTGAAGTTTCGGTCTTCGCTTCCGTTCTAAAAGCAGTTGGCCGGCCTGGGCCGCAATGCTTAAAGGAAACTATGACAATCTCGGTATTAATTCCAAAGAGAAACTGGGATTTTTTTGCTGAGTTGTGTTTGCCGAACATTGAGTGTGTGTAAGTGCACCTGCATGTAGTTGCAGTAAGTTAGCGGCAGCAGCGCATCCTTTGGACATATCGAGTGCGATAAATATCTCCAGCTTGCGAACTTTCGCGCTTTTTTCTTGCTATTGTGGTTGACTGTCAATTTTGCTGGACATTTTGGACATTTGACGACTAACAACTAACAAAGTGTTTCCATTGATGTTGCTGCTGTTACGCTGTTCCCTCGTTGCTGCTTGCCACACGGGGCTTGTTGTAGTCTGCAACGCACATTAATCAATGCCTCAATGCCGTAAGGACAAAAAATATTATTTTTCGAAATGCTACAGCTGCATCAAGCGGAGGCAGCTCAAGAACTTCAGCACGTTGAAATTGCACCGCATGTGCTGCGCTGGCGTCAATGAAATACCGCTGCCACTCGTGGCGGCCAATATCGAACTTCATTGCGCGTCGCTCACGGCCTCACCTGAGATGGTGTAAATTAAGTTTCTCTTGATAAATTGCACACCTCAAGTAAAAAGGGAATTAAGATGTGGCAAGGGAGTATCTGAAATAGCCAAATACGCAATACTTTAAATTTGAATTCAGGTCGAAGCGGACGCCAGTTTTCGTTCGGCACTAAAAGAACAGAATTTTTTTGTCGACCATTGAAATATTTTATTTTAAACACCCCAACTTTTAATAATTCTTTAAGCTACTTAAAGAAAATTTAAATTTTTGGTAGGGTAGTGGAAATAAGTAACTATAAGGAACACACCTAAGAGGCCGATAGGGAGCGAGCCACAATTCGGCGTACTGAAATGTGTGCAATTGATTATGGATACTGAAGTGAAAATCCTTCTAGCGGAAAGGCAAGCACGAAAAGGGCGAGGTGGCGCGGCGACCGTGGCACTCTTTAAATTCACATCACAATGCGTCTTCGAGGGCTCTTGGCTGCCACTATTCCCACTCATTGACGCACTCATTGCTTAATCCTTGCGCAAATTTTGTGCATTGCACTATCTTAGTTGTTACGTTTGGCCGTTGCTGACATTGCCAATGTTGTTGTTGTTGTTGTACTTTTTGTTTTCCGTCGCTGGCTACTTTCGTCAGATAATAAATCCTGGCCTCTTCTTTACTGCTTGCAGTGAGCGTGACAGTTTTATTGCGGATTCTACATGCATTTGGCCGCGAGCTCGGCGATGCAGTGGCAGGGGGCTCCCATATGCATCAGAAGAATGCTCCGTATCCCAGCGCAATGTTGCACATAAATTGCGGAGTTTTGTGCGATCGACATGCAAAGCGATGGCTGCGGTATACATACGTAGACGATAGAGGCGAGTGGTAGGGGGGGCGGCCGACGAGCTGCTCACGATGATTAACGAGTGTGTTATTCCGGGTGCATTGCCAAAAAATAGAAACAAGTGCCCGCCAGGATGCATGCCGCAATGCGGGAATAACGAATAAGCCTTGAAGGACTTCCTCTTTTGCTTTCACCAGCTGCGTTTCCTTCCATCTGCCTGCGATGTTTATGTAGATATTTATGCACTACCCCGTATATTATGTGTGCCTTTAAGCTGAGAGATACCATCTCATTAAACTTTTTTTCGCTTTCATTGCCGTCGGAGTCGCGCCTCGCTTTGGTTAAATTGCAACAGTAATTTGCATTTAATTTGGCTCCATCCGCCACAGGGGCAGGGATGGTTGTCGTTAAACGTTCGTTTGAGTGTGTGCATATTTTATAGGGTAAAATACACCATGAAATATGTACATATGCAGTGGAAAAATTTACATTCAGAAATGTTTTGGCTTTAAATATTTGTAGTGTTTTGAAGTAGATATCATAACAAGGGCTACAAACCAATGGCAAAAAAACCTGTCTCTCGATTCAAAAAAAAAGGCTGAATAGAATAATAATCTCTTTGCTTTGCCTGAAGTCCAGTACCACTAGAAATTTGGACCACTGGTCTATTTCAACATTTGCTCATTAAACCAATGGCCTTGACAAAATAAATACTTCGATCGTCTTAGTAATTTGTTTTGGATCTGTAACAAAATGAGATTATGTTTCAGTAATCGCTTCTGTCAAGTCAAAAAATATTTGCTTTTATAAAACGTGCTGCTTTTATAAACGGTAGCTTTGGTACATGATCCGGCCCACCAGGAAGAAATGAAAACGGTTGGGTATAGCTCGGTAGAAAATAAATCGGTTTATTGTTCCGTTCGGAAACAAAATATGATTTATGGCTTGAACAAAACTAAGCGAAAGCGAAAACAATGCAACCGTAGACGTAATTTTCGGGTACCAATCTCTTTTGGCTACTTTGGAATAGGTACTACTTTAGCGAGTACTTCGAGCAGTCTTGTTCAGATATTAGGTTTGGTTCAGCTGGCTGCCTTAAAAGGCCACGCATAGGCCCTGTTGGGTCCTTAGCGATGCCAGTTAGAGTTCCGTTTAGGAATGGTCAAAGTAATGATCTGTCAGAATATGGGTGTGTTTCACAAATTTCCAAAGAGGGTCAATACATAGTTCCGAGATCTGTTCGAGCCACGAAAAGACAGACGCTCCTAAACAAGTCAGACGAGTTCTAGCGATGGCGGGGCAGGAGCTTTGAGATATTCAACCATATTGAAATATTTTTTTTTAGATATGTTACGGAAAAGTTCTGACCGTTATTGAAAGATATTTTTTCAGTGTAACTTACTACACTTCGGAAGCGCTTTATTTCGTGAAGATGCGTTGACATCGCATAAAATCATGCATGCGTGAATTATTTCGTGCGGCAATGCAAATTCGAATGGAGAGACGAACCGTGCAACACGAAGCGCTCGCTAATGCCCGCAATACATATACAATTGTGCCAATTTATGTGAGTGTGTGCGTGTGAGTGTGTGCGTGTGTGCGCGAAGACCTGATGAAATTTAATTTGGGAAAATTCCGTTTAAGCGCATACACCTTCACACAACAACACAAAGCCGCGGAATGATGGCTTTTACTGGGCATGGGTGTGTGGGCAAATGTACTACGTGAATGCACTGACATATACATATAAACAAATGAATGTATGCCTGCCTAATTATTTGGTAAAGTGCGCAATTATTCGAGCGTATGTAACAAAGTGGTAAAATGCCATTGTAAATCGGCATCTTCCAAACTGGTCGTCATGGATTCAAGGATTCAATGCTTTCATACCAGTATAATGTATGGTCCCTGACGCTGCCTGCAAAAAGACAGGCATTTTGCAAAATTCAAGCTGACGTTTAGCAGCGGTGTTAAAAGAACACGCTCACCGCAGCACTCCGCGGACTTTTTATTGCTGAAAAGTCATGTTGAACAAAGTTTTTCGTGCTTTCCGTTTTTCCGGCGCTTGCACGCACGGTCTCTCCTGCTGTTTAGCGGGGCTGGTGGCCTGGCGGGCAAGTGGCAGCTCCTGGCTTCATTGTTTTGCAGTTGCACGCATGAAACGAGCCGTTTTGGGGATTCCGCCGGCGCTCGCAACTTGCAACGACTCCACGCTCTAATGGCTCGGCAATGGGCCAACTGCAGTTTCGTGCCGGATGTTTTTCCTTTTCTTATACAGTTTTGACTACTGCTGGATATAATGCTCGTATACTCTGCTGTTGTTGTTGCCACGTTGATGCAACTTCTTGATGATTATTATGATGTTCCAGGCACGTTCACGACGCTTGTAAACCTGCCCAGTTGCCTGCCATTCTGTTTAGCATTTCTTGTCACGTTATTGAACGTAATTGCCGACAGAGTTGCAAGTACCGAGCTGCGAGCTGCAACTTGCATGTTGCAACTTTTAAGCTAAAAGTTTAATTTTCGTCCGGATATTAAAATGCTTCATAGGTTAAAATTATTGGAAAGCAATTGGAATTCTTGTTTATAATTGTGGATTGGCATTACAGAGGAAAAATAACGGTAAAAAAAATTATTTAATCGAAGTTCCATGGTAGACATTATTACACTATATGTTACACTTGCTCACGTTGGGCTTTTATACAACTTGAACTTTAATTCCATTAATTCTGTTTCGGCTCGATTAAAAACACGATTAGCAGCACTTTTATCAGAATTTGAAAACATTTCCAAAGCTCGCTAAATTAAGGATATAATAAAATATGTTATGTCGATACCATAAAATGTGCTTTTATTACTTTTTATTTAGATGCATTACAATATCCCCTGCTCTTAGATTAAGATTGCATTCAGTCTCATAGTCACCGCTGTCGGGAAGACTTATTGTGATAGTTCTCCAAGTATTTTAAGATTATAGATGTATAGCTTCAAAAGATAGGAAGTAATCTCCTTTGGGGATCTGTTCACAAAATCCTGCGATTGCTGATATATAGTACGTTTACGAAATCTGATCCTTACTAGCCCATTGCAGTAATACAGGAGCCCCGTGACAGCTTTAAGTTCTTTCTTCAATGGTTTCGTCGAAGCTTATCCAACAAATTATTTGGCGATTTAAATCGTTGTATAATAATATGAAAGTATATTAAGGCGATTTCTTAAATGATCAGATGTATATTATGCATTATTATAAACAAGTGGGGCCACCTGTCGTGTGTGCCTGTATACACGACAGCTAGTAAAACAATTAGCAACAATAAAAGGCAAAGCAAAGTAAAAAATAAAAAAAAAAATTTGAAACCTGTGGGATTCGAACCCATGACCTGCCGAGTGCAAGCGCGCGGCTCTACCCACTGGGCTACACAGCGAACTAATTCCGTCCGTCTAAAGTCGTAGAAGAAAGAAAGTAGACAGGCTGCAGGCTGCAGACTCTTTTTAGTCAGTCTGCGTTTTATATATGTATAAAGATTCCAGATGCTTGTAAATGGAGGGCATACAAATTAGTAGCAAGATCCGCAAGATCCGCAAGATCTTCGTTGGTGGCCGTGTAAAAGTAGGCTTTCCAACAAATAAATGCGACTTTTCGTGTTGCCTGTTTTTGGGCGCAACAATTCGCACACAATGCCATATTTTACTCATGTGTGTGAATGCTTGTTTGTATGCCAACATTTTAGAAGCCACTCGCATTAGCAAAAGTGTTGAAGCGGTGCACTCGACAGCAACGATTTCGAGCGACTATAAACCCCTCTTTCCCGTCGAAACTTTTTTCCGGGAGCGGGACCG
Source organism: Neria commutata (assembly GCA_963457695.1). Taxonomy (NCBI): domain Eukaryota; kingdom Metazoa; phylum Arthropoda; class Insecta; order Diptera; family Micropezidae; genus Neria; species Neria commutata. Next base: position 20,234,395 of record OY735249.1, on the reverse strand, counting down.
GGCAAAGTTTGGCCCCTTCGTGCCCAAGCTCAGAAGAATAAAGATATCAGGAAAATAAATTGTCGTGTTTTATCAAGCGAAACAAGACAATTGCCTCGTAACTTTTGCCACGCACAAAAACTCTCCACAGTGCGATGCTGTGTATGATTATGGCTGTAGGTGGAGGGGAGCAGCAGGAGCAAAATGAAATTCTCAAGCAGCGCCAACTTTTTAGTGTTTTATGTCAGTTTACACTCAGCGGAAAAGGCCTGCAAAATGCTCGCTGCTTACGTTTCCAAATTTGCGCTCAAAAACTTTCTGTCTTTTTTTCCTATGTATTTTTCTCTGTACATATCCACAGGCATTTTGCAAGGGTATTTTCCATATGTTAGACATACATACATACATCATACCTACACAGGCGTGTATTCACCGGAAGGCTAAGAGGCCATACCATTTAAAAATGTTATCACTTGTATTGGTATTTACTTAAGCACTTTTAAAATTCTTTACATTGTCCTTTCTAAAGGCGCTTCAGTCGACTAGGATCTACTTTCAAATTACAAAAAAGCCAAAGATTTCTACTGATAAATTATTTTTAGGGTTCCGTTCTCTTAAAGGAAAAAATGTAACTCTTATAAGGTAACTTTCAAAATTTTAGGTAAATATCATATCGGAAATTCCACATGCATTTTTCGTTGCCAGTGTTTTAGATCGTATTACTTTCTAAAATTGTGTCACTACTCTTGAACGATGCCACCATATTGGTCCCTCGACTTTTTTATGAGCATAACGGTACTAAAACAGTGCACTTATGGATCGTAGTCTGATTTAATGATTTGAGGCTTATTTTTTCGGCATATAATTCAAAAATAGAAAAGTAATTTTTGGTGCAATCTAATTCCTCCCTTTGGGGCTTTCGCTAACCACGCCTGTATTTAAGTATAAGTACATATGTAAGTATGCGTATGTGAGTCCATTGCCAGAGATAAGTTTTACTTGCAAGCGAAGTCCCCTTGGAATTTGCCGAAATGTAGACGTTTTTTTGTGTCTTTGTGAATATCATTCCTAAATACTACTTTGTATGCGCCCACATGTATTGTGTCATACTTACGACACTACACATAATCCTGCAAGGCTGTGTTATACATAAGTGTGCGTGTGCACTTGTTTACTATGCCATATTCTTACTTCATATCACTTTATCAGTTTGTCTACATTCTTGTCGCTTAAAATGTGCAAAAATTTAAATTGTTACAAATACGTTTGTTGTTTTCCCGCTGTTACCCCCACTACCGTTTTTGTTGTTGTTGGCATTTTATCAACATCTTTGTGAATTGTTGTTAATATCTTTTATGCAGCTCCCGTCTTCTGTTGCCATTTGCTGCAATAGCATTGCTTTTGTTTGTGTTTATCTCTAAAATATTAGCAGTTTCATGGCAGGGGTAACTTTTGAAAGACACCCTTTTGGGCAGCTGCTACAAGATTGGAGATAATATGCTGAAAAAAGTATTGTAGTTTATGAGTTTTTGTAAAATATTATGTTTTTCAAAATCTTTCTTAAAACTTTGGTTTTTGCTTTCTGCTCTTCTTTGGTCGTTTACATTTCTTGTAGTCTTCCCTTTTGTTTCTGATAAATGATCTATTCCGTTATTACTCACTTGCATTATTCTTTGCAAACCTAACGTTTGTAACTACGCCAATTCAGGATCGTCTCAGAAAGAGTCAGATTGATTTGAGAAACTGTCAAAGTGATTTCAGAATAGTCAAAGAAATTTCAGGAGTGGCAAAATTTATTTAAATTAAGTTTAGTAAGTTTGATTTCAGTGAATTAGATTTTAAAATATGTACAATTTCGTTCTCATGAGCAGTTATTTTGATTCTTGATGTGGAACTATTCTCTTTTCATCCCTGCAGTTTGCTTTAGTGTAGCTATAGCCTGATTTAAAACTGAATTCTTAACTAGTTAGGCACATGTTATTATTTTAGGCCAAATTCACTCTTATTTATAAAATCAATATTAAATCAGACTGAAGTAAGTACTACCTATAAAACATTTTATTTAAATGTGTAAAAAAATTAATCAGTAGAATAAATACCGTATTTGAGTAGTTTGATATTTACAATAATAGACATCCAGCAACAGGCTATTTGACACCAATTGTTAGCGCGCACAATTCACTCGTGCTCAAGCTGGTGCCATTTGAAGAGTAAACGCTTTGAAATTGCATTTTGAAACTAAATTCCTTTGGTTTGAGAACTTCATAACCGTAAAATTTATTAAAATGTTCGTCAAAAGAACAATTTAAAAAGTTGAAGGGAAAAAGGGACTAATTTACAGCGGGAACAATATGCGGCGAAAATGCAGAAAAACCAACAACAACAGCAACAACAACGTTTTTAGCTTCCGTAATTCTGAGCAATGCGAACGGAATGCAACAATTACCTTCCCAAAACCAAATGCAAGGAATAGCATTTAGCAACAACAACACCAGCAGCAAAAGCCACGACGAGAACTTGTTTGGTTCCACTTGCAACACAAAACGCAACTTTATTGCATGCAAGAAGCAGCGCAGGAGGTGACAGCGGGGTGCAGGTGGTTTGAATAAACAAAATCTGAATGTGAAAGTATTTTCGCCGAAGGACTTGCGCTGAACAAACGGTTCGAGCCAGCGGCAAAGTGCAGCCAGGAGGGGCTTGGGCTCATGCAGCTGGACTTTCGTCCTTTCATGTTCAATTCGAGTTTTCGCACATTCCAAAAGGGCCCAGCGCTCGGCCCGGTAGCCCCGCGACCCCTTCATGTTTTATTGTATTGCTGCGCAATTGTTTTGGCAGCGTAACTAAATTAAACTCGAATTGCTGCTTCGACTTTGTTTACTTTTCTGGTTTTCGGTTTCCTGGCGAAATAGAGCAACGCAAAAAGCGCAATATTTGCTGCATGAAAGGAAAAGTTAGTCGGCAACTTTGTGGCATGTGCCGGTGAACAAGCGCATATATGGGATATTTCGGCGTCCAAGGGGCGGAATCGGAAGCATTAGTCTGCATGACTATTGTCTGAGAGCTGAGATGAAAACGGAATGAATGTCTTTGGCTTCCAATCTTGCATAAGAAATGGTTCAAAATATGCGCGGTTTGGTCCAAGTATTTAATCCAAAGTGTCCAAAGTGTACATAGAGCACACATGTTCACAAAAAGAGTTAAATATAAAGGATTGGCAGGTGAATCACTCCCAAAGAGGCATTCAAAATGAGCGCTAATCATAAGAAATGATACGGACTGGGGCAATGAATTCTTATGATTAAAATTGTGTGTCGGACTCGCTGCCATTCTTGCTTCCTTCTAGCCAATCTCACAAAGACATCAAGTGACACAAAGTCATCGTTACGAAAAACCGGGCTCATTGGAGTCCTTCGCTGGAGAAAAAATGTCGTGATGCGACGTCATAAAATACCGCTTTCTCGGCGAATGTGATGACAGGCAATACAATTTAGACCCTTTGGTATAGTTTGTAATTAAAAATGCTTGTAATGTACGAAGTTTAAAAATGCCATCACATGCGTGAAATATTGAGGAGAGTCAGTTCATTATGACGAGTTGGAGTTTTTTCATGAGTGTGAATGAGTGCAAGCCAAATATGCTAGCGAGTCAACTTCGAGTCATGTATGTATGTATACTCACTGCAGGTCTTAGATATCCATATGCATTTCTAGAAATTATGCATATTACCCCTGGCGGGAGACTTGTTTTTTTATAAATTTTTTTTTTATTATAAATAAATTACATAATTTACATAAATGCGTTTGATATACTCGTATTATAATGAAAAATGGTTTTTAATTTGTTTTGGGTTTTAATGAACTCTCCAGACGTTTCAGGTGTACGTGAGAACTAATAAATGAAAGTAAGTAAGAAATTCTTATGGCAACTTCAAATGCAAATGATACTATGTATATCTTAATGAGGCATAAAAACACTTAAGTCTAGATGCTAGAAATGCTTCTATGAAATGAGCTTACATAACTACATGGGTCGTATCTTAGGGTCATCCCCAGATACTTTCCTTGTTTTTGGAATAATATTCTTTCGTTCTTTTCGCTATAGCACATATGCTTGAAATAAATTAAAAAAGGTGGTTAGAGCTAGAGCTTGAGTACTTAGAATGAAATGTGTCGATTTTACTTTTTGTGACTGAACATGGAACACGACCGACACATTGGCCTAGTGCTTTTCCTCTTTCTCGTCTTCCGCGCCAGCGTCTTCATCCACTTCCTCCGGTACAATAGCCTTAATTTCTCTAACCGTTGCCTCTTCTTCGCTCGCTGCTGCTGCCTTGGCATCAACTTTACTCGAGGTATCCAATGCGGGCTCCTCTTCGCTCTCCGCCGTGGCATCCTCTTGCACATCGGTGTCCGAGCGGTTCTGAGCGTTGTGATTCGCATGTGAATGTAGAGTCTGTTTATTGGACTGAGGCTGCTCGATAGCGGTGAGTATGGACTGTAGCAGACCTTGGGAGAGTATTTCCTCATGATTCGCTGACTGTTCGCCATTCAAGGGACTACCCGAGGAAGCGCCGAAATCCAACTGGTATGTGGTCTGAGAGGATTGTTGCTGCGCATTGGCTTCTGCCGCCAGGAGTTGAATAGATTCAGATTTCTGTGCTGAAATTACATTCAGGCCATCGAGTCCAGGCAAGTTTTGAGTGTTAGTTCCGTCAGGCAAAGTGGCTACTGATGACTTTTGCGAAGCGTACCCATCATGGTCGATATCATTGCCGGATGGTGGTGGTCCATAGCTGTTGCCCGGGCCAGAAACAAATTGCGTGTGCCGCTCTCCGACTGGAATGCTCTGGGTGATGGTATTGTAAGCCGATGCTGAGGAGGTTCCAGTTGCGCCGAACTGCTGTTGCTGAAATTGGTAACCGGCGCCCACTAGGTTGGGTCCTTGGCCACAGTCGTGCACCTGATTGAAACGCGCCTCTTGTTGCTGCGGCAAGCCTTGAGTATGTATGAATTGCTGATTGCGCTGGGAAGCGCTGAAAGAGTGTTCGAATGATCCGTCCGAGCCGGTTTGTTGGAAGCCGGTGGGTGGTGGTGGCAGATACTGCTGATTTTGTTGTTGAGGCGGCAGGTAGTGTTGTTGTGGCAAGTTTTCGGGTGGTGGTGGTGGTGGACTGTACTGGTTCAAGATATTGCCGCGAGGTTCTTGCACTGGTGGCAAGTAGTTTGATTGCGGTGGCCCTTGAATTGGCAACTGTTGTTCGATGATGATCGTTGGAGGTGGCGGAGCTCCGTATTCTGGACCGAGATTTCCTGGGCCAGTTTGAGCTATTTCATTGGCGGCTGGTGGAATATAGGTAGGTGGCTGCACAGGGGGCCTAATTCCAAACTGATCCACATGCTGCACGGTTGCACCAATGGATTCCAACAGCCCCTGTGGCACGGGTGGACGGAAGGCGACTGGTCTGTTGGGTTGAATACCACCTGCGGGGGGGAAGGGATGCACATTGCCTGACTGCGTGCCATACTGTATACCTAAGCCTGCCGAAGCGGAGGAATGCGAGTGCGATTGGAAGTGCTGTTCATTGTTGAATGCCGCCGCAGGAGGAAGTGGTGAAGGTCCATGACTGCCACTCGGTGGTGTTAAACCAAAGTTACTTTGTCCAGCATTGATTGTGTTGTATTTGTGTGCGTGCCCTGAACCGGGAGCAAAGGAATCAGAGGGTGGCCGTGCGTAGGTGTCATCAATGGAACCAATTGCAAGCTGTGAAAATTGCAAAAGTTATTTAAGGATAACCTGTCATTTGGGCTCTATAGCGGACACATACCTGCAAGGCTTCCGACTCAATCGAGTTTAAGCCATGATTTGCTGATGGTCCCGTGGTCGGAAGGGATGGACCTTGCTGTGTTTGCAGTTGGATATTGCTGTGGCCATTATAGTTATCTGATTGCAAAGCAACAGCCACCAGCTGTTCGTCCGTCAGTCCATCAATAAAACTGCCACCCCCATGGGGAGCCGGACCTGAACCGAAACCCGTGCCAGCGCCGATACTATATTGCGTACCGAAATTGCCGCCGCCACCACCACCACCACCGCCGCCGCCCTGCGAAACGTGGCTGTAGCCCGATTGTGTGTCGATGTGGTTATTCTCCACGTATGCGCCCACAGGAGCGGGAATCGGTTTCCAGCCGTCGCAGGCGGTATGGAATGGAGCTTGGGAGCCACTAACGCTGTGTGTGTGCCCGGAGGAATCTATTTGAATTTGTACCTGTTTTACTGGTACGCCACCGTTGTGACCACCAAAGCCGCTGTTTCCACCGTGGCTGCCAAAGCTGCCACTTCCACCGTGGCTGCCAAAGCTGCCGCTGCCGCTGCCGCTGCCCCCATGGCCGCTACTGCTTGTTAAAATTATCGTAGTCTCAGGCACATGATTAAAGGACGTAGGCTGTGGGCCGGGCAGATTTAGTGGCAGAGGTGGTGGGCCGTAATTAGGTATTGGCGGGCCATACACTGGCTTTGGTGGCAGGTTCAGTGGGCCCGAGGGTGGCGGGCCATACGATGTGGCAGGCTGGTGGTGCGGCTTAAATATAGGTGCCGGATGAGGCGAGGGCAAAGATTGCGGTGGTGGACCATAACTCGGCCTAGGAGGCGGTGGAGGGCCATAGCTGGGCGCAGGTCTGTGGGGCTGTGGAGGCGGTCCATAGATCGGCTTTGGCGGCGGGCCATATTGAGGTTGCGGCCTAGGTGGCGGCGGTGGGCCATATTGTTTGTGTTGTATGTGTGGTGGACCATAGAAGGGTTTCGGCACGCCGAAGTGTGATTTGATTTGCTCATGTATGCCGCCGTTGAAGCCGGACGAGCTGCCGCCACCGCCGCCAATGAAGTTCAGCTTCGGCGGCCCATACTTCAGCGCCGGGGGACCATATTCGCGGAATGGTATCTTCTGCGGCACGCCGTACTCACGATGGGGCACATGTTGTGGCGGGCCATACTGTGCCGCCGGCCGTGGCGGGCCGTATTTGTCGAAGCCCTCGGAGCGCTGAACAACCACGGCTTGCACGGAATACGCTAGTACCGTCACTAGCAAACTCAGCCGAAGTATCATCTGCGAAAGAGAAGAAGAAAAATAAATTTAGTTTATTTGCGTAATTTGCAAAGTCATTAAAAGAGAAAAGATAATGGAAAAGCAGACGGAACAAACAAAAAATTTCGCCGGTGGAAATGAGCGCAAAAGTAAATACGTCAATTTAAGTTGCTTCTCGCGTGTCTTGCAACTAACTGAGACGCCTCGGAGAGCTGCTAAAGCGACTCGCTATTTTGTGTTGCCATTGCAAGGTATTCACTGGTCGCTGTCACACCCTTGCCCTTCTCCTCCCGAGGAAACTAAGTTGAAAAATTGTTTGGCAGTCCGCACAGCCAGGGAGTCTGCCAACCTGACAGTGCCAACATCAGCTGCTTACCTCTCCCCTCGGGCGGCTCTTCTGCACAGCAGCAGCGGCCCTCACAGCAACTTTATTAGTATTCAAAGTATGCGCGAAACAACTCATAAGCGCCATATTAGGTGTTTATGAGTTGTTGGTCGCACACGCAGATAAATTTCTCACCCCCCACCGCTGGCATCCACTGCGTGCACCTTGCCGCTCGACGCCGACCGTGCTCGACAATGCCCCGCGGGCTGCGAAAACATGACATCGTCGTTATCAAGACGCAAGTGGCAGGTCGCTTTCGGGGCGCGTTAACTTTTTTGTTTCAGCAGCTTGTCACCTACGCACCTGGTGGCACATGAGCCAGACCTGTTTATAGCGGGAAACTAATTTTGGGCGACTACATAATGTCACACCACGTGGGCAGGGGGAAGTGGGCCGGGGAAGGAAGATGAAAAATGTGTTGCAGGCGGCAACGATAGGTGACCGGGCAGCGCCTAACAATCTTGCCGACATTGTATAACAACACGCATCGTCTCTACTCCACAACAGTTTATTACTTGACCAATTCCCTGCTCGGTGTTTGCCTGCATTACTTTCCTTCTCTTATTTACAGTAGTGTTGCAAAATGTCAAAACTTACACAACTGCGAATGGGATTTGGATCTTTTTTAAAGGGAGTATGCAGTCGTTCGTCACATATTTAAAATACTACTCAATCGAAATATCTAAGTTTTACTATTGCAAATACTATATTGTTTTCCTTCATTCCGTAATATGTATTCTTGTACATTTTCTACACAGCTTTTTTGAATATCTTCTGCATGCCAAGTTTTTACCGTCTAAAGTACTTCTACTTCGAGATATCCAATAAGATCTCTTAATTATGAATCACTTTTCGTCTCCATAAAAGAGCCTCTTAAGCAAATGTTCCTAGGATCATCCAGCTTATAAAGAACAGCTGCTTAGCATACAAATTTTCTTTGCGAGTAACCAAATGCTTGTAAGTCGAAGTATAGTATTTGGGTACCTGAAATCAGTTTAAAATTTTACATATTCACTAAATAATTTGTATTAGTTTTATACGATGATGCAATGTATTTTTCTGTCTTAATGAATTTATTATATTATGTTATTTTTTACCAAACTCTGTCTAAGCTTTTATTGAAGTAGATTGATAAAAGATTGTATACTTAAATTGAGTTACACAAAAATATTGAAAATTAATAAACAAATAGTAACATAGGCTAAAAAGCAATTGAATCAATTTCGTTACACGAACTTTATTTTATATTGAAGCAAAATGTGTGTGTTACTACATAAGCAGATCATGTGATCTCAATAAATTTCGTTTGGGCGACATTCGAGCATCGTGTTTAATTTACATTTTAAATTTCCCTGAAATGATGTTAGTTTTAAGTAAAATAATGTGATTTATTCAAAGTCATTTTTGTGAATTGGTATCAGGTCAGTTCTAAGTGCTACAACATTTTTTTCAAGTTATTGAAAGATGACCACATATCCTTATTAGTTGACATATTGTACAAATCAATCACTCGCTCAAAATCTGCATAAAATTGTTCTAATTTCGATACCCATAAAATCAGCGCAGTTGGTTCAGCTGTTGCTGTTGCTATTGATTTGATAACCTAAATCAATCCCGTTCTCTTCTTCCCACTTTTTGGTAAACATTTCATATGAAACACACATACACATTTATTAGTTTCGCTTGGCTTATTGTGTGAAATATTTACATGACATTATCAAAAACAAAATATAGCTAATTAACGATTAAATGATTTAAGCTGAGCCGTTATATCATTTTAAAGCAAAGTTGTCAATATTAGATGCAACAAAACATTCGTTAACGAAGTTATTGGACCGGGTACAAGAAAAAAGTGCGTCTCTACTTTTTTGGTAATTAATTGAGAACAGCAATGGTTGCAGCAACAACAACAGTAAATTTGCCATTACATTTTGTCATTTTGTCATTTTTGTTTATTGTGTGGCAACATTTGTTGCTGATTGCATATGCCCTTCACTTGCCTGCTTGCCTGCCTACATTGCCAACAACAACGCCTGCCATATGCTGCCTACATTATACGCAAATTAATTGGCAGCACTTTGCCGCCATGCATTGTTGCCAAACGTCAAGCAACTGCTCTGACGTTAAGCTCACGCGGCTCCACGAAGTGTCATTTCAATGCGTGAAAATACGCATACGCGTTGCGCCATTGAAAACTGAAAATCTATTAAAGAGCTGTCAAAATAGGAAGAGGAAGAAGCACCGCAGTGTTGTCATTGGGGGAGAGAGAGGGAGAGCGTGCGCGAGTGCATAATGCAAACTGGGTCAGTCACTCCACTCATTGACATACGACGGCATGTAAACGCATTCTGTTGGTCCCAATTTACGCGTAACGATTTTACGGCAATTTACATCAACGACTTTTGCGTATTCTTTTTTAAACTCTGTTCCATTTTGTAAAAGAGATTTTATTTTATTCCTTCTGCTGCATTTTAAATTCACGGTGCGATTCCCCTCCCTAGCGACAAATATAAAATTGCCGAGAGAAATAGCCATAAAATCGCCTTGTGTGTAAACTGAGACTTATGCGCCAACAATTGCCACAATTTCTTGGCAGTTTACTCAGTCAGTTGCTGCCATTCATTCAGTTGCTGCTATTCTTAATGATTTCGCTTGGCCGACGCCGCCGACGCCGCCGACGCCGCCGACGCCGCCGACGCCGCCGCCGCCGCTTTGAAAGCTTTCACCGCTTCGGTTGCAGAAAGATAATGAATTGTTGCGAATTGCATTTAAATTTTATTAAAAGCCCGCAAGCCCGCACATACATAGCTACCAATTACACGTACATATGTATGCATGTGTGTGTGTATTTGCTTACTTGTGGACTGGCAGTTAGTAATGTTGCAGGTTAGTGGCAGCAATTTCGCAACTGCAACATTTGGCAATCATAGACGGGTATATGATGCGTATGCCTATAGGTGGGTGCGGGTGGGTCATTGGGTGGTGCTACTGCCATGTCAATCATACTGCAGCCAAGAGGTGGCGCGCATACTAAACCGGGAGGAAATTTCTTGTAAACTTATAATGGCGAACGTTTATGCTGTTGCCCCGCTGGCAAGGTGGTGCAGCCGGAATTATTGGGTACTTTTACAAGTGTGAAGTTGACAACATTTTGCTTCCAAAATTTACAGTAATGCGGCAAGCGACTATGGTGGCGATGTTGTTGATGAAGATGCTGGGGATGATGTTGGAGTAATTGGATATCATATTTCCAATGAGAAAATTCCTCATGATGAGCAGAGGTGGGCGATTTCCACGCATTTAGGTACACCCAATTCTGTTTTTACACGGTAGATACGTTCCAGACAAAACTGTATAAAAAACCATGTAAAAAAAGACATGAAGTAAATACAAATCGTTCAACCCTGTAAATAGTACGGTTGATAAAAATATTTTTCCTTAAAATTCCAATCAAATAGCTGGTTTAAAAGCTAAATAGTTAAATCAAAACCGTGTAAAAAAGACCGTGTAAGAACAGATCTGGGTGTACTTTTCTTCATTTGTGCGTAAATTTTTAATAATTCTCTACAGTCGTAGAGACGATGTAGAATAAAGCTTGATATTGATCTTTGATTGCCAAAGCAGATTGTAAAAACTGTTGCAACTGTTTGATTAGCTGACCTGAACTTCAGTTTAAGCAATGCATACTTTTAATTTGTTATAAAACATGAAATGTTTGATATTAATTATAAAAAAACTATTGCGAATTTTTCGCCATCTAAAAACCCCCCAATCTTCTACCATAATTGCAAAAGTGTTGAATAATAGTCTACATTTTCTACGTTGTTTTAAACATTTTCTACTTCATTTGTTTATAATACATACAGTTCGCTGATTTCGAACAATGAATGGCAAATTTCGAATTGAGCTCATAACTGTAAAATTTTCTGGGAGACAAGAACTGAATTTCTGAAGACCCCTACGACTTATGTTATTCCTAGTAAAAATCAAACCAGATATAAATCCTATTCACTTTCAAAATATGTATAAGTCATTTTGTAAAAAAAATCTTAATATGAGCCCCTTTAGGATTTCCCATTCACTAGTGATGCCGATGTCGCTGATGACAACAATATTGAAATTTTTCACAAAAAGCCTCCCTTTCAAAATTTTCAATTTAGTTTCTAAAGAAAATGTTGCTAATGACAGTAGTAATGCTAGTGACAGTAATATTGCTGATTATGCTAGTGGAGATATGGAGATATTGCTCAAAATAATGTTGCTGATGATGATGTTGCAAGTGCAGATGCGCGTCTATTTAATTTCGCGTTGCTTACTGACTTCATTGCCCCCATATAAAACCGTCCAAACAATGCGGGCTTTTCATACAATATTTGTGTAAATTTTCCTGGAAGTGTGTGTGTGGTTTTATTTGTGCTTGTGGCGCTCAACTTGAAAATATTTAAATTTTTGTTATTGTTTGCAATTGTTTTTGCTTTACTTCGTGTTTCCCAATTTATTATTACTTGTTTGTTGTTGCTTTTTTGTGTGCTTTAAGGGAAATTTCACGTAGTGCCTGCCTGGCATGGCATCTCACGTCTTGCCGGATCAGCTGTTGTTGTTGGCAGTGGCCGCGTTCGACGGTCCGCTGGGGCGGTTTGGCTGCCCGGTGCGCTTAATCGCTCATGCCGCATGGTGCATTGTGGGCGCTTTTAAGTAATTTTTTTTGGTTTTTATGTTTCAGGTTTGTCTTTCGGAAGCGCAGGCGCAAAACATGCGCGCTCAACTGAAGATGAGTGAAAGTTTTGCTGTTGCCGACGATTTTTTCTTTTAATTCGTTTATTTTTGCACTGTGCGGCTGGAATTTTGATGAGTCCATTTCTGCTGAAGTTGAATTGGCGCATAATATTCGCTTATGTAATGCTTTGGAAAGTGTGTGCGACGAGTCGGAATCGCATGGACTTGAATTTCTTGTTTCGTTTGAGGGTAAGATAAAAGTCACATTGGCTCCACTCAACTTGTTGTCGGAATTTTCGTTGTTACTTCATTTATTAGGTTACCAGGTTTTGATATCTTGGCAGCTGTGGCAGAGTGTGTCAATTTTTATAGTGTCTTCCAAAAAAATAATATTTTTTCTTTAAATGTTTCTTATGCGAGCGCTTGATATACATTTATAGCACATTTTTAATATCTTCAACACACTTGCTGCTGCTCTTGAGATGCTCGCAAAATAGATTAATGAGAACGTGCGCAAAGGTGAAACTAATCTCAAACCTGGTAGAAATATAAAATACATAGAAGCTTTGAATTATAAACTCTAGCCGTAGTCGCCTTTAGAGGAAAGGACCCTTGCAATCAATCAAAAATTCCTCATAATCCGCCAAAAATTTACATTCGTTTCATATAGCTTGAAATAACCTACATATGTGGTTTCTCAATTATATTATTTTGTTGAATTGAAATCTAAAATTGTGCTCTCATTGACTCAATGAATGCATAAATCTTAAAAAAGGTAACAGAATTAAATGCTAAGCGCATAATTTAAATAGAGATTTTCTGCTCAGAATCTTTTAGTATTATTTACTCCGTGATCTGTAGGTTTGTTTTATTCAAAATAACTTAAAATTTACACGACAATCGGCCGAAGGACACGCCCACAACGGATCAGTAAGTCCCACTACCCCGGAATATTTTCAGTAAAATTTCTTTAAATTGTTTAATTACTCGTTAAAAGGAATGTTATTTGGTATCTAAGGTAAGGTGTGGGCCCTCTACGTCAACCAAAAAAATGGGCGTGGTCCGGCCACTCAGTTACTTGGTGTAGGGTATTACTCTGTCGGTGAAACCCGACTGATGCTTCATTACTTGTTAGTTTTAACACCGATTTTTCGAATTCGAAAAATACCAGGATTTCGCAATAAAAAAAATGACAACCCGAAATAGATACAAGACTAGCAGCTTTAACTACTTTTAACAATTTAAGATTGTTGACCTGTCTTCAATACTATTAAATACATACATACTTGATAATGCGTTACTGTTGATATAAAAAGTAATTAAACTACTACATAAAATAGCAACATGCTAATATATTTGCTCGCTTAGCAATAATGCTGCCGTTAAATGTTCCTACTTAAACGCATAATAAAATGGAATATCTGAGATGCCAACGGATACTGCCCCAGCGGCCTCGCATGCGCCACATCTGACTACACAACGGACACTTTGGAGTGGCGCGTGCTCCATTTCGCGTGAGCCATTTTCGTTTGGCAGCTGTAGAGGAGCCTAGTGACTAGTGATCATTTGATAGTGTGAGATGGCAGTGGCTTATTAAACTTTCGTGCGGATGCTAGCGGCGTGATCGCTTTTGCGCATGCTTCTGCAATTTATTTTGTTTTATTAGCGCTTTGGTTCAAATATCAAATTGCTTTAATGAATCGACAAATAGTTTGAGCGACTGCTAAACTGACTATAAATTTACATTTACGCAGTTTTTGTGCGTTTTTAGCATATAAAAATATGAGGGAACTAAGTACTTTTTTCCATGCTATTTCTTGTTGTTGGATTTGGAGCAGCAAGAGCTTGAATTGACAATGGCGACCAGCCATACATAATTCAGCTGTCACCTTTGTCACCTCCAGCCCACTTTGCCCGCTGACGTTTTGCCGCTTTGTTAGCCCAGTTCCATTGACGACCGATCAAACAATTCATCAGCCAACTTCGTCTAATATTTGTTACTTTGTAGGTGCTTATGAGAGTAAGAGTGTGGTGTGAGTGTGATGTGTAACCAACAGCGGCAAAACAGACGAACAACTTTCACCCTCTTTTGCTGCGAAATTGACACTTGAGATTTTTTGTGTGTTCATATTTTTTTGCTTTGTTGCGGTCTCGCGCGAATTTTGCTTTTCTTCTCACTTTTAATATTTTGCAATCACCTCGCGCTGCATATTAGCATATTAACCATTTTTCACTTATTTCAAAATGTTTGTTGTTGGGGTCGTCATTTTCTCGCCTGCGCATCTCCATCTGTTTTTTCGACAGTTTTGTTGTTCACATTTTTTTAATAACTTTTCTGCCATTCGTTCGTGAATGCTTTACACTGCCGGGGAGACGTCTGCTGGTCCCTGTGCCGCGTGCATCTGACGTTTTATGGCCTTCAAAAATTTTTTATTGTTTGAGAAAAGTGTTTTGGTTAGTTGGTGTATCTTGATTGTCTTCTCGCAATGGTATCGCCCCGAAAGGCGTCTTATAAAGCGGCTTCCGTATTGATTCCGAAGCCGCAGCGATGGGCATTTGCGCGTGCATGCTTGCCACTTTCGATTTTTCTGAGCACGAAGTCGCCTAACTGCACATATATATTTAAAAAAGTTTTAACCTTCAACCACTTGCTTGGGGAACAAAAAAGTTATGTTTCGAAAAAGAGTGTTTCATCACATGTTATTTTTTTGGTCATAATTCGAATTTGCTAGGTTTTTCTTTATATAAAATAAATATTGTTGAAATATGTAACTGAAACTGAAGCGAAGCTTTCTCACATTAAATTGCATATATGTACATATTATATTTGAACAAAAGTTTACGGCGTCTACAAATTCATTCTATATCTATTTCATGAAAAGTTTTATCAAGGCAAAGAATAATCTCGAAGAGTAGTAGAGTAGAAATTAAGTTCCTTTTTAAGATATGAGTCGCTTGGGATTCGATCCAGCGACTCGACGCAGCTGGGACCGAACACTTATCCACTGAGCCTAGAGGGCTATGAAATTATTAATTGCTACGTACATCCCATTTCTGGCAAGGGATCGCCAGAATAGAGCTCTATATTTTAATACCTCTCAATATATACAACAAGTAACAGGTGATTCAAAGGCACATAACAAGGCATAATAGATCGATCTCGGAGCTATAAAGTGCCTGGTTCGATTCCAAAATAGCTTATTCGAATTTTATAGACGAACAAAAACATTTGCCTTTCTCTCCTGCAGTATTTCTTGTTTCGTAGAAGCGGATCAAATGTTTTGCATTTATTTTTTTTGCCTAAATAAAACATTGTGTTCCTGATTAGAAACGTACACAAATATACCTGAGCATGTGTACTGACAAGATTCTTAATTGGTTCGACAACCTTTTTTGTCAAATATTTTAGTCATAAGTCAATTAAACTAACGTTGCAGTGCTTTGTTGCCATGCTCGTGTCTGTCGTCAGTCAGCATCAATTTCAATTTATCCCCTATCAAACCCTCGTCAATTAATTTGGCCTACGTTCGCAGCTGCTGTCCTTGAGCTATTTTTAATTAGGCCTAAAATGTGATAGCCTGACTGTCATGTTGTAAATTAAATAAGTTTTGCTTAAATATTTAAGTAGAAGACGAATTGACAAGTTAGAGGCGTATATTTTACAATTTCCAAAGCATGCGTATAAAAGAACTTTTCAAATATATCCACGCTCTTGATCAATAATTGCGAAAATATGGAAATTTATAGAAACTCCGTCCCGGATTTCTAAAGTAAAAAATTTACCCTAACTGTAATAGTAGTTTTCGAGAGAGAATATTGAATTTTGGTAAACGGATAGGGTTTAAAAATTTTGAAGGAAAACAGAGAAAAGCTTTCATATCAGACAAATGTCATATTGTTAGTTCTCGCTATAAGCCACTATATACCAGATCGAAAGGCTAAAGAAATAAATAATAGATATTAAATCTTCAAAATATTATTCAACGAAATATCTTAAGAAGCGTGATTTCTAATTGAGCCTTAATTTCTTTGTAGAAACTAAAGTATGCAAAACGAAAATAAAAATGAAATACTTGGCGCCATAAATCAACAATCGGTAAGCATCACGCAATCGTTTTCCGCATTACTCAACCCACCGTTTGATAACTATCTTCAACTTACATATGTAATTTTTATGAATTAAATTATTATTAAATATTCATCAATTTCGCTTACATAAATATACGATTTTCTCCTTGGAGCCATAAGGAAAAAAGATCTAATATATTGCCATAATGCATAAATATGCTCACATAACGCCGCAAAAGGTGAAACTAAATATAAAAATTCCATACAGACAGCAAAATTAATAAAATTTCTGCGATGCGTCAGCCCGGACGTAGGAAGCAGCGAGGCCAACCTTAATGAAAGTGTTTTCCCTGGCAAGCTGCGCAGATAGTGTTGTTGACTTCAGGCCGTTCATTTCGATATTTTATTGATTTTATATATTCACAAGCAAATGGCATTTGTTGTTGCAGCTGCTGCCTCTTTAATGAGCAGGTTGAGTTGCATTCGCGACCGGAGTGAAATGCCGACGTTAATGAGTGGCGTCCAAGTGGAAGACAATGCGTTAAAGAAGTGGAAGTAGAAATGCTGACTACAGTCGAGTCCGGAATGATATTTCAGTTACATAAGCCAACAAAATTGAGGAAACAAAGAAGCCGTGAAGAAGACGAAAGTGAAGAGTCTTGCGCAAAGCAATATAAAATCGCGTTAAAATCACGAAATAACTTTTCGATTCGTCACATAGCCGCCAGCTGCAGATGAGGAAGATGCGCCGCTGAAGATTACTTCAGCTTGCCGTGATGCCACTTTTTCTTTCGACAGCCGCTGGTTCTTCATTAATTTGGTGACGGCGTTGATTGGATGCCGCCAGCATTGCTCAGCTGAACTCAGCGCAGCCAAAGTGAGAAAGTAATTGTTTTGGCCTTGTATATTCACGCCCGGGTGCATTCGACACATTATGTTGGCATGCTCTATACAAGACTTGCCGAGCTAATTTTTTAATGCACTATACACAAATTTCAACGGATAATCTTGATCTCTGTGTTGTTCATTTATTATAGGCGAACATACTTGCATTATCATAAAGATGTTTCAATAATAAGTCCTCTTTCTCAATGCCGAATTATAACATGCTCTTTATATGCATTGTTCGGAATTAGTCAAGCGCAAAATACTTTCTTCGTTTAACAAAGTGAGCTTGTTGACCAGCGCAGTAGTCGGTTCCCTGAAGGCTTATTCATATATACATATTTCCCACATAGAGCTTAAATAAAAAATAATTATGACCTTAATTTTGTTCACAAAATTGCACATACTCAAACTTAATATAGTTGTGCAGATGCGTTTGTATGTTTCCTTAATAATGAACAAATGGTTTTTAAAAATGAAATCTGGCCATATTTCGAACTGTCGTTCGTCTGAATTTCTCTATGTCTGTGTGTCATACACACGGTTGAATATGTAAACTTCAGGACTTGCGCGCCTGTATGCATATTTTATTTACTAGATCCAAAAACGGAAAACGCAAAATTTTCTGCAGTTATTTAAATTTCCACCGCAAATCTCTGTGAAGTTCAAAAATAAGAAGCCTATAATGCGGAAAGAAATGAGGGGGTTGTGCGAAATTCCATCGCAATTTAAGTGTTAGAAAATGCTTCAATAAATTATGCACAGAACATAACCGAAAAATGTCAATGTAAACAAGTAAGGAAGCATCAGTCGGGTTTCACCGACAGAGTAATACCCTACACCAACTAACCGAGTGGGGTGATAATCCACGGAAAGAAATTAAATTGTGGGTGCATTTATTTTACCGTCTACATAGTGGGCGGACCACGCCCATTTTCGGCAGACTACAATATGTAACTAATAGGACTATATATGCCAAATATTGATTTTTTGACAGGTGTACAACAGAAATGATCGGTATATTTAATTTACCGCCCCCATGGTGAGCGGACCACTCCTATTTTAGGAGAATCAAAAGGTATTTTTACCAGCTATGAAGTAACTAAATATGGACGCTATGGTGTATATATATTTGGAAGTTATGAGAATTTTTTATCGTCTATATAGTAGGCGGACCACGACAATTTTTTCGTCGGACGTAGAGGGCCCGAACCGTACCTTAAATACCAAATATCATTCCTTTAAATGAGTAATTGAACATATTTAAGCCATTTAACTTGAAAAAATCTGAGGTAGTGGGACATACAAGATCGATCGTTGTGGGTGCGACTGTGGACCGAATTTGGTCAAAATCGGACAACTCCTTCTTTCTCTCCTGTGCTCACAGTCAGACAGACAGACTTACAGATATACAGACAGACGGACAACCGGAAATTAACACAGAAAGTGATTCTGACCATTTCTATATACTTATATCTATACGAAGGACAGCTCCTTTAATGCGTTACAATTTTCGCACAAAGTTATTATACCCTATTACCATAGGTGTAGGGTATAAAAATTGCCACCGGCATTAAAATACTTGGTATTTTGACTGTTCGAATCGCGTTAGTCGGCTGGCGGAAGAAATTAATAGCATTGGTGAGAATTTATGTTTTTTTAAAAAAAATTTTCAACTGAACAACTAAAGACATATGTATAAAGCGCGAGTTCACATTCCATGACCATTCCGTGAGCCCAGATATATTGATGAAATGGACCAAAGATTAATGAATTAGTGATCCGAGGATCAAGAGACAGAGATTTTACGAAACTGGCTGAGGCTCACACAAGGCAGAGGCTGAGGCTAGTTGAAGGCTTCTATGCTAGTTCTCAAAATGCTCAAAATTATAATAGCCTCATAAGCCACTGGGTTTCAATATTTCGCGAATAGCTATTTCACGGCAATTTTTACTACCACAAAAGATAAACGAGCGTCTATAGTTCGTTTGAATGGCGCACGGAAAAAACCGCGCCAATGAATTATTTTATATTTGGTTATAATTTTAAGCGCTACTGAATATATTATCTATTACAAAAATGAGAATTGGCGGATAATACGAAATAAAGGGTCGGAGGGCGTCATTAGAGGATCAATAAGCCATCAAAGCGTGAATACAACCCTGCGTTGGTGCTAATGCCAAAAGGATGCGCGTCTAAGCTCCGGCAATACCTACTTGCCTTAATTATGAACAAATTCCCGCAACGGTATTAATTAGTCACTGAGTCCTTTTTGCGCGGCGAAAAATCCTTTCTTCTGCTGCTACGTTCGCTTGTTCTTTTGGGGTTTGTTAAAAGGATTAACGCTTAGCAAAGTAAGCAAACAGACTAAGCAGTAAGCCCATATTTTGACTCGACAGGGGCAAACAATGCCTCGTTCCGCTTTGTATTGCTTGCGACTGCAGCAAATTTTAAGTGATACAGCTTTTGTTTTATTCAACAATTCCAGCCATTGCCAGTCCTGGCGGCTCTACAGCAAGACAAAAAATAATAAAAGCTTTCTTTGCTGACTTGCTTCCTTTCGTTTCGTTTCGCCTTTGTAGCCAGGCTGCCTGCCTATCGAACATCGCCTTCTTACGACATTGGCTAACTGTGCACCGCGCCGCACTTGGTCCTTTTCGTACCCTTGCCATATGAAGCAACTCGTCGCTATGAGAATTAATTTCAATTAAAAAGTTTGAAAAGTGTATCTTTTGTATCACTGTCACTTTGTGTGTGCGTGTGTGTGTGTGTGTGTGCATCTAATCGCGCGCTCCTTCCCCACTAATTCAGCTCTGCACTGCTCTGTTTACTTCTGGCGCCAAAGTACAATATTTGCGCCCCGATTAGAATTGCAAGCAGCTGCGGCCTGGCACGGCGGCACGAGCACGACTGCTGACTGCACTTTTCCAGCGCATTATCTGTGAGCGGGGACTCTGTGCATTTGTCCGCCAGGCAAGCGGAACAAATTTAATTCCATTTATGCTTTTGTCTGGCAAAGCTTTTTCGGCGTCTCCTTAGCAGACATTGTCTTATTGGAGCTCCTTGCTTCGACGACACAAACAAACAGATTTGCAAATTTGAAACGGCTTTAACCGTTGTGTCAACAGCTGTTGGGTTTTATCCACATCGACAGTAGATGTACCCGGGTACTTCATACGTTTTGTATGGCAGATAGTTGCTTTTGATATACAAATATTAACTACTACCTGGATTCTTGTAATTTTCTGGTTTTTTTTTTTTTTATTTCTTGGAAATATTGTCTAGTTAACAAAACTTTTATCATAATTTGGGAAAAAAAAAATTTGGTACCTAAATAATCCATTTTTACCAAAAATGGGAATTGCCAAAATCCATAAAAATTTAACAATTTCCAAATTCTTTTTTAATCCTTGTAATTTGATCCCTTTTTACCAAGAAAAATAATTAACATTGAATTTTCATTCGCAAAATTCCGTTATATTTGAACTGAAAATCAACCCCTCTTGCTCATAGTGCTATTTTTAGTACCTGGTGCGAATAATTATAACTCATAAAATATTTGTTCAATGTAAACATTTTTTTTTTGGAATGTGTAGGAAAACACGTCTACTAACAGGAACAAAAGGGTATTTGGGAATATCTTGCCTACCTACCCTTGCACAACCAGTTTGTACATCAGCTTGTACATTTTCTAGTAACTGGGTTATATTTTCCAAACGGTTGGTCCAATTGACCTGAAATTTCACACCAATATCAATTACATATTTCCAAGCTATGATACGAAGTTTCATCAAGATTGGACCAGCCGCTTGGAAGATATAGCAATATAAAGTGAACTTTGCCATATATATTTGTCATATATATTTGTATGAATTTTCATACAAGTACCCGGGTACATCAGCAGTCGACGCCATTCCACTAACTTGAATTTGGGCTGTATCGACTGAACTGCTGCTCCAATCTTGATGAAACTTTTCCACATGATGCAAAAGTGTATGGTTGAGGATATCATGAAATTTCAGGTCAATCGGACTAACCGTTTGGAAGATACAGGAAAATTAAAGTTGCAAATGTACCCGTGGGCTCTACGATCGACACAACGGTTAAGCAGCATTTCTAAATTAAAAATGGTAATGTTCAGTTGCCGTAGTTCATACTGATAATTGCAGCCAAGTTAAATCCTTTGTACTATGTCATATTTAAGCTTTAGTTGTGCTAATGCCTTAGCATGTTTAAATTTTCGGAATTTCGTCGAATGGTTTGTTCCCAACGAGTTGTTGTCCAACTCCTAATGCAAAAGCTTAGTTTCAAATGTTTCTATAGCAAATTATGTACTTAATCAGCATAATTATTTTCAATATTTTTTTGCTTATGTTAAAAAATGCCAGTTGAACGCTTCTTGGCTGGGCCAATAGACGTCATTGTTCGAGTGAGCTACGTGACCTTCAAAGCACGTTTCAATGCACGCAAATGAAAATTATATGCTTTGATTATAGATCTTGGAAATATTTTTCCGTAATGTTTTATACCCATCGCACGAAGAAATTCTACATTTGATGCATTCTTCGGGAAGTAGATTTTCGCACACATCTTTCCCCACTTACGCTGAGTTGGAAGTTGGAGCTTGTCTTTTTATTGTTGCTCGTTTTATTTACGACTGCGCTGGCTGTGAACTGTTTCGATATTCTGTTGCATTTAAATTTTTAGTTTTATGCATTTTTGTTTAGTTTTTGTTTGAGGGTATCATTTCAGTTTGGCAATTTGTACGCATTTCGTATATTTTTGATTTGAGTTATTGAAGCGTGAAATATGTGACACAGCAGCTATGTACCTAAGTAGCAGCCAACAGCTGCAACAACAACAAGCAGCAATTGGCCATAAATTTAAGGCACTTGATAGTGCAACGACAAAAAAAAGGAAAGAACCAAAATGGCCCCACACATAGCGTTGTATCCCTTGCCCGGCGAGTGTAACAAATATTCATCAATCAGACATGGAAGCCATAGCCATGCATATGCTGTGTATGGCTGTGTGTGTGCATATCTGTGCGATCTTTAGAACTGTTTATATTAAAAACAAAAAATTTTCGTTTTTGATTGACGAGATGAATTCGGCTTCTGCCACACTCGCTGGGTTGTGTGTTATGTACAGTGACTGCCAAAACATAGTTCATACATATATGTATGAAAATTATCAGGGCAAAAGCCATGCCTTGTGTTACGAAAGCAAAAAAATTACCTTACTAATTCAGTAAGTTTATCTTAGAAATCAGCTAAATTTTTGCTGGGTTTTTTCTAAAAACTTAGTTTAGCCGCAGTCTGTGTTTTTGGACGAGGGGCATAAAGCCGAATCTTTCAACAAGAAAGAAAAATTATATGCAGTTTAAATTTAACATCAAATGTGTTGAATTTTTTTTGTAAACAGAATCTCGCTTGATAAACTTTTTCTACGAGTCCAAGCTTTCTCGCATGAACTTCTTGTCTGCTTATTATATTTTAGCACAAATTAACGGGACCTACAATCCGTATCCGAAGGGATTGGGAAGGTTTTTGTATCAAAAATTTCTCGGTGAATTTGGAATTCATCGCGAGAAGTGGCTAACGCGAGAAGTGACGAAGGAACGTTTTGAAAAACAAATTTTCTTTTATTAGATGGTATGACACCGGTCTTAAACCCAGACCTACCGCATCAGCTACCAAGCACTTGTTCATTTAGCCACCGCTGTTCACGCGTAGAGACGCTTGCGCCTACTTAAAAAAAAATTAATTCAGGAAGTATGCTATATTGATAATATATAATATAACCGCATATTTCACTTCATATGGAATTAAGCTGAAGGATATATATGTAAATAGCCATTCCTACATATGAATATGGTTATGAACCCTCGCTTGTGGCTCATCACTTTTGTTACACACTGTTGCTGCTAATGTGTACATGAGAAATAAACACAAAATTCGTTGGCGGAAATTGCAGAATTCATGACCACATGCAAAATAACAAATAAACCAAAGAAGATTTTTCCAGCAGAAATTTGAAATATGTTTCCCAGAAATCACTGAAAGCCGCAACATTTCGCTTTTGTTAACTACAGTAACTGCAGGCCCGCGGTAGGTAATATTTTTAACTTTTAGTTTATAGCAACAAATTATATCCTGTTCGCAAACGATTTCAGTGTTTCAGAATTAAATTAATTAGAGAGAGAAAACAATAATTTACCATTTGTGCAAACTTTTTGCGAGTTTATCCAAACAATAACCAAACACACAAGTGAGGTGGACCAGCAGTGGCCGGTCGGTAATCCTTCGGTTTTGGGCAAATTTACAATGGCTGGCAATGCTTGCAATTTGAGCGTATGGCACACACGAAACTGTAGAACGTTGGATCGAGGTATAAATCGGATAGCACCACTATTACTCGCGCCGGAAACGGATGCACGATTGGAAATCGGCTTAATTCTTTTGGCGGTTTCAAAGCTAACACAAACTTCACTTAAACTGGCGCGGAAGTGGCAAAGGTCGAGAGCTCGCGAACTACGAAAGCGAAAATAAGGGCTTGCACAGCGCGTTACAGGAGTGTGCGTGTGAGCGACCAAGCGAGTTTACCGACGACCGTCGCTTGTCACTTTCAAATTTAAAATGCTGCCTGTAGATGATATCAGTCGCTAATATAACCGTCAGCCAGACGGAAGATCAACCGCAGGCAACTCATCTTAACGGTGTTTCGTGTGTAAAACCACAGAAACAACAATGTCAGCTACAACAAAGCAGAGCAACCGAGCTAAAACCGAAAGTGAAGAAATTTCATTGGAAACATACGAAAAAACGATCGACCAATGTGTGCTCCAAAACACAAAGAGACAGATACAGATAAAATACAGTTGGAGAAAGAGAGTGAGCGAGCGTGAGCTAAGAGCGCTACTTCGCGTCTTAAGAGAGTCTACGTGTCTATGGGACATGGCGTTCATGACAATGACTTCCCCAACACTTTTGGCCAAGAGCAAGCGCCAAAGTCAGCGCCGCACAGGCAGTGACACCAGCGGCCAGCGGCAATTGCGGCAATTGCGGTCGCATATGGCAGAGGCAGAAGTGTGTGAACAAGTCGCTGCCGGTTTGGCAACATTTCTCCGC
Source organism: Neria commutata (assembly GCA_963457695.1). Classification (NCBI taxonomy): domain Eukaryota; kingdom Metazoa; phylum Arthropoda; class Insecta; order Diptera; family Micropezidae; genus Neria; species Neria commutata. The sequence continues at coordinate 20,210,151 of OY735249.1, read as the reverse complement.
AATGCGTGCACATGCAAACCTTCAGCGGCGCTCATTTACGGCGCACAGTGGTAGAATTTCATACAAGAGTTGCACAAAAATAGATGAAATCTTCGTAGCGCATTTTGGTCCCCCCATGAGCAAAGAGAGATTTTTTCTTGCTATTGCAGACAGATCGATAGCAACCCCTACAATCTAGCTAGCTCAATGCTGGATTCCAGGGTCCTCCATGGCTCCAGCCATTTTTAAATGTTTAAAGTACACGATTCATAGTTTGTTAAAACCAATTACATTCGATAGAAGTTTGCAGTTTTCGATTGCGATTTGGCTTTCGATATTTGTCATATAAAAAGTGATTAACAAATAAAATGAAAGCTTTATTTAGAGGCATAGAAGAATATGCCGATTATCTTTTAAAGAAGTAATTTAAAAAATTGCTCGAGCCTTCCTAATTAGTTCAGTACAAATTTAAAATTACAAAATTAAATGCTTTTTGTCAATCTAAATAATAATTAGTAATGCATTTAACAAAAAAAACATCTTAAATATTCCATGCCAAGTATCATTGCTCTACTTAAATACTCCTACACATATCATTTTCAAATACAAATATTATTAGGACAAAATATTTAGACATTTCTTTGTAAAATCTAAAAATTATAATATTTATTGGAGCTGATGAAAAATGAGTTTTCCCCATCTTTCAGCCACTGTGCGTCGTGGTGAGTAACCCGAACTGAGTCACAAGTAGCGTGGCCGCTTACTGCGGCCCCGACGATGTTGCAAGAAATTTCGCTTTCATTTGCGCATGCGCGCCCGCTGTTGCTCCCTCTACTCTCACGATCTTGCTGCGGTGAGCGGAGCCTCACGCCACCATCAACTCGGTCAGTCTGGCGGTTTGCCTTGCCACTGCTGCGTTGTGACGTGAGCAGACGTCAGCTCGAGGTCGCCACAAACTCCCGTCCGAGCCACTTTTGCTTTCATCTCGACTCACTCGCGCGGTCTTCTTTGTTTACCTTTTTGCTTAGCGGCTTTGGATTTTCCTTTGCTCTTCTCTTCTGCGACTCAGTGTAGTTTTTTAGTCGCTCCACTCATCGTCATCGGTGGAGACCAGTCTCTTCAGCATTTGCCGCACTTCTCTGCCGCCGTGCTTCTCAGCATTGGCCAATATTAAACGTGACTACTGCTCGCTTTACCCAATTTTCCCATAGTTTATGAAATTATTTCTTCAGGTTTTCTACGCCGGTTTCATCTGATATTGCCCGCAAAACGAAGACGTGCAGCCAATGGCTTCATTCAGACCCAGGCCTCATTTGTGGTTGTCGTTGCTGCTGCTGCATATTAATGCAATTGCTGACATCACTTCGCAATTGCCAATTGCATTGACTTCTCTCTGTCACACGTTTCAGATACCTGAATGACGTGTAGTGGTCAGCCACGGCTGAATCTTCAAACGTGTTCTCCTATCCGCACGCGATGCGATGGCTGCGTCTGCGGCTCATCGTTGTATTAGCTTTTATTGCATTAGATATTTTTTGTTGTTGGTTGTTGTTGTTGTTTTGTGGGGCACAGCGAATCATGTTTATCTCATGACTTTGCGCGGATTAGGCAATGTTCACGATGACGTTATCGAGTTGTTGTAGTGAAAATATTACAAAACATTTTCGCATACACGTGCATCTAAACTTGAGTCCTTTAAGCAGATCAATATTAATATTATTATTATTATAAAGAGTTTATTTATAAAATAAATTTTATATACAAACTTAGAAATAGACACTAACAACTAAGGTTTTCGGCCTAGAGAAGCAGAGAAATAAAAATCTATTTCGTAATGTGGATTGTAATTCACAATTGATTTGCCGTATCAACGTCAAGAGTAAAGGAAATTCGTTGCACTTCCATTGAACTTAATATCGAAATGGGAAAATATATGGAAAATATTCGCACTGAGCGGCTCAAATATACTTCTACACTGAGTATGAACATCCATAAGTATAAACATAAAAGGTACGTTCGTAAATGCAACCCAGCGGTTGCACTGCAAAGCAACGCGTTCGTAAAAGCAAAATGGCGCAATACTGCCGCGTGCAGCGCGTTCGTTAATGCAACGGCTTGGCACCGCAGTGACAAATTTCTGCAGTTTTCGCAGTAATTATCCTACTGTTGCCGGTTACAGAACAAGAAATGGAAACGTAGAAAATTTATTATAAATGGATCAAAATTTGTTTGTTATCTTGTATAAAGATAGAATACATCATCTGGATAGGTTTTTATTGTTTTAAAGTAATTATTTACTTTCGGGATAGATTTTATTTTCTTTTTCAACAAGGTTTTTACCACGACACATCTCTCTTTGACTCGTTTTACCATTTCTTTATTGAAATTCATTAAAAGACTCTCACTTCGAGTTTTGCAATTATCAATTAATGCCTTAACCAAAATTTCCATCCTGAATCGCGTTCATTAATGCAACAAAAGTTTCTGCAACCAACCTGCAAACGAAATCAGCTGATCGGGCAGTGACAACTGAAGTTGGCTGCACTGCTACTGTCACTGCACGAATTTACTGCATTTACGAACGTACCTAAAATCTTGGGCGAGTACAAAAGAAGTTATCGCCAACTTCCTAGGTTTTGGCAGAATTCAGATTACTGATAAAGATATTGTATGAAATTTTACAGTTTTCATTTTCCACAACCTGCCATGTCAAAATGGAATAAAATCCAACCTGGTACAACCAGGAGATTTTTAATTACGCGACCCATTTTTTGAGAGCCAGCCTACAGATTCTGGAATTAAAATAAATTAGAGCATTAGGTGCCTGCCGAGAGCGAAGTATAAGAGTTTATGACTTCTTTAATGTATACAAGTTTTCAAAAATGATTCTTTAAATTTTGTTTATGTCTAATCTGGATATCTTTCTTTTCCATGGAAAATAGCATATTTTGAGGTTTTACATAATCCGTTGCATAACAAAAGGTGTAAATGCACACCATAGGGCAGCATAAAAACTTTCGTTTTTCCCCACAAAAAGAGAGAAGAAGAAAATTTTGATGATGCCCAATCAAAGCCAAAGATGCAATAAATGCAAAATGTTATAAAGAAGCAGGAGTATAGTGCAGCGGGTCGGGAACAGACTTTCGGTTGTAAGAGGCAAGTGCATGCTGCATGCAATGATGCAGATATCAACTCTACGATACAAGTTCACATGAAGCAGATGTTATAAAGACAAAAAAATTTTGCCCCCAAAAAAGATAAAAAAGTCCGATTTGAAAAGCAGACAAAACAAAAGGGCAGTTTACAATAAAGACGACACAAAAGAGAGGCAAGTAAAACCAAAAATTTTGCTAATATTTAAAAAAGTGCAGCTGCATTCCAGCCGAAAGGCAACCAAGCCCACGAATGCCGCTCCAAGTGTGCACGAAATGAAATCGCAGTGAGGCATCCACGTCGAAGTGAGCTTCTCTTTCGTCTCTCTTTTCGTTTTCTCATACTCCGATTTTTGGCGTGCTTGGCTGCTGCACATCATTCTGCCGGTTGCATTTAAGCACCTTTGATGCCTTCAGCGTGTTAATGTGTCTGCCGCAAATGCCACGAACAGGCGCACTGATAGGCATGCTTTATGTGAAGCGGACTTCAGGAGCCCAGCCAGCCGCTAACGCTGTCCCTCGATGTGCAAATTGCTGCGGCCCATTGGCCAGCCGACTTACGGCTTTTAAGGATTCAAGCTTACTTTGCCACTCTTGAATGTATTGATTTCGTCTGCGACGTGTCTCCGAGTTCTTTAATGCTGGAAACAACTGAAAACTAGTAAACATGCTTGACTCAGATTTCATTTGAACTAGAAATTAAATTAAATTTTAAAGAAACATGATATAAAGAAATTTTATTGAAAGGATCACAGGAATAAAATTTAGAGCGATTAAAACTACTTTGAGAATTGCATTAACTTTTGAGCTGGTAGTAAAAAACGAATTAGGTGAGATTTGTAAACGTTCAGGGGAGACCTTGTCCCCTTTCGAAAAATTACTGGGGCCCCAGACATTCTGAAGTCACTTGAGAGTGTGATTAGTTGTGAATATTACACGCCGATAGGTTAAGTCAGCGTTATCCCCAGCTTGCTGATGTGAAGTTTGCATTTTGTGCACACATTTTGGATTCGGGTGTATCCTAGTGGATTATCCGTGCTGCGTTGTATGTATTGCATCTTCCATTATTTTTGCCTTTGTAAGCAGTTTCACATATCTGACTGATTGTGAGTATTCCCGCACCAATTCACTGCTACAATATGAGCATACATCAATGCTTTGCGACTTTTGATCTCAGAAAACAAGAGACGAAAATATTGATCACGGCCTTTTGCCAGAAAAGTACACCTTTACCATTTGTGCAACAGTGGTGGCACGCAGGCAGGTAGGGTTGCGGCAGGTACACAGGCACCACGGAATTGTCATTAATAAAATGTCACGCCTATCGATGCCGCAAAAACAGTCATATGAAGCATGGATGGCGCACTTTGTTACCGGCATACAACACATTCGACATCAATACCAAGCTTTGTTCCGGTGCAAAGGACAGAGGATAAAGGCCACTTTGTATTGCGACACTGTGTGTGGGGTGGTTTGTTTGTACTAGGGAAGCCAATTCCAGCTGGTTTTGGCAATGTCGGGATTTTGGTTCGGAAATATCGATTCTACTGTTCTCCGAAATAACTTAAATTTATCGTTTGAGAGCACACACACCTTGATGGAAATGCGATTAAAAATATTTCTAAAAGTAAAACAGTACAGCGACTCAGATTGTCTTGACAAACAAACTTTTAATAAATAAAAATGTTTCAGAAAACAAAGAAAATCTTACATATTCCGAAAAACACTAAATATAAATCCGGCGATTAAGGTAGACAGAAATGCTCGGGGTAAATAAAAATATTTCAGACATGATTGCATTTTGTTCTGAAAAAATGCCGAACAAATTTCGGAAGTCCGAAATGCTCGAGGTCCCTGAAATGACATCTTTACTACATGAACACAGCACGGTGTCACATGCGTGATGTGACATATAAATCGACTTCATTTGCGGTACAAAACCGTTTCGTCAGGCAAAGAGAATTATGAAACATTTGGCGTGTTGCAAAATACGTGCAAAAATGCATAAACACTTTTTTGAATTTGAGTTGTTGAGTTCTCCTTTGCTTTTCATTTCTTCAACCTACTTTCGACTATTATTGATGCACTATTTGCACAATCATTATTTAAGAGCAGTTTGCCTGCATTACTATTTACTGATATATCCGGTGAATGTTTTGAAATGGAAACAACTACCGAAGATGTGCCGAGAGTATGCAATAAAGCTTATAAACTAATTTTACTTTGAATATTTAAATAAAAATTTAAATTAAAAATATTCGCCTTCAAGCAATTGTATTTAAATTATTTGCCAATGTGGCAAGGAGGATTTAAATAAAATTTATTATGTCAGCAAAACGATCAATAAACATTTCGGCGATTAGCACTGGCATAAGAAATTCTTCAACGCAGTTGGCTACTACTCCAGTGGCAACGGAGGAGTGCCTGCTCCAATTGAATGCAAGGCCAACGATAGGCGCAAGTGGCAATTGCCGCTGATCGTGGCGAAAAAGTGAGCACTTTGAAATATTTACGAGACCGCGAGGCGGATGCAGAATACACAATAGCGGCCCCTGCACGCCGCAAGCAACCCCAACCGCGTGCTGCGTCAAAGGCTGGCGGGAGCGCTGAGGCGTCGTCAACTGACAACGCAAATACCGCAAGTACACGCAACACTTTCACGCCGCACTCAAAGCGTAATGGTGTCCCGTATTTGCCGCACGCGATAAGCAACTGCACAGCCGGCTGGAGGCGCCTTAATTTATGCTAATTAAATGCGTTTATCAAGAAATACTTTGACTCGAACATGACTTCCTGCTGCTGCCACGCTGCACCCCCTCTTCCACTTCATCACAGGCTGTGGAATACGAAGAAATTGTGCGCATGCTTCTGTCTGGTGTGTGTGTGTGTGTGTTATCTGCGTTATCAGTTGAGAGCAGCTGAGGCGCTGCAATGTGCCTATCTGCCGCATTTCTTATGATAATGAGTCACGCATTCCCAGGGAGGTGAAGAAATTATCACTTTCACTCAACGAAATCGCATAAATTTCATATTTTAGCAAAAATATTTGCGTAAATATTTGACAGTTCTTAATGTGGCAAACATAATCACCAACCGTGGAGGGTGAAGTCAAGTAGTATGCAAATTATCAATTCCACTGCCACCTTTGAACTTTTCTCAACGATATCAGCAACTACATACATGCATATACACATACACACATATACATGAAAAACCAGTGTTTTTACCACGTTCCAGATACCCTGACCCATTTCTATAAGCTTTATATTAACTTCACTTCAGGTTTGTATGTTTGTAGTCAAATCTAGTAATCAATTTTATTCACCCACTTCTAGTAATGAAAGATATTTTGAGTATGGATATTGAGCGCACAAGCTTTTATTGATAGTAAGATACTGGTGACTTCGAAACAATTTAGTTTCTACTTTTTAGTACATTAAATGAATTAAAGCTTATTTTTAAAAAGTTTTTTTTATATAATATTATTTAAGAAGCAAGTTGGAAGCTCGAAATATTCAACCTCTCCGAATTATCGAATCGAATTTAATGTAATCAAAAGGATTTTATTCCAACAAAAACACCTTTAATCTTAATTGGAAGACATAAAATATACTTGAAATTTGGTTTACGAAGAATCGTGCACTGGTCTATTTGTCAACACCGAATAGCTCATAGGCAGGCAAATGGGCCGTTCAGCTGTTCCGCGAGCGATTCTCTGTTCTACAAAAGGCAATTTTAATTGTTAAAACTATCGTCATTAGTGAATAAATTAATATAATAATAATGTGTAAGTAGAATACCATCGAATACCAGCACCCGACACTTAATTCAGTTGAAATATCCAAAGTTCCTGAGAAAATTTAAAAAACCGGAAGATAGAAGAAGCTTCTCAACGATTATACGAGCTATACAGTTAATTGGAATATGACATATAAGCCGAATATAGAGTGTTTTTAAAAAATTATTAAGTTATATCCACGGAATTTGATACATCTTCAAAATGGGATACCGCACCGACATATGCATCCATATGTAGTGAAAAGTATTGTATCTTTCAAACTAGAATTGGTAGATTTTGAACTTTTTCTTATATAAGTAAATTATAAGCAATCTCTCGAATTGAGAAAAAGCATTAAAAGTGTTAATCATTGGAAATACTGTAAATAATATTAGATCTAAGAGGAGACCGAGCTCCAGACCGAGCCGCATGAGTGAAGAGGGCATTGCATAGAGAGTTTATGTATATATGTATGTATGTATGTATGTGTGTGTTTGCACACTTCCCATAACAACTGAATTTGTCTGCACTTTCGTTTCTGCTGCTGCTATTGTTGTTGTTTACTTTTTGTAGGTGGGGCAATGTTGACAAAGATAAAATTTTCTTGATTGACTTCGCAATTTTCATTTGCATTTTACACAATAGTATCTCTTGCCCCCCTTCTCTCTCACTCACCCAAGATACTCTCGGCTGTTGTGTGCTGTCTGTGTGATTTTACAGAAAATGCAAATTGCAGGTTAAATTTATGTTTCGATATTTTTGGGAGCAATTTGCCTGAAGTGTGCAAGATTGAAAGTGTTGATTTGTGTGTGCGCCCAGGAAATGGCCTGAAAATATTGCATGTTTGAATAGTGAAATTCGTGAAAATTTAAATTACATTAATGGCATAAACTAAATTGCAGAACAGAAATCTTTAAGATATAGCTATATATTTCAATAATGCCACTCCATTTTGAATTTCAACAACCCTATAGAGATAAAATGGAAACAGCAACAGCCTGCAAGCAGATTGAATTTAAGCAAACGAAACCGTATAATAGATTTTCGAATCCATTCCATTTTTGGAAGACATGAAAACGATTCAACGTAGAGTTGAGAAAACCTTCATTTGAAAAACAGAAAAGTTTGCTTAATCTTTGAAAATCTGTTATTCGTTATATATATACATAACATATATGCACATTGTACATACATATAATTGGTGCCCGTGTAACCGAGATCGAGCATACATCTACTGAGCCACTACGGCGGATGCGATTCAGGGGATGCCCCCTATACATGGAGAGCACTTGTTGGTTTAGAAAGGATCATAGGTTAGTGGGTGGGGGGAGAGCTCGATGCCATGAGAAAACGGCTCAATCGGTTTAAATTCCAATGACTTCGCCCAGTAATATCCATTGGATAGTTGGGCTCGTTTCGGTAATGCAAGTGCCGCAACATGCCTAGTATCGTGATGTTGCCGCGCTCCCATAGAAAGTATTTCTTCCGTTCACATTCCATCTCTGTAACAGTCGACGGCTTAGAATTAAAGCACACTAGTCCAGTAGCTCTGCTAGCTCAGTTATGCGAGCTCCCGCATTTAGAAATCGGCATGTGGAAATCAATTAAAGGCTTTTTGGCGAGCGAGCGTTGGGCGAATAATGCCATCACGGCGACATGTCCGGCGTGTGATGCGAAATGCTTTCTGCGGGCTCAGGTTCATGCTCATTGGTCGGGAAACCAAAAATCCAATTACACGTACAGCTGCAGCACAACGGCCAGCGACGCCAGCAGCAAATGCCAGCTTGAATTAGGCACGATAACAGCGACTGAGGACAGCAGTCTCGTATGCACGTGACTGTGTGTGCTTAAGGACTCGTTTGTATGATAATTCCATTTGCAGCGCTGCCGCGCAAGGAGCATCCACCTTAATTGCAGCTTGCACCGCAGTAAAGCTTTACGAAAATGGCTCCCAAATTGCAGTTTTACTTGAGCCACGCCGTTCTTGATCCACCGCCGCCATGGCTGTCAGTGTCCCTTCGGCGTTGGCCTTTGTGAAATATGCGCGCTCGATGTTTCGCCGCGTATGGATCCAGCACGAATTAGTGCGAAAATTGGTCGTCACTGCAGTTGTTGTAGTTGCTCTTCTTGCAATGCTGTCGGCCCTTTCAATAATGGAAATTGCAATTTTAATAGAATGCGCTTAGTGTTCCACAGAAGTGTATGGCAGCCATAGTCGCTGGAATGGACTGCATATGTGTGTGTGTGTGTGTTTATGTGCTTCTGTGCGTGCTTGTGGCTGAAATTCGAATGTCGCTCGAAAATTTTGTTCACTGCGGAACGTGCATTTTCGGTGGAATCATTATGAAAGCGATTGTTGAATGTTACTCTTCTGCGCTTCTGATAAACTGATGGGATCGCTTTGCTACAGTCAACATGACTCTACAAAAGTATTCGCAGATTTAATTCTTTAGAGTTAGAAGAGAAATTATAGAGATAAGTTCATAAAATTTCCATAGTGCAAAATAGGTTGATTCAGAAAATACATCAGCTTACGTATTATTTAAAGGATACCTAGATTTTATTTGAGTTGAAAAAAGTATATTCAAGGCACAGAAGTATCATTACAGTTATGTCAGAATCGATTAAGCTGATTTGCAATAGAACAGGAAAGGAAAGAAAGAAAGAAAGGAAAGCGTATTATATGATACAAGTGGGGCCACCTGTCGTATGTGCTGTATACACGACAGCTAGTAAACCAATTAAAGGCAAAGCAAATTAAAAAATAAAAAAACTTATAAAAAAAATTTAAAAAAAGAAAAGTTTAGAACCTGCGGAGCTGGGATTCGAACCCATGACCTGCCGAGTTATCGAATGCAAGCGCGCGCCTCTACTCACTGGACTACACAACGAACTGATTTGATTCATCTAAAGTCGTAAAAGACAAAAAGCGGACAGAAAGCAAACGCTTTTTAATCAGTCTGCGTTTTATATATAAAGATGATCAGATATGATACAATAGGAATGGTTAAGAAAAGAAAACCAAGTATGTATAGGTTAAAATAGGATGTAGTAGTAAGAAAGATGATAAAAGAGAAAATAATGAATATATTAGGCTAGAAAGTGTTTATACGTTTCAATTACATATACTTTCTTCAGATTTTATCTAGGCGTTGATCCATGCAAATAATCCCGTACCACCACAAACCTGTAATACTTGTGGAATTGACGGTTCAGAGCTTACAGACATTACTTCGTTCATTTCACTCAATTTACCAATGAATTTAAAGTTATCGTTTTTGTTAAATCTTTGCAATAGCAACCTTTCGATGCATTAAAATAATGAAGCACGCATAAATTACATCAAGGGATCTTACTATTTCAATGTGACAAATTGTATATTTGCAAATGACGTACTAAAGAAGCGATTTCTGTGATTGTTAGCCTAAAGTTAATAGCCAAGTTAATTACAGTCAAACCTTCTGAGCATCAAGATTTTCGATGAATGGATTTTGACGATATTTGAATGCTGATTGATATTTCCGTTCTACCAAACTGTTTTGACTTAGACAAAGCTTTACCTCGCTTAAAGGTAGCGAAGGCAGAAATTTCATCTGAAGTTGAAAAAGTACTTCATACATGTCAAGCGGAATCTTCCCGTCAGCATAGACTCCAGCCTGTGTGATAAAGATCAAAGCACTTAGTAGAGTATATTCCACTTCCAAATGCTAGCAACTGGAAATAATTTGCAGAACTTTTGCGCTCTCTTTTTGCGGAAAATGACTTAAACTCGAAAGCGGCTTAAATAGCATTACGGCAAAAATAGCTGCGGAAAGATGCATTTGGTGCTCCCAATCCGTAGAAAATGCGGAAAGAATGTTTTTGCCGATGTATGAATTGTGCAAATATTATTATTTTGCGTTTCGTTTTGGCACATGTTAAAGGTGCACACTACAAAAGAGCAGAAAAAAGGAGGCAAGCAGAGACAAAGGAATTGAGCGAAAGCACAACAGAGACAAGGGAATTTAAATCGCACATGCAAATGCGTTCCATTATGGCATTTTAACGCAAACTACACAACAGCAACAATTAAAGAACAAAAGATATAAAAAATGCAACAATGAAATGACAAGTAAGACAGTTTTGACATCAAAAATATGCTAAATACTGGAATATATGACAGCAATATGCCAACTTCCACACACATACAAGGTGACGTTCTTGAGTGTGGGTGTGTAGCTCTTATATAGAGAGGTGCATTTGTGCACTTGAGTGTGTGTGGGGCTGTTTTGGTTTGTAAAACTTTTGTACTTTACTTCAGAAGCTGATGAGAGAAAAAATTCCACAAGTGCTCGTATACCGCTTTTCTGTTTTTTAATGTGACCTTTTTGAACTCGAGGCTTACTCATGAAGAAAGCGAAGGAGTTTTCAACTAAAAGAAAAGCTGAACAAAAACAGTACCAAAATATATTGCACTTGATTTAAGATGATGCAGAATGATCATTTGGCGCTTTTAATCTGAGTGTGGTACAATATATTCTTAGATTGAGTTAAAGTACTAATGGTGGTCAAACTCATCAAAGGGTTCATCCGGCAACACGAAATATTATAGACGTGCCGGGATAACTGATTATTCCTTGGGCCATAAACAAGTAATTCATATAAATTAATTTAATTTAAGCTATAAAGCACTCACAACAATCTCGACCGACAGTCCTCGGATGATTTGGATTGGTGTGTGTTGACAATGTTGCAAATTGGATGTAAACAAAAGGTAAGCCACGAGAGCTATCGTGTGACTGCTGTCGTCTGCTAAATGTGGGGCATGCCACACTTACGCAACACTGCTTACAACAGCAGTTTCTGTTACGACTTGCGCAACTGAGAAACGCCTCAACTGATGAAATTAGTGCAAGGCGATGTAACAACTTATAGGTTTTCACAACAACAGGACAACAAAGGAACTCTAGTAATCCCTAAGGGGTGAGATATGTATCCACGTGCTTCATTACGAGCTTTGTCATTCGTGAATAATATAACATCAGTTTTTGATAACAATTTATTTACTTGCATAATTTTTCACTTGCAATAACTAAAACATGAATTGGGGCACATAACCGGCAATAGTAATTTTAAGTGCATATATTGCTTTGCAATTAATCTCGTTAAGTTGTCGCTGCCCCTCCGCTGATGCTGCAAGCTTGCCTCTGCGACACAAAAACGAAATCACGCAATGAAAATGATGCGCAACACAACAGCGAAAAGGTGATTGCGGCAGACGCAAAAATGCGCAAATAAAAAATAGAGAAATGATGTCAACTCATGAAATAAATGCAAAACATTAGACGCTAATGGCTGCGGACGCGTCATGTGGCAAGTGCCAAGTGCGATTGAATTGGCCAAGTGCGATGACAGCGGACAAATTGCTCAGGCAGCGATTGAATAATAGTTCATCATAAGGCAAACATTTTTTCCTGCATATGTCCGTTTTCATTTGAAAAGCCTATATGTATGTGTGAGTTACTGATGGCAGAGGACGACAAGAAGCGGACAGAACTTTTAGATGTACAATGCGAACGGACTAAGACATACAACCCTGTCGCGAACAACTAGACATACAACCTTGTTACAAACAAAAGCATGCAACCCTGCCACAAATGAACGAATAACAAAAACGAGGAGTACAACAGAAAGAGTCGACCAGAACGTATCAACAAATTTCATCTCAATATTTAATAAACATTTAATTGTGAACATCAACAAGTGCAGTTTATTTAAACGTGGCACCAACCGCATCATCGAGTGGGACATCCCTAAAGGAATCCCACATTACATTTTAAGTCGTACGGCACATTTGACTTGCCCGAATGTTGTGACACTTAAATGATTGACCGGCACCATTTCGCCACATAAATAGGTAAGTAAATATTAATCCGACATTTTGAGCAAGAATTCTCAATAATCTGACAGTTTTTGCTTGTACATACCTTTTAATATTAAATAGATGTGATATCTATTTACATGTCATTTACTCGTCCAAAAGACGTTCTTTTGTAAATGTTTAGATACGTTGAAATCGAGCTACGTTGATTCACTCTCATATCTCTGCTCACCAAGGTCATTTGGTGTAGGATGCTTTTCATCGATAAAACCCGCTGGACACTTTCAAAGCGGTATTTGTGCAGCTTATCTCGCGGCCTACCAATTTATTTACTTATGCATTTACGAGTGTGAGAGTGCGGCACATGCAAATAAATCATGAAGGGGTCATGAGATCTGACTAAGCAGAGAGAGAGGGGCTCCGAAATCAGATGCGCAAGCACGTGTGCGACAACGACAAGTGTCATAATTGCCGTGCAACAGAGTAAAGGGGGCTGGTCGGGTCGGGTCAGCGCTGAGCTAGCAAACTAAGCTAAAAAAGAGTGAAACACAATGGAAAAAAAAAGAAAAATCCGAGTGACACAATAAATTATGGGCAAACGGCAGAGGCAGGGTGTGTTACAATCCAGTCGGCATCCACAACGGCGGTTACATAATATGTGCATCATAGTGTCGCAATGAGGCGCGGCGCTCGAGCGCACGAATACACACACACACACATTTTGTGTCAATATTTGTGAGTAGCTCGAGAAGAGGCGACGACAGCATCCAGTCGGCTTCGCACATATTTAGAAATTGCGCAAAATACTTTTCACATTAACGCATGCCTCTAGATTCCCCATATGTATAAACCCAACTCCCCCCTCCGCCCGTATATCTGACACCCAGTACACATGTGAAAATTCACTCCGAGTCGCACTTGCCGACATTTGTTTGCCGCTTATGCACGACTGCGTGCCGGCTCCAGCGCGCATGCCCAATATTGACGCTTTCTCCAGCCTAACAATTTCGCATACATTGCATGCGAACGACCCTGCTCCACGGCATAGAAATACACGCCTCCGTCGCCTGCGCGGTCTGTTGTCAGATGCAGTTTTGCAACCCAGCAACATTTCTCGCATATGATCTCGCCTCTTGCCTACATATTCGTCCCGTCCGCAGGAAGCTATTTAGCATTTGTTAGGCGCGAAAACAGGCGCTCGCCCTGGCAGTGGAGAACCTCAGCGTGAAGTTCGCCGACGCCGTGAATTAGCTTTTCGCCATGATGCATTGTTTTTCGGGTTTTACAAGTAGAACTGACAGACTGAGATCAGTTCGCATAATTTCCGTAATATAACCTGTAAAGTTGTCTAACGAAAAAATGCTCTCAGAGAGAAAATACAAACTTTTAAAGTATGGGAACGCACAAAACCATTTTTGTTGCAACGAAATGAAAGTCAAAATTTATTCTATATTTATGTCGCTAATCTGTTACTCTATTCATATTTCAACAGAGTGGGAGGAACACGCCCATTTTTATACCCTACACCTATGGTAATAGGGTATAATAATTTTGTGCGAAAATTGTAACGCATTAAAGGAGACGTCCTAGGTATAGACATAAGTATATGGAAATGTTTAGAATCACTTTCTGTGTTGATTTCCGGTTGTCCGTCTGTCTGTCCGTCTGTCTGTCCGCTCTGGATAGAAAGAAGGAGTTGTTCGATTTGGACCAAACTTGGTACATAGTTAGAGTGAACCTTAACTTAGTTTAAGTTCTGAGATTAAACAAATCGGGCGAAGGACACGCCCATTATAAGCCTGTAAGTCCCACTACCTCGGTTTTTTGCTTTCAAATTGCTGTAATTTGTCTAATTACTCATTGAAAAGAATAAAACTTGGTATTCAAGTTAAAGGGTCGGTCATCTATGTCATACAAAAAAATGGGCGTGGTCCGCCCACTATATAGGCGATAAACGAAAAATCCTCTTAACTTCCATAATATATACACCAGAGCGTCCAGATTTGGGTATTTCGTGCCTGGTAGGAATGCCTTTCAATTCTCCAGAAATGGGCGTGGTCCGCCCACCATGGGGGCAGTAAAATAAATTTGCCAATCACATCTGTTGTACACCTGTCAGAGCATCAATATTTGGCATATGTAGTCCTATCTTATATATAAAACGCAGAGTGACTAAAAAGTGTCTGCCTGATGTTCACTTTCTTTCTTCTACGACTTTAGAGGAAAGCATTCAGTGCCCTGTGTAGCCCGGTGGGTAGAGCCGCGCGCTTGCACTCGGCAGGTCATGGGATCGAATCCCACAGGTTTCAACTTTTTTTTTTTTATTTTTTTATTTTTTACTTTGCTTTGCCTTTTATTGTTGCTAATTGTTTTACTAGCTGCCGTGTATACAGGCACACACGACAGGTGGCCCCACTTGTTAGGTATATCTTGTAGTGTGCCAAAAATGGGCGTGGTCCGCCCACTATGTAGATTGTAAATAAAATGCACCCACAATTTCAGTGAATTATCACCCCACTTGGGAACATGGTGTAGGGTATTACTCTGTCGGTGAAACCCGACTGATACTTCCTTACTTGTTTAGTACTGTAGAGAGGGCCGAAGTTTAATTGAATACTAAATATAATTCTTTTTAAGGAGGAGATGGAACTATAGGCCCATCATTGAACCGGTGGGCGTGTGGTTGAACCGATTTTTTTGCTGTGTTTCAAATTTGATTTAACTTGAACAACAGGTTCTTTTTCTTCTACGGCCACAGTCGGTCAGACGGACAACGGACAACCGAAATTCAGACGGAAGGTAATTCTTATCTAGTGTGAATGCGAGTGTTAAATTTTATATGTTGACACATGAGTACTTGGACTTCACGCCCAAAATTGGGCCAATTATATTAGCTTCACCCGAGTAGCATTTTCAATTGAAATTCGCTGCTTTGCAGGGAGTCATGCCCGCCTGCTTATCATCAATGGCCGCAATATGAAAGAAAATTCAAAACGCTTGAAAATCGTTTGCGGCTGCCAACAAAGCTGGAAGAAAGAGCAGTGTGGAGGAATTGATTAATTGCAATGCAATTGCACAACAATGGCCAACAATGGGGAAGTGTTAATAGCCCTAATAGCAAGAGCGGCAAACGGTGCCACTAACGCGGCGCGATTCCACGGCACTTGTGGCTTTCAATTTAGTTTCAGTGCATGCAGCCCGCAGCAGAAGCACTTGCACCGCAGCCGTTGTTGACGGGGAATGCAGGTACTCAAAATTCGGCACAATCGATTCGAAAAGGTTATTTTCCACTTTCGCGCTAAGTGGCATTTGCGCGGGGTGGCGATGAAAGGCAGCGGCCGCTCGAAGATGCTGGCGACGCGCACCAGGGTACTCGCAGCGCATGTGCTCACTCAGTCAAAAATCAGTGAAAGTTAATTGAGCACACATGACAGCAGATGCGAGTGGCGACGGTACCGGCGGCTGCGGCTGCGGCTCGTGACGTGACGAAGGCACGGTCCGCCAAACTGTTTTGGGTGGAGCAGCCGCAAACATAAAGTAAATTAACAACAGCAAGACGCGCTGACAAAAATGTGAAACGCAGGCAACAAGGCGCTGCGGTGCGTGCGCATGCGCAGCACAGATTCCCCTTCCAGTCGCATGCCGAGGCGTAGAACTCTCGTCTTTTGTGTCTCTGTCATGCCACACAGTGAATCAGGTACCTGGCTGGGTTCAATTAACCGGAAGGCGTTGTTCGATCTGCTCTGAACGGGAGCACCACCGCGAGCCGGAAAGCAACGTGCGGTGCGACTGCTGCCCAAGCTCTTACACAATGTTGCTGCACTTTACCGCATATGTTGCAAGTTTATGTCTTTTTGGAGAAAGTTGCAGGTTGCAATATTTTCCTTGCCTTTCCAATATCTTCCAACACAACTAAATTCACTTTGCCAGCTTTAACCAATTTTATGCTGAGTACAATACAAGGTCGAGGGGTCTTATATTTCAAGTATATCGTTTTGCACAAGTTAACGGGACCTACATTAACCGAATCCGAACGGAGTTGAGAAGCTTTTCATGGCAAAGATTATTCTCGGAGAATTGCCAATTCATCGCGAGAAGTGGCGCCGCGCAAAGAAACAATTTGAAAACAAATGCTCTTTGCATTAGATGTTATGTGCCCCAGCTGAGAGTTGAACCGAGGCGATTCCGCATCAGCGACCAAGCACTTAGACTACATACATTTATGATTCTTCTTTAAGACTAGGTCAATTTTATATATATAATATTCTTAGAATGTCCGCCATTTCATTTTAAATACGATTTTAAAATAGAACGGCTCAAAGACGAGTACATTTTATACTGTTTTTATACCCTACACCTATGGTAATAGGGTATAATAACCTTGTTCTAAAATTGTAACACATTAAAGGAGCCTTCCTAGGTATAGACATAAGTATATAGAAATGATCAGGAACACTTTCTCTTTTAATTTCCGGTTGTCCGTCTGTCCGTCCGTCCGTCCGTCCGTCCATCCGTCTGTCTGCGTGTTCGGAAAGAAAAGAAAGGAGGTCTGATTTGAACCAAATTTGTTAGACAGTCACAGTGATCCTTGGTTTAGGTTAAAGTTAGTCAAATCGGTTGAAGGACTACCTCGGGTTTTTTTCGACTAAATTGCTTTAATATGTCTAATTACCCATTCAAAAGAATAATACTTGGTATTTAAGGTGAGGTGTGGACCCTCTGCGAAATATCGAAAAATGGACGTTTTGCGCCCACTATATGGGCGGCAACAATTTTCCGGTAAAATGGCTCTCAATTGACTACTTATGCATTTAAACGAATAAAATTCCCGAGTTTAGATATAGGTCCTACCATATAAGAAATTGGGCGTGGTCCGCCCACTATTTAGGCGGTAAGATTAAAATCCTCATAACTTCTGTAATATACACACCAGAGCATCCACTTTTTGGTCACTTCATTGCAGGTGAGAATATCTTTATATTCTTCAAAAATGGGCGTGGTCCGCCCACCATAGGGGCGGTAAATTCAATACCTCAATCATTTGTGTTGTATACCTGTCAAAGTATCCATATTTTGCATATGTATATAGTCCTATTAGGTATATCTTTTAGTTTGACAAAAATGGGCGTGGTCCGGTCACTCGGTTACTTGGTATAGGGTATTACTCTGTCGGTGAAACCCGACTGATGCTTCCTTACTTGTTTTATTTGAATCCGTTTATATAACACTGGGCATTAAGTAGCAAGAGACATGCCAAAAGGGCGATAAGAATCAAGAGTCTTGAAAAGAAATCTGTTGAGTACCTTTTGGAAATCAACTAATTACTTGATAGCCAATGAGTGTAGTAGATACGTGAAAATCGTAAAACTGCATTGGCTACGCCTACGTCGCCGTCGAGTACTTAAATTCTATAGATATTTGTTTAACTTATCGTCACCTTTCGATGAGCGTATGAAAAATGTTAAGTTTATGTGTCTACCATGCGCTTGTAAAAGTAAAATTTTTACGACTATCGTCCTTTGACAGAGACTGTAACGTGTGAGCACAATTTATGTAAGTGTCCCGCAATCTGCAGACTTAGGAATATCCATTGTACTACGCTGCTCAATGTCCCCTAATAAAATGTGGAACACGAAACTCTATATATGTAGTGCTACTTTTCGTTAAGCACCTACCTACCACCTATGCCAGCACAATCGACTCAGAGCTTTAAAATAAATAATAGTATCGTCTTTCGTAAGCCAACATTTTAGTTATCTTTCTGTATGATATCGTTTTCATGGCGCAGCCGTTGCTCAGTGGATAAGTGCTCGGTCCCTTATGCGTGGGGTCGCTGGCTGAAATCCCAGCCGACTCATATCTTCTGACAAAAAACGAAGTTCGTTTGTTTGCACGCGGCGCCGTCTCTCGCGAGCTATTTGGCAACCTTCTGAGAGTATTCTTTGTCATGAAAATAAAGCTTCTTAATTCCGTTCGGGCATGGCTGTAGAATAAATGTGGACGTCCCGTTATCTTCTGCACACACAAGTTCATGATGGAAAGCTAGAGAAAGAGTTGTTGCATCAATTATTTATTTTTATCTTTTCAATGACCCGATTTATTACGGCGTTCTATCAATATATATCATGACATTATATTTGTTATTCTATAAAATGAAGTGTGCCATGGCTTGAACCTGGAACTCATCGCATTAGGCACCGAGCATACATCAGCTGCGACTGCGCCGTGATCTTATTTTGTATGAACATTAAATATTTTTAGCTATATCACTTTTACCATTTGTTGCATTTGCCTGTTTTGTATTCGATGTAATTTTTGTATTTGGTAATATGATTACCCCATTTTCTCAAAAAAAAAGCATACGGTCAATATACATACTGTACGATACTTTTCGAAAAGTCGTGGAGCAGCAGAAATGCCAAATTACGCACTCCCAAGTGAAAACGAAAGTTATTTCGTGTGCGCCGCCCAGTCACGCCGTGTATTTATCACCCGGCGCGACCGCGAAGAGGTATTTCCAACAATAACAAAGCACAAAAGCGGAACCATTCATTGAACGAGATCGAAAGTCCGAACGACCGCAAGAAGCGAGAAGAGCGTAGCCAGGCGCGAAAGCCAAGCAGAAGAGAGATCGAGTGGAAACGTTGAAGTGAAGAAACTATGTGGAGGCAGACCGGTGCGCCAAGCGGCGCACACACCTGACGCGCAGCAATTGAAATGCTGCGCACAGAGCACGGAAAAATGCTTCGGCTGCTGCTGCCCTCTCCATTGCTGCTGCTTCTTCTTTTAGTGCTTACATCATAGTCGCAACTATTTACTTTGAGCATGCGTACGTGCACCGGCGGCAGTTAGCTCTTTGCCAGGCAGTGATGCCAAATTATGAAATCCTTCGATTTGCTCGGAATGGAAAAGATGCCATTGCGCAATCCCCTGCAAAATTAATAAACACAGTTTCCAAAAAAAATCAGATATTTACTAAAGAATGTACTTTGTTGAGCATTTTAATTAAAAAAAGAGAGGCAAGGAAAAATTAAACTCAAACGCTAAAGAGGGTAGTTCTGGTACGGAACGCTATTTTCGCGAGCCCTACTCGCAATTGACTGCTTTTTATAAGATGATATGAGTTGCCTGGGATTCGGAACTGCGACTCTGCGCATTAAGGACCGAGCTCGTATCCACTATAAGGCGGCTTATACTTGCTCCGTTATAATAGTAATCTGTTCAAACAAACACAGTTAATAATTAAATTTAGTGTTGTCCTCGCCAATTTGGTGCTTATAAACGTAAAACACTCTGTGATCTACAATAGGAAACCAACTTCCGTCGTGTCTCATGGGAAGTGGCCGTTATTTCATGAGCAATCCAAATAAAGGAATACAACGGCAGAAACCAGCTGGAAACATATGGTGACTGCAGATGTAAAGATGCCCCAATTATCCGATGACACAATTGTCAAACACGCCACACACCAAAATATTAAAACATTGTCCGTTGCTGTTGCATCTTTCAGATGCAAATCTCTTCCGCAATTCGCGGAACAATGCATTGCGGTTGCACAGCTCTGCCTATTTGCATATGAATTCACAAATTATTGAGGGGCATTAACCAAAAACGGTCCACCTTTTTTTCGGGTAAAATGCAGTGGCCTGCTGCCAGCAGGAATGACATTGACATTTTCCAAATACTTTCTTTTTACCAACGGCGAATCTATTTCATTGATATATTTCTGCATGCGAAATATTAAATACCATTGGTCATAAGATATATGTGTATATAGTCGGAATAGCTATAACTTCTTCATTTAGATGCCACGGTTTTAATTTCAGCGCAGCTTATGAAAATTCTGGTAAGCTTTGTGAAGAAATATAAAGCAAATGGCCGTTGCTTGTGAGTTTTAAATAGTTAGGGGTGATAGAATATTTCTGTGAAATCGTAACTATTATACTTATTTTTCAATAAAGATATATATATAGATTGTGATCCAAAATATTTGTTTATTAAAATGAAACTCAGTAGAAAATGCTAATACATAGTTTAAAATTTTTCTTAGAAGTTTTCGCGTGATGGAAAAATCTGCGTGACAGTTCTAAGTTACACAGGGTCAATAAATTCTTTAAATAATTCGTAAAATAATCTTGCAGTGCATTTAGATATATGTATATGTTATAAACCAAGCGACACATGAACTACTTAGCTAGAGAAGGAATATCCGAAAGCTTTATCGGACCAAACCTTTCTACGGACTGCCATGGAGCTCCATTCGGCATAACCGTAAACTCTGGCTTAAAAGTACCAGATTGCAGATTACTGGCAGGAAAGAAAGAGCATACAGGCTAAAACTATTATGCCACAAACTTTTTAGAATAGAACAATATAATTTTGATCGGTTTGGCCAGAAACCATTCATGAGTTTTAATAGTAAAAATGTTTACGAAAAATTTCACAGTTGTGTTTCAAATCAAGATTGAATCACCGACAGTTGCTTTTAACGTCTTTAATAGTGTAAAATGATACGAAATTGTATCCCTTGAATCATAGGTCATATTACATACAAAAACTTGTATGGCATTTTCACTGTTATTCAAAAAACTTACGCATTGTCGGCTACAATCTTCATATGAAATTCCCAATTTACACACGAAAATATTTCTGTGGACAGTTTTCTTCAGAAAGTTTTCTTTGACAAATTCCTCCTTGTCTCCTTGCAAATATCAAAAATGTGAGGCAGCGAAGGTACAAGAAAGTTGGTAGGTACCTACTCGTCTTTGATAATTTGATAATTTATTGATAATTTTGCACAAATAAGATTAAAATCTTGTATAATACATCGAATTTATGTATAATATTCAATTAGAGATATAAATGTGTTGAGTGAATAAATTTTGATTATTTTTTAAAATATTGCTAACATAAAGATTTTGTTTATTTATTAATTAACTTATTACTAATAAAACTTAATTTAATTCTTAAGAAACTTAAATACTGCCAATTTAAAGCAATTTGTTTCCTTCTTTTGCCTACGAATTCGACTTTCAATAAAGAATAATTCTTCGATTTTTAATTGGGAGAAACCAATAATCTTTCAATTATAACCAACTATTTTAAATATTGCTTGAGAAAAAATTATTATTTTACTTGACTCTGACTTCAGGACAAATAGTAGTTAGTGTATGAGATATAGGTAACTAATATATTCTATGCTGGATTGTTTTTTGAATTGGTTAGAACTCTTAGAAACCGAATATGCTAAGCTTTCTGCCGTTATGTTGTAAATACCCTGCTACCCTGCTACCTACGAATATTTCCTTAATGTGCCTATATCTGGAGTTTTCCACCATTTCAGTTGATATCTTTAAAAATACTACTTGGAGACCTTAACCAATGCCCTCGTTATAATGTTTTACTTCAGAGAGTTTTTGAAATTATAAGGCTCATGCTAATTAAGTTTATATTGCTACACAGCTGAGTGCTTCAACATTTCTCCTATTTTGTAACTTCCTACTCCGATTCGGGGTACCGAAAATGAATCAGCGCTTGAGTAATGTCACTGAGTGAGCGGTAATGTCTCTTTCCAGCGTCTTTCGTTTAATACCGGGTATGTCCCAAAATTTTATAATACCGCATAACTTGAACGCTTTACGCACCATCAGTTACCGCCAGTGTGTGATGTGTCTTACATTCTGTCTGCATATGTATGTATGTATGTATGTATGTAGTATGTATATTTGTGCGTGGAGCTGCTGAAGCGGCAAAATCGCATGTGAAAGCAATTCCACCGCAACGAATTTTTATTTTGATAATGCTGACAATGCATCAAAACTTCGCATCAGCTCTGTCCTGACGATTCGACGGCAGCAGGTGGCAAGTATCTGAAAAATGCCAAAGCAGCTCACTCGAATTTGCTCAAAATGTGTTTGACACACGTCAAAATCCATTTTTGCCATTTTTAAAGTTTTGCCAGCAAGTGCCAAAATTTCATAAATTGTTTTGGTTTCGTTTAGCTGTTTTTGTATGGTATTTTTGGAAAGTTTTTATACACTTTTTAATCCTCTTTCGTGTTCGCTGTACTGGCATATCGGCTATGGTATCTTTGTGTGTGTGGGTGTGCGCGTTTTAGCCATAGTTTCATTAAGCTGCTTAAATTTCTAACGTGTTTTCTTATATCTTTAACTAGGTCTAATCTGGACGCCCTCTAGCAACAACATAAACAAAGCCAAGTATTGTTAAAATCTTTGGTAGCAGAGATAATTTAGCGGATTAAGAAATTCCATTAATAACTTTTACTGACGTTAATAACTTTTAACTTTATTTGCTTATTTACTTATAATATTTGCAGTAGGTTTTTTCGATCTTAACGTTTTTACGGCTATTAAATTAATACAACTTTTATTGGTTTAAAAGACAAAAGCAATGGGTATTAGAATAATATATAATAAATGCATAAATTCATAGAAATGTTTGATATTTTTAAAATCAATGCTATATTTCGTAGTTAAGTATGTATTTACAACGTAAAAAAAATAGTTAAATTTTTTAGATCTTTTATAAAACAATGAATCATCGACTTAGAGGCCGTACTTGTTACAAGAGAAGTTTTTTCAAACCAATTATACACGCCTCAAAGTTATACAAAATCCTACAAAATTTTTATTGTTGGAAATTCTGTGACCTACCAAGATCTTATTTCAATTTTAAAATAAGCCTGTATTAATTTGAAACTAAAATTGCATTCAATTCGAACGGCTTTTCTATTCCAATTAGTTTTTTCCTCTGTAATGAACAATGCTTGAAAAAGGATTCGAATCTGTGAGAGCTTTTAGAACTTTTTAATTCTTTTTCATAGAAGTTTCAAATAGATAATAACCACTTAAAATTCCTTAGAATCAGAGTGGTATTCCACCTCCAATCTAGTCATAAATACATTTCCATGCTGATTAGCATACACTCTGCGAATATTGGTTTTTTAAAAATTGTAATTATCCGTTCTTCAGGGTTGGAATGCCGGGGTATAGCCTCATCAGATGTCCAGTACAATTAAGAATATTTGATTTGTGCTGGGGTTTTTTGCATGTTTCTTTCTGGAACTGGATTTGAGTTTGATGACGATAATAAAATTGGTTTTAGTATTTTTTATGTAAGGATTTCTCTGTCTAATGAGGATAAACTTTCTACTTGGGTGCTTTTGTGTGCAACTGTAATTCAATTTCATTCAATGTAATATTCAATGCTCGATCTATAATAAATTAAGTCATTACAAAATGTTTAGTTGTAAAATTCCATGCAAGTTTAAAACACAATGTTAATCACTTTCCCTAAAGTTTTTATGTTGATGTCAATATGAATTTCTTGCAATTCCGCGTATTTATGAACGGCGCGCAGACTTCTGCTGAAGTGGTTGCGTAACCGACTCTTTTACTTTCATCGCCGCATTTTTTCTCTTATCGAGTTTAAAAAATTCGGCGCCATAGCAACTTAGACTCGATTAACAATTAAAAACTCATAAACTGCACACTTCAAGAGGTATTTAACATTTGATGCGCTCGTTATCCGGCGAGATATTCCCACGCACTTTAGATGCCAACGATAACCCACGCACTCTGTGTACGGAAGCGAAGAAGACTCGCCGGGCACGAATGCTTCAGGAACTCAAAAGAATAGCGAGAAAAGCAACCACACAACACTTAAAGTCAAAACGCTGCAATTGAATAAACGTTAAGGCGCTGTTGGATATCGACGCTTGCCACCGTGATTTGGGAGATACCAAACTGAAGAACCCTTCAGCTGGAAAAAATTATCAATTAGTTGTGTTTCGAGTTGATTTGCTGTGGCTTTCTCCGCAACGCTGGAAGCGAAAAGTGCGACTTTGAGGTAGGAAGACAGAAAGGAAAGGAAGAGTACCCAGTTTGAAGCATTTCGCACCAAAATCGTAAGCAAAATCGAAATTTGTTTTAAAGATATCGCTGTCGGCATTCAAAACGCTTTGCCGCAAGCGCTGCGAGTCATTCTGCTGCTCTTTAATTCGCATTTGCAAATGATGAATTGTTATAGCCGAAATTTTAAAAATGATATTGGTTCACTTTCGTTGGATAGAGACATTTTTGTTGTAAGCTTTCGGTTTGCGATTTGTTATTATTTGTGATTTTTACTGCTTCTGGGCAAACTGGTACCAGAGCTCCATCGCTCAGAAACGCATTTGACTTTCAGTTTCCACGGAGAGTGTCAGCAAATGATATGGCATTGAATGAGTTGTCAATAAATCAGCAAATGAACGATATTGTATCACAAAAATTTCTTGACTCAGTCATCAGAAACACGTCAATAAATCTACATATATGAATAAGACATTAATATTTGCATTGTACAGAAGCTTAAAGATAAGCAACTCTGGCATACAAAACATTGATGATAGTAATCTCTAAGTCCAGAGAGGTATCTTATCTACCGTGAACAGAATAAAGCTTGAAGTGTACATGGAAAGTATAAATAACGGTAAATTATTAATAAAATTGCAATTATTCTTAAGGAACCCTAAATATAATTTGGTTTCCAGCTGCAGCTTAACTGGTTGTTCTGATAGCCCACTTTATCATGCCTGAGTATGAGTGGGGTTTAATTCAGAAATTTTGTAGCTGTACTGTTTAGACCGTAGGTTGTAATGTTTGAGGTTTGAGGTTTTTACCATATATCAACCATACTTTACTTAGGCGGTTCTATTTTATCTAACTGGTTTGGATTTTTGAGTAATGGAATATGGTGAGAAATAACTTAAGGGCTAATAGAAACCAGCGAGCCATGGTATGGTTGATACAAAGAAGGCTATATTGGTATGGTAAAATCGATTCCAAGTTATGTTGTAATCTTTCCAATATACATAGTCGGATGCAGTGTAATAACATACGATATTATTTATAGGACAATGTACAATTTATAGGATACATTCTTATTAACTGCTCTGATATTTAACCCTCTACGAAATGGAGCACTATCGGGAACAACTGCACAATATTTTCAGAGCTTAGCCTTTCAGATCTCATAAGCTGTTATTGTTATTCTATGCATTCGCGCACAAAGCCGACAGCCCTATTAGCTAACGCTTTAAGTTTATGATAATTTTAATTGTAATAAATAAATCAATAATAATAATAAAATTAGACCTTCACAAATTACTAACAAGGATGGATTAAAAGAAAGTGTTTCGATTTATAATTGTCCAATCCACCAACAAATATTGATCGAATAATGGCTAAAAAGAGCACAGCTTTTTAACAGATACAATTTCCCACAGTTTAAAACATTTCTTTCATGCATCTATAAGTTTAAAGCTCTCAAAGTAGCCGCAATCATCTGAAACAGCGGAGTAACAGCAAAGACAACAAACAAATGCTAGAAACTCATTAATCGCTCCAATCAAAAAATAACTAGCGAACGCATAAACAAACAAAAAAATAACAACAACTGAATTATGCTGTAAATACTCTGAAGTAGCAACAACAACACTCATTAAGGGCAAAACCGGTGTGGAGCTGGTGCAGGCGACACGCGTTCACATGGCATTTAGTGGCGGCGCGAGACGTGGCGTCTTTACTCCACTTGAAACCGCGCAGCAGTTACTTTCCTTTCCAGCACACTTCAAGAAATTGTGCAAGAGATGGCCATCGCCATCGCCACAGACACTTGGAGCTGCCATGGGGCGGCAAAAACGTCGCTGCGTTGGAAAACGAAAGAGCCAAAAAGAAATGAGACGATTCCAAAAAAAGAGAACGATACGCACACGCGACCGGAGAAAAAAATGTATCGGTGAAAAACGGTATAAAGCTTAAGGCGAGCCGGCGGATGGCTCTTTCAGTCTGACTTCGGTGCTGACTTGGGATTTGAACTGTGAGTTGGCAGCGGCGGCGCATACGTGAGACTGGCGCAGAGGCAACCGCACGCGATGTCGTCAACTGCAAGTGGCATTTGGACGGCCACTCTACTGCTCGTGGCCATGTGGCATGCGACTGCGGCGAAGAACGTAGCTGCAACAGGTGAGTGCAACCACGACAGGTGGCCCATTTACTTAGTGCTTAATCCGCACTTGCGCCCCTTTCAGCCACGCCACAGAGGGGGAACGAGCTAACGCCAGATGCCAGCCCGCGGCAGTACCCGCCCTCCTTCGGCATGGGGGGTGGCTTCGGCGGCGGTGGCTGCCCGCTGTGCGACTCTTCCGTGTATAGCTACTGCTCGCACAAAATTGTACACGACGCCTGCTGCTGTGATTTTCCAGGTGACAAATCGGCCCACTTCCAGCAACAACTAAACCATTATCCGTTTTATAATTGATATCATTTTAATTATGCCTTTATTCCATTTCATCTGTGGATTCGTTATTTTGACGCACTTTACTAGCCCAACTGAAGCCACCGCAGTGCTACTACTACGATTGCGCTGTGCTGTACGCCAAATCCTGCTACGAGCACATGCTGATTAAAAACTGTTGCTGCAATAATCCCTACCGATGATCGATTGTGAGCAAAACTTCAATTTGAAATTTGTTTTAGTTGGTAAAGCGTTTAAGCGTTTAAAGTGCTTTAGGCATTTAAGTCTTTTATATCTATTATTTATTGTTGGCTAATTAAATAAAAATTATGGAATTTTATAAATAATTTAAAAAATTAATTTAGTTTTTGCGATGGATGAATAATAGTGTTTGGAATTAGGTTAAGCTTTCGAACGGACCAATTAAATTTATTTTATCGGAACAATTAAGTAGCGAAAATTTTGCTTTGGAAATTTCGAGTCCAAACATTTTGTATGAGTAATAATAGTACAATACATTTGCTTAAACAAAATGTAAGCGACTTGATTCAGGAAAACGGGCAGACGCGAGTAATTAATTTTTCCCCTAATAAAACAATAAATATTCGGCACAACAGCCCGTGTGCGCTAAGGTCCAGCTTCCTCGCATCAGCTTTTTTTATTTTAGCACAAATTAATAGGACCTACAAATATCCGTTTTCGAACGGATTGATAAGAATCGGATCGCAAAGAAACGATTTGAAAAAAAAATCTTATATTAGATGGTATGAGACCGGTCTTGAACCCCGGCGTCCCACATCAACGACCAAGCACTTGTCCACTGAGCGACCGCGACATATTTTTTTCCCTTCTTGCAGAATTTATACGATTTTCTAATGCAACTGATTAAAAGTTGAATTTTATCGCACTCTGTGATTTACCGCAGTTTTTTTTTATATCTGGATAGATTGATTTTTTGTGGCCAATATAATCGGTTGGTTCCTTGGCTTATGCTATATAATTTTTATCCAAAATAAAAGTTATTCTTCAAAAAGAGTTTAAAAACATGCAAAAGTCGTAAGTATGAAATGCTCGAACGTTGCTTTTTTAGCGCGTTTAGAGTGAGATGCCCTCCTAATTGGATTATCTATATATAATATAATTTTGAAAACATATTTCTTGAAGTATTTTGATGTAAGTGCAGCAGCAATAACTAATATAAATTTTTTCCTTAATTTTCAAGACTTCACTAAGAGCCAAAAAGGCAACGGGATGGATAAATTTTTACAAAATAGGTATCTAGCAAATGCCCATGTGGGGTTGTTAAATGTATATATATATTGCCAACATTGCCAGTAGACAGAAAATATTAAAACCTACATTACATTATACATTATACGCTCTGCCCAGTGCATTAAAGATTGCGCAATTATTTGCTTCACAGTTTCGACAGACGCCAACAACAACGCTCGTATAATTATAAGATTTGCCAGATTTGAGATGATGTTGCGTAAAAAATGTATGATGAGCAAAACGATCAATTAATTAGCAATCAGTGAAGGCACGGCGATCAGGCGATATCCTGAAGGAGTTAATAAAACATGACAGCCTCTCTGCTCCAGCAGCACCAACAAAAAATGAATCATTTGATTAGCAGCTGCTAGGCATTAATTAATTTGGCTGGCCAGGCACACACACGGGAGCACTTCGTAGCTTCAGTAATATTAAATAAGGCTGGGGAATAGATTGAGACACATGCTGGCCGTCCGGCTATCCAGCCATACAGAGCCAAGCTCGAAATGAGTGGCGGAGCACATTGAAAACTGAATTGGTTTGACGCACGCACTTAATTAAGTGTGATTGATGTGGAGAAGTGCAGAGCCGAGAGGGACGGCATGGACCCATTGAAGACATTCAAATTATTTGCAAGCTCAGCGCCAAAGTTATAGCCATTAAACTGAAATTCAGTGCCGCTGGCGCGCCGAAATTCATTTGAAGAATCAATTTTGGGCAAGAAAGAGAAAAGTGCGGCAGTACTTCGGCAGATCTCAGCTTAAAATGCGCAGTAAAAAACTGAAATCATTGCCAAACTTTTTAGATTATATTTTATTACAAAATTGTCTACTTAAGGAGAAAGAGCTGCCAGAGGCAACTGCTTTTTTGTGCTCCCGCTGACAGAAATAGCACACAAGATTTGAGTAATTCGATTCAAGTTGTGGCGCGTTGCCACCCACACCGACGTTGACACAGGCCTTTGCGGCCGCCGGCTGGGATACAGATTATTGGGACTGGTGCTGCCGTTGCTTCCCGCGAAGTATCCTTGTGTAGCGCTGAAATTGATTTGCGAACTTTTGTGCTCAATTTCTAGCCCGCCCCCGCTCCCCAAGGCGCACTCTTTCACCAGTCGCACGACACTTCGTCCGCACTCATGTTTATTCATGCATCATTAATAAAATTGTATGTCGCACGCTCGTTCGAGTTTCTGCCTCCAAAGCCGAACCCGTGCCGCTGCCATCTCTTAAGCAAATACGATTCCCGATAAAATGATTTAAATGTAAACTTTTGTGATTTCTACCCAGCTGACTCTACATCAGTCTTAGCTTCCGCTCCCGCCGCGGTGCTGCCTTTCCGCCTCCGGATGTTTCTTGACAATTTTCTGTTTTCAGTCTTCGATTTTTGGAATTCGGCATTTTGGAATACTTGCCTTTGTTTACATAATTTCTTTTCACTTGTGCATCAAAAGCAAATTTTTCATCGTTAATGCAAATTTTATTTATTTATTTGCTTTTGTAGATCTATCAGCGGGAGCTCATCGTATCTGGGAAGTTTTATAACGTAGTAGTATCTGCTGTTGCGTATCGACGACTGCTCATTTGTTATTAACCATGTGTGTGTGCTGCTGTGTATTAGTTGGGATTTGTGAGTTTCCCCTTCCTCTCGTCAGTTAATAGAGATTTATGTTAATCAAGTCAAGCAGCCAGTGAATCCACTCAACTAATTCCAAACCGCTCAGCGAAATTCTTATGTAATATGCTAATACCGCGTCGTGTTATGAAATGCTCAGATTTATTGGCCAACTGCAATTGAGTGCAAGGAAAGTTGTCTGCGACTATTCGAAATATTTACGAGTAGTCATAACAGTAAAGCGAACAGTTTTACAAGCGCTGAAGTTTTACACTCAACCAATTGTGCTTTCGGGAGCTGTGAATCGACTTGTTAATACCATCAGAATAGTAAGTACTTTCTTCAGACAAGATATTTTCTATAGAACGTTCTGCAATGTCTACTTTGGATCTGTTGGATTACGTTTTCCAAAGATTCAAATGGTAATGGCTGCAGCTAGTGCTCCTATCCTTAAGTTATATAATAATTGTATTATTGTATAAATTCTTAATAATAATAATAATAAACGGTGTTTTCTATTGAAATGGCAACAAAATTGCAACTTCTGATTCAAAATATATAGCATGTTAACACTTTAAAATCTTATAAAGAAGCAAATCGAAGTTTTTGCTGCGAAATTGAAAACGGGCCAAGCAACCGAGATTTTGGCAAATTTTGTTGCAGCAATAACTGCCATTGAAGTTGCTAACAAAAGATAAATTTGTTTTTTACTTAAACAATTAAGCGCGCTTCCACGACTGCCATCTGCTGCCTCGGACACTGCATCCGAATTGCTGGAAAATCACAAAAGATGAGTCGCAAATTTTACGAATTTTATATTTTTTGCTTGCAAAATTATATAACTTCGTGCAGCACACTTTTTACAAATGAGCTTATAGCGATGTGTTGTTGTTTTGGTTCGGTTTGTTGCTACAAATATGCGGAATAAATTGGCTCGCACCTTTGAGGCCTTTAAAATTCATTTAAACAGCAACGGCGACATTTCGCCTCCGGCGTCTTCCTGTATTTGTTGTTTCACACATAAACATACACACACACACACACAATCACACGTACCTTTGTCACGGAATAGTTTAGCTGTCTATAAATGAATTTTGTTTTTGTTCATTGTTTACGTTTCCATATTTATGCATAATATTTGTGTTGACTCGTGTTGTTGTTGCTTTGGTGTGTGCTTTGCTGTTGTTATCTCAGTGTAAACTAAGGAACTTTCTTTTTTAATTTGGCGTCTTTATAAATAAACTTTTATTGCTTATGCAGAAAAAGTTTATGTTTTATTGTGAGCCCGCAACCGAAAAAGCAATCAAAATCAATTTTGAATTTTTGAAGTTTGAAATTAATAAAAAATATTAACTAGTTTGCAGTAAGAATCAGATAAACTTAGTAGCTAAACATGTATGAAAAACCACAGTGCCCCTCTTTAGGCTTTAAAGCTAAAATTTCTATATACCCAAAAACTGCAGAATCATTATTTAAGATGTGTCAATTTTTAGTTCAAAATTTTGGAGGGAGGGAATCTTCAAAAGATACAGCTCTTGACACTGGACTTTTACTGCATAAAACCTACCCCATATTTGAAGATAATAGATCAAATCAGGCTTCCATTATGGGTTCTTTTTAGCCTACGTCAAAGACTTTACATTCAGATGTCCGTGCCACTTTCAGTGGCGCTAATAACATAACCCATAATTATCAGTATTTATTCATGTTCCTTTATGATAAACACAAAAAATTCCCAGATTGTGCATCGTTGACAGGGTCGGTTGTTCATATCGAGTGATCGATTGACTAAATATTTTTGTCTATGTTGTCGCAGCTGCATCTACACTCCTTTCGGTTATGTGCATATGTACATATTTGTATATAGGTATTTTAATGCAAATGGTGAGCAAGCGATATCTTTGCCATTTGTTCTTGCTTAGCAGTTATTTTTGATCTGATGCAAATTAAAGCTGTTTAGGCCGAACGCCCCTAGTACCATTTGTACCGGTTCGGCTGGAGCGAGGTGGCAACTTGCTGCTGTGTCGCCTGGGCCCGAGTGCTGTTAGCCGGTGGGGGTAAGCTGCGCTCGGACACTTGCGATTTACCACTCCAGCGAACCAGGTAAGCCAACGTTTCGCTGCTCCTCCATATGAGGACATATTTAAATATTCATATAATTTTCTGAACTTCATATAAGTTTTCTGCCTGCTCCTCCATATGAGGAGACAACCAGTTTATATATTTCTTAGCCAGTAAAGTTTCTATAACGTAATAAATTAAGTTGCATACGTTTTATAACGTGTATTGGAAATTTGGCCTTTAATTTCTTTTCGCTAATTTGCTGTAGTTTTTTTTATATCTTTTTCGTTCTTTTAAATCCTGCCCTTCCGACGCCGATTGAACCCGCAAATTTTTAAACCTATTTTGTTTGACGTCACATGCGCCAAACCCCTGCGACATACATACGTCGTTAAAAGCTGTACATGCTCATTTGTTTTATAATATCAAAATAAGGTTTCCACCGCGTTCTGCCAATGTTGTTATAACTGATAGGGGTTTTTTGAACCTAAAGATCAAGCGTCACATCCCATCGAGTTTCATAACGAATTATAGTACATCAGTTATGCCTTTGCAGAAATTGCCCTTCCCTTCTTATTCGCTAATATACATACATAAGTTGAATTGTATCTGAATTTGAAAATGAGTTCTGTAAGATACAGTATATGTAAATGAAATTGCTAACAAAACTCGCGCTTCTGTGAGCTTGCATGTGTGTTAGTGCATATCTGAATTCTTTTAAACAATCCTCAATATTGAATTCACAATTTGGCATTCCCAATTTAATTTTTGTAGTGTTTGTTGTTGTGGTTTTTGTTGTATTGTGTCAACGCAATCTTTTCAATTGCGACCATCGTGCCGAAATGAGGAAGTTGCGTCAATATTATTGAATCGTAGCAACACAAATACACATCCACACGCACCAAATCAGCTGTACCGCCACACGTACATTTTCGTGATTGCTGTTACTGCAGTCACCTTGATACGTTGCATACTTTTCAGCATTGGCGTCGATGCGCTCACCGCTCCCTCTGCTTCCACCAACAACAAACACACAAAATGTACGCTTTCTCGCATTTATTTCGACTTTTGTGATTTTTGCTCGTTCGCTTTCTCCTTGGTGTTGCTGTAGTTGCCATCATTGTGGCTGCAATTGAGTACCCTTTGGCGTTAATCGAATTGTGTGTGCGAATTGTGTAAATTTGTCATGTCATTTCAATTCGTCGGAATGTAATTCGCACCAACAATTGGCCAAGTGGTATTTTGATTAATCGGCGCTTCACTGGCGAACGTGCCAGCTATTAACACCGCAGCGTGTTGGCGCTTTTTGTTTGTTGCCTCCGCTTATGATCCTTCGTCCTCCTCCCCATGACAGGGATACTGTTTCTGTGACTATGGAAATGCACTGGCATCGCTCTTTCTTACACGGAGACAGTGAATTCAAATTTACATCTCGCACTGCATATTTTTAGGGGCACTGAATAAATGTTGCCAGTCAAAGATGCAGAAAGATCCGTCCTCACTGTTTATTTATGTATACATATATGTATGTGTTCTCATCTTGTGATAGCTGACTTGATGATGATTAAGTATATAGAACGGTTCAGAAGCTAAGCCTACAGACAATAATATAAATACATAGTAAAAAAACATTTTTCTTGTTGTTTGCGATAATCAGATTTATTAACAGTAAACTGAAATGTCATTGTAAGGACTTCGGGCGACAATGAAAAGACGGCTATTTTGAGCCTGTATATTCCAGTGAAATATTGCAGTAATCGCTAAAATCTTTATTGAAGATTATTATATGAAGTATTACAATTAAATTGAGATGTCTTAAATCGCTGTCTTCGCCCAGTTGCCCTCGATGTTCTCCGATTATGAGATTGTGAACTTTCTCATACGACGTCAGCTTTCCAAAGGAATAGACCGGCAGGAAGTAGATATCGCACAGGGCAGACCATCGGCGACAGGGTTGCATGAGCGAATGACAGACAAAGTAAACGCGAAAACAGCTGATCGTAAAGCAAAGTTGCATTCGTCGCAACAGTCATCATAAGCAGCGCTGTTAGCTCTTTACAAATTATTCTTGGTCTTGTGGACGCTTTTGTTTTTGCAAACGGAGCTCGTATTTTATAATGAAACTAGCTGTCCCGGCAAACGTTGTTCTGTCTGAAATAATTATTTTATTAAAAGATTTGTTTTGAAATGTCTTTCAACTATGCATAGCTATGGTAGGTTTTTTTTAATAATATGAAAATTAAGTACCGGAAGAATCGATTTTCGGGAATATTTCCACTCCGACAACAGCTATCGGCTTCAAATTGTCAAAATGTCAACGACTTTCTGCCAACTTTATTATTATATGGTGTGAATCTGGGCCAAATCGGTCCGTAAATAAGAATTTTCGAAAAAGAAAAAGTGGCTCTGCGGTGGATAAAATAAAAAAAACCATTCAGAGCAC
The DNA here is from genome assembly GCA_963457695.1 of Neria commutata. Classification (NCBI taxonomy): domain Eukaryota; kingdom Metazoa; phylum Arthropoda; class Insecta; order Diptera; family Micropezidae; genus Neria; species Neria commutata. The sequence continues at coordinate 20,175,700 of OY735249.1, read as the reverse complement.
CACACGAACATATGTTGTGAGTATAAGATCGATCACTTCTGTGGTTCAGCCGTGATGCTGCAACATACATACGCACCAACGTTTTTATATATTAAGATTATAACAAGCGCCATACAGCAGGAGATTGTTAGGTCAATGACACTCCCCCGGCCACCTTTGTTCAGAGCAGACGCACTCTATTCTCCTTTCGCTTTTCACTGTGCGGAAATAATGCAAAGGGTGATGCCTCTGCCGTCACGTCGCTCCTGTAACTAAGCTAATTCTAGTTGAATAATATAAATAATTTGGTTAATTACAATTATTTTGTAGCACAAAGCGCAAAAACACAATTTTCCACTTTGCACCCATCAAGGGCTCATTAGTATGCCTTTGTGTTGGTCGAGATTAGCTGGAACTACACAAGCAGCTCTATGCTCCCCGCTGCTGCACAACAGCGCCCCTTACGTTTATACTTAAATTATAGTTATTTCTCTTAGCTGTTTACATCGCTGGGACGACATGCATGCAAACTGCCAACAAGTACAAAAAATACTCCAAATACACACATATGTATACAATCACAAGGACTCACTAACTTACACTGTATACTTTTATGGCGGAAAGCAAGAGAATAATGGCAACACATAAATTTCACTGGAAGCACAACATGTCGCTCGACACCATCAACCATCAACATCAGCACAACACTGTGCCGAGGACTCAAGACCTGCTGGTCGCAGACTGGAGCAGTTAAGGACACTGCGCGCCGCCAAAGCCACAGCCAAAAGCTGAGTTAAGGACAACGCAGAAGTCATGTCAATGTGCTTTTAATGAGCGTATTTATGCCAAATGCCGCTGACAGCCACCACCCAAATGAACAATTCTGCACGCACGCATTCGCACTTGCACACAAGTGCATATGTCGACATTACGACAGAATGCCGCCATCGTCTTCTGCAATGAAGAACAGGGACCATAGCGAGCGCTGGTCGTTCTGCAGCCGGGCAGAAGTACAAAACGTTTGGGTATTAGCCATAAATTTTGTTTAAATGTACTATTCGTAGAAAACTAATTATGTATACATACGGCATATAAGAATACTCATCATGTCCCGGCGCTAGCTCTGTTGAAAGACAACGCCTAGCAGCAGGATATACATACATAGTTGAATGTTTACCCTCCGTACATCCGGCACATGCCTAGGATGTATAGTCCACTGATTAAAATTGGAGTAATACCTTCTCAAAGACAACGTCAACAATACTATTTAATATGTATAGTAACATATTGTCGCTTTATAAGCTGAAAACTCCAAATTTTAATCCCCCAATAATTATCTAACAAGTTAAGCTAATTTAAAATCGATAGTAGACTAAGTTTATTTCGTCTCGCACAGTCTCACTCAAACCAAACTGAACAACCAAGCGATAGTTCTACGACGAACGTCTTAATATGGCCTCCCTATATAATACCTAACGGTGGTCCTGGGAGGAGCACCCGTAAGGACATGAGGTAGTTTTAGCAGGTTCCAGTCACCAATGATTAAGGCTTTCGTTACTTTTCTCTTTGTTTAAAAAAAAAAACTTACAGGTTACTCCTTGCCATGCTTTAATGAGATTATTTTCCGCCAGTCTGCTCAACGCTGCATTGCCACGCTTGTGTAACCCTTATGTGTAGCCCTATTTTAACAAACGTGTTAACTCGTAATTTAAGATAATCGCGAACAGCACATTAATTTCACAGAGTGAAATTATTGTTATTGGCCGGTGCGCTTTGCTGTATTAGATTTGCAATGAATTTCGCGCATCGTACACTTTGATCCTTAATTGTTTCGTCCTTCGCTTGCCCCGCTACCCTGTGTGATCGCCCGCTTCCATCCCGTTCTTGAAGATATCGCCTAAATGCTTATTTCTTCTACCACTCTGATATGAATTTTCAAGCTCTTGCCAAAGTTTGATCCAAAGTTTGATGCCAAACCATTTTACGATTTGAAGCTTTTAAAAGTGGCAACAATAGAATTAGTGCAGTACCTTGAATATTCTCCATGTCAATAGCTGGGCGTGTGAGCTACATTCACAATACATTTAGATTATCCATTTAGAATCTGTTCGCAATACCCATCGATTGAATCGAACTTCTGATTCTTACAAGCCGATCACAGTGACACAGGATGTGTGTCTGAGAAGATTCTGTTATAAATGTTTCAGTCTATCTGTTAGCTTCCCTTTCTTTCTAGTAGTGTGTGGCTTTCTTTTAGAATCAGAACTTATGCCATTATGTATATAAATATCTATAGTATACGTGTCTTCCGAGCAATTAACGAAGTAGAATATCAAAGCTCATGCGTAGTTCAATAGAATGAATATTTCAAGATTTTAGTAATGAAGCATCACAAAGTATCGTCGCTCACAGAAGTTCCCTTTGGTCCAAGATCTGCAGCCTCATTTTACGTACACTAGAAACAAAAGGTATCCCGGTTGTCACTTTCAGACTGTGCGCGCCTGGTAGCTGCCTCATAAATTTACTTGTTATACGCCACGTAAGTATTTATTATATATTTTGCACAAGTTTACAACATTTTAAACGGCACAATTGCCGCTTCGTCCAGCCGTCTTCATAAGCGTGGCCTCTGTCGCTTTGTCAATGTTGCCCCATCGCTCGCCCCATAAATTAATGCAGCGCTTAATCTTTTACGAGCCCCGCAAGCCGCTGCGCTTTTGTGCGCTTACAAATTTAATAATTTACCCTCCATTGCCTTCTGCAATTGTTGGCGGCCACTTGACCTGATACGGCGGCGCTGCAGCGCGGTGGCATCGCTTTCACCTTGCTTCCTCATCTGTGCTAATTATAACGGGCTTATTTGCTTATCCCCGTCACATAAAACGTGCCGTAAACGCCGCGCTACGGAGCGAGTAGAGAGCGCAGGCTAGATAATCTGACGCTGTGGCGTTCGGCGCGTCCTTTTGCCCTTTATGCCAACAACAACAAAACAGACACAAGTCAACAAGTAAATGGTGTACATCGAGTAAATGAGGCCGCCTTTAGCGCTCTGCTACAGTCGAACCCGAACGTACAATGTAAGCGCTTCTGCATGTTGGATAATATGTGGGTCGGACGGAGGAACGGAGGAACGGAGGGAGCACAGTCCGATGTTATGCCTAAGCAGGTGTTGATTCATGCCATGTTACAAATTTCCGTATTTGCTTACGCCCACCTTTTAATGCTTGTTTGGCACTGCAACATTTTGGCCCACTCGACATGAATTCGCAATTAAATACCGAATAAACGACTGTGCCGGAAACCGGAAACGGCTAGTTGGGTCTTTGCAGTCAATGAACAGACCGGGCGAAAATGGACGCTACGTGCAGCACTTAAGGTAAGTCAAGCAATTATCATCATTGTTTTGTGGGATCCTCTCTGCGAACCCTTCTAAGCTCGTTTAGCTTAAATAAACTGACAGCGAAAAACCAGCACCAATCTGAATTTTTTAAGCTTTTTAGGTAAATGTTCCAAATGGGTCTGCACGGTCAAATTCATACTCAAAGGAAACCCAACAACTGCTAGAATTTAAGATCCATTTCACAGTGAACTGCAATAATCATTTCAGTCTGTTATTTACATTGTTTCCCAACAATTTGTTTATACTTAACCAACAAAAAAATGGGAATTCAAATCAGGCGCATATTTCATTTACCTTTTCATTTAAATAAGCATTGTGACTTATATAGCTATTTCTAGCTTAAAATAAATTTATTTGTAACTTCTCTTTGCTAACAGCCCTATTGTTGCTCATGTGCAATAGTTTCGTTTTTTCAGAAGGAAAAGTTATCTAATGATAATAAAAATATCAATTGATACGAAGTATAAAATTGTGACTTTCGTGCCTCTTGTCAGAATAGAGCTGGGAATCAACAGTCAAAATAATTTTGTGACATTTTTTAAGTTCAAAAATAAGACAGTTCTCATAAAAGAATGGCAAACATTTTTTTTATTCTGTTATCTGTCATTTAGTTATGTAATTTTGGAGTGTAATTTTTTTTGGGTATCAGGTTCATTCCCTGCTAGACCCAATTCAATGACAATCACACAAAATTACAAATTGTTCCTTTGTGTGGCGCTATTTCTGCTATGTTTTCTAGAATATTGTTAGCGTTGACAAAGCTTATAAAACTAGAACAGTTGTTGTGGCCGAGTCAGATCAGAAATATATACAGCCCAACTCTGAATAGAAACTTCCTGGAAATTTGTTCCCTTTTCCCAATATTTCTTAAAATCGCCAACTGAAATTAATTAAGTGAGATTCACAATTTGCTGAAGAAACCATAAATATTGACCTTGCTGATAGTAGACGGAATCCTGCCATCCTTCCACCCCAAATGCAGCACACATAAATTTAACGCCGGAAAATCAGGCATTGAGACTGGGTTGGTCATACATGTTGGGATTACACGTGCACGACACGCTGCCTTTGTGGTGCAATCGATTTAATGGATCGGTTGGCAAATAAATAAATTAATTAAGCAAATTAAATTTGTATGTCATTTCGCACAGAGACAGCTTTCATGGCACATTAAAAGGCAATTGCGAAATGTCCTTAACGCTGACAATGCGAGCAGTGTTTTATGCAAAGTGGATACGCCGGAGCAATTATTGTTGTTTATGAATGTGGTTGAAGCTCTCCTCATTCGAGCTATACAGAAATACATTAACCATCAGCTGGACCGTTTGTTTTTATTACACATTTCACAGTCCGTAGACCAGTAGGCAATTATTCACTTTTGTTGCGAATTCCTATATAAATTCTGCTTATAACATTTATTGTATCATGCGATAAAATTTATCTTGTTCTTCTTCAAAACAATGCTTTTTATATTCCGATATTGACATCGATTCTATGATATAATGCTAACATTCGAAATTGTATTTTTGTAGATCTTTGTATTGAGGAAGAGAGATTACCTGTGAGTTTCTTCGAAGGTGGTATTAGATTCGTAATGTAAATTGTATAAAGTTCCCATAAGAAAAAACCTAGTATTATTCAATGTTATAAAAATTATGAGTTTTTAGAAATATGCGATTTATTTTTTACAAAAAACAACACCCCCTGCACGTGCAAAGAACTTTTTTTTTTGTAAAAAGATTATAAGATATTTACGTTTCAAAGATATAAGTATAGTATATGAGAGTTGACGATTTCGATTTTATGGCGCATATTGGCACCTTATCGACATCCCTATCTTGCCTGTGTTTCTGGAGCGGTGGTGGCCGTCGTGGTTCGTTGCTGACGCATAAAAATTGGCTACAAATGATGTAAACACGTACATATGTATGTATTTTAAATATATACACTGCATCATTGCGAATTTATTAATTATACGCGTACTTAAAAAAACAAACAAATTAAGTGAATAAATAATTGAAATTTTATGACGCGGCGTGCGCGCTTTCGTTTCCATCTCAAAATTGATCAAATAAATTAAAACAGCGCAGACCACGTGCATAAATATTCCAGCGTGCGAACATATCAATAATTGATTTATTGACCAGCACTTTATGTAAGAGAGTGACATTTTAATTGTTTTGAGTTCAGCTGAAATGATCAATTAAAATGCCGATTGACAATATGAGCACGCGTAACTGTGTTCATTTGCGTATTAAGCACTGCACTGGAATTTTAATAAGCGCTGCAGGCTGCTGCCAAGTGGAAATATGTACCCACTTTAGATGCGAAATAAAGTGGCCATACATCGATCGCTACGCCTTAATATTGATGGTAAGCATTTCAACAGCGGAGCATATTTGTGAAACCGGTATTTTGGTGTTAGTTTTTGAAATGGGATCCTAAGATACCGGTTTCGGTAATGCCGGTATCGGAACTCCTAATTGTTACAGCATGTCAATATGAATGTTATATTTCATTAACGCCGTTACAGTTCAACTCGAAATGCAAGTATACAAAACCTAATTGGAAAATTGTAAGGTAGTCAAAAAGTTGAACAAAAATATGAGAAAAGTTTCATTCTTTGATGCTAAATAATTTTAAAGCGACGCAGCTAGGCCTAACCTTTAGTTACACGGGTCAAATATTAATTTATATTTTAAATAAATTGAAGTTGGAAAACTATTGATGGACAGTATGCCATATCACGATGTATATTGTCAGTTGTTTTTCAACACTCACTTCGAGAAAGTTTAAGGGGACGTCAAAATTTGTTTCCTGGACACACTCAAATAAATCGTTTTTTCTCAGTAAGTGGTTACCTGATATCTCATTCCATCATACATTTTTAGAAAGGTCTCGATGAGCTATTAATTTCATTTCTATTTCGTTGTTGTCCTGCACCGTCATCTACGACCAGCACCCTGCGCAAATTTTCATAAATCTTCCTCTTGATAAATCATCTCTAGTTTCGTTGCCATACAATTTAAGAAAATTAAAACATCTCTAAAATTCATGAAAATTCTGCTTAGGAGTAAATAACTTTTATTTATAAGCTAATAAGTTGCAGTGCTTTAAACATTTCCAATATAAATATCTGTCAAAGCCAAATAACCTTGCTCACCATTTATTGGCGCAAGCAGCCGACTGCAAAGCTTACCTGCGGCCTTGGCTTCAGCTTTATAACAAACTGGCCGAATTTTTAACATAAGAAAAAAAATTAAAACCAATTACTAAGTCAATCAATTATACAAATTTCTGAATTTTTTCAAAAATAATGTTTTTTTACAATCAAAAATAGCAAATTATATTATCATTGTAAACTTCCTACAAAATCAACCATTTAGAAATTTAGAAATTATTAGCCTTCACTTTATTCTATAAAATCGTTAAACTGTCATTTAGCTCCAGAGACGTCGAAGCCAAGAACACATCCATCAAGTTGGCAGCAGTGGTCACAACCGGGCACAGTTTTATTTAGTTGAATTTCCATTGACGTGCTGAGTTCTGTTTCACTCGCTCACTGCGGTGCCATAATTTAAGAACTTGCAGCGACGGTAACTACCGACGCTTCGCGACAAAAGGACAATTTAATTAGGTTATTTATTGGTCGAGCATAAATTATTATGCGAATGACAACCAACACGGTGTACGTGAATACTCAAGTTGCCTCTGCCTCGTGCCTCTCCTGCCAAACTCATTCGACAGCCAACAAAGTGCAGAAGCTATTGCAAAGTTCGAAATTATCGTGGGGTCAGGAGGATGCACACAGTGTCGCCAGTTGGTTCAGAAAACATTCCGAAAAAACATGTTTGCAACGAAAGCAACCCTACCAAGCATTCTTCTTGCCCGTTTGTCCTTCGCTTGGTTTTGGATGCTTTCTGTGAACAATAGAGCTACTCCTTGCCCGCCTGACCATATTTTTTCGACATTTTGAAATTATTTATCAGGTGAGTTCAATATATGTATAAATTTGCGAAATGTGTTAACTTATATGCTTAATGAATACCCTTATTTTTTTCCAAACCAGTTACTTATAAGTTATAACAATGTACGGCTGTTATTTCAAATAAAAATATTTTGAAGAAGCATGAACTAATCATTCAGATAGTATATAATTGGCTATCTAGCAAGTTAATGTGGCAATATAGCACCCAGCGCCAGAACGGAGCAATTTATTGCCCAATTTGAGCGCGAACGCGCAATCTGGCAGCACCGTGGCACACCCACGCGCGCGTGCAACACGCAGCCGGCGACATTGCTGCTCAACGGGGCACCGCATGGCCTCCATTGTTGTTGCGCCAAACCGGGGCCGTTGGGATGCGGCGGACGCGACGACGGCCAGCTTTGTTGCTGGTTTCGAATAATTATCGAGCACAAAGCCGGATTTAGTGCCGCATTGACATTTGCCGTCCAAGCTCGGGGCTGCTGGCGGGTAGACGGCTGTGAAATGCGAGTGGCGTACCGTGACAATTTGCCTCTGCGACAGCGTGGTCCCACACTGCCAGAGGCGGCTATTGCAAAATTGCATGCCTAAATTATGTCGAAGTCGCGAAAGCATCGATAATACTGCCAAATGACTGCATTTATTATCGCTTGTTCGCTTGTTTTGGGCATAACAACAAGCCGCAGCACACCACAGTGCCGCAAAACATTATTCCGCATTGTTACGGCCATTATCTGATGTACATATGCACGGCACTCCGGGGAAATGCATTTGCATTCGATGTTCTACAGTTGCATAAAACACGTGTGTAGGTGTATGCGAATTTTCGCACTTATCCTACCTGCTGTGGCGATTAGAACTGGACATAAGCGTACCGGGATTAAGCTTATATCGTAGGCTGCATCCGTAGAAAAAGCTTGGTAATGCTACTTAAAAAGTCTGTAATGCTAACCATTCAGTTAGTTTAAAATTGAACTATCTCTTTGCTATCATGGCAAATTTTTCGATGCAAATTCATCAGAGTGCAAATTATAGATAAATTCAAAAGGACACTTGAAAAATGGTTTTTATAAATAGTGACATCGTTAATTTGAAATTTTGAATTCTTTGTAACTCTGGCAATACCATGTACTTAATGTCGTTTTGCAGTTCTGTAGTTCTGCACATATTTTGTATTTTTCTGGTACTGTCCAATATTTGAGTCAGTCTCGTTTACGCTCGAATAGTGAGCAAAAGTATTAAAAAAACCCGGTCATCTACATTTTGATATCTTATTGTAAAAGGGTATATTAACTTTGGGCGAAAATTGTAACGAGCCGTCCTAGGCATAGACAGAATACATATGTAAGTATATAGAAATGATAATAATCACTTTCTGCCTTGATTTCCGGTTATCCGTCCGTTCGTCTGACTGTCTGTCTGTCTGTCTGTCTGTCTGTCTGTCTGTCTGTCTGTCTGTCTGTCTGTCTGTCTGTCTGTCTGTCTGTCTGTCTGTCTGTCTGTCTGTCTGTCTGTCTGTCTGTCTGTCTGTCTGTCTGTCTGTCTGTCTGTCTGTCTGTCTGTCTGTCTGTCTGTCTGTCTGTCTGTCTGTCTGTCTGTCTGTCTGTCTGTCTGTCTGTCTGTCTGTCTGTCTGTCTGTCTGTCTGTCTGTCTGTCTGTCTGTCTGTCTGTCTGTCTGTCTGTCTGTCTGTCTGTCTGTCTGTCTGTCTGTCTGTCTGTCTGTCTGTCTGTCTGTCTGTCTGTCTGTCGGTCTGTCTGTCTCAGTATCTTGAAATAATCTGTTGCGCCAATATAAAGTATATACATATATTTATAAATTTATTATATATATCTGTGGTCACAAACCATGACCTTTCATAAATTATTAAACCTTTCATGCAAAGATATTAAAAAGCGCTGAGTTCCATTCCTATTAAATGCTCCCGAAATCCTTCTATAATTGAATTTATAATGTATGTACCTCCATTTTACGAGCTATTCGCTAACGTCAGGCGCATAAATAGAAACTACAACAACACAGTAGATATAAATTTTATACACGCTCAGTTTATTTCAATTAATTCTCTTGAATATTAAATGTTCTCATTTATTTAATTACTCATTGTTGGTATATATTTGTATGTATAAGTATATAATAGTCAAAAACAATTAATAATATTATTCATAATTTTAATTATTTTCAATTAGCATTTCCACTTGGAAAATACTTCCACATGCCCACACGTACATACATACATACAAGCGCATCAGCGCATGTAGTGGTATGCTGCAGTTCATTGAATGTCCTTAAAGCTAATTATTTCGTTTTTATTTTGGTTTTTGCTGAAAGTTTAATAGCATTTAATCATGTTGGTTGGAAAAAGAGCACAGTACAATTACACTGAAAGACGCGAAATTTTTTAACTACGATCAAAAGTCAATTTCGTTGACTCTTACTTAAATTCTCTATTGAATTGAAATGTTTTAGCGGATATTGTATTTACATCCCGCTCGTTTGGGTTATATGTTGTTCGATTCTCGGAGTGCTTATACTGGGAGTGCGAGTGCGATTTGCCAATGGTGCCAAGGGGTTTGAGTACAAAATGAATATTTGAATGTCAGTACTCGGATTTGATGTTCCTGGTGTTGTTTAAATTCTTGCTCTATTTGGTCTGGGATTTGTTTGCTTCTTTTGTTAGTACGCGAAGCGGGTATTTAATCAATTTATTTAAAATTTTCTGTGTACATTTTTGGGACATTAGTATCCGCTGCATGGGAATTTTGACTTTTTGTTGTAGTAAGTAGTTTACATTTAGAATCGCAAAATTTAATTTTTTTTATAGTTTATAGACGTATAGTTAGTTTATGTACAGCTAACAGAATTTTTTATTATGTACAAAAAATAGTAATTAAATAATTGCTAGAACGTAAGCCAAAAATGGTTGCAAATGTTTAGAGCTCGTCAACTAATCAGACAGGCAAAGCTTACAGATTTTATATTGATACATGTATCAGCTCCATCTCGGAAATAATATAAACATCAATAAAGAAAGTAATTTTAAATTCAGCATTAAAAACGAGTAAACTTATCCCCTCCATTAAAATTTGTTGTGCGTACAATAAGGGTATAATAACTTTGAGTGAAAATTATAACGCATCAAAAGGTCCGTCTTAGGTATAGACATAAGTATATAGAAATGATCTGAATCACTTTCAGCCTTGATTTCCGATTGTCGGTCTGTCCGACAATATACCCATTAAATGTGTTGTGCACCTGTCAGAGCATAATTTAGCATTTGGCATTTTTAGTCCTATTAGGGACATCTTGTAGTTGGTGACAAATGGGCGTGGTATGCCTATATAGTGAGAAGGAAATTTAATACACTCAGTATCTAATTTCTTTCAGTGGGTTAACACCGCACGCGGTTACTTTTTGCAGGGAATTATTCTGTCAGGCTAACCTGACAGATGCTTCCTTACATAAATATTTTTGAAATTCCATATAAAAAAATGCATGATGCCTGCTTCCCGGAAGATCTTGCTATATTCTTAAAATTTTTTTGATGAAAACTTTGGCGTTTTTCTGTGAGAATTTTGAAATGCAAGAAAGCGAAAGTTGTTAGAGGGTTTCTTCTATTTGGCACATTTATGCTACATCAAGCTTTAATAGATACGTTCGGAAGTTGCAATCTTTTATAACCGACAAAAGATAATAGGATAAAAGCCAAACTGCTGAGTTTGGCAGTCTTTTGGAATACACGAATTCTCGCTGGCAATGGTAACATATTGTGCAGATTTATCCTTCTTAATTACTGATTTGTAATATTTACGAACTTGCAATTTAATCTTTTGGATGCAGTGTTTCAGATAGCCGCAAAGGACAGAGGAGGACAAGTGTGTTCTTAACGGAAAACGACAGCCAATACATATTCAAAACTGCAAGCCATATTTGCAATTATAGCAGATACATATTTTATTGATAAAAAAAAGAGTAATAAAATGATATGGAAAATGTTAACCGGAAAAAAAGGAAAATATTGAAAGAGCATATAGAAGAAGTCAACAAAACAAATTGTATTTGTTCTCTTACACATTTTTGCTAACTTTAGCTTTGGACTAATGCTCAGCTATTTACGCTGCGATTTTAAACATTTTATTTATTTGCTCAAAATGCATACAAATGCTTAATTTTGCTTAAATTCGCTACCTACGTTGCGGATAGATAGTACATACATACAGTTATGGCATGGTTTTACCTTAAAAGAATTGATTAGTTTAACTTTTCATAGAAAATAACTTTTGCTTCGCCATCCGTTCATACATGCATTTTATACTTTCTTTTAAAAACATGACTCTTTTTGTTTTAGTAATATTTGTTAACTTACTTAACTACCATGGAAAAACACCGCTTATGCTAGTGTGCCTAAAAGTCGGCACCAAACTTCACGCGCACAGTTGCAGTTACAGTAAGAGGCAAAAGTGAGACGAAAAGACGATTGCTTTTTCCAACAGATGAGAAACATTCGACATTATCTTTTGTTGAATTCGCTTGCATGTTGGTAGTACCAGACCGGAGCTCGCTCTTCAGTGTGTCGCTAAAATCCATTTCGGGTGTTGAGTTGATATATTGAATATATACACATTCTGCTCCAAATTTATTCGTTCAACACTATTTACGAGCCTGCAAGAATCGGCGTTAATTTTCCATAATTTTGTTGTAATGCTTTTCAGTTAACACATTTCGGAATTCGACATTACTTCATCTCACTTTTTTTCAAATTTTCAAATAACAGAAAAAGCATAATGTCTTTTTAATACCACTTTTGCACCGCACTGTACAGGGATTTCTTGGGCGCGGTAGTCGGTGCCTTTGTTCCACAAACAAAACTACTTAGCCTAGTGATAACAGGACAAGTTCTACTCACTTACACACTAGACAAGTTCGCTAACCGATTAAAAGTAATTTACACCCGTGAAACGGTATCACTACCACCGCATGTTAATGGTTATGTGTTTGACCACGCCGTGGCGCCGCTGTGCCGCACCCGGCGCCTCTGTGCAGCGTCAGCCGGTGGGATGCGCTTCCAGCGTATGCGTTGGCGCAATGAGCTCTGGTGTTGCAGCAGAATGGCCAAAAATGTTAGCAGCAGCAGCAGGCCGGTTGTGGGTTGGCTGTGGGAGGAGTGGCCGTGATGCATTGCGGCAGGATGCTCGCCTGTACAGGATGCGGAAAAAGAGGAGCAGAAAGAAATGTATAAATATGAAATTAAGCTTTCATTTGGAAGTACAAAAGGCGCGGGAAATTGCAAAATGTGGCACTGCAGAAATCTAAACTTTACGGCCCATTAACCTAATTGAGGCAATAAAAAATTCAAAAGCGTTTACAAATACAGCGAGCGCACTCTCACACAAGCGTACACACAAACTCACGTCAAATGCCTGAAAATGTGAAAATGGCGCATCGAAGTAACTGCCACATGAGCCGATTTCTGCCATTTCACCAGCTGTAGGAAGAAGATACCCGCCCTCAAAAGGGCAGGAAAATGTTCTCCTTTTCAAAATTATGCAAACGTATTTTTTTCTCAATACCTTTGATAGCAATAAGCAGCAGGCAAACAGTCTCAACCCGCAATCCGCAGCCGCATCCTTGCCAAACAAAGTAAAGTTAATTTTTCAATTTTTATTTAAATTTTATTGGTCCCTCTCCACGAACGATTTGCGCAGAATTCGCTTACTTGATTTCTGCCCTCGCTCGGAGCCATTCGCCCTTTGGCCTGTTAGCATGCTGCTAGGCGCTTCCGAAAAATCTTTGCTGCTCCGCTTTCGTACTTCTGTTTCCTTGCTTCTTCCATTCGCTTCTACTATAATCCTTATTTATAGCGTTGCCTCGAAATTGCGCCGGTCGCTGGCAGTGACGCACACTTGAGCCTTTCTGCGGTCTCATGTGTTCAAAGCGTAGCTCCTGAGCCTGGCCTGGCTTGTATCCTCCCATCTGCTCGTCTCCCCGTGCGGAAGCAAGCAACTGCCACTGTTGCCATCAACACCGCGTATACTCAATATTAATTTTGCCTTAATTGAAAGTAATTGTGTTACATGGGCGCATGCTTTCGTAGGTAATTGCCTTAATCATATGCCAATATCGCCGGCGGCATTGCCTAAGCCGCGCGCGCGCCTCTAATCGGATTCATATACGAAATCCTTTAATTAGCAGGCTCTGCTAATTGAAATTTCTTGACTGCTACGGCAGGTACTTATTGCATTTGCTGGATTCTTTTCTCTATGCGCAATCATGGAACATGATTCTGCTTTTAGCAGGTACTTCCTGTTTGTAAAAAACCATTGTATTTATTGGCTAGTGAAGAAAATGAAGAATTATACCAAGGATTTTTATAGGAAAAAAACGAGTACTGTTGGCAAGAAAATTTGACTATTTAGAAGTGTCATAAATGGAACAACGTGCAAATAAATATTCCTTGCTTGACGATATTTTGATAGAAGGTGGGTGCCACTGTAGCTCAGTGGATAAGGGCTGGGTTTCGGATGCGAGATGTGGCTGGTTCGACACCCAGCAAGCCCCTACCAGCTGAGGAAAGATAATTTGCTTTCAAATTGTTTCTTTATGCGACGCTCCGAGAGTATTCTTTGCCATGAAAGTAAACCTTCTCAATCCCGTTTGGCCCTAGCTTTCTTGCATTATCTTGTATGTGCTCGTTTTATTTTTAGGATAAGATGACGGGCCCTACTCATTTATTCTGCAGCCGTGTCCTAACGGAAATTGAGAAGCTTTTTATTTTCATGGCAAAGTATAATCTCGGAGTGTTTCCAACTAGCTCACGAGAGACGGCGCCGCGTGCAAAACAACGAAGTTACTTTTTTTAGATGTTATGAGCTGGGGTTTGATCCACCGATTCCACGCATCAGCGACCGAGCACTTATCCACTGAGCCACGGCGGCACCAACTATTGATTCATATTACCTCTTAAGGCTGAACCCGAACCCATCTTTCCCAAAATATACTTCTTTTGTAATAGCACGCTTTGTACGAAAGCTGAAATGTTTAGAAAGAACAACCCTTTACTAGAGACTTAAAAGATGTAAAGCGTAGGAGATGAAATTAAGAATTTTTATAATATTCAAGGCTGTTTTTGAAGTTAACATAAATTCGATTTGTGCTTATAAAAAAAGATGGATTATGAATTTTGAAATCTGCGCTCAAGAAGACGTGGTTTCTAGTAAAATTTTAAACGTGAAATAATCTTCTTCAAAACATTTAAAGTGCCTTTGCACTTTAATTTAATTTTACATAATTTTATACGTTTTACCTTTCTTTCCATTTTGCAAAAAATACGGAGATACACTCTATACATGCAAGCAAGGCACTTGTTGGCTGCTAAAGGAGTACCGCTTAGAACTTCCTTTGGCAGAAAAATTACTGTGTATGAGATTTTCAAAGGAACATTTGAATTCTTGTGCCACTCAAGCAGATGAGAGAATCCAATTTGCCAAAGTATCGTCCGATGTCCTTTGCAGGTAGCACAAGTATCGGCATTTATGAAGCAAATAAAAGAACTTATGTCGATTGGTCACTTGAACGGAAACAATAAGCAGTAAAAGGACTTTCAGCAAAGTGGCGCAGGATAAATAAGAGCACGCGGAATAGTGAAGGACAGTCCACAGGGTTACTTTTGAACCTGAGCAAAGTAGTTTGTGTCTGTCAACAGAGGAATGGAGCTAATTGTAAGGCAAAGACAAACACGCCTAAGTGCAAGACCCAAAAAACCATCACAACACGTGTGTGTGAGTGTGCTCAATTTGGTTAATGGCATTTGCGTTTTATGAGGCAGCTGCCTTCACTGCCGTATACGAGCCAAGCGCTCCCACCACCGCAGTCGTTTGTGGCGTAGTCTTTGCCATGATTGCTCGTTCACGTCGAGCTCTTGACACTACGCTCTTTACTGCCGCCTCTGCCAATTTGGCAGCTTTTATGTTTGCGATCGTTTAATTATGCTCCACTCAGCGTTGCTCTGTAATTTGCACTGCTCGTTGATGCTCTGCATGATTTACATCCGCTGCCGATCTCACGAGCAACTCTGCGGATGCGGAAGCCAACTACCATTGCACCGTTATGTACTAGTTGCGCGCAGTGGCCCACTTACGGCACATGCAGCGAATCACTCCGGCAAGAACTTGTGTTAATTACAAAAGTTTCAGTAATTCTCTACATTTATTTGTGTGTGTGTGCGTGTTCCTAGAAGAGCTGATAGTATATACGTGCAATTTGTTCGTGGCTCCTTCGACTTCTGCTTCTGTTGACGCTGTTCTTTTTTTGGTTGTTAGCTTGGCTATGTGGAATTAGTCTGATATTAAACTACTACAGTTTTGCTTTGCAAGCATGGAAATATATTAGTCATGTGAAAAGTGGGTGGCACTGTGAATCGGTTACGCCCCCTAAATTTTTGTCTATCGATCGGACATCCAAAGCGTAAAGTTATAAAATGAAATCGTAAAAAATTAGCAGGAAATTTGTAAAACTTAAAGTCTTTTCGGTGTTAAGGCATTAACTTAGATATACTGGGGCGTATAGAAATATTATTTATTATTAAAATGTACAGCAAAGCAGATAGAAAGACAGACAGACATACAGTTAGATGGATAGGACTAATTCGATTCAGATTTAGTTCCTGAATATTTTTACATTAATTCGCAAAGATTCTTGTAGATTCTTGTAGATCGTAGAAAAGGTAATCGTATTGAGATTATACCCAGAATTCCATATGAATATCGTTACGTATGTATGTATGTATATGTAGACACCTCCATTTTCATCGCAAAAATATTTATATAGGTATTGAAATATGCATTATTCTCAATATGAAAGCTCTAACTTAAGAAGATGGTGGGTACTTATTAGGTCATAAGTACTACTTATGTTATAGTCCATATTTACGAGCTGATGACTTTAGCATACGCAGGATTTTGTAAAGGCGACGTAAACAATTACGTACTTTCAAAAGCAAAGTTTGTGCACCGAGTAAATATAGAAAATTTTAAATGAACTTTTAATTCGGAAAGCTTTAGCCTTTCAGCTCAATAGAGAATAGATCAGGTTCCAGAATTCGAGAGAAAGTGATATCGGAAGTGATTTTGAAATCGAATGAAAATGTTTTTGGTGTTCTAGAAACCGAACGATTTCAATTTCACATGTTCATTTTGAACTCGATATAATTTTTCTTCTCGCTGAATTTCCGATCAGCTGATCGTTGCCAAACAAAATAAAAATCAAAACAGAAATTGTTTATATTGTGAAAAATGAGTGCATTCATTGCATATACTATTAAATTTAGTGTAAATAATCAGGGAAAAAATAAATAAAAAGATTTTTTGGAAGTGGTGCCTTTTATTTTCATCATTGCTGTCAATAAGAGCTGTTTTTCTTCGTGGAATTGTTTGCTTCCTTAAATTGTTTCCATATTTGTTTTGTGTAGTTAAGATTTTCTTTGCCTGCTTGCAGTATTTTCCTCATTTGCTGCGTAATTTTTGCTATTGAACTAGTTTTCTCCTTAATAGAATCGGCAGCCTCATGTCCACGTTTTCGTAAGCATCCATTATCAGCAGAGTTAGCGTTACTATACATGCCCCCAATACATGCAAAGCACTTGTTGGTTTAGAAAGGATCATAGGTTAGTGGGTGGGGGGAAAGTGGAGTAGTGGTGTGGACGTTTGCCGGGTTCACGAATATTGCGATGACGTGGGAAACTTCCGCAAGAAGACTATTTCACAACCTTGATGTACGACCGAAGAACGAATTCTCCCTGTAATGCTTGGGCGACCTGCAAATGAATATGAATGACAAAGGCTGCTGTCATCCGCAAACGAATATATAGGATTCTTAGTCAATGACAAGAGGTCATTGATAAAGACAAGGAAAGGAGTGGGTGCCAGGACCGATCCCTGCGGTACACATCCTTTTAAGGAGTACTGATTAGAAGCGACACCGTCTATCACAACTCTAATAGAACGGCAGCTAAGGAAGCTCGTTATCCATCGAGCGAAACAATCACCGACGCCATGAGCAACTAGTTTACCAACTAGTGCTTCATGCCAAACTCTATCAAAAGCTTTGGAGATATCCAATGCAACGACCTTGTTTTCACCAAGTTGTTGAATGGACTGATTCCATTTCTCAACGAGGAAGGCCATGCTTTCCTCTTAAAAATTAAATTTTCCAATTAATCATGCATATTTCTATTAATTTTACTTAAATTTTCTTTAATTTACCTACATTTTCAACAAATACTTTTAATTTCACTTTCTGCTGCTGAAGTGATTTCAATTCACATTTTTTTCCGGATTCGGTTTCTAGAACCTGAAAAATCTGTCGGAATTCATTTTCAAAAACGAGTCGATTTGAGAAAGTAAAAAGTGAAATACAGAACACCAAAAAGTGAATTCGATTCGAATTCGAGACAATTTCACTCGAAAGTGAAATCTGGAACCTGCTTGAATACCTTTCTAATACATGAATTGGAAACTTTGGCTTAGGGGGCATTTTCCTGCGTATGCCCATGAAAAGTATGACAATTTATCAAAAGGCTTGGCGGACAGTAAGAAATAATTATATTTTGTTTAACAGTATCCGGCCAGGGCTGCTTTAACTCTGAGACCGCTCACATATTGCCTTAGATACAGAGCTACGACCTGATTTGCACCTTATTTGCTACTAGCATCCTCATTCATTCTTCACGACAGTCAGAGTATTACTGAAACATATGCAGTGCTAGTAATTGCATAGCACGACAGGGACCGAGAATTTATCTACTGAGCCACGGCGACGCCAATACGTTGGTAAATGTTGCCAAGCGTGAGTAAATATTCGGGATAATATATTTTTATCAGAAATACAAATGAAATATTGCAGAAGTTCACAAATGTAAATTAAAATTCGTGCCACTTGCACATATTAAAGACCGCCCTGCCGATGTCAAAAGCCGGAAGCACACACGAAAACCCTCAACAAGCACACACTTGCATACAGACACACACATGCACGCAACTTTAGTCAAAGCCATAAGCATATCAAGCACTCACACAAGCTCAGTATAGTGGGCCAATAGCAACGACAACTTAACCTCTCCCTGCTTCTACTTACCGTCCACGATGTGCACCCGCACTGATGTCGGATTGGCATTCGAAGGCGTACAGGTGTAGAGTCCGGAATCTTGTTGTATGGCTTTCTGCACCAGCAGGCGACTGGTGGTGAGGACACCCTTCTCGGTTACTAATGATATGCCACCGCGGGGCGAATCGAAATTTATGATCTGCAATGAAAGCAAGGCGAAACAGAACTTTAAGAGCTGGCAATAGGAGGAAAGAAGGCAGGGAGGAAATTTGAATTGAAAAATCATGGAAATGTGTTATACGTTGTGTTACGTCGTTCCCATGCATCCGTTATTTTACTTTGTTCTCATAGTTCTCATAGTGTGTATGTGCTGTTGCTGGAATGCTTATTAATGGCACACTTTAAAGTTTGTCCCGTGGATGCTAGTTCCTGCCATAACTACCTGGAAATGTAATCAGTTGCAAAGGTGAGGATTTTGCTCTGCCATCCTTAAAAGTGGCTCTCTGATTTCGCTTCCTATTAATTTTTCTACAAACCCACAAACACACACATACATATACAATTTTTCTGCTTTTGAGTTGTGTAACTTGTACGCATATACTTTTTTGCGCATATACTATGTGTATGTATGTGTGTAATTGTGTGTAGATATTGTTGCCTAAGGACCCTCGTCAAGAGTAATCACTTTTATTTGCCAAGTAAATGTCACATTTTTATGACAGAAACGAAGTGAAGTTTTTTTTTCGCTTGTCCTGCTCGTCCTTTTATAGTTTTGTCTCATATTTACCATTATAAAACTGTGTGTTTTTTTTATTGTGCTCTGGAATTTAAAACTAACAAATTGAAATACTATTAAAAATTTCAGTTTCTTTTTGATGCCATTTTGTAAAACATTTTCATATATTTTACATTCCTTCCTTCTTCTTTCAATTTCAATTCAATTTATTTATTCTAAGGTGTTAGCATTTAAGACATTCGTCTTTTGCATGTCGCATAAATACGATAGATAATCAACTAATCAATAAATCATCTAATCTTACTTAAATTAATAATTTTATATTTTTAAATACAATATAACATCAGTTTTGTCTCATCCCACTACTCTGGGTGGGTTCATATTCCTTAGCACTCTTGCAATGTTTTTTCTTCCACCGGAATTCTTTTCTCTATTTCTAATAGCTAATGGATCGTGTTGTTGTTTTAATTATTACTTACGTTATTACTGTAAATGCTTCTCTATATATTTGGACGGAAAATCTTATACATATGATCATAGTTCTTAATGCACAAGAAATCAATTCAAACTATTCAGTATAGTACATGCAAGTTAATTAGCTGCCCAGCAGATTGGGTCAAAGTCACATGTATGTGGTATAGAAGTAATTCAAATGTGGAACGGTAGTAGGTATCTGCTTATTTATTGTACATACCTGGCGATTATGGGACCAAATCACTGTGGGCGGTGGCTCTGGTGCAAATTTTACAATGCAAGTCAGGTTGATGGTGGATCCTTTGTTTATATGTAACTCTGGTCCTCCAATAACTTCAGTGATGGGTTCTGTAAACAAAAAGTAGAAGTAGGAATATAAATATTCGAGTACAGTTTTAAGTGATTTGAAAGTTTAAATTAATTTTGCTCATTAGAGTAGCAAAAATCAATCAATCAATACTTTTTTCGGAGTTGGTCTTTCTGACAGCTGTCGCTTGATTTATGTTCAGTTTGGTTTGCCATTTAAAATTTATTACCAAAATAATGGTTCGGTTCGCTGAAGCTCACTTTTGGTTGAATGGGTATGTTAATAAGCAAAATTGTCGCATTTGGAGTGATGATAATCCACAAGCCATTGTTGAGATGCCGTTACATCCTCAAAAAGTCACTGTTTGGTGTGCTCTAAGGGCAGAGGGAATCATTGGTCCATATTTCTTCAAAAATGAAGCCGGCCATAATGTTACAGTCAATGGAGAACGCTATAGAGCCATGATTAATGACATTTTCGTGCCTGAATTGGAGGATGTTGATATGACCGACCTTTGGTTCCAACAAAACGGCGCTACATGCCATACAGCCAACGAAACAATCAATTTATTGAAGGAAACTTTTGGTGAGGGCATTATCTCGCGTCATGGGCCTGTGGCGTGGCCTCCAAGATCGTGCGATTTAACACCGCTGGACTATTTTTTGTGGGGTTATGTGAAGTCGCTTGTCTACGCAGATAAGCCCGAGACGATTGACGCCTTGGAAGAGAATATTCGGCGCGTTATTGCTAACATACGGCCCCAATTGCTGCAAAAGTAGTCGAAAATTGGGCCTCTCGGCTGGAATTTATTCGAGTCAGCCGCGGCCGCCACTTGCCCGAAATCATTTTTAAAACATAATGGCAAACCCTTATCTTTATAATATAGCTAAATTCTTGGCCATAACATTAAATTATATGCATTTTATTTCTTCTTGGAAACCACACGTCTAGAAAAAACACCCTTTAGCAATTCAATATCAATTGATGTATAATTTGATAATACGCATTGAACGTACTCAAGACGTAACTTCACACTATGCGATATGGGTAACGGGCAAACGCTTTTAAAAAAGGGCGCTGCGAGTCAGTCGAGAACGAGCTTTGCTGCTGTACAGACCAATAATTCTTAATATGTAATAACTAATTAAACATTATAACGTAATAAGAAGCAAGCTGTGTTTTATTAAAAAGAGTAAACTTCTAAGTTATTATATTTAAATTACGCATTTATTAAGTATGAAAAGGGATGAAAATGGTAAGGTTACGTCGATAGCAACATTGTTCACTGAGCAATGATGCGCATTCAAAGAACTCCGATCAGTATCAGGTCAGTGAGGTCATTGAAAATCTAGCTTTAATGTCAAATGGAAAATTGCTGTGCTAGCGAAAGCATTTCTGCAACTAAATATCTCGGCTTTTGTGCTCAAAGGTAAGATGCAACTTTTGTGGTGGGCACCTGGAGACCACAAGGCTCGCTGCTGCTGCCATTTCTGAACGCTTGAATGCATTTCGAAGTTATTTTTAACATTTCTGTTGAATTAGAGCAACATGCTACCGCAGATAGAATACTCACATTTTGCTCTTCTGGTACAGAAGCCAAAAGAAAATCCCCTGGGTTTTTTCTGGCAAACTGAAAGGCAACATAGCAAACCATGGCAAAATCCGTCCGCTCTCATACTTAATATTCTTTCTCAACTTGCAACTCATGCAAACATGAATTTTAATATTTCTTTGCGCTACATTCAATGCAAAGGCATGCCATGTTCTTAAGACTCTTGAAATAGTTGATGCCTGAAAGAAATCAGTCATCTAAGAGTCGACGCTTTGCCACAGGGGTGCTTTTCATAACGGATTGTGAAAAGTCTTGTTGTTGGCTTTGTGATTTTCGTGTAAGATTTTGTGGGTATTACGTAACAGATTTTTTAAAGCAGTGCAATTAATTGGTGCCCAATATGTTGCTTTTTAATTAAGCTAAGGCAAACGAATCGAGCGTTCGATCTCCTTTTAAAAGCAACAAAATTAAGCACCTTTAAGACTGGCTGAGAATTAAGTTGTTTTTTTTCTGCTTTCTTCTCTCCGATAAGTTCGTAAAGCTTTATTCTTGGCTTTCATCGGTTTACCTTTCTTCCTGCACCACTTAATTGTAGCGCTCGGTCTGAAGTCGATATGGCCATGACATCACTTGTTGCGGTATTTTTATGATGTCAGACATTCGTCATGCACGCAAATACATACACACATTGCCACAGCGCAGTGCGTGCACGCGTGTATGTAAATACTACGCATATCCTGAAGCATCTCAAAGGAATTCATGACCTTTCATTTCTAATTTGCTGCGTTCACTCTGGACCCAGTGATGAATTTGTAAATTCATGCGGTTAACTCGGGCTCTGCGGTCTTCCACAAATGCATGCAGGGAATTAAGCATGCTTATTAATGGGGAATTCCTAATTTACCTTTTTGCTTTTTTCGTACTTTTGTTTATTCGTATTTTATCCTTTGGCAAAGCTTTGTGAATTTGTGGAATTGCTGGCGCTTGATAACGCAAAGTATTTTTCTATCCCAAGTGGAAGGGTTATTAAGGTTGGAATGAGTTTTCTGACTTACCATGCCATTCCAGTCAATTCTTTTATGTTTTAGTTGTTATGTGACAACGTAAAAGCTGGTAGTGGTAGTATTTAAACTGTATGCAAAAATTTGTTAAGCTTGTGCAAAAGCAAATATTTCAGCATAAAATTCATTGCATTCAAATTAAATTGTATTGTTTTGTTAGAAATTCAGTAATTTTCATTTTCGTTGAATAAACCTTTTGAATGACTTAATGAAACTGGATTGCATAAACCAAAACTAGTGATTTTATATATTATTGCAAAATGATAAATCATTACATCAAAAGAAAATTTAAGTCTGCAGTGTGTGTGTGTATGCATTCATCGGCAACAGAAATAATTCAAGGTATTTTAAATGATGAAAATTCAAATTTTCTTTCCTCATGACTTGGTCGCAAGAAAACATTGCACAACATCAGTCACTATTGACGTGCTTGACCGGCAGATATCGAACAAGTGTACTCAATAGTAATTATAAAACAAATCAGATTTTAACCCGAATGTTTATGAATAACATGTAATGCAACAACTGGGGTGACGAAATTACTTTTTTTATGGTTGCAATGGCCGGAATTTACGGGGAAAAATCCGGTCTCACAGTCAAGACCAACGCGCCTACTCCTCCTTGCATTTGCCGTAGTAGCCCACTGCGGTAGGCACTTCTATATTTCTTTTCTTGCTGAATGTATATGTTTATTTCCATTATTTTCTACTTTGTTCCATATATATGCCTATATATATTATACTACGCCTTGATGGCATACCGGCATGAAGCCAAATATACCTAAGTTTCAAACATGTAATGCATTAAGTTTAAATTTAAAATAAAACGTTAGGTTTAAAACGGACAAAAATCCCGCTCTGCAGCCAACGACCAAGCAAGAAAAGGAAAGAAAAACACTACAATAACAATGTGCACGGCACCAATGGCAACAACAACGTACACGGCACCAGATGGTCGGTCGCTGGCGCCAGCAATACGCAGTCACTCGTGCCGGCGAAATACCGTTAGGTCGTGCGCAGTGACAACAGAGGCGTATAGCGAAACATATGTAAGCAAGCCCTACGCTGCTGACATTGCACGGCGCTAGTGCAAGGGCGACCGAGCCACGCCAGTAGAACCCGACCGAATCCGAAATTTTGGCCGAGACCGAGCGTTCGGTCTTTTTTTAATGTTCAACCGAACCTTTCGAATACATATGCAAAAAAAAGAAGAAGAATTTTAATGGAAAAAAATTTAGACATTTTTAGGAAAAAATACATTTTATTATAAAAAACAATTCTTTTGAGGTATAAATACCTACATTAAGCATCTGATGTATGAAAAATCTATAAAAAGTATTATTAAAAAATTTAAATTTTGTTTATACAATTTGTTCCTCAACTGTTCGGCTAAATACTCGGCCTTTTGTAGCCGAGACCGAATCGAACCCGAACCTTTTGGCCGAACTGTTCGGTAACCGAGACCGAGCGTTCGGTCGGGCTCTACACGCCAGGCCTATAAAAAGAGGACCGCAAGCTCACTCGACACAGTCGATCGCGGGCCGCGGACCAGGCAGTACGGCCTTGAGGCCGTATTGACACAAGCAATCGAAGGGCAGGATACGCCAGCCGACACCTAAACCCAGCGGAAAGGAATGCCTCGAGATCGTCTGGGGCATCCGGAAGTACTGGAGGGATATAGTCATATAATATATTATGGCCTACTACTACTCATTTAACATTACTTATTTAACATAGCTCATTTATCATTACGCTTAATGCAACTCTGTTAACATCATAAGTCTCTCGTTACGATAGTTAGAAAATTAAGTCAGTTGAATAAAGTAAGAGCTTTGAGAAAGATCTCTGCCTTTTCATATTCTAACAAATCTATATACCTTTACAGTCATCACGGACTATCTAGCGCTCAAATGGCTAAACGCCATTGAGAGCCCGTCAGAACGCATCGCCAGGTGGGCAAACGAACTCGTTCGACATCTAGTACCGGAAGGGTAAGTTAAACGTGGTCGCCGACGCACTCTTGCGTCAACCACAGGAGACTCTCCTGAAGACCACGGTCGTCGAGGACCCACCCGCAAAGTGCAAGTGGCTCCAGAAGCCGATGGACGAGGTTTGCAGCGATCCTGCCAAATTCCGGACTACAATATTGACCAAGGACAACTGTACCGGCACATTCCCCGGCAGCCCGGTGACGAGGATAGCGCGCCTTGGAAACTATGCGTGCCCAGTGACCTCCGAGACCGAGTGATGAGGGAGAATCACGACGAACCCAGCGCTGGCCATATGGGGATCAGGAAGACTATCGCACGGATAACCAGCAGGTACTACTGGCCGGGAATGTCCCGTGATATTAGCAAGTATGTCCGCCGATGCGCATCCTGCCAGAAGTAAAAGCCGAGCCAGCAGAAACCAGCCAGACCGATGCTCAGCAAGGTGGCTGGCGCATTACGCGTTATCATTTCGTCTATACTCTATCTCCTGATGCCCCAGTATCCAACACGTATAAAATAACGTTTCTTTTCTTCCCCTAGAATTCAAGTTCGCCGCCACGAGCACAAGAAATGGGAGACAAGTTTGAGCAAGCGAAGTACCGATACCACGCACGATTAGTGCAGCTCCAGCAAGCCAACAGGCGCACGACGACCCTGGGAGACGGGGTGCGGGAGGTCCTCACCCGGCCGCCAGGAAGTCGACAGCCCACAGTGCGGCTAGTCCGCATCAAGCCAAACTCGACCAGCGCCGGGATGGAGCCACCCCCGAAACGCAGCCGACCAAAAGCCCCAAAACTGCAGCAGCCTGTGCGAGACAACCAACGCCGGCCGCCAGGCAGGAGTTTACGTAATAGCCAACGCGGGGATGAGCAGAGGACCCACCATACCGACCAGCGTCGATCACGCAGGCGTCGTCGGCGCGGAGCCCATCAGACGGACCGCCACCAAGTGCCCGACATACCACTCAGCACCGGTCACGCAGCCCCCACCGACGTCCATCGGGCAATGCGCCCCGAGAGAAGAAAGGTAACCCGAGGCCAGGTCGGCCCGCAAGTCCGAAGTGTCACCCCCTTAGTCCAAAGCAGCGCCACCTCGCTAGTCCCAGAGCCAGTCCAAAGCAGCTCCGCACAACTTACGGGAAACAGCGACGCAATTCGCCCAATCGCCGCAAATACCACGGTCGCAATGGGATGGGATGGAGGTAATCACGCTGCCAGGCCGCCCAGATGGACGGACGCCTGACACAACCCGACGGCGGCGCATTGCGCCAGCACGCATGCCGACAGTGCGGCGGGACAGGAGGCCATCCTCGTTCTTGGACGCAGTGGGCTGGGCACCCCATCTCGAACCGGAGGTCATCCCGGCCTGACAGCCCAGCCCAGCCCAGTAGCTGAAACCACCAGTAGCACGGGATCGGGGTCCACTCCATGACTGGAAGGAGATCGCTGCGACAATCGAGGTGGACAGCGACGACAGCAGCACCTCCTCCACTAGTAGCTCTTCTAGCAGCAGTCCATCAAGCAAGGGAAGCACGGCGTACAGGGGTACCTCCGGGAGAGGAAGAAGCGGCGGAGGAATCGCCGACAGACGACAAACTACAACCCGGCAATGATGCGGCGCCGTAGAACCCCACGCACGAAGACCACGACGCGCCGACTCGCAAACATCCCCGAGTGGAACCGACGAACAACCACCACTCGAAGGTGAGGCGCTTCTGACCCAAACCGAACCGGAGGTCTTAACGATCAGTGATTTCGAGAAAGAGACCAAAAACCAGCCAAAAAAAGTCATAAAATGTTTTATAAGTATTATGAAGTGGAAAAACTGTTATTCATAACGTTGTTAATGTTATTTTTTATTAAGATGCAGTTTATTTATATTACATTTGCAAGAGCAATTATTTGTCTATTTTTTAGAACTCCAAAACTTAAATTAGGCATTTAATTAAAATAACTGAGTTATGTTTGAGTTTATGCACTGTTTTTGGGTTTTATTAAAGTTATCCTCCAAGCAAACCTTTCGTCTCGTGCCTACAACATAGAAAACTGATCTTATTTAAGCTTCTTACAAACGCGTGGGAACTCAGATCGAGAGCGAACACGCCAGAATTTTCAATCCATTTCCTTCACTCCTACTTTCTATCGCCTACGGCTACACGACGAAGCAACAACAATGCAGTGGTGAACTCACAGAATAATGCATGTGAACATGCAAATTCTCTGAGCGAGCAAAAGTGTTGGACCTCTATTCTACTCTATGTCGTACAGTTCTGTCCGCTTTTGCTGCAGCCGCTTCTTATATAAGGTAGTGCTTCTTCTTCCCTGTTGTGCTCTGATTGGCTGTTGCTCTATTTAATTTTATTTAATTGAAAGGAGTACTTTTCCAGGCCCGCCTGGCCTGTTCTTGGTTTTCGTTGTTTTCGGTTGAATAGCAGCACTCCTCCCTGCCCGTCTGTCCCCGGAACATTTGTTCATGTATTTGATGTGATTTAATATTATCTATATTATATCGGTTGTGATGCCGAATTATTGGTAGGGGCCTAAATTAGGCATAAATTTTATATATTTTGTATACAATAAATACGGCAAAATAATATATGTATACATATAGCGATTAGCGGTTTGGCATGAATTGTGAAAGAATGTGAAAAACCTTATTTCGCTGGAATCTTCCTTCAAAATGAATGAATGCATGTATGCAAAGTTTCAGATCTCTAAGGCTGAAAACACATCGGATCAGTCAAAAGTGTTCAAAATTTGTCAAACATTTGATACAATATTCAATTTTATCATCTATAAAATGCCGAGAATCAGTGAAAAGTAAAAATTTATCTTGATGTTTGTGAAAAATTACGGTAACCTTTTGCGTTTATTTTGATTGTTCACTACTAAACTTTTATCATATATTAGAGATCATAGCTAAGCAGGGTTGCATTCGTTGCCGTCTAAGTTTAGAAACATCATTTGCACAGCGAAATCATCGGGAAAATTTATCACATTTCTGCAAATGAACTTTCATACAAATTTTGACAGTTAGTTTATCAGGTGATAAATTTTCTAAGTTCGTGATGTTTATCAGGCTTTTGCGCGTATAAATGAATACCCCTATTAACTTTTTCCGTAAACTCCTGTATTCATTTAAATTCACACTTCTTCCCTGTCTGTTCTCTGATTGGCTGTAGCTGAATTTAATTATATTTAACTGAATAGGAGTACTTTTCCTTGCCCGCCTGCCTTTTTCTTGATTTTTGTTACTTTCTGTTGAATAGCATCGCATATCCTTGCCCGTCTGTCCCAAGAATATTTCTTGATCTATTTGATGTGATTTAATGATCTATATACATATATAGTATTATTTGTAGGGGCCTAACTCAGGTATAAATCTAGGTCATTACACATTTAGTAATCTATAAATACGGCAAGATTATATAAAATGCGATTAACAGCTCCTTGCCCGTCTGTCCCTACTTGCTTCTTCTTCTGTCTGTGCTCTAATTGGCTATTGCAGTTGCGCTAATAACTTTGATTAAAGTAAAAATTTTTTTTTTTTTCAGATCTCTAAGTAGTCGGGAAGTTGGTAAAAAATTGATTACTAGATTTGACTACAAACCCGAAGTGAAGTTAATAAAAAGCTTATAAAAAGTGATTGTTCCGATAATATTGTAAAGTATTGAATCAACTTCCGGAAAATTATCAATTTGGTGAAGAAAAATTACTAGAATACTTAAATATATTTAGATTCTACTATCGAATTCGACGAAATTTTGAACGAAATTCAGAATGACAGCATAGAATACGGCAACTAAAATCTTAGTCAAGAAATTGTTTTAAACTAATATATAATCGAAACCAACATTGAAAGAAAAGATGTTTGCGCTCAAAACCAATTACATTTAAATCTCATACCGAAAAATTTTACAGTCATAGTAAAATATATATGTATGTATATTACAAAGTTAAATTTCAAGCATATTTAAATTAAATTGAGTACCTA
Organism: Neria commutata; assembly: GCA_963457695.1. Classification (NCBI taxonomy): domain Eukaryota; kingdom Metazoa; phylum Arthropoda; class Insecta; order Diptera; family Micropezidae; genus Neria; species Neria commutata. Next base: position 20,147,125 of record OY735249.1, on the reverse strand, counting down.
TACGACAGAAGACAATCTGAGTAATCGGAGTCGAAACTGAATGAAATTTGTTAACATTTGAGTTACTTTGTACAACCCAAAAAACTTATCACGTAGAGCTAGTTTGTACATTATCACGTAGTGTACTTATTCTCTCCTGTCAATTTACATTTTCGATGTGTACTGATATTTGTATTCATTCGATTAAAATTTTCCTACTGAATCGACACGCTGTCCTAACAACATTCCTACATATTTAACTATTGCGTAACGCCTACAAAATTTCCTGAATATTTTTAATCCTTATGATTCAAACGTGTCGGATAGCAATTTGCCCAGTTACTCTAACACCTAAACGGATTGCAGCTGTCAGTCTTTTCTTTTTGCTAGTGCTGCCGTATAGTTTTGTGCACAAAGGAAGAACGGTGTTTATTTTCTTCTGAGATGAAATTTTACATTCTTTATTGAATTTATGGCACAGAATTATTATAATTGTTACATCTCTACATTGTGTACTACTTTTTTTAACTAATTTCGGCAAAAACAATCCACTTCTTTTGTTGAACTAAAATCGAAGGTCACTGGCAACACTTTTCTGCAACAAAGTTCACAAGCAAAATATATCGTGAAAAATTAATTCAAACGACGAAATAATTGTCTCAATGTGTTTAGTGTTGTGTAAAATGTACATGTGTACAAATTAAAAGCAAACGAAAACGCAGGTGGACTGTATTTCCAATAAATATTCGCTTGTTTTAACCAGTGTTGCCGTTTAAATTCTTGCATAGGAAAAGCATTATTTCTGTGGTCAAAAGCAATAACGACTTAAGTCGACTTAAGACGAAATTGAGTTGACGTTACCACTGTATTCCTGACGTTGATGCGCATATTTTGTTCAAACCCCGGTATCTGTACCCATCTCAGAAAAAAAGTTATTTAAAAAAAAACACATGCACTTATGTACATGCACTTATGTGCATTTCAAATTTCGAATTGCATTTTCTCGAAACAGTTGTTTTCGACTTAAGTCGTTATTCCATATGACCACAGATTTCTATTTCAATTTTAAAGTGAATTTTTCGTGTGGCAACATTCTTTTCACAGCTGACACGACTTTTGTAGTAGTTTTCTAATCGACGCAGATATTTCTACTACTCAATCCGTTCAGAGTAATAGCGTACATTGTGTTCGGTTAAGATAGATTGTGTCAGCTGACACTATTTCTTACTTTTCTACTAGAATAATTCTACCATAATTCTACCATTAAGTATTCTGGTGCGGACCAGAAGCCTGGAAAACTGCTGTAGCTCCGGGATATTTTGGCATTTTTATTCATTTTAATTCGACTCTCCATCAAACGCCTAAGTACACTATAACTAGCATCGAGGAAAAAAAGATAGTTTTAGTTAACTGGATCAAGTTGAAGCAATAATTCAACGACTTTAAAAAAAGTATAACTAATTCATATTTCGTCTATGTTAATTAGTTTACATCTAACTTTTAACTAATGAGGTACAAAAGCAACAAACTATTTAAATTGCTGTACAATATTTCACTCGAAATTTCGACATAATTTTCTAATTTAGCTCTATAATTTTTCAATTATTCTTTATAATTTTCTAATTTAGCTCTATAATTTTTCAATTATTCTTTATAAAGATGAACGCCTAAGTACACTATAACTAGCATCGAGGAAAAAAAAGATAGTTTTAGTTAACTGGATCAAGTTGAAGCAATAATTCAACGACTTTAAAAAAAGTATAAGTAATTATATTAGACTAATATTTCGTCTATGTTAATTAGTTTACATCTAACTTTTAACTAATGAGGTACAAAAGCAACAAACTATTTAAATTGCTGTACAATATTTCACTCGAAATTTCGACATAATTTTCTAATTTAGCTCTATAATTTTTCAATTATTCTTTATAAAGATGAGAGATTAATCAAATGTTTCAAATGCTCTTATATATCCCACACGTGCTCCCCAAAAATTCCTTTTCCACACAAACTTGTTAAAGATTAAATATTTAGGAACTCAATTTGAAATTTAAATGAAATGTTGAAACTAACATGAAATAATTTTGATAAATTGTTCGGCACGCCAGTGTCAGCCGAAGCCCCAAAAGCTTCATTCGCACGCATTTGCTCGGTTTGATTTATGATTTAGCCAGCGGAATCAGTTTTTGTGCGCGTGCGGATTTGTGCATGCGTTAACCGCATACATTAGCCATCCGTTGAGTGCAGCTCATCTAAATTCACTTACTGACTTCATATTTAAGCTCTAAAAATAAATTGTCTGTCTGCCAACAAAACAGAAGCGCATAAAAATAAGCTAATTTCCACAAAAACAAATAAACCAAATCCCCCGTGGACTGAAGAAACTGAAAAATAGAACAGAATAGAGTCAAAAACGAAAGCACAAAAACAAACAAAACATTAAAATGCCAAAACTGCTACAATTTATTGCCCTTTTATGCTGTACTGCGGGCGTATTCATGGTGAAGGGGAAAGGGCATTTGCCCGCTTATATGTGAATATACATACATATGTACATACATATGTTTGTATGTCCTTTCGTTTAAACGTGCATATTCATATAATAGCGTGTGAATGCGCACAATTTTCAAATACTTTAGTGGGTTCCGAATATATCTCAGCAATATGATACCTACATATGTACATATATCGGAGTTGTGGTGCTCCAAAAATCCACGGGAAATGCCTTCTAGCGACACCACCAAAAAAAACAAAAAAAGACACTTGCAATATAAAATATGACTTAGAAAAGGCTTCTTGGATCGCATGAGTGTTTTTGCTGTTGCCCAGTGTTGATGAAAAAAAACCAATTTATTGGGATTGTAGCACACTTAAAGATCTATTGTGCCCATTACTAGGTTATACAATTCATTGCTCGCAATCTGTCTTATCACACTTGGAAAGCACTGTACACTACTTAACTGAGGATATCGCCGTTGAGGCTCAGGAATCTGGGAAATCCGGGGAATCTTCTAGGAATCCAGGCGTTTCCCTCGAGCGAGTTTTTAATGCCTCCAGCATAACTTAAAAATAATTTTTGAATTTGTTGTTCGTTTTTTGTACCGTCTGCCATTGAATTTACTTCCTTTTTATTGGAAGATCGATGTGTACATCGCTTTCGAAAATTATATGGGTTTCAGTTGTTGTTCTGTTTCTTTTCATTCGGTTCCTCACTCCTTCTACTGGCTACTCGCTGTGAGCTGTGCGCGTTCAACAAGCCAAACAATAAATTTCAATAAAAATCCAATAAAATCTATCGCAGTACATAATAATAACATCAGAGAACAAGCCCACAGAGACTGACGCTGATCCCTTTTGTTGTTCTGGGCCGACAGCAAATTTTCTCTCTCAAGAAATGCTTTAATTTTTTATGGCCGCACCATTTCCGTTGACCTTTTTTGCTCAATTCCTTTAACTGTTGTCGTTTTCGTTTTCGTGTTCGTTTCACTTTTCTCTTTGTGGCTGCAACAATGTGGTCTCAACAGCAAAGGTACACGACAAACAGCCGTACCTATAAATTCGCACCTACACACACGTATTCATACAGAGCACTTGTGCTGGAGGCAGTATAAGGAAGATGATATACGGCATTCTATCCATTCAATCGACAATGGCTGAAGGTTTTCCTCCGGCTTTTTTATTTGCAATTGTTGAATGTTTTCTTTTTTATTACTTGGCGAGTCGTCGCATGTCGCTGCCGCCCAAACAAATACAAATATATACAGACAGACTAAAATACTACACATACACATGTGCCATTTACAAAGCAGCCAGTTTTGTTTGAGTGTGTGTGTTTTTAATGTTGCTCCAATACGCTCGTGTTTACTCTAATGCGGCTCCTATAAACGCCACGCGAAGCCGTAAAGGGTGCAGTTACCTGCTTCTGAATAAACGCAATTTTAATACTTTTGTGTACGTAAATACGACAATATGACTTTTTATTATGTTGCTCCTTTGGTGTTTTTATGGAAACAGGATTACCGTTATTGTGCCATTACTTTCACAATTGTGTGTTAATATAAAAGGAGAACTAATTTCAGAAGGAATGTGGGATTGTAAAAAAGTATTTGCAATGCAAAACAGCTTATTACGGCACAAAACCGTTTCAAGCGGTAATTTTTTAGCACTCTGACTCTCCAAACAGCAATTTATGTAATTTTTTCCAGTTCTAACAGACTTGAATTTCTTCAATGTTGTTGTTGCAACGACAGCTATGAAACCGTATTTGTTGCAGTTCGATGTTCGGTGATGAAACCGTTGTTATGAAATAACAAGTAAGGAAGCATCAGTCGGGTTACACCGACAGAGTAATACCCTACACCAACTAACTGAGTGGGAGGACCATGCCCATTTATGGAGAATTAAAAGGTGTTCTTACCATCAATGAAGTGACCAAATATGGACAGACTGGTGTATATATTATGGAAGTTATAAGGATTTTCCGCTTACCGTCTATATAGTGGGCGGACCACGCCCATTTTTTTGTATGGCGTAGAGGGCCCACACCTTACTTTAAATACCAAATACCATTACTTTTAGTGAATATTTGAACAAATTTAAGCAATTTTACTGTACATTTTCCGGGGTTGTGGGACTTACTGGCCCTTTGTGGGCGTTTCCTTCGACCGATTTTGCTAACCTCGGAACTTGAAGTAGTGGAAGGTTCACTGCGACTGTGTGCCAAATTTGGTCTAAATCAGACAACTCCTTCTTTCGCTCCTGTGGCCACGGACAGCAAGACAGACGGACAGACGGACAACCGGAAATCAACACAGAAAGTGATTCTAAGCATTTCCATATACTTATGTCTATACCTAGGATGGCTCCTTTAATGCGTTACAATTTTCGCACAAAGTTATTATACCCTATTACCATAGGTGTAGGGTATAAAAAGTATTTTGGTATGGAAAATCACTGGGCTCTTGCTTCTATCGAAAGAAGTCTGTAGAAACTGCTTGAGTTTTTTAGTGCGAGGTTAAACGAACTCCGACTGTCTGAGTTACTCCAGCTAACGCTCGCTTAATATAATGCAATCCGCACAGCAAACTTCTGTAATAATTATTATAATTGATTTGCACAACAGCCCTTGTGGGCCTAAAAATAACCGAATCTGAACGGATTGAGAAGCTTTTCATGACACAGAATATTCTCGGAGAATTGCCAATTCATCACGGGAAGTGGTGCCGCGCAAAGAAACAATTTGAAAGCAAATTATTCTTTTTATTAGATAGTTTGAGGCCGGTCTTGAACCCAGGCCTCCCGCATCAGCGACCAAGCACTTGTTCACTGAGCCACCGCGGCGCCATCTTTTATAATACCAACTTGAAAAATAACAGGCAACATACACATTACTTGATACACAGAGGCAAGGTTATATTTTAAAGTCTTCCAAATTAGGATTTTTTAATTGAGCCGCCATGGCTCACTGGATAAGGTGTCGGTCTTCGACGCATGGAGTCCATGGATCACATTCCATCATTTTCTAGGGAGTTGTCAACTCTCCAAGTGTATATTTTTCGAGTAAAATACACAATGCCAGAAAATCAATTTCCTTCAAGTACGATTAGATGCTCTCACCAGCATATGTACATTGCGCCATTATTCAGATTAATTCACAGCAATCAACGTATATCCTTAGCATGTGGAAATGATATATGAGTGCATTTACCCAACCGAAATTTCCATTTGGGATAAATTATGTTAATTAACAGCATCGAAAGGCGAAATTGAATGTTTGAGAAATGTCAACAGATTTGCGTTTGCCAACGACTCGAAAAGCAGCAGCCACATTAGAATAATAACAAATTGAAAAAAAAATCGATAGAGAAGGCGAAATTTCGCTAAATGGAGTTTAAGGCATGCGTTAACATTACGATACTTTAATCGAGCGATTGGCTGGGCATGGTGGCTGTCATTTGACATGTCGACTAACAAGCAGTCAAGATTGATAAGGGTCTGCATCCTTGTTGATCGGATCGGTATGTATGTATGTGTATGTGAAGTAAAAAAAATGAATGGCATACAAGTCAGTTGAGAAATTGCCCCTCAATAAACGACAACATACCAAATGTGTTATTGTTGTTGTTGTTTTTAATGGAAGGAAAATGGCAAATATTCTAGTAATGCCAGAGCTGAAAATGAGAAATGCAAATTGTGATGGAATAAGAGAAGTATGAGAGAAAGACAGTGAAACGTACGCGCGTGTGGAGTGTAAATGGTCAAAAGAATATTCAAAATTTGCTATCAAGTTTAAGGATACTCCCGCGCTGCTGTGAAGTATATACATATGTATGTATATGTATCAATAGGGTTGATAGTTTGAACATTTGCGTGCGTCTATGCTGCTCACACGAAACGATTCAAGGATATTTCTTTTTGTCATTGCTTTTTCTCCTACTCGTATTGAAATTTGTTATCACTGGAGCGAGTGCTGTTAATACACTTACACACATGTTCAGTGTCCCTGCATGACAAATGCTATATAAAAACTCTTTATATTTCATTTTCACTTTACTACGAATGTGTGATATGTGTGTGTGCAAATGTTAGAGTGGCATTATTTGTAGTTATGTTGACATTATAATAATGGTTCTGCTATGGTATGCTGTGTGTGGGTGTTTGTTGTGCTTTCGCTCCACCCCCTCTACATATGTGAATATATGTATGTACGTGTGAGTGTATTGACTCCACAAATATTATGGCAGTGTTAATCTAAACCAATTTGCATTATCTTCGTGAGTGTATCTATTAGTGTACTGTTGTTAGTGTTGGATGGAAGAATTGTTAAAGCAAAATTATTTTATAGTTATCTTACAAAAAGATGTATGTAGATGCTATACGTGATGTATGGCACAAGAAAAGTGTTATATAAATTGAAAAGTTTAGTGAAAAGTAGCTTTTTACAGAATCATGCTAATTTTTTTAAAGATGTTGTCAGCACCAAAGAGGCAACTAAAATATATTTAAACATTTTTAAGTCAGTGTTTACCCAATGCAATTCGGGTGGTTATCAGGGCCCCTTTAAAGCCACTCATTGAATACGACGTTGGCTCTTTGCAAAGATTAAATTTTCGAAGCTACCAGGTTAAACGGGAATTGCAAATAACTAAAATATCGGAGATTAGGAGACTTTGCCTTTAGCAATTTCCATTGCTTTATCGATTACGAATTGCTCTCTTTGCATGCCCTCCATTTTGCTGATTGAAATCAGATACACCACACAGCTCATACAATCAAATTTGCTGTATCCTTCATATCCTTCTGCTGTCATTTCAGTTGATGGCAAAACAGAGTTATGGCTTCAATTAATATCCTTATGTGTTGTCTAATGTGCGTCTAAGTTATAGATACTACAAGTTGGCAGAGCTGTGCAATATGTATTTGATGTACCTACTAGAAATGAGGAATGCTCTTATGTATTCGACAGCAATCGATGATTTCATCAAGTACCCAAGATACTAAATACTCTTCGCTAACTGAAAAGTTCAAATGAGAAAAGGAAAATTTTAAATTAAAGCATTAACTGTGAAATGAGAAAAGCTAAAGAAAAATAGAGACAGCGTAAATTGAAAATCAAAATTGTAAACGTGAATAGAGAACGGTCGCTTTCTAATTTGAATTTACCTTTTCTCATTTTAAATTTACCTTCTCTCTTTGCCAATTTTCTTTCTCTCATTTCAAATTTATCTTTTCTCATTTTAAACATATTATTCTCAGTTTTAAGTAACGTTCTTTAAATTTATTTGACTATTCTTATTTTCGATTTACCCATTCTCGCATTAAACCCACTTTCTCCACTTCTATTTAACCTCTCCTCCATTAAAATTTACTACGCTCATATTTAAAATATTCCAAATCACAATTTTGTGCAAAGACCATTTTTGCAATTGCATATTTTTTTTGCATATTTTTACTCTACACTAACAAAATATGCAGAGATGCAATTTCAAAATCTTTGCAAAAATGCAACACTTAAAACCCGTAGTTTATATTTACTATGCGATTGCAACGCTGAATTGCAAGAAAGGCCGAACAAAAAGTGGCCTGAAAATGATTTTAAAGCAAAAGCCAAAATCTCCGGCAGAAAATAATTTTAGTTTCATGTTTTGCAACAAGTGATGCAAGCTTAACGTAAAAACACTGCTCACAATTGAGGGCAAAAATTTACTATTGCACAAATTTGCAATCCCAAATGCACAAGATTGTGAGTTAGAATAATATGATTTTCAAAACAATTTTACCCTTTATCGTTTTTAAGTGACAATCGTGTAGTGCTTTAAAATAACTGAGTTTTCTTCTGAATTTTAAGAGAATAATAAAAATTAAAGCTCACAAATTCGGAACGACTCGACAACATTTCGCTACTCGTTGCTCTCGGCCATTAAACAAGACATTTTATCGTTTTAAACATTTAATAAAAAGGTCGGTCAAACTGCGTGTAAGTGTAACAAAGTGTGCCGAAATTGGAATAAATCCGAAATGTTACGATTTCGGGGCGGCTGCGTCAGCCGCGACATAAGGCAAGGCATCCTAACAGCCGCACTTGGCACAACGTCGAGCCATCAAGAGCGTGGCCTGTGATTTATGTAAGAGCGATGCAGACGTTCCTGGCCGCATAACTGGATGAGCCGCCGGGCACACTGAACATGCTCGGGGGTGCGTGCGGAATTATGCGAAACCATAAATTGCAAATGTTGCCCAAGGGAATCATCAAGCGGAAAGAAAAAGTGCCATAAAATGCCAATGAACACTAGACAACAAGCCGGAATGAAGCCACCACAGCACGATGGTTGTAAAAACGCCATCAATCGGTCAGCAGCTGCTGCTGCTCCTGCTACACCTCCTGCGCCTGCTGCACATTAACCAAAGATATCAATGCCGTTGGCAAATCACTCAGCGGCGAACAATTCCAATCCAATATGGCTCCGATGTGAGTGGCATACAAATGGTGCGCAGGAGCCAAGCAGCCTATGTAGCTCAATGAAGGAGAAGCACCTGAAGCGCTCTTCTGCACCGACAGCAGCTTAGGTTTTTGTGGTACGTGTCTTCACTGCATGCACTTTATCACCTCACTAGCAGTGTGTCTGCGTGTATGCGTGTGTGACCTTTGCACTTACCCACTATATTCAAATACACGGAGTGCCCGATTGGAGGCGTCGTCGATATCTGGCACTCATAGATACCAGAGTCCTTGCGTTGCGCATAGCGTATACGCAGCGTCCAATCCTCGGCGTGTGGAGAGTGCATCGCTTCGAAGCGCTGATCCGAGGTGTAAGTGTAGCGTCCGACTGTCAGCAAGTGGATATCACGATGACGCACCCAGGAAACCTGAAACGATGAAAGCACAGCAGAAGAAATGCTTTGAGTCAATGTCGACAGTGCTCAGTAGTTGATGTTGCCAATGTGGGTGCATGCATATCTGCAAATATGGGAGTAGCTTGGCACATGATTGATATATTACACTGATGACATTCATCATGGGGAATTTTGAAGGGTTTAATTGTATGTAGTAAACAGTGAGGGCAAATTTCTTAAATCAAGAACAGGTTTGCTTGATTTCAAAATCATATATATATCCACATTATGAATATCCTCCTCAACTTACTAGCTAATAGATAGAACTGCTCTTAATCACATTAAAAGCTAAAACGATGGCATGAGTTACAAAACACGAAACTTTTAAGGTATGTACCTACATAGGTGTATTTTTTACAGTACTATGAGAAATAATTCCTCCGAATTGGTGAAAGGTATTTTTTCACACCAACACACAAATCGAAATAATAAAAAAAAATATATATCGCACGGTAGAACTCTGAGCCGTCACGAAAAAACTGACGCAATATCTCGGCTATACGTGAGCGCTACTTTACCGTCTGCAATGATTTTCAATGTACATTTTCTCTGAATGCAGATACGCCATTTGCAAATTACATATTGACCAAATTACAATCATGTTAAAATATAATTAGTGACTAAGCGCTTGTACTACACTAACACAAACACGCGCATATATTGACATTAATACATGCACAACACATTTAAAATACCAAAATTAGTTGTGCTGTGGAAACAAGCCCATTGAAATGTTCACGACTCTAGGATCTGTTTAGCAGCAGCTGCTGTTTTAGACCCTACCCACTTTATTTGAGGCATTTCAATAATTATGCCAAATGACGTGAGCCTTATTTGTTGGGCGCGTGCCAAGCGTATTGCAGAATGTCAAAAAAGAAGGGAGGCTGCGGAATTGAACATGCACTGACAGGAGGGGATGTTCGTTTTCAGGCGCGTTGATGACGTCTGCAATCCCGAGACGATAAATTCTATTGATATTTGGTCGCGCAGAGCTTGCAACCGCCTTTTCCCGCAATCACTTTTTGGCGGGATTGCCGTTTCCGGTTCCCTGCCAAGGATTAGGAGCGCGCACGATGAGTCTGCAAGCCCGCAGGGCTTAAAATTCAATCACAAAAATGAGAAAGCAAAGCAGTGAAACGAAACGAAACAAAAACATATAAAATATATGAATCCTTCCCGTCTCGGCGGTGGGGTGGGGCCGCAACTCTTCTGGCACTCCATTTTGTAACACTTCTCGTAAGCAAACGAAGATGGCGTGCATAAATCTTGGCCACCGACCGACCGCCCTCCCGCTCGCACGTTCGACTCGCTGTTTTGCTTTAAAACCAAATGCGCCCGTCTGCAGCTCCTACAACTCCCGCACCTACCCAAAAGCGTGTTCCTTTTCAAATGCTCAGATATAAGATAAAAAATGGAATTCTGCATTATAGGAATTTGTTATATTTATTTGTAGCCTGAGGCTGATTGACGTTTGAACGATTTCTGCATTTTCTAACTGCACAAGCGTCGAGAGGGAGTAGCAATGCGAGCTCCTCATAATATGGCCCGCTGCAACGAGCAGAGGGAAACGTTGCAAAATGAATAAATGTGAAATTTGTGCTTTGTGCTTTGTGCACCCTTCAAGCTGAACGTGCTTTTGCGGAAATATGCACCTCATTCTCTGTCGCTGGAACGATGCACACTTGCGATACTTTGCTCAAAATTTGGCTCACTGCCATGGGGTGTGTGCATCTGCTTCGACAGAAATACCACGACTTGATTTATTTCTTACTTTATACAATGAGTGAAGTAAAAATCTGAGTTAAGTTCCTTTAAAGCTTAATCCCTTTTCGCCTTTAGAGAATTGAATTTAGTCAATAGATTAGTGTGCATAAAATTTTTTATGATTACAATTTACATAGCATATATTTCTTAAATCGAGCTAGCATATTTCTGCACTGATAGCAGAATCAAAGTTTTTACGTTTCGTCTTTTGAAGTGCAATTAAAATTTTTAACAAATTAGAAAATAGGCACATTAATATTTTGTTTTTAACATCTGCTTGCAAACTTGTAAATAATTTTGCAGCCACATCTTTGGAGCTTTTGTTATAAAAACATTTCTTTGAGTCAAAGCGGTATTAACGGCACATGGAAAAGATTTTGGAAAATTATGTTTTGCTTCTAAATTGTTTCTACATCGTTTCCATTTAATATTTCTCAAAACAAACTCGAGAAAGTTTTCCATATTTTCGAAAGGTAGGTACACACAATTTTCCAATTTTCAATATGCATCCTTGGCAATATTACTTCAAAACTCATTTGAACTATGGCAATTGCCACAAGCAAAAATTAACTTGCTTAATTCTTTAATGTAATATTGGTCCAAATTGTATGATCTCGATCTGATTCTGTTGCATATCTTAAGTTTTACGGAAAATGCCGTGACTACCGCTTCCTTTTATTTTTTTTTGTTGCTTAAGCTACTAAACAAATAAGAAATGTTGCAATAATTCAATGCAAGAAATTTCATGAAATTGTATATTTGCATTTGAATTGAAATATTCGCATTAGCTTACTTATCAAGGCGAAGAATATTCTCTAAAAGCCATTTTGCATGTGCGCCCTTCATGTCGTATGCGTGACTAAATTTTAAATTGGTTAAACTGCTTATGGTAAAGATAAAAAAATAAATTTAAAATTTCAGACAAAGCCGCAAAACTATAGCTTTGAATCATTTCGCATGCTGTGGTTAGCAAAATTGTTCGCGCAATTAAATTTAATTACCCGAACTGCAGAACCGTAATTGCCACAAGTTTCGTTTTCGCTGCTGCTAATTGCCGCCAATTTTCTGCAAAATCACACAGAACAAATCAATTACAAAAATGATGCACTGGAACGTCGGAGTCGTTGTATCACACTTACATTCACACGCGAGTACCTTTGCTGCTACACACAAACCGCGTCAATTACATGACGTAACAAACTTCCGTAATAAGCAGTGCCCGTGGCTTTATTTCTGGCGCGGCAGATACTCGTTTTTTATTTAAATGTATCTGTTTGCGTGTGAAACTTCTATCCTGCACATTGACACGTGACTGTGTTGCACAGTGTGTAACTCTTACTAAACTTTTTTAAAAAAAATTAAGAAATCAAAAAAATTCAATTGACAAATAATTCCACAGTTAAGAGAAATAGAAATTTTTGTCATATTATCCGATTGGAGCTTCAAACGATAAAATATATTTTATCTATAAAAGTTTTCCCAATGCTTACTGGTAAGTCAATTTCTAAATGTAATTAATTTATAAACATGTGCGTCGTTCGAATCAAATAAATTTGGTTAATTTTTCGAATTCATAAATTATTGGTTTCTTAAAAATTACATGTGCTGAGTACAGCTTTTAGATTCTAAAATTTAGAGGAATGTATTTTTTTGAAAAGGTTTCCCCTACAAGCCTTTTAGTGAACAAATAAAATAGTTTAACAAAAAGAGTTTATCCATTTTCCGTTTAAGTGTTAGATAATGGTATGGAGAAATCTAATACGAAGGTTGAAGGTGCGTGGGAACGCTCCAACAAAGTTTGGTTTTCATATTTTTCAGGATTATTCAGAAAAGTTTTTTGCGATTTTTGTAAGTTTTAGAAGCATTCGTTGTAACAAAGCTTATTTTAAAGGCTTGAAGAAATCAATAAAGTAGTATTTTTTTTAAACTTAAAACAGTGATGCTTCACAACCTAACAACTAATCCTAAGATACACCTGATCACTGTGGAACAAAAAAACAAATATATTATTTATTTGGAATAATTTGGACCTCCTTTTTCTGTAATCAGTTCACACTGTGCATTGTCACTTCGAAACAAGACATTCTTACTGTTTTTCACTGATTTAAGGTGGCCCAACTCCGGTTTTGCGTTATCCTAATCGAAATCGCAATGGAACACGCTGGCTTAATTGGCGGTGAGCTCATCCCAAAAGCGTTCGAAAGTATCAATTAATGTGAACACGCTCTCACAATTACATAAGTGTGTGTAGAAAAATATTCCATGGCACAAATAAAGTCCGGAACATATTTACTATAACAGAAATTTATAATGTTCGTCGAATTTTGTAAATGTGAGTAGAGATTATAGAAAGTGTTTTATATTTTTACACAGACATGAGATCTATATCAATATCGTCTTTGGCTGTCGAAGAAATTTAGAAAATTGAAAAAGTGAAAAACGTGAATATGTATATAGATGGAATTATAAGCAAAAATCTTAAATACTATTAATCGTTTCTAAATCCAAAAATTTGTTATCAAAAAATTCATGAATTTTAACATGACAGGAAAGTTGGTCTACTAAAAACAACTAACCGAATCCAACACTTAACCCACTTCAAAATTCAAATCAATGCAATAATACCAGTCGAACTGAGTCCCTTTTTCGTCACTTGGAAATCGCTCAAAAGCCACATGCGGGCCGCTAAATACCATAAAGAATTATAAACTTTTTATGCAAAGTAAATTTCGCCGATTTCTTTTAGTAGCAACAGCTGGAGGAGCATTTGCGAAAGCCATATATAATGCAACTTCGAAGAAGTAAAGAACATAAAACTTGCTAAGTTTTGGACTTAAATCAACCACTGACAAATGTTCAAAAGCGCACAAATTCTTTTGCCTTTTATCGGCAAATATTTGCTCAATAAATTCCATTAAAACTAACAATTGGTTTATTTTTTGGCTTAAAGGCAGCAGCGCCGCAAGAGCGGCTGCAAAAGGGGCAGCAGCAGAACTAGGATCTGAAACAGAAGCGAAGGCAGAAACTTTGGTTATGTCACTGCAAACCGCAGAGCAAAGGAGGAGTAGTGTACACTTGCTAGGGGAAGTCACTGAAACTTTTTTTCATGGCTCAACCGCAAGGAGCTGCAGCAGCAGGCAGGCAGGCACGCTGGCAGGGATCAATTTCCGGCAGAAGACAAAAATTACTGCGACAACGGCTGCCGATGCAGCGTAGTCTCCTCCGGCCGCACACTACGGAATAATTTGAAATCTCCCCTAAAAGTGATGCAGTTTAGGCGTATGGCAGCAACGTCAAGCCAAGAAGTGACGAAATTTGCCCCAACCAAACAAACAAATTTCGAAAGTCAACAAATTTTAAAACTCAAAACTGTAAGCCAAGATGTATTGTAAAGAAATTAACAACAAATCCGCGAGCTGCAGAAAAAAGTTTGACAGAAAAATTAACAAAAAAGTTTAGGTCTCTGGAACTTTGAGGAAGTTAAGTTTCGCCATTACTTTAGAAATATTGTTCGTGCGGGAGAGTAGGGAGGGCGGAAGTACAGCGATGTTGACAATTGCAAACACTGGTACCGATTTATTAAACAAAGTTGGAGAATTCGCTGACAGCACTTCTGGTGTGCTAAAGCACGGTATAATATGCACTTATCTCCCTTTCTTGAAGCAAAAATTGTTCTGATAAATTTAAAAATAAGCTTTCACAAGAAGCTTCCCTTCTGCACAGATCAGGCACAAACAACTTTGGTCTCGATCTTACCGCTAGTGTCTAGATTACCTTTGAAACAGATCAGCAAGTTTTTATGACAGCCCTGAATCGCTCAAGCTCAGTCACTTAATTTTCGATTTTTTTCCCGAAAAGCCTTTGATTTCATTTATTATGTCCTCGTATTTAAAAAGAACTTTTTGAACTTTCTGACTCACCCAGTCAATACATTCATTTTAAAACATTTTCTCTGAATCTTTTGTACTAAAAGACAAACCAATTTATACTAGAATTAGGGATTGAGATACATAGTAGGGTTATAAGATGTTGCTCACATTAGAACATCAAGATGTTCTTTGAAAAAGTCAATAATATATTTATGAGGGAAAAAATATTTTATTTTATACTAGTACTTAAAATATATGTAAATTATGCCAGATATAAAGATGTAGATAAATAAGCTGAAGCTTCATCTTTAAACACACCAAACAAATATCACTATATTGAAAATTAATTCTGACTGTGGCTCTGCACTGGAATATTTCAGTTCGCAAACAAAATTTAAAATTAGAAATTAGAAATAGCGGAATTTTTCGACACCGCCTGCAAAGCACCAAGAGATTACTTTGGTCAAGTGCAATCTCAGCAAGCATCTGTAGCGCTGCTGAAAGCACACTAATTCCAAGAAAAAGCCGATTGCCAGCCAACACTGCCGATCCTTCTCAGTGTTGACTTTGCTCAAGCAGTAGAATGAGTAACTGAGGACTCGATGGATTTTCAATTTCCAACCTGTAGGATAAGCACACGCGGAATTTGTAAGCAATTCTCCCCACAGCTTCTGCCAAATCTCTTAACGAACTTGGGATATACTAACTGCTTTGTTTGTTTTTTTTTAGATTTTCGTGTCTATTATGCTCGCCTGCTTGGCTCCACTTATTCTACTTGAACGCGCTTCCTGTACAAAGTAAGTAAAAAATCAACAACAAAACATAAACCCTCAGTTAACAAAACCCATGGCCGTGTGCCTCTGCGAAGACGTCGTTCTAACTTCGCACACGTGAAGGCCATCAGACGGCAAAAAAATAAAGCTCCTCCCAGACTCCAGCCGCCAGCCGCCAGCCTCCAGCTTGAGTTCAGTTCAGTTCCGTTGCTTTTCTTTTCTTTTCTTTTGTCAATCTCCGCAACGACAATGTCGACGTGCTTAACGTTTCATTGGGCAGCGTGTCCTTAGCCAGCGCCTGTCGTCGAAACTGGGCTGGCAGCAGAAAATCGCCTCAGCGTGCCATGCAGCAGCAGCAACAACACCAGAAAAACAATTTCCCTAAGCTTACTTATTTTCAGTGATTTTCACACACAGCAAAAAAACATCAGGATAAAGAAGATGCGTAAGGGAACGTAGAAGTCCAAGAGCACATAAGGACTTTGAGTACAGGAATGTAGCATTCAATTAGTAGGTGTGTGTGTACGCATGGACGTGATTTCAATCATCAACAAAAAATGTTGTCCTTGTTTGCCAATTGTTCTAGCAATTTTTAATAACACATTCTCTTCGATTGATTTCCATAAGTTTATATAAAAATTTACGGATCAAGCGACGTAAACCGACGGAAAAGACATGGTGAAAATTTGCTGTATGCATAACTCAGCTGATTGTATTGGTGCTGAATATTTTGGCATAAAAGCGTACAAAAATACTTTCCAACTCGCATAAAGTGTCATTAGCCTACCTATAACCAATATGACCACTCGAAGTCTAGACTCTTCGTGCAGTCAGCGTCCTTTGAGCTAAAATTTCTGCACGGACTTCATTGTCTTCTTCAGACAATAACAGCTGCACCAGCACACATACCTAGCAAAACTCTATTTCGAAATAGGCAGAGTCAAGAATTCTTTATTTTATGTGCAGACAATTTAAGTTGCCCATTCCTTATTGCCTCATCGAATTGCCAGCAGAACAAAGGACTAAGCTGAACTTTGCATTTTAAATTGAGTTGAAGCTTTGATTTTGCATTTGTTTTAAATTAAGTTTTCGCAAAAATTTGTATTTGTAAATTGAGTGAACTGAACTGAGTTCCAGCGTCAGCTTAGGCTCTGGACCAAACAATAACAATAAACAAACTGTCGGGCCCACCGTTGGCTGTTAAGTACAGCTTTTGTGTGTGAAGACAGCAAATGTTCGATATGCAACTTTCACCCATTGTTTTCCAAATACAAACACTGCACTTTCACTTCCGCTCGTATTTTGCACTCCTCTTCTCACTCTCTATCTTTTTCTATATGACTCCCATACAAAGCAAAGCAATTATTACAACAACAAAACTGAGTTGTGCAAAATTTCAATACACCTCTTGGACGACCATCTACTGAACCCGTTATTGCTTCGCTTTTCTGCTCTCTTTCCTTGCGTATTATATTTTATGTCCTTCTCTTCGAGCTGTAGCAAATCGGGTTGGACAGGCGGATTTACTGTATGATTTTAATTTTTCCTATATTAGGCACATACACAAACGTCGACATCTACATTTACAAATGCCATGAATCGAATTTCCAGTCAACTACACTTGAGCAAACGAATTGGAATTCGACGAGCTTGTCAAGTTGGGTTAAGGCGGTTGGAAGTAGCGGAGGCGACTTCGTTTATTCTCCTCATCGGCATGCCAATTGACTGATTGCCTGCCAGTTTTATGGCTCGAAGGAGGTGAGCAAAGGTAGTTGGTAGTGGAAGGCGGTCTCTCGCTCTGTCTGCCTGCCAGATTATTGCTTGCTCCCCGCAGTTTGAGTGCCAACCGAGGCTGTTGATAAGCATTCAAGAGTTTAGTGAGTTGCGCGTAGACAATAGCTGAAATAACAAAGCAGACTCGTGCCGAGACGGAAGAAACGGAAGAATCTCGATAACGGAAGGATAAACTTCAGCTGAAATGCTTGGTTGGCGTTCGTTGAGCATAGTCCTACTTGTAGGCAGCAGCTGAGCGGAAACTGGCACGTGGAAGTGCACGAGTGATAAGTTTAATGAGCTTAAACATGACGTAAGCGTGTTTGGGCGGACTTTTCGGCTGTCTTTACGGCTATCAAAGGATTCGGGAAATTTAGTTAGCTTTACATGTTATCTTTCTTGATCTGCTAAAGCTTTTTTAATTTTCCTTAATTTATTTATATTTTGCTGGCAACCGAAAGGTTCAACAGTTTTATTTCAATTGCAGGCATTTTATAACTTCACTATACCTTTCCGTCTGAGGCTTGACTTAAGGTAAATTATGTTAGGGGAATTTCTTGAAGAGCTTGAAGGAAACATTGTTTAAATCTTCTATGAATTAATTGGGTTCAAGTTGAGAAATAAGGACGATAATGCACGGTCTGATATTTTGATTTTGTACTTTCTGCAACATACGTTCTCTAAAAGAAGTGCATTTTATTTTATATTCCAACGATTCGTCGTAGCCGGTTTGTTATGTAAAACATCCTTTTTGAGGCAGCAGTTTAGAATGGCACCCATACAGATTGTATGCACACACGCTGGTCGTTTCACCATTTGTCCATATGTTGACCGCTGTCATCATTGCGCTTCTTTGTTTCGTTCCAACCGAGCGTAAATTATGAAATTCACCTCATCAAAGAAACAACCCAAAATTAGCAGAAAAAGGGAAAACCTTTGGTATGTGACTTCACGGGAACGACCATCACGTGCTACCATTTTGTCCTTACCACGGTCAACTCCCTCCGCTGCTATTTCGCTGCTGAGCACAACACGGTATTTTTGCACCCGTGGTGCCCTCTTTCATTTCACTTCATTGATCATCGCCAGCACATGTGACCAGATGCGTTCTAACACGAGCACGAATCCGGCGTCAGATAGAATTTCCTTCAAAGAAAACCAGTCACGTATGTGGAAATTTAAGCTCAGTCGCTTCGATATGTCTACCTAATACATACGTAGATGAGTGTGTGCGTGAAAAAACACATGTCAGAAGTATACATGTGAGTTTTAGAGTAGGGTTGCCCAGATAGGAAAATATGAGAAACAATTTAATATTTTCAGATAACGTTGTGCAAAATATGTTGGATTATGGGCCGCGGGTCTGTTTCTTGTGCCGAATTAATGTTGGGTTAGGTAAGGTTGAGTTATAATGGCTGTCTAGGCTACAGATGTTCTGCTAGAAATACAATCTTAGGCCCGCTCAGTGACCCCAGATGAGAACTTGGCGTACTTTCTGGATAACTAGCTCAAGCCGTTTGAAAGGTTCAATGAACTTCAAAATGCTCTTGATATTGATGGATTTTAAATACACCAGGCTGTAGAATAAGGGGTAACCGAAGGTCTCCACCCTGCATCTAGAAAGTTCTGAACAGTGATAGAGTATCTGAGCTCAGATTTCAAATATCATGGAATCAGTATTTGTACAGCAAATAACAAGAATCGCAACCGAAATTGTACTTTCAAATTAGATGGTAACGTACAATTTGATTGGGATTTCTGCCGTTTACAATATCAGCGGCTAAATTTAAGATTGAACAAAAATTTTAATTGCTTTGGGAAAAATTTTAAATGCTCCAGTTACCGTTACTGTGCAAAGCTACTTGGCAATCCTGTTGTTTACTAAAATAAACTTTTCCTTTTCACCGCAATATTGCCACGTCCTGTGCACGCCATGCCGCTGTCTTAGTTTTGCACTTTGTTAATGTCCTTTGGGTGAAAGTTGGAGTCAAGTAACGCCACGTAAACGCCGTAGGTCTCTCTTGTCAGAACGAAGTGGCGTAAAGAAGTTTTTCGCTTGGGAAATACCCGTGAATTATTGGTGTACTTAAATGCTTTTACATGTAATTAAATGCAGAAGGCAGCTTTTTAAATCCAGCGTGAAATAAGCAGCGATTGTCACCGGATGTGATCCCATGAACCACGTTAAATTGCTGGATAACCAATGTTGATTAAACTGAGCTGACAGAATTTTCACAGCTGTGCTAGCATCTTTCGCCTTTTTTTCTGACTCTGCTATTATAATATTATAATAGAAGATTCCGGGGGAGAATCTGATGCGGAGACTTATACGGTTGCCAGAATTTCACTTGAAGGAGACTTGCATGTTGGAATATAGACAGAATTTACTAGGGCTAACTAAATCCTCTCACATATTTCCTGTACTACAATTTTAATTGTAGTTGCCATAATTTTTAATATAGCTCAGCGTGAAAAATTAAATATAAGGAACTTCTTTAGTCGGTTTAATAAATATTTATTGAAATGATTTTAATGATATTAAAAGGCACATGTTATGCGGCGCATGTAAACATTTGACTATTAATAAAGTTGAATGTTTATACCCTACACCTATGGTAATAGGGTATAATAACTTTGTGCAAAAATTGATTTCCAGTTGTCCGTCCGTCTGTCTGTCTGTCTTGCTGTCCGTGCGCACAGGAGAGAAAGAAGGAGTTGTCCGATTTATACCAAATTTGGCAGACAGTTGCAGTGAACCTTCCACTCCTTCAAGTTCCGAGATTAGCCAAATCGGTTGAAGAATACGCCCACTATAGGCCTGTAAGTCCCACTACCCCGGGTTTTTTTTCGGTAAAATAGCTATATTTTGTCTAATTACTCATGGAAAAGAATTGTACTTGGCATTAAAGTTAAGTTTCTTGTGAATGAAACAGGATTTGTTGGGGATTTGTTACTAAAACAACCACGTTTCAATGTTTTAAAAGTGCGCCATTGGTGCATAATGGTACACGCCATATGATCGTATATGACTATGTTGCAGATCAGATAATAAATAAGAAAATAATAGCACTTAGTGCTGCTGTGCCAATAATTTTGTCGCTACGAAAATGGGCTTCTGAATACGTTTTAATTTTTTTCTTTGAAATCCTTGTATTTAAATTTTAATTTATGCTACTACTAAATGAACAGTAGATGTTTGCATAAGAATAAAATAAATTTAAATAAATTTTGTGTTTCATTTACAAGAAATTTCCCGATTTATTTAAAAAGTGCCGCTGTGCCAATAATTTTGTTTGGCACTGTATGTTATATTGTTTAGGTTTCTTAAATGAATTCAACATTTCTAGTGGCAGAAATTATATGAATTTAATTCAGTAATATTATTTCCATCAGTTACATCAGAAACTGCGATATTTGATTGTAAAGTAGAAACAATCGGCTTATGGTATGAAAATTACTGCTTCTTGCCAACAGATGGTGTTTATATTTGCTGATTTAGCTATTTTCACTTCGGTTATCTTGGTTTGTGCCCGGGGTTACACTTAGCACATTATTTACAATATGCCGGCAGAGGCGCTGTTTCACTAGTCGAATCCAAGGAGAATCCAATAAGAAAATTAGTACTTCCGTTTGACAAAATTTTGGTTTAGCCTCCGCAAAGAAGTTTTACTTCAATAAAATAGATAATTTGCTTTCAAATTGTTTCTTTGCGCGGCGCCACTTCTCACGCTGAATTGGCAATTCCCCGAGAGTATTCTTTGCCATGAAAAGCTTCTCAACCCGTTTGGATACGGCTGTTTGCAAATCTCATTAATTTGTGCTAAATATATGTACATGTTTCAGAGTTTTCATTCTATAAGCCGATTTTTTCTACTTTAAAATATTAAAATTTTTGATGTTTCTGATGAAAATTAAGAATTAAATGCATTAACCCTTAACATGTACGAATACGCGTATATATGGTAACAAAGGAAAGGCGGATAACGAATAGTGACTTGTAAAATGTAACATACTTAAATACTGTTATACACGATATGTGGTACGACTCAACAATAACTGGAATTAATGATGTTCCATCAATGGAAGAATTCAAATTTGATACTTCCTTGCAGTGTTTAAAATTCTCCATTTTTCTGCCATAGGCACATATCGAAATCTGGAACTACTTCTGCTCGAATGTTACAAAAGTTCATCGGCACCACATAAATCCAGGCATTAATCATCACATTCGCATTTGGATTCGATGCAATCCTCAAGCAGAAAATTGAGTAATGCCGCAATAAAAATTTCGCAATTCACTTTGCGTGCCTTGAAATTGTAACTCTACGCCCCGCTAACCTGCCGCCCCAATATACCCACTTGCTACTCCAAGGCGCGGCCTTGTGAGGCGGGCACCTTGAAGGTGGCCCTCCTGTTAACTGCCTTTTTAAAAAATATTTACCGTACAATTCGCCTAATGACACACCGAGGAAACGTTACGCCAAGTGGAGCCAAATTTCTTTTGTATAATTTCCTGCGCTGTTTCCCGCTCTGTGTCATGCTGTATTTTTGTACATTTCTGCTGTTGGGCCGCATATTGAAAAATGGAACTTTGGAAATTTTCTCGCGGGAGACTTTCAAATTTTTGTTGCCACTTGCCAGCAAGACAGAAAACACATTTCTAAATAGCTTAAGTAAGCGTGGGCGGCGGGAAGGCAAAGGACCAACTTTAAAAATAAAACATGAAAATATCTCAAAGGCGGAAAACCGCAAACGCCTGAATTTCAAAGTGAATTGCTAACGACGCTGATGATGTTCATGACGGAGACTGAGAGTGGGGTTGGACATGATGTTTGTGGTGACTGGTAGCGGTGCCGGAAGTGATGGCAGTTGTTTTCTTATTGCGCACACAATCAGTTTATTACCGGCCGCAGTAGGCGCTCTGTAAAATGCGTTTGCATCTAATACTGCTGGGTTACGGCCGGGATGGCGGGGAGGTAGGAGGATGGGAGCAGGCAAGCATAGAGCGAAATGGCGAAACTTGATTTACAACCGAAATTGTAATTGAATTGCCACGCCAGTCACACACGACGCGCGATAAAATGCTGAGGGGGGGGGGGTTGGGGCTGGGTTAGAGGGTAACAAGTTGAAAGAAGATTCAAAAGCCAGCAAAAAAGGCAAAGCGAACAAAAAATAAAACAGATATGTACAACAAAGCAAAGGCACCTTCAACCCCGCGGGAAATTACTCCACGCTTGACAGCAGACGCACTGGCAGTCTGGCTGAGACCAGGCAGTCAAAGGCATACTGTGGCGTGCACGGGGGCCGTAAGAGGGTGTGGCAGGTGAACTGGTTCTCAGGTGCAAAGCTGGCGGCGCAATCAGCGCTCCTCCATTGAGCCAAAAACAGGCGTTAGCAAGCATACTTAATTTTTCTTTCCTCATCTGTATTTTGAAGGGGAGAGGGAGGTGGGGCTGAATTCGGAAGAGATTGTGCGGATAGTCAACCGAACGATTGCAAACGTAAATCAAAAATTGACGCTGATGTAAAGAGGCTTTCTTGTGTTAACACATGTTACATGCAAATTACAAAGGGAAACAAAATTCAATGAATTTTTTGGATTTCGCACGGCAAACAGAGGCGGGGACTGGGTCCGCAACAACTTAAGGACGAAAATATGCTTATTATTCGAATGTGTGCGCCTTCAGCGATTATATCAGTTTGTCATCGAAAAGTAAAAAGCAACAATTTTAAGGGGAATATTTTTAAATATTTCTTTTTTAATTTTACTACTAATTTTGAATTTTAATTTAAAAAGTTGTAGCTGTTAGTTCGTAAATGTTTGAAAGATAACCCATCACTAGAATGGCTAAAGTGACTGCAGCAAAGTGACCAGATTTCATAATGTTACATATGTACGCCACGTACTAGTTCGGCATGGTCTAGTAAAATGCCCAGGTACGTCTTTAAGCGTTATTTCAAAGCGAATATCTTTTCTAATAAACGACGTCTATCTAGCATGCGCTTGGAGCTTGATCGCATCTAATTAGAATGGGACGGGACTTAAGATGTTCATTTAACACACGCTCGGTGGAACTTTTGAATGCGTGCGTACGTATCTACGCAGGTAAATATAGTTTTCTTGGCTATACCAAGTTCCTAAGAGAACACAAATATCAAATATTCAATAGATACAATCTAATTTCACAACTATGTGGTACAAATCATTCTGAGAACTGTAAGAGAACAAATTTATTTACCCAGGTCAAAGCACTCGGAATGGGCCAAAACAGGCCTACAGAACATAACAAATTAAATTGAGGCTTTTATACAAAAAATGGCCCCGCGGACGCTGACACGGAGGACCTGGGTTCATCTCCCGGTCCGGTAACATTTAATAAAAAGAAAATTTGTTTTCAAATTGTTTCTTTGCGCGGCACCACTTCTCGCGGTGAATTGGCAATTCTCCGAGAATAATCTTTGCCATGAAAAGCTTCTCAAACCCGTTCGGATTCGGTAAAGTAGGTCCCGTTAACTTGTGCAAAAATATAACAAGCACACACAAGTTAATGCGAGAAAGCTAGGCCTAAGCCCACACGGGCTGTTGCGCTAATCAATAATTATTATTATTATCATAAATTCCACGACTCTTGAGATACATCACTAAGCCCAGCGATGTATAAAAACTATCAGAGTAGAAGATATGGTTGACATTGTGCGGGATTTTGATAGACAAACGAATTACGACATTCAATGAAGCGCCAAGATCTGGTGCATCTTCTGGAATGACGTTATCGCCATCACCAGAATAGATTTTTGTTGTTACTAGTGTTTCAGATAAATATGTACGCTACTTGCAGTATATCATATTTTTTGCAGTACATTTAGGCACAGAATCAGGCACAGTATCATTAGCAGCAGATGAAGCGTTTAGCAATGGTGATGATGTACCAATTGTTTCATGTTCAACTTTCTCAAATATGTATATGTCGCTGATACTCGAACTTGCAGCCAATGCTTCTCCAATTTCAGTCGAATTCAAGCAATTAATCTCTAAGTCACTATCGAAATCTTCTTCTACATCAGTGTTATCGTCGGAATAGATTGAATTTTTTCCCTCCTCCGATATGACAGATATATTGTAAGGCGCGACATGGCTAATAATAAGGAAACAGCAAAGGAACATTCAATAAAAATGACCAACACATTTATTGAAAATCTGAAGAATCACTAAAATGCATTGCTAAAAAATTTCACTCGACTGCCCAGGTCCGTCTACAGACGGCCTTTGCATTTTTGAAATTTTACATTGATAAATGCACTTAAGGAAACCAAAACAAACGAAATATGAAAGACCATATTTTTTTTTTACTTCCAGATATTTTTTTAACGGTACGCCCACAGTTGGAATTTATTCTAATTTTTCAAAAATAAATTTTTCGGGACAAAATTAAAAAAACTTTTTCGACAATTTTTCACTTTCACCTGACCTTCAGCTAAAATACAGGTGCTACATCAATGCCAAACACATCAACATATACATACAAACTATTTCCGTTACAATCGTAGAAACCGTTTGGATCGAAAATAAATTAACCTACAGGTGTTTTTGGGTTTTAGAAAAAGTCCGTCTTGAGACGGTCTGTGGAGTTAGAGGGCTAGGAACAACTTTCTTCTAAAAGCGAAACATGTATTTATTTAAAAAAACCGGATTTCGCTGAAACCTACTATCTGCATATATGCCGAACGCTCAGTCCATAATACATGAGCAATCGCTCATCACTCCACACAATTTGAGATGATGTTCGTAGTTAAGTGCATTAAATTCGCAGCATTGGACTAGTATTAAGCCATGCCTATTTCGATGTATCGGAATTAAGGAATTTCTTATATTGCTGAAGAATGGCGATTGAAAATTTTTTTACCCAAACAAAATATTTAAAGTGGGAAGATTTGCAAAGTGAACGCATTTCAATTTGGCTCCGTCTGTAAGATTGCTTTGCATATTGGCCACATTTGTCGGAATGGTCGGTCTCCTTGCAGATGTTCCATGGCACCTTGCGAGTTTATAAATTCCTTTTTCCTTGATGATATTCGCAAGCCAGTCAACTTTAGCTGTGAAAAAACTACTTAACTAATTTCGGCCGCCGTTGCTACTACTTTACAGTACAGTAGGCGATACACCCACACACAGAGGAAGTTAAACTAACTGGCTGAGTCGGGCAATGGGGGAGACGGTCGGGCAGCTGAGCACTTAAAAAGATGAACCGAAAATTCCGCGCTATTTGCACTTCCGCACACAGCTACACATCTACAGTAACACACACCTGAGAGTAAAAATCAACAACAAGTGCAGAAGCTGTATTTGATGCAATTGCTTAGGTTAATTTCCGATTTGCAACCAACTGGAAAATTCAGCAGACGGATTAAGCGACTGCAAAGTGTAGCAGGGCACTGATGTGTTTCTATAAGTGTTTTTGGGGGTGGGGTCCTGTCTCCCTGTTCTGCCGATAACTGCAATTGCCAGGAAGCAGGTGTGGAATTCTTATCATCAAATGCTGAAATAGCTTCGAAGTTTTCGCTGCTGGCTCCTTTCTCCGCTCTACCATATTAGGCACATGCAGTTGCACTGATGCGCCACCGTCAAGTGGGCGTTAACAGCCTGCTATTCGCACCAAATTGGTCAGCATTTGCAGTGTAACTGGCTCGTTGAGCTAAGGAGCTGCAAATCGGTGGCTATCGACTTTGAAGTGCTCCGAGCTGAGCACTTCATTGCAATGCCATTTAGGAAAGGGCTGACGCGAGGCTGTGATCGACATTGAGTGCATTGACATTCACTTGAAACTAATTTGAGCTTCCAATTTGGGGCATCTCACTCGCAAGTTTCCGGCTGCACTTTCACTATTTATAATCCGTCAGCTATTAAAGCTATTAGAAATTATAGCTTTGAAAAATTTTTCCTTTTTTATATGATGTGAGTCTCCCAGGATTGAAAATGGAATCCACAGCAACAGAGACTGAACACACATTCACTGAGCCACTGCGGCGTATATTTCATAATACATAATATTTTTTTTTAGTTACTCACAATGGTTTCTATACTGATGCCTGCTAACTCTATTAAATGTGCAAGCAGAATTGGAATTCGTCAGTGGGTTTTGGTCCCTTGATATTGTTGGCCACTTTTGGTAACTTTCGACATGTGTCTTTGCAGCCCGATGTCAGAAGCCGCAAATTTCCCAGCTCTACGGTTCGATGTGACAATTCAGAGTGTTTCCATATACATATGCCGCATATGCACACTCACAGAATTACGTTAATAATGCTAACTAAAATGTCAGTAAGCAATGGGTTAGCTAAAAGAGAACTAACTTCGCTAGTTGGCCCTTGGAACCATGGTTCCATTGTTCAATAAATTACTACTCTTTTTCATGCTCTTATATAACAACATTTTTTTTTTAAAACCATGCGCAGTTGAATGTGAGTACGGTTATTTAAATATACTGTTTGCTAATTCTGTTACTACGGTTTTTCCATGAGTGTACATTTTTCCTGTGCGGTTCCGGCAACCGCAAACTGCGATTTGCTAACAACTTGGGAGGACGCTTGTCCATAAATTTGGAAGCAATTTGCATTGTGTTTCCTCTGACGCACATTTGCGCAAGTGTACGACTTACACACACATATACATATATCCTGTACCGTGGAGCCGCAAGGAGCAGACACGCCGTTGCACACGTCGATTGCGGTCAGCTCAGCCCGGTTACGTTTCTTTCGATTGCTTTTTGTATTCCCACGACTCTTCGAGCGGTATACGGATGGTGGAACACGCGGACGGTGGGGAGCACTTGCACAGCAACTAAATTGACCGCTTGGCATATTGAAAGCGGAAACACTGCCAAGGTGTCGCACACCGTATTGTATGTGCGTCCCTGTACTGTAATTCAAATTTCTGTTCTCATTGACGCAAGTAAATTGTTGTCGCTGCCAGCACAGATGCACTTGCTAACTCGCTTCATTCACCCTGCTTAGGATCGAATGTGTGGTATTGGTTTTCCGGCTTCTGAATGGTATCGAATATAGCCAGCTCCTTCGTAAACATCAGTGCTGTTGTGGTCCTTTACCAAAGCAAAATATTGGAGAATATACAAACGGACCATTTCGAAATTATAATTTACAAGCCAATTAAGTTTTTGAAATTGGAAAATATTTAGAACCGAAGAAGATGAGAGTAACGGCTTGAGCTTCCGACATAATCGCGTTACGTTCGGTTCGTTTCGAGAGTACCGTACCGTCAAGAGTAACGTTGTTTGCATGGAAAATCATAACATTCTCTTATGATAATGCCTGTCAAAATTATTACCTTGACCATCGGCCTGTCGGCATTTACCAGCGTAAATATTTTGATTTGCCTCTGCAAGTATCTTGAAAAACTTTTCATGAGAAGCCAAATTCATTCAAGCTCAGCTACAAAATGTTTGATATTTTTTGTATAAAATTAATTAATTAATTGACTGGCACAACAGCCCGTGTGGGCTTAGGCCTAGCTTTCTCGCATTAACTTGTGTGTGCTTGTTATATTTTTGCACAAGTTAACGGGACCTACTTTACCGAATCCGAACGGGTTTGAGAAGCTTTTCATGGCAAAGATTATTCTCATAGAATTGCCAATTCACCGCGAGAATTGGCGCCGCGCAAAGAAACAATTTGAAAACAAATTTTCTTTTTATTAGATGTTACCGGACCGGGAGATGAACCCAGGCCCTCCGCGTCAGCGACCAAGCACTTAGCCCACTGAGCCACCGCGGCGCCGTAGAATTTATAGCTTGGGTATAGTTCGCACGAATCATGTTCCGAATAGTAAATTGTCGAGCGAAGCAGAATAGGCCACCAAAAGGGTCCATTGAGGTTATTCCGAGGAATATGTTGCCAGTGCATACGGAATCGATATAGGCAATGTTTTGTGACAAGATAACAAAACTTTTCGTTTGCTGACTTACGTAGGTGACAAACGGCTATGGCACGAAATATTAATGAGCAACAACCAAAAGCAATAAGTCGCTATCACATTCGCGATAAGGAAGTGAACAAATCGAGTAGTTTTTCATCTGTTGGATGTAGCAATGGTGAATGTATATGTACTTTTCCATCATTTATCCAAAGGAAACCGCTCCACTCAATTACCAAAATTTCGAACAAACGTGGCTGAATCCTTGTGTATTATTGATTCTTCGCTGGAGAAGAATTGGGTCGACCAGTGGCCATCGTCTAAATTAAAGAAGGCTTATAATTCAGCAGATTAAGTGCGATACGACTATATGGGGCATATTTTGCATTTGTCGATAGATCTTGCAAAAGGATGTGCAAGTTACCAGGATGTAAGTCCGACACTCAAGCGTACTGCAGTAAATGCAATCTGAACCTCTGCAATTCGACTGCAAAGTCTTTCTTTTTAACTTTTAATGTTCGTAAATAACTTGTTCCTTTATCTTGAATTCATTTTCATTCAATAAAAATATATATTTTTCACAAAATGTCTCACATTTTTTTGGAACTGACGACCCAGGTCCGTCTGGAGACGGGATGCACTTACGTGACTGCACTGGCTAAAAAATGCACCAAATCGAAATTTTGAAACGACAGATATTTTTTTTCTTAGTTTTTTGTCCTCGTTGAATTTTTTTATTCAAACCAAAAAATGGGGAGTTTAAGGGCTAGGAAGTGCGATATAGGATCATTACTTGTTTTTGTCGAATTTGCTCATTTTAAGCTAACACAAGCACATAAAATATTTGGAAAAAACCGGCAAAGTACATGCATGATTGTATGAATAAGACTTCATCGGCGGTTGGGCTTGACGAAGCGCGGTAATATTTTTCAATTAGTTTTACGCAACTCGTCCTTCCACGTTGATGCTGACCTCAGCGGATGTGCTATAAGCGTAAAAACAGCGGAAATTATATAAGAATCTTCTCATTTTTTCCGTTTCGCTTGGACTTCAGCACTTCCCTCGACAAAATACAATTTCCCTTGAAAGTTTTTTCCGGGATTACGATCGGATTATTTCTGATTTATCAGCTGCTCTGTTTATATTGGCAGAACGGCATCAGACAGAACGGCATCAGACAGAACGGCTCCAATAGAGACGAACTGTTAAAAGCCGAGATGAAAATAAATAATTCATTTTTCAGACTGTCTCTCTGCCAAGATGGCAGTTGGGTGGAAAAGGCATTTTATTGCATTTTAAGCTAAGATGTAGAGCAATTTCGGATGCAGAGTTAATCGCTCAGCGACATTAAAAAGTAAGCATTTGAGGCTGCTAGAAATGTGAAAAATTTTTCAATATTACTTCGAGTATAGTTTGTTCCAATTGGAATTCGATTCCGTATCTGTCTGAAATTTAAATTTCAAATCCTCATTTGCTTACTCTGACTTTTATATGCTCCTTACTATGAAAAGTAGTCCGCTCTTCGTGAATTGCTTTAAGCCTTATATGTGGATTTTGCGATGTATTTAAGTTCAGGCCAGAGGCAGTCAGTAAATATGAAACTTTATTTTTATACCACTTCTAAATATTCCGTATTGTCTACCTAATTTCGCATGTTGTACGCGCTTTGTACATTTATTATGTGCTCATGTAGAGAAGTTCTTAAATTCATGAATTACCCGACTATGATCCAATCTGTAAAGATTCTTCAATGAGGCTAATTTAAAAATGATTCCTTTTCTTTGTCAGCCTGTCATAATTTCTTACTATGCATTTGCCACAACCTGCTATTCGCCCCGTAAGCCTGCAATTTCCAGGGAGCCTACAACAATTATTGTTTTGCAAAGCTTAAGCTGTTGTTTTCGGTTTCCATAAACACTGTCACTGCTGCCAACATTGCATGCCTAAGCGCATCTCTCTGTTTAAAGAAACTTTAATTTTCTTTCTTAATTGCATAGCAGGGACGAGAATGGATACCGGTGATGTGCCGGATCACTGAACTGATGTGATTGGTTAGTTGTATTCGTTGAAACGGTGAAATATAAGTAGAGCCCGACCGAACGCTCGGTCTCGGTTACCGAACAGTTCGGCCAAAAGGTTCGGGTTCGGTCTCGGTTCGGTCTCGGCTACAAAAGGCCGAGTATTTAGCCGAACAGTTGAGGAACAAATTGTATAGTTTTAAACAAAATTAAAATTTTTTAATAATACTTTTTATTGATTTTTCATACATCAGATGCTTAATGTAGGTATTTATACCTCAAAAGAATTGGTTTTTATAATAAAATGTAGTTTTTCCTAAAAATGTATAAATTTTTTTTCATTAAAATTCTTCTTCTTTTTTTTGCATATGTATTCGAAAGGTTCGGTCTCGGTCTCGGCCAAAATTTCGGGTTTGGTCGGGCTCTAAATATAAGTTTATGTGGGGTTTGTGGAGCCCGTCGTATCTCTGAATTAAAAAAGATATGCAAACAAGATATACGAAATGTATATATATTTGAAATACACATCAGAACCGCTCACAATTCACGTCTAAAATAACCTTATCGCTACATTTAACTCTGAAGAGGCTAGGCTAGTCGAAGCATATACATTCAAAATATTTATATATATATGTATATAATCAGAAATGTCAAAGTTTCGATACCTCATTATTATTGCATAACAAGTTTTTACAGAAATAATGTGCTCACAGTCCTGACAGTTATTGTTCAATAATACGGAAATAATGCGAAATTTCCATTCATAATATTGCTTTTTATTTGTTTACTTTTAGGATCATTCGATCCCCACTCCGACTCTTCTCTAACTACTTTTTATCCGATGCGCAGCGTTAAAACGATATACCCCATTTCAAAAAGAGGCGTGGCGGTAAAACACTCCTATCATTATGTGCACAGGTGTACTAAATTATGTAGAAAATACGCTTAGCTTTTTGGTGGAACTGAGTTGGGTTGAAAGGGTGGTTATTTCGCGAATGTTTTTGTCGAATTTCGAGGGCGTATCATGGCGACATGCTCCACAAGTCAGCCCGTTGACAAGCACAAAATCGAAAACAAAATTTGTCAAAACTTTTTACAGCTTTTGGAGCGTAAATGCTTTTGTATATGTAGTAACTGATAATCTCTCAGCTCACTGCTGTTGCAGCTGCGTACTCGT
The DNA here is from genome assembly GCA_963457695.1 of Neria commutata. NCBI lineage: Eukaryota > Metazoa > Arthropoda > Insecta > Diptera > Micropezidae > Neria > Neria commutata. The sequence continues at coordinate 20,115,452 of OY735249.1, read as the reverse complement.
TGTGGTTGCTTTTTGTATGTGTTTGGTTTTTCATGCTCATGCAGCAATTCACTTAAAACGTTAGCGACACTTCGAAAAGTTTTCACTTTTCACTTGTATTTCTGAACTAAGTAATTAAGGAGCGGAATTTACAAAGGTGGCAAAATGTGGATCACTCTTGAGCGAATGAGACGGTTTCAGGGTTTTGGAAAAGTTTCAGCGGAGTCTCACGATTTCTTTTGAATTTGGGTTATTTTCTGTCAGTGGAATTTTTGTTATTTCACTTGGTTTCCAGCACTCCTTTCGAAACAAGAGCATAGAGCGAATTGATGGTTGTTTTTGAATAGTTCACTTCTTCAGTTGCACAAAAAATTCAAAGTGCGTGTTTACGAAATTTCTCCTGTATGACTTTCTCTTATCAACCATATGAGTTCGTAAAACGTTGATTTATAAATTGTGCCATCAACTTTCTTGCCTAAATTGATACGCCAAACTACATGCCAACCTGCCAAAGTTCAAATCAAATCAATATAAAGGCTTTTATGAAATAAACATTAAAATATCTTCTCTCAGAGAACTCAAAGACAACAAAACTGTCTTTTAAAAGAAAATTACGAGTGCAGTTTGTTTCCATATTTTATATAACCACTTACCGTTCGATTTCCCAAGTTTTTGACCCGACAAGTTAGTTTTACAGTTTTCCCAACCAAACCGGTAATATTTGCCGTCACAGTGGTGTCGAATGTTGGTCCCCCAGTACCAGGAGTTGGCAAGTCCTGCAGGAAGTCTGTGAAGAAACGCTTCGAAGCACCCTCAAGTGAACCTGGAATACGAGAAAGCAAAAGATAAATATATAAGGGCGACGTCAAGTTATAATTAGCGGAATCTTTCAGGTATCCAATATAATCGGTATTTTATAATTTTTAACTAAGAGGTCGCATTTAAGAAAGCTATGGGAATTTTAATATATATTTAAAATTAGTTATGTGCTTGTCTTAAGTTAGAGGTAACAATTAGTGGTCATATTATGCTTAGTGATTAATATGATAAAAATCATTTTATAACGAATTCATTTTGATCGCTTTTTCTTCGAACCAAAACTAAAACAACTCATAATTTTCTCGATCAATAATCAAATCAATAATATATCGTTGTTTTATCAAACAACAATAAAATTAATCATTTATTGCTATTTTTTCGATATAAAAAGAAGTAATGTGCATTTCTTACAAACGCAATAGAACTAACGAAGTTATAAAACGATTATTTTTACTCATGTCTATTGATATTTCGATCAATGACTGATTTTTATTCTTCATTGAAAAATAAAAAAACAATTCAAAAATGTTTGTTATGAAGTGAATTTAATTCATAATTGTTTGGACCTATGTAAATATATGAGTAATTATTAGCTAACAAATTTACGCACATAACCCCAGAGTTTACCGTATTATCCCTTGACTAGGAGGTGCAATTAAACAGCTATCTATTATGGCACTGGAAACTATGGAAACTTTTGCAATTATGCATTATGAAACGTTTATTCAAAATAATCACTGAACAATGACTTGAACGTTCCACTTTTTGCCGCCACGCCGTCAGAGCCACCGGTAAAGGATGGCACTCTTTGTGGGTAAATTACGTAGCCGCAAAAGTAAACAGAGGACCACAGGGGTACATGATAAACTTGGCAACGCAAGCAGTAGTACAATTGCAAACTCGCACACAAACACACATGCGAGCAATTAAGTTGAAAGGCGCACCTAATTAGGGCCACATAAAATATACAACTACTGCCATTGGAAAATTGTGTGAAAAAAGTTAGAGCTGAAGTGGCACATAGACACGCAAAATGTACACATACACATGTGGGTGTATATGCGAGTGCGTTTGTGTGTGTTTGATATATTAACACGGGTGTACAAATAAGTTTTTATGGCCGCACAATTTGTTGTTATGCAAATATAATAAAACAACGCATGCACTCCCTCACACACACACCCACATAACAGGGGGAACAGCCAGTGTTGTCACTTGCATTGTCACTACCTCTTCGAAAAATGCGATACAACAATACGACACAAAATATGTACCGGATCCGCAAAGTTGATGAGTTTACGTAAATTTATCTCCAGGCAGAATTAATCTATCATTTTTTTCAAAAACTATAAAAGATGCGCGAAGTAGCGAAACTTGGCTTAGTTTCGGCATCGTTTTTTTCCATCCGCCTTACAAATATCTTTCAGCTTTTAAAAATCCAGTAAAAAACAATATATGAAAAGTCTCCTTGAGCGAGGTTTCAGCTGATCGGAACTTTCTCTTCTAAAATCAAAGAAGAAGATGATCACTCGCAAAACAAACTCTTCAAGGGCTGGGAAGAAGTAATTGGCGTTACAACGATTAACTGGCCCTCCCAATCATAATATGAAATAACCCTTGAACATTTTTGGGTAATTATAAAGACGCATCTAGCAAGAAAGTCTGCCTACAATTCGAAGCAGTTGACACGACATTTTCAAAAATTCCAATCTCTTTTAATAATTTGTTAGTCCATTGCAACCTGTTACAGTTTCCAGTCTCACGAGCTCTTTCTGTCTCTTCTTTGCGCACGCTATGTCCATGTTTCGCTTCACTTGTTTGGACTCGGTAGGCAGGGCTTTTACTAATTATAGTATAGAAGTATCAAATTTTTGTAGTCAAGTCGGCAAAGTCAAAGTACAGCATATGAGATATTTGTCATCTACTAACGAAGGTATGAAAGCGAAAACCATTTTTGGAAATTTGCTATCCTGTTCAGGTCCAAACTACCAAAAGTGGCAACACTGGACACAACCCCATGCTCAACTTGCTCGCGTGTGTTTATGACTGTTTATGGTTGGCAGCGTGCTTGTGCTTGTGGCGTGTGCGTGTGTTGGCACTCGGCACAATGTCAGCAGCAGGCAAGTCAACCACATGAAAAGGCGTAATTGAGGCACATAACCGCCTTTTATTAATCCCATTTAGAGCATTTTATAACGATAAAGTTTTTTGCATTCCCTGTCGCTACTTTTCTTGTAGTCAAAGTGCTGCTGGCCCGGCCCGTCCCTGCGCCACTCACACAGCCGCTGCTTTGTTGCCGCCGTTATTTCATTTTGTTGCGGATATGTTTGACACCTTCATATCCCATTGGCTGCTCTGACACATGCAATATTGTCATTGACACGTGGCAGCACACCACATTTATAAATGCAGCAACTTTAATAAAACCCGCGCTAAACTCAGCGTCTGTTTGTCGTTGTGTGCGTGCTCCCACACACTGAAGTGAGTGACACGTTTTTATGAAGCTCCGTATTTATTTATTTTTCATTATGATGGGGCTGAAAGTGTTGCGGTTTATTAGATGTGCTGCAAAGCCCGTTCCTTCCGCTATTCCAGTGTGATCTTCTTTTATAATGTCAAGCGAAAGGTTTATGGAATTCGGCCACTAGCTTTGCTTTTACCGAGCAAGAAATTCATTTTATGCATAAAATGATAAGATTCTATCAACAATATTGAAATGAAATAAATCCATAAATCAAGTTGAAATTGTTATTGGATTTTTTCACATTATTATTAGTGGACGTCAAAGAGTTTCGGTCTTGTATCACTTTCAAATCTCAATAGAGTGATAGATACAAAACAAGTAGTGATAAAAAGAAGATTTTCTGTTGTGACAGAATTCGAAAAAAACAAAGCTGTAAAAATTTCCAGTATGCATTTTTGAAATGGTTATCATCTCAACGATACTAAACAAACGTGATTCATGTACTATTGTGGCGTCCATGGTATCGTGTACAGTTCTGTGCCTTACATGAATCAAGTATGTATTGTACAGTTATTTAAAAAAAAACGCAATACAGATGATTAATGGTAAATTTGGTACTATGGGCAGACCAAAGGAAAAGTTAGCTATTTGTGCTAGGTATGCATCTGGCCGATGGTTCGGATTCGAATAATCTAATGGGGGGTTCCTGACACTTGATTTTTCCTTCGATAATAGTTTTATATATGAAGTTTAGTATAAACACGCATCGAATCTGTACTGAATCAACGACGCACTATGGGGCAGATGATAGGAAAAGTCGGAATTAATTCAATTTTTGAAAATGGTTGTAGACACTTTTTTGTTGTTGTTTCTTAATCTCTAATATCCCACCAATCATATTCAAACCGGTTTTAGACGTAATTTACATCTCTCTTCCCCTCACACCTTCTCAAAGAGAAAGAATATTTTGCGCAAAAAGTTTAGCTTGCATTTCCGCAATAAGTGTCAAGAGTTTTAAATTCAATAAAAAAAAACAAAGAAGAAATCTATTTTTCTAATGATGGAGCCATCAACATCTGGTAATTGTAAAGACGGTTGCATAGCGGGTTTTTGTATTTTGATCATCAGTGATTTTCTAAAAAATTTTATAGGTAGTGATCTTTTATCACTGGAAATTTTTAAAATTATATTTTTGAAAGTTGAAAACGTTAATGAGTCTGCCTTGGTCGGGCTGATTTGATCATTTTATATTAATTAGTGTCTATTCCACATATCAAATCAAAAAAAAGTCTGCGGATTTTTTGCGTTTTGGGAGTAATTCAGGTTTTTAGGTACCTACATATGAAAGTTTGTGGTTATAGCTTGCAATTTACTTGAAGATAACGGGACTTTTTTAAGTTTTTTTTATTACAAATTTGGCAAATGTCAACGCGTAAAACAGTGTTGGAAAATTTCCAAAAAAATATTAACCCATTGATGACCAAACCGACATAAATGCATATAAGGACCTAATTTTTTAATAGAAATGATGGGAATATTTAGAGTGGGAAAAAGTTTAACAAAATTAATAACTATTATTTATTTCTGTTGATAAACTATTAAGAATTATGTGTAAGAAGAGAATTTTGCTGTCCGACATGTCAGATGTTGCGCATTTCATGCAGTTGATCATCCATTGAGCTTTCAACTTTTATTCATGTTTCAGGTGCTAGTCTACTATTTCTATTGCACAAAAGAGATCTATTTGAGTGAAGACGGCCACATATGCATATTGATAGCGATATTAACTAACAACAATATTTAAAATTTTTGCATTTTATATCTTATTTTGAATAAATTTTGAGTTTTTTGAATGGGTATATGTTTTTTCCAGTTTTTGCACTGAAAGTTTTTTGATAAAATCGCTCTGTCTTTCGATCCATAATAGATATCGCTATGAAATTCCGCACAGTTTGTGCTAATATCAGTAGAAATGAGTGTAACAAAGAAGAGCTTGTGGGTACAACTAGCCTAACTTAAAAATTATTTTTAATTGAGTAAGCCACGATTTGGCAATTTTTTAAAATCGATATAACTTTCGACGCATAAAAGATATTCTTCAGAAATTTTACTCAATTATGTATATTATCAGTCAAAATAATATTACCAAAGAAGGGCTTATGGGTCCAACAGAATTAGCGTAGAATCCATTTTTAATCAAACGGAGCAAGTTTTGACGAACTGATAGTACTTTAATAAACACGCTATATCTTTCGATCCATAAGAGATATCATTATGAAATTTCGCAAATTAATTGATAATATTAGTAAGAATGAGTGTACCAAAGAAGAGCTTGTAGGCTCCATTGACTAAATTTAGAGATAATTTTAAGTTGAATAAACCCAGTTTTGGCAATTTTTTAAAATCGATATAACTTTCGATCCATAAAAGATATTTTTCTGAAATTGCACCCAATTAAGCCTATTATTGGTGAAAATGTGTGTACCAAAAACCATCTTTCTAGCTTTTGCCGTTTATTCGCTATTAATTAATTCCGTGTTTACCCCTATTCTGCCCCACTGTGCGACGTTAGCACCCCGCGAATATGAGTCACAACACGGCTGCCTCTTCCACTGACCTCTGCCCCCGCGGTAATGGCGTATGTACCATTTGCTGCAGCGGGTTAGCGGATCGGGCCGAGGCATGTGCAAGGATGCAATTATAGCCACCCGGCACCACCAGCGCATTCATCAACTCTGCCCATGCACACAGATATGCCGCACACACAAACTCACACCCATATGTGGAGTGCGCGTATTTGGCCTATATATCGTGCTGCGAGGACGATGGAGAGGACGACGTTGCCGCAGCACATGCAGCATCCAAATTAAGTGTAAAACACTTGCGAATCGCCACACGATATTCGTGCTCTTCGCGCCGACTGGACCGCAAGGAGGAATTGTATAAAGTGTTGGGGGATTTTTGCAGTTCCATAAGCACCATTGTTGCCAGGTGCAAGTGCGCGCATAGTAATAGCGCACGTGGCAATGAGCATTAACACTTGAGCGACCCCTGATTGAGCACTTGCGGCTCTAACTTGCGGTAAATGCAGGAGTAGTTTGTTCAGGCGAACTGTCCGAACATTTACACAATGACCTTTCAGCTGTAAAAGATTTAAGGAAACCGATCGAGATTGTGTGTTCAAATCAGAAACGTTCTCAATTGTGACTTTGCAGAAACAGCTTGAGCTTTAAATCACTTGATTCTTTTCCAGAAAATATCTGGATACATAATTGACTACTCCCCAAAATTGTCCACAATTCACAGCGGTTAACTATAAAAATGTCAAGCCAGCACTTCTTCTTTACGTTTGCTTTTGGACTGTTTATTCACTTAATGTCTAAAATGACAGGTGGAGCTTTACACGCAATGCTGGAACGCAGATGTCGAGACTATAAAATTAATTATCACATTCGTGAACTGCAGGTAGGGTTAATGAAAGCCTGCGCACGTACAAAGTCATGTTCTCCGCCAGCGATTTACGTCCTGCCTGTAAAACCGGAATAAACGCGCCATTTTATGGGCACTCCTTCGCTCTTTGCCAAAGTGCAATGTTGATCTGGCGTTGCCAACGGGTCCTAGGCAGCTGCAGGTAGCCGCAGTCGCTCGTTGGCGCTCTACGAGAATTTAACGGGTTCATTTTGCGTTGACTTTGTTATAAAATCGCTTAATTGCCATACTTTCTGCATTAAACTGTCATTTGATAGAGCCATCTCGCGGCCGAAATGTATGTGTGTATGTGTTTGAGGGAGTATAAAGTGAAAATTTCGCTGCAATCCGCCGTAACGTAATCGCGAGTGCTGTGCTTTGAGGTCTACAAAATGGCGTCACAATTTCACGTAATGTGCTTTTAAAATGAAGATTTGCCATTTCGGCTGCCAGAGTTCGCACAATGTGCATAAATCTCCCGCCGCAGCAGGCCTCAGGCTGAAATGCTAAAAGCTTTGTGATATCAGCGGAGGAAGAGAGAGTGTCACTGCATCAGCATTGCAAGTTGATGGAATCTTTGTAATGGGTATAGCATATTGATGAAGCATGCTAAAATAGGTGAAGGTATGCTTGTTTCCTATACCAAAGATGAGCGATGATATGTATACGCATCATTTATAGAAAATGTATCACAGCAATAAAATCGAGTGAGTTCGAAATTGGAGCAATTGTTGGTGCCCATGCCCTATACTCTCGATGCTCCTTTGTTTTTGTAAAAACTCTTGGCATAGGCCGAGATTTCTTTACACAGACACAGCTCTTCGCGCTAAGCAGTACGAAAAACACAAACAACAATGTTATTTTCGTTTCGTCTGCCAGCTCGCAAGCATATGCTTTGTTGGTACACTTTTGCGACAGTTATCTTCAACAAAGACGTTGTTGTTGTCTTACGCATGATTTCGAGCAAAAAAGTGTGCAGCTGTGAAATGGGAAGCACTTGGAAAAATTTTTGCTCATATTAAGTTTCATATTTAAATTCTTCCAACTTCGGAAAATGAAGATCATATCTCTTCAAAAGAGAAGTGGGAAATTGATTTTTTTGACTGGGAAAATGATTTGGATCATTTATTGAAAGGATCATGGGAGATTTACATATATGACTTTTGAGTTATTAAGTTGGTTTGTTTTTCATTACATATAACTGAGCAGAATATGAAATTCCTTTTTTTACATGTTGAGCAAATTTTTTTTTTTCGTTTTTATCATAATAAAGTGTGTATGCATTGGTGTTCACTCTTCCATAAGGAACTTTTGGGCATCACTGGTCTACAGTATAAAACCAATAAAGGGGACTCTAGTTTATTGAGCACATTCGGCAATGCGCACGAAAACGATCAGTTTAATTTTCTAATTGAAATTCTGATTACTAAAATTTTGATCAATGGCACAGACCTACCAGTGGCGTAGCCAGCAATACAATAACCGCGTAAGTCGCCATATGAATGAAATGAGTTTTGAGTGGCACCATATTCCTCTCATTGCACTGCATATTTAGATCAAATCCGAGAGGCTGTACTTTCTTGAAGGAAAACGCTCTTAAAAAACGTTAAATTTGTGTTAAGGTGAACAAGTATTATTCGTACATTAGCAATAATCGCTTATATCCGTTTATTATAAATCACTTTCTGAATATGATCTGCATATCTTAATTGTCATATTATAGCACCTTATTAATTCTTGCCAACTGAAGCCCTACACAACCCGTTTCTAAATTTTAAGCTCACTTCGCCAGTGGGACCTACAATAAATAAGTGTTTTGCTGGCGTAATCCAATTTAAATGATTTTGCAGTTCCAATTCAAGATGTAGAACTACTGATATAATATTTTAATTCTATATAAATTCATCTTGGTTTTTTCGGTTTAATTGTATCGATGACATCTGCTTAAAGCGCAATATCTCCTTTCCAAATTGGGTATACTCTAGGGGTTGTCTAACTGGACTATTTCAATTATACTACCAGATAAACAGGCAACTACTGCATTAAATTGCTCTCGCAGGCACTTAAATTTCGCTCAAAAACCACGCTACAATTTCCAAGCGCTCGACGGCTTATGCAATGTTCTGAATCCTGTCACTGCCATAAAACACAAACAAAGAATGCGAAAGAAATAAGCCTGATTGCCTCAATGAACCATGGAGAACTCTTCAAACAGACGCTAGTCCGAAATTGTCTGGAGTGCTGCTCGCTCACCCCTTTTTCCTTTCCTGCGCTGCCATCTTCAAGCTCGCAGCTTCGACTCTACGTGCGGGCAGGAATTTGAAATACATTTTGAATGTCGTTTAGATATGCTTGAAGCATTAAAAAAGCGGCAAGAGCATTTTACGAGCGAAGCGCCTTAAACAAAAGTGCCATTTGGGTGCCGCCGGTTGCCCGAGTCTCTAAAAGTGGAGCTTAGCTGCAAATGGAAAAAATGTCAACGGCAATGGCAGCCATTTTAAATTCACAGCCGCATAAAGTACCCCTTTTGTTTGCATAAATTTCAGCTGAATTGTACGGAACAACAACAACGTGCCTAACTAGGACGACAAGAACGACGCTGGGGCGATGATGATCATTATGTGTTGGAAGAATATGCAAGCGCTCAGGCGTCGGGGCAGTTGGTCGGGCGGAGTGTACGGAGCAGATTCAGAGGCAGGCACACGGCAGCAGAAGTTCAAAATGCCAAAAATGCAAATAAGACTTAAAAAGCCATTAGCTTTGATAATTGTTCAACGGACGTGTTCGCGGCGAGCGACAGTGTCGACGGTGTTGACTGGCATTGACTACGGCCGCCGCCTCCAGCCTCTTCCGCTTCCCGAACACCTTTTCGCCTTTTCGCCTTTCACTGTGCGTTTAATGTTTTCCGGCAACTTAGCGGCGCCCGTTGCTGTCCGTAGAATCCTTTCGTTACATTTTCGCACATTCCATGTACCGCCGATGTCGTCGACGGACGCCACGAAAAAATTCGAGAGCATATAATTTTTCACGCCTGCATTCGTGCTTACCTCTCTAATTTTTCACATTCTCCTCTTTTTCAACCGTCGCGATTGCCGTTCTACAACGGAGCGTGCCGTGCAGTGTCACTTTTGGTATGCTAATAGAGCAACAACACAAACAAATGCAACAACAAGAAAGCAGTCTAATTTGGGAAAAAAAAATTATTACGGGGATATTGTGAGAAACTGAGCATTTCCAGCGAATGTATTCGGCCTTCTTTCCATGCGTACCACCGAGTTCCCAGCTGTACCAGTGAGCACGACAAAAAATCCTTTTGTGACAGGCCGCATAACATATGACCCTGGGCCGAAGCTTTCCTTCGGCTTGCTTTGCTGGTTCTCCTGTTTTGCGTGACTTTGTGCCATTACATTTTCACGGCATTTGCTTTTGGGATTTACCCCAACTAAACGAGAGCAGGGTTTATATGCACACTGCCGTGGCTGTGGCTAAATTGCTTCGCGGCTGTTGCTTTCTCAAATTTATGGGAATGATTTGGAGTATTTTTTAACGAGCGCAATGATATACGAAAACGACTTTAATGTTTTCATTAGAGCAACATAATCTAGAAGGGATTGGGGTCGAGTGGTTAAGTAATAGTAATCGGAGTTGGGGCGAAGTATTGTTCCACGCTTTCCGAATGCCCTAATTAACTTCAATAACAACAACAATCTGTTTTCAAACGTTTAACCGTAACTGGTCCTCATGAGTTTCCATTGGATTATTTTCTGTCTGCTGATGGCCTATCAATGATTTGTTCATATCGGGCTGGAAGGCAAAATTAAGAATGTGGGTATAGAAATTTTCTAATTGAAGATTTTGATACAGATCTTGAGCTGTGATAATTGCATGTACGTATTCAAATAATCGCGTAACCCTCAATATTATATTACTTAATTTTTATCGCATTCATTCATCAAAGTTTATAAAGTTTTGCAGATGGTGCAGGCTTTAGCATCAAAACTCTCCCCGCACATTTACTGATGCGCAACATATATATTTCCGTTGCCGTATGAAATTATAAATACAACATTTTTACTAAAGCTAAAGTCGGAGTCTTTCCATGTGAAATTAATGTATATTGTTTAATGCTCCTCTTTTTTCCAGCAGGGTTAAAATTAAGTACAATTAACATGGTGGAAAGGCAGAAATCATTAACACTGCCTTCCATTTGGTAAAATCAACGTAGCGCATTTGCATTATTATAACAGTGAGTGCAATCCAACATATTAATGTTTTTTTTAAATGTTTGCCATTCGACGGTGGATTTACAAAGCTTTTCAGTTACTCTTTTTTGAAAAGATCTCACGCATGTGCTCATCAAGTAAATATAGTCGTTTTTTAATAATGTAATGAGTGTTAATTTTTTTTGTATTGCTAATTTCGTTGAAAATATTTCACCATAAAAAACAATATATGTATACTATTAATCGATAAAAAAAACTTAAAAGCCGAAAAGCTTGCGTGTATGCGAGATTGCTACTTTAATACCACATACAACAAAAATACTTAATTTCGACATTTTAATAAGTGGTTGTTGGTGTCATATAGTCGTGTCCTTAGTCCATAATGTTCCAATATCCCGGATTCTATTTGAGCATCTTTTTCCGCCAGTTTTTAATTACTGGAACTCAAATACTTATTTCCGCTTATATTCTTACTGATTACATAGAGGCAGCAGAGCTGTGAATTTTCCGTTTTGTCAAATTTAAATTTTTCCCGAATATATCGAAAGCTTTATAGCACCGGAACGAACTCGATAATACAAATAAGTTGATTTCTAGAGTTCATTCCAGGAATGTCTCAGCTCTTGATTACAACCGCAATAATGCAAGGGAGTTCTGAGAAGCTCCTGCCCATATTAACGCTTTTCATTGTGATAAAGTAAACTCTCGCCGCAGGCACACATTTTAACATTTCTCGAATACTCAAGCAGTCGCCAGCTGCGCCCGTTCCCCATGAGCTTTCGTGTGCCCTACTTCTGCGGAAACATTAGACATTTTGCAAAACGCTTGAATTGACGACTGCTTCTTTAAAGCACCAGTAGGTTCTAGTCCTGCGTTCGCCACTTAATTTGCAAACTGGCATCTGGGATGCGCTGTAATAGGGGACAGACAGGGGACGCGCTGGAAAGTGTTTTGCAAAAAAATAAAACTCGTTGACATTCTGGCTTGTTTATTGCGCAGCATTTTTAATTGACGGCAGCCACCACACTTGTCGGTCCTCAGGACATGGAGGTGTTTGCCGCTTGCCATCGATTGTACGCAAATAAAATGTTCCACCCGAACGCGCAACAACCATCACACACACACACACACATACAACGGGCACACTGTTTAATCAGCAGCGCCATTTGCACTCGGGGCAAAAAATGCCTCTTTCCTTGGCAGGAGACGGGTGAGGTTAATGGCACATAATGGCAGGTGCAAGAAGCCGAGGTTGCTTTGTTCTACAGATTCGTGCGATCCGTAATGCTGTTGGTTGTCGTGGAACCGCCTGCATTTGCCTTCGACTCAAACACGGCGCCGGGGTGTGTTAAGAATTCGAAATGAGTTTGGGACCGCAATTCTTACGTGGACAGACGAGCTACGTGCTTGCGTGCTGGAGGTGCTTCTGTACGGTGAGTTAAAAGTTGCACTGGCGAGCAATAAGAGGATAAGTATTTGCTGAGCCCGTAGAGCTCGTTTAGCAAATACTTACATACCACCCGCAAATTTCTATTCATGACGAGTGCTAATCACAAAGTCATGCCGCTGCCGCAGCCTCCCAGCGGCATTCACAACTACATCAAAAGGATTTGAGCCTGCTGTTGATTTTGCACGAATTTAATAAAAATCCATTAATTTTAGCGACATTTGATGGCGAAGCAATCAGCGATACATTTTAATCATAGCGGTGTTTATTTTTCTAAACAGTTTTCATCGCTTGTATAAATTTAAAAAAAATTTATTACTTCGAACTTGAGATCTCAGCAAATATTTTACTAAAAAGAATTCATCAAATACCTTCAGGGATAAAATTAAAAGTGACATTTGTGGCAGAATTTCGTCCTGATAAATCTAATTTTGTCAACATATTTGACTACAGAGATGATACCCATATTTGCGTCATGAAATATTGAAATGCCTCTTTGAAACTAGTAAACCCTTTCAAACTTGAAGGTTCTTTTATAAACCAGGTCAGATAATGAAAAACTCACTAGGGGTGACCGGGGTATATTCGGCAATGGTGTTTTTATTATGAAGCAGCCAGCAGACATAACTTCTTTTCTTTCAATTCCTTGTCTTTCCCATTTGGAGTTTATATTTTCTGGTATGAAAATCCAGTTTAATTTTTTGTGTGTTTTATTCTTAGCTTCAATTTGCAATTTATATCGCAATATCTGTGGCAGTGGAGGCTTTGTGAACTCAGAAAGACATGTTTGTGTTACCTGTTCTTTCTCTGTGCTTTTCCAATTCATGTTCCCGTTACGTGGAGCAAAAAGGATAACAAAACGCAGCCAAAATGCTGAAGATGTCATTCCTTCTGCAAGTGAACATATATTTTTGTATGCACTTGAGTTTAAATTGGCGAGTCTGTTTCTGTTTGCATGCGTGTGCGTTGAAATGCAAGCGACTTGCCAACATCGTAAATACGCCTGCCTCTCAGAGCGTTGAGATTGCATTGCTTGGAGTGGCATGCTTAGCATGGACAACCATGATGAAGCAAGGCGGCGGAGTACCCTGATAAGGCACTAAAGGTGTTCCGAGTGTGTCAGGTTTCTGAAATAAAATTGCATTCTCGACATCCCATTGTTTCTCCACCTCTTCCACTTCTTTGTTTATTTTTTTGTGCGAGACATACTGAAATGCTTCGAAGTGTTTAAATTTCTGTGGAATACTTTTTGGCAAATGTAAATTCACACGTGCGTTCGGAGCGAAGAAAATGCAGAGACAGCGGAAATGCCATTTCAAATGCCGCAAAAGCACTCCGTACGTGTGTCTCCTGGAGGTGCTTATGCCATATTTCGCATGCCCCATCGTGCATGCATCGCATTGCACTGGAACATTTTTCCAAGCGCCAGGATATGTGGTGCTGTCATACACACACCATGTATTTACATTTTCGGCACCGATGCAAATTAAGATGAGAATGCTCTGAATCAAATTTAGAAAAAAATATCTTTCGTAACGTCGTTGTGGTAAAATGTCCTGTCGAAGGATTTCTGTTTACAAGTATACTGCTATATTGATATTTCATTGTTCGAACTTAACTTATTTCAGTTAATCAGAACGCGGAAGGACCGCCTCAGTTGTAATAAGTGTGAGGGAACATTTATAATTCCTCTAATATCGGCTATTAGTTACGCAGTAATCAAAATATTGTTGAAATGAATTCCATTGCTTATTATTCAGATATTTAGCCTTGCCACATTACAATGGTGCATTTGTAGTAGTAGGGTATGCATTTAATAAAAATCTACGTTTTTGTGTTAATATATGTACATGGGGACATTTCACCAAATACCGACAAGCTTCGCGCTTAATGAGTTTTAACACAAACGAAGTTGTGGAGGTATCTTTATGAAATATGTAGTGACGTATTGACATTTGTCACCATAATTTCTATTAAGGTGCAATTGAATCTTGTAACATTGTGTAAAAAGTATGGAGTCCACATCTTGAAGTCGTACTAGTTGAACTTTGAATGAACGAATGACGTGGGATAATTTCAACAGTTTCCAATCAATTTAGTAAGCATTTATTGCAAAATTTTCTTAACTGTAAGTTAAAAGTTGAAATCGCTTCTCTGCTGCTTCTGTTATCCGTTACCAGATAAGCAATAAGAAAAATGTTTTTCAACAGCGTTCACTTGAAGCCTTCATTCACATCACCGATGCCCTGCACTGGCTTCTTTCTCTTCACGCCAGAAGCTTTAACATTTATCACACTGCCACAAGACAATCGCCTGCCCCTTCCTCCCTTGGGTATTATTGATATGATATTATTTTAGTGTCAAGATCAACGCTCGTGCACTTTCTGCTTGGCATTTGTGAGAAATACTGGCCCAGCCAAAACATTCATAAATCAGTTGCGGGGAAAATTGGGTTAAATGTAAGTGTGAAGGTTTGTAATGTTGCCAACTACGAAATGTGTGTTTGGGAAATTGGCATCACATTCAGGTGCTCGCCTTATCTGCCTTTCTGGTACAAGTGTCAAGAAGGTGCGCCATAAATTATGCTATTATTTGGCACTACAGCCACGCTCACGTTTATTACATATTCCCAGCCAAACAATCCTGGCAATGACAGTGCAGTTGACCTTTGATTGTGTCGCTTCGCAAAAAGGGTTAATGATTCGAGATGACATGAACAAGTTCTAACGGAACTTACAATACATCGCTTTTACTCGATGTCGATACGATATTATATCACGTTTTATTGTGGAATTTCGTAACCTTTCACATCATATCGATACATGAATTGATTGTAAGTCCTTTATTCGCTTTAAAAAATGCCGAGTCATGGTTGTTTGGCCCGAGAAATATTGAGTCATAACACCGAAAACCATACTAAATCCTTTTTAAGATGTCTTTATCATTTTTGTCCCGGATTTCCCCCAGAATATTTTCCCCCACTCCTTCATTTCTATGTGACTGACTGAAACAAAATCCGCGTTCTCTTAACCAACACACTTAGCCCCACATCCCAACTTAATTCCGAAAGAGAGCATGAGATAAACTCCCTGGTTGAAAATATGATTTTGTCCGAAAATCGATGATCCATTGCTGTCATCACATCACACACAAAAGCGCCAATATGGCAGCATTTAAGGATGTAAGCTTCTTGGGGCATTAACAGTGTAAAGCCGGAATATGGAGAGCGGCAATTTGTCTGCACTGCGAGATGCCACACCCGGACTCCCTTCCTGCAGCGATGAGGATAATTGCAGTGAAATAGCCGCATTTCGAACGAGGCAGTTATGCGCTGAAGAGTGGGAGAGAGTGGGGAGGGGCGCAGACAACGCATTAGCATGTTGCAAATACAGCAGCAATTATCATAAGTTTGCCGCTACATTGACCGCATTGAATGCTCGTGACGTTATCGCATTGCTAGGCATCTGACATAAAACATTTCTCGCAGCAACGGCAACGGCAACAACAACAACTGCAGTAGCAGCAGCAACGGCAACAGCGGCTGCGGACATGGCAAAGGATGTGCTGACATGTTGCTCGGAAGCACCACCGCAAACTCACTCTCACACACACACGCATAGACGAGCACAGCTTACTTATTGGAGCAGTTGTTGCTCGCTCTTTTTGTGCTGTTGAGGCGAGCAACATGCGAAACAGAAACGATTGAGCTGCATGCCAAGTAACGGCAGCAGCTATTCCAGCTGCAACTGCTGCAGCAGGGGGCACAAGCGACGCGTCGCTACAGACATTCACTATCGAATTAGAATGTGGTCGAGTGATTTAGATGTGAGTTGGTGTGTGTGGAGCGATTTAAAAATATTTTGCTTGCATTTTCCGCTACGTTAAATAAATGCTTTGGCTCTCCGAACCGGCAATTTTTCCTCTGACAAGTCTACCAAATTATATGAGCCAATCAAAGGACGTTTGCCGTTTTAAACTAGCACAGCTCGAAAAAACGACGCTCAAGCCAAATTATTGGCATAACATTAACACTAATCCCCCTAACACGAATAATGACAAGTAAGCAAGCATCGGTCGTATATCACCGACGGAGTATATTAACCCTACACCAAATAAATGAGTTGCAATCTAAAGCTGTAGTCACGCCCATTTTTGAAGAATAGCCAAGAGAATCTCAATAGGAGTATCTATATTAAATAGAGTTTTTCAATACTAAGTAAAAAATTGCATAGCATAAGAAAATTATATAAATTAATTTTCGTCCATTTTAAAGTTGTCTTAACTTGTGATTTAAATGGAGCATGCTCCATTTGTTGTTGTCGTAAATCACTAGGGATCCATAGTGGGTTAGGGGGACTTTTAGTTTTTTGTAATAATGATTTTCAAAATGCAAAATTCTATATTTTAATAAATGTGCACATCCATCCAATACTAAGCTATAAAGACAATTTAGTTTTGCGGGCATGAGAGTAGCAGCTAATTCAATTGTTATTGTTATTTTCATGCGGAAAAGTTGAATTCATAGAATAAAATTTTGTCATCGGATAAAATACTTATTTCCCGTATTGCTTCATGGCGCTGAAGCATGGGTAATTTCGCAGCCTAATTGAGCCTTTCTTGTGGTATTCCAGAGAGAAGTGCTTCGCAAGATCTTCGGCCCGATCCGCGTTGCCGACGACTACCGAATACGAATGCACCACGAACTGTATGAGCCCTACGCCAACATTGACATTTCCACAAGAAAAATGAGGATTTCAAGCAAAATATAGAATTGTAAGTTTTGATACTCTCGTCGTTTCGCTTAAACGGAGCCATCGATAAGTAGGAAAATAAGAATCCTGAATATCTGAATTAAGTTTATAAAGAAAAAAAACACTGAAACCGATCTTCTCATAATAAAGTTCAAAGCAAAAGATTTCTGTTCCACTTTTGTAAAATAAATGTTTTTTGCAGCACTTACTTTTTTCTACTTTAAAAAGAGTAAGGAACGGAGGTAACAAAGAAATGTTTCCCGACAACGTATTTAATTCCTTATTCTTCAAGGCCAAAGAATAAATTTATGAACCAACATAACTAATATTTTAATATTTTACAAAAATCTCTTCATTTAAGCTTTTGGAAGAAGATGTGAATTTTGCAACAAAATGACCCAGGTGGGATGAAGCTGACGCATTTAGAGGAAACGTGTAAATTGAGGGTTAAATATGGAATGTGCTGATGGAAGAGTGCCGGAGAAACGCATTAAAAAGCTATTAAAGCTGGCAATATTCCGCTTGGAGCTGAGCATGGGGCAGCAAAGATATTTAAATACACAGTTCACTGTGGTTGGAGTGTGACAGAAGATTGAGCTGCCTTTCATCTGCACCCATGGCCTGCTCTCCGTCTGCCCACCTTTTGTGGCTTTGGTTGTGCTGGTCTTTTTTTCTGCATTTAAATTCATTCGTATATGCATTTTGATAAATTGCGCAATTACGTTGCTCTGTGCGTTTTATGCACGCACACATACACACAAAGGACACAGAGAAGTCGCAGCACTTTTTAATAAAATTGCCATTTCTTCTGCATCGCAAATCAAATCGCTCCAACTGGTTGCGTTACACTAAAACGCTAGTTGCTCAGTTTTGATGTGCTCATTAGCCACGCTTCACTTTGGCGGCTTTATGGCATCCGGTTTAACTTCATTTTGTTGACTGTCTGCTTGGCCTGGCCTTGCCTTGCTTTAGTTCGGTTCGTTTGAGCACGCTCCATGCTTCCGCTAGCAGCTCTCCTAATCATCATTATTCTTCTGACATTCTGTCGCTCGTTTTGCCACTGCTGCTGAAGCAGACTTCTACGTCCGTCAGTTCCGTGCACACGATTCCGAAGCTGACATTCCAATTATTCTTATCGCATTCCGCTGCAGAATGAATCGCCCAGTTCCTCGCTTCGCCCGCCGCGTATTCCGAAATACTTGGCATTTTTCATCTTCCTATGATAAGCCACAGCAGTGAGTACGGTATTTGGTTGCCTGCGGACATAGTTCTGTTGGTTAGTTCATTTCGAAATTACTCCAACATTGGAGCGCATTACCGCAATAGATTCCCATATCATTTTCATCACAAATATAAAAAATGCTTCTTATTTGGACTTTATGCACTTTCATAACCATATTAAATGGTTCTCTTCGTTTCAGAATTTCAATCAATCTGAAGTTGAGTCCGTTATATTAGCGCAACAGAAGGAATGGAATTGGCATAAGAGCATAAAAGCATGACAGAGTACACACCGCGATTGGATTGGATAATCATTGAGATTAAAGCGGGATATGAGTTGTCAGAAAGTATGCAAAATCAACTTATAACGGTAAGCTTTTAGAATGCAATCAATTATTTTCTATATTTATAAGATATTTTCAAAATAGTGTGGCAATAGACTGCCACTCTTATTCATACTTAAGATTGGAAAGTTCCTTTAAAAAACAAAACTTGTGTATTGTATTAAATCAGTAGGTATGCATTTTTTTTTGTTGAGATTTTTCCAGACATTTTTAGTTTGCTGGTTTTTCACATTTTAAGATGCAATAAAAACATAAATAAATACCATCTTTAAATTCTATTTAAGAAATCTATTAATTAATATGTTAACGTTTGAATTGTTCATTTGGTACTGACATCTGCCACACTGTACGGTACATTTTCTCAAAGCAGCGGAACGAGTCCGTAAACAAATACGACAATTAGGGCCAGTTTCACAGTGGATGTTTAAATCTAATTTGCGAATTGAGTTTAAATCTAGTTTAACTTTTCTTGAGTTTCACAGTGCATTTATTTAAATACGGAATAATGAATGGTAACTTCGAATATTTGACAATTGAAGGTTGACACAACTTGCCAAAAACATATGTTCAATTGTTCAATTATGGAGGCAGCGCGAGCTAAAAATTTTTCGTCGGCCGAAAGAAGTGAATTATTGGATATTGTGCAAAGAATCCACAGTTTATATTATTTATAATACTACGGGATCATTTATATGTGCTATACCATGCAGTTTTATGTTTAATTTGATCTCTTATAAATTGCAATATTGTCGACGCAGCTTGCTTGCACATCCGAATTCAGCTGTTTATTTGTTTTCGATTGCAACTCTGTGCCGTACTTAAATATCCACAGTCGGCTATTTAAATCGTATTTAACTTCCAACTGTGAAACTGAAATTCCCTATTTAAACTGCAATCAGAGTTTAAATATCCACTGTGAAACTGGCCCTTAATGCCTTCAGGCGCGTATGTTTAAATGTGCTTCGAGCACTTTACGCCTTGTGTAATGCAATTCAGAAGAAATCATAAGAAATTTTATTACTCTGCTTCGCTTTCGGACTGTGTGGTCCGGCCAACAAAAGGCACTCTCCATGCCACTTTGAATTCATCTTTATACCCTCTCATACAATTCACACTGTTACATATACTTGCGCCTATACTAATTCACTTATGCGCATACAGTTGTATTCCTTTTTCTGCATTTCAATCAATTACAACGCTTCGTAAGTCAGAATAATTATATTTTTATTCATTACCGAACTCTTCCACACATGCACACATGCACAGCCACGCACGCACCAGGCAGAACTGCAGGTAAATCATTTAGCCAAGAGGACTTTGTGTTGAATGAAAAGGGAACAGATTCGCAATTTATTTCTGTATTAACAAAATTCCCGGCTTTTAAGTTTAAATGCTTTTAACGGCAGCGTCAGGAGTTTTACTTTCAGCTGCTGTTGTTGTTGTTGCATGCATCGTTGTGCGAATTTTACTACCAAAAGAACACGAAAAATGCGAACACATACTGAGACAGCAGAAAGTCGAATTTATTTGCAAAGCCAGAGGAAACTTAAGCAATTCGTGCACTTTGCATATCGGCAACTGCAATCTCTCTTCTCTCTTTATGACAGCATGAAAGCATTTTCAGGGGCACGCTGGCAATGCTTTTCCCTTGTGCATGGGAATGCTTGTTTAAACGTGCGTATGTGAACTGCAGACTTAACTGTACGGTCGAATTTCCGCCAAGTACTCGAGAACAAACGAAAATGTAATCACTAGCAATAAAAAAATTTTTGCTCAGTCGCTGATGCGGGAACCCCTGGGTTAAAATCTCAGCCGGGGCTGAATGAGAATAATCTTTGCCATGAAAAGCATCTTAAACCCGTTCGGATTCGATCAAGTAGATCCCGTTAATTTGTGAAAAATATGACAAGCTCACACAAGATAATGCGAGAAAACTAGGCCTAATCCCACACGGGCTGTTGCGCCAATCAATTAATTAATTAATTAATAAAATTGTCTAGTGCAATAGATTAAAGATAAATAAAGTTTTCTTCTTTTTCAAAACAACATTATTATTTGTGAATATTTTTATTTGGTCAATGGGTATAAAATGTTTTACTTCACATTTTTTTTTATCGATATTTAAATATTGGCCCGAAAAAGGTTTTATCTTCTCGAAATCATTTAAACCTAGTTTTTTTGGCAAAAAATATGTGGCTATTATTTAAAATAGCCGAATGGAAAAATTTATATTACAAACATATTTGCGATTTTAGAACTTGCTGGGGGATGTCAAATATTTTCAACAACACGTATCTTTAATTTAATATCTGACATCTAAAAATTCAAAAGGGAGAAATGTTGCTATATAAATGCATATGCTTTTTCTGCTAAAGCTTTTGATACTTTTGACATATTGATCAAACTTTTATAAATGTCGCTTGCTAAAGATTTTCTATACCTAAGATTAATCAACATAACTGAAGAAGTTGGGATACCACTCTCCACATGCAAACTAATGCTAAAAACCAACCACATAAATAGAGCAAACACGAGATGGCTCCACGAACAGACATGTCACACAGCAAGACGGATCTGGCCTACGATCAACCGGAGCAGATCCAGCGAATTGATCTTACTAAACAAACCCTCCATAGGGATTGTCGTAGGAATCATAACCGGACACTGTCTCATTGGTCAACATGCCAACAGACTGGGCCTGCTGTACAAAGACTTCTGCAGAAGCTGCAGAAACGAAGACTGCGAGGAATCAGTTGAACACCTCCTTTGCAAATGCCCAGCGCTAGCAAGAACGCGCTTCCGATTCCTGGGGTATTACTTCCTGAGCTGTCTGGCAGAAAAAACGCCACCAGGACATATCGACAAATACACCAGAGCCACAAAGTGGCTCCCATACATGGGAAGTGTATAGGTGAAAACCCCACGTGGTAACACAATGGGCCTTTTGGCCTAAGTGATGTACTCGAGACGACCACTTAACCTACCTACCTACCTAAGATTATGCGGGGAAGTGTGGTCTGCCGTGATTAACTCAATTACCGTTGGTGTACTCACCCGTATACATCAGCAGCGCCAATAGGATTAACAGCCAATACGCCATAATGCTGCTGATTGTGTTTCCGGTGGCGATGAGGTTAGCGCTGGGAATGGCACTGTTGCTGGTGAAAGCGCTGATAGCGAGTTGCTGTTACTTCTGCTTGTTATGTTGGACCAAAGTCAAGGATTTTTCGCAATGAACGAAGCAACACAAGCTGCAACGATTGCTGCTGCAGCTGTTGTTGTTGACGAATATGTCCTTGCAGTACGCCCACTTAATTCGAACTATTTAAAAATGGCTTGAATGCGTTAAGCGGCACTGAACGGCGCCACATGTTGCTTATGAACGGTTTATATGTGAGCTTTCTGTCCGGCGACGTGCAACAATATAAATGTTCTTGTCGTGTTGTTGCTGTTGTTGCGCCTACAATATATAGTGTCAACGCCACTAACACTGACGCTGTTGCTGTTGTTGTTGTTGTTTGTGAGGGCGTGAAAATTTATTTCATAAATTTCCGTTTCGTACGCTCGTACTTGGTCCTGGCCCGTCTGAGTGTGTACCCTGCGCCGCAAGTGGCAGCAACAAATTGCTGCACTGCAAATTACTGCTGCTCGTTTGTCTTCGTTGAAAAGTCGTTAAATTTGTTGCTGCACGTTTATGAAGTTTTTTCGCCACTGCTGTTGCTATGGCAATGAAATTCAGAAATCCTCGCTGGAGGGCGTGATTATGGATTTAATTGGCGCTAATAAAGCAGCGTTGCCACACGTTTGCTCTGCAGTGCAAAACATTCGTTTCCGTTGCTTGTTCGTTTCTTCTCGTGTTTTCCCGCTTGTTTGCGCACAACCGGCGACACTGTTTGGCGTTCCAATGCAAACTGTCCCAGGGTCGATGGCGCGTGACACTCGGCGGCAGAGGGCTGGCGGGCAACAATTGTTGTCGACGACGGTCACGTGTCCTTTTAATTGGTTTCAACTCAAACAATTATTACGGCGCGTGCCACTCAACTGCTGCAGCCCTTGCAATGTTGCTACAATGGCAAAATGTTGCTGGTGCCGCGCTCGTTTCTGTTGTAGCTCGTTGTCATTGTTGCCGAGATCTTTTGATATGTAATTCGTTATTAATGCTGTTTCATTGCGCGCAGTTAAATTTCAGCCAACTGCAATGAAAGTAAATGAAAGTAAAATATTAAGTTTTGTTAATGTCCGATTTTTTGTAAAGCTGAATTTAAGAAGTCAAAATGAGACAAATATAGTGCAAGCTTCCTGCTCTTTTCTAAATAATTCTACGGTGTTTGTATTATTATCTTACTCAAAAACCGAGGGTTGCTTTCAATCGGTCAAGGCTTTGTTCCCGATTGATCGTCCTTTTTCGGTAAGTATTGTAGTCTTATGCCTATCTTAGCCTGGGAACATTTTTGGGGTTAGGCGCTTTGAGAGTGAACCATTGACCACTTGCACATGTCATCAAATACTTAACATACTGGCTTTAGTGGCAACTTTCCTTTCAAAATTCTTTCCTTTCAAATATTTAAGTCTTCTTCATTCGAGTAAAATTCTGGGACGGATAAATTAAAAAAAAATAATAAATAAATACAAATACAAATATAGATATAACTCTGGTGCGGATATAGGGAACATATCCGTCAATACTATTTATTAACAAGCATATATTAAACGTTCCCAAGACTTAACTCCGCAATGCGTAATAAAAAAGGACGCTGCGAGCTCTGACGAGAACGAGATTTTCTCACTATCGGACGTACAATTTCGAACCATTAACTCACAAGTGGGGCCACCTGTTGTGTGTGCCTGTATACACGACAGCTAGTAAAACAATTAGCAACAATAAAAGGCAAAGCAAAGTAAAAAATAAAAAAAAATAAAAAAATTTTAAAACCTGTGGGATTTGAACCCATGACCTGCCGAGTGCAAGCGCGCGGTTCTACCCACTGGGCTAGACAACGAACTAATTTCTTTCACCTAAAGTCGTAGAAGACAGAAAGTGGACAGGCTGCAGGCTGCAGGCAGACGCTTTTTAGTCAGTCTGCGTTTTATATATAAGATTAAATAATATAACGGGAAAATTAAGCAAATGGCGTTTTATTTAGAAAGGAGAAAAGTTCTACATATATGCGAAGAAATCAAAAAAATTGTGTGCCGATTCCTGTTAAGTTATGACATATATTTTTATTATACTGGAACACATATATACATATGTACCAGCCGTACTGAAAGGGTTAAATCCCTTCGAGGTTTTTATGCTCTATGGTCAATTTTCGTGACTAAGAGGCATGGTTGTTTTTATTTTGTTTTGCTGTGCCCCGGCGAATGCGCCAATCGTGTTAATATTTTTAAACTGATTGCTGGCAGCGCTGAGTATTTTGTATGTACAAAGTGGGAAAACGTAAGGCATGAAAAACCACTAAAAAGTTAAAAGTGTGCTGCCGCTTGAAAGCGCATTGGCCAGAAGCAGCTGGGCCTATGTGCTCCAGCTTCCAGCGGAATGTTGCTGTATGTATGTACATGCATATATGCTTGTGTGCGTATAAGTTTTTCAGCTTGCATAGCTGTGTGCGCTTGTGAATTATGGCCCGGCTCGGCATCATTAATTACGGAGCGTGCGTGTGTGTGTGCGTTGACACATTTTGGCTTTACGGCAAACTGCGCCTCAACTTATGCTGCGTTTTTTCATGCCATTCGCATCACTCGCGCTCTCCCCTACCCACTGACACAGCCAACCAACTGCTATTACCCAACTGACTTTTTAACAAATTTCAGAACTTCATTGATATTATTATTTTTATTATTCTTAAATTATTCTGTGAAAGAAAAAGTGACAATAAATAGCATATTGCTTGACCTCAGCTTGAAACTCATTTGAAAACGATTTGATCATTGATTAAGCTTTACCTTGCAAAGGTTTCAGTGGTTAAGGATCATATCGTTGCATATTTATGTATGTGCAAAATAGCAAAATTTAATTTTTTCGACGTTAGGATATACTGATAGGCCAAATAAGACACGCACAGACCCCGTTGCACCCTTAGTGATACTATGGAAGTAGTGGTCTTCAAGTAGAAAACGTTTTGCTAATTTTGGGCCCCATCTGAAATGCGTTTGGAATAATTTTGGGATTTATCATTTCAGCATGAACTATATTTTCGAGTTGAGAATTAATCTGGTCATATTTATAGATCTATGAAATATACTTCAAACTTTTGATTGTCCAGGATAAAGTGCAATTCCATTCGTTCTCAACTGTATACCAATATAATGTAAACGCTTGCTGGGTACTACAAGCACACAAACTTACTGCTTACACATGCTTTTTACGGATCTGTTTTTTGCTGTTTGTATTTTTAATGCGCTTTCTGGGCTATGAGCATGTGCGGCACGCCATGAACCTACCCACCCATGGCAGCCTTCTCAGCGCCTGTTGCCTTCGCTTCTGTGAGTCTGTTGAATTTGTCAGATGGGAAGAAAAAACAAAAAATTGGTGTGTGTGTGTGTTTTTGTGTGTGTCCGTTTGCTTGCACTTTAGGCTACGAATATACCAAAGTTCGCCCTTTGATTTCACCCATTCGACTGTCTTTAATGTGCCTGTCACGCAATCTGAGTAAGGGCTCGCTTCTTTAAGTCGACTTAAATGCTCTTAGCTATTTTATGCTTGCCATTTTTGTTTGGCCTTCATTTCGATAAAAAAAATATTTAAAAATTTAAAATGGAAATCGCAGAAGCAACTGCAGGATTGTAAACGGCCTATGTGTGTGAAAAACTGTTACAGAAGGTAGAGAAAGTTACGAAAGTCCATGGCTTAGAGTTGTATTCAAGTCTTGAATATCTATCATGCTCTTTATACCCTACACCTATGGTAATAGGGTATAATAACTTTGTGCCAAAATTGTAACGCATTAAAGGAGCCTTCCTAGGTATAGACATAAGTATATAGAAATGATCAGAAACACTTTCTCTTTTCATTTCCGGTTGTCCGTCTGTCTGTCTGTCTGTCTGCGTGTACGCAAAAAAAGAAAAAAGGAGATGTCCGATTTGGACCAAATTTGGTACACAGTCACAGTGAACCTCGGGTTAGGTAAAATGTTAAAATTATTCAAATCGGTAGAAGGATACGCCCCCAATGGACCTATAAGTCCCTCTACATCGGGTTTTTTGCGATCAAATTGCTGTAATTTGTCTAATTACTCATTCAAAAGGATAATACTTGGTATTCAAGTTAAGGGGACGGTCATCTATGTCATACGAAAAAATGGGCGTGGTCCGCCCACTATATAGGCGGAAAAATTTTTCCGGTAAAATGGCTCCAAATTGACTAGTTACGAATATAAATGAATGAAATTCGGTTCCCAAGTTGATATATAGGTCTTAGATGCCATAGAAGAAAATGGGCGTGGTCCGCCCACTATATAGGCGATAAACGAAAAATCGTAACTTCCATAATATATACCCCAGAGCGTCTAGATTTGGTTACTTCATTCCTGGTAGGAGTATCTATTAATTCTCCAGAAAGGGGCATGGTCCGCCCACCGTGGGGGCAGTAAAATAAATATGCCGATCACATCTGTTGTACACCTGTCAGAGTATCAATATTTGGCATGTATAGTCCTATTAGGTATATCTTGTAGTCTGCAAAAAATGGGCGTGGTCCGCCAACAATGTGGGTTGTAAATCAAATGCACGCACAATTTCAGTGAATCATCACCCCACTTGGGAACATGGTGTAGGATATTACTCTGTCGGTGAAACCCTACTGATACTTCCTTACTGGTTTTGTTTGTATCTGTGTTTTTACCTATCAGCGAAAGTTCATCATTATGTAAAGTTACTTAATATACTATGAAGCCACCAAACGAAAATGGGACTCTTTAACCATTTCAAGTGAAACCAAGTGTATCACAAAGAAGTTTGAATTATTTATTTAGCCTTGAGATTTGGAAAGTAACAATCGCTGACGAGAGTTGAAGCATACTTATTCAATCAACTGATGCAGGCCATTCAATATCATGTGCTCTTTAAAATTTCTATATACTATGTACATGCTAATTTAAGAACCCAAGAATAAGGAGTGTTTGAAACAGTCCTGACAACTCCAAAACAACGAGCTGGAGAATGAGCTGATGAGATAAGTGAATTTCTGTGGAGCCATTGGGAAAGGCGATTTGAATTTCCTCCGGCGATCAAAGTGAATGGGTATTTGAGTCCAGAAGTACACCGTACAGTTGGCGGAGCACAAAATGAAAACAAAATTAAAAAACGATAGAGTTTCTTTGGATGTAAAAACGATTTATTGTGATCTTACCTCTGCTGTTCTGCTTTGTCCATATGAGACTAGCCGTAATATCCTATTCAAACCCTGCTACTTACATAGCCTAAAGTGCTGATTAGCATTTTTCCCACCTATGAATTGTTGGAGCGGGACGGAGACGTAAACAACAAGCAGCTCGTGCAAGGGATCTCTGTTCGCGGAAATTATAATACTGGCAGATATTAAACAAACATTTTCTAAATGACAAGAATCGTCAGATTAAGCTGCTTCATAGGCATAAATTAGCTTCAGATATCACTTAAGGAGCATTTATTTCAACATTTAGCAAAATAAGTAAAACTTTTAAGTTATGCCGTTGGAAAAATTGTTTCCACTAATTTAATTTTCAAATTCCTTTGATTTCTCTCAGGGCTACAATGTTGGCCCATTAAAGGACATAGGTTTTCACACCATGTAAAATACATGACAGTATTTTTCAATTACATGTAATGTGTGTGTGTGTGTCAGTTAACATATTAAAGCATATTAACAGGAAAATAACGTGATGACAGCTTCCGGGCGTACGCCGCAACAGTCCTATGGTCCTCATAAAAATAATGGTAAAAACACTAATGAAGAGAGAAGGGGGGCCGGCGTGCAATACGAGTGAAACTACATAAACAAACACAAAACGCAAATTAACCTAATTTTTTGTACACACGTGCTTGTGGCACACAAATTAATGCACCGTCGAATAAGCATGCACATGCACACACACTCAGCCCAGCCATGCCGGAAGTGCCAAAACAACATCCAATTAATGCAATGTACAACAACTGCAATAACAACAATAGAAGCCAGAAGTGTAGCAGTACGCAAAAGCGAACAGCATAACGAGTAAATGTCAAAAATGACAATTAAAGCGTGTTCATTGGATAGTGCTGCCACAGTTTTCACACTCAAATACCACTACAAGCACAGGTTGAACAGCCGCCAAAGTAAGCTCACCGTCGTTGGGGCTGCAGACAAACGGAAGTGCTTTCTGTCGTTCCAGAATTGTACACGGAAAGGAAGAACGGTAGTAGCCATTCTCCTGATTATGCTCTGCCACAAAGTTAATGGTTTTCAATTTTTAATTAAGTTTAAATTGCTTAAATTAAATTGTCCTGCGAAGCCTCCTTTTTAAATTCTCTAGCACCGCAACAGGCCTTGAAAACTTGAAGCGGCGATGTGAATGTGGGTCACATAATGCCCCAAATGGTTTGTTTTCAGGTGGATGAACAAAATACGTTTTTACCTAAACCACATCGTCGAATGATAAATTACCAGTTTCAGTCAAGGCCGCCGCAGGATAGATGATGCACAAAGGAGCAGAAGTTCCGAAGCAGGCGGTCCCTTATTTTCTCGCCATCATGGGTACACCTTAGAAATATTGTTGAAATTGTCCATTCCCAATACTCCTCGTTATCCTTTGAACAAACTTTAACTACTTCTAAATTTGAATATTCGGAACATTCCTGAAACCATGAATACATAATATTAAATGTTTTTATATTTTATGACCCTTTTCTTTTATCCTGGTGTTAATAATTTTACAGGAATAACACTAGTATACAGTTTCAAACCATTCGCTGCAATCTCACTTTGCGGTCGCACAAAACGTCGCAACATTTTAGGAAATAAACAAAGCAGTCACTTCCGTGGTGTGAAGGAATACGTTATGGAGATAAGGCAATCACTTCGCGGTACAAAGCATAACGAGCAGACTCGTGCACGGAGCATCTGCGAGGGCGCACTCGAGTCTAGTATGCGCAACGGAGTGGCACTTGCACTCGCACTTGAGAAAAGTTGCGCCTGAGAACAAGGAAGCATTTGCATGGTTGGCAACCCTTCAGCAGCTCTTCTCCTTGAATTGATATGAAAGCAGGAAGCAGAAGGGCTAAGATAAGTACTTTTAAAGTTTTCAGATTTTTTCTTTAAAAAGAGCCTCGGAAAAAGCATCTTGTTTAAAGCATTGTCACGCAGAAGAAAATTTCTACAGATATAGCTCCTCCATACTTGATGTCGTCTACGATATATCTGTGTATACATATGTATATGTATATTAGCAATCACTTATTTCCGCTGCGTTGCGGAAATTCCGTTTCCACATGCAAAGACGCGCTTCAATCGTATTTAGCTAATTCATAGTAAATGTGATTTTAATGTTTAGCTTACAAGCATTCATACACATCCACGCATCCAACACATGCACACCTACATACGTGTATCCGTACATATATATATTATCTCAAGGTCTTGCACCAGAATTTCGGAGTACACACGTAAGCAACATCCATAAGCGCAATTGCGGTTCGCAAAACGACCGCACCTGGGCATCGCTATGTAGTAATATGGGGGGATGACATGTATTTTGCTTTAACTAAAATGTATAAGAATATATTATATAAGTAAGCATCATATTAGCAGCCGAGCACAGAAACCCTACAAGTCCATTTTTTAATAATGAAGATGTCGGAGCTAATTTGTTAGACCGCACTTGCTGCGTCAATTTCTTCAAAAAATTTTAACAATTAGAATGAATCATCAAAAGCTTCATTCAATTTCATATATATCACCGATATCAACGGATTATCCCGAGTGATCAGAGTAAATAAAGAAAATAAGAACGTTTGAAATGAATATACTATGTATGTAGTAACACAGCCGCATTCTTTACAGAAATTAGTAACCTAAAAAATAATATATTGCATCAAAAATTACAAAAAACTGTTAAAACTAAGGTTTCATTGATACATAACATTATCAGTCAAATTAAGGTTCAAACCCCCCGAACATGTTTCTGATGACGTCCATGCGACCGCAAATGTAATTTAATATTTATTTGCTTCGGTGTGTTGTGAGTCTATGTTTGTTTGACTGTGAGTGCGACTGTGACTTTTGACGGATATTTGCATATTTTTCTGTATTTCGGCTGGGTGTCATTTATAAAAGGGACACATAATCCTTTGCTACAGCAAAGCAACAACAATTTCGTGGCGCGTCTGCAAGACGCTGTTAAGGATCAACCGGGGAATTTGCCATTAAGCGCACATGTTGACACCATAAAATGTCAAATTATGTTGTAAATTTAAATTTATATGCAAAAGTTCACAAAAAAGCTCCCTATATACTTTCGCCAATATTCATAAAAAATCAATTTACAAACTTTAACGCAACTATATGCGCTGCAAATTTCCAACAGGAAAATGTTGTAAAATATAACTAAAAGGAAGACCTCGTTTTATTGGCCACGCGTGCTGATTTTTGCGAAACAGTAGTTATAAAGTCATTAAGGGATACAAGTAGCGCAATCCCTCCCCTTCTTTTTGAGATTGGAAATATTCTATAGACGTTGAGCACAAGTTCACGCACTGAAAAGATGTTTAATTTTGAAACATTATTTTTTTAAATGTCGCTAAGCTTATGTTTCCATTGCAATTTCAGTTCGAATATAACCCCACATCTTCACGTGCAATATTTCAGTAGAAGGAATCCAGTTCAGTTCATACTATTGCAGGTGAAGACAAAGCTGTGTTCATTCTTGTGAAATCAGTCTCGCACAAACTTACTTGCCACTTATTTTATGAAACAAAATTTACCAAAGAAAGCTTTCACTTGAAGACCTGGGCTACTTGTGTAGCATACCTTCTTCTCCGACCGAAGCATTATTACTCTTTCTATTACTTTAATAAATTAAACAATGTGGAAGGATATTCACGCTGAAGCGTTGATTTGGGACAAACTGTGCTGCAATTCAGTCAGCGTTTTCAGTTAAGCATATAAATTGCGTTCGTATGCTTGTTAAAATTAAGGGAGAAGCTGAGATTTTGCATTTGTTTCAAATGCCCCATCATTTGAGTTGAACATCTTACAAAACGCCCGTGAAGTGAAGCCGCAAGCGGGAGGCAGCTGATAAACAAATGCTCAAGCAAAAGAAAACTCTATTCAGAAAAGGACGTAAAGCGTATAAGAGAAAAAATGTAGAACAATGGGTACGCACACACACACACACACACACACACACACACACACACACACTCACTGCAAGAAAAGCAGAATGCCAAAAGAGCATGAAGTGCTGAATTAGTGTCTCAGTCATCAGACTTTCAAGCATTTCAAGCTAACAAGAAAGAAATACGAAAACAAGCGGGAAAAAACTACACAATACCAAAACAAGGAAAAAAACAAAAAACAACAATGTAGAACAACAAATAGACAAACAAACAATAACAATAAATTTTAGCTGAAGAAAAATGTCAGGGTCAACAAACACAATGGAAATGACGGAGCTCAGTTGAAGAACGAGCAATGGGGGAAATGAAGGAAAGCCATTGCAAATCATGGGCACATACACGAAGCTACAACTACAAAAAGGAATGAAATGAATGCACGTTATAGCCGCATATAACGAAGCAGAGAAACGTCGGGGGCTGGCAGTTGGGGACGCAGAGCAGTAAGCTGCTCGCTTGTCGAAGACTGGTTGAATCAGGAGTGATCATAACGACGACGCACTGTTTACGCTCAACTACTTGGCTGTTGGAAATTAAGTAGAAACATATACTTACTTCATTATAGAGCGCTGCAAGAGCAATCTTTGTCATAAAAATAAATATGTGGTGTAGCATAAAATTGTAGGTCCCATTAGCTTGTGCTAAAATCGAACATGCACACACAAACTAATTCTCCTTAGACGGGCTGTTTCGCCAATTATGTACTATATAGTACATTGATTCAAATTCCTTTGGAAGCTGGGCCAGCTTCACATTTTTTTTATTCCGAGACATTTTCGGCTTGGCCCTGGTAGCAATTCATTTAAAAAAACTGTGCTGGGCAAGACAAATTCTATTCTGAACTATTGATTCGATTTTTAACACTATTATCTTCATTCACCTTCGTCCATTCTCAGCAGGGCTTAGTTTACCTTAGTCTTTTGTAATTGATTGTAGGTATAGCTTTTGGATAAAAATTAATTTGATTATCAAAAGCGTTAGCTGTATTTTAAGACTATGCTGAGTCAAAGTTGCAGTTGGAATATTTCTTTTAGGCGTTGCAATTGTAAAATGCCACAGAATGTATCTTCATAAGTCACAAGCCAAATTGACATATAAACAAAAAGACGAAATAAAAATAAAAGACAACGACTACAAGATAATACATCAACGGCCAGAAAGAGGAATTGCCGCGTACATGCAAAAAAATGCATATGCTCTATTCAGCAGGACAAAAATTGGCGAATCGCAAGCTTCAAAGGGCACTGCCAATAAATCAAATGATTCGGGCCAAATAACAAATTCACAACATATGTAAGAGCAAGCGGGGAGAGGCGTAAATAGTGCCACTAGGAGCGCATAAATTCGGATTAAAAAGAATGCGCCCGCTGGAAAGGCGTACCACTGCTGCGGCAAGTGAGGATCCACAACATGACAGTGCCATTTTGCTCTTTTTATTGAAATTCCTCAAGCTGACAAACAATTCACTTTAAAGTGTGTGTGTGTGTTTATGTTTGCAGCAATAGCGCTAAACACCCCACTGCAACTGGAAACAGCACAACGTTAACGCATCCGGCTCGACGAGCAGTACACAACAACGGCAACGTGATGCAATTCTAAGCGCCAGAAGCCAGACAGACACAAGTCAGAAACGCGCCGAGCTGACTTGACTGCAATAAAAGCGAGTGCAGCGCACAAAGGACGAGCACGCAGCGCAATGCGCATTGCGAGGCATTAAATCGCAGCGACTTGTCGCTTGCACCTTGTTCCAACACAATGCACACCATTCAACGGCAGAAACGGAGGGACATCCGTGAAGAGATACCGGATGAAAACATAAGCCCTGCTGCATGAAACTTCAAGTTGAACTCAGCGCCGTGGAATCTATTAAAAATGCAGTTTATATTTTTGCTTTTTGACTTTTCTGAAGCGCGACGAGTTCCAACTTGAATATGGACTACGACATCAAATAAAATATTGGAACAAATAATTGGAAAAAATTCGTGAGCGAGAGAAAATGAAATCGAAATCCATTTATAAAATGTATGAATTGAATTTGAAATTAGCGCACTTGTTTTTAGAATAAGAGAAAGATAGAACACTTTCAAGCGATAAGGCCATTCCTTTTTCGGAGCAAATGCAAAAGCAAAAACAAAATTTTGCATTTGGATTTTTATAATCGGGAACGACCGATTGCAAAATACATGCAAATGCTTTTGTCAAACAGCTGTTTTATTTGAGAGCTTAACAAAATGACACGAAACAGCGGAAAACAACAATTTTGCGACTTCTTAATTGAAAATGCTGCAAATGAAATCACGGGTAAATATTTAAGACACCATTTTTTTAAATAAAAAGTGAAATGAAAATCAAAATGATCAGCTGGTCGCTGTTAATACTCGATGTTGGCAGCTTAGATCACCGATATGTCAGACTTTTCAAGCTGGCAACTATGCTCATATTTTGCATCAAATATTTTCCACTAAACGCAATGGATTTTGGTTTGGGAAAATTGTGACTTTAATGCAAAAGCAAACCAGTGTGTTTTGTTGTTGTGTATGCAAAAGGTGGAAAAATATTTTGCTTTTGCTCTTTTGCAGGACCAATTGCACCGGATAGGGAATACCCCTGATATTTCAGTAGACTTATAATATTAGAGTGTCACACTTATATAGGTATAAAAGTAGACGCCATTGCACCACTACGGTGGATATAAGCATGAATATATAAAATTGTAGCAAATTGGTATTTTAATAATTGCCCATTGTATTTATTATAATTTAAATTGTAATAAATGAAAAATAATAATAATTGCCCACTCTTTAAATTCATTGAATCTTGTGGCTAGTGAATGATTTGACGTAAGTTCAGATACATTTAGAATCGTGTAGCAACAAATGTAAACAAACATTATTTTGATCTATTTTCTATACATATTTATTAAGGTTTTTTCTTTTGTGAGAGATTTTTTTGAGAAAAAAGAAGGTGAAAATCATGTTTTCGCACAGTGTTTAATATATAAGGGCTTTTTTGTTATTGAGAGAACTCGAAACATGGCTTTCTGAATGAATTTTACTTGAAATGAATGTAAGTATGTGTGTTTGTGTCTGTGTCTGTGTCTGCATGTGTGTGCATTTAAGCAGCTTCATCAATGCCCGCCTCCTTACAGCGCAGCAAATGTCGACAACGGAATTTATGGTAACGGATGTTCGTAAGGAAGTTGAAAAGTGGGTTACAACTGCCACTATCGACAGTAACAGTACACTTCAAACTCTTTTCGCCGACATGTTGAATTTAGTAGCTCACATTGTATGCACACGCGTTCAAGTTCGAGCTACGTACATCCGATTGAATGTGCTATAAAAAATGCGCGTAAATACACCGAGAAAAACAAATAAGCTGATTGCTGAGTAGTGAAAATTTTAAGCTAACCCTTAACATTCATGTACATAGTATATGTATACTATTTAAATTTTTTATAGATGGAACAATTTTATGTTAACGTGATTTTAATGTTAAACTGAAATTAAAAGAAACGGGACTTCGGGTTATTTCCATTCCAAGAATGGAAAATGACCTCGAAGACTTATTCAACATTGAACAATTTTGCAGCTGAATGAAGGCGCAATATTTCAGTGGATGTTTGCCTGAAAGCTATTAAAGAAGTACCTGTTTCGATGCCCAGCAGAAACATACCATCTAACAAAACAACAAGATTTTTGCTATGTATCTCTGTGTGACACCTTCTTCCGCAATGAGCTCTGAAGTGATCTCGAGCCACATCATACTCATTGTTATATTAAGGGTGTTCACAGTGTCTCATATTTGTCGTATATCGTATGTTGTCATAAAAATAAACAACAGTCATTAAAATAAGTTTGCGTTTCCCATACAAAAATCAAATACGACTAATACAACACGGCAGCCTATGTATTTCAAAAGTCATATTCAATTGCATCGGCTTTGAGGAATACGACATATGACGATAGTGAACTCCCTAATTGTATTTCCTTTCTTTAAAACTGGTTTAAGATTAATATTTACCAACAGGCAACAGCATTTTCATATATGCTTATACATTTCATATAAAATTTGCTCATTCAATTCTTAAACCAAATATTACATTTTCAAATACTTACCCTTGCCCCTATCCGAGCCCAAATTTTCAGAGAACTTAATCCCATACACATTTTATGTACACAATGTATGCTTTCTTAACCGCGCGCGTAGCAGGGGATAGGCCCTACGTCAGGTCGTAACTCGATAACGGGTTATTCTAACCATACAAGAAGAAGAATAAGAATAAGTTCTCCTTCTTTGTTAGCACGAGTTAACAGGACTTAAAAACTTATTCCGTATCCGAATGGGATTAAGAAGATTTATTTTCATGGCAAAGAGCACTCTCGGCGATTTTCCAATTCATCGCAAAATAGGGCGCTGCGTAATGAAAGAATTTGGAAAACTAATTCTCTCTTCCTTTCAGAGGGTAGAAATGTGCTGGGTTTCGAACCGGCTTTTAAATAATTTTAGTACACTCAACTGAGTATTACTTCGAAATGCTGAACTTTTCTCATAGTGTGCCAGAACTCTTCATCATAGCAAAGTAAACTGTTTAAATATGAAGGGCCTGGCCAACCGAGCGCAGAGTTAGTCCTTCGTTGCAGTTAGGTTTGTGGTAAACCAGAAGAACAAAAAGGAAAAACACGGAAAACAGCCGATTTCTGCAAGCGATTGTAATGTAAAAGGCTCGCCGCAGCGCTTATACGCGGTGACCACAAAAAGGGTTTGTGTTCAAAAACTGTTTAGAAGTTGCAATTGTGCATGTTTGTGGCCACGCCCACGTACACTCACACACACAAGTGCTGATGTAATCTCGGTGCGCCCCGTGAGTCGAATGAAGTCGAGCCAAACTGAATGGGATTTGGCTGCGCTTTAGAAATGGCCACGCCACGCCACGCTACCAAAGTGCGTTGTGTATGTGCAGGCCAGTGTGCACAACTACACACATGTTTTTTGTGTGTTTTAATGTTAGTTTGAATTTAATTTCGCACTCTCATGCGATTTACTTGTGGAAATCATTTTGGTGCGCTCTCTCACAGAGTGAATATCATTTTTCATTTGTAGAAGAAAGTGAAAATTTGTTTTTGGAGCGGTGGTGGGTGGTGGTGTGGGAGGACGTGCGCTTAATTGAAAAATAAGCAAATTTGCTTCGAATAACGCAATTTCCGTGCTCACATTGGAACCGGCAAAATGTGTGGCCAGTGTGAATTGCAGTTGATGTGAAAAGGGCAAGAGTGCTTTGACTGTGAAGAAAGTGCAGGGATTAGCTTGCATGGAATCAGCATGTGCTGGTGCCTTGCATGATTTCAACAGTTCCGCTTTTGATTTGCGCTTCATGATTTCATTTCCAAGTTTAATTTGCGCTTCATCATTGGTTCGCTGCTCCTTCCAGCTCGATGTGCATTGAGAAATTAGCTTTCTACTTTAC
Organism: Neria commutata; assembly: GCA_963457695.1. NCBI lineage: Eukaryota > Metazoa > Arthropoda > Insecta > Diptera > Micropezidae > Neria > Neria commutata. The sequence continues at coordinate 20,078,921 of OY735249.1, read as the reverse complement.
GAATTTGCAATTATTTGCATTGAATTCGAATTTGTTGTGAATGCGAGGGAAACTGTTAAAATATTCTTTAGAAAATTTGTATTTTAAACTGTTTGTAGCAATTTGTTAAATAACTACTTTATTCCTTAGTGAATATCTTATTGAAGTGCAAATTAATTTTAGGTGCATAAAATGTATTTTACAAACAAAAACAAAATTGAATTTGCTTCTGCTGTATAGGCATGGCGAAATGCCCAAGAGCGCGGTCTCTCAATCCCTGGGATTTTAAGTTCTATTCGTTGAACCAATATAATAAGAAAACACTAACAACTACTACAACAAACTTGCAGCTCTCCGAAAAATATTTGGCTTTATTTAGCTAAGGCTCTTTCAGGCTCACTGTAACATAAAAATTCTTCTTATTAGCAACCTTAAAGCTGTAATAAAAATTAGTTATTATGGAAGTATCCCACCATTGCCTTAAGACTTAGTGTGCCGCCTGGCATTGATAAAAGGAATAGCAGGTATAGATTCTAATAGAATAGTAAAAGAGGAAAAGTCACACTCGCAAAGACAATATTCGGCGTGCTTGTGACGACCGCCTTAGCTTTCTTTCCTGCAGCCAAGTATTTCTTAATTGCTCTTCACAAAAGTTCCATTGACTGTCTAGTCACCTTTCATGTGTGTTAGGTTTTTATATGTAGGACGAAATAAAAGCATAAATACAAAGGGAACTCTTTGGCTGTATTCATGCAGAGACAAACGAACAATGAAAAATGCTTGACGACATTTTCTCTCTTTCAACTAGAAGCAAAACAAAACAATAATTGAAACAAAAATTGAGACTGCAGCAAGAGACGAAGTGGAGCTGGAGATTGAGAAAAGACCAAGCAAACAGTCATAAGACAAACAAAGGCATAACAAAAGAGCTGCGCAAAAACAATGCATATGTCCTTTTGAGTGGCACTTTGCACTTTTTTCGGCACTTAATTGGAAGTCCTTGCAATGTTTCTATGCGGCGTACATTCGTGGCAGGGCTAAAAAGCAACGTTACATCAACAATAGTTTGAAACGACTCTCTATAAAATTTTAAAAGACTTACTTTTATTTAGGTGCGTTTCTAACTGTTCAGCATGATTTTTTCAGGGATTTATGTATATATATTTATTTATATAATGGCGCATAGATCGCAGAAAATCAGGAACTAAAAACGTGTGTAAGAGGTTTCCTTACGATTGAATCGTCAGCTTAAAAAACCGTTTGCGATTATGAGATTTATTTCAATTCGCTGAGTATTAACATTTTACGCTTCTTTTTATAGCCTGTCAGTCGTCAAGATATCGCGGCACTTGAAACGAATAGAACTCTGATCAATATATGCAGAATTTAATGATAAACCAACAACTGTGGATTACAGCCCTGCCTTACAACTCGTTGTATTCAATGTATCTCGTCATATTAACACCCCTATAAGCGCTCAAAGGAGCAAAAGAAAAAGTACAACTTCAACGTTATTACTGTTCAATATAGCCTTTATTCTGCTGAAAAATTGGGGAATATTTTACAGAATTTTTTTTTAAAGTGGAAAATATTGGCTTAACAAATATTGGCTATATTTTAGCACAAATTAACGGGAGCTTCAAGTTTATTCTATAGCCGTATCTGAACTGGATCGAGAAACTTTATTTTCATGTCAAAATTTACTATTGGAAAATTGTCAACTAGTTCGCTAAAGATAGCGTCGCGTGCCTGTGTCTATACGTTCAATTCTCCATTGCAAAATATTCTTTGAAATGCAATTTATTGCAAGAGGAGACTTCTCTATTCACTCTCGTCAGACTGAATTTAATGCAATGAAAACAGGAAGTGGAACCGTCGGGTTATGCAACAATCAAAATTATTTGCTCCTAAGTACGAGGGTGGATCAATAAGTCCGTGACTTTTCGAACTTCCCTCGTAGTTATATGAAATGCAACAAGTACCACCTCAATTACCACCTGTTAATAGACTACTGTCAAATTTTGAGCAAGTTCCGTCATTTACTTTGCGTTTAACAGCTGTTCAAAACATACAACCTCGTGGATTTTTTTTTAAAGTGGAAAAAAGTGAATTTCAAGTGCTCATTAAATATTATTTTTAGCGAAAAAAAACCGTCAATAAAACTAAGGAAAAGCTTGATAAATACTATGGGGACTCTGCACCATCGATTTCAATGGTAAAAAAGTGGTTTACTGACTTTCGTTGTGGTCGCACAAGTACAAATGACGCTGAACGTTCTGGACGGCCAATTGAGGTTAATACACCCGAAAATGTCGAAAAAATCCACGATATGGTGTTGGCCGATCGAAGAGTAAAAGTGCGTGAGATTGTTGATGCCATAGGCATTTCATATGGCAGTGTGGTTTCATTTTAAATGATCAGGTGGGTTTAAGAAAGCTGTCTGCAAGATGGGTGCCGCGTTTGCTCTCAATTGACCATAAACGTAATCGTGTGACAACTTCAAAGGATTGGCAAAATTCCATGAATTGGGCTACGAATTGTTACCTTATTCGCCATATTCTCCTGATTAAGCCCCCAGTGACTATTTCCTATTTCCAAACCTAAAGAAATGGCTCGGTGGAAAGAGATTTAGCTCCAACGATGAAATTATTGATAAACAAATGCCTATTTTATGGACCTCGAAACATCCTATTTTTTGGAAGGGATACAAAAATTGGAGAATCGTTGGACTAAGTGTATTGAGCTAAAAGGAGATCATGTTAAAAATAAATTTTTTTTTTGCAAATAAAAATGTGTTTCATTCAATAAGTCACGGAGTTATTGATCCGCCCTCGTATATTGCAGCTATAACCATGATTCATCGAAATAAAAAAAATAGTTTCCTTTAAATTGTAAACTTCTTAGTAATTATTTCTTTTTAAACTTACTTAGGACTGATTCATTTTTACCCGTTGCTACTTTGTCCCCTGCCACGGTAACATACAAAAATCGGGATGAGCGTGTAAACGCTAGCAAATAACTTTTAATTAATGACACTTTCCAAGCAGGGCACAGCATCATTGAACACTAGACACAATTATTACTGCGACATTCTTGAAAAAGTTTTCCCAGATGCAATAAAAATAATTACGATGCAGGCGGTGAGCGGAGCAAAGCACTACTCAAAGTTTGAGGGTGCTGCGAAGACAAGAACTTGGTCCGATCTGGCTGATCTTAAGCTGACACAATGTCACCAGTTACATTACAAATATTTCATACAATGCAGAGTTGCAAGTCGCTCATACTCAACGCTGGCTCCTGCACGTGCCAACTTCATAAGTTCGTGTCCGCTGTGGACGCGAGCACAACTTTTAATTAAATAAATTTATTTTAGCAATATCAAGAGCTTAGCTTTTGCTGTCTCAAATGTACAGACACACACACATGGACTGCACAGCCCTAAGCAGTTTATAGTTGGCGTGATGAAGGGGGAGGGGAGGAGAAGTCCCGCTCTTATTTATTTTTTTATAAAATCTCGCACTGATCAGGGCTTCCGATGCTTTTACTCCTCCTAACAAAGAAAAAAATATGAGCGCAAACACATGCATATGATACTGCTGCCGATCGCTCTGCGGTTGCTGGCTGCAATGAAACCTGCCACAAGGCGAGTGCACGGTCATTGAGACTCGCATAAAATGTCGTCCTTAGTGTAAATAACACAATGTCCTGGATGAGAGGCAAAACAATAAACTACGTTCTACTGTTAACACAATCATTTGCATGGTACTAACGCAGACGGGCCGAGGCGCAGTCACATGAACTGCTGCATATACCCACTCACGCATACACATGAACACTTGCGCACACTCGGGTCGACATGGCACTAACACTCGCGCAAGACCGCACAAAAGTTTTTCAATTAAGTGCGCTGCACCAGTTATGCACTGCAGACGAGCTCGAAATTGGATGGGGTTGGAATATAGCGAGGCGAAAAATTCCTACAAGCTCCGGTGAGGTTGAGCATGGACATGCGGTTTGTGGAGGTGGCAGCATCGATGCCGCAAAATGCAGTGCGGAAACGATCTGACAATATAGTAGCGTGGAATCATATCCAACAGTGCTGTTACTTTTCAACATTATGCGATACACATAGACATATATCTGTGGTCAAAAGCAATAACGACTTAAGTCGACTTAAGACGAAATTGAGTTGACGTTACCACTGTATTCCTGACGTTGATGCGCATATTTTGTTCAAACCCCGGTATCTGTACCCATCTCAGAAAAAAAGTTATTTAAAAAAAACACATGCACTTATGTGCATTTCAAATTTCGAATTGCATTTTCTCGAAACAGTTGTTTTCGACTTAAGTCGTTATTGCATATGACCACAGATATATCTCATAATTTTCGAAATATTCGATTCTTAGCACCCATTGTCTAAAAGGGACCAATTCGATATGCCTGGTTTTGGTTTAGGGTTCCATTATGTCAGCGAAGTAGCCCTACACGTGATTTAATCAGTTTTTGGATTAAAATCAAACTGTTAATATTAATCAAATATTTAACTAAAATCAATTCATCTATCTTAATAGTAATTAGAAAATCGTGTAATTTAATTCCAACATATGTACATATATGCAAGTATGTTTATGTAGATAAGCAAATTAAAATGTTGCACGTGATTTATATGCGTAAATTTATGGCTTAAATTTTTACGCCTCTTTCTGCTAACTACTCGTATATACTTTTAAGGAGGAGAGCTGATCATCTTCTTGAACATACAATTCCGAAATTGTCGTACATATTGCAAATGTAATAATGGCTGAAAAACTTTGATTTGCGATTGAATTTATCTTGGCATGGGATGTCATACTTCTAGGAGCAGCTATTCCAAGATAGAATTGTGCACTCAATTTATTTGAGCTTTAGTTCCAGAGCGGCACACTTCTACCGAATAGTTCTTCCAACTGATTGAAGCAGTGATATTCATCGGCCTCCAATCAAGTTGTTGCTGCAGCTCCACCCTCATTTCCAGCCATTTAATGATTATAGATGGCGTTCACTATAATGGAACCAACTGGCAGCAGCAGCCAAAACTTTTGCAGCTGCAACAACACGAACAACAACTACAATGAATGTGCAAACAACTGCAATAACTTAATTAAGACATTCACCCAACGCGCGCGAGGCGGTAGTTATGAGCGTGCCATTCTGGCTGCCTTTGTGTGTACCACGTGCCACATGCAACGTGCGCCGCTAATTCGTTCGCAGGCGGGACGGGCCAAAGCCCGCAGTGCTTTGAACAAAAACTCCGCTGTTCAAGCTGAGCTGCCGCCAGCACGTCCCGAGACCGGTGCGAATTTCCGAAAATAATTATCAATTCTCTCTAATGTGCAAGAATGCTGCCGGAACGGGTCAGAACGGCGCATTGATCTCATTTGCTCAGCTACCATTTCCGACATGTACATACAGAGCCTCCCTTTCTTCGCCTTCCTCTCGCTGTCACTACTTCAATGGACTAAGTAAGATCCTTTTAATTTTTGCAAAATATTTCTGTGCACTTTGCAGTTGAGGCCAGGTGGTAACCTCCACTTCCTCTATTCACTGTCGCCGCTAAAGCATAATAATATGGAAATGTGCAGTATGGCTGAAGAGATTGCTGTTGTGTGAATGGTGTCGGGAATGCGGAGTATGCAAAACCTTTGTGTGGAATTGTTAGTGTGCTCGTGGCTTGGTAAACGTTTCCGAAATGGCTCACGGTGGATCCTAACCGAAAATAAATATTAGAGATATGACGTGTTGCGTACATTCACAAGCACAATATGCATTATAATAATGAGCATAATGGCACTTGATGTGGATGTTTTTAATAATTTTCTCAATGGCAAGCAAAATTATTTTGAGTTTTTCTGAGTAAATTCAATACTCGAATGCATTATGATTATATAAAAATTGAAACAAATACGTGTGTGATTTTTATGCGAAATTTTCGTTTGTTTTCATTTATTTGTAGTTTGTATTCGAAATATAAGAGCCTCCGACGAGGATAGAAGAAGCTACATAATTTATATCAGGATAACTCTTTAAAAAACATTCTTACCAAAATCTCTATTCAAAGCGTTGTAAATTTTGTATCATATTTCAAATGTCACCTCTACTTTAAAAGTTTATTCCCTACTGGCATCTGCCGCAGCACCTGAATGCCTTTTGCTTTATTTAAGAGTGTAGCGTCGGCGTTTTGCATCTGCAATCTGTCGCCCAAAATCTGTAAATCAAAGCAGAGAAAAACTGACAGGTATATTTTGTGTCTGTGCAGAAAACAGCTGTTGGTATAAGCAAGTATAATTTGGCGTATTTCACGCGTTTTTAAGCATGCTTCGCGGTTGCCTTAACTTTTCGCTGACATGTCGTAGATGCATGCCCTTTCCAGGTCCATACACTGTGTGTGTACGTGAGTTCATTCATGTGTATCATGTGGAAAAATATAAATAAAAATATTAACCCTCTAGTTCCCAAGAAGGCCTGTAGACATCCTAAATTTTAAAAATTCTGTGCATGACACCTTATGATTTAGAAATCTGATTTTTTGCATAAAGACAAGGAAATCTCCAATTGTTAAAATAAAAATAGTCACTTGATGCTGGGCTGCATGCGACGGCAGTCATCGCCAGTCAAAGTTGAAATTTCGTGCAAAATGGAAAAAATAATTATTTTTCAATTTTCCTTAAAATCAAACATAAAAAAAACATAGTAGTTATGCTTTGATAACGATAAAAAAATTATTGCCGAGTAGCTGTGAATGTGTACTTTAAGAAACTAAGAAAATTTGATGAAAAAAAGTTATTACGTTCTTTCCAGCTAACCCAAAACGTACAGTGTCTGTAGGCCTGCTTGGGACGCGAAGCATAAAAATGTTGTGACGGTAACTTAAGATGTTTTGTTCTTTACTTGAACATTATTGCTCTATTACTTAACAAACAAGATTGAATACACTGTCATTTATCAGCAGAGTTATCGTATTATATCTTAACCTATAATAGGGCGTAGTCAGCGGGGGTTAGGTGGGAGAGTTGGTCCCCTTTCACATAAAAGGTCCGAAATTGGAATTGGGGTTGAATTAAAAGCTTCTTTGTAACTTTGTGACAGATTCTCTATTGTTCCATTTTCGCTATAGCTTTTTATATGAATAGAGAAATGGAAAATAGGCGTAATTTTAAACTTTCATCGCTTTCTGACGATCAGATATGGCAAATTGTGGAAAAGTTCGACCCAGTTCTACAAACAGATGATGAAATCGATTTTGACACCGATAACGACTTCGATGAGCCAAATTTAATTTTGATTAATGAATCTATTTCACCAGTTGAAGCAGCTGCAGTAAATTTAGGTGAATATGAGTTCGGCAGCGGCACGCCTGATTTGCCGTCTGGAAAATCTACCATAGCTTCAATAGTTAATGCAAAATCTCAACGACCAAGGTATATGCGGCTTGTGACTGCTGATTACAATGCTAACAAGGGAATGAACAAGCCTAAAGAAGACCCAGCTATCGCCTATACTGTATGTCGATCCAAAATGTGATGAGTTTAAAAAAATTTTGGGGAAGAAGGCGAATTTGGTACTTAAACAATCTGCCCTCTCATTTCGTGGCACTGACTTGGGAGATGAGTTCAAGATGTTTGAAACACTTTACAAATGTTTTGCTTTTTCTTCGATGATACCATGGTTGAACAAACACATCACATCACAAACCAATGTGTATGCAGCTCAGAAAAACATCCTGACTTCTTTTTCCTCGACCACTCAAGAAATAAGGCAATACATTCCAATTTAATTTTTCATGTTGGCTTATCGATACACCTGTATATTGGTTCCTACCGGAGTGAAAACCCATTTCACGGTATACAAAGTACAATGTCTCGGAATCATTTCGACAAAATTTTATGCAATCTGTATTTCAATAATCATAGCGAAATGGTTGACAAGAAAGCTACGGGCTATGATCACGGAAATGGAAAAATGCTGGCTACACATTTCAAACACAAGTTTTGTGCCGAAAATATAATATACATATATATTTGCCATTCTTTACAAGAAGATTGCTTCTTTAAATTTCATTACAAAAATTTAAATCAAATATATATATGTACATATATGTACATACACCGAATTTTTAAAATGCCCTAGTTTATACATCATCCCTTTATATTTTATGTCGGTTACGCCAGTGAATTTAAGTTGTTAACCATAAACTATATTAGTTTATGTTTTTTTAATATTTATATGTTTGATTTTATGAAAAAAGCGAACTTAAATGGAAAGAATTTCAAAACTTCATATTCAACTTTTTTTGGCTTTCTTTCCCAAGCAGGCCTCTAGGCCTTCTACCTTCTACACCTCCTACCACGCCCCCTATTTACCTCAAATTTTTTTCCCTGAACAAACATTGCTTCTAAACACAAAAACTACCTCCTGTAATTTTTTTAACAAGATCAAAAATTTGGGAACTAGAGGGTTAAATAATACGTAGTAAGCTATGCTAAGGGCAAGCTCTTTATGGGCATTGCAATTAAATAAAATTTAGGTTTTCAGTTGACAAAGTTGTATATACTAAAGACCAAATGTTTAACCAACAGTTATAGAAAAATTAGCTAGTGGTGCAAACTAATCGAGTCAGTCGCATATTTTAAACAAAAAAATTACTAACTGCAGCTTATATCGAAATAAATTTCTGACTACGCTCCTGTCTCTCACTTAAAGCGCACTTGCAATGAAGCGAAGCTCAGAGTAGCTCAATATTCACACTTGGACTGAGGCATAAAGCATAAGAAGGGTGAGAGTTTTGTGTACCGCTTCAATTTTAGTGAGCGCACGTTAGTACTTTTCCAAGAAATAAATTCTATATACTCGCATGCACTCTTCTAATGACTGACTTCTGCCTGCACATCTCTTAATGTTAACTGAAATAAGCCAGAAATGTGATTCTGTTCGAAGAAAGAGAAAGAGAGTGTAGGAACTATGCATATTACTATAGAATACTATTAAGATTTATCAGCATTCAGTTTTCTTTTTGTTATTTGGCCGCCCAAGCTTGACTGCTGCCGTTTTCAATTTTCAAAGTTTCCCAAATGCTACATTAAATAAACATTTTACTCTTAAATGAAAAAACAATTCTCGAAGATTATATCAACAGTTCCCTACAAGAATAGGCTACCAAAAGCTAAAAGTTGACTTGTCCAAGCACAGTTTAAAGGTTTTTGGTTTCATGAAATATAGAGGTATAGTTAAAAGGAATCCATTACTTGTGCATAAAAGGGAAGGCTTAATTTAGCATATTTCGAATAATCCTTTTTGAGTTCTCTTGGGCAATCGAAGCAGTGCTTATTGACGGTCGGACGCTACGATTTCATGATTCTATCGACATTTTGGACAATTGACCTTCAAGAGCAGCAGTGGCCCGCCTAGACAATTTTTCTGGCCCGCGAGATTCATCACACTTTTATAAAAGATACTTTTCGGGTCGGACAAAAAAAGAAAAATATTTTTATATCGTATTGTCGGAGGTATCGGTTGAAAAAGCTACGGCCGTGGATCCCAAAAATTATTTTTCATTTTTTTAGTTGTATTGCTTTCGAAGATACAGGTCAAAATATCGAAAAATTTATGGCATTTGGCCCGCGGAGCAATGATGCGTTTCCAAACTGGCCCGCAGAGTCCTTTGGGTTGGCCACAACTGTTCTAGAGCGTGTTACGTTTTTGACATCAAAATTATGGAACGGAATCGACGAAACCAAAATTGGGCATGATTGTCTGTTACCATATCAGGGCCGTAAACACTTCACATCTCGAGCTGCCTGCCTTGCGTTTTCGCCATTATCGAAGAAAACCTTTAAAACTTGGCGTATTTTCTCCTGGCTGATGTCCATCTTTGCGGCGCGCCCAAACAAACTGAGTCAAGCGTTCACACAAATATCTGACAACTATCTGTCGATTTTCTAGCGCATGTCAGCCCCTTCATTACCGAAGCACCCGGATTAATCGCATCTTTTTTGCTTTGACAATTTAATGCGGCAAACATTCAAGCAGCAATTGTTATTAATGAAAGCAAAATTTCCGGCATTTCCTGCACAACAGCCGCAGCAACGAAGCATGTCACTTTTGCAGCAACAAATTGCATACACGTGTCAACTGCAGTCAGCGTTTTATATATTTTAATGAAATTGCTCGCAGCAGCAATAAATTATGAATGCGTTTCAATTACGCACGCAAAAAAAAAACTATTTATTTATGTAGTATATAAAATATTTACAATGTGAAATTGACAAAAAGCCAGTACAAAGCCTGTTCGTCACGCACGCCCACCCCTCCTGAAACTCCTCCTCCCCCCTGTCCACGACCAACTCAAAACAACGCTGCCTCTATTGTAGCTACTAACAACTGAATCCTTTGTTGTTGTTGCTTCATTGTATCGAACGCTGAAAGTGAACGGTGACACATTTTTCTATTTTTGACGTGATTGCATTTAAACGCAGGCTTTTACTCAGTGTTGTGACTTTTTTTGCACATTTTAATGCCATTGAAAACGAAATTGTTGGCAGATTACAGGATTTTAAACTGTTGCACAATGATGAAAATATGTTGTTTCCTCCAACGCTTCGGCATATTTATAAATATATATAGAGGCGAGATTGAAACCGTAGATAAGCCTGTTAAGGTTTCAGTTACTGGATATATTATACGGCAAAATAAATATAAAAGAGTCACAACTCAAAAATCGCAAGTTTTCAGGAGAGGCACAAAACTATTTATGTGAATATGACTAAAATATTTTACAAAAAGTTTAGCGCATATATGAAATAATTCGATTCGATTAAAGAAGGTTTTCCTGTACTTTTTTTGGTGTTATGTTTTGATTACGGAAATAATAGATAATTTCGAGTTACGACCCTTTAAATTTTTAATAAATCTTATCACAGTCTCCTTATTTCCTTAAAAAAGGCACATATCAAAATAATGCTGTTGATAGAACTCACATTTTTCAATTCAAGAAGCACAAATAAAAATAATACACCACCAAATTTATCACTTATTACTTAATATTTTGGAAATTTTTCAGTTTTGACTCTTTGCGATATGTATTGCCCACATAAATAAAATGGATGACACAAGGCTTTGCGATCGAATTTTGTGTCAAACCAAATCCAGCTTTTTTAATCAGCTTTTTTAATCAATAAAGCAATCCTAAAAGCAATAATAGGCGAAGAAATTACCTATTTTTCATTGACATATTCAATTATTTCGCAGTCGAACAGATGAAGCGACTCTGTATCCAATCGAATTTCTTAATAACATATCAGCTTCCGGATTGCCAGTTCATAAAATCGTTGTAAAGTAGGCGTGCCGATAATGTTTTTTCGTAATTTAATAACCTCTAAATTTTTCAATAGAACTCATCTTAGGGTCGGTTCCTCAATATCTAGTAAAGTGATAAGCAGCACTTATACAGGGGGCTTTTGAAGATTTCGGTTTCACAACATCGTTTTCATGCAGCCCGTTTCTTGCATGGGCAATTGTACGTAGGTTGTTCTGGCCTATTCTTGTTGTTGTTCTGTTCTACGTCTGCGCGCCCACCAAAAAAAAAAAATTTTAAATATTGTAACCATCAACAAAACTGAAAAAACAATTTTATAAACATTTATTTACAAATGTTATTGAGAAGTTGACGGATTTCGGTTGATTTCTATTGTGGCTCTCGGAACGCATACTCTTCGGTAATTTCGCAGACGGAAGTGAACCAAGCGAGCACTGCGGGTCCAACATGTTGCCAGCTGATACTAGCGACAGTGACAGGGCCTGCCCACATGCGACCCTGTTTGCAGGATTGCAATTTCAAGTTAAACGGTTTACAAATTCAATCGTTTTCTTTTTATTTATACGCGAGACAGGCTGCGGGTGCAACCTAGTAGCCTTAAAAAATTGCAAATGCTACAAAATAAGGAAATGTCACGTTTCATGTTCCAGCAGCAAATTGAAATATAACGCATGCGCCGTGATCACAACACGAAGAAAAACCTAAATAAATTTAAAAGTATTTTATTTTGAAGCAATATCAAATATAAGTTCATTTTGTACATAAACGCCAGTCAGAATTTATGCGCGCACATCAATCAGAATTGAAAATAACTCATACGCCCGCGTTCCGAGAGGCGCTTCAATCACTCATACGCCCTGCTCGCGAAGCAGATGAAAGCTTCAATTCGAAAAACTACAAAAAGGCAAAAATATGCAATTACGCCAGGATAAAAATAAAATTTTACTGCATTTTCATAAAAGATTGCGCAACTTGTAGCTTTCAGGTGAAGTTAATAAAGTAAGATTTAATTTTATTTTAATTTCCCTGCAGTTTCTGTAAAACCACAATTCTGTGGCGCGTGTAGTGGAATAGAGTGGAGTGATGCCACCGAGCTGTAAAGCCGAGCAGCAGTCGAGATAAAACAGCATAAATGGCGGCAGATACACATAGCAAGTGTTGTTGAGTGGGCGCGGCTCCGCTGCCAGTTGCCTACCACTTCATTCCATTTTTCGTTTCGCTTTACTGCCGCGAAGTTACACGCCAAAACGTTACTACGCGCCGTAAGGCCGACACCGCACGAGAATCGCAACAGATTTCACTACCGCATTATTTGCATTCCCTCTTCGCCGGGCCAAAGAGCTTACGCAGCCTTTTAATAGCCTTCTCGACGCATTTGCACTTCCAGCGACAGACACAGGTTGCAGCACTTCCGGAGCCATTGTGGTTCGCATTAAGCAGCAATTAAAATGCTGTCATAGCAGCAGAAGTTAATGCACTCTGGCTGCCCGCCCTAAATGTAGTGCACAATGTTGCCTAGTGTAGCGCTCAAACAAAGGCACGTTCAGTCATCTATGAGTGTATGCATGCTATAGTGCAATAGTTAAAAATCGGGGCCGTGCTCAGAACTAATCCACTCGGTTGCCGCACACACAAATGTATAAAATCGAAAAGCTTTCTTTAAACGGACAAAAAAGTTTATTTGTATGAAAAATCATTTGAAAGGCTCAAATTTACAGAATCTATATTCGAAGGGGCTCGAAGAAAGTCGAACAATTGAAGAGCTTACAGTACATTATTCAGATGCGTTTTTGTAAAAACAATTTTTTCAAAGATGGTACCCAAGACATATCAGCAACTAAACAACCGATCCTCCCATTCTTTTTCTTTAATCGTCGTTTTTAATATCTAGGTTTACTATTTAAAAAAACGTTCAAAACTTAAATTCGTAGATGATATGATGATACCTTGAATTTTAATGTACTACATTTCGTTTTGGGTTTGAATAAGGCACATCATAATATCACTTCAGGGCATCATAATAAATTTTTGATAATTTTCAAATGAACATAAAAGCATCAATCATGCACTCCAATAAAACTATTCAACCTCTTTTTTTTTAGAGAATAGCCGAATAATTTTGGATTCCAATATTTGGTTTTTTCCGACACAAAAAATAATGCTAAAGTTTGCTCCTGAACGATTGGGCGCAGGGGTCTACAAGCAGCAAAAGGCTACATCGAAATTGAGTGTGTATGTGTTTGAATAAAGCACATGCTGCAGAAATATATCGCAAGCGCCGATCCGATTCAACTTCATGCACAGGCCCGACTCGCACTGGTGACTCTCCTACTTCTGTTTTTTCTTATCGCTTTTGTTGCTGTGGCGACCCGCAACTGCAAAAATGCAATCACGGCGCCTGTCGTTCGCATGTGCACACAATCTGCTCCTCTGGAAACCGCAGTTGAATTCATTTTCCACTCTCCGTGTTTATGTTTGTATGGCACACTAGATTGCGCTTTTTATTCCGTTCTTGTTTCTGCATACAACCACACTCAAATGAAGTGTGTCGTGTCAAATTGCACAAGGTGCGGCGTTGCTGCAGCGCGAAGATGGCGGCGTAAATGGCGCAGTGCTACGCTAATTTTCAAACGGTTGCACGAGTCGTATGCGTGTGCTCGGAGTGGTTTGGCCATGGTCCAGTTTCTATTTCATATGACAATTCACCATTTTACCGTCAGCAAGATATCCAACAGCAAGACTGCATGTTGGTGTTTTAATCCTGGAGAGCTAACCTTCGCTCGCACCCCACAAACGCTAACCATTCGTCGATTCGACGAACATTTTTGAGGTGTTTTATTAAAAGTTATATCACTAACTTTTTGTTATGTTTATTGCACATAAATGTTTATCCGCTATCTAATATATAAAAATGAATGTTTGTTTGTCTGTTTGTCTGTCTGTCCGGCTATACAAAGCTACACGCGTTGACCGACTTCAGCCAAACTTTATACCAATATTGTTGAAGACCAAAGGAAGGCGACTGTATATAAAATTTTTCGATTCATCAAGAGGGCGTGGCACCTCCCATACAACTTAAATATTTGATTTGGTATATCTTTAAAACCACATGTCATACAACGTTAAAATTTTGTATTCTGTTAGTGTTTAGTCGTGCCCTCTTGCTTAAAAAAATTTAGGGGCGTGGGACAAGGGGGAGTGGCACTCCCTATACAACTTAAATATTTGATTTGGCATATCTTTAAAACTACAAGTCACGCAGCATTGAAATTCCGTATGCAGGCCCCTCTTGGATGCTTCGTCCCACGGGTAAAATTTTATGGGCGTAGGACAAGGGGCGTGGCACTTTTCAATCAACTATACATTTGGGTATAACTTTAGAACTATACAGCACACATAAATGAAACACGATACGAACTTACTACATGTCCGTATCCTTCAACTCGGAAAATGGGACGGGCATTGGGCAAGGGGCGTGGCACCCCTCATACAAATTAAATATTTGATTTGGTACATCTTTAAAACTACATGTCATACAACATTAAAATTTTTTATTCTGTTAGTATTTAGTCATGCATTCACGTAAACATTTTTACATAATTTGGGTTTTATATATCTGTGGTCAAAAGCAATAACGACTTAAGTCGACTTAAGACGAAATTGAGTTGACGTTACCACTGTATTCCTGACGTTGATGCGCATATTTTGTTCAAACCCCGGTATCTGTACCCATCTCAGAAAAAAAGTTATTTAAAAACAAGTAAGGAAGTATCAGTCGGGTTTCACCGACAGAGTAATACCCTACACCATGTTCCCAAGTGGGGTGATAATTCACTGAAATTGTGGGTGCATTTGATTTACAACCTACGTAGTGGGCGGACCACGCCCATTTTTGGCAGACTACAAGATATACCTAATAGGACTATACATGCCAAATATTGATGCTCTGGCGGATGTACAACAGATGTTATGGGCATATTTATTTTACTGCCCCCATGGTGGGCGGACCACGCCCATTTCTGGAGAATTAAACGATATTCCTACCAGGAAAGAAGTAACCAAATCTGGACTCTCTGGTGTATATATTATGGAAGTTAAGAAGATTTTTTGTTTATCGCCTATATAGTGGGCGGACCACGCCCATTTTCTTGTATGGCATCTAAGACCTATATATCAACAAGGGAACCGAATTTCATTCATTTATATTCGTAACTAGTCAATTGGGAACCATTTTACCGAAAAAATGTTGCCGGCTATATAGTGGGCGGATCACGCCCATTTTTTCCTGAGATATAGAAGACCTACCTCTTAACTTGAATACCCAGTATTAATCTTTTCCATGAGTAATTACACAAATTATAGCCATTTTACCGAAAAAAATCCGAGGTAGTGGGACTTACAGACCCGTTGTGGGCGTGTCCTTCGGGTAATTTGAATAATTTTAACACTTTACCTAACCCGAGGTTCACTGTAACTGTATACCAAATTTGGTCCAAATCGAACAACTCCTTCTTTCTTTTTTTTGCATACACGCAGACAGACAGACAGACGGACGGACAGACGGACAGACGGACAACCGGAAATGAAAAGAGAAAGTGTTTCTGATCATTTCTATATACTTATGTCTATACCTAGGAAGGCTGCTTTAATGCGTTACAATTTTGGCACAAAGTTATTATACCCTATTACCATAGGTGTAGGGTATAAAAACACATGCACTTATGTTGATGTGCACACTGGTTTTTCAAATTTCGAATTTCATTTTCTCGAAACAGTTGTTTTCGACTTAAGTCGTTATTGCATATGACCACAGATATGTACTAGCTGTCCCGGCAAACGTTGTTCTGCCTAAATTAATTATTTTATTCCAAGATTTGTTTTTAAATGTATTTGAATTATGGTAGGAATTTTTTTGATAGAATGAAAATTATGTACAGGAAGAATAGGTTTTCGTGAATAGGTAATCTACATACACAGATTCCCCGTATGATGTGGCACTCGGGTGAAGCCGGGTGGATCAGCTAGTTATTCTATAAAATAAAACAATTAAGTTATTTGTTATTACAAATTAAATATATTTTATAACACTTTTAGTAAGGCATTGGCTTTAATAGGATCAGAGGAGGTAACATATTTATAAAAATTAAAATTAAAGAATTAACGAAAAACTGCCGTTTATTTTTTGACGTTCTTAAATTATAATACTGTAATTATTTAGAAAAAATATAAAAAACTAATTTTTTGATGTGCGTTTTATGCAAAAATCAACTTTATATTCACCACAAATTGCAGTGTTACATTTTGCGCATACTGACTTTGTCATGTGCCTATTTTTATAAGAACAAGGACCACAAGCTATTCTTTTTTTTACTATTTGGTGCCTCTGATGGTTGCAGGTCATTCCAGGATGATGGCTGGCCTTAAACTTGATCTCCACCAATATTTGAAGTTAATACATATATCTGTGGTTTTGTTTTTGGTGTGCGTCGGCATGGTACGAATTTGAAGTCAGATTTTCAGCCAGGGTTCTACAAGTTACGAATGTTTCTTCCTCATAAAATAAATAACAAATGTGCTATAGGTTTATCAGACAGAAATAGTCTTGAAGTCATGATAAAAACTGTAGGAAATTAAAAACATCAGTTGCAAAAACACTTACACAAACGCTAACCATTCGTCGAAACGACGAACACTATCGTAATATCTCGAAAAATATCGCAGTTACCCGCCGGACACGGTTGCCTCTCAAAAGAGCTCGGTGAACAATGAGTTGACAAGCAACGTTGTGATGATCGACGCGTGCGCCGAAAAGAGACAGCGAATTTTCTATCGCGTGTTCGTCGAAACGACGAAGGTTAGCTCTCCAGGGTTAAGACAGGAGAATCTTGGTCCTAGTTGATACAACTACAATGAGAGCATCCCTACCGAATTTGGAGGATGTCATACGATTACTATAAAATGTAATAAAATGCACTAGAATCTTTGATTGTATTCTTTAAACTTTATGGAGAAGAACGAAACCTCAACAGATATTGTTTTTCTCGGCCTCTAAATTGATGATATAAAATATCTGATCACAAAATTTTCCAACCAATGACCAAAAGAACCGCAACCGATCAAACATTTGTGCAATAATAATAACAATTTTAATTAATTTGCGCAACAGCCATCAGTCAGTGTGGGCTTAGGGCTAGCTTTCTCGCATTAACTGTGTGTGTTTGTTATATTTTGCACAAGTTAATGGGACCTACATTAACCGAATTCGAACGGGTTGAGAAGCTTTTCATGGCAAAGAATACTATCTGAGAATACATCGTGAGAAGTGGCACCCCGCTAAGGAGCAATTTGAAGAACAATTTCTCCTTTTATCAAATGTTATGAGGACTGTCTGAAATTTTCTGCAATAAGAGGAACTACATGCAGCACTTGTTGCAATAGCAATAACAAAAAAAGTTCCGCTGTTGCTGCATTATTATGGGAAACTTAGTTTCTAACGACTGCCAATCCTACTTACTTAAAAATTAAATATGACGTTCCTTATTTTAAGTTGTTGAATCAATTCACTCTGAGCAACATGCAGTCTGCTCATATTTTTATTGCAGGTGCGTGCGGCATCTGCAGCAATGTTGGTGCGGCAGCGACAGAGTAACAATTAAAAGTGCCACTCGCAGCTAAAACAACAGCAATAAAAAACTTTGTTTGCATTTCATATGCGAAAATAATTGCTTTTGTCTAATAAATAGTGCAGATATATAAGTTACGCTCACATAAATCACAGATACACATACCCACACACACACACACACAATCATAGAACACGAAAATGCGATCTTTACTGTTAGAATTGGCAATGCAGCGCACTCAGGCGAAGCGCGCTGCTTTTTTCCAAACGATTGCTCACAGTCATACAAAAACAGTCACAGAAACACACACCTGCGCATACACTGCACCTACACACGTGCAGTGGCCATACAACTTTATGCTTTTTCATTTTTATAAAAACTTTCGACTTGAAATGCTGGCAATTTCGCAATTAAAATACGAAAATCCGAGCAAAAAAGCACACAACTTTTAGTAAGAGCAATAACACACACACACACAAATGCACACATTTACAATAGACAGAAACGGGGAGCGGTAGGAAAAGTGCAAAATATTTTTGTGGTCGGAAAAAATGGCCAAGAAGCGGTATAAATTTTAGCTAAAAGCATTTTAATGGCTTTATGCATTTTCAATGCGCAAAGCTCGCCCCGTAAGGGTGAGCCAAATGCTCTCACACACACATACACTCGCATTGCACATATGTATAAACTGCACGCCCAGGTCTGCTGATGCCGACGTTCTTGTGGGTGTATGCATGTATGTGCACGCCAAGAAAGTGCAAAGAAAACCCGTGAAATACAGCAGCCAAAGAAATGTTTCTCTCGTACTTCTTTACTGTGTTTTCTCGCAAAATGGCGTACCTCTTTAGTAAGAATTTTTGTTCCTTTTGCGTTGAATTTGATAACTTGATTCTTCATTCAATATCTAAATCCTTTAAAAATAAAGAAATATATTCATAAATCAGACAGTATTTTCTTGGCGTTCTGAGTAACTTTACTCACGCTCTATAATTTTCCTCTCACAAAATGTTCAATATTTTTAATAAAAGTTTGAAATGTCACTCTCACTTGTGTTTTACATACTTTCGAGTAGGGTACAAAAATTACATTCCAGAAAAATTAATTACAAATTCAAGAAATTTATTCAAGTCTCGTCAAAAAATTCGCGTCTCTTTTGAATTATTTTCTAGAAGCTTGTCAATCTCGGAATTATAATATTTTTCCACATTTTGCTCCTGTCCCGCCATCGCTAGAACTCGTCTGACTTGTTTAGGAGCGCCTGTTATTTCAGGGCTCGAATAGATCTCGAAAATAGGTATCAAGTCCCTTTTTAAATTGGAGAAGTACACCCAAATTCAGACAGATCACTACTTTGACTACTCCTAAACGCAACTCTATCTGGCATCGCTAAGGACCCAACAGGGTCCAACTGCCTCTTTAGGCAGTCAGCTTAACCTAACCTATGTTTTTCCATCTAATCTGTTTAAGAATGATTATTTTGTCAGTTTGAAAAATTTGCAATCTCAACCTCACTTTAATATAAAACACAGCAAACCGTTCGTAGGTAAATAAAGTTGAGGTCTCTGTAAAAACAGTTATTGGGACAATTCAGGCCTCCATATCGCTGTTCAAAACTGACGTTAATTCGCGATACTTTGCTACTCCACAATTTTAGTTTTAAACAAAATGGCAAAAATTTTATTCAAATTTTTTAAATGAAATAAAGACCCACTCCAGAATTGAGTTGTGCATGTGTGCATAGCCATGAGCATCATTCGAATAGCTAAGGGCGCGCGGCGCAGTCCTAAAAAAGCTGGAATGGAAACGCTTCAGTTTACGAGCGCAGCACAAAAATGCTTCTGCCAGCTGCAGAGCACACGCACGAGGTGGGAGAGGGATACATGTTATTTTGAACAGACAGTGAAGTGTCACTGACATTTCAATGATTTGCCTGACGGCAGCTGTGCTCTCGGCGACGACGACAGAACAGCCAGTCGCAGTGTCAGCGCAGATGCCGCACTGTCAGTGTTAAACTCTCGTCCACAAAACTTCATCAGCACGTCAAATCATTTCGCTCACCACAATAATTTGCAATGACATCTCTAAAGCACTTGCGACGTGAACGGCATGAGCTCAGCCCAGGAAGCGCGGGTAGCTCCGAGAACCAAAATGCTCTCACTATATCTGCAGTTCTTAAAATGGCTGAAATATGTCTGGAAATTGTGGAGCTAATGCGAAGTGCAGCGCTTGCAATTTCTGCAGCTGAGCAGGCGGTGCGAGGACCGACCAATGTCCAATGAAAGTAGCAGCTAAAGCGCATCGGACATAGCTTCACTTTAAGCGGATGGGTGCAGAAGTGCTGTTCAAGCTGATGTCTTAGCATTTATGCTTGGAATGCCCTTAGCATCAAATTTATCTGAATTAGGATCGTTATCCCAATGTCTGGTTAAGTGATAACCAGCATTTTTACCGAGACTTTTAAAGTTTTCGGTTTTACAATATATGGTCGCAGTTGCTCTGTCAGTTAAGTTAACGGATAAAAATGGTAGCGGTTAGCTAAAACGGCTTGCTCGTTGACAGCAAAAATAAAAGTGACGTTTTCAACTGACGTTTGATATTGCTATATTTTTAGTGTAGAAAATACAAATAGCTACGTTTTATGCGCATTCATTTTTTCACCGCAAATTACTTTGACCTTTATTTTTCTTTTCATATTGACAAAAAATATACTAGAACAAATGTCAGATGGTTTACTGGTTTTCCTTAAGCGACACATTGTTAACCCGTACATGGTGGAAACGAAAATTCTGAGCTATTAATTTACTTCAACCCAATCATACTTATTTAATTCAGCGTTGAAGTGTGGTAAAGAGAAATAAGTTTCTGAAAGTTAATTCTTTATATTTTGACAATCGCCTAATTTTCTTTTTTCACGGGGTTTAAGAAATATATTTTGGTTAAGGACGTTCAATTCATGAACCGTTCCAAGTAGTGTGTATCTAAAAACGGCATTTGAACAAACTATCACTGAAAATGCCATGTCATTTATTAAGTAAAGTCTATAAAATAGGGATATTTTAAAATTATTGCTTGGTTCTTTTTCAAAACGGTGACTTTTTTAGTGATGCTTTGGGCAAACCCCAATCTCGATTTTCAGCATAATTATTGTAGCTCTAGAGAAATATATCCAAAATAATCCACAACCTCCGCTAAGTAAATATCTGGCTACTTCGTTGGTATGGCTTCGGAGTATGGCTTTCTAAATTAAAATCATGTTATACAATAAAGTTTTAGCTATCATCATTATTAAGCTAGCATTCAAACTGCATTAAGGCAGTTTTAACACGGAAGTTTATAAAATAAACGTTCCCCACTTATCTAATTTTATGTATTGTATATGTATAGAAGTCATATTGTCGAATATCTTATAATAGTTAACATACTCATCCTGTCTCAACTTCAGACATTTTCTTAAATCAATTTTTATGTTCTTTTATTTTATTTGCATTTTTTATTACAAAACACGTGCCCCGCAAAATCCAGATTTCCCGCGTTACCTGATCGTTTACGGATAATATACTCTACCGAGAAATACTTTAATTTTCCAAAGAGCAACAAGCACCTGCCTTCATTTTGACGATACTCGACGAATTTCGTGGCTTGCTTCTGCTGCAGAGCGCTTGATTGATGTAGCTGAGCAAGAAAGCCATTTGCTGGCAATAAATCTAAAAAATGTGTATGAATATTATAAGCGGGAAAAAGTGCGACCATAATCATTGCCAGAATTCTTCATTTCGAATGAATACTTCAGCATCAAATCCAAAAAAAAATGAGCAAAAACCAGAAAAAACCGAACACATGCATGCAAGTAATATGAATTACCACAAACAAAGAGGAAGAAGCGAAAGTACAAGAGGGGAGATGAAGGTTCGAGCAGCAATCAATTTTACAGCCCAAAAGTCGAGATCCCAACACATGCCTACTTTTTGCTGGCGCCAAGCTAGCGTGCTGGAGGGGCATCCAAATTATTTATGGCATGCATAGAAATGACGAAGTGCGCCTTTTTATGAACAAAACAAGCCGCGAGCGGCGAATAGCGAACCCGCAAAGAGTGGGAGACTTCAAGTTGAACAGAGGGGAAGAGGCGTCAAGCCACTTGCCGCACTTGTTCTCTGGCATGTGTGCAATCCATCATTGCAGCTGGAATCCGAGAATGATGAGGAGTACATGGGGTGGTGTGCAGCGCTGGGGAGTGGCACAAGCTTGCTGCCAGACGAGCACCAATAAGAAACTTATTTGATTGAGCGAAGGCTCAACTGTGGCATGCGCGGAAGATGCCTCCAACCCATAGCTCCGAAACTTAGCAGTAAGCTGCACGTGCCGCATAGGACATATCGCCAGTGGAATTACCTAACTGCGCAACAAAGGTTCTACTGCAACCATTAGCCCTCCCAC
Source organism: Neria commutata (assembly GCA_963457695.1). Classification (NCBI taxonomy): domain Eukaryota; kingdom Metazoa; phylum Arthropoda; class Insecta; order Diptera; family Micropezidae; genus Neria; species Neria commutata. Next base: position 20,056,532 of record OY735249.1, on the reverse strand, counting down.
CTCCCCTCGTTATCTGTCTGCACCACTCGCGCGCCAATCGACAACTCAATGCAGCGGATTTTCACTGCTCCGCTGCGGCATCCGTTTTGTCTATCCTAACTCGAAACATGAAAATCGAGTACTTAACACCTTAATCCCGGAGCGTATTCTGCCTTTAAAAGCAATTCACTTTTAATTGCAAACATTGTTACAACCAGCCAAAACCCATCGATTTCGCCTTTCACCTTCATGCACTCACGTTTCTTTGGTTTCTCCTTCGCTTCGCCGCCTGCACTACTCTTCTCGCATTTCTCTTGTTCGGTTTAGGAAGTGCAATTGAAAGGAACCAAAGCAATCGACGAGCTCCTTTCAAATTAACTTTTATCGCAATTGACTATCGCGTTGAACTGCAGGTAATCGGGGCAACACTGCCAGAAGGGGGTAGGCAGCGACAGTTGGAGAAAATCACTGGTGTAAAAATCGAATGGAATATGTTTTGAAATTTCTATTACAATTGACGGCTGCAACCGGTGCTGGCGCAAGGCAATAAAGGCAGTTAATAACGGTGTAAAATTGATAGAAGCGACGAAGAATTTGTTCTTAGAACCCGCGTTAAGGCACAAAGAAAATATTATACGATTCTTGCAGTGTTGTTTTTTCATTCACTGCTGGTTTTTTTTTTCTTTTAAAACTGAATTCGATGCCGATCCCTAAAATATGCCTATGTCGATTAATTGGACGTACACTATATTGCGATTTTCGAAAAATCTGGGTTACTATAGTCAGATCTTGAGTAGCCATGTAATTGAATAGATAAACATTCAAATACTTAACGGTTTTCTGTACGGAAAAATGTGAACAAGCGGTTTAAAAATTGCTTTCTTTAAGATCAACCAACACCTACTGGAAAAGGTACGAGTATATAAGCATTGCGTGGGAACCGTAACTCCAATCAAAAAGATTGCCAGGTATATATAAATGATAAGAAGTAGGATTCGTTAAAACAAATTTCAGAATTTCACTATGGTAACGAACGCAAAAGTGTGTCTTTGCAGTATATGAAGGAATTTAGGTCACATCTGTCTTTAGTGAATATGTCGTATGTTAGTTTTATCTTTTTTAAGTTATATATAAAAGTAATAAAACACGAAAATTTGGGATCTTATGAACTTACTTAAATTTGACGAACTGAAATTATATTAAATGCAGATTTTTAAAATTTGTGTGCGTTACTGTACTTTCACTGCTTTTAGCTTTCTATTGCCTTTGCGAAGTTTTGTTAACATTCTAAGAGATTTGAGGGATTTCGTACATAGCAATTAGTTCAAGCCTGTTTCAGTGTTTAAGCAATTGGCGATCTCTCACAGAAGTCTCGCGGAAAATGCGTTTCCCTCACAACTGATTTGGTCGCCCATTCTTTGGCAATAGTGCCGCGAAAGTCTGATCCATGAATTGTTAAAGTAAGTCACTGTGTAACTGCCACTGCCGGCGGGTTTAGCTACCGGAAATTGCATCGTCGAAGTGCAAAGTTTTTGCTCAAGTTCTGTGGAAGGATAACAAAGTTTTGCTGTCTGTAGCGACTCTGCATAACGCTTAGTGAAGCCAAGGCTCTTTCGTAAGTTTGTGCTGGAATTTATCTTAAGTGCAGCAAGCAGAGAGCAGAATAAGCAGAAGAGGTGGCACGACGAGCGAGACGGATAGATTGAAATGAAGTGAAGCACTCAGGCGGGATTATGGAATGTGATAAAACGTCGCGCTGCTCGGAAGAGTCTAACAATACTGAGTGTGAGCCAAGCTTGGAGGCAACGAAGAGGCGGGCAACACTTATGGCCCACTTAAAAGTTTGACTCATGCACACAGATAAGAAAATTGTGCAAATTAATTAAACGAATTAATTTGATTGCTCAGAGAATTTCGGGCTTTGTGCGAATTAAAAATTGGTTTGAAAACCATTCGAGGCAGTCAAGTACGAGTATTTGGGGAGTAATTACCATTTTTACTTGAGTGATGGGAAGGTCCAGTTTTTCCGATTTGCTTTAGAGAACGAAATGCAAACATTTCTTCTATGCAAAATATTTTGTTCTTTTCGAATTAGCTCTATATCCAACAAAATCTAGTATTTTCTTATATGCCGTGGAGAATGAAATGTAAAAATGTTTTTAATGAGAAAATGTATTTTGATTATATGGAATGTTTTTTCGTCTGAGGAAAAAAGTCAAAGCGGAAACGGCAAATGTTCGCTGAAAGCAGCTGCTAAAATCGTACAAGAATCGACAAAAAATCAGAAGCATCATTCGCACGCTCGCCCAATCAGTACCAGCACAGCAGCAGCACAAACACAAACACACGCCAGCATAAGTGCACTAAAGGGAAATTACCAAATAATGGAATTCAATGCGATGCCACGCCAAGAATGCCAGCACGAGCAGAAAGCAGGCGAAGAGCTCTGATGCGATTTGTAGAAAATTACAATTCCTGTGAATACAGAGCTAATGCCGTGGCAGGGAGGCGCGCAGAAAGAGGTCAGTAAATTACAGATCGACACGTTGCTATGCGCAGTGAATACGCTTGTGCACACCCAAGCAAACGCGGATTTTCGCCTGGGAAATTCGAAGCGAGGCTTCCACTCTATTACGCTGTCGCCCCTTGCCTCAATGCAATTTGCCGTCTCCGGCTGCGCCAGCACCTGCCTGCTCACCCTGCTGCACTTATGCCGTGTACGCGTCGAGAAGTACTCATTACGGCGAGTTGCAGTTTTTCTTACAATTGCAGTCCAAGAGTGAGTGCACTCTTGGCCTCGACAGTAGGCGCGCGAACAGTGCACTCGACAATATCCTTAATTAGTTTCGGATGCTGCCGCCTTCAGCGGCTGCCTGCGCCTTTTTGTGTGCACTGCGAGGCGTTGCCCTAGCTCGAGTCGCACGCCTTTTTCTTCGCCTCTCCTTCCATTCTCTATTTTATTATTATGTCGCGAATTTTCTAGAATTTTTATTTCCGCTACACGTTCTCTCAACATTTAGCGAAAAAGTCGCTACAAGCAGACACAATGGCCGTATTTACGATTCCTAATTGGAAAGTAATTGAAATGTTGCCATTCCCTTTTTCCTTGCTTCCTTGGTTCCCTGGCGGCACTGAAGAGCCTCCAACAGCTACATCTGCAGTTTTAGTTTCTTTCGTAACAATTGGATCGTTGATTTGTTGCTATTATGGCCCTCTTTTCCCAGCCACACACTTCAACGCCTATTAGCCAATAATATTGCTTTGAATTTATTCTGCTTCCGCTGCCAAAAATTTAAACTGTTTTTAAGTTTTCTGCAATGCTTTTATTGCTCCCTTCGTGTGCCTAAAAGTGCAGCAGTGTGTGTCGGAATTGAAAGTCAAGCAATTCGTTCTTCTGATAAATTGTAGGCAAAATTTCAATTAAAAAATTTCATTAACTGTCACTCATTCATTTCCCTGAGACGAAAGCAGCTGACATTTTATTACATCACTCAATGGTAAGCTTTTAAAAGCCGTAGGAAGAGTCCTTAATTTCGATTCCAAAATCGGAATTCAGTTAAGGGGTAATCTACCCTAAAAAAAACAGCAGTGTGGGCTTAGGCCTAGCTTTCTCACATTAACTTTTGTGTGCTTGTTCAATTTTGCACAAATTAAAGGGACCTACAAATATCTGAGTTCGAGCGGATTCTCGGAGAATTGCCAATTGATCGTGAGAAGTGGTGCCTATTTAAGAAAAAAATTCTCTTTTATTCGATCATATGAGACAAATGTTGAATCCACGCCTCAAGTCTAAAAAAAATGTGAGCTGATAGTTCCAGTGAATCTGGCAACGCCTGCAACATCTACACCACCTCCTGCTACCAGCAGCCACAACAGCCAACACATTAGCGCGACATTTTGACTCTTTGGGGAAATTTTAATTAACTGCCGCCTTTCGGTACAAGAGTGCAGCGGGGCGCAAGATGCATGTGCGGCCGCCAATTTAGCAACTGTCGCTGGCTGCCAGCTCGGAATTTACGCGCGCCGCCGGTCAACGACGCGAACGTGTGCGGGTTAAGGTTGCACCGCCATGAAACCGGGTCAAATTGTGATTCGGCGCTAATGAATTGCAGCTGCGCGGCCACACATGCCACACGCTGCACGCTGCACTGCATATTTAAGCAGCGCACTTGACTGTTGCTATTCCCAGGAGCGGCTGCAGGCCCGCCTGGCGTAAGACTATGTATACGCCGCGGTGAGCCGGAACCAGAACAAGATCCGGAGCAAGCACAAGCAGGCACTTTAAATTATTTATGTGTGTGTGTGACATGCTTTGGCAAACCAGTATATACATGTGTGTGTGTGTGGTTCTCAACGACAGCTGTGCTTTAATACATGTGCATTTCAGCAGCTGAAACCGAAACAGCGAAGAGGCAGTTATTACGCCGCAATTTCGTTGCATAATTAAACAGTGACTTAAGACGTTAGGATCTAGGCGCGTTCAATGCGACTTCATTTGCCGTAGAACTTCGCCGTAGAGCTTCTCCGAAAGTACTTCACTTTCAGCACTTTTCGTATAAACTACGGCACTTGGTGTGCACTTGCGGCGCAACAGTAAGTGTGTGTGTGTGTGCTGCAGTATTCTACAACTCCAACTAAACTCCGAAATGCAAATGAAATGCCTTTAAATGACTTCATTAATGCAAACGACAAGCACTTCAAACATCGAAACTTATTAAGGAGCTCATGGGCGTACGCAGGCAGGAGCACTGTAGGGCAACTGCCTCCCTGTTGTTAAACCCTTTCCAAAATTAAGTTCTTAAATGCAATTGCAGAAAATACAACTTGATAATATGTATCCATATTCTTTGCAGAAAAATGCTAAAAGTTGTTTCCATCTCGTCAGGAGGTTTGCTTTGGCGCCATCAGCTCGGCACAAATTTGGAACTTCTTATACACTTTGTTCCCGTGGAACATTTCCAGAAATGCTCCAATATTTTAGAAAAGTTTTAAAAGCATGTCCAATATTTATAAAGCTATAATCTAACATAACTTATTACTTTCCTACTTTCTGTACAAATGCATTTTCTCTCATACTGATTCCTAGAAGCTCATTGAAAAATAATTAATTTTTTATAAACTGAGCCCGAGAAATTAATGGAATTTCATATATAAAAGAAAAAAGAATTCTATTTTTTTGTTCATTTTGATATTGAGAAGAAATGTCCGATTTCTTTAATGTAGGATGTTAATTATTTTTTTTAAACTCTTCAATCTCTTTTCATAACTTCTGATATACATATGTGCATTAATACTTAATAACATATTTTCCGAATAACCATTCTAATAATGGGCCCTATACTTTTCGAACTAAAACCTGTTAAATTGTAAAACAAAAAACGCTCTGAGAAAAACTGCAAGGAGTACGGGAATGCATAAAACAATTATTCTTGTAAGCGAATAAAATTCAAAATTTGTTTACGAATCTGTGCCCCTAATCAGCTGAGAATGTTCATATTTGAATAAAAAAATCTTATGAGGATAAGCAAAAATGCCGATAAGTTAGAACATGTTAGAATATATCTCCACTACGTGTTTTTTATTTTTTTATTTATTTATAGTTTATTTACATAATTAATTACTTAAATAAATTTAAAATCTAGGCACTAGATTGGTCTTTGGCCCACACGTGTTTTTTAATAATTATTAAATCGAAAATTTTTCATGATTTGCAAAATTTTTTTTCACTCAATCCTGTAACTTCTGACAAAGCGAGCAGCTCATTTACTCCCTCATCTGCACTCTGATTTACAGAGTTTTCGATTACGGAACCACTTTCTTGTTAACTTTGAGTTATATAAAACATTTCTCTGAGTTTTTTCTCTAAAATGAGTCTGCGAAAATGGAAAACAAACATACAGCGAAAATATAAACTTTTTTCTTTATTTCCAAACACATATTGAAAGTGGAAATATATCGTGAGTTACTTCAAGAAAACATCAAGAAATATAAAAATGTTGCTATCGTCGATATTTTCTGGTGTCGTAAATGTCCATACTTTGAACAAATAATTAGTTTCACCGCATTAAATGGAACCCTGCGAATTCGCACAATAAGTGGTTTGCAATTGCTGCTCGCAGTTCAAAACTTATATATCTTTGCAACAACATTTGAGATGTTCAATCTACTAGCAATGGTTTTTGTCAGAAATAACTCTCGTTTCTGAATAAAGAAAAGCTATAAGCTATGCAACAAAATTATACAGCAAAACTGGAAGCTGCTTCTTCACATAACCCCATTTAATTATCTTTGCCAATGCAACTCTCCTTTCAAATTGTTCACTTAATGTTCTCCAATGCAACTGCCTGCTTATTTGCCTTAATGCGATATATTTCCTATTTAAATGGCAGCCAACGTCAACAAATCGAATCAGTGGTAGAGCGCTGCATTGAGTTAGTAATCAGAAGCCAGAAACCACTGGCTGCCACCGAAAGTTTAATATGTAAAGGTAACTACGATTCAAACCTAATTTTTCTTAGCCACAGCTTAAGTTCTAACCAGCATGTGACAGGGACATGACAGATAAGAGCACCGCAACTTGCAGGCAAAAAACATATTTGATGAAATTCCGCACTGAGCGATTATTATTTCGATTGTGGCGAGCAGACCTCGCAAGCCTGGCTTTGTGCAATCCTCGCTGATGAAATGTCCAATCGCAATTTATTATTTCGCAAGAAACTGTAATATTTCTTCTTCCGCTGCCACTGCCTTTACTTTCACGACGATTGCTTTAAAGCATTTAATGATATTTCCTATTCCCATTGCACGTTGCTTTTGCTGCTCCTGCTCTTCCTTCTTCTTCCGCTATGTTGAGGCTGATTAGTTACAAATGCACTTCGCAAAATGCTCACTAATAAATGCGTTGGCCCGTGCTTCAGTTTGCGCCACTGACTGAGCGGACACGCCCCACCGGAGGGCATTGCTCCGAATTGGCTTGCTAGATAGGTTGCCACTATGCGCTGATTGCGATTGAAGTTTGCTCGGCGCCTGGCTCCGGGAACGACTAATGAAGAGCGCTTGGCCTGCTCGAATGAAGCTGCAGTTGCGATGCATTAATTCGCATGCCTTGAGCGCCTTTGCCTAAATAGCCACCACTCATTACCGCATTCCTGAGCTGACCAGGGCTAGGCACTCATCCCTTCATGGCTCTTTATTACTGCTTTTCATGTTGGTAATTTGATTTTTCTCAATTATTCAGCTCCTGCACGCGATTCCGCCCAGCATACAGCCAATTAATTGCTATTTTTCCACTGGGCGTGGCTCTTACATGGTAATGGGAGAGTTTTCTTTGCACACAGTCCGTTGCGTTGTTTGGCAATTCCAAACTGAAAAGCTAATTAGTAATTGTTGCCATAGCCAAACAGTGTCCTCCATCTACGGAGAGTTCGTGCCGAATCACCTTTCTATAGAATGTAATAAGTTCACTGAATTCCAAGAGGGTTTCAACTAGCATGAGGGCAACCTTCCGAAAAAAAAAATTATTTATATACATATGTAAATTCGAAGGCAGATTATTATCTCGACAATCGATCGTATTTGTGTCAAAGATTCTAAAGTCCTGTTACATTGTTCATCTCAAATTGTTCTTAAGTTGAATTAATAAAATATATAAGGCTATTCTCATCCCAAACTGCTGAGACTAGCCCATTTTTTTCAATTCGGCTTCTTTGCTTCTTTTGTCAAAAACTGATTGAAGGAGTTCGAAAAAAAGATAAAGCTGCGCAGTTCACAACACAACTTTTTTATGAATCCAATATAAAATTTTTTCTAAATAGGCTTGAGTTCTTTTATAAATGCCGCTGAAAACCAAACAAGCATTTTGTGTCTTCTTCGCGGATGCATGTGGTTCGACATGAGCTACAGATATTTTTAACACGCACATTGAATGCTTTCATAATTAATCTTGAATTGTTGAGCCTTTGATAGCAGGCATGATCAGATCCTGACAAGCACTTCTAAAGATTGTCAAGATTTAAGCCAATTCTCTTAGTCCACCAGTGCGTTCCTGCTTGATACATTAGTCATTCATACAATAGTCAAATAAAACAAGCGTACTTTGTATGACATATTCGTACTGTCAGCCATAAATTACTCAACTGAAGATGCCATTTTGATTTGCTATTTCGTGTGATACGTAACTCGTCCCAAAGAATTCGAAGTTTCCATGTTAAAGACAAAAGCAACAGTTTTCACCGAAAATACAAAATATTTTATAAGCTGATGGGATTCGATCAAAACAGATCGGATATGCAGGTTTTTGAACTTTATCCGAGTACGGCGGAGGGGTAAACACCCTGGGTGTTCTATAATGCAGTTCAACGACGGCCGTTCATACATAGGGTCACTTTAATGGCGCACTCATGACAAAGTGGAATCAATAAAAAGACTGCCAACGCCATCCGTGCTCTACTCGTGGGAGCGCCTGAAGTGCTGCGGTATTCATTTTGAATGCCCATTCTTGAGTGATTCGCTACAGCTTGGCACTGCATATAATTGAAATGGCACGCTCTCGCAGCCGGCTTGAGCGAGCAAGTCACTATGCCCCACAAAGATATGCAAATGTGCAACGTTGCTGGCACACTTTCGCAAGCAGTTGCTGCTGCACTTGAGCGCATATATCTCACACTGAAAGCGCTGCAGGCGCACGTGAGCAGAGCGGGTATGTAGGAATGGGCCATGATGCGCTGAACTAAAATACACGCAGACAAGCAGAAAAGATAAGTTGACAAATAGAAGGGGGTAGGAATGAATGGTCGGAAGCGAAAAAGTAATGCTTAAGAATACCTTTTTGTGGAATCAGCAATTCCACAGGTCCACAGGATCAGCCCGAAGTGCAACTGCAAATGTCGCCCAGCACAGAACGAATGTGATAAACTGCAGCAGCTCGGCTAGAGCGATGACTAATGCGATGACATGTAACAATTGCTTGTCCGATGATAGCGAAATGACAAATAAAGGTTCAACAAACACACCGACGCACACTTTAATGCTGTCAATTGCGGGAAAAGCGGCAGAATTTCGAGATTTGTTTCTGTCTTTAATAAAATTCTTTTCAAGGCAATTCAAACTGGAAGAGGCGCGCGTAGCAGGGTCATCTGGAGTGAAGCATTACGTCTGGCCACAGATCGTTATTGATTAATTAAACGAAGAAGATCAAGAATTTTCACTAAAGTTAGTTTTAATAACAAACACTAATTGTAACTGCTTTGACCTTTCTCTCACCTATGGCATTTATTTTGAAGCAAAAAATTGCTTCTCAATGGATATTTCTAAAAATTCTTGTAGTACTTCGATACTTTCAATAGAAAAATCTAACTGTTCGCTCTCTGCTTAATAAACCAAGAGATAGCGATCTGTCACAGTTTCTCATGTGAACCATACCCGGAAATATCTATGTTGGTTCCTGACAAACAAATTTAAAAATTCATCAACAATTAATACCAATTAATACAATAATATTGGAATAGAAAATTGTATATACGCGATGCCGACAAAAAATATCCAGAGGAAAGGTTGCATTTGTTTATGCGACCGTAGGCTTCAAATGTAGATGAACAGTTGTCGGGTTATTTTGAAAATCCTTGCAATTATTTGAGAGATCGCTTCTCAGCAAATGACATTGTGCTTAACCGCGGAACATCATCGGGAAGAGCATTACAGCTAACACGTTCATACCTCTATGAACGCAAGTTCTACTGAAGAATGTGTAATATTTCTGCAGCAGCCTATGGATAGAGTAGTTGGATCTGAAAATTATGTGACAAACTATCTATGCTCTCGAATCACAAAAAAGTTAAATTCAAATTTTTCAAAAGGCACTCAATCATTGTTGCACACAACTTACTTTCATTTCCGGTTGCGAACTGTTAAATCTGCGAAAAATCCCGAACCTACAACTGCCAAATCCGTCGGATTAAAATGTTTAATAACGAAAATTCCGGGATTGCACAAATTTATCGAAACTGGCAACTGGCAATCCCAACTCAAGCATACATAAAGGAAAGCTCAGCATGCGGGCATGTTGTAGCTTCCTTCCGATAACAAACAGGAAATAGCATACAGAACAATGCATCCGCTTGTATGATACCTTGCAGGGATTCAAGCAGCAGCGGCAGGCAGCATTCACAAGTTTGAGTTGAGTGAGACGCTGAAGTCTGGCAGTAGCGTAGCGACGGTTTGGCTTGCCAATTGCATAAGATAACACTCCTCATGCGCTCAGATATCAGATATGTATGTGTGGGAAACTTAACTCGAAGGTATTTACGTACTCGTCCGGACTGCATGGAGTATCCAGTTCTGTGAGCCAAATGTGTTGACACATGTTTCCGTTGCTGTCATGAAAATTTCAACTTTCATTGAGTGCAGGCAGAAAAGAGCCTACGGAAAGTACCTGCCACCCACAGTTTTACTTTTTTATGGCAGGCAGTTATGTTGTGGATAAAATTTATGTGATACTTTAAACCACAAATTAAATCGTTTCAACAATTATGAGTTTTTGTAGGTAACTTTCAATAATATAACTGTAACTTGCTGCAAAAAGCAAAGTCAGCCAGGTCGGGTTTGGCACTAAACTGTATCTTATTTAACAACAATCGAATCAGAAGCTTATCAAGAACCATCGAGTGAAGTCAACAAAGATTTATCAAAGATCCCAAAGCAAATTCCTTATTACGGATTTTATTCCCAAGTGTCAACCATCGAGTGACAAAAGCAATAATTTTTATAATTTTGCCTACGAGTATCATTTCCATATGTAAAATATATATAAAAATTTCAAAGAATAAAAAGGCTCTCAGAGAAAAAACTTGCAAAAAGTACGGGTTTCAGGATACATTTATACATATGATTTGTCACCACCAAATGCTGATTTCTAAGTTTTGAGCAAGTTTCTTCGGATATGAAGATAAGTTAAGCTCTCAGACTAGCGCTTTAATACATATTTCGGGATTCCAAACAGATCATCTACATTGCAAAATTTGAGCTTAAAAACAGGCAGCTATGATTTCATAAAAGAAGAGAAAAGTCTTCTTTAAGTAATAAAGGCATTTTCGAGTCTTTTATCATCATACTTTCTATCCATGGAAAACTAAAACGACCAAGCTTGCATTCATGTTCGATATTTGTTCGATATTTTGTTTTTGCCATCACAGATTTTTCTTTTCCATTTCCTCTATCAAATAGCCGACCCAAATCAAGTATTAATTGCATTTAAATTTTATTCCAGCTTTAACAGTTTCTGAACAATGGCAGCTGCCTTTAATTGCGTTTGCTTTTGATAATGAAATTAGCAAATATTATTCTGAAATAAAATCAAAAATAAATCAAATTCGAAGTGGCCATTTTGAGCCACTTTTATTATAAATTATTAAAAATTTTGAAGTATAAACCAATCAGTGTGAATCAATGGAAAAAAATTCAAAGGAAATCTGCATTCTGCTTCTTTTGCCACATTCGGGCACACACATACAAGCAAACACAAAGGCAAATATACATATGCCAGCAAGACAGGATTTTGAAAACTCAAATCGGCATGCCAGCAGGACACTCAATTGCAGTAGAAAGTAGTTATCTGAGAGATATAAGCAAACACACTAACACGCACAAACTCATGCCTTGTCTTGAACATTTCCAGCATGAGTCGAAACCTATAAAATAAGTTTTGTATCTCCAATTAAAAACCGAATAAAAAGAGCAACGTGGCAACCTGTGCTTTGTTTGCCTTTCCTTTTTTTTGCTCCTGCGCGCCTCTCTCATTACATTCTTTTGCCATTACGAATGAACGAAGAGAATTGTTTCAAGCGTATTTGCTTAATGGCTCAGTAAATGCTACAGCATCTGGCTGAAACTGTAATGGAAAGTATCTGCAGGTTTCGGGGTAATTTACCAAAACCACGCCAAAGAAAAGAGTAAAATGGTAAGAGAAAAACCGTGCGCCGCATTTTAAAATTCAAGCCGCACTATCGGCAGTGCACAACGCTGCTTGCCATTGTACTAATGCAAATATCGAAGTGCTCTCCTGCTCGAAATTATTAATAGAAAATGGCAGCGGACGCCGGCGCCCCCACCACTCCACACAACACACCCAAAGCGTGCGGGCGAATGCAACTCTGATTGGGCACGGCGCACGTAAAACAATCAAGAGGCAACTTTATTGAAAATATGCAAATTCTTTTTTTTAGAGTTTCTAGCATACTTTATGTATTCTTATAGTTATAGCTCCTTGCCGCTCTTCGTGACGAGGAATCTTCGCTGCGAATTGAATGAAATTTCGTTGGTGGCGGCAGGTTTAAGATGCCCACACAAAGGAGCCCATTCTCACCGCCCCAAATACTCTACTGTATTCAATTCAAAATTTCACTTTCACTGCTAGATACTTTTAGAGTGCGGCGTTGGCATTCAACTGCCCGTTGGCAGATTGAATTGAATATGCAAGTGCAATAATAGTGGCGGCACGAGTCGCGGCATTATAACGCACGCGCCAACTGTGGCATCAGCTCTTTGAAATATTAATGTAATTTTCTGCAAAATCGTGCGCACATAAGCGATGCGAAATTTCTTAACATTAGGGAATAGAGTACAAGTAGCTAAATTTTTCTAGAGTTTGATTGTGCCTTTGCTTGAGATTTAACATGTTTTTTCCCCGGGCAATGAGTCACTGTGGTTTGAGCCCTGCTTAAGCCAATATAACTTTTAACTACAAAAATATTCAAAAGTTAGAATTAATTTATTCGGACCTACAGCGAAAAGAAAAAAGGAAACCAGCGGTATATTTCTACTTGAAACTAAGAGATGAAGTTAACTACAACAATAATTCCCGATATTGCTTACAAGGGCATGGTCATAAAAGCTACAAATTTCTGGTGTACAGTTTTGCTTTAATTTGAATAGACCTATACCAGGAATGGCCGGACACTGAAGCGTAATAAAACATAAACAGGAGAATACACTGGGATGGGCTAGTAAGGACCAGACTTCGTTTCATAGCTGACATACACCCATAACAGCAGGATATTGCTGACAGATCCCAAAGAAAATTTATTCATGTATACTTATAAAACACACATGAAATATGAATGCTCTGCTGGTGCATCAAATTTTATAGAATTTTTATTTGGTTGGAATCAATTTCATATTTCGTTATGATTAATTAGAGAGCATAAGATCCAAGATTTTCTATAACAGCTAAAATAATCGGTACTTAATGCTTAATTTGAGAGCTTTACATCCACTAATCTTAATTGCAGCAGAAATCATCGGCGTCCTCATGCATACGTAACCAATTGATGTACTTGCGTAGCAGTGGGTGCTTCGTAAACATCTATACGCCCATGTGGCAAGCCCCATTAGCTCGGTGCAGTGCAACTTCCAGCAGCAATTCTTAGCAGGGCAAACTTTTAAGAGCTATGTACATTAGCCCCGAAAGCTGCGGTGGCCAAAGTTGACTCAAATTGTAGCGTACTGCTCTCCAAGCGAGTATGGCTTCTGGCAAAAAGTTGCGCTAGCAGCCAGCGGACGGAAAAACACAGTAGTTCATGCAAATGCTAAACCTAATCTGAACTCGAAGCCCGCAATGCAGCCGAGCTTACCACGGCAGCGCACTTTCCTGGATTCACAGCACCACACTCGCTCATCAAGTTTAAAACTTAGTTTACCTTTTATGACGCACTGCGTCGGCGGCCCAAGGACTGCAACTACGTGCAGCTTTATTAGCGAGTTGGCTCAAAGTTTCCGCGCTTTCCTGCGTTTCTGTGTCAGCGTGCTCAAAGCAATTTCAGCGAGCCTGGAATTAAATGAAAACAAAATTTTCACAAATTAGTCGCTGCAAGTGGCTCATCGTGCGTCGTGCTATCAAAACATTTTTCCAAAGTTTCGTAATTAGTTCGGTTGGTTTTGCCTTTTTCGTTCGCATGTCAGCGATTTCCAATTACTCAAATTTCAACGCTCACAATTTGCTGCAGGATGTATAAATAGCCGCAGGTAGTGCGCTGGCCAATTCACCAAGAGAAAATAGATCATTTGCTGCTTTATAGTAAAAATTAATATAGATTCAGTTAGTTTGCTAGCCATGTTTAAAAACTTTCTAAATTTAAATCGGTGTTCAGTGCCTGCGAAACTGCTATACGAGAACAGTTCACGTTAATTTACGCAGAGTTCGAATTAACTAAAAATCTGCATTCCTTATAAAATGTGCTTGTGTTTCGAAGTGACATTTTCCTCTGATATTATTCACCACAAATATTATTTATTATTTGCCTGATATTATTTGACATACAACTTTAGTCTCTAAAATGTGATATTGTTGAAAACATGTTTTTATAATTTCAAAAAATACAGCCATTATATACATATTATATTCGATTAAAGTGCTACAAACTGAAAATAGTATGTAAAACGTATGACAATTTAAACAAATGTACAACGAAAGCAATTTTTTAAGCTAACCACAAGGAACAATCTTTTCTGCTCTTTCTGCTATTTTCCTTGTATGTACCTGAGCTGGGCCTGCTTGAGTGCGTATATTGTGTGGATCGCATCTACTTGTCAAAGAAAGCCACATTTATGAATTGAGGTAAAAAAATATAACATCAGTCAGTGCAAATATGCAAGTATGAGTGAAAGTATAGAGGCGTGTTCAGAAACAAATTTCGGCCGGGATATTCGATTTTGTGAGAGATTTTTTCAAAGAAGCTTGGAAATTACCATGAAGGAGGGAATATAGGACATCGAGATGGGAATAATAAAGCATGAATGATAGTGCCGCGCTTAATGGATCATTTATTTATTTCCCCGCTTAATTGAGCCCGGTTTATTGGTTTGCTCGCGTTAAAGTTTTTATCTATAGAACATATGCAACCAAATTTCCCCGTTTAACTGACCAGAGCAAATTTTCCAGAAAAGAATGTTACATTACTAGACCAACATTTGTGATAAACTGACAATCATATGAAGGCTGACTTACAAAATATCTAACTACAAAATTGTCAAGAACTTTCCAATTTTCTGTATTTTCTTCATGGGCATTTCCTGTAATCGCACAAAGAGTTTATTTAAGCGGGTACCGGTGAATTTTTTCATGGATAATTGAGCCGAAAATCTTGCAAGAATTTCAAAACAGTGAAAGCCTCTAAAGCAGACCAGCTAGAATATCAGACTGTACTTCCTTGAGCCTTGTACTTCCTTCCTTACATTATGTCGAATTGTGACAAAGTAAATTGGTTGTACCTACATTTGTCTGACAAGAGTCTAAAAAATGTTCCAGCTACTCACGACAGCAGTCAGCTTTGAAGCAGCTATGAATTAAATACTAGCAGTTTCTCAAGCACTTCTGGCCTACAAATTTCTACAAAATTCTTTTACAAAAATACATTTATATCTTTCAAGAATTCAATTAGTTGATGTAATGCTCTTCACTTCTGTGAACGTGTGTGCGAGAGGTTTTGGACATGAGACGTATTATAACAAGGCACATACTTCAGCATGGCATGTATACCGATTCACGCACATTGGGGGATTTGCCAAAGAACACAACACAACACAACAATAACAAAAGAAATAAGAAACGGGAAAAACAACAACGAACGAACCTAATAAAATTTTAAGCCTCCAAGGCTCTTGTATGTGTGTGTGGCTTACTTTGAGGCAACTGCAAAAGGAGTATGCTCCTTCCACATGCATCCCTTCTTTCCTGGAAAGGACAACGAGAAAGATTGTCGGCCCAAAAGCTTTGCGAATATCTTAGCTTTGCTCGATGCTCGCTGCTCGCTTTCTGTTGCTAAATCGTACTGGAAAAATGCAAAAACACATTTCTCGCTTGTGAAGCGGGTTCCTTGGACAACTCTACTCCTGGGGCCTGCCGAACGAGTGCGGGCGCCACCCAAAAAACAAATTATATTTATGCACATGAATTAATTTGTTTATGCTTTTCTTGTTGTTTCTGTTGCTTTTTTTATTCAGCTGCTTCTGTATGCTTTCGCCGGAATAGTGTTTGGGAGGGTGGGGGGTTGGGCTTGTTTGAGCTTGGATGGGCTGGGCTGGTGGTACTCGTGGATGGCACTGCGTGGGTTGCTCTTTGTATTGCGCTTTTCTCAAGTGGATTACCGAGCTAATGGCAAAAATAACAATACATGCAGGGAAAGGACCAACCAAGCAGTCCTCAGGAAAGCAGCACTTTTCCATCTTTGGAGCAGCTGTTGTTGCCGTTTGTGTGTGGGAATTTCTGCTTGCTCCATTGCGGATTTGGCCACTTTGGTTTCTTCTTCCCCTTTTCTCTAAAATTATTTCTTATACACTTTTAAGCATTTGCATTTTATTTTGGTTTATGCGCCGTCGAACCAGTTGCAGTGTTTTGTATTTAGCAATATTCACAGATAACAGACAAATCTTTGGAAGCTTCTTGGCCATTGTGGGTAGCAACAATTTTGACCAAGCATAAAATCAAAATGAACAACATGTTTGTGCAATTTCTTAGGTTTGAGTATTTCATTATAACATATTCAAACCGATTAAGTCTTAAGACTAATGGGCATTTATTGCAACTTTTTAGACTAAATTATGCATGTGCTATCAAAAGTATCGTGGTCGCAAAAACAAACATCTTTAAAATGCCTAGGAGCAAGTACATAAGTACTTCCAACATTATCTCTTTTAAAGGTTTTCCATAGCTTGTCGGTACGCAACAAGGTGAAATCCTTTTGGACTTCCAGTCATATAGGCTTTAATGAGGAGACTCGCATTTGCAACTGGAAACAATTCCTTCGAAGCTAGCAAGGAGTTCACATGGGTGATGAGAACATGGGGGATTTCACAGACTGATGCAGCCTCTCTTGGAGCGTTCGAGAGAAAAAGAGCTTCGTAAGATCTTCGGCCCGATCCGCCTTGGCAACAACTGGCGCATCTGTATGAACCACGAACCGCACGAACTTTTTTTCCAATTTAACATTTGAAATTGCTCAATGACGATAAAAACATCTCTAATCTCTTCGATATATGTTTCTATGGATTTTAGTCTTGGTTGTACCTCATTACCTGATGTGGCAAGAATGCGAACGTTCCGAATTGAGTAAATATCGGAAGAAATAAAGAAATGCAACCAATACCCAATAAGCCTATTGCAGGATAATCATTACATGTATCCCCTATCAGCTATGTAGGTGCATATGTGCATATAATGATAATAACGCCTTGGAGACGTTAATAGATTTTTGTTTCAGTTTCTAGTTCGTCAGTGTCAGCATTAACTACATGCTTTCTTGCGAGCACATCAGCGGTTTAAATATCACGCAACTTATATCTAGATCCAACATATTTTTTGCGCTTCTTTCCCATTTGTGCCCAGGGGCAAAAGCATTAAAAGCATTAAACTGCGCTGCTTGTACCCAACTAAAATGCTTTTCACGGTAATTTCCGTCAACCTGCTCAGTGTATTTGCACGAAAGTGGCAGGCCGAGCTGCAGGCAGCATGGCCAACAATAAGCAGCAAAAGTTTACAAATAAAGCGAAAACATTTTCAAATCGTCAACGCTCATTAAAATGAAAACAATTTAAATGTCTAACCTCAGGCTAAGGAATATATGTACATTTGTATAAAACACAAAGAAGAAGCGCGAATTTCATTTCAAAAAAATTATGTTTCCGACGAACTGATTACACTTTTAAATTACAATCCATTTTTGCTGTAGATTTGCAGACCTTGAGAAATGATGTAGGACAGGTAAAAAATGCAATGTCATATAAGAAAAATAAAGACTACCTCAAATATTATACAAATTGTGAATAAAAGATGTTTTTTCTTAGTAAGTATGAAAAAAATCTTAAAACAATTTAAAAATATGATATGTTATGATGATTGCGATGAAGAAATTTTTTGTTTCAGTTAAGGAGAGTCGACGTGTTAAAAAGAGAGCTCCCTAATTTCCTCTTGAGTTCTAAATAAAAAAATGCTTTTCTGCATTCATATCAATGTTAAAATGTATAGTAAAAAGCTAAAAGTCCATTGCTGCAGTATCATTCGTATCTATTGCACATTTGTACTTTAACTTGGTGCACAGAGTTAGATTATGCAAAGAAGCTAGGCTTATTTCAAGGCAAGGAAAAATATGCCCTTTGGAGATATTGCCACTCCATTTGGGTTTCCTTTTTAAATTTCTTATGTCTTGTTTACCACTGAATCACTTACTATGGCTTTAGTATGGACAATCACAAAATTACAGTTTCCTAACTAAACTTCTTGCAGAGACGACTTTGGCTTCAAGCTTACCCTGCAATTTTGCTTAAATTTAAATATTATGACTTCAGCGCTACCGGTAGCAAAAATATAAAAAAACTTTCAATTGTGAGTTCACGGGATTGTGCAATGGTGGGGTCTAAATTCATTCAGCCCGAAAACACTCTTGCGCAAAGGCAACGAAATCGATTTAATTAATTTATCAATTGCGGTTATTTCAAATTCGCAATATTAGTTTTGGCATAATTTCAATTTGCCTGAATGCAATTATTTGGTAGAGAATTTTATTTCCAAATGAAATTAATACACCCATACACACACACGTTGATGGACGTACATACATACGTGTCAGAATCGTCAAAATTCAAATTTCATTTTGAAAATTTAATTGAAAAAGCAAGCATTCGCGTGGCTTGAATTTGTCGGT
Organism: Neria commutata; assembly: GCA_963457695.1. NCBI lineage: Eukaryota > Metazoa > Arthropoda > Insecta > Diptera > Micropezidae > Neria > Neria commutata. The sequence continues at coordinate 20,037,864 of OY735249.1, read as the reverse complement.
TCACAATGGCCTTCGGAACAATTGGAATTTGATAGCATCATTGCCCAAGGCAGAGCAAAAATTACCGCGCTATATTCACAAGCGCCTGCCAGCGCTGATTACGCGAGGCTGTGTGTCCGTTTTTGAACTTAGCACAACTGTAATGCCATTTGAGCGTGGATTGCACTTCGATTGCACTTAACCTGTCTCTACCAACAATCACTTTAATACACCTGATCCGAACAGAACCATTCCATATACATTTGACATTCACAGGACTTAATAATAAAAAAAATGCATTAAAAAATTTAAATAAAATATGGAAGTATATTTGCTGTAAAATATCACCTACTTAAAACAACGAAAATTGTAGATACATATGTATAAAAAGCGGAATTATAACTACCAAGCTTAAAAGAAAGAAGACAGTTCACGATCGATTAAATGTAGGTAAGTCAAGATCCAAAGAAAAAAAATCTCTTACGCCACGAAATAATCTGTACTAACAAGAAGCACTGTTCTACATACATATCTATCTTTGAAGAGGCACTAAAGCAAACCGATGGGATCTTTAAGCATGCTCAACTAGTTATTTAAAAGGTGAACACTGCGACATTCAAGATGATTAGGGCCAGCTGTAGGGCACCCCCGTTTCTTGGACACCAGAAATATAAGACAAACCCACATATACAGCTACAAATCTGTTCGATTAACATTTCGACCAACTTATTATTATTATTAAGCCACCTTCTTGCTCAGGCAGAAATCCCTGTTCAGTGCTGGAATAGCATTTGATGAGGTATTTCACCATTCAACGTGAAATAAGCTTCAGGTGATCAATTTGTGATCCAAGCGAAGTATCGAAATTTGCTTTTGAAATGAAAATGTCTCCGCTGGTCATTACATGAGGTCGCTCAATTGCATTTGTGTGGTAATCATTGCACCTACTGCAAGTTGCACACATACAGATGTAATTTCGTGCTGCTGTGCGGCCAGCGGTGCCGCAGTGCCACTTTGAAAAAGCTGCGGCACAAATGATGGAAATTCAGAGCGTTTGAATTCAAATGCCAATTTGGTCAAAAATTCGGTTTTGTTTGTTGGTGAGAACTGAAGAGGGGCAGGCGGAACGCTGCGGCTAAGTGGCGGCCTCGCTGTGCAGTTGCATAAATTTTAATGAGGCGTCGGCGCGCAAAATCAAGCCCCGAAAATGTTATTCAATTCGATGCGGTGTAGCCTTCGGCGCTCCTCGCTCTGTTGTCGCGTAACTGGCAACACAAGCAACAGCAAAACAACAATGTATCTAATTATGATTTGATTAACCAAGCCGCTGGCTTTGAAATATTTTGGTGCTACAATTATCACCAACAGCAAAAACCAACAACTATTTAAAAGCGGCCGCAGACACGGCAGCTTCAAAAAATTTCATTCCTGCGATCTTTAAATGTGCTCGAGGTGTAAGAGGTGAAAAAGTGGAATAATAAAAATTCCTGTGGTTGCATGTAAATCCAGGATGTGGCAACTTGAATTTTTTTAATTAATTTTACTAAATGTAAAATCACTTCCGTCTTACACCTCATTTCCACTGCCATTTCCTGCATGAACTAAGTGTGTAATTTGTTTAATTTACGAGCTTCAAACATACAAGAAAGGACATAATGAGTCAAAATATCAAACAGATTATGGCTCTCCTTATGCATGTGAAAAATGCATCCTTATCCATTTGGTTCTATTTTTTATTTTTTATTTTGTTGTAAATTTTCCACGTACAGAAAAATATTACTGTCATATAAGAAATGTTTGATATAATTAATTTTTGAAATTGGTTTTAGTTGACACTATTGAGGTTTGAGCAAGATTTCGCAAAAAAAATTTTTGTATAAAATCAAAAAAACAAAGTCTATTCGATTTGGATGGATTTCGTGAAATCCTAGATTTCGTTTTAGTTGAATTAGAATATTATGGTCACTCCGTACAAAATAGCACGTATCGAGTACCTAAAATAAAACTCAAGCTATATCACCTTTGAAAAAACTGAATATGTAACAAATTTTATTCATTGTTGGAAAGTGTTGTCGGTTTTCCAAATATTTTATTTCAAATCTTGATGTGGTATACTCTCAAGTGTCTCAAATATTTCTACGTGGGTTTCCTAGAAATTCGTCAACTGCTTTTTTTGCTGTGGTCCGGAACACCTGTGAGATACAGCTTGAGAGAGTGAGACAGGTGAAGGCACTGATTGGCAATGTACTTATGTACAAAACGAATGTTGCGAAAATGGACTTTCCAACATGCAACCCATTTTCCCAACTGCATGATTTCACGTACACTCGCGTGAGTGATTTCTGTAAAATTCAAAAATTTTGTTACTGTTTTCGCTGTCTTCGTGCTCGTTTGAGTTTTTGCCTTTTTCGTAAATCTTTTTTTGGCGCCATTGCCGCTGCTTGCATCATTTTCAGTTGCCTGCGCTGGCCGTAATTACCACTTTGCCAACCCGAAGAGCAGGGGCGAGGGCGACTTGGCTCCCGCAAATTTTGTATAGGTGTATAATAAATTTTAATTAGCCGCGCAAAAAGTTGCAGCTGCGCTTTTCACATTTTTTGAGCTCGCATTGCACCGCACCGCTCCCCACGTCATCTGCTGGTGGTAATATGTTGCGTTTTTGCTTTTTTAGCCAGCAATAATAGTGATGAAAACGGGTTACGGGCGCGAGGCGCAATTGCCCTGCATTATTCGCTTTGTACTAGAAACTTTCCCGTTTTCTCCCTTTTTATCTTTTTTCGTGTAATGTATCCTTTGAGTAAAATGTAATAAAATTACATGCGGTCTTCCTGATGAGGCTGTTCTTTGCACTAGACCGATGTTCTTTTGTAAATCGAATGAGATCCCCAAAATTACTATTCCAACCTGCTGCAGCTACATTCAGAAACGCGGCGGCAAAAGGGGCTAAATAAACTTTAGAAAAGTCAATCTAAGGGAAAGCGTTTATAATTATGAAACATATTTCAGCAAGAAAATACTAAAATTTAATCAAATAAATCATTTTCAATCTTAACATACTAAAATTCAGCGTCTTAGTTCTGCCGAAAGCCGATATGAAGCTAATGAAAATATGAATGAATTTCTTGAAATCAGAGTCAGATGAAAAGTCTGAAGTAATCGGTGTGCAGATCCTGCCCAGAACTCACGAGCAACGGCTGGGTTTCTTCAGACAATCTTCGTTTTCTGTACATTGTAAATTAAGTGATTGTGTGCCCTTGATAAGAGAAGCCGTACATCAGTTTGTAACCCGGTAACGGGTTCTTCTGACCGATATAGTAAATAAGTGAGTACCCTTGTTAAACTCGCAAGCCTAGCGGCGTGTTAAAAAGATTTGCTATCTAAATTACGCAATCTAGAAAAAGTTTTGAGTTTTGCACTTTATATTTTGTTTATGATCCATTTTTAGCATCCGAAAAACCTTCACCTAACAGTTCCCCACAGCTGAGAATTAGCTTTGAGGCTGCTCTGCAAATCATGGCTTCCTCGTTTCATTTTCACAAAAATATCAGGTGTACTTCAAACCGGAGATAAATTAAGATAAATTGCCAGCCATAATTCAATCACAAAGTGTTTGGCAATAAATTAAATATGAGTAGTTAGAAACTAGAGCAACAAGATTTCACGGCGGCACGTGGAATGTTTAACAGTAATGTGATGGCCAGTGGGCAGTAGGCGGATTAAATTGAAGAGTTATCAAAGAGCGGCTTATTTTATTCGAGCAATTTACATGTAATAAAAATTTAAGAAAAATTTTGCAGCCATTAAATTGTCGTTAAGTCGCTACCGATTCAACACCAAAAATACGACGCACGCACCCTTTCTTCCTCACACCACAAAAACACGCCTTTGACGCCAAACTTTGGCAATTAAATTCAGCACCTTGGCAACACGTAATTCCGTAATTCGATAAAGAACCTAAAGCTCTTAACAACAGCCTCCGTCCGCACCCACCCGCAGCATCCTTTTCAATTTGGTTATTTGCTTATTTGAGTTCTAATCGTCTTAATTTACTTAGTTTCCGTGTTAATTTTCCACTTTGTTTCGAACTGGTGGAGCACTTTTTCTTTAATATGTAGTTTGACTTTATTAGAGCAAATTTATTTATAAAGTGTAAGATCCAAGAATGGACCGTTCGGCAGTGAAAAGCGGTTCCTGTCGGGTTGTTGCTTGTGTCTTTGCTGCAAGCTGTGGTTGTTGTACGTTTCGAAGGTAACTGCTGCTGCATGTCCTGCTCATAAAAGGATAATTGCTTTCTTTGCAGTTTCGTCATGTGGAAAATTGCCTTCAAGAATTTAATCAAGACCATTCTTACTGGCTGAGCGCGCTTGCTGGGAATTTCCTTCTTAGTTACTATTGCCATTCGGCCTTTCTTTTGCTTTCTGCCTTTCGTCGCCACTTTCGCTTTTTGTTTTACTCTGTGTTTTCCCAAAATTAAATGTGGGATTTCATGTGTTTGCGGGTATTTTGTTGTTATCGTTCGTGCTTCAATGTATGTGCTAGTGTATATATAAAGTCGGTGTGTGTGTGTGTGTGTGCGTATGCATTGTTTGGGTTTGGGCCAAACATGTCATACGGAAACATAAAACGTCTTCATTGAGTGTAAATTTGTGATATTTCAGGATATTTTCTACGGCCAAGGGGTTACTCTCTAAAATCATGTGTAAATTATTTAAGTATCGAAATGGAAAGCGATGAAAATTTCCTGTAATGAATGCCAAACACGTTAATAAATTAAATTAGCTATGTAGAATGAATTTTCGAAAATCTCTTTTAATTGAATTGCATTCAACCTCTAAGATTTAAATCGAAAGGTTTCTCAATTTGTATTTAATGTAATTAAGGCAATAGTTGCATACGACTCAGAGTATAAACCTGATAAAACCGCTTGCATAGTTTTACCGATGCAGCTCCGTGGATAAGTATTCTGTCTCTAATGCGAGAGGTCGCTGGCTCGAAACCCAATAGACTCCAGCTCTCGCGAAAAATTTCCAACTCTCGGAGAGCATACTTTGTCATGAAAAAATAGCTCCTCAATCCCGTTCGGACGCAGCTATACAATAAAAGTATTGGTCCTGACAATTTGTGCATGAAATAGAATGAGAATACACAAGTAACTCGTGACCTTTAATAAAAAAAAAGTTCAGACAGTTTAAAAATGTAAGAACTGTTCTTTCATATAAATCAATTTCGTAACATACTTAGTATCTAAACAAACCCAAAGTATTTGAAATCGAGAGTTGAATTATTCTCACAAAAATTGTGCAAACATAATATTTTTAAATACTTTCTATTGCTACGCTTTCTTCCCTTTTTAATCGCATTATTTTCAGCCAGTATAAAATCAGACAAAGTGCCATACAGAAATGGCTTGAAGATGCTTTTCACAATATCTGACGCCAGCAAACGTTAAAAAATTTCCACAAAAACGAGGCGTTGGAAAGTATTTAAAAGAGTTTTTACTCAAAACTGAAACATGGAGTCAACATGTTGGACACTGTTAAAAGTACGATGCATTTTGAGCTTGCAACTGCCTCCCTCGTTTCGCCATTGCTCTGCTCACATTTTGACATGAGCGATTTTCACAACTTTTATCGCTCGAATCACGCATGATTAACGCGAGCAATTAATTTCGTTTATCATTTTATCGCTTTGTTTTTGTGGTCGTTTACACTCAGTGGCACCGTAGCGGCAGACTATAGCCACATCCACACACACAATTGTACCTCATACCCAATAAAAGCGACCCATTACAAGCGGCCATTCGAAAAAAACTGCTGTAATCAGCGTAAACCTCACTCGTAAAATCTTTTATTGCACCCCTTCTACTTCCAAAACCACTTCTGTCATACCACACGCGTACCCCCAACCGAACATAAACACACAATCGCTCCTCCTGTCGTTGATGGCACATAAATGATAAATTATCAGCTGGGCGCAGAATTTCGCCAAAGGATTTGCAAAATGATTATTATAGCAGAGAGCGTATACCCGAGAGCGAGGCAGCGCACACAACACATGCACATGAGCAATTAATTAATTTATGACACATTCCCACTACCACCTACCAACAAGCTTTCTCTCCCTCACACACACCAATGCACGCAATACCCGCTCGGCATACAAACTTGGCTTAAAATTGAGGTCCGGCTACGATAAACTTTTCGCGACACATCCAGATACTTGTATGATGCGTTCCAATAACTTTTTTCCAATATTGTAAACAATTTCAAAAAAGATATCGTAAACGAACGTTTACGAACGAACGATACCAACACCTGTCCTTTGTTTTCAGTGGAAAACTAAGAACGAGCAAGTAAGGAAGCATCAGTCGGGTTTCACCGACAGAGTAATACCCTACACCAAGTAACTGAGAGGGCGGACCACGCCCATTTTTTTTTTGACGTAGAGGGCCCACACCTTACCTTAAATACCAAATACCATTCCTATTAACGAGTAATAAAACAATTTTAAGCAATTTTACTGAAAATATTCCGGGGTAGTGGGACTTACTGACCCGTTGTGGGCGTGTCCTTTGGCCGATTTTGCTAATCTGTGAACTTGAAGTATTGGAAAGTGTGTGCCAAATTTTGTCTAAATCGGACAACTGTTTCTTTCTCTCCTGTGCGCACGGACACCAAGACAGAGACAGACAGACCAGACAGACAGACGGACAGACAGACAGACAGACAGACAGACAGACAGACAGACAGACAGACAGACAAACAGACAGACAGACAGACAGACAGACAGACAGACGGACAGACAGACAGACAGACAGACAGACAGACAGACAGACAGACAGACAGACAGACGGACATACAGACAGACAGACGGACAACCGGAAATTAACACAGAAAGTGATTCTAAGCATTTCTATATACTTATGTCTATACCTAGGACGGCTCCTTTAATGCGTTACAATTTTGGCACAAAGTTATTATACCCAATTACCATAGGTGTAGGGTATAAAAACGTATCCTTCTTGAATCGTTCTCTAATTTTTTAGCGCTAGTTTTTTCTCGAAGCCTTCGAAATCTCTATCGTTCTCAATATCGAAATGTGACTTTGTGCCTAGTAGAAAGTTAGCCACACTAACATCGATTTCGGTGTACTTCAGATGCTTTTAAGGGGTTCCCTGTGTTTAAGTCAGCAACCTCAATCAGCTTATGGGTGCCTGCCACCACTGGAAAGTCGCGTTCAATACACGGTGACACACTTCGAAATATCCAATTACACATAATTTTCATCGATTAAAGGTCTCAAGCGGTGGTTCGCCTATGCTGAGCTGCGCTTGCTTGACAATTGTCTTAAATGTTTTTCTTTAGAATAATGTTTATAGAAAACTAGCTCGACCCGGCATAACTCCGTTTTGCCCGCAACATTGAGCTCATCTGCAGCAGTCCCACGGGGAATCACTGACAATGTTTGTCTGAAGTAACGATACTCAACCTGCGGCCCGCCAAGCTTATGTGCGGCTCTAAACACATTTAATATTGTAATTTTGAAAATCTGAATACCTATCTGGTCCCGTTACTATTTCAACTACTAAAGACCATAGGACCATGGGTATTTTTGTGCATTTTCCATCAACCATGCATGGTGATTTTGAATTAATGCACCACACGGTCCATGCATTATCTGCGTTCTGACAATCTCTCATATGATCTATGCGTTTCGGATATTCTTTGCAACGGTCCAACGGTTCTTCGCTGAAGGACAATGCCTCGACTGCGTGCTGTAGATCTACACAATCAATGCACAAGTTGCAGCATTGTATCGTGGTGAGTGTTCTCCGGCTGAAGCACCATCAGGTTTGAAGACAAATCTACGATCGCCTCACTTCATTTTCTCCATCCCCGTTTTGAACATCGTAATCGGAGCGTTGTTTGCAATCAAGAATTGTTGCAACTTTCGAAAAACGTTTTTTGTCACTCCTGTTTGACCTTTCTACCGCCTATCGACTTGATCATCTCCCGACGAAATATAGTACACCTGCAGATATTGGCGTGCGTCTTTGTTTTTACTGGCAATAATGCACCTATCCGATGGTAAATTTTACCTTGAATATGTATACCCGAATCGTGCAGTGTAGAATCCCGTGACATTTTTAGAACAGTTGTGTTTGCATGATGTGTTAATGCTTTTTTCTTTTACCTTGCAAGTCGGCATGAAACCAGTTTCTTGAATATTTTGGTTCCGAACGAAGTCATACGAAAACAGTTGTACCTACTGTCGAATGTTCTTGAGAAAATCATCCGATTCAAACAACGGTTTCAATGGCTCCGGAGCTGCATCTAAGGGAACCATTTTCATTTTGCCACTCGCACAGCAAAGGACGTGAGTTTCGCCTTTGAATTTGAGCGCATTGCAACGTTGGCCCACAATTGTCATCTCTCCAATACCGCCACCTATCGTAAAATGCGAATAAATCGATTTATCAGAGACGTTCCCGTCAGATTTTCCGGATTTTTTTTTCTGCATAAACCTAAAATACAGCAATTCGAACAAAACAATAAAATAATCTTGAAAATCGGCCTAGCGATTATCGAGTGAGAAGGCTAAAGAGCTTCACCACCTTTTTTTTATATATTAGAAGATTATTTGCCTATATCCTTCAAGTGTATTATTTTGAATAGTCTCACTCAAAAGAAAATTCTGATACGCATTAAATAATAACTTTTTAATTTCTGCTCAGCTGACGCCACCCCAAAATAAACGCTGGCTTTAACCACCCAACCACATTAAAGCTGATTTATTTCTCTCCTACATAAAATGCAGTTTCTTTAGCCTTGTTCTCATGTGATCCTTTCCTAATTCTAGTATGTACTATTCTTAAATTAGGCATTGCGACAACCGAAGTAATTGTAAAATTCTTTTCTTTGCAACGCAACAGCTTAATTTAATTTAATACGAGAAGAAAGAACCCATACAACCTCCTTCACATGTTCTTTATTTGCTTCATAATTGCATAAGTTGCTGCTGTAACTTATTACGATAGATGCAGGCGCTTGCTTTATGTACTTACATATTTTGGCAGCCTGTACACTATTTCCGGCACAAACCGGAAACGAGTCAAACTTTACATGCTTTTATCAGCGCTCGCAGAATAAGCTTATTTGTGGCTGTAATTTGTGCGCAACGGCTTATGTGTGCTACGAATCTGTGTGTGTGTTGGTATGAGTTTGTCTGCATAAAAGAGTCAGCGAATTTATAGGCAAAGTGGGGGTATGCCCCACGCGCAGAGTATTAAAATAGAACTGCGAAGTATGAGTCTTTGGACACTCTCACATATACACTGCCATTAACAACGGAAACTGAAATTGTGTGGAAAAGCTGAGCCTAAATGATAATTAATGACAGGAGAACACGTTATGGAAAATGAGCCAACCTTGCATTAATATTTGAGGAGCAATATACCGATGCCTGAATCACAATGGGATCGGCCTTTCATCTGCCAGTTAATTTTGGTATGAAAATTGCATTGCACTACACTATATTTTTCTTATATCCAGACTAAGATTGCAGCACCTAAAACTAGAAGTTTTACAATTTGCTACATCTTATGTAACCACTCATAATGTTGCCTTTTTTGAGTATACAGATTAAAAGCAAATGGCCATCCGCTTACATATTCCAATAATTAAAAACAAATCATTTCGTTTTAGCGACATTTTTTCACTTTTCCAGCAAATTAGTTTCGCTGACAGTTGCCAGCTTAGCACATGACACAGCAATTAATGCAAAGGCGCCCACTGATAAAATATAACATAGCACCAACTCTTACGTACCATATTAGAGCAGACGAATCCTACATCGTACAGGGCCGGGGGGATACACAGAAGCCATTAAAAGCCCCGAATTTATTAATAATGCCATTGCTTCTGCGCGCTATCAGGAAGCGGCGCAGAACAGCAGATGCGAGCAGATAAAAACCGTGCGGCGCCCGCAGAAAGAAGCACGCATTTTCCCGATATTAATCTGCTCATAAATTACGCATTAAAATGCAATAAATGCACAGAGCGACAGCAAAAAACACTATACATAAATATATAATACAAATAATAAGTAATATATTGTTCTATTCGCACATTCCGCACTCGATCACTAATACGTCTGTAATTAATATGCCTCGCCCATGCCCCTCGTACATGCTTGGCATACACATACTCGCAGCTACACACAAAAACTGTCCTAATTGCAAATATACCAGTACACTCATATACGCTGATACAGATACCGACGCGCGAGCTGATGTGTGTGTGTGTGTTGCCGTTTTTATATATAACGGGAGAAATGCCTGCAAAGCATTTGTCCCAGACGCAAGAGCTTAAGCTACGACAGCTCCACTCACTGTCGCATAAGTGCTACTACAGCCCGCCCTTCACTAACTATCCCAGCACCCAACCCCCTTTTAGCTACGCTCATTACTTTCACTACTGTCACTAGCACCGCTCAGCAGAAAAAGGCGGATGAACATTGCGAACTGAAGGAAGTGGCACATTTCTTTCCCAGTATGTTATACATACATATGCATTCGCTCACACACACAAACCCGTTTATGTGTGGTTACTCCCGCAGCTATGTGTGCTAGCTGACAAATACACACAAACTCCGTAAGAAATGATTGCAATCAACTTAACCCACTGAGCCCGGGCGAAGCAGGCGAGAGGATATGTCACTGACTGTGTTGAGTATGCATACGGGTATGTGTGTGTACATTAACATGTTAATTTATGCGTGCGTTCTTATATGTGTAGCGACAAAATGGCGTTTGCTTATCAAATATTTTTGTCATCGATGGAATTTCTTATAATTAATATTCGGCACATTCACACACAACCGGAGACACACGCATTCGGTGCTAAGCTTCGCTGAAACAGCTCGATGTCATATGGTTTGGGTTCCTGAGTGAGCCACGACTGCCCAGAATTCCAGTCGAAGCTGGGTCACGACCGTTCAGTACGAGGCCAGTAACAGCTTCATAGGCTTATCGCTACAAACCAACCCCAAGCCTCGTCCTCGTCAAGCAGACCGATTCAGAAAACAGTAGCGCATTCGTTATGCGCCAACTATTTTCCAAAACCTTGACCTCTTTTGAGAAGTAACTCTGCTTGGTGGTTCCCAGAAGAAGATTAAGGTCGACTATGAACGTTGTTTTAGTCGGAAAAATCCGGCTTGCTTTTAAGCAGGAACTCCTCAGAATCATTCGAAGATTTCCATAAAGATACTTTTAAGAGACTTTAAACTTTTTATTTGTCTTCTTAAAAATGTTTGTGCCTATTCTACTAAGTTTTTCTTCATCTTGTTCCCCAGTTGTTTATAGTCAGTAAAAAGTACTAAATAGTGCTAAAGGTATTCTCTCGATACATTTCCAAATTTTTGCTGATTTGTTTGCATATTTTAACAATATGGAATTTTTATTTAACGAAAAATTTATGATTTCATAGAGAAGGCTAATTTTGTATGGAAAATATTCAATTAAAAACAGATTTTGCGATTTTTTTCGTTTAACCGAATACGAATTTTGGATTTCGAATATTCCTAGTACTACTATGTTATACTTTATTCCGCAAGAATATAACATTGTCTTCCGTTTCTTTCATTAAATTCGAATCGAGCAGATAATAATTGCCGCCATTCGGCACAACTGGCAGCTACTTGCCGTTCTTCTTCGTCGTACTTCCTGGCCTAATGCACTGCCTGTGCTTAGCTCCCTGCCACGGCGGAGCTGCTCCTAACGATTGCCGCCCTTACACGCCCACACTGAGACTGCACGACGAGGGAAATATTTGTGTGCTCATTCCACATTTGCTCAATGAAAAACTCATTACTAGCGCCTCCTCCACCCAGCACCTGGCACAAGCAGCCAATTTCTCTGGCGCGCACTTAGGCTGCCACGGCCCAGCTGTCACCCACACGCTGTCATATCCTCGCATATGTCATTGATCTACTTCCGCACGTTCATCTACGTCTCGAGCTTAGGCGCTACAACCGACAACCCCCCTCCCGCCGGCACATCGTCCTTGACTGCTGGCAATGTTGTTGCTACTGAAGCATGTATTTATTAATAACGCGCTGTGAAAGTAAGTAGTTGCCTTTTTGTCGCCTTGCCTTTTGCTGCGCTTCCATGTAACATTCTTTGCGCGCATGTGTATGTGTGTGCCTATATGGGTGTACGCATGTGTGCAGCCAAATTGACTTTTCGAGATTGATAACGTTCGCTTGCACTTAATGTTTGCCAAACAACGCAACAACTTTTATATACAATTTTGTCGTATCATATATTCTGCGGAGGTCACGCGTTGTTATTAAGTTTTTGCGACAACGCAAGGAGTCAGTGTGGCAACAGTTGGCGTGTCCGGTAAATTGAGAAAACTTTTGGCTCACTTTGACTCTTCGTATGCGCAAAAATACTAATGCCATTTCCCCTTTCCACCACAAAAAATTATCTCAAGTGAGTGCAAAAACCGTTATGCGAAATGTTTGCTGTCAGTTTCTAATAAAGAATCACACTTTCTAAGGAGTCTTCGAGATGTAGAAGGGATAAAAAACTAATATACCTATATGCACGTACATATGTACATGTATTGACGTTTATCAGCTTAGGAAGATTGTAATAAGAAGAATTCTCGCTCTTTTGGGAGGCACACGTAAGCTTGCCTGAATAGAATACAATATTCAGATGTGATTACAATTCAGGTCAAATTTGTATGCATAACTTTGAAGATAAGTAAATCACTTATAAATATAGGTATGTACGCAGTAGTAGGTATATGTTGGGGCTATTGGGCTGTCCTTCCCTTTTAGACGGGTGTTAGAAGAACGATTCCGCACAACAACAAAGAGTAGTCAAGTAAGGCGAGTAAGGCTCGCGCAAACAGGGTTCCGTACCAGAAATACCCTTTTAAGCGTTCGAATTTAGTTTCTCCCTGCTCGTCTAGCCATAAAATTTTCGACATTTTGGCCTACATCTTCGAAACCAATTCACCTGAAAATATGAAAAAAACATTTTTGGAATCCACGGACGTAGCCCTTTCTAATGATACCCCACTCGATATAAACAACAAAAATTTTTTTCTGAGGGGGTCATCTTAAATTAAAAAAAAAAATTTAAAAATCGAAAAAAGCTGCACCCTTACGGTAATGCGTGATAAAATACCTAGTAACTCCGATTTTATCAAAATTTTAGCTTGAGAAATGTGCTGAGCGTGTTGGATCATGTGGGGACAGGTCTGTTTTTTTCATCTTTTTAACTATATCTTTCTAACCCGTTTACATAAAATAAAAATGAAATACATTTTATAATCTATGGACATAGCCTTTTCTAACGATACCCCACACGATACGTTTTAAAAATATTTTTATTTTTTTGTCCGACCCGAAAAACCTTTAAAAATTCTTTTAAAAAAATTCCAAAAAATTTTCTTAACTTTTTATAGTGAAGATATATTTAGGTTATTAAGACCTAACATCGTGCCAAATTTCAAGTTTCTACGATTAAAAAAAGATCGTTTTATATACACACTCCCAAAACAAAAGTGACCTTATAAGTGTTCCCGTTTTTTCCCTTTTAGGGGAACGGAACAAAACAATTTTGATAACCAACATTTTCTTTTTAAGAATTATGTGCGTATGAATGAACGCACTTTCAACGAATTAGTTGAACTAACCTCTCCACTCATTAAACAAGACACTTCTTTTCGAAAAGCTATTCCGGTATGTGAGCGGTTAGCTTGTATCCTTCGCTATTTGGCTACTGACGATAGCTACAAAAGCATTTCACCTTTTTTTCGAATTGCTCCAAACACAATATCCAAATTTATTCCAGAAGTCTGTGATGCAATTTTCGCACTACATACTTAAAAATAATTATGTAAAGGTACAATATTTCAACTCAAACATACATAATATGTATTATATATATATTATATACCACGCCCTTTGGCAGTCTTTTTTTCCTTCTTCTTCTGAAAACGGATGTTTGAAAGCACTTTGGTCGGCACACAAGGGGCCGACAAAAATCGGCGCATTTTCCCCAATTCGATCGGTCTATGTCGGGCAAAAGACCGTTCACATTATCGGCACAATGCGGTTGATTTTGATCGGCCAAAGTAAGCACGATTCCGCCCCACATCGTCGCACTTTAAAAAATTTTGAGCGTTCACACTATCGGTACATGATTTGCGCCGAAAATCGGTACATTGCGCCGATAGTGGGATCCTAGCTTAAAGAAATGTTCTATGCCGTTGAAATCATGGGGGAACAGGTTAGTTTTTCGGACGTTTTGAGCTATGCCTTTATATCCCGTTTAACTATAATTTTATTAAAAATATATTTTTGGAATCTATGGACGTAGCCCTAATAATGGCCCCCCTTCAAGGCGTTACAATGTTGATACCAAGCTTATAAGTCTCGTGTGGTTGGGTGCCCATCGAGCGCGTCCCCAGGTGATGGATAGGGGTACGCCACGGTTCTCTTCCGTGGTTAAAGGGGCCATAGCAATCTGTGAAAGCCTCTTCGCGAACCAACCCCCCTCGCAGCAGGGTTACAATGCAAAAACCCTTTTTCATGGAAAGTCAACCTATGGATTTGACTACCCCAGGTGGTACCCACGACAGTGGCAATCCACCCGCGTTGGACGCGGCTGAGGCAAGGATTCTGGGGGCCTCACCTTCCATGATTTACACGGCTGAGGATAGCTCCTCGAGCCAATTCCTTTCGGACTTTTTCGAAAGAGTCCAGGTAGCGATTGGCGATTTAGACGGCAGCGATTTAGCTGCTTCACAAATCTGTCAGTCGCTATCTAGCCACCTTCCCACCCCCAAATCGCAATCGACTGAACTGGATGACGGAAAAGCAGCAATGCAGATTACGCATACTGATCAGCCGATGGCGGAGGCCGTGATCCCGGATGAAGCTGGTCTGCAGCCGGACGTTCCACCTGGGACCAAGGCGGCACCAGCCGCCAACCGATCAGGCCTGTCCAAATCTCGGCTTAGAAAGCTAAGAAAATGGGCAAGGGAGTCGGGAAAGACCACTGAGGCTACCTCTACCCCGGCCATGGATGTTGGTAAGAGACCCAGATCGACAGAAGTCACTCCGACTGAAGCCGACTCGGGCGCTTTCCAAAACCAAGGTTCGAGGCTGAGTAAGGGGAAAAGGCAGAAACTTGTCGCTGCCCCATCCCCAAAGCCAAATCCGGCGAATGGAGCCCCTACTCGAGCGGGTCACCAGAGTGCGGAAGGTGAGGCTGACAAGGCCGGAACCTACCGCGCTGTGGAACCACTCGAAGATGGTCCTTCCACGAGCCAAGCCGCCGAGAAAGCTATAAAGAGGAGGGGACCCACGCTTAGCGAAGTGGTTTCATCCTCACTTGTGGCTAATATCGGCAAAATGGGAGAGGACCGCAGGATGAATGGGGCAGAGCTGTCGCACTGTCACGATCATCTCTTCCGCTCAGTCGTGGCTGCTGGCTCTCATATGAACGCAGAGAGTTATGGGAATAGCAACGGCGTCATCGTCGTAAAATGCTCTTCTCAGGGCTCCTTCGATCGTATGAGAGAGGCAGTGCGGTCTATTCCCCCTCTGGGCAATGCAAGGTTTGCTTTCTATGAAGGCGCCGATCTGCCCAGGCTCGTCCGGGGCGTCTGCTGGATTCCTGGTCCGCACAGGAACACCAAGATTGTCCTGGATGGCCTTCGTGCCCAAAACCAGGGTCTCGACACTGGCTGCTGGAGAGTCTATTCCCACAGGAAGGAGAAGAGCCAGGATGGAGAGGATGGCTCGACCCTTGTTGTGGGCCTAGACCAGAGCTCAGTGGAGATTCTCAGGTCAAGGTACGACCTGAGACCCTACTTCCACTTGGGAAGGATAAAGTTCCGATTAAATTCCAGGCGCTAGTGGAGTCTCAGCTTCGGATCAATATCGCATGATATTCACCCAGATCAACTTGCAACACTCCAAGTCTGCTACTGCACTCTTAAGTAGGAGACTTTCCGTGGTGCACACATTCCCTCACATAGCATCTATTCAAGAACCTTGGGTTTTCAATAAACGCATTTGCGGTCTTGGGGGTGTTCGAGGGTTCTCGATACTGGCAGACGAGGGCTCCGACAGGCCGAGGACCTGTCTGGCAGTGTCGAATGTGCTAGACGTTACCAAGCTTGGGCAATTTTGCTGTCAAGACTTGGTGGCGGCTAGCATCGGCCTGAAGTGTGATGGCAAATGGCTTAAATTTGTCGTTGCCTCAGCCTACTTTCCCTATGACTCAGTGCTTCCTCCTCCTCCTAAGGTTGTATCTGAGCTCATAGAGTACTGCGAATCGAAGGGTTTGGGCCTGATTATCTGTTGCGACGCCAACTCCCAGCACTCCATCTGGGGAAGTAGCAAATGCAACTATCGAGGGCAAAAACTTTTTGATTTCATACTGTCTTCTGGTCTGAACATCGAGAACGTAGGGAACAAACCCACGTTCGTGACCTCTAGAAGACAGGAAGTGATAGACCTGACACTGTCTAACCACAGGCTCAGTGCACCTATCACTAACTGGCGGGTGTTGTCAGAGGATTCTCTTTCTGATCATCGATACATCGAATTCCAGCTTGACTGCGGTACACACATTCCACTGCTGAGCAGGAATCCGAGAAAAACCAATTGGGGAAAATTCAGGGAGACGCTGGAATTAAAAACTTCGGCCAATCCTGATGTCAGGACAAAGAACAATATTGAGTCCGTTGCTCACAAGCTGAGTACGGACCTTGTTAGTAGCTTTGAACAGGCTTGCCCGGTTAGGAAGGCTCTGAGCAGGACACCGGTTCCGTGGTGGAACGCTGACCTCCAGAACCTGAGAAAGGAATCCAGGAAACTACTCAACCGTGCTCTGAAAACGGGTGGGGAGGCTGACTGGGCTCAATACCGATCTAAGCAGAGGGAGTATAAGAGGCTGGTTCGTGAATCGAAAACTGCCTCCTATAGGAACTTTTGTGGCCAGATTGAATCGCTTAGCGAGACCAGCAGGCTGATTAAGATACTGAAAAGCGACCGAAAGGCCAAGCTGGAATCGCTTCGCAGGTCTGACGGCTCGTACACTGAGACCAAGGAGGAGACCATGCAGCTTCTCTTTGAGACTCACTTTCCGGGCAGTCAGATTTCGGTGGGACCCCTGCCTTCTATAACTGGTGTGTCCACAACGGAGGAAGTTGGGCCCTCAAGGAGGGACTGGTACATTGCATCCAGAATTGCTAACGACTCGGCGATTAGATACGCTATATCTGCGTTCGAAAACTTTAAGTCACCAGGTCTGGATGGGATTTACCCGGCCCTTCTAAAAGAGGGACTAGCCCAGATAGCACCAACCTTGAAGAAGCTCTTCATCGCTTGTATTGCTCTGGCTTATGTTCCCTTCCCATGGCGGTTGGCGAGAGTGGCTTTCATTCCGAAAGTAGGAAAGGATGACTACTCACTCGCCAAAAGCTTCCGCCCTATCAGCATGTCCTCCTTCTTGCTGAAGGGATTGGAGAGACTTGTTGAGCTGCACATCCGCAGGGCGCTGCTTCAGCATCCCCTCTCGCCCGCGCAACATGCTTATCAACGCGGAAAATCTTGTGAAACAGCGCTACAAAATCTGGTTGGTAGGATTGAGGGTGCTGTGGACAGGAAAGACTACGCAATGGGCATTTTCGCGGACATTGAGGGTGCATTTGATAATGCGTCCTTTGAAGGAATGTGTAGCGCAGCTAGCTCTCATGGAGTGGATCCCACGACAGTAAATTGGCTCCGGTCAATGCTGAAGTGCAGGACCGCGGTGGTGGGCGGGGAGGAGGACAGGTTTGTCATGACGGAGGTGAAGAGAGGCTGCCCGCAAGGCGGTGTCCTTTCCCCTCTGCTCTGGTGCTTGCTGATCGACTCCCTGCTTTGCTCACTCAACGAGTCCGGGGTCTACGCCCAAGCCTACGCGGATGATGTAGCTGTCCTTGCTACGGGTTCATCCATTAGAGTCGTGTGTCGAAAGGCACAAGCTGCGCTGGATATAATTCACTCGTGGTGCATGAGCAATGGCTTGTCTGTCAATCCTCTCAAAACTGGAGTAGTTCTCTTCACCAGGCGGCGAAAGATTGATGGCCTTGTCCTGCCTGTTCTAGGGGGAGTGACTATCCAACTCTCTAGGGAAATAAAATATCTCGGAGTCATCCTTGATAGCAAACTTCTCTGGAGCAGTCATGTTGAATCCAAAACTTCAAAAGCTCTTTCTGCCTTCTGGCATTGTAGGGGTGTGTTTGGTAAAACGTGGGGTCTTTCGCCCAAACGAGTCCTTTGGCTCTACACGTCGATGATTCGACCAATAATCTCGTATGCGTCTGTAGTTTGGTTCAGCAGGCTTTCTCGCCAATGCGTCATTGCTTCGCTGGGGCGTCTACAAAGAACAGTGTGTCTTGGCTGTACGGGAGCTTTCCCGACCACCCCTGGCCCTGCTCTAGACGTAATACTCAACATTCCACCCCTGGACATTTTCATCCGAGGTGAAGCCGCCAAGGCCTGCTTTAGATTGAAACAAGTAGGGATGTGGTTTGAATCGCATCGGGGCGGGCATAACTCTGCGCAGACCTCTCTACCATTCTTGGATGGAATGAGCATGCCGTCTGATGTATTAGTTCCGCACCTCGAACTCCGGCGCAGATACGAAGTTTCCTTTCCTGAACGCGACAGCTGGCTTTCGTCAGCCGAGCCAGGCAGGGGGTGTTGTAGAGTCTTTACAGACGGGTCCAGAACTGATGAAGGTTCAAGAGCTGGTGTGTATTTTGAGGAAAACGACACAAAACTTCACTATCCATTGGGAAAGCATGCATCCGTCTTTCAGGCGGAGGTCTTTGCAATCCTAAAGGCTATGGATTTCGTCAGGGAAAGTGGATGGTCTGGCAAGAGTATTTGCGTCTGTAGTGACAGTCAGGCTGCACTTATGGCCTTGCTCAACCCAATCACCACCTCCAAGACAGTCAAAGAGTGTAAGGCCAAGCTTAACAGCGTAGGCTTTCACAACTCACTCGCCCTCTTTTGGGTACCGGGGCACTTCGGCGTGTCCGGAAATGAAGTGTCCGATGAACTTGCAAGATCAGGTTCTGAAGACCACTTTCTGGGCCCTGAACCTGCCCTTGGCCTGCCTTCTTCCATGGTCAAAGCGTCCATAAACGACTGGGTTGTTTCTCAACACGGTCAAAGATGGGCCGGGCTAGCTGGATGCAGACAGACGAAGCTCCTGCTTCCAACCGTCGACAAAGGTAAGTCCTCTTTTCTTAGGTCTCTAAACCGTAAGGATTGTAGACTTCTTGTGGGCGTCTTGACCGGTCATACCTCCTGTGCAAAACACCTGAGTGCGATGGGTCTAGCCGACGACAGTGTCTGTGAGAGCTGTCTGGAGGACGAGGATACCGCTACCCACTTCTTATGCGAGTGTCCCGCCTTTTCCAGGTCGCGATTGCAGCTGCTGGAGTCAGACGTGGTGAGAACCGATCAACTAAGTTCCTTGCCACCATCGAAAATCCTCCGCTTTATTAAAAGCTCAGGAAGATTTCAGTAAAAGGAATCAGCTTACCAGTACAATGGATAAATACTTGTCTGCGTGCTGGTAGGTTTTTCATATTCCGACAACAAAAAAAAAAAAAAAAAGCTTATATACTCATTACACTTATTACCATAGCTGTGAGGTAAATGACAAAAAACTATTTGGCTATATAAATAGTTCACTCATTGTTAAATCCTTAATTGAGCAAGAAAGCCTCTAAAAGCTCCGACTGGAAAATGTTTGGCATACACTTTTGTGGAATGAAACTGAGATTGATTTTGTAGAAATTCCCAACAGCGGCTCTGCAAGACCAGTTTTATTTTACGATGCCTACGTACCTAGGCCGATTATTCTTTCTTCACCAAGTAGACCTGGACAAATCTGTCGGTTGGCCCTTTTGTCACTTGCTACACAGAATCGAATTCCGTCTAAAAACAATCAGAGCATTTGGTTTTGTCAAAAGTATTGCGTAAATGTCACAACAGCAGAAGAATTTCTCCTTGCTACCAAAAGTCGTAAATGGCGGAATTGCTGGACTGATCGGAATTACGTGCGTCTTCCCGCTCGACCTCTGCAAGACACGACTGCAAAGTCAACAGATCGGCGCCAAAGGCGAGAGGCAATACAAAAGCTTGTACGATTGCTTTCGGAAGACACAACGCGCCGAGGGGTTCTTGGGATTATACCGTGGTTTGGCAATCAACGCCCTGCTCGTTGCACCGCAGAAAGCTATACAGCTCGCGTTCAACGATTTATTCCGCCACCATCTCACGACCAGCGATGGACAACTGCCGATGAACAGACAAATACTGGCTGGCGCGCTTGTGGGTTTTATCCATCTTATAGTCACCACTCCAATGGAGCTGTTAAAGATTCAAGCGCAAAATGCGGGACGTATAGCGGCAGACGCGATAGCCGCGGGCAAAAAAGTAATGCTGCCATCGGCATTGTCGCTGTCCGCGAAGCTTATAAAGGAGCTGGGATTATTTGGCTTATACAAAGGAGTTGGTCCCACGGCGCTGCGCGAGCTTGCCTTTTCCACAACGTACTTCCCTCTGTTCGCCACATTAAATCTTCATGGTCCGCGCAAGAATGACGGCTCTGGGGAAGCGGTTTTCTGGGCTTCCTTATTAGCTGGTTTAGGAGCCGGTTCATTTTCCGCATTTATTTCAACACCTTTCGATGTTATAAAGACTCGTATACAAACATTGAAACAAGCCGCAGGGGAGGAGAAGTTCAAAGGAATAGCCGACTGTTTCGTTAAAACGTTGAGAAAGGAAGGTGCCTTAGCGTTCTTCAAGGGCGGCTTCTGCCGTGTAGTAGTGATCGCGCCTCTTTTTGGCATAGCACAGATGGTATATTATATAGGCATTGCTGAGCAGCTATTAGGAATAAAATAACAGCTCAAAGCCACTGCACCAATAAAGTCTCATAAATTTTATACATTGCTTTTCATATAGCATGTTTGAAAAATATCCAACGTCCTCCAATAATCAAAAGTTCCTTTGAAGGTTAAAATTTTCAGTTAAGAAAATCTGTCGCGGAATTTAAGCACAGAACTTGGTACTGGCTTTTCGGAATATAGTTCACAGGAAAAATTATTTCTCACTGTTGCAGAAAATTATAAATGTTAGCATTTCCGGTGTGATCGGAGTGATGTGGGTCTTTCCGCTTGACCTCTGCAAAACACATCTACAAAGTCAACAAATCTGTCCGAAAGGTGAGCGCCAATATAGCAGCTTATTCGACTGCTTTCGGAAGACCCATCGCGTAGTGGAATTCTTTGTCATCTATCGGGGAGCAGCTAACGTGCTCATTACGCCAGAAAAGGCGAGCACGCCACATGCGAGTACTCACAACAGAGAATGGCCACCTTTCGCTCGCTTGCAGGCTTTCAGATCATAGTCACTACACTAATGAAACTGCTGAAGGCTCAAACCGCGGGTAGTGTAGCATCAGACTTAATCTCCGCTGGTAAGCCCGGGGAACGTGCCACAGCATTGTCGCTCGCCTGACAACTTCTACGGCAGAAAGGCAGTTCTGGCCTTTAGAAGGGCCTTAGTTCAAGGGCTCTGCGTGATCTTAGCTTTTCGGCTGTGTATTTTTCATTGTTGTTCACCGAATTAAATAGTACTAGTAATAGCACCCGATTATCGGATGTGCCCTATGACATAGATAAATTAAATTTATAAAAAAATTTACTTAATATTGTTGCCAAAGTTTTCCAAATCTATTCAGCAGGCTTTATCTTGAAAAGAAATAAATCAATACAAAACTTTCGAAATTAAAAATTTTAGAACATTTTCAAACAATCTTCGAGAATTTATGCCTGAAAATTCATGGTGAAACTTTCAAAATGGTGAATCATTCAATATTGTGCAATTCTTAAACCGTTTAGAAAAGCCCATTCTTAGAATAATGGCATGTCTGTCAAATAATACAAAGACCTTGTAAACTTTAAAATTATATATAATTGATCATGCAACTCTCTCTAGATCGTCTGAACTAAGCGCCGGTCTTCAAATAAATAATATTGTAGATAAGGTCGCGCTAAAATGACAATTCCGGTGGAGTGGTTTTTTGGTCTTTTTGGGCCCAACTGCCGGTTCAGTTGGCGCGTTGATTGTTACGCTGTTGTAATTGATATAGTTGGAACACGTCAGCAGACGCTGACTGCTGGGCTGGATGGATTCAAAACAAGTGCCGAGTGTTGTGTCAAAACGTTAAACAAGAAATGTCCCTTGGCATTCTTCAAGGGCGGTTCAATAGCTCAGATGATATACAACATGGACGTAGGTGAGCAGCTGCTAGGAATACCCTAGCTGGCGACCTGCCTTTTTAGGAACATTCCAATCGACAGCTTAAATACGAAGCGAAAACGTAAAAAAACCCACAATGTTGTTTTTTCCAGATATTGGGTCCAGAAAATAAGTACATTTAAAAAAATAATTGGCGTAACAGCCCGCGAACGAGGGTTAGGTCTAACTTTCTCGTATTTTTTTGCGTGCTCGTTCTATTTTATTTTATTTCAAGATAACGGGACATACATATTATACAGCCGTGTGCGAACGAGATTGAAAAGCTTTTATTTATGTGCATAACAAAGTTCTCTCGAAGAGTTGCCAACCAGCTCACGAGAGTGGGCGCCGCTTGCAAAGAATCAAATCTACTTTTTATAAGATTCTATGACGTCGGCTGGAATTTGATGTAGCGTCTCCATGCTTTGATCGAGCACTTATACACTGTGCCACGGCGGCGTTCATATCTGAATTTAATTCACAAGGAAATAATACATATAGTTACATATTGGCTCTATGCCTAGCACCTTACGCTGGTATCATGTTCATCCTTATCTTAGAACCTGTTCTTTAAGCTATTTCTATAAGCTATCTCTTTAAGCTATCTCTTTAAGCTATCTCTTTAAGCTATGTTCAATATCATTAAAAGCTTTCTTTCGAGGCTTCAGCGCAAAGCTTGCTGATGCATAGATAGACACTCTCGTATTAGACGCCAACAAATAAAGTTGTATAAAGACTAATGGTGTTTGACTTCATAAATATATAAAAAAAACTTTTTTTAAATAAATTTTTATTGATAGTACGATAAATATCGCCGCTTGATTCAATACTTTTCGTATGTCGACTTTTTCACTTTTTGGGAAATGCATTTTTAAGTTTAAAGTATCCCCATTTTTTTGGCACGGTAGACTTTTCTGAAAAATCTCGAGTATTTTGTACAGTGAGCTTGTTATTAATACTGTTTATTCCAAAAGAGAAATTTTTCGATATTTAGGAAGATATAGCCAAATGAATTCAGTATCTACCATTACGAACAAATTAGTTTGCCTACCATACAAGATGTGTCGTATGTACACTAGGAAAATTAAAGGTAAAATTTGAAGTTATTATAAGGATAGAATGATGCTAAACGGGATACGAATGATGAATGTAAGATGAATAAAATACTGATCACAGCTTTTAAAGTAATTTTGCATTTTTTAAAGCGAGCGAAATTGAGGCAAGAAATATTTTCTGCTAGTTTGGCTTACATTTTTTTTATAAATCCGCTACTGAATATTTCCGAACATTGTAAGGCATCAAATAAAATCTTTTTCCAAAGTTTTTTTATAATTAAAAAACTTGAAATATGATATAAAATACAATGTTTTTGTCAAATTGATCTTTAGTAACTTTTTAATTAGTTTGTCCAATTCGGAGGTAGATCTTGTTATAGTACAAAGTCTAGGCAATATTTCTTATTAATTCCACAAAATTTTTAAATACACTATTAATGTACCCCAATCTACACCCAGAATCAATTCCATGGATAAATGTGATAACGTCTAATATTTGTAAAATGAAATTCAAGGTAAATTATTAAACACACAACTCTTATTAGAACCAACTTAAGGCATTTCAGTACAAAAAGAAGAATTAATTAAGTATTCAAGATCGGCAATAATAAGAGTCCAAAGTTGGGTAACTTGAGATATGTTACTTTATTTCATTCATTTTGCTTTCTTCTGTACATCTTTTGTGTTTTCGTGTTTTTGTAGTCAAGGTTACCCCAGTTTCTTTGTCATATAAATTGCTATAATAATAATACTCTCTGAAATTTTTCGCAAAAAGAATTTAAAACTTGCAGACCAGTACACAATATTTTATTGGTATTCACAAAAAGGTACTGAAATTAGTGATATGGCACTGCGATAATTTTCAAATTGAAATAGTACTGAATTTTGCATGCCTGAGCATACCTTGTTAATATGCTTTGTCACAGAGGAAACCGCAAAACAATTTTAATACTATTAAAAAAAATAAAAAGCAACTGTCCAAGCAAGTTAGCAAAGAATTTACCAGCGTTGCTCTTTCAATCGCGTACATTCTAGCTTGCTGATAGGTATAACTGTTTCTAAAGAATTGTTTCCAACTCTTTCAATCGTTTTAAATCAAAATCAAATCAAAATTCTCAAAACTAAGAGCTCCAATGTACGTCCGTTCGCAACGAATAACTGAAAGCAATAGAGCAAAGCGGGCTTTTGTGCTGCTTATATACAGCAGTGCTTCTTCTTCCGTGTCTGTGCTCTGATTGGCTGTTTTTGAATTTAATTCTATTTATTTTAATAGGAGTACATTTCCTTGCCCGCCTGCCCTTTTCTTGGTTTTGAGGAATAACACAGAGTCAAGACATTTGCGAGAAATAGTGCTTGCAACAATGAAGAACCCTTGCAGCTAGTACGTACGCGAAAAGAAGCACATCAGCTAGGCGCTTGATAAACGAGCATGCAAACCCGTTCCCACACGCTCTCACCCCGACATTTGCACAGTTGCCGTGGAAATTGTAAGGGACTGATTTTTGGTAGTGGGAACATTTTTTAAATATTCCGCCCAAAAAAGACGCTGCCAGGCACGTTTCCGACAGCAGCCGTAAGAAAGAACAGCTTATTTACGCACACGTGTTGCCGTGTTGCCGTGCTGCCGCGTAGTCAGGTTGGCATTTGTCGGGACCGTACTCAAGGCCACTCAGGACGGCGCTGGCCAGGTGTCGCGCTGCTATGCAAGTGCGTTGGTGTGTGTTTAGCTGGGTTAAAAGGAGCGCGCGCATGGTAAGCATTGATCCGCTTGTCAGCACACATGGATGGTTTTATATTTGCGTGTGCATGTGTGTGGAAGCGAATATCGGTCGAATATGTGTGCGTACCTGTTCAGCATATTTAAGCAAAATTTTCAATAAGTTTCTCTCCTTCCCATGCCAGCAATCCGCCAGTGTTCTGTTTGCACGTTCGAGAAGGTACTAAAAAATGCCTTCAAGAAAAGTAAATTGTTGGCAACACTCCACAAAGGAGTAATGAGCATTAGCGAAGCAGAAAAGCACAAAAGTTTTTCATTGAGAACGGGATTCGTGTGCATTCTTCGAGAGCGCATAAATTTACATATCCAAGTCGTGCTTGGAAAAATTTCTTGCAATATCGTAGCGGTACTTAAGATCGCTTTAAATGTATTTTATTTCAGCAGAGATGCCACATTGGATTCAATGTCACATTGGATTTTTTTGCTTGCGCTAAATATCAGGTCATGTTTGAAGCCGGTGGGAAATTTTTTACTATTTTGGAACTTTTTTTGGTTTTTGTTGGCTAATGTTTCTGTTGAACGCTATTTCTTGCCACGAAGTATAAGTTCACATTAAAAATATATTAGCTGTAGAAAGAACTTGTTTCGACAAAGCAACGAACAAATTCCAAATACGAGTATTTAGGGTATTATGAAATCAAAACTTTTAAGCGGTGGCTTCGGATAGTTTATGTGGAGATCGCTTTTTCTCTTTGAAATGTATCTATTTAAATTACATGGCTCTTATTTTATGGAATGAATTTCTCTCGAAAAGATTATGTGCGTGAAGATCTCGGGGGCTATTATATTAATTTTATATAAGAAAAATGGCACGTGGCGACCTGGCGACAATATTTAATAGTGTAATTATATTTCTAACGTTGTATTCTTACGGAATTTTGCATGTTTCGGTATAGAGAAATGCCATGGAATTTCCTATGCAATTAGTTTGACCCTTCGTAGTAGAAACTTATTTTTTTAAATTAAACCTGGCATTTTCATCTGGCACCTCTGCTTTTCAAACGTGTGTGTGACACTTTTGCTCACAAACACACACGCAGAGCACTAAACGGAAATGGAGTCGCAGCTTTGATTAATTCGCTAGGAAATATGCTTCATTTGACACGAATGCGTGTAACTTGGGCCGAAGTCATAGGAATTACGCATTAGTTGAGCAGTCCTCTGAATCTCATCCATCAAGTTATGCAAAGTGACTCGTTACTTTTCTTTCCGCAACCTTTCTTTTTTCTTTTCGAGCAAAGAATACAATTGGAATAAATGAGGGACGATTATCTGTTAATATCGCCGTATGTCGGTGGTGGAGCATGCGACAGTTCAAGTGTTGGTAAATGTAATGTAAGTTTATTTCGTTGTTTAGCTTAATACATTCTGCGGTGCTATTAAGTGGATTGAACCTATTCCGCAACGCGTGACGTTTACAAGAAACATGGATGCAGATATGTGATGCCTGAGCTGTTGCTTCCTTTGCAGACGTTTTACCCATCTTGGACTATCTACTGCAGTAGATAAGCGCTAAACTGTATTATCTGCTCTCCAACCGTATGCAGACCTCTTTATCTTGCAAACACATATTTTTATTTTATGATTCATCCATCAAAAACTTAACTCTTAATTTCACAAAACTACCGTCTATTTGTATGAAATGTCATGATGAAAAAATAAGACTTCAACAAAGTCAATTGGAGCATATCTCTCACATCAAGTTCGTTGCTATTATTCGCATTAGGCAAAAATTTAAGAAAATTGCAATGAACTGTATTTTTGGTATGCTGTGGAAAAAACTTAGCACTTTCAGATTTAAAATTTAAGAAATTTATAGTCCTTCTTTAAAAAAGAATCTGTCAACATTGCTCCACATAGCCCTGCACAACTTAGCACACATAACAGGCAGGCAAACCACTCATCTCCGGGATCTTGGCTTTGATTGATGAAATTTAATATCGCATAAATGTCGACATTAAGCTCGCCAGTCCGCTAGCTCCTTCCGACTCCGTCGTCCCTTTATTCTGTTATTCAGCGGCAAACGTGCTTCATGAAACCATCATCCACGAGCAACGAAAGAACGAGGAAGCGCGCACAAGAAATACGGAAGTTCCTAAGACATTAAGCGCTCTGCTCTATGGCAGGTAATGAGGCACCTTACATAAAGGAACTTCATGCCCGGAGGAATACACTCTTTCTCACCCTCTGCGAGCATTTCAAATGGCATGCCAACAAAGAGGTGACAATGATAAAAATCTCTTTATACATATATTTCATTATAGGTGGCATATATCAAGCTGTTCTGCTGTCTGACAAGTGCAGTGCTGAATTTTCTACTTATGTAAACAAATTATTTTCTACACGTAAAGAATTGCTTTTAGAAAACTTTTAAAACCATTTTGTATTATACAAAATATTTATTTTAAGTAAAATTGACGATCTCATATGACGAAGATGTTGTAATTGTTTTAATTATAATTTATTAATGACATGTTGAGAAGCATAAGAAATGAAATGTACCTTCATTTTGCGATGAATTGAACTTCAGGCCAGAAAGATGCAAAGTTTTAGGTATTTTTTTTCAAATCTGTATTAAATAACATCGGTTCAACAATCGTCTCTTCTCTCAGACTTTAGCTTTGAAACTGTTCGAAAAAGTTTGGTTCGCATTCTACTTAGAATTAGTACTTTTCTACATATTTTATATTGTCTACAGCCATACATAAGTTGAAAAATTATGAAATACGTAAAATCCTCCAACTCTGTATTTGACTAAAGTCGTGAAACGCGACGGTGATGAATAATGGCCGTGTTTAAATGTAACGGCATGAGCACGGGCAAGCAAGCGGCGAGACTTGCTGACGTACTAAAGAAGAAATAAGTAACTTAATACTGCCGCGTGAGAATTTCATATGAGTCATGGAAAAACACTTTCAGCTTGAATGAAAGTTAAGCACATGGACGATGGAAGCAAGCTGAACCAGAAAGTTCGGGAAGAACCTTGTACCCATCGTTCATAGTAGTTGATTTTGCATATACAGCTGAACGAACAAAAATTATATATTTTTAGGTGAGCTAAACTTAACTAATCGCAACGATTCAACACTACTACAAAAATTTTCTTTATTATTCCTGTATTCGTATTCGAATTAAAAATCAAAATTTAAACATCAATTTCTGTTCTGTGAAGTAAAATGGCGTTTCGGCTTGATTTCCATCCAGAGGCGAACCTGGAAAACTACTAAGTATTATGGACGGAATGGATTTCGACTCCGTTTGTAATAAAAGGATATGTGTATGTATGTACTATATGTACCAGCATATGTAAATGCAGAACAAAATTTGTTGGGTGAGCAAAATAGGGCACATTTTTGCGCTTCGATGGTTCAATGTTTGATAAGATTTTTTATGATTATAATTATACCGCCACTAACACATCAGTGTACATAATACATAATTGTTCGAACCGTGCACCCAGCTTTGGGAGCAGCTCCCAGCAGCTATTTCCACATCAGATATGTATTACATACATATGTATGTATTTATATATGCTTGTGAATAAAAAAAAAATAAAAAAATATATGCTAGTAAATGTGTGATGTCTGTTTTTGTTTATAATGGAAAATCATTTTATTGTAAAAGCATAACTACCACAAGCTGTATTTGAAACAGTATTCGGTTGCTGCTGGTGTTGCAGTTAGCAATGTTGTTGAAGCAGATGTTAGTGTTGTTGTTGATGTCCTTTCCCCGTGCAGCAAATATGCTGTTATCGCGCATATTTACTTGGTGCTTGTGTATGTGTAAGTGTACGCTTTGTTTTTCTGTGTACATAGATACACATGGCTGCGCCTGAGTGTGTGCTTGTGTACTGTACATTTATGTGCACAAATGTTTGTGTAAGGATTTTTACTATTCCAACATAAACACACTATAATGTGCACAATGCGCACCGAAGAGTAGCGCCCAATCGGAACAACGAGTGTCCTGTACGCCACTTTCACTGCTAGCCCGGGTCACCCATACCAACATAGGGCGCGTTTTGTTATCGCACTCTACAGCAAGTGCTTAAGATCATATGTCAGGGCAGAAAAAGGTATTACAGTCCGCCTACCTGAGCTCAGCCTGACTTCAGAGCGGTTCTATGCGCTCTTCCCACGCCCACTGTGGGCAGCCCAATGATCTTTATTTTATTTATTTATTTATTTAAAGCCTAGAATTAATGAACAATTCATACAGACTTAAGGAAATAGTAAAACTTAAAACAGTTTCAAACAATTCAATATGTACTTATATAATAAGTCTTCTTAACAGGTCCTTAAATACATTTTTTGTAAGTGAAAAATCTAAAGAATTTGAGTATCTTGCCCGCCAACCACACTCACACATGCACATGTCTTCTTATATGGCACCAATTGTTTAAATTGTTTAGCTCCCCCAGCTAAGTCGGTCCCGACCGTATGCATGCCTGCAGTCCTCTCCATTGCGGCAGCCTTCCCTTTTTCCGTTTCCTAAGTAGCTGTCAGTGTTGCATTGCCAGTGCTGCCGCTTTACAAGCACTCCAGCCATTTGTTAGACAAAAATGGCTTCTGTTTAATTTCTACGTACACACAAACAGGCACACGCGCTACACTTTATGTCTGTGATTGCAGTGCAGCTGAACATCAGTTTTGCATTAGTGTGGAGCAGGCAGAATTTATGCACTCTACGTGAATTCAGCATTTTGTCTTTATTATGTGAAAGCACACTTTTATCCCAATAAACAGCGACATTGTGTGACTGGCTGGCTGGCTGTTGCTTGCTCCAACAACATACAGTTATGAACAAAATGGACAAACTCTCCTCCTGTTTTGTTGGACAAGGTTTATCCACTGGCCGGTCGTAAATATTAGCAAGAAAGTTGCCGCACGCGACTCCGTAACATTGGAAACATCAGGTTGCGCTGTATGGGCCCTAGAGAAGGATGTCAATTCCGATTTCTCTAGATCTGGCAGCATTTTCGTGTGGCAAAATCACGGCATTTGAAATGTTCAAATCGTAAGACTTTTCGGATTTTATTTTCCAATAAAATTTTATCTTACCAGGAAATGTTTGAATTAGACATTTAATTAAGCAGGACAGGGACCTAATATAAAAATTCTTAAATAAAAAAGGAATTTCGTTTCGGCGCCGTCTCTCGCGAGAGTCCACTCTCCAAGAGCATACTCATACTTTGCCATAATAAAAGTAGCTTCTCACAAAATGGTTAATAAAACTTCTCGTTCAGACACCGCAATAGAATAAATGTGTAGATCTCACATACAATTTAATGCGAGAAAGGGTGGTGTAAGCCTCATTCGCGGGCTATGCCCAATATAATAATTTATAAAATATGAAAGCTACTTTTTTACCGCACCTGTATATAAATATAAAGATTTGCTCTTTGAGTATACATAAGAAGCATATAAGCCTGAAACAATGCAGCAGTTCGTTAAGGGTGATTTCTATCGTCCCGTCTCACATGTCTAAAATATTATTATTTCGAGAAGTTTAAAAAATATGTCCAATACATACAAATTCCAATTAGCTTGGTTTAAGCCATGCTTAATTGAGTCGGCTTTTTATGGATTTTGCAACCTTGAATAAGGATTATTGGAGTCCTGTGATTGATCTCTTATTCTAGCTGCCAATTCAGTGACAAACTGCCTGTCTGCTACACATCAATTAAGGGCAACAGGCGGAAATTCACTGCACGCACTTTAATTCAATCGCAATACAAAAAAGGAATTGAAATTCTCTGAAAAGTAATCTGCAGACTTTTGAAATTTATTACTTAGATATATTCAACTCAAAGTGAAGAGATTTATGTATGTGGATATGTGTGTGTATGCAGAGAGGAAGCAAATTTGTCACTGTTTCCTGTTAAGCTTTTAGCAGAGTGGAATGTGAATGGTGTATGTGTGGGCGACTTGTGACTTTGTGACATTATAATTGGCAAAACATTCAAGGAAGCTCTGTGCAGAATATTCGTTGACGCCTGCACAAAATTCTACAGAGTTGGGAGGCGAATCCTTGGAGTATCACAACGAAAGGAATTGCCCAAAGAAATTTAAGCCAATGAACAGCGCAATCTAATTAAGGCTAATAACTTTGTTATGTCATAAGCAGAACGATTCGGTTTCCAACGGCCCGAGGCGCCGCCACCCACGAGCTCCACCCGCTGTCGACGCACGCACCGATACCCTCTCCCCAGGTGCGAGCCCCCGCCATTCACCGAAGCAGCTCGCAGTACTCAAACACGATTTCCGTGAAGTGTTGACGCGGCCGAGGTTAATTACTTAATAATGTCACAAAATGTAATTAAAGCCAAAGTGTATGGTGCGTATGTATGTGTGTGTGTGTGCATGCGGAATATTAAGCCATGTAAACAGCGCCAGAAAATATGCTACGTTTCTAAGGTAGCGCCATATGGCATGACACACTGACACACACTCACGCACGTTCGGGCACTTGCTTACTTGCTTGAACAATTGCCCTAAAATTAATCGTAATTTAAAGCGTAAAACAAAGAAAGGTATTACAACCACTTCCCCGTCCGCCTGCCCCTAGCTACATCAACCGCCGCCGCCAGTTGTGCGACACTGTTTAATTGATAAACAAAAAGTGTTGCCAACGCAACGTAATCGCTGCTGCATGTCGCTTGTATGCAAAGAATTTAATAATGTGTCTGCATGTGTAAGCAATTTACTGTGTGGGTGTGTACAAATATACATATACATATATGTATGCGCGTATGGATGTGTATGCATATGCTTATCAAGACATATTGATTTTAACATTTCCCAACGAGCATTTAAGCAAAAATTGGATTGACAAAATTTGATTTCGAATTCAATCAGCTTTATTTCCAATGTTTGTGTAATAGATATGTATATATATTAGGGGTATTCCCGATCCGGTGCAATTGGTCATGCAAAAGAGCGAATGCAAAATATTTTTCCACCTTTTGCATACACAACAACAAAACACACTGGTTTGCTTTTGCATTAAAGTCACAATTTTCCTAGACCAGAACCCATTGCGTTTAGTGGAAAATATTTGATGCAAAATATGAGCATAGTTGCCAGCTTGAAAAGTCCCACTTATCGGTGACCTAAGTTGCCAACAACGAGTATTAACAGCGACCAGCTGATCATTTTGATTTTTATTTCACTTTTTATTTCCAAAAATGGTGTCTTTAATATTTACGGGTGATTTCATTTGCTGCATTTTCAAATAAGAAGTCGCAAAATTGTTGTTTTTCGCTGTTTCGTGTCATTTTATTGAACTCTCAAGTAAAACAGCTGTTTGACAAAAGCATTTGAATGGATTTCGCAAATCGGTCGTTCCCGATTATAAAAATGCAAAAGGAAAATTTAGCTTTTGCTTTTGCATTCGCTCCGGATCGGGAATACCCCTATTGTTTATCAAACATTATTATAGGGAAGCGGCTTCTTGTCCTATTTTGACATCAAATGGAATGAAGGGATTGCTTTCAACTGTATTTCTTTTATTTTAAATATAAATTTTTCAAAAGCGTTGTTTCAAATCCGCTTCCAGCTTTTTTGTACACTTAGGGCGAGTTTCACAGTGGCTATTTAAATCTAAATTTCAAATTGAGTTTAAATCTAGTTTAACTTTCCTTGAGTTTCACAGTGCATTTATTTAAATACGGAATATTTGACATTTGAAGGTTGGCACAACTTGCCAAAAATATATGTTCAATTGTTCAATTATGGAGGCAATGCGAACTAAAAATTTTTCGTCGGCCGAAAGAAGTGAATTATTGGCTATTGTGCAAAGAATCCTCAGTTTATATTATTTATGATAATACGGGATCATTTATATGTGCTATACCATGCAGTTTTATGTTTAATTTGATCTCTTATAAATTGCAATATTGTCCACGCAGCTTGCTTGCACATCCGAAATCAGCTGGTTATTTGTTTTCGATTGCAACTCTGTGCCGTACTTAAATATCCACAGTCGGCTATTTAAATCGTATTTAACTTCGAAACTGTGAAACTGAAATTCCCTATTTAAATTGCAATCAGAGTTTAAATATCCACTGTGAAACTGGCCCTAATTGATATCCTCGTTTTTCCTCAAACTAAACTCAAATTTGGTCTTCATATAGTATATGTACCTCTATCCTCCTTACAATTGGAAACACTTTGAAGGCAAAAGAAATTGCTTATTGAGTTACACACACACATAGAGAGTATGCACACCGATTCATATACGACTGCAGAGACTTGTCAATGTGTGAGATCATTACGGTGCTTTTAATTTTTAAATGCCAAGCCAGTGCGTTTTTGTGATTTAATAACGACTTTTATGTTGCTGCATTGTTGTGCTGCTAATGAGGACAAATGATGGCGACGATGATGTCGACTGTGGCGATAATGTTGCTCATAATAATTGCAATTGTTGGAAGCAATAATGATGCCGATAATTATACCTTAATGCACTCATATATGTACATATGTATATATTATATTTTACCCATATGCAACCAACTCTGTATATTTGTATACAAGATCGTTTTGGCAGTTCTGATCCCAGCTTAAATTAATATACATATTCTGGAACAATGATTTTTGTATTTGTGCGATTGAAGATAGCAATTTTATGCTGATAACCATATGTGAGAATGGGAAATGGACATAGAGCAACCCGGAATGGACAAACACACTGACAGAATACAACCGTGACGGATTGAACGAACGCGACGAACAGAAAGTATCAGTAATTGCCGACAAGCAATCAGTTCAGTTTCGATCAGTCATGCTCTGCGAGCAAATCTAATAATCTAATAATTTAATCCTTTTTGGAAATGTAATTATATTTAGCATGTTTAATAAATAAAGAAATAGAAAAGACTTCTACACATATACATATGTACAGATTTTAAGCATTTCAAATTTCAACGATATCAGAGCAAAAGTAGACAAATATATTCCATCCCTATTCACTGCTCTGGAATAAAGTATGGTGCATTTCTGAACTTCCGCTTCAGATTTGACCGCCATGCTGGTGTATTATACAAGCCTAGCCACAACAGTAAGCTAACAGTAAAAGTAAAATACATTTTTGTAGTGGTTTTACTGTAGTTTTTACTGACGAACCTTGCTCCATTCTAGCGCTGTACGAAGGCACATTTTTTGGTGTTTTTAATATGCAGAAAAAATTGTTCAATTGAAATTCGCCAAAGAATTTACAAAGTATAGCAATATAGAAAAAATTAAATGGCTAATTCCAACCTATTGCGAAAAATAGAGATATAAAATAATTTCGAATAAGTTCAGATTTTCTCTTTTTTCTTTCAGGATTCCAATATATGTATCTAACATC
Source organism: Neria commutata (assembly GCA_963457695.1). Taxonomy (NCBI): domain Eukaryota; kingdom Metazoa; phylum Arthropoda; class Insecta; order Diptera; family Micropezidae; genus Neria; species Neria commutata. The sequence continues at coordinate 20,003,307 of OY735249.1, read as the reverse complement.
AAAACCTCATTTTTAAAATAACGAAAAAGAACTGTCACAAAACCATTTCGCCCATATTTCAACACATTCTGCCACATTTTTTACTAGCGCCTGCAAAGTTCTTGATGCAGACTCTCCTTTTTTTGGGAAGGCAGGTGGATAAGCATGCAAAAAACAAAGGTGCATATGTTCCGGTGTGTGTGCGCGCAGCATGTGTTTGTGCTTACAGTACGTTTTGCAAGGGATTGCACTGCACTACAAAATAAGGGCGTAAACGAAAGTTTATTATTAACGCCGTTAAAAGTCAGCGCAGAAATCTCAGCATGTAAAATTTGCCCGTAAGAGCGGTAATGGGAAAATTATACTAACGCAGCGCCGTAAATTCTCACTTTTCCGGCTTGGCTTTTGGAGTGGAGTAGGGCATGCCGCTCTCTTTTTCTTTCTCTTCGCTCGACAGAGGCATTTTCGGAAACACAAAATCAATAATCCCGGTTAAGTTAAACGGCACTTTCAGATCATACTCTGCCAACACAAAAAACAAAAAGAGCATGGAACAGCGTAGAGAAACAGCAAAACAGAATGCTAAAACATTTAAAAATTGTTCCCGCTCATGGCGCTTTCAGGACGGCCACTTATACAAACAGCTTGCATATATGTACGTACAATGTACCTATACGTACATATGTTAGCATGTACACACATATGTACATGTGTTTATGTGTTCATGAAGTTATAAAGCAGTTAAATTTAAGTGGCCAATAAAAATGTATATTATTGCCGCGACGATGGCAAAGACGAGAACGAGAGCAAGGACAAGGACTCAAATTGTTTCTCATACGCTTAGGTGCTGCTGCTTGCACTTGGATGCGTGCGTTGCCATATTCCTGTTTTAGAATTGCCAAAATCTGCTGTACGCACTCACAAACACACATGCTCACAAGCATATGTATGTACAATCGAGTTCACACTCGCAGCAGCAATAAAGCTAGAAATTATCAGCCTATTGTAGAAGATTTTATTACAATGCTAACAGCAGCTTTCATTTCTTCATCCCTGGGAACGAACCACCTGATCAATCCTACAAAGTTTGAGCTCAATCTGTCCATATCCATGCAACATCTTTTAAGAAAAATTTGTTTGCTAGCTGCCGAAGCACTGCAATGCTTTCCACGAAGATCTAAAAAATCGTTATACTCATAATCAAAGAGAACAACATCTCCATTCGAGAGCTTTGCATGCTCTCAGATAGTCAGGCTTGCAACACTGTAAAGGACTACCGCAACTATCTTGAAGAGATGGCTGAGCAGTAGAATATGTATCCTATCCGAGTGTAAGGTCAAAGTGGCATTCCCTGAAACTGTAGAGCGAACGACCTAGCCAGACATGGCTCAACCAAGAAAGTTTTTCTTGAATTAACTGGCCTGAGTAACTACACTAACAAAATATTGTTCGAGTGCCAAAAGCATATTTGTACAACGCATCTAAACTAGACGTACATGTTGAAATAATATGTCTTACCTTTGTATAGCCAGAAATGGAATATGCTTTGATGATATTCCAGATTTATTTATAGGGGACAGACAACTAAGACTGTTAAGCAGCGTAAAAAGTCTTGGCTTCCAAATTAACTCGTCTCTGACTTGCACTGATCATATTAATAGTGTAGCTCGAAACATCTGTTATGCGTTGCGAAACTTAAGAATTTCTGCCCAATTTATACCTGTTGATACCAGGCATAAGTTGGTGCTGCAATTGATAATTCCTACAATAACGTATTTTGAGCATATTTATAGTAGAATCACGTTCCGAGCACAAACTGCGAATTGCCAGTAAGACTCTTCAAAAGCACGATATTCAACAAGCCGATTATTGAAAATGAACTGCTTGCAATATACTTGGGTATACAATTCTTCAATGCTTACCTGTACAGAAGGAAATTTATAGTAGTAACCGACCATAGACCGTTAGTATCCCTATTTTCACACAAAAATCCTTCCTCGAAAATTACGAGAATAAGACTAGAATTGTCAGGATATGATTTCGAAATTGTATACAAGCAAGGCAAAATAAATACGAATGCGGATGCACTGTCCCGCGTAAGAATAGACAGTGACATTTTAAAACCGATACCCTCCTCGCTGGAGCGTGAGAAAAAAGAAATAAAAGTTGTAACAAGGAGCAAAAAATTAATTGAAAATAAAAAGAGCGAGCAATTGAATTATAGAAGGGCCCAGGGACAAGTAGATTCCCAGAAAATGATAACACACATACAACCGCGGACGTTAGAGACTGCACAACACCAAAGGAGCCTGTACACCTCCATATTTGGGTGTGCACGTCTTTTAACAATATTAAGAACCTAAATGTGTTGAAATTTATATTAAAGAATAGAAGTAGGTCTACATTTGAATTAAATAATATATTTTGCGCAATACTTGTAGTGAAGACCCTTCTTGCCAAGGCGAGATGCTGGAGAAGCTGCATAGTTTTCTTAAAGAAAGAAATATAAAGGAGCTAGCCCTTGAAGTTAATGAATTTGAATTTTGTTCCGGAACGTTAAATATGAATGCATTCAAGATAACTTATAATGACCGATGACAAGTAGACAGACTTTAGAAACCATAACATTACAATATGTTCCTTTTGTTTAATCGTACTGAGTTTTATGGATCGAAATGGACCGTGGAAAATGGATTAAAATATTTCTTTTCCGTAATTACAAATGTTTACACGGGGTGCGTTTTATGTTTCCCGTCGGGTTTTTTTAATAACTTTTAAATTAAATACAATTTTACTATAAATATTTTATATTGTATCGCTCAAGTTGCCGCCTCTGGCCGTGGCGCAAAGCTCTTTTAAGCACATTTTTCGATTTTCCAATTCATGTGAACGGCGTCGATGAGAGGGACCCGGACATTCAGCAAGACTCTGCGTGGCCGAATCAATCTATTCTAGAATACGTTGGCTTGATTGCGGCCCAATCTATGGTTTAGCACCCAGTTAATGCAGATTTTCAAAATCATTCACTACACGCTGAATGGTAGACTTGCTCTTTATCAACCACCCTCTACGACTGTCAAATGGCAAATATATCATTCATGCCGAAATGGTGGCCAAACTGAAGACGCTTTCAAAACACGTGAAGCCGTAAAGCGATGAGCCGAACCATTTTGTTTATTATAATGCAGTCCTATTTAAATTTAAGAAATATGCGCAAAAATTTAATAACTCGGAATATACCATTTATACACACACACACACACACGCGTGCGCTTAAACCGAAAGTCGGAATTCGGCATATAACGTGCGATGAGGAGGATATTCACTTTTGCAGACATGTGTGCGTAAATACATGGAAATGCGAACGCTCTGCATGCAATTCCATCTGTGTGTATAAGTAAATATATGGACTGCAAGGACTTTTGTTATAAGTGCACCAATAAAAGCAGGCAAAAGTTGTGGCAACTTTGCTGCGAACTGCCGAAAGTAATTAAATTTTGTGGCTATCGTCTCGAATTCCGTGCGCCGTGCTGCAAGCCCTGGCATTTGCCCAAACCCGGACTCATGCGCGTCTATATAGCCGTAGTCGACGCTGCACTGACCTTATTTAACGCCGTTGCGCACCAAGAATGGCCAGTTTACCACTGGCTACAAAAGGGCCATGTCGGAGTTTCATAAAGTTTTAAATAATGAAATTTCGTAATATACTTTTAGCTGTATACAGCTGAGCACAATCCTTTGTTCTAGCGACCGGAAAGTGGGAATTTTAAGCCATGCTGAATTAAATGTAGCACTATTGCGCCGACCGATTAGCACTTACTTACGGACATGTGTATGAAAATTAATTTAGCATCGATTGACCAGAGAATATTGATATCATCAGAGGAGGGACTTCGAATCGAGATTTCAAAACAAATCATTGAGACTGTTAAAATGCTTGCTCAGGTACCAATGTGGTCCAAGATTCGAGAAAGAAACAATTGTATGAGGACCAATTTTATAAAGTACCGAATCGGCAAAATTTTCGAGAATCTGCTCATGTCTTTTTATTGTATTTGAATTAAGCACATTGCCATTAAAACAGCTCAAGGGCCGTAAGAAAGCTTGTTTTTCTAATGGACATCTAATGGATTTCGTCAAAATATTTAATTTCAAGTTAATGATAAAAATTCAAAAGCACTAATGCAATATCTGATGAAATTCTTCTTTGTAATAAACGCTATCTATTCAATGAAATGTAATCTGGATTCAAAATTTAAAAGACATACCCGATTCCAAAAGTATTCACTAGTATTTACTATTGCACAAGTCGAATATCCGAGTCGGATAGTAGCGTATTCCTAATAAACCGGTTTGAATAAAAACCGTATAACCAAATAATAAACGGCTGTGACCAGCACATGACTTTTCGTGTGAGTATTTGAAGGCTTAAAAAAGCTTACCACACTCTTTTGCCTGAAATGAACTGCAGTCGGCTTAAAGGACCCAAGTGTAAATGCAAATGCACGTATATGCCTGTGTATATATGTATATAAGTACCTGCAAATAGATAAAGAAACAAGTAAGGAAGTATCAGTCGGGTTTCACCGACAGAGTAATACCCTACACCATGTTCCCAATTGGAGTGATAATTCACTGAAATTGTGGGTGCATTTGATTTACAACTTACATTGTGGGCGGACCACGCCCATTTTTGGCAGACTACAACATATACCTAATATGACTATATATGCCAAATATTGATGCTCTGACAGGTGTATAACAGATGTGATCGGCATATTTATTTTACTGCCCCCATGGTGGGCGGACCACGCCCATTTCTAGAGAATTCAAAGGTATTCCTATCAGGAACGAAGTAACCAAATCTGGACGGTCTGGTGTATATATTATGGAAGTTAAGAGGATTTTTCGTTTATCACCTATATAGTAGGCGGACCACGCCCATTTTCTTGTATGGTATCTAAAACCTATATATCAACTTACATATTACATCTTACATATTAAAAAAGCAAGAAACTTGAACGAAAGTGTTTTGGCTACCTTTCATCGCATTCTTCGGAACCTCTTAATGAATATATTTTTTCGAACTTACACGATCATTTGTAGAAATTGTATACCTACAAATAAAATATTATATTTAACATCGACTTTTTTAATATGAATAAAATACAAAGTATTTTGGTGGTCCTGATACTATACAATTACAATAATAAGACAGTAAATCATGTGACTGACGATTTGTTGATTACTCTATTTTACATTAGCTATTAAGTATGGAAATGGAATAAATAGATCCCACAAATTTCACAATTGCCTAAAAAAATTCAAAATCCGAAAAAATTCCGATATCTCGATAGTTATTACAATACCGACTACGACAGACCGTTATTCTGTAATGTTATTTCTCAGTCCAGAAATCAAGGAATTTCGAAATTTTCGCAAGATTCGCCTGGAGATTACTGCTTCAATGAAACACGATGCAATCTTTCTTGTCCATCGTTGCTTTGGTTGGTCCCCACAGTTGTATAAAATATGCTGACAATTTGCAAAAACCTTCTTTGGAAAATGCCCAACGTGGCGAAACTCATTTCAGGCAGGGAAGCAAGCGGAAAACAAAAAGGGGTAAGGAAATTGCGCATAAAGCATAAAAAGAGAGCAGCACAACCGGGGGAACCGAGGGCAGCATGAAATACCAATATTGAGCATTCGCATTGGCACACACACACTGCAGGTGCAGCACTACCGCAGAAAGCTCTACACATACAAGCATATGCAAGCGGCTTGAGAGTGAATGTATGCAGGTGTGCTCCACAAAACGGAAAATATTTTATTCGGCCTCGGAGCGAATGTGTGCCAGGGCAAATATGCGTGCACGCATAATTTATCTGCGCTATAGCCGGAGCGCGTTATCCTGGCGCCTGTGTGCTAATTTTTTCTCTGCTGCAAGTTCTGCGTGCAATGTTCGTTTTTGAAGCCTGCTTTTTCTCACTCTCGCTTTTGCTTTTCCTTGGAGAGAATATTGCCATCCACTGTATTTGTTATTATAACCCTAACGAAAATGGCAAACCTCTAGCTAACTTTTATGACCTAACTATAAGCTAACTCCAATGTAGTGCAGAACTTCCCCAAAATCAAAGCGATCTGTTTGTTTTCTTTCTTTTTATAAGCTTTATATTAACTTCACATCCGGTATGTGGGTATGTGGGTCCTCAAATCTAGTAATCAATTTTTCACCCACTTCCCGACTACTTAGAGATCTGAAACTTTGCATACATGCGTAAACACAGTGACAATACATGTATCAGTAAATTGTATGGGCGTAGGATAAGGGGCGTGGCACTTTTTTATCAACTGCAGATTTGTGTCTAACTTTAGAACTGCACATCACACATCAATGAAACTCGGTAGAAACTTACTACATATCCATATCCTTCTACTGAGAAAATAAGGCGGGCACTGGATAAGGGGGCGTGGCACCCCCCATACAAACAAAATTTTTGATCTCGATTAGCTTTGGAACTAAAGGTCGTGCAGCATTGAAATTTCGTATGCAGTCGCCTCTTGGATGTGTTGTCCCACTGGTAAAATTTTATGGGCGTAGGATAAGGGGCGTGGCACTTTTTATCAACTCCAGATTTGTGTATAACTTTAGAACTAAAAATCACACATCAATGAAACTCGGTAGGAACTTACTACATATCCATATCCTTCTACTGAGAAAATAAGGGGGACTGGATAAGGGGGCGTGGCACCCCCCATACAAACAAAATTTTTGATCTCGATTAGCTTTGGAACTAAAGGTCGTGCAGTATTGAAATTTCGTATGCAGTCGCCTCTTGGATGTGTTGTCCCACTGGTAAAATTTTATGGGCGTAGGATAAGGGGGCGTGGCACCCCCCATACAAACAAAATTTTTGATCTCGATTAGCTTTGGAACTAAAGGTCGTGCAGCATTGAAATTTCGTATGCAGTCGCCTCTTGGATGTGTCGTCCCACTGGTAAAATTTTATGGGCGTAGGATAAGGGGCGTGTGTATAACCTTAGAACTACAAATCACACATCAATGAAACTCGGTAGGAACTTACTACATATCCATATCCTTCTACTGAGAAAATAAGGCGGGCACTGGATAAGGGGGCGTGGCACCGCCCATACAAACAAAATCGTTTATATAGAATAGCTTTGGAACTAAAGGTCGTGCAGCATTGAAATTTCGTATGCAGTCGCCTCTTGGATGTGTCGTTCCACTGGAAAAATTTATGGGCGTAGGACAAGGGGCGTGGCACTTTTCAAGCAACTACACACTTGGGCTTCAGTTTATAATTATAGGTACACCACACATCAATGAAAAACGATAGGAACTTACTTGCCGCGCCCTGCTGGCAAAATAGCAACAACTCACCGCGTCACAAATATGCCACGAATATTAGGGTCGATCACAGCCGTATTATTTGTTAAATTGAGGATATGACGATAGGAGACACTGTGAATACCCTAAATATTGTGTACTGCTCTGCAAGTTTTAAATTCTTTTTGTGAAAAATTTCAGAGCTCTAAAATTGAATTTATGGAAGACTAAAAAGTAGAAAATAAAATTATATAAAAAAAAACTTTTTAAAAATAAGCTTTAATTTATTTAATGTACTAAAAAGTAGAAAATAAATGGTTTTTAAGTCACCTGTATCTTACTATCAATAAAAGCTTGTGCGCTCAATATCCATATTCAAAATATCTTTCATTACTAGAATCTATTTGCAAAAAATTATTTAAATAAAATATTGTGGTAACTGTTTGACAAATATTGAACACATGAGCGCCCCAAGCTTTTATGGATAGTAAGATACAGGTGACTTAAAAACCATTTATTTTCTACTTTTTAGTACATTAAATAAATTAAAGCTTATTTTTAAAAAGTTTTTTTTTATATAATTTTATTATAAGCTTTATATTAACTTCACTTTCCGCGGTATGTATGTGGGTCGTCAAACCTAGTAATCAATTTTTCACCCACTTCCCGACTACTTAGAGATCTGAAACTTTGCAAACATGCGTAAACACAGTGACAATACATGAATCAATAAATTGTATGGGCGTAGGATAAGGGGCGTGGCACTTTTTTATAAACTCCAGATTTGTGTCTAACTTTAGAACTGCACATCACACATCAATGAAACTCGGTAGGAACTTACTACATATCCATATCCTTCTACTGAGAAAATAAGGCGGGCACTGGATAAGGGGGCGTGGCACCCCCTATAGAAACAAAATTTTTGATCTCGATTAGCTTTGGAACTAAAGGTCGTGCAGCATTGAAATTTCGTTTGCAGTCTCCTCTTGGATGTGTCGTCCCACTGGTAAAATTTTATGGGCGTAGGACAAGGGGCGTGGCACTTTTCAAGCAACTACACACTTGGGCTTCAGTTTATAATTATAGGTACACCACACATCAATGAAACATGATAGGAACTTACTCGCCGCGCCTTGCACGCAAAATAGCAACAACTCACCGCGCCAAAGCAACGGGGGTTTTGCGCATGTGCCGAGCTCGCCGCGCCTTGTAAGCAAAACAACAACAACTCATCGCGCCACAAATATGCCACGAATATTAGGGTCGATCACAGCCGTATTATTTGTTAAATTGAGGATATGACGATAGGAGACACTGTGAATACCCTAAATATTGTGTACTGCTCTGCAAGTTTTAAATTCTTTTTGTGAAAAATTTCAGAGCTCTAAAATTTAATTTATGGAAGACTAAAAAGTAGAAAATAAAATTATGTGAAAAAAACTTTTTCAAAATAAGCTTTAATTTATTTAATGTACTAAAAAGTAGAAAATAAATTGTTTCCAAGTCACCTGTATCCGTTGTTTCCCTTTAACGGAACGGAACCCTAAAAAAATTACACTTCTTCTGCCGCGACCGAGTCGCTTCTGTGATATGTTAAATGTTAAGCAGGTGAGCCCATATGCTGTTTTAATGCATTCAACTAATTAAACATTAATATTAACCCGCACAGCATTGCCACAGCTCAAGAATGGAAAGAAAACACACCGGCAGACAGGATAATTTGACTCATAAAGCCTTTACATTCATTCATATTTACACACACGGAACAAATGTCAGCGTATTGGTAAGAAATATGCAAAAAGCTTAAATAATGCTTAAATGGTCGAGTGAAATGCAATGCCTGCTGAAATCGATTTGTGCTTAATCCAAAACTCGAACAAGCCCCTGACTAACCTCACTTTTAGTAGCGAAAATGCAACATTTATGGTTGCTTCTGTTTTTCCTGCTGGAGCGCGGTATTAAATGCTTTAAGTGCTGAATTACGCAGTATCAAGGCCTTGTTAATTAAACGCATATTCGCATATCGCACATATGCTGTAGTATGAGTAGGAAGCCTTGACGTAACATTCACGTTTCTGCCGATGAACGCGCCTCTACGAAAAATAAGGAGCTTAACCTTTTGCCATTGCAAAAAAGCAGTGAAGTGCGAGTCGGGCTCGCTCACTGAGGGTTCCGTACCAGAAATACCCTTTTTAGCCGTCGAATTTAGTTTCTCTTTGCCCGTCTGGCCACACAATTTTCGACATTTTGGCCTACATCTTCGAAACCAATTCACCTAAAAATATGAAAAAAAATTTTTGGAATCCACGAACGTAGCCCTTTCTAACGATACACCACAATATGTAAACAACAAAAATTTTTCGCTGAGGAAATTTTTGACTATGGTAATCTTAAATAAAAAATAATTTAAAAAAATAGAAAAACAAATTTGTCGAAAAAGGTTGCAGTTTTCAAGTAATATATGACTAAAGACCTACTAACTCTGATTTTATAAAAATTTTAGCTTAAGAAATGTAGAAAGGCAATTGTCATTTTTTCGACATTTTGTTCTATATCGTCGAAACCACTTCACCGAAAATTATAAAAAAAAATATGTTTGGAATCCATGGACGTAGCCCTTTCTAATGATATCCCACTCGATATAAACAACAAAAATTTTTTTTGAGGGGGTCATCTTAAATTAAAAAAAAAATTTAAAAATCGAAAAAAGCTGCACGCTTACGGTAATGCGTCATAAAATACCTAGTAACTCCGATTTTATCAAAATTTTAGCTTGGGAAATGTGCACAGCGTGATGGATCATGTGGGGACAAGTCTGTTTTTTTAACTATATCTTTCTAACCCGTTTACAGAAAATAAAAATAAAATACATTTTATAATCTATGGACGTAGCCCTTTCTAACGATACCCCACACGAAACGTTTTAAATATATTTTTATTCACGACCTAACATCGTGCCAAATTTCAGGTTTCTACGATTTAAAAAAGGTCGTTTTATATACACACTCCCAAAACAAAAGTGACCTTATAAGTGTTCCCGTTTTTCCCTTTTAGGGGAACGGAACCCTAAAAGGAATAAAAATTTTTTTGAGAAAGCAAATTTCTTATTTTTCAATAAATAAGTGCTGGAAGAAAATCAATGTAATTACACCAAAAAAAATTTCGTCCAACTACAAAACGTTTCAGTAACTTAACATTAAAACTGGTTGAGATCTCCATTTAAAAAAAAAATAAATAAATAATTGGCGCAACAACCCGCGAGGCTTCGGCCCAGCTTTCTCGCATTAATTTTCTCATGCCAAATTGTTCAAAAAACCGTAAGAAGTGCTAAGATTTTGTATGTATTCACATTTCTTGAGTTTTGATTGATTTCTATAAAATTAGTCTTTTGCTATAGCTTGCCAAATTCGACGAATATTTCCATTTTAGGCCTAGTTGAAGCTGAGACCAAAGCAGCTAAATGAAAACTGACTTTCAGCGACTCAAAATTTACTAGCATACAAAACTATAACGAAATCAAAGCACTATTTCTAACTTGGTCCCCGATCTAATCTTTTTGCCTGCCTTGACACGATCTTTTATTTACTTATTCTACCTTTGTAAAGAAACCGAATATCAAAAACCTTTTTAGGAAAATATTCAACAAAATGTTCTTCGATTTTGTTAAGGATTCAGGGGGAACCCGCTTTAAGCGCGACGGTCTGCCCTAAATAGGAAAGCATTTAGAATTTTCCTACTGGGTACAGATACATTCGTATGTGTATATGTAATTCCGTCTGCGTGCCTGTGTGTGTTCCGATGCTGTGTCATGAGTGTTGCAAGTGTTGTTGCTGCAGTCATGTTAGTCTTTCTGTTTGTTTTGCTATTAAGTATTATCTCTTCCGTATACATGCACGCAAGTCAACATTTGTATGTGTATGTGCCTGTGCACACAAGCACACACACATTCAGCCTTGTTTCGGTTGCCTTTCCGCATTATTGCTAAACTTGTTAACCCATTTTAAGTGGTGCCAATATTGCTTATAACTGCCGCAATAAAAGCGCGAAAGCGAAAATGGCGATTTAGAAGGCCAAGCACATGAAGTTGGATCCGCTGAACAGCAGCGCGGCATGATGAATATTTATTTATGCCTGAAATTCGAGCGCACATTCACGCGCTAAATCGGCCATTGCATACGTCGAGGGTTCGGCGGCAGCACAAGCTTGCCGGAATCGCGGGGGGATATGCGCTGAAATACGAGCTTTTTATTTTGTCTGAGTTTTAAGAATCATTGAGTTTGAAATTGAAACTTGAGTACATCAAATGTCTGCAATCGATATTTAAAGTGGATATTATAAATAGTGTTTATATTTTTGGCGTATCACTGCAAATTTACAAAAGTAAGGGAACAAAAGGAACTCAGCTTTCTTGCGGGGTTTCTAAACTAATGAAATGTATATTTATAAATTTGTTATACTCTGATCAAAATATTTTATATACATAAGTAGCAGAAATCTTCTTTTGGCACGCGGTCTTCGTTAAACTACCTACAACATAAATACAACTTTTATTGAAACTTTTATTATAAGGCTTGTAGGTTCTCCGCCCTCTCGCTTTGCAGACTTAAATAATGCATAATTGAAGCTATTTCCAAACGGAATACCACGAAGCGTTATGAAACTGAAGGGGAATTGCAACGGCGGACAAATGGAAAACTCAAATGAATAAAAGTAAAACTTAGCAAAACAAACTTTTGACATTCAACACGGAATGCAATGAACACTAACCAGTATAACAATGGCGAGGCACACCGGAAACCAACGAACAAGGAAGAAGTGGAACATAAAAAATTCAAGCAATGTTCATAATAAAATGTTTAAAAGAAACCAGCGCAAGGCGCTGTCTAAAGTGCAGCCAGACGCTGGCAACGAAACGGCAAAGTCGACATGGCTAACAGTGTATAGCAAACATGGTCAACAAGTACGCTCGGCAATTGTGGCATCACAAGCACAATTGCAGCAAATGCAGGGTAATTTAGAGAAAGGGTTTCGATTTGAAGAAAGTAAAGGATAGCAAGCAAAGACGGTATCTTACGAGTTCAACTTCAAGGCGGGCATTGGACAGAGCGAGGCACAGAGCTTGCCAACAAATGGACAGACTCGAAGACAATCAAAGTGCGCGCAGGACGAGGGGCACAAAAATCATGACGTGACTGTCAACGCGCGCTTGACTTCGGCTCGTACAGCAGGAATAGAATTTTGCGAGGAGCTAGTGCGGTGCGAGAATTCATGGTAACGAACGAGCAGAAAAGCTTTTCATAGGCTACTACTATTTAAGGATATTGCCAACGGAAATTGTTGCACGTGAAATAGTGTTCCTTTGATGTTAATTTGTTGTTATGTTGGCATTTGGAAAATGTTGTAGCAGATGCGCAAATGTATGACATGTTGTTGCTGTTACTGTTACATTATGCATTGGCATTGTACGGCAGGAAATGTTGACTGTAGAGTGGAGACGAGCATGAAAAGGATCTCGGTCAAAGCCCCATTTACTTGCTTAAGAACAATTATACAGATTGATTTTTTGTATCTTCAGACATCAAAGTATACATACATACATATATCAACACAAATTTAGAAATGCAATATTTCAATTTCATAGGGACAATAGATTAATTAATTAATTTATTGGCACAACAGCCCGTGTGGGCTTAGGCCTAGCTTTCTCTCATTAACTTGTGTGTGCTTGTCATATTTTTCACAAACCAAAGGGACCTACATTAACCGAATCCGAACGGGTAGAGAAGCTTTTCATGGCAAAGATTATTCTCGGAGAATTGCCAATTCATCTCGAGAAGTGGCGCCGCGCAAGAAGCAAGAAGCAAGAAGCAAGAACAAATTCTCTTTGTATTAGGACCATGTGCCCGGGCCGCGGACTGAGATTTTAACCCAGGTTTCCCGCATCAGCGACCAAGTTACTTAATCCACTGAGCTACCGCGGCGCAATAGAGTGATTCTAAAATTAGGTAGAGTATGTTTAATTTGGAAACTTGTAACAGTAAAAGCCGATAATTTTGTTTACGTTAGGAGTGGATGCGAGAGGATGTGAGATATCGCTGGTTCGATCCTCAGCAGACTCATAACTTCTATCGCGCAAAGAATTAGCGACTCTCCGGGAGTATACTTTACCATGAAAAAAAGCTACTCAACCCTGCTTGGACAGGGCTGTAGAATAAATTTGGAGGTCCCGATAACTTGTGCCAAAATAGAACGAGCATAGATAAGCTAAAGCGAGAAAGCGTTAGAGTTCTAAGCCTCGATTAGACGATGTCGCGCCGAATATATGTATGATATACATACATATGCATGTGTAAACATCCTTAAGCGAATTAAACTAAATGCAATTTTTATAAACGTTCTCTATTGTTTCGCTGTTTGGATTTGATCTCATGAGAACGAAATCCCATAAAAGATACTTATCCAATATGACACCGAATTTCAGCTAAGAATAGGAAACAATCGATGGTCAGGAACTTCTTGCCGCTTATCCACGTCTCTCCGCCATGCAATTCTCTGCTGCACACGTAAGAAAACGCATTCTCAGGCAGAAACACTAAAAGTGCAAACGCAACGTAACGGCAGCTATTTGCATAACTGTCAATATTGTGCGACAGAGCAAACTCGGCTGAGTGCAGAGCAAGGCACTCACCCGCGCACGAACGCTCCATTTACCCGAGTAATTTCAGACAACAAACCGCGCGGAGCATACAACAAAAGACTGCAGCACAGCTGCCAGCAACGAGTTGCTTATACGCCCCTAGCTTAATAAAACCAAGCCAGTATCTGAAGTAGCAAGGCTTCAATGACAGCAGGCACCGGTAGTGCCAATAATTTATGCAAGATGACAACACGGCTTTCAGGGTGCAGTGCACAGTGCAATGAGTGCGGTCAAAGCAAAGAAACAATTTAAAAAAATTTTGTATGATAAATTTGTAAAAATACTCGAACTAAATGATTTCAGTGAGCTATTCTAAGCATCGCGAAATTTCGTTTCCAAATTTTTTTTATATTTCGTATGAAAAAATAAATTTTTTAATAAATTTATTCACCGATGTTTACAATAGGCGGCTATTACTATGGTAGTTATCGTAAGCTTTTGAAGTAGACAGTGTATCTCGTGTCTACTTTTCCAAATTGCGTTGTTCGACGAATTAAGATTAATAATTTATTTGGGTCAGAAGAATCTTTTTATTATTGGAAAAATCACGATTTCCACAAAATTTCATACTTGTACTTTTTCAATTCAAATATGCTGTATTCCAAATTGTGAGGAAATCGAAAAACGTTTTCTTACTGTTTTTTGGCCGGCAGTGCCAATAATTCCTGCAAAGTGGCAACATGGCTTGCACAGTGTTGTATTTTGTCGAACACTCCAGAAGCAAGCCCGCAGCTGTGCTGTGTTGCTGGCGTTTTATTTGCTGAATTGCGAGAAATGTCACTTCATTAGTGAAGAGCATCAGAAAGTTTATTTTTCTTTATTTGCGTGTTACTCTTCACTCCCTCGTTCGGATATGTTCGTCCTTCCTATACTGCTGCTGTAGTGTTAAATAACTGCAAAAAATTGTCATTTAGTATTTACAATCCCTTATAAACATTTTTGGGATGGTCATATTTGTTAGATATTTGAGTTTATATTAAAAAGCCATTCACTCAAACTCCATTCCTCTCGAACTCCACCTATCACTCTTTCCCATTATTAGATCTTTACCACCAGTGTTACCATTTTTAAGCAAAATTTAGATTTGTTTTGTGCTATTAAGCAACTACATTTTTATTACATTAAATGTATATAGGTATGTATATAAATAGCTATCTTTACTAAGCCAATCCTACATGTCCCTAAAAAGCAATAGCAACTCTTGGGTTCCTCTTCTTAATTGGTAAGAAACAACCCGTTCTCGGGCTACGACCAAACGTTGGGCTTCTCTGCAGGCGCTCCTGCTACGCGCCCGCCTTTTCTAGTTGGAAATGTAAATGTTGCCAGTGCCTCCTGTACTTGGCCTTTCCATCGGAAGCACGGCTCCCGAGCCGTCTCCGTCCTCCAATTGCCGCTTCAAATAAATTCTTCGCAGAGATCTTTCGCTCATACGCACGGCATGAACTAGCCGCTGAAGCTCCAAGATGGTAATGCGGTAGACTAAGTCAATGTCGCCTTAGAGCTCGTACAGTTAGATTAGCGTGGGATTTTTTTAGGCGACAGAGGGACTTCTTAATTGCTTACCAAGTCCGCAGCAGCACCTATTGCTTAGAGTGACTCCACTTTATCTCAAAGCTGGCATTGTTTTCGGTGGTAATGGCGTTGGCAATATATATGAACTCCTTAAAACCATATACATACTTGATGTTGCCCTCATTGACTGGCAGACCCACTTTGGCTGATTCTCTTTAGATAGCGGAGAAGGCAGCGGTAACATCTCGCTTAGTTAACTCTTCAAAGTTGCATAAGCGAGCTGCTGAATAGTTGGGAATACTTCAGAGCAAAGAACATCAAGCAAAACTAATCGATGTCTTTACATGTTCCAATATAATTTGAGATTAACCCCAGTTTTTAGAATAATTCTTAGTTTGTTAGAATTAATTGGTTTGGTCAAGAATCAAAAGTGGCATCCTTGACTTGAGAGATCGATTCTGAATTCAGAGAATTATCTCCTCCAAATATTGAGCACTATAAAACATCCAGCACTAGATACTACCGTAGCTACTGTAGTACCAGTCCCTGCCAATCATGCTAATTTTTTCACTTTTCTTCTCCAGTTGCTCAGATGTTTTCATTTTATTCGTTCCTTCTTATGAAATGAGAAATATTCCCTTTAAAATTACATAAAGATTAAATTTATGTACCTAACTTTTGTTCCGCCGCGCCTAGTGTTCATGCTATGTCATTGTAATGTTGCGGCTATAGCGTTGTAGTGGTGTAAGCCTTGTTGAGCCAACACACCAAACACGGGGTAAAAATTGTCATTGTCATCATCGTTGTTCTGCTGAAGTCAGTTTGTGGTCGCTCAAATGGTTAAATTATTGCGCCTTCCCTTCGCTCACAGTTCGCTGTGTTCGTTCTGTGTTTCGCTTAACGGTATTTTGTTGTTGGCGCCGTTGCCACTTGGCTTGCTGTGGTTCGATTATTGTTGTATGTACCATTTTTCCCACTTCGTTGCCTTATATATTTAACTTCATATACTATATTCCCGCCCATCAACTCCCGAGCGCCACCTAAAGCTTGAGCACCACCTCGTTTCCACCGAGCCTAGGATCCTGCCGCTGCACGCTGCCCGTCTCGACGTCTCGACAGTCCCCTTCAATGTTGTACATTCTATTTGACAATTTCCCCACAATGTCTCTGATTCCCCCGCCTCCCTGCGCCTTTTCGTCATCAACTATTCTGCCAGCCAATGTCGACTCTGCTGGTTAGTTGGTTAGTCTGTTTGTTTGCTTGTATGTGTGTATGTGGGTCATTTTGAGCTTTTCAGCCATTTTTATCTGAAATGCTTTTGCTTTTACTCGATTTCTGCTGAGATTGTCATCGTCTTTTTGGCAGCACTTGCATGCGGTGGCTACACGTTGCTGTATCTCTATCTCTCCGCTTTGTTTGCAGCATTTCGCTTCGTGGTTTGTAGCTACAAATAAAAATTTATATGCACACTTAAGTTGGCTTGGCTTAAGTTTCAATGGAACCGTAAAGTGGACATTTTAAATTTAGAGCAACTTGTTAACGTCTGCGCAGGAAAATGATGATAGTTGCAGCGATTTCGTTAATTCAATGCGGATAAGTAAGGTTTGTTGTTTATGGACCTATATATTTCACGCTTTTTATTTGGGTGCGGATTGCTTATGAATATGACAGAGCATAATGATAACATTACCAAATGTCAACTTAGGCAACTCGATGGAAATTCTTACAAATATATTAGCCCAATTCATAATTTTGTGCAAAAAGTCTTACATTTTTGCAATTGCAAACCTTTGCTAAAATACAACACTTAAAACCCATAGTATATTTACTATGCGAACGCAATACTTAATTGCACATGGCTCTCAGAGCGAGAGAGAGAAAAAGAAGAAGAAGTACGAACCGAAATGTTTTAGATTTTATTAAAATAGGAAAAAGAAAGCATAAGAAAGAGCTCACATTGCAGCTTCTTCTATTAAAGAGTCCACTTATTGTTTTTTAAAGCTTCGTTCGACTTCGAATTTGTATAGAAGTCCAAATTCATGCAGAAAACAATTTTCTATTTGAGCAATCAGCTGTGAGTTTCGTGTTTTGCAAAAAGTGTTGCAAACTAAACCGAAAAAACCCCTCACAATTGATCGCAAATAGTTACTATTGCACAAATTTGCAATCTTAAATGCACAAGATTGTGAATTGGTCTATTGAAATGTGTATGAACTCCATATGCAAATATTTACTACAGTTGGAACAAGCAATAATATTGGAACTGTAATTCGAAAAATACCGAATACCGGCAAAGCAAACATTCATCTCCATTTTTTCTTGTATGTATTGAAAATAAATTAGTTATACTCAACTCCGTTTTTGAGTAGAGCCAACTCCGTTCGAAAGTAATTGAACGTTTTGAGGAAGTTGAAATTTACTCATATCTGTTACTGATTATCGTCAACTCCTCTCAGAGATGATTAGAATTTTAGAACTTTATGCGAGAAAGCTTGGCCTAAGCCTCGTTAGCGGGCTGGTAGCCAATTATTTTTTATTTTCTTAAATACTATAAATAACTGGTTTTAGCTTATATTCGTATATATTATAGTATTACTTATTTACGGGTTCACGCTAGAATGATTGAATTAAATCGGAGATTTAATTTGAAATTGGCAGCAATGTAATTTTTACACTGAAAAAATATTTTGTAACCAAGAAAATTGACAAACAAATTCTTAAAGCGGCTCTTTTCGATATTGGTTACACAAAAATAATACATTAAAAGTACCGACTTCCTATATATGTACATACATAACATCATTATATTAACCAAAAGATATACACTGTGGAGAAGTACATTTTACCCTTTAACAAATACTAGACAAAATACTCACGCAAATCTTAAGAAACGCTACTGAGGGTGTATCTGGCGTGGAACTTAATCGCTGCTGAAAGCGCAAACAAGCGAAACCACTTTGACAGCATAAAATTGCGTAATGCGGTCGGTAGTTAAATACAAATGAGCTCCAACCGAGCAAATGCCCCGGCAGCGCAGCTCAATGCCGTTAATGCGCTTGCAGAACAAAGCACAAGCTGGCCATAAATAACCAGCCAAATGTGAATGTTTCACAAAAAAAACAAAAAGTCACAAGGTACACTGACGAAATGGCATCGCCATGGCAGGACGGCGCAAGCGACGCATTTGGCTGGAAATAAATTAATGAAGGACACGAATACTTGTTGAGCAAATGAAAAAGTCGCACACACACATAGACGGCTATACACAGATGCACGCGTATAAGCACAGCTTGAGAGCTGTGGGTGCAAACTTTTTAAGCGGACCACGAGGTGGCGAGGAAGGGGCACAGCATGAGCCGCAAAAACGCGGATACGACGCTGCGAAACACTGTTAAGTTTACGATCTGTCAGCGCTGTCAGGCAGACGCGAGGGAACTGCTACGAGGAACCGGAATGCGGGTTGCTCGTGCGCCAGCGGAAGCGGGTTAACCTGGGTTCGTAGTTCATAATTCATGAAGCAGCTGTGCCTTCTGAACGCAGTCGCTTGTTGCACATCCCGTCACTGTTTAATTTATCATCGACGGAGATTTTGGTGGCTTTTTTGGCATTGCTTCGTATACTTTCTTTCGAACCCGTGAATAGGTTATGACTACCACCATAATAGAAATAGAAAAGGCGCAAAACACTGCGAGAATTTGATAGTACTTGCACGCTGCACACTTTTAGGCGTAAGAGCAAAAGCGCCATTCTGATATCCTGCACCACACATCCTACATTCCAAGTAATTGTGGGAAGCATTAAAATCGACACTAGAGCAAATTTAAAAGGATGTGTACACACATGCACGCACTCTAGCTGGCAAACGTATTCGGGAAGCAGCTGGCTAACTGGCGCATATGTTTCCGCTCGGCGGTCTTTGAAAGCAGCCCACCGCGAACTTTCAGTATATCTTTCTTTTCCTTTTCGTTTGTGGAAAAGCGTGTGAGACGGCAAGTCTGCGCAATCCTAAAATGGGCTGCTGCTGACCTATGTTGCTGTCATTATTGCGCCTGTTAAGGACAGCCGCTTGCTTTATTATTCCTTTTCCCATCGGAGTGGCTTAAATATTCCTTGCGTTGCAGCAACAGAGCACGAAACAGACAAGTAGCAGGCTGCTGGCTCGCAAAATAGAGCCGTTGTAATGCGACAGCATTTGGGAAACACTGCGGTACTATTTACACATTTATTTGAGTAAATACTTTAAATACTTTCTCAACGATTTCTATTTATGTTGTGTAAATCCTGCGCAGAAATTAATAAAGTCGTCAACGTGGGAATGTCCCGTAGAAAATTCAAACACATTTACACTTAAGACTCAAATTTTTCTCTGCCGGATGCGATTTTGCGCATGGAAATTTAAGTTTGAAAAATGTACAGCCATTGAGCGAAAGCCACTCTAATATGTTTCAAATCAAAACAAAAAAAAACACAAAGAGAAAAATACTTCACAGCGGTAGGCAAACTGATTTCGTCCTTGACGCGCCTTTGGCGTAATGACAAATCGAAGTGATGTCTAGAGCAACGGGTGAAGAGTATAGACGTTATACAAGAAATCTCTTTTCTCTTTGCGAATTTTCATGACTTTCCTTTTTATTCTCTTCTGCATATTTGGCTTTTATGCCACATTTTGCAACTCATTAAAAGTAATTCGTTGACTTTTGTTTACGTTTTGCACTTCCTTCACTGGACTGCGCAGAATTTCTTTAAAATTCAAAACGAAGCAGCGGAAAAAATACAAGAGTAGCGCAACAAACAAAAACAATTGCGGAAATGTCCAAGTGGTGATTACACTGCGCGGACGACGAACATGCAGCCTGGAAGTGTTAAAATGTGGCATTTATGGTTTCCTTTTGCAGACGGAGCCCTGCCTCCAGCTCGGTATACACCACGTACAATTTCTCGCACCTCAGCAGGAATGCAACGTGAAATGTTGAATCCTGTTCATTAAAGCAAAAAATTTTACGATTTCCCTCCATACATTAAGACTGAATAAGGTGAAGGGAATGCAGGTGGTGAGAGGAAGCCATTACTTTGTGGCGGTTTGCATTTAAAGTCCGCGCGCGCAGTACAACAGAATCCACAATTTAACAGGACAGAATATAAAACAAAATTTGAAAGGTGGAACTCTGAAGCGCTTAAAGGGGAAACTATTGTTTCTAGCTAAAGCTGTATATCGCTATAATATGTAATCTCATCTCATCTCATCTGGAAATACGAGTAAAATATGTGCTTGAAAAAATTTCAACAAATTTATGTTTGATAATTATTTATGCATAGAATATAATTTTCCTTGCAAAGAGGATGCTCCATAAACGTACATCGCTAGAGTTTATCTGCATGTGTTATTGCGAAGGCTTGAGGTTGGCATTTAAAAAAAAGTCAATTAAGTTAATTTTCAAAGTTTAAAAATATTTACTTGCTTTGCAGACAATATTCTGCGCAAGCAGAAGCTTTGCAGTGCCGCAGTCGGTGCATCCGGAAATCGCACACACACACTCGCAACAGAGATTTACTATATGCGTCGCCCTGCTGCCATTGAAATACAGGACTTTAACAGAACGGTTGTGGATAGTTCGGGTTGGCAGGCACGTCACGTTTTAACTAAAATGACAAATGACATCCGCTTCCGCCGCAGACCGCATGTGACTGACTGACTGACAGATGAAGCCCACACAAAAACTCATGCTACGCACACACACTGACATGCATATTTCACTATGTTTAATTTCATTTCGCAGAGATTTAGCGCTCTCCATACATTTAGGGCGTGTTTGACACCCGCAACCCGCAACCCGTACACCTCACGTCAGCGTTCCAGTTACCACACCCCCACGTCACACACAGCTGCACAGCCACTTGACCTAACACTTGACCAATACACACAAACAGGCCGGCTTTGCTGCGCAGTTAGTTAAGTCGCCTACTTTTAGGCGTTGGTTACTCATAAATATTCCCATTACAATTTTGAACCAGAAATTTTGCGACGCAATGCGCACATTTTCACATACTCCCACGCATACACATACACGCAGCCACTGCCGCCCGTTTTTGGCCTGTCAACACGTTGCAATGCTTTGGTGAGCTCGTTCGCTCACTTGGTCAGCGACCCTTAAGTTATGCAAACATTTTTGGTACAATATTATTTTTATTTCCATTGCATTATTGGTTGGGTGGAGTCGACACAGCCGCTACGGCTACGGCTGTCCGCGTCAGCAACCGCGCCCTCCCCGTCCGTTCGTAGGTCCGCCCTTGCTGCCACCGCTCAATTTTTAAAAGTAATTTGCCATAATGGCTCGTTATGGGGGAATTTCATTTAACCGCTCGCTAATGACTTCGAAGGCGAGCCGGAAGTGGGTGGAGGGCGTTACAAGTGCGCGCAACTGTAACGGAAAGGGTTTTTGAACTTGTAAGCATGGCAAAGGAAATGAAGTCATTTTGCCGAAGCTAAGTTCGTTGAGGTGTGGCGTGTGGACGGCTGTGGAATGGGTTGGAGAAGCCATGATGTGGTGCAATTTACCGGAGCAAAAGAGTAATGCAAATTTATTAGAGTGGAATAAGGCAAATATTTAGCGATTTAGTTAACCCGGTCAAAGTACATGTAAGTTTTACTTCACTAATATATTAATATCCAAGTATATCGAAGTGGAACTTGATCGCCTGGTAGCTGAGTTGATGATATAATATGAAGGAATTCCTACGCCACTACAGCTGGTCGTCAGAGACCGACGCACAGTGTGACGACACACGAAAGAGTCCCGTCCGGACAACAGACCTCACCACCACCTCCCTATGGACGCAAGACGCAACCCATGGAAGCAGCACGCTTCCTGGGTTCAGGACTGACAGACGACAGTGACAACTCAGACGACCTTTAAAAAACACTTTGATTCGGAATAATAAACACATACAATCTTTTGGACATCGAGTACTGTTGCTACAACAGCAACAACAACAACACACGAAAGTACAACTCGCGCGCAAAAGGGAAGTTTGAATTGCAATTTCTAGCTGACGCCGCGCTGGCTCAGCTGATGCGAGGAGGCCTGGGCTCGAGACCGGTCTCAGACAATCTTATAAGAAAGAATAATTTATTTTTTAAATTGTTTCTTTGCGTGGCGCCACTTCTCGCGATGAATTGACAATTCTCCGGAATTATACAGTTATTTGTAGGTCCCGTCAATTTGTCCAAAATATAACAAGCGCACAGAAATTAATGGGAGAAAGGTATGCCTAAGCCCACACGGGCTGTTGCGCCAATCAATTATTATTATTAATTAACTATTATTATTAGAAGGCGCACGCATATCAGAAGCGCCTGAAGAGAAACCTTACGCCAGGTCCTAGCCCGGTAACGGAATTTTCTGTACAACTAAATAAGCAAGTAAAGAACTTTGACATATGCCATCTCATTTCCAAATGTTTACAAATATTACTCTTCTTGTGTTTCAGTGTAATTTGATTCGCGATAAAGTGGAAAGTAGTAATTGTTAAATAAAGTTCTCTGTTTACAAAACTATTGTACATATGTATTTAATTATAGGCACAAAAAACATTTGCCTAATCGTATCATTTGATTGCCGCCAGTCCCTTGAGACGACTTGCATATGCATGCCCCGGAGCTGAAGCATTCGCTGCTGCATTTTAATTACGCTTAATATTTTCACAATTACTACACAAGTAAATGTGGTTTGTTTGTGTTTTGTATGTTTGTGAAATTAATGAAATGTTATTTAATATTACGCATTTTTCTGACAAAGTTGCAGAATGCCGCCCTTAAATTGCATGAATTATTCCATGAGCCGTTGAGGCATTAAAAATTAATAGATAGCGTGTTTTATACAAAAAAGACCGTGTGGCTTTTCTTCATAAATAGAAGAAGTGAAATCGAGGATATCGAAATAATGTTGTATTACAAACGGTTTCGTTCTTAGCCAGAGATGTTTAGAGCTCCGTTGACAACTTTGGATTCAACTTAAAACAAGTAATGAAGCATCAGTCGGGTTTCACCGACATAGTAATACCCTACACCAAGTTACCGCGTGGTTGCTAATTCACAGAAGAAATGAAATTGTGGGTGTTTTAAATATACCGCCTACATAGTGGGCGGACCACACCCATTTTTACAAACTAAAATATATCCCAAATATTAATGCTCTGACAGGTGTACAACAGAAATTATACGTATATTTAATTTACCACTCCCATGATAGGTGGACCACGTCCATTTCTGGAGTTATTAAAGGCATTCTTACCAGCAATCGCCGTATTATGTCTCAGATTCTCCCGGGCGCGCTACCAGAGAGATGCTTAACAGATGCAACAGTTTTCTGGTATCGAGAGGCGCCTTGACAACAAACTTTTATATAAAAAAATTTTATTGACGCTTTATACATATATGTATTGCTTAACAACATGTAAAAAGCCCAAATTGTTTTGATATTTTGTTACAGAGGAAATTACTGAACCTAATGAAATTTCTTTAGCGCGCTCAGGATGTTTTCCTCCAAACTACTGTTATTTCTTCAGTTTATTTATAAGATGTGATCTGATGATTCAGTTGAGTAAGATGCTGTCAATTATTACATTGAATTGCTTTCATATCAATAGCTATAATTTTTTCTATGCAATCGTAAAGTTAATTGGTTTCTATGCAGATAATAAAAGCGATTATTTGTTTAATATCGGTTGTTCGATTTGGTCGTCTTTCGATAGTATTTTTTAGATAAAGCTTAACTGTCTGCGTCATTACGGCAGCAATCAAAGCAAAAGTAGAAACTTTAAACAATATAATGCTTAATGCATGTGCAAAATGGCATAATTAATGCCAGCTGCCATAAATATTGCTGGCACGTAAGCGCGACATTATAATTGCATAATTTACCATCAAACTTAATTGCTGCGGCCATATTCGCGCAAGCGGAATGTTAGAAGCAAACAACAATTTGAAGCGTATTAAAAACAAGTTAAAACACAATTTGCCCACTAATTTCGCATAATATTTAATGAGGTTAGATCGAAAATACGCAAAATATACGAAACAAACACAGCGGCAAATGCGAAAACGATTTCTGGGAGCGCTGCCATAAAATGGGTGGAATGGGCTCACAGTGCGGGGAAACTGTGGGAAACTGCGCTGAAAGTAATCATTTGCATAGCGAAAAAAAACAATACATGTATTAATATTTCGCAAGTGCTTTCTCCGTATTAAGCCCAGAATCGCTTGCCGGTAGCACAAATTGCATGTGATCATCAACAACGTGTGCAAATATTAAAATAGTATGAACAAAGTTAATAAAAATAATATAACTCTGAATGCGAATTCAAATGAATTTAGTTTAATTACTCGCTCGTATACGCGATATTCGAATGTATGATAATTTGATGGAGTCGTTTTATTACAATTTTGCTACCAAATCGCTCGCACTGGCAAAGGCATTCAACAACTTTTTGACATGCAAAGCCACAAATATTTTATTTTCAACAACTCAGCAAAGTTGGAAATGTTCATTGGTCACGCTGTTCCGATTTCCGCTTTCCGCGTGTTTGCGGTCTACGTATTCAATTGAATGCGCAACGCTCCACACAAAAAACACATCAAAAATTATTTATTTCCCGTTTTAATTGCAAATGTTTGAAATTCTCGATTTTTTTATGCAACAATTTTTTACAGCAGTAGTAACGGAAATGCGCAATTTGCTATTATCAATATAGCGGTAAAAACAAGATATAAATGGCTGCAATAGGCTAATGAAAGCGCCGAGTAGTAGAGCAGAGTATGCACGAATTGTTCATTTGAAAAATCGGAAAATGCCACTCGAAATTTATATTTGAAAACTTTCCGCTAGGATACACGTGGTCTACTTAAAGCAACAACAACAACAATATAGACACGAGCTCAGCCGATAGATTGCAAGGCGCATCTCAACCGACCCACTGTAGAACCGAACCAAACAAAGTTTTGGCGTGGTTGCATCCAACAGTTTTAATAGAAAAACCAAATTTAAATGAGATTGGTATATTTGGAAATGTTCCTTTCCAGCTTTCACAGCGAGCTGTATGTATGAAATAAGTTGTGGTACTATAAGCACATTGAAGTGCTCCTACTCGCACTGTACTAAAGCATGCACAATAAGCTCAAGGTTACGAGACTTCGTTGTAAAGGAAACGTACAGCAACCTAAATAAAAATACGCCGAAAAGAGCCTCCGCTTTAGTCCGCATGAAGACCCATCGAAAAGCGCAATTACAGGTATAAATCAAATTAATCTAATTATATAAATTGCAGACCGTAATGCTCGCACACTTCACTCGCACACTTCACTCGCACTGTGTAGAAAGCCGCCAGATATACTCCACTGTTCTTTGCGCTGCGAAGAAATTTTATTCAGTAATCGTACCCTGATTCCTTCAAACTGTATCTGCAAGTGTTTAAGTGCAAGTGCTGAAATACGCCAGGAGCTGAACAACAATGTATGCACACTTTTAGCATACAAGAGTGTCTTTAGCATACAAAGAGTGCAAGAGACAGTGCATTAAATAATGCGCAACCAATTGTGCGCACTTTTGTGTGTTGAGTGCAAAAATCAAAGCACAACACCGTGCTTTTTCATACCTTGGTGCAATAACATCAACACGATGCGGTTGACGTAAAAGAGGGGACATAGAGAAAGTGCAAATCTACCAGTATAGGCCACAGCGCTCCGTAGTTTTATTGTAAGCTTCTTTGCCTACCAAGATATGACTTCAGAGTTCGAGAGCTGGGGTCTATAGCTTTAAAAATATCTCTACTTCGACTAATTAGTTATTAAAAATTATTAAAATTCACAATAAACAGTTACTAATGGAAAACCGACTAAGGGCCAGTTTCACAGTGGATGTTTAAATCTAATTTGCGAATTGAGTTTAAATCTAGTTTAACTTTTCTTGAGTTTCACAGTGCATTTATTTAAATACGGAATAATGAATGGCAACTTCGAATATTTGACAATTGAAGGTTGACACAACTTGCCAAAAACATATGTTCAATTGTTCAATTATGGAGGCAGCGCGAGCTAAAAAATTTTCGTCGGCTGAAAGAAGTGAATTATTGGATATTGTGCAAAGAATCCACAGTTTATATTATTTATAATACTACGGGATCATTTATATGTGCTATACCATGCAGTTTTATGTTTAATTTTATCTCTTATAAGTTGCAATATTGTCGACGCAGCTTGCTTGCACATCCGAAATCAGCTGTTTATTTGTTTTCGATTGCAACTCTGTGCCGTACTTAAATATCCACAGTCGGCTATTTAAATCGTATTTAACTTCCAACTGTGAAACTGAAATTCCCTATTTAAACTGCAATCAGAGTTTAAATATCCACTGTGAAACTGGCCCTAACTGTTGTTGCTATACACTTAAGTTCTGTGTTATAAACAGATATAGACGTATATTATCTTGTCTCTAGCAGTAAAGTCCCAATAAACTCTTCTAATAGTAAAACAAAAACTTTAATAATAATTACATTTAAAAAAATTGTTTGCCATGGCGAGTGTGAATATTTATATTTCTCACTCATTTGTCAATTTCGAATAAAAGCGCCGTGCTGGAAACGCTGTAGTAGCCTGTCTACGCACGACTAGACCGTGTGCGTGTCATATGACGAATATATCACAAGTTAATTAGTTAATTAATGCAAAGTGGAATATGAGTGAGTGTTAGCACATGTCAACGCCTTTTTTTCAAATGAAATTTAGCACCAACACGCCTTATTTTCACTTAAAGTTTTAATCTAGTTTTACAGCTATTTAGCGCCGCCATCGCAGCGAAAGAAATACGTTTTAATCAGAATTGTTGTTTATTTGATATTGGCATTGCGTGTTCGAATATTATTATCGAGCGAAAGTATGTAACAACCGTCAATGCAATTTGGTTGTGACATCAATTTAATGTAGTGAACCGTGAAATATTTACGTAAGGAATCCAGGTGAGTGCAAGAATGTGTATCCCATTAAGGCAAGATTTTGAGGCACATAACATCAGCACCACTGCCTCAAACGACTTACCTGTAACAAAAATAACAGCAAAATTTAAATTTAGAAGGAATGTCGACCATTTTTTGCGAATAACATATATTAACACAAAAAAATTGGAAAACTTTAGTTCGAATGGCAACGCACATGCCATTATGCCGTGACCACATTGCGGACCGTGCATGTTATTGCTGAAGCAAGCATAATAAATCCACAATAACAATTTGTCCAGGCGCAGTGCAAAAACACGCAGCCGCAAACTGCTGCAGCAACCCCTCCACAACAACATAAGACAGCCCTTTTTTCTGGAGACTGCCGCATCTTTCCAATTCCTGAGGCAAACTGTGGCAAGACAAATACGGAAACCCTTTTCAGGCGTCCACAAGAAAGCGTACACTACTGCAAACACACTCGCTTATTGACTCATTTCGAAAATGAATGCCTACGGGATGGGTTCAAAACAATTTCGTATACTTTGCGGCATCTCATGAATTCGCATCCTTTTTTTTGGTCTCGTCTTAAAAGATGACCGTCTTGATTTAAAGCAACTTAGAGGTCAGTGCAACTTCTTCACTCTCGCTTCATCTTCCTTGGCTGCTCCTTCCTACGCTCTAACTTCCGCTTGTCTACGACAAAATTAAGTTGGGTCTGAATTATGTTGGCACTGCTTTGTTGCCCTTCATTCCTTTTGACTTATCTTAGTTTTCAACAAAAAGTTATTGCACGGGAAGGGAAGGGTAAGATTTTGAGTACAATGCGCATTAGAAAATCGTCTAATGCCATAAACTAAGCTAATACATATATGTATATTCTAGACAGACTTTGGCTACAATTTCAGTGCATTTATATAAGAAGAAAATCAAACGGGAGAGTGCGGTAGATAATTAGGAATAAAACATATTTTGACAGATTCTGCTGTAAGCCGCCTGTCTAGCGAATCGGAAATAAACTGCCATGTTCTACATTTGACTTTCGATCGAAATCGATTTAAGTACAAATTCAATTTCAATTGCGAATATGCACAATTTCGATGGATAATTGTGAGTCGTGTGATGCCATCTATTGTGAGATATCATGAATATTAACACGGGTTCAAACGCAACATACAAGATTATACCCAAAAGGTTTGAAATGAGCCCGATGGCACAGTGGTTCAGATATTGTGCGTGCGGTTCCTGGTGTCAGCGATCCCAGATCTAATCCCTGCCAGAATTTGTTTTGAAATGTTTTTTGTGCGGTCCCATCTATTTTTACGTACATGAAACTATCCGCGTTCATTCTTTATCATACATGCTTATCAAACTCGTCTGACTTCGGCTTATAAATGAGTTATAAGTGTCATTATATTGTGCTCAATATATAATGTGCACACACAAGTTAATACGAGAGGGATCCGCAAAAGCCTAGATTACACGGACTGAATTACCTATAAGCCTATTATATGTACATAAAATGGATGGTCAGGTGATGATCAAGGGCAAGACTGAGTTTGAATCCCCCGTAGAAGCACTAGCTTAACAAAGCCTATTAAAACTTATAGTCTCAAGATACAATATGTAAATATGCAAGGAACCGGTCTGCATTGCGAGGCATGTTTTAAGAGGCCGGAATCTGCCAACAGGTACATGGTTCACTTACGTAAGGAAGTGTTTTGAAGAGACTTAGCAGAGGAAATTTCCTTTGCAAAAGGTCCTTTAAATAAATTTCTAACACTACTTTTTGAAAATTTTTTTATAAGATGAGTTTCCCCTTCAGCACAGTTTATGAGCTATATTAACTTCATGTACTCACACACACACACACAAGAACAGAAGACTCTTCGGAAAAAGCCATTTTAAATAATAGCGCCAAGAACTGTGCTACAGAAAGTAGTCCACTTACTTTTCCCACAATAAATTTTGAAGCTAATACAGACGGAAAATACCAGCCCGAGAAGCACAAGGCGAAGTGGAAAATTTATAACAAAGTGACATTTGTGATATTAGTGGCCCTTACAAATATAAAATACACAACAATTGCAACAACAACAACAACACAAATTTATATGAATTACATAAAAGCAACAAAATAAACAAGAGAAGAGAACGAAAATGAAATGCCAGTTTAACATTTTATAGGCATATAAATTTTATTACACTTATTTTATTAGGGGAGCGACAGCAGCAACAACCACAACAAAATTTATGATACCAAAGGCCAAACTCACAAAAAAGAATGTTTGAGAAAATTAAAACACTGTGATTTGAGAGCCTTTGGCAAGCAGGGCTGCGGCGGCGTATGGTGGTCGGTGTAGTCCGTTTAGTGTAGTTAGTTTAAAGCCACAAGTCCAGTGGCGTGGCGGGAAACTGGAAATGTGGGGGGTGCGGTTACTGTACTCACTGGGGATGCTTTGCATGTGTGTGTATCTTTGCAGGACATCCATGCAGCGTCTACACATGGCCACAGCGTGTTGCGCTAAACTATTTCCGCCGCATTTGAATTCACTTACATGTCTGGCAGCAGCTGCGCCGACGGTGTTGGAAGTGGTAGCAGCTTCGCTCCTCTGTAGAAATTCTTGATGGCCAACATGAGCGCTTGCCACCACTTGTTGGTGTACAGCGTTTTCTTTCTTCGCTTGCACTTTTTTGGTTTGTTTTCCTTTTTATTTTAACATGTTGCAAAACAACAAACGCA
Source organism: Neria commutata (assembly GCA_963457695.1). Taxonomy (NCBI): domain Eukaryota; kingdom Metazoa; phylum Arthropoda; class Insecta; order Diptera; family Micropezidae; genus Neria; species Neria commutata. The sequence goes on along the minus strand of OY735249.1, from coordinate 19,973,043 downwards.
ATAGGAACAACAACAACACCCACCCTTCAAGCGTGTCCACCGCTCTGCCGCTGGCAGCATTGATGCGAGAGCGTTTCTCAACATTCTAACGATGCTGCCGTAGTTGCAACTTAATAGGGCGGAAAAATAATTGAACCATTATGAATATACAACAACAACAACAAAAATCTCAGCAAAAGCTGTACATTGTTAAAGCGCATAAATTCAGCTGTGCAGCTCGTTCGGATGGACATGCCTTCTTCCGGAGCTAAGGTAGTTTAGGGTGGTGCCACACAGTGTATCATTTTTGTATGTGGCTATGGTCTCATTTCGACGACCGGCCGGTAATAATTTTCCCCCCGCTCCCAAAGCCGGCTAGTTCTGCAATAGTCTAAGAAGAAATACATGAATAAAATGGAACCAGCCATGTAGTATTACTTGTGGACTTAGTATATTTTTAACCAGAAATTATTGTATTAAGTGGACGGGGTTGCACCAAGTTCGAATGAAATAATACTAGTGTAGCAATATGTAGTATTACCCTATAGTTGTACGTAGCATAAGTAATCATCTATCTCAATTCACTTTAGTTCTAAGCTATTCACAATGTAATCGAGTTGTCTCGCTCTCACCGACAAAGAGAGATCTCGGTGGGAAATAAGAATAAAATGAAACGAAGCAGTCAGTCGTGAAACAGCCTCGAAAGAACGAACACTGGTTTTACTCCTACAATTTCAGAAGTGGTCACGATTTTCCCTCGACCTGACTTGTCGAGTTTTATTGCATTTAAGTGTTTGTGCCTACATCGCTTAAAAAGAATACACAAATGAACGCCATATCCGCAAATGACTACGTCGCAGGAACTGCGTACCTGGTGCAAGAGTCTATGTTTGCCAACACACGGCAATGGAGGTGCTGTGGCTGTACACATAAGTGGAGTGGACCTCGGTGCTCGTGGTCAGTGCCCAACGCAAAACGAAGCAATCGATGGAGGCTGTCCGGGCGATGATGTTCCAGAGGTATCGCAGATGGTCATAATGACGCCAGAAGGTCCAGAAAGTTCTGCAGGCGATGACGAAATCAACGACTCCATTTTAGCAAATGAAGCGACAAACGCGAAAATGGGCTTTGTGTGAAAACAATGTACAAACGAAGCGACAAACGAAACTGGATACAACATGCAACAACGAGTGATGGACAAGTTCACAAATGAAACGACAAATGGAAAGCAACAACAACAACGCACGAATGAAATGACAAAAGAAACAGCGTGCTATGAACAGCAAGAATCTACAAATGAAACGACAAATGGAAAGCAACAACAACAACGCACGAATGAAATGACAAAAGAAACAACGTCCTATGAACATCAAGAATCTACAAATAAAACGACAAATGGAAAGCAACAACAACAATGCACGAATGAAATGGCAAACGAAACAGCGTGCTGCGAACAGCAACAATCTACAAAGGAAAAGACAAGCGAGGAGCAACAACGATACGAGATAGAGCAAAGGGAGTTGAAACTGGTACAGAAGGAGCTGGAATTACTACGCTTCAAACGAGAGCTGCTAAAGAAAGAAAACAACATGTTGTAGTCAAATAAGGTTCGCTTTTGCGAATTCAAAATTTCTACGGCTTGAAAAATGAAATTGAAAAATTTAATTGTTAGTTGACTGTGATAATTCTATGAGTAATTCAGTAATACTTGGTAGAGATCTTCTAAACAAAAGTTGTGCTAAAACCATATGGCAATCTGAAACACGTCTAAAAGTATTTGAAAAACAAGGAAATGTAGAAAATCAAGAAATTATTGTATCAAATATGAGCTGTGTAAAGGACTTCGAAGAAAAATGTTTACAATCAGTTGCGAATATAATTTTGAGAAATATGAAATAGGGAAAGGGCTTACGCTCCAAGAAAAAATTTTGTTCGAAAATGTATTTATGAATATTCTAAGAAAATGTTTGCCTCGGAAAATATATTATAATACAAGGAGCTCAAAATGAAAAGTTGTGAAAATGTAAAGTCCTAACGAACAGATTCAAGCATGTAAAAACCATGAAGATCGGGAGATCCTTAGCGTCAGGATGGCCGAATTGTAGCAATATGTAGTATTACCCTATAGTTGTACGTAGCATAAGTAATCATCTATCTCAATTCACCCTAGTTCTAAGCTATTCGCAATGTAATCGAGTTGTCTCGCTCTCACCGACAAAGAGAGATCTCTGTGGGAAATAAGAATAAAATGAAACGAAGCAGTCAGTCGTGAAACAGCCTCGAAAGAACGAACACTGGTTTTACTCCTACACTAGTTTGCTATCTATGTACATAGTGGCGCCGCCGTGGATCAGTGAATAAATGCTTGGTCCCTGATGCATGGAGTCGCTGGTACAAATACCATCCGACTAATATCATCTAATAAAAAGAAACTTCGTTTTTACGCGAGGCGTCATCGCTCCCGAGCTAGTTGGCAACTCTACGAGAATTTACTTAGCCATGAAAAGAAAGCTATCCTGTAAGTTTCATAGTAGAGCTTCAGCAATGATAATAACATCAAAAAACTACGCTAACATATTCAACAAATATCTGGTTGCTGGGAAGAGTTTTAAAAGGGCCAATAAGGCAGGCAGCTGATTTGATTAGTTTAAAAAAATTTTAAATGTTTAAAAATGATTTTCATAATTTATGTTCTAAATATGAAAATCTTATGCAAAATTGGTTTCCATTGTTTGAAAAATGATTTAAAATTAAGATATAATCAAATTATTTCTGCTCTTGTTTAATTAGTAAATTAGTTACTATTTGTAAATTAGTAATTAATTAAGAATTCGATTTAAGCAAAAATTTTGAGTTTTTAATTTCATATAATTTACATCTGTTAAACTATTATGAAATAGTCGGTTTATTAGATTTCCCTACAATTTCAGAATTGCGAAAACTATAAGGAATTCAACACAAAACTGTGAATAGCCGTTATATGAGAAATGTGTAATTTAGACGATTTAAATTCCAGCATCTTTGTGCAATTTGATTCATAATTCCTACTTTTCCTCAAAATTCCAGAAATTCAAGTTAAATATCCAAATTGAAATAGCACGTTACACCTGCTGCCAAATAAAATTCATCCACTTGAATGATTGTGAAAAGCGAAAGTAAAATTCCCTCCTCCAGCCGCTCCTGTTGTCATAGTCAGCGCGTCAGCGCGTCAGCGCGCTCAGGTGGAGATACATATGCCGATCCATGAATTAATACTACTCGACCTGGCCCGCCCATCTATTTTCTACCACCCCTCACTGTCAGCCTGCCCCAGTCATCTGGCACTTGAGTTGCCTAAGCTTCCGAAAGCGCTCACACAAAATCCAATAAATTTGAGCATATTTCACGCATATTAATGCGATGAGGTGGAATATTTTATTTAACACAGAGTACCCAAGCAGCGGCAGCAGCCGCGCCAGCCGCCCGCCGCAACAACAACACGACTCGCTATAGCAAACAACATCAGCCGCAGTAGCAACATGAATCCACGTCACAAAACAACGACGCAACGACACGGACAATGAAAACAACAGCACCGACAGGGACACGGACAAACAATTTCGCCGGAAACTCTTGCCGCAGTCTCGTTGGGCAACATGCGACGTGTGCAGCGCACGGCACGCACTTTCTGGGAGGCGACGCGTCGCGACGTCGGCGGGGTGCTTTTAGGCAGCCACTGGCCGCCGTTATGTGCGGTGGTTACGCAAGTTGCTCGCAGTCGTGTCGAGACTTTTTGAAGCGTCCACCGCGGCGTATTTGTGTGGCAGTGACATTCTCTGACATGCTTTGAAAGACAGCGTCCCCGCCACGGCGCAACTACCCCATCCAGCACCACTAATGGAGTTGCCATGCCCGCAAATCAATAATTTCTAAATTCAATTCAACAGTTGCCGCACTTCCAGCGGTGCACTCTAATCAAGAGGAAGCGGAGCAGCCACAACTTATATTCTCCGAAATCGACGGAGATGCCAAACACCATACACAAAAATGCATGTGATTCTATGTATGCATGTGTATGTATGGCGATGTGAGCCAGTGTTGTCAGTGAAATATATCTCTATTAACCGGATTTTCTGTATCAATTTTCCACTTTTGCTGAGAAAAACGATTACTTTTCGAATTGTGTGGCAGATTTTTAAAAACTAAAATGCGCACCTATTTTAAGCTTAAGAAAAGATTTCGGACTTGAAAATGACCTTCTGTCAAACAGCTAAAATAAAATTCAATTATGTATATGTAACATATAACACTCAAAATTTAATATTTTGGAAACGATCACTTTTCGAAATTCCTCAATTGTTTATTTCTGAGTCACAATCGAAATCTTACTTTTCACACATTTCTTGATAACTTTAAAATCTTAGCAGAATTTTAGTTAAATTGACCACAGTTTGGCAACAGTGGTGCCTACACAAATTTGGCATGGTACATGCCTATTCTCACTGAAATGAACTTGATACTGCTATCTCTTTTCTACCTCTCTAGAGAACTCTCCGTAACTCAGACTTCATTGGGTTTATTTGTATGATGTTCCAATTTCTCCAAATTGCCTGCAGGAGCACGTGACTGGACGACATACAAATTGATTTAATTTGTAGGGGAGCCAATCAGTGCGAAAAAGGTTCATCTTTAAAATAGTATGTGTGTTCGTCTTGGAAAGTGAAAATGATGTGAATCTTTCGCTGCCATTTAAAATTAAGTTTGCCTTCAATTGGGTTTCAGCTAATAAAAATTTCAGTGTGCGAAGTTGTGATTTTGCATTAATTTTATGTTGTTGTTCACTGTCAAAAGGAGGAGAAATTGAAAAAGGAACAGAGAAGATTTACAGAATAAAAGTGAATTTATAAAATACTAGCTGTCCCGGCAAACGTTGTTCTGCCCAAAATAATTATTTTATTCCAAGATTTGTTTTGAAATGTGTTTCAATGTATTTCAGGAAGAATATGCTTTCCTGAATATTTCTACCCCGACAACAGCTATCGGGCTCAAATTTTGTCGACCACTTTCTGTCAACCTTAGCATTATATGGTATAAATCTTAGCCAAATCGGTCGAGAATAAGAATTTTCTAAAAAACGCCACCGTGGCAACACTTAGGAAGGTCTAACATGAAAACAAACCATTCAGAGCACCACACGAACATATGTTGTGAGTATAAGGTCGATCGCTTCTGTGGTTCAGCCGTGATGCTGCGACATACATACGCACAAACGTTTTTATATATTAAGATTAAGATATGAAAATGAAAATTATGTACGGGAAGAATACGTTTTCGTGAATATTTCCACCTCGACAACAGCTATCAGGTTCAAATTTTGTCAACGACTTTCTGTCAACTTTAGTATTATATGGTGTGAATCTGAGCAAAATCGGTCCATAAATAAGAATTTTCGAAAAAACGCCACCGTGGCAACACTTAAGATGTTCTAACATGAAAACAAACCATTCAGAGCACCTCACGAACATATGTTGTGAGTATAAGGTTGATCGCTCCTGTGGTTCAGCCGTGATGCTGCGACATACATACGCACAAACGTTTTTATATATTAAGATATGGGAATGAAAATTATGTATAGGAGGAATACGTTTTCGTGAATATTTCCACTCCTTCAACAGCTATCGGGTTCAAATTTTGTCAACGACTTTCTGTCAACTTTATTATTATATGGTGTGAATCTGAGCCAAATCGGTCCATAAATAAGAATTTTCGAAAAACCGCCACCGTGGCAACACTTAGGAAGGTCTACCATGAAAAAAAACCATTCAGAGCACCACACGAACATATGTTGTGAGTATAAGGTCGATCGCTTCTGTGGTTCAGCCGTGATGCTGCGACATACATACGCACAAATATTTTATATATTAAGACTACACTTTCAGCAAGGCCTTGGAGACTGAGCCTATCATTCGACTTTTGTAAAACACTAGTAAAACACTTCTGAAATGCGAACGGTTTTGTAAAACGAACGGTAAGAAATATATATGTATGTGTTGGGCTTATATATAATACCCTTTATCCGTTATGAGCACAAATTAACGATTTACCGATTTATTCTCTATCCGTGTCCAAATAAGAATAAGATTATTCTCAATTAAAGATAGCATAAACAAATAAACTTTGCGTTCACAAATTTTTTCATTACAATATGTGTGTATATCCCGATATACAGTAGTTATAACGAACCCGTTAAGAAACAACTATCGATTTCAACAAACCATTTGGTTTTCAAGGTACGCCAAGGAATTGTGCCAGCAATGAGTAGCGCAATACTACTTTTCCATTCAAGAAATTATTTAAGCTGAAATATTATCGGTCAGACACGATGAATTCGTTGAGGCAAACGGCTTTCCTAAATTGTCAATTCCATTCCCTGCAACTTGTAAGCCGTGAACGCTGGAGAGGCATGGAGCCGGGGCATTGAGGAAAGCTAAAAACAACACCACATTCCGTTGACAGGCACAAGCCCACTATTTAAATATAGGGATACCATATACCATGCATACACACATGTCGGTATGCGCGAAGGGATATACACAAACAAACATTTGCTCAGACTTGTTGGTTGGCTTGTGGGGAGATAGATGGAAAAAACGTTGCGCTATCGTTGCGTATGCAGGCCAGCATGGCCTAAGGGATGGCTTTGCATTTAGCTGATTGAATTGGGTAAGGCAGTGTGCTGGCGCGAGGATAGCAGGGGGAGCGGGCCGGAGGAGAAGATAGGCTTAATTGTGTCGACAGCAGAGAAGCGTAACGAAGCGAAGCATTGTGGCAATTTGAGTGATGAACGACGGTGTACAGATGATAGATTTCAATTGATCTTGTTAAATTTAACTGAAACAAAGAGGGAAGTACGGGGGTCTTCGCATTTGATATACGACTACGACAATGTAATGCTACGGGCGCAGTGTATGGGAACGGCAGTTGAATATAAAATAGCGTTTAAACTAGAAGGGATAAACGTAATGAATGCCAAAGATGTCTGATTGATGGTTTTGTCGATGGCAATAAGAGCAGGGTTGAGGGCAGAATAGCGAACTATTGAGTCGAAACAAACAAGTAGGCTCCTGTTTATTGACCAATGTACATGCAAAATATATATATATATATATATATGTATTATGTTCATCTCTCCACTGTTCCGAGCTATTGTCGAATATATGTTAATACATCGAATTAATATCTAATATCCATCTCAACGAAATTCTGTAGCTGAAAAATCGAAATGAAAAATGCGAGTCAAATGAGAAAAATATGTTATTTAGTACATTGCCAATGAATTTAAGCAGCAGTGGCTCAGTGGACAAGTGCTTGGTCGCTGATGCAAGAAGGCCTGGGTTCAAGACCGATATCAGACCATCTAATAAATAGAGAATTTGTTTTTCAAATTGTTTATTTGCCCGACGCCACTTCTCACAATGAATTGGCAATTCTCCGAAAGTATTCCTTACCATGAAATGCTTTTCAATTCGTTCGGATACGCTTATTTGTAGGTCCCGTTAATTTTGGCCTAACAAGCACACACAAATTAATGCGAGAAAGCTAGGCCTAAGACCACACGGGCTGTTGCGTCAATAAAAATTTAAATTTTTAATGGTTTTAAGCATTTGTGAAAAAGGTCTATCCTTATACTTAGTTTCTTATAATTCTCACATATTTTTTTTATATTCTTTACTAGGATAAATCTTCTGCAATGCGTTCCAATTTGCATCAGAACATAATTAATAAATTACATAATTAAACTTGTATCCCTACACAAATAATATACAGTTAAGGACCATTGTGTTCAAATTATATACATATATGTACATGCACATATAGCTAAACCTTGCACAAATTCTGCTTATTTGCTGGCAGTTCATTACACAAAAACACTCAATCTTTCGCATTTCAATGTTTCGGGATAGTGCTGCGGATAATGGGACGGCAAGGGTATTAGCCTGTATTATTATCCGTTCAGAAGCACGGCCGTCCACCTACGCAGACACACATACACACTTAACAAGCTTCACGCTATCAACTTAATAAGCTAGCAAACACTTGTGATTATATATAGATATGACATCACACCCATCCACAAGCACACATTCAGGCATATAGCACAATAGATATTTTGACAACACTCCCCAATTTAAACAAGAAACGAAATTTCAACGCGTATGTACACATGTACTCATACATAAGTTGCTTACCCGCACACCCTCGCAAGCTCATACGCTCACGTGTACCTGCATATATATGTACCTATATACATACATACATACATACATACATACATACATACCCATACACACAAGCATAAAGCGCTATTGAAACCTACCAAATTTAACCCATGAACTCGTATCCACAGCACAGTCCTTCTCCTCCCCCCACCAGGGAATCGCATATTCTCTCGGGCGTTCTTGTCGCGTTTTCGCTTTACTCCCTTTTTAAATTTTGCGCTGCTTAACGTCGACTTGCTTAACGTCGCTCGTCCTTTCTTGCTAGTAGCGGCGAGCAGAGGTAATCGTCTGCCAGTTCTCTTTCTCCTTGTTGTTATGGAGGCATTATGTTTGAGGCATTACCAACGCAAAGGAGTTCGCATGTAAGGGAGTTTTTTGAATTACCCCCGTGTTAATTTGCAATCCCAAGGGAACACTCAAGCCCAACAACAACAGCTGAAGCCCTAATAGAGGCATTGAAGTGTCTATTGCATGCATGAAAACAGGTCTAAATGGAGTGTAGACAATATACTGCCGAATCGATGCCTCGACGCAGTTGAAAATAATGGTAAAATTCTTCAGTTAATTGATAATATGTATGTATATACATACGTAATTTGATGGATAGAAAAACAATGAATACGCTATGAAGACTACTTGTATTAACAGCTGATTTCCCGATATATGATATTAGTTTTTTAAGTATTAACAATTTTTTCTCCATATAATGCCCCTCAATAAAAGGTTATCAGTAGATCTGATAAAGCAGTTTCTCATTTTGTTTTCTTAAGTGATCTAACTGAGTGAATTAGTAATAGCAAATTATCTAAACATACAATTTAGATAAAAGATCAGAAGTTGTTTTCTAATGTGCAACTACATATATACATAAGCTTGTTTCATAATCCTTTAATGTTTCTTGAAAAGAATTTTTATTTCTGGGCCAACATCCAATATTCCAATGGCTTGTGACTTGCTGAAGCAAATGGAAAGAAATTTTATTTCAATCGATGTCATTTCATTCGCTAAAACAATTTCCAAAGCAAATAAGAATTTCACATATGTACGTTGCATTTTCCACACTGGATTTCATACAATTTTATTTTAATTCGAATATTTGCACATTTTACTGCACAATTAGAGTTCACCGAACCTTCGCCGCTGCCGTCATCCTGTGAGTACCGTTGGAACGTTTTCCTGGCAAATATTATGTTAAAATGCTTACGCGATTGCGGAGAATATTCCGGCAACTGTTCACAAGCACGAAGCTTTTTATGTAAATATTAAAAATTTGCTCATGTCTGCGAAAAATAATCGAATTTCTGTTCAGCAGTGTTGAGCTCCTATCAGGCAAGCTCCATTAGGCTTGTTTATATCTGCGCTAGCATACCACATACCACACACGAGAAGCAAATACAGTTATGCATTTTTCATTCGATTCATAAAATTCAAAGATGTAAACTGCACAAGCAATTATAAAATTTTTAATTTAACGCGATTGTTCCATAAAGAATTGCGCGCATAGTAGTATGATTATGGTTTAAGTTTAGGAGCAGGATATTTGCAGAGAAATATTTTAAGAAACATATTTTGTGCAATGACAACATATTACATAAATTCATAAACAGTGTTTGAAAAAAGGTTCGAAATGAATTATATATTTTACAAGTGGGGCCACCTGTCGTGTGTGCCTGTATACACGACAGCTAGTAAAACAATTAGCAACAATAAAAGGCAAAGCAAAGTAAAAATAAAAAAAAAAAAGTTTTTTAAATTTGTGGGATTCGATCCCATGACCTGCCGAGTGCAAGCGCGCGGCTCTGCCCACCGGGCTACACAGGGCACTGATTGCTTTCCTCTTAAGTCGTAGAAGAAAGAAAGTGGACAGCATCAGGCAGACACTTTTTAGTCACTCTGCGTTTTATATATAAGATATTTGCTATATAAAGACGACGATGAACTGCATAGGCAAAATATGTACTTTTATACCACGAAGCAGGTATAGTATACCAATGGTAATAGGGCAATATTATTCTATGAATAGACATACATACGTTCATAGAAATTATCTAAATCACTTTCTGTCTTGATTTCTAGTTGTCCTCCTGTCTGTTTGACCGTCTGTATGTCCATCTGTGGTCGCAGGAGAGAAAGAAAGAGTTGTACAATTTGATTCACATTGACAGTGAACTTTAAATTAGTTTAAGGTCCGAGATTAGCCAACTCTCTTGAAGGACAATAATATTTAAGTGAAGGTGTTGGTCCTCTATGTCATATGAAAAAATGGGAGTGGTCCGCCCATAATGCGCTCGATAAATTAAATATACCGATAATATCTGCTGTACAGTTGCCAGAGCATCAATATTTGGCATATATGTATAGTCTTATTAGGAATATCTTATAACTTATCAGAAATGGGCGTGGTCCGCTCACTATGTAAGTGGTAAATTGAATACACCCATAGCTCCATATCCTTCAGTGGATGATCACCCCACTCGGCTGCTTGGTGTAGGGTATTACTCTGTTGGTGAAACCCGGCTGATTCTTCCTTACTTGTTTTATTAGATCATATGAGTCGGCTGGGATTTGATCCATCGACCCTACGCATCAGCTCGATGTCAGAAATTTTTTCTGTCATAAATACAAAAGTCTTCAATATATGTGAGACAAATTAAATGATAAGAAATAAATTATTCTACTTTCATATAAACAGAAAACTTGAAAGCACTTAGGCTTCTCTCGAATTAAATCGGAAAAAATGTATAGAAGGACGTACATATGTACATATGTATGTATGTAGTTGAATTTCTTCTTTAAATTGGTTTTTGCTACTAAAAAGGCACTTGAGGGCTGCTGTTTAAGAAGGCGCTACAAATCACAATGGCCGCAGAGCATATCGGCGGCGTCTTGTCACATCTTAATACAAACGCCATTAAAAATTTAATAGCATACGAAAAAACTGGTCACTGTCAACAAAAAAAACGAAAAACTGAAACATATAGAGCCATATCGTAGAGAAGGATGCCACGCATAAAAAGGGCGGAATGTATCAAATTAAGGCTGTCATATTTAACAAAGACAAATGGCAGCGCCTGCAAGTGACAAAGAGGGCTACCTACGTAGTACGTTTGTACACAAAAGTAGCGGCAAATGAGAAAAGGGGAGGAAGTAAGACTCGAAGGCACATAAATTTCAGCATTTTGTTTCTTTTTCAGTTTTTGTGAGCATCAGCAATGTTTTGTTGCTGCTGCGCGCTCTCGCCGGCATTTGTTGATGCAGGTGTGTTTGTGATTTACGGTACAGTCACCCCCTCCCACCACCGCCACCATCCAATTATGCACGCACAAGCACATTTGACTGATACCTCGACATCTAACTAAATAGATAAAAGAAAATCTATAGTTCTAGAATATTGTAAAAATACACAATAATGAGGAGTTAAATTTTGAAATTTTGGAGAAAAATCATCACGCAGCTTAATAAAAAAAATGCCTGGATTCGTTTTGCATAGAAAAAGCCAACATTAATGTTTGGATACATCACCTACTTTTTGGTGATTGGCTTGAAAATCGCACATCAATTCCGGACATATTTGAATATACATCCATACATATTTTACTAACGACGAACAAGCTAGGTTCAACTTAAATTCTCTCAAAAATTTTAGCAATTGTTCTATGAAATCTTAATTCTCTTGTTTCCCAACGCGATCATTTTGACATGGGAACAGAAAAACAGACTTCATGACTTTTCTATGGAATTGAACTTATGTACAAGTACATTCCGAGCCCTTTTAATGAAAGTTGACCACTCGCCATCGCAGGTTCAGACATCGCCTGCGTTCAACCTTGCGTCATTATATTCTACCCACCCACAAACGAGGCCAGAAATAGCTTTGTCTACTGTGTTCTCACAGCCATAGTTCTTGTTGCTTTTTTTCTTTGAAACCAGATACTTTCTAAGTAATAAAAAGTTGATTGACATGTTGCTTATTCTATGATCGTTTATATGGTTCACCTAGCGATCGCAGTTTTCCGAGGGTTGCATTGGAAGAATTTTCCAAAATTTTACCAACTGGGAGAAAAGACCCTGCTCTCACCGAACATACTTTCTGGTGAGAAACCTTCGATAAGAGTACATCTATCGCAAAATGCTTTACTCTTTCATTGATATGAGCTTGAGCACTAAACTCATTCACAGACTTCGAGAAAATCATTTCCATCCCTGTATCGCTTTAACAATATGTGAGCTTAATAATGTTGGGAAATTTTAAGTACGGGCAGTCATTTTAATTAAAACTTAATTAGTTTCGGCTTATTATGTTATAATCCGGGGAGAGAAAGTCGCTCCACACGCATACTTTGAAGGCCCGAGCGCCAATAATCTCACCTAAAAGCAAATTACTGATACCGTTATTGCAACGCCTACACACACACACACACGCATGCCAACCTTATCGAAAGCAATCGCTATATGCATTAATTTGTGCGTGGGTGTGTTGGTGTCTTGATGTGGAATATCTATGTATATGTGCATTTGTGTGCATACAGTTATTAAATTACATGCATGAGTGCATACTTTCGAAACTAATTGCATTACCGTAAACTGTCATTAGTAGTGGTAGCAAAGCCGTCCATAGAAATAGTCACGCCCTGCACTGCGCCCTTGTGTTGTCGTGCCGCTCTGGCTCCACTTCGAATTCCCAGGCATGCCTCTAACTAAATGCCGAATATTTAATTTCCAGCAAACACATACACACTTACATATATACATGTATGCATAAATATTCAAAATAGTAAACTTGTACAACGCCATCGATTTGGGTAGTAAAGCACATGTGTGGCCTGCTCTCACTCACAGCGACACTTTGGGGAATATTGCCATAAGCCATGTTCTACGTTCACATACACACAAATGCATAAGTGAAACACAGACAGTATCCCTTCGCACCCGCACGCTCACCGTCACACAATTCACATCACATTTCTTACATTTAATTTAATTTCAAATTTCGACTTAATATGTAATTATACACACAAACACACTGTCACTCACACTTTCGCAAACACACACAAATAATGCATTTAAGTGGCATGCATGCACGTGTGTGCGTCCTTGTTATTTGACTGCAAGAGAAGTGAACACTTTAAGCCAGAGCCGCCTTCAATATTGAATTCCCTGCTATTGTAAACAGTCCGCACATATACCCACATAATGCAATTAATAGCACGTTTTTAAAATCAACAACGGTTGGAAAATTTTGGCTAATTGCCTGTTAGCTACTGAATGAAGCAGCAATTTCTAAACGTTTTGATAATTAGTTGAACTTTTTAATTAATACGCTCCATAATAAGATATTAAGGACTATGTATAGAGATGAACTTATGTATGTATATACAAAAGTAGGGGAGAGGGGGGTACCTTCGTCTCTTTTTTTTTTGAAGGCCTATATTTCAGAAGGTAATCAATATATTTAAAAACCGATTAGATAGGTAGCTTCGGCATTTGGCGGGGCACTTTCGGCATTCACACTTTAAAGTACCATAAGGGGATACAAAATCTTGTTCAGACTAGATAAGACAAGTTTTTGGTTACATAACACGTTTTTATTATATTCTGCATTAAAAAATTTAAAAAAATCATGTTTAAGAGCTTCAAAAAAAGGTAGTTATTGTACAGTTTTTATACCCTACACCTATGGTAATAGGGTATAATAACTTTGTGCCAAAATTGTAACGCATTAAAGGAGCCTTCCTAGGTATAGACATAAGTATATAGAAATGATCAGAAACACTTTCTCTTTTCATTTCCGGTTGTCCGTCTGTCCGTCTGTCCGTCTGCGTGTATGCAAAAAAAAGAAAGAAGGAGTTGTCCGATTTGGATCAAATTTGGTACACAGTTACAGTGAACCTCGGGTTAGGTAAAGTGTTAAAATTAGTCAAATCGGTTAAAGGACACGCCCACAATGGGCCTGTAAGTCCCACTACCTCGGGTTTTTTTCGGTAAAATGGCTATAATTTGTGTAATTACTCATGGAAAAGATTAATACTTGGTATTCAAGTTAAGAGGTAGGTCTTCTATATCTCAGGAAAAAATGGGCGTGATCCGCCCACTATATAGCCGGCAAAATTTTTTCGGTAAAATGGTTACCAATTGACTAGTTACGAATATAAATGAATGAAATTCGGTTCCCAAGTTGATATATAGGTCTTAGATGGCATAAAAGAAAATGGGCGTGGTCCGCCCACTATATAGGCGATAAACAAAAAATCTTCTTAACTTCCATAATATATACACCAGAGAGTCCAGATTTGGTTACTTCGTTCCTGGTAGGAATATCTTTTAATTCTCCAGAAATGGGCGTGGTCCGCCCACCATGGGGGCAGTAAAATAAATATGCCGATAACATCTGTTGTACACTCGCCAGAGCATCAATATTTGGCATGTATAGTCCTATTAGGTATATCTTGTAGTCTGCCAAAAATGGGCGTGGTCCGCCCACTATGTAGGTTGTAAATCAAATGCACCCACAATTTCAGTGAATTATCACCCCACTTGGGAACATGGTGTAGGGTATTACTCTGTCGGTGAAACCCGACTGATACTTCCTTACTTGTTTTTATAAATTTTTTGTTATATATAATGTTTAAAGTGCTGAGATCGACCCTAATATTAATTTTGTGTGGTTACGGGAGGTTTAAGCCAGGTTCGAGGGTCTTGGAAGCTTCAACTCGATTTCGATTTTTAGTACCTGTGAAGTTATATTGACGAATGTGCCCCATGAAAAAAAGACGACTCCACCCTGGTGTCACTTTTTTTTTTTTTATTTTTATACCCTACACCTATGGTAATAGGGTATAATAACTTTGTGCCAAAATTGTAACGCATTAAAGGAGCCTTCCTAGGTATAGACATAAGTATATAGAAATGATCAGAAACACTTTCTCTTTTCATTTCCGGTTGTCCGTCTGTCCGTCTGTCTGTCCGTCTGTCCGTCTGCGTGTATGCAAAAAAAAGAAAGAAGGAGTTGTCCGATTTGGACCAAATTTGGTACACAGTTACAGTGAACCTCGGGTTAGGTAAAGTGTTAAAATTAGTCAAATCGGTTAAAGGACACGCCCACAATGGGCCTGTAAGTCCCACTACCTCGGGTTTTTTTCGGTAAAATGGCTATAATTTGTGTAATTACTCATGGAAAAGATTAATACTTGGTATTCAAGTTAAGAGGTAGGTCTTCTATATCTCAGGAAAAAATGGGCGTGATCCGCCCACTATATAGCCGGCAAAATTTTTCCGGTAAAATGGCTCCCAATTGACTAGTTACGAATATAAATGAATGAAATTCGGTTCCCAAGTTGATATATAGGTCTTAGATGCCATAGAAGAAAATGGGCGTGGTGCGCCCACTATATAGGCGATAAACGAAAAATCCTCTTAACTTCCATAATATATACACCAGAGCGTCTAAATTTGGTTACTTCGTTCCTGGTAAGAATATCTTTTAATTCTCCAAAAATGGGCATGGTCCGCCCACCATGGGGGCAGTAAAATAAATATACCGATAACATCTGTTGTACACCTGCCAGAGCATCAATATTTGGCATGTATAGTCCTATTAGGTATATCTTGTAGTCTGCCAAAAATGGGCGTGGTCCGCCCACTATGTGGGTTGTAAATCAAATGCACCCACAATTTCAGTGAATTATCACCCTACTTGGGAACATGGTGTAGGGTATTACTCTGTCGGTGAAACCCGACTGATACTTCCTTACTTGTTTTACTTCTAATTTCAGTGCTTTATTTTACTTAATTCACTTTTATTTACAAAATAATTAGTATTAAAGTAATACTAATATAATTTTGTTCGAAATAATGGTATAAATACAGCACAAACTTCTTACGTTACCGACCTTTGTGAGGGATATTTATGCTAGTTATGGGTTAGTTTTTGCTATAAACAGTTATGTCCGATGACTCCATCATACCGAAATCGCCTTTGACGAATGTGCCCCAAGGACGAAGGTACCCCCCTCTCCCCTACATAGAATTTTTAAGTAAATTTCAAAGTAATTAATCGGTTCCCGGAATATGTTTTGCTTGATAAAGGAAACGCATATAGTTCTCATTTAATAATACACTCGTGGCTATAATTTTTATATATAGGTTAACAATACCGAGGTAGGATGCGGCATAGAGTAATATACGATGTATTATGTATAAGATAGGATACTTAGTGTAAACTGTGTGTGTGGTAAGATATATACTGTTATTTATTCTTATTTTTTACTTAATTAATTACTATGAAACTTACATCTTGGCTTTATAAATTTACGAACCTAATAATAATTATTTTTTAGTTCCTTTAAATTAAATAAAGAGCGTTTTTTTAACTTCCTTCGAAACCGGAAACCGTATGAAATCGCACCAATTTTCTCTATTAATTTTGAAAGGTACTTTTTTGATATATTTACAAACATTTCTAGAGCTAGAGTGTTTATAAAAATTTGAACTTGAAGAGCGTTTCAAATAGACGCTAAGAAAGGCAAACATCACTGAGAATTACTCGCACTAATGTTGCCACCTTTAAAAAAGTAATTGAAAAGATGGCTTATAAAAGGAGAAACCTTAAATTCACGGAATATTGCTTACAGTGGCGACCAAACCCGCTCGGATATTTGCAATTTTTGAACTTCAATTGCTTCAACTAGTGCTTCAGACTGGGAAAATTAAAAAGCGCCTTGCAACAAGGACGAATTATGGAGCAAGGTTCAAGAAGAGTGGAGCAACATTTCAAATAAAAAAACCGTAAATTTAGTTGAAAGTGTGCCGAATCGTATGAAAAGTGTTATTTAATGTAAGGGTATGTGGACGAAATACTGAAAAAGTACAAAAAACATATATTGCGAAAGAGGCAAAACTGTACTGAATGTATGAGTTTGATTGAGTTTTTGTAAAATGTATATTGATGTTATAGTCTACAATAAAAAAGTAATTAACACTTGAAATTTGGTGATGTTTGGACTGATGTGTCGGATTCTACAGCACTTGAAGAGCAGAAGTAACAAACATCCGAACGGTTTTGCTCGTCACTGTAAATCTATAGGTATATGCGTGCACATAATTTATATACACTACTCTGTACTCGCTGCGCGCTAATGCGGCCCATAGAGTCCAATTTAAATTCACACGCGTAACATCAAAAATCTAATTCCAATTTTATGGCTTTAATGCGAATAAAATCGCTTGATTATATCATAAACTAAGCCAGGGGCAAAAGGCAATGAATAAAGGCTCTGACACACACATTAAATGCACTTCATTACCGGCAACAATGGTGGTGCGCCAGCAACAGCAGCCACGCCAGCACCAGCTGTTGGCCACGGTCGGCAGCATCTGCGGAAGTAGAGCAGCACTAAAAAAATTACGCTTCATTAAAATCGAATAAAAGAAAGTATCAAAAGCCAAATTTGATTAGATCACAATAAAGGCACACCAACACTGACGGCGCCCACAAGCACATGTCCACACCCACACACACACCAATGCCGGCAGCGTTGCGGAAGAAGAAGCAATTCATTAAACTGACATTTGCAGAAAACGCACAGCAACAGGAGCATCACAACATCATAAAGCGGACTTTACGTGGAACACATGCCGGGCATTTTACAAATTCATTGAGTAATCGTATTTATATTGTCATCATTCTGGTTGTCGTTGTTGTTGTTGTTGTTGTTGCATTCGTGTTGTTGGTGCCGGTGTTATGGCTGGCATTATGTTAATAAAATTGCTGATTGCCCTGGCAACACTGGCAAATGAGGCGTAGGCAATCAACATGGAATTGACAGCTACTGAGGAGAGTTATTGTGATGAAAGAGCCTATCCACACAACGATCACATACTATACAAATGCGCAAAATACAAGCTCACGACGCACTTTTGTGTTTGCCTCTCTGCATTGTTATTTCTGTTTTTATATGAGCCACTTTAGTGACTTCTCCCAACAAAAAACATAAAGCATGCATCTTTCTTTCGCCTGTTGGTATGTGGAAATTGTTAATTAAAAAAAAGCAAAAAGCCGCGATATTTGTGGAGATGAAAATGAAAATGGCACAGTAAAGCAAATACCTACATATTCACTGTCCATTACTACAGATAGCCCGGCTGCACGCTGTAAGATCAAGCATCGCTTGACAAATCTGTGGTGACAAACCAGAACCGCCTAAATTGAGTAATTGATTCCGACGTGTCTTAATCGATATGCTATCAAATGTCCATATAGTAAGTATCTTTTTTATGATGGCAATTATCCATCAAAAACCTAATAGCTTTTACATATACTGCAGTGAGAATTTGAAACTTTAAACTGCTCTCCTGAATAAATTTAAAAACAGACTTATGCGGTTAAGACTTGTGACCACAGAAATGCAGCAGTGAGCGCAACGAGCTTGATACCCAACTAATCCTGAGGGACGAAATGCCATCATTCCTCCTGCTGCATAAAAAAAGCAATTGCACAGAAATGTAGTTTGAATTGCTCTGCACGTTCCGTTTTTAACTGAACCTAAAGCAGATATGTGTTTAAGTGATACCATCGCCGAAACGAAATTTATTTTTTATTTATATTTTTTACTCGAGTTTTGCACACCACGGCTAGTCGAAATTCGACATTCCAATTGCCCAGTATCCTTATTATATTTCAAAATTTTCAAATTCTTAACTCGATTTGCATGTTCATTGTTTAACGCACTTCGTTGGCTGGCTGGCGCAAACAGCGCAAAAATACAAAAGCAATACAGCGGAAGCGAAACAGCTTCACGGGCCGGAAGTGATTCAAAAACAGGATACAGCTTGTATCACAGTGCATATCACACGCATACGCAGACACGCAACCAACAGATATAGACACATGCGAACACACTCATGTGCAGACACGGGCGCACGCAATCCAGCGGGAGCGAATATGACAAGCAGCGACAGCAACCACATCACCAGCAATAATGGCATTGCTGTAACAACAATTGTTGAGGTTGCGTAGCAAAGTGGGCGGTCGCAATGATTCCTCCAAGTTTTGCGCATAACGCTTTAACGCGTCTGTCAAGTTTGTTTGTGCACGTCGTAAGGACGTTATAACGTCATTTCAAACAATAAATACAGCAGCAATTTGAGAAAAACAGCACAGCAACAACATTGCCAGCATCGCAAATCCAAGCCACCAGCGCCAAAACACAGCTCGGCCAGCAGCAACAGCAGCAACAGCAGCAACAGCAGCAACAGCAGCAACAGCAGCCTCTGCGACAGACTAAGTTAACATGTTTTCATTTGACTATGCAGCCAAGCTGATTTATATAGCTCTGTGTATGTGTGTGTGTGTGTGTTTAGCGTGCGCGTTTACGTGCACTTAAAACATTAATGCTTGTGTGTGTGCTCACAAAGTTTAGCATACATTTCAGCGCTTTATTTATTTTCATTTAAGTCGTGCTTTGTTGTCTCCCTGCCGAAGTAATGCTGAGTAATGCAAGATAATTAAGCCGCGTTAATTAAGACATAAAGCGTATTTTTTCACAATGAAATTTAAACACATTACCGTGCACGATAATGGCGCACATGCTCTCTTTGTAGCATAATCTCCTTAAAACATGAGGGCAGAATCGAAGCTTTTATGGCGCAAAATTACTAGTAAAATTTTTCTTAAAGTTTATATTTGGTTAAAATATGCCACAGACTGTATGGTCCGAACTAATATTAAACTTTGATTTCCTCTACATACTATGAAAATTGTGCTCTCGGCCAATTCCTCATGTTCGGCAAGAAACTGAAATTTCATTTAAAATTTTAAATATAATTTCAATACATTTAATTCCCTCATTTCTGTTCCATTCATTTCAAATCAAAATAACTCTTAGGTTTTGTTTGAATTTCATACAAAAGGAAGCCCACAGGCAAGAAGGCAATAAAAGCTATATGAAGTTCAAAAAGGTAGAAATCTTCGACTACAGCTTTGTCTTCAATTTAAGTTTTACATAAAATCGATACATACATATATACATCTTCAATATTTCACTCCCATGCCAACGATTAGTAAAAGTTCTTATCAGCCTGCGAAAACTAAGCACCTTTCTTATGTTGACTTATTCTGTTCTCGGTTGACTTATTTCCAAAATTCACCAATAACCTGCATTAGTTTTATATAATACTTGCTAACAGCTGTAAAATAAATTTGAAGGCCCCTTTCAATTGTGCTAAATAACAAAGATGGGCCTAATTATATACATACGTATATATGTATATAAATTTATACATATCTGCCAAAAAGGAAATTGTCTCTAAATAGAAATAATGTGATACGTGATGAGATCTAGATCTCCTAACTTACTTGGGAGCCCCAAATCTGGGAGCTGGGAATCAAATCGCTGTTTGACTGAACACTACTTCGCGAATACATGCGCGAACAGATACTATGCGTGGCCTATTTGGTTCACCATTTTACCCTATACTAAACTCTTAAATATGTTCCACACTTCACTTTCGATCGAAATCGATTTTGAAATTGATTTGCGACTTCAATTTTTATTGCTATCTATTTCAATTTTAATCGATAGCAGAATGTAGATAATAGCTGTATACAACACTCAGAAAACGTATTTATTCGACTTTTCTTAGCCTTCGAAAGCGAAGTGCGTTTTAATCGATTTAAAAATTTTGCTTCGGGGAACAAAAGCTTCTATTAAATAACTGAGCAACTTTAAAGAATTTTTATGGGAAAAGTTTTTCAAATCACATCACAAATCTCAAATAATTCCCACAAAATGTATCTTTATTGTTGTTATAAAATTGTTATTACTTCGGTTGAGTGATGCCAAATGTTAACAGAACATCTTCATTTATTTTATGTGCTGTGCCACTTTCCGCTGGTTGTTCCTTTTTCAAGAGGGAGACAAAAATAACACGTAAATATTTCCACCACTACGGAAAGACATCAATCAACTGCCTACATGTACACGCCCACACATACATACATACACGCACAAACGCACAAACGCATGTACACGAACAATGCAATGGGTTGCAATACAATGATAACTGGAACACATATGTATATGTACAAACGGCACACACACAGCTACAATGAGGCACACAAGTCATAAAAACAATTTATTCAGCTTTTTCATATATCATGCCCGTACACAAATCTTTTTTGGGGGACGTGGGCGTATTGTAGCTTCCCAAAATGAGGTAGCGTGGGGAGAGCAATTTGACAGCTTTAGCTGTAAAAAATTGACAATATTGACATTTTTATTTTTTAATGCCCGATAAAGCGTATTCAGTGTGTGGAAAATAGCAAAGGCAAAAATGGGAGGTCAATAATTCAAGCATGCGCCTAAAACTATGCTTGAATAAATTTTTCGAATTATATGAAGCACCACCAAAGGCAATTAAATTTGCAAATAGCCGGATGTCATCATTTCATGGATCGATCTGTGGATCATTGAATCTGTGCGCAGTCAGTCGATAGGTAACTGCTTCGTGCCCTAGCACACCCTGAATAGGGCTGTAAAACTCAATAAATAAAAAGGAATTGAATTAAAAATTGTTTGAACTATATAATTTTCCGCGCCTCACTGAAGTTGGTTTAAAGAACTTTAAGTTGTATAAAAAAAATTAATAACCGATATCGTAAGAAGACAAAAGTGCAGTTCGCCGTAGCCTTTATGACATATAGCAGTGCCTAACAAACACATGATAAAGAAATAATTGCAGGTCTTTCATAATGCAAGTATGCCGTCGTTGCCACATTTCAACGAATTCATAATCCTGGGCTATTTGCTGAGTCAAAACGGGATTATGTATGAATGTTGTAGCTGAACAATATAACTATTCATATAGAGTTATCAAGCGAATTGTTCGTTAGGTAACAACAAGCTACTTCCCATTTTGCAAAGTATGCTCCGTTTTCTGATTTTTGGCTTAATGCCACATAAAAATATATAACATAACTTTTGTTGAATTGCCTAAAATGATTCCAAACACGCATTTCACAGCCACGGCAGCAGAATGCAAGTCAGTGTCGCTTTCACGGTTATTTACTTTATTTGAGGTTTACTGTTATTTGCCAAGTTGCAGCAGCTTAGCGTAATGCCACTTGGCGGTAGATGCCCGAAACAAGCAGCCAACACGCACAGCACATCACTCATTTCTTTTACGGTATTTGTTTAGAAGCGCATTAACACATGCCAACAACGGCGAAGGAATGAATGAAGGCACACATACGCAAACACACACATGTTTATTTGTTGCGTTTTATGTGCCAAGTTATTTGTTACTTTGCACTGCGCTCCCTCATGCCATTCACGTTCCCATCAAACTGCCAACTAACTTTGCTTTTATCTGCTTTGTCTGTGCGCCGTGTTCAAGCATTTTTATTGCACTTCAACTTGATCCCGGCCTACTGAAATGGGCTGGCTGTCAGTTTCGATATTTTACTTTCAGGCTGGCCAGCTTTCAGGACTTCAAGTCTGGCATCCGAAACGAGTCACATCCTTTTAACTCAACTGTAATGCCTTTTCCTTTTACTTCATTGCACTCACATCAGCTTTCGCTTTCCCAGCGACCTACACAGCCATGTGCAAGACTCCAAGAAATTCCCGGAGATATACTATATACGAGTATGTTTGAGTATCTGGAGTTTATTTGCGGCAAAGTTTGCAGGTGTCAAAAGTATCGCACTACTACATTCTACTCACACGCACCACTACCTTTTGCTCTCGATTTACAAAATAGTTGTTCCTCCCTTTCCTGGCACACTTCTATATATAAAAATACGCACAGCAGCTACTCCCTCACAACAAACTCTGGCCCGCTTCCCTACCTCGCCGGCCTTACGAACTTCTCCTTTGCAGCAAATAGTTGTGGCCATAACTTTTAATAGACTTAAAATTTCTGCTTCCGATTTTACTCTGAACTTGTCAAATAAAGTTTACGCTATTCGCCAGAAGTGGGTTAAGTGGCGGCAAGTGCGCAGTGCTCTTAAGTGGGTGCAAATCCTTGTTTTCACCTTCTACGGATTGACATAAATATTCCGAGCCTGAGTTAAATTGTATGCAATTTTTTTTATTGTCTTTGAAAAAAAAGCATCAAAGCAAATTCATATGTCTTGTAGTTATTAGGCAGATTGTTTGAGAAAATTTAGGAATTAACTAATCATAGCTCTGCTGTGTTTTAGTAATGAAAGATGGTATATTTAGCTAGTTTTCTACAGCATCAACCAGTGCAGGTATTCAATTCAATTTTACTACGAACATCAATAATTAAAAATCGCTTTGCATCTAGAACTCCCAAACACCCAACTAAAGAAATGTTAAAATTTTGCCCGAAAGAAATAAAAACGAAATTCCTGGTATAAATTATTATAATATTTATACTCTACTAGTGGACCCGGCGAACTTCGTTCCGCGCAAAATAGATTTTTTTTATTGAAATAATTTCAAATATTAATTGAACTAGACACTTAGAATTCAATTGAGTTCAATATCCTATTCTATGCAAAACAAATCGGAAATTTAATTCATTTAATCTCGAATGGCATATCTTTTGGGATCATCGGATTTCTCAGATTGAAAACTTCATCACCTTTGAACTTTCCTTTGAGTACCGCCATGTTAATTACATCTCCCATGAGTCTTCTCAGCTCCAAACGCGTTCTGTAATTCATTGTTTTGGTTGGCTCAGATTTCGAAGCATGATGACTACTGAGACAACCTTCGGTTGTAAATTGTGCGGTGGCAAGCCAGGTAGATCGAATGAGTTTAAAAATTCAGTTGAACAGTTGGTTGCTTCGTCTTCATTTCTTACACAGTCTATGGATTTAAAGAGATGCTGTGGACCAACGCTTTGACATTGAATTGTGAAGCTTAATTGATCCACATCCTTGTCTTTGCCGCAAAGATTGCTTAGAGAAATCTTCAGCAATGGATCGTTTAGCAGTGCAACTCGCATGTTTGTCGTCAGCTGAAGTTTCTTCACATAGCGCCACAGAATCGATCATTTGAGGCAGGCCTTTATTTCATCGGCCGCGGTCGATCTTTGAATGACTTTGACTGGAATGTCTTCCCAAGTATAAGCCACCATTTCCATCATCAATTGCCTTCATTAACGTTTCGTAAATTTCCTTCTGTTGGGGGTTCAGAAGAGGTACATTGGTTGAAACTGATTGGTTGAATGCATCTCGATCGAATTCACGTTTCAATTCTTAATTGAAACCGTCGTTCATTCCACGACATGGCATTAGCATTCCTAACTTGATTAACTGGTACATATGAGGTAACACGTGTCTTCGATCAAAAACAAAGCCTGGTTATGAATCTCCTCATTCACCTCTAAATCGGAATTTCTGAACTGACCTGTATTCGATTTAAAATGTCTTCTGACATGTAATTTTTTGTACTTGTTCCACAGTTCACGTGGATTCAATAATTTAGTTTGTATGGGCGGTGCCACGCCCTCTTGTCCAATCCGATGTTTCAATAGCTATTCTGCTATTCGGGGCGGAGACAAATCCAACAAATTAAATATCATAAAAATCGGTTCAGCCGTTCTTGACTTAAAAGCGTTCTAACAAAACCAACTTTCTTTTATATATATAGAAAGATAAGACTGCTCGACATAGTTTAAAAATATTCCATTTTTTTTATAACGAAACAGGCATGTATATTAATATCCGTTTGTTGTAGTTGTAAATTTAAATTGAGTTCTTCTATGGCAGCCGAGTTCTAAGAATTTCAAACAATTTCAAAGAAACCACAATACAACAAGGACAAAGTGCTCCCGATTCCCTGGATTCGTTTTTATTTTTTTGTCGGAAATTAAACCAAGAAATTTTAATTAAAAGTGAATTAAAGACGCAAGCGTGTATTTATTGCTTAATTGGAAGGGAAACTTTTATTTGTCCCTGCGGCGTGAAGGGCAAAATGATTTATTCAAAACCAAAACGGAAGTGGATTGTGAAAACTTCCGCAATGCGAAATGTGCGAAGCCAGCGCAAAGTGAAACGCAGCGACGTGGCGAGCCTCCGTCGAAAAAAGCTACATCAAGCAACGGAATGCCACACAAAGGAGCGTCAAGCGAAAAACTTTAAGCGAGTGAAATGAAATGTTGCAAATAAAATGAAATAAAAATCGAGCACGCGCGATTTTATTCGCATTTTGCGGTGCGGTAAAATTTTGCTTCCGGCGCGCTTTCCGATGGCTCGTTTCAGTCTTGCATCTGCTGCTGCCGCCACTGCTGTTTTCACTTCTTCTGTTTTGTCGTTGGTTCGTGTCAATGAGTTTGACTTTTTTGCACCCAAAAATCAACTCCATGACGGCTCGAAACTGCTTAATAATTAATTAAAAAGCATTTTCGAGTAAACCAACTGTCGAATGCAAGTGCGGGGGGATTTTCTCGCCATCGCATATGCGTAAAATATGTACTAACCGCGCGGAGCCGCCGTGGCTATGTAGATAAGTGTTCGGTCGCTGATGCTTCGTTTCTTTCAAATAATCAATTAAAAATTATAAAATTTTCCTTGAAAATAATGCAGATCAAACCCGTTCAGATACGGCTAAAGGATAAACTTTTTGGTTCCGTTAACTTGTGCTAAAACGGAACAAGCACACACAAGCTAATGCGAGAAAGCTAGGCCCAAGGCAATGGTGGCCAACCCAAATGACCCTGCGGGCCACTTTGGAAATGAATCATAGCTCCGCAAGCGACATGCCACACATTTTTCGACATTTTGACCTATATCTTCAAAACCTCTTTTGTAAAAGTGTGATGAATCTCTTGGGCCCGAAAAATTTTCTAGGCGGGCTACATGCGGCCCGCGGGCCGCGAGATAACCACTGCTGGCCTAAACTTTTGCTATGGACAGCACTTTAAAATTTTCATATAGTAGATTTAGCGGAACAGATCTACTCGCACCAAGACAGCTTTCAAGATAAGGCTAATTTCATGTGCGAAAATTACAATGTAACAGATTTGAGACAAAGACAGACTCATTTAGGGTATTCACAGTTTCCTTCTAAATTTCCCATCTGGCAACTTCAGCACGATAGTAAAATAAAACTCAGAGCGCCACTGTTTCGTGGACCATTCTTAATATGCCACAATTGTATTACAAGTGTTTTCTAAAGCGATTATTAAGGATTTATTACTCTCGAAAAAAGCAATATTCCATCAAAATGGAAGTAGTGTGTGATTATTCTCTGCGAATTCAATAAAATTTGCTTGAAATCTGTTTCCATTTTCGCGAATAAAACAGCTGATGAAAAATGCCAGCTTATCACGAAAGAAAAACACGACCCAACGCATGGCAATTTTTTCAACTAGTGGTATTTTTTGTTTGCGTGCAAAGCAACAACAAAAAAAGTTGTCAGATGGCAAAGTGGTTTAATTTAGCAGGCGGCAAAGAAAGCACACTAGATAGCATGTAACTGTGAACTCCCCAATTATGTTTAGCATGAAGAACGATTTGTTTGAAATGGTTTCTTTGTGCGGCGCCATCTCTTGCAATGAATTGTGATTTGTCTGTGCCTTCGGACATGGTACTAAGGAACTATTCCTTCCGGTCTGTATTAATTATTGCATGAGCGTAACTTTACTACACTATCAATAAGCAAATCTGTGGTCAAAAGCAATAACGACTTAAGTCGACTTAAGACGAAATTGAGTTGACGTTACCACTGTATTCCTGACGTTCATGCGCATATTTTGTTCAAACCCCGGTATCTGTACCCATCTCAGAAAAAAAGTTATTTAAAAAAAACACATGCACTTATGTACATGCACTTATGTGCATTTCAAATTTCGAATTGCATTTTCTCGAAACAGTTGTTTTCGACTTAAGTCGTTATTGCATATGACCACAGAAATATGTATGCATGTATGTATATGTGCATGTAATGCAAGATATTTCGTTGATTCATGCACTTTCTGGCAACACACCACGTAATCCCCAAAAAGCCACTACAGCACTCGATCTCAGCGTCGGGTGACGTAGTCTGGCTTCCTGGCCACAAACAAGCACAACTTCAATTGAGAAAGAACACGCCATCATCCTGACACGCAATAAAATCGTTCTTTTCTAATTACTGCGATTGTGCATATGCGCGTGTATGCGTGTGTTCCTTTATGGCGCATGAGTGCATGTAATTGATTGCGTATGGCGCTGCGATTTCCCGCACATGCGAACTGATTTCATGGCTACTAAAGTTAAGGGTAAAGCTTTATCTATTTTCGTTCGCGTACATTTGGCTCATCAACGTACCGAAACTGTTAATCGATCAAGCCCGTGACAACAATCCAATACAAATGGCGCGTAAGTATGGAAATTACTCGCTTACGAATTCATTCGTAGAAAACGCGTAAATCGCGTGTAAATTTACTAAGCGATACATGTTGTACGTAAGAGCATGGACAATATGTGCTCAAGGACGTCGATTGATTATTCACATTCAAACGAAATGACTATACTACACTGACTTTCTGATGTAGAAATGTGTGAATAGAAAACCATTTTAATTGAATTCAATTAATTAGTTTTCCTAACACGCCTAATATGTACTTTAATTAAGCATATTTAGAAGTAAAAACAAAATAAATAGTAACTATGCATGTATATTTTTTCGGCCTCCTTGAATTATTTACAGGTGTGGGCTATCCTGGCTCAAGGTCTCGCAATAATCAAGTACTGTTCCTGAAGATGACATCCAAAGGAAGTCGAAAAATTTTACCAAGTAAATATAATTTTATTCTATAAAATAAGTTTAAATTTTTGCGAGACCTTGAGCCAGGAAAACCCACACCTAAAATAAAATAAATTGTTGTCGCAACAGCTCGTGTAACCGAGGCTTATGCATAGTTTTCTCGCATTATCTTGTGTGTGCGCATTCAATTGAAGCACTAGTCAACGGGACCTACTAATTTGTTCCTAAAAATATTCGTATCCAAATGGGATTAGAACCTAAGCAAGTATTCTAATGGCAACGATCACTCTCGGAGAATTGCCAAGAGACGGTGCCGCAATCCAAGAAACAAACTTTCTTTTTTATTAGATTTTATGTGGTCGGCTGGGAATTACAATTACTCCACGCACCAGCGACTTTGGAACTTGTCCACTGAGCCACAAAGTGCCTTCCGTTAAAAATGCTTCACAATTTATCTGTAAAGCGTATGAATTGGGATGCAGTCATGCTAGGCTTATACCAACATTGAATTTTAGTTAGGCAGCTTTAAATTATCATTTCCATTAAATACAATTAATTTCGAATAAAAAATTACTACATTTTGCATTTATATTAAAAATTCGAAAGTTTCTTTCAATTCACGAGCACGTGAGCAAAGATTGTATTTTCGTGGTAAATATTAACACATTCCTTAAAATATCAATAAATGGAATTGAATTGAATTGAATTGTCGGAAAAATTTTACCAATTTCATATTTTTCTAATTTTAAATCGCGGATTATAAAATATTCTGGCCTGAGACGCTGGTCAATGCCCCTTAATTGTATAGAAAATATAAAGACTACCTGCCGCAATTTGGAAATTTAACTTGATTTGATAAAAATTGTACAACGGCTATAGTTTAAATTTGGAAAAGTTTATACGTGTGCAATCTTTTGAGCTAACTCATAGCAAACCAACCATTAGACTAACACATGGAGTATATCCGTTTACTAGATATGTATATTGGAGACTTTTGCCCCCTTGTGAGTGATCCTGGCAACCAAAATCTCACATAGAACAAAGAGGCGCATAGATTTTATCTCTTGCCATCGTAATAAGGAAATATTTCTGCCGTAACTTGAGCAGGCGAAAGTTATTTACACGGAAAAGAAATTGAACAACAATAAATAAATAAAACTAAAAGCACACACACACATAAATTAAAGAGGAAACAACAACGACGCACTGAGTAAATAAACAACTCAAGATACTCAAGAAGGAAGATGATAGTGATAGGGGAATGGCAGAGCAGGTTCAAAGCAATAAATACCGAACACCACGCAATCATTTCATAGCAATGGGTCCACATCTTCGCGCTAAGGCAACCGAGTCGAAAAAGTGGCAGCGAAAAGAAAATGATATTGATGTAGTAAAATCGCCATGACGCCACGCCAACGTGTTGCAAAGAATTCATGAAGCAATTGATGATAGCTGTGAGCACCCCCTCCCAAACACACCCATTCACAGGGAAACACCGACAGACAGCCACCAAGCAGAGTGCTGTTGAAAAACAATTGAGCAGCAGCACCTGAATGCGTGTGTGAATGTCTTTTGAGAGGGAGGGAGGAGAAGCGGAAATGGCTGAGTAGGTGGAGTCTAGCAACACATAAAAGTTGTCTATATTCCGCGCCACATGCTGCATTGCTAGAATTTACATTTGCTTACGTCTGCCAGCAGCTGCGCTGAATATTTTATTGGCTCAATTACCTGCTAAAGGACCAACAGGATATCTTGTCTTACGGCCTATGCATGTATTGAGTCTTAAATCCAGTGCATATAATACCTTAATGCAAGATCCTTTGATGCTGTGCTGTCTTCCTTTTTCTCTGCTTCGCTGGCGTTTCTTTCAACTACTTTCACTTTTCCTTTCACATGTACCAACTGGCAAAGTGGCTTCTTTTTTATTGGCACAAATAAAAACGAATTCGAAGCATATATTTTGGCGCGCACAATTCACAATTCAAACTTTTCAAAGTTACAAATTTGCACCTCATGCCGCACGTACTTGACGTAAGCTGCACTTCAATGTTGCCACTTTTATATGCATTTTTTACATAAATTTTATTGCTCGCAATTTCATTTGAATGTGCACAGTTTTATGCCTGTTTTCGTATGCTTGTGCGCCTAACAGTAGACCTTCCGATACTCGGCTTTTACGGCACACGCAATGTGAGTGTGTAAGAGTGCATGCACATAAATATGAATTCATGTGTTTGTATTATTGGACGTGACCAATTTTTTAATGTCGCAGTGTTTACTGTTGTCTCATTCATTCACTCACTCTGACTCACGTCCCAATCACTGATGCCCAATAAAGTATGAATTCACACTTCGTTACGCCATCAACGAAGTTGCTGTGAGTATTTGAAACTCAGCGCAGCTGTTTTCAAATTCACAAATTTTCAACTTTTTTTCGTTAACTAAGAAAAGTTTGCAAACGCAGCTGAATTTTAAATGTGCAAGGAGCTGGCGATTTTTCTTTATTTGCGTCACTACAAATTTAGGAAAATATCGAGCCACCACAGCGGCTGAAGCTAGTTCTGGGTCTCTATGTGCGTAGGGTATGCGATTACACATCTCGACTTGGTGTCATAGTGAGAGTTTTGTTTTTGTTTGTTTGTTTTAACTTTTACACAAGTTGCCGCCAATAGTCGAGTGTGTTGAGTTGAGTTGGAGCGCCTGTAAGTATGCAAAGAGAACGCCAGCGTCTGAGGAGTGCTTTGAAATTTAATCAGCAATCAAATTTCGTTGATATTTTCTTTCACTGCTCCCCAGTTCACTTCGTCACTTCGCCATTTGCTGAGCTTTCCAGCTCACTTGGTTGCCGCGACTTTGCGAATTTCATGCGCGCCCAAATGTATGCAGTGTATTTTTGTTTACGTACGCCGCCTATCACATGCCTACGCGTGCTTAGACCGTCGCGTTGCTTAGAATTTTATTAAATCAATAAGGCCGCGCGTTATTATAACCACTTTTTACAGCCGCGCGTTTTTCTACACAATTTACTTGCAGCACACTATATACCGTTATGGACTTCGCGTGGCGACGGGCGCCAGAAAGTATGCTGCTTCATTCGCTGGAATATATCTTCGCTATATATTGTAGGGGCTTAGACATTCCTTGCGCAATAAATGTCGATTTAAATTTCTGCGCCATTCGAAAAGTTTTTCATTATGCAGCGGCGACCTTTTCGTACGCTACACGCATTCTCATTTGCAAATTTTGTGTGGGCTTGTTGTTATTCTTGTTGCTTTAGTCCTTCATGCTGGTATTCATTTGCACATAGCTGGCTGACGTTATCTGGCCCTGAATGGCGCGCTCCACTCTGCGTGAGTAATGATGAGCACAGAGATATGCCTTACCGCAAAGCAGCGACAGCAACAACAGCAACAAAATGTAAATGTTGGCAGGATATTGCGGCACTCACGACAGACCGGGTCGCAGCTATCAAATTTCAGTGGCGCAATATTTTTATTAAAAAGTTTAATTTAAGCGCGAAAAACATTCCGCAAAGCGTGCTGCAAATGTTTGCGCTTGGCTTAAGCGCAACCACTGGCGGTCACTGGTAAATGGGCGGCAAATTTTGCATAAATTAGTTAAAGCGCCCAAAAGTATGCTTGCATTTTCTAATATTGCTGCAATAACGACACACGCTCTCATATGCAACTGCGGAGCACATACACACTCGCACCGAATATTGTACGTGCGTGTAGCTTTAAAAACACCGTTTGACATTTACCGGGGTCAGTTGTATTGCCAACAGCAATGAGGTTAAGCCGACGGCTGACGCTGCCGTGCAATCGCATGCACTCCAAGGGAGTGACCGAGTTTTCGAATTTCTTTAATTCAGCCGCCCGCACAAATTTCCCGCACGAATTTGGTAGCGCGCCTAAAACTATGCACTCAAATAGCCGTTTCCAAACCTCGTTACGCAATTGATCTGCACATTTGTACAAATTTTCTCATTCACCATACCAATTTACAGCACGTCTTCAAGACACGAACTCAAATCCGCAGTAATACCGCGGGGCAACTCTTGCTTAAACCGTTACCGTTGCTATCCCTAACGAAACTAAACGAGCTCAAATGCAAAACTCGGCCAATGCTACTTTGGCTACGGATGCGAGGCTTTTTCACCTCCAAATGCTTCGTGTGTTCGCCTGTTTGGTCCTTCGTACGGCACGCCCGGTGATACGAAGCCACCCGAAAAGTGACATTTCTGACAGTTGCTCACGAGAGATACTCCACGATGCGCAGGCCTGAGCGAGAGATAGCGGAACGAACAGCTTGGAAGGTAAGCAGATGTAGAGGCGAACGTGGAATGCGACAACGAATTTGAAATGCACGAAAACGAAACACTTTCACATATCGCTGTAAGGCAACCTCAATGGCGGATGAAGCTTTATCGGGACAGTGGGCGAATTGTGTAGCAGCTTTTTAGGATGCAAGTTCAAGGAAATCCTGCGACGTTTGTTCATGAATGAAAAGTTTCACGAAGTATGTACATATGCTTGGGTTCCATTTGGATGCCTGCCAGTTCGTCATCGCGTCGCGAGCTGATTATCCTTCCTGAAACGCTCGAAAAGCTGCAGCTGCCACAGTCAAGCAGTATGTCACTTTAGCAATCCATTTCTGTGTGGCCGTAAAAGTTGCTTTGATTTCGCGATGTCCTCACCTACTTCCTTTCTGTCTCGCGTGGCCCACTGTTCATTGCGCCGGAGTCTACTGTTGTACACTTAATTTACTTGACCGGGTTTTCGCAGTTGCTTTCGTATAATTCTTCGCTGTTGTCGCCTTGACTCTGCGTGTTCTTCCGCTTGTCGACGTAGGTGCAACTTGTTCTGTGCTCACCGTTTTCCTTTCACCAAAGGATTACATGCTTTTACTGTAGAGCTGTTTGTTTGTGTTTGTGCGGCGATAAGTTTAACTCCCTTTACTATATAATGGCTGCAAGATATTTTTATTCAATTTTGCATGGCTTTTGATTCGTGTTGTTTCTAGTCATAGTAACCACAAGAAGAGAGAAATAATCAACACCATTGAACTTGCTGGCAAAATTGAGTTTCGATATAATTTTAAAATAATTTCTTTAGTCTGTTTGGAAGATTGGGAAAATACAACTTATGTGTTCGAATGTTACTTTTCAAACCTTTTATCTGCTTAAGGCAAATTAAAATGCAGTTATTTATATCTGCTTATTTGAACCGACAAATATCTATGATTTTTGTTTTAATCAACTGGAAATATAACAGCGGAAAAAAGACAGCAAATATTAATATATAAATATATGTATCATTACTCTAGAATGTCCGGTAATGGATCCCGTGATCGACATTACCCTTATTACAAGCAAGCATCAAGACCTTGCAAACCATGCAAATATAACAACCAACATAAGAGCAAGTCGTTCTGTTTTCATTAGAATGCTTATGAGAAACAAGATTCCGCACTAAGATATGCATGATCTATAGAGCTAGCACCAAAGGAGCACCTTCCTACCTTGGCTAGAATCATTTTTGCTCCACTGTACACTGTGGATCTTCCATGCCATCTTCTCCAAATGCGATTGCACTGCATTCGCACTAACTGAAGAAAATCAAGACGATTCCTCACAAAAGGCACTGAACAGGCTCTGAAACCTTCCTCCCAGCTTCTTCCCTTTCCCAGCTAGCACATCGCCTTATGCTTGCAACTCTCATTGTTAGCGAAATAGTAAGATAGTAAGATATTTCAAGGGAAATGTTATTTTTTACTTCTTTCTCCTCGAAACCCAATCTTTGTGCAGCATTGCACAAAAGGAATAACTTGTAGCAAAAGGAATCGCTAAATTCGACTGTTTTTTCTTTTTATTTAACTGAAGAAAATTTACTTTAAATAGAGCAGCTGGCAAGTGAAATGGAATAACAGCGGAAGGCTTAGAAACAAACGTTGTATTATTTAAGTTTGACAACGGTTTTAGCTATGCATAAATTTATACATTTATTTAGCAATTTGATTCAATAGCATGTCATACATATGAATGTATCTAATCATAATAAACTCGTTTGGACAAAGTAAGAATTCAATTGATTGGCATTTTGATAAACCAGAAATTTCACTTTATCGATTAATTGATTTGTAAGAAAATTAATTAACTTTTTGCTGTTAACTTTTCTATCTCATAAATATCGTAGTAATATACCGAAAATTACCTATTGGAACGCTGCTTTGGACCAAAACAAATCCGAATTAATAATGTGTAACACAATGTGCCAAAAACGTTATAAAATCCGATATCCAGCTGATCAACACGGTCTATAAATTTGGTTGATTCATTCAATCGAAAAGCTTGAATACCATCTTACCAAAAACTGGTTTAGTTTTCCATATCGTTAGTTGGAAATAAATATACAACGCACTATTTCAGAAATATTGAACAAAAAGATTTCAAACTTTGATGATTAAACTTCTAAAATCTAAACTTAATAATAACAAGTAAGGAAGTATCAGTCGGGTTTCACCGACAGAGTAATACCCTACACCATGTTCCCAAGGGGGGTGATAATTCACTGAAATTGTGGGTGCATTTGATTTACAACCTACATAGTGGGCGGACCGCGCCCATTTTTGGCAGACTACAAGATATACCTAATAGAACTATATCTGCCAAATATTGATGCTCTGACAGGTGTACAACAGATGTTATCGGCATATTTATTTTACTGCCCTCATGGTGGGCGGACCACGCCCATTTCTGGAGAATTTAAATATATTCCTACCAAGAACGAAGTAACCAAATCTAGACGCTCTGGTGTATATATTATGGAAGTTAAGAGGATTTTTCGTTTATCGCCTATATAGTGGGCGGACCACGCCCATTTTCTTCTATGGCATCTAAGACCTATATATCAACTTGGGAACCAAATTTCATTCATTTATATTCATAACTAGTCAATTGGGAGCCATTTTACCGGAAAAATTTTGCCGCCTATATAGTGGGCGGACCACGCCCATTTTTTCGTATGACATAGATGACCGACCCCTTAACTTGAATATCAAGTATTATTCTTGGCAATGAGTAATTAGACAAATTACAGCAATTTGATCGCAAAAAACCCGAGGTAGTGGGACTTACAGGCCCATTGTAGGCGTGTCCTTGAACCGATTTGATTAATTTTAACACTTCACCTAACGCGAAGTTCACTGTGACTGTGTACCAAATTTGGTCGAAATCGGACAACTCCTTCTTTCTTTTTTTCCGGACACGCAGACAGACGGACAGACGGACAGACGGACAACCGGAAATGAAAAGAGAAAGTGTTTCTGATCATTTCTATATACTTATGTCTATACCTAGGACCGCTCCTTTAATGCGTTACAATTTTCGCACAAAGTTATTATACCCTATTACCATAGGTGTAGGGTATAAAAATAATTGATTGGCGCAACAGTCCGTGTGGGCTTAGGCCTAGCTTTCTCGCGTTAACTTGTGTGTGCTTGTTATATTTTCCACAAATTAACCGGACCTACAAATAACCGAATCCGAACGGGTTAAAAGGCTTTCCATGGCAAAGAATATTCTCGGAGAAATGCCAATTCATCGTGAGAAGTGGCGCCGGGAATTTAAAAATTATTCTTTGTTTGTTAGATGGATTGAGGCCGGTCTTGAAACCAGACCCTCTCGCATCAGCGACCAAGCACTTATCCACTAAGCCACCGCCGCGCCAATCTAAACTTAGCCGTTAAAATTTTGAGCGCAAACTTTAAAATTTACCATGTCACTGAAATTCGTTATAAAATTAAATTTATAAAGATAATATTACGCAAAGTAATATTTATTTTTAAGAAGTATTTTTAACAACTTCGAGTTTGACAGAATTCTTTTTCAAATACGGTTCCAGTTTGAGGTTAGGTAGGTATGTTAAGTGGTCGTCTCAAGGACATCACTTAGGCCAAAAGGCCCATTGTGTTACCACGTGAGGTTTTCACCTATGCACTTCCCATGTATGGGAACCTCTTTGTGGGTCTGGTATATTTGTCGATATGTCCTGGTGGCGTTTTTTCCAAGTCTGCTAGACAGCCCACGAATCGGAAGCGCGTTCTCGCTAGCGCTAGGCATTTGCAAAGGAGGTGTTCCAATTTGAGGTTATTATTATATAAAAATTTTTAAAAATAGGCAATTTTTTGCAATTTTGGATATAACTATATGTATCAACTTCATGAGAGTAAAAAAATTGTGCAGTGTCTACATGGTGTCAAACCCTTTTGGCGGTTGTAACGTATCAATCCGATACATATAGCTAGAATCATCCTCTCCTCAGAACATGATCCAGCCAGTGATTTCAATCTAAGAAGTTTAAAACCAAGGACATAATGCTTATTCCTCGTAATATGACGGCGATACAAATTAAATACAAAAATTCTATGATTTCTACAAAGCTCAATATCGAAATTTTTGAATTTTGTAATATTGCTATATCGATATTCTTTTGTGTTCTTTAGAGTGTTTGAAGTTTTAAAGGTTCTTTACCGCCAAAGTGTCAACAAACTTTACGCTAATTGTTTTATTTTTACTAACGAAAAAAGCATAAAGACTAATTTAACCAAAAACTGCAGTTATCAAACAAGGAAAAAGGTGAAATGGCAGCCCTATCTGGAGCAGAAAGCTTCAACGAAAGCATCACATCCCTTTGTAGGCAAAAAACCAAAGCACGAAGAGAATAGGAAGAGGAAGAACCGACCCACACAACCAGGCAGAATCTCTGTGAGCTATCTCGAATCGTATACCCTCGTGACGTTGCAGCTGCATTTATTTATTCATGTTTCAGAGTGTGTGTTTTGTTGTTTTCTGTGAGTTGCGCATGCTGCTGCAATAGTTCAACATAACAGCGTGGCATATTCGTGCCCAAGTCTCCCACACATGAAAGTGGGGGGTTGGTTGTTCGCGTGAAAAGCGAAAGCGTAATTTTGCCAAGAGAACAATAGCAGCAACTTTGAGCGGATTTCTTTTGGGATTTCACGGTTTTGCTTCACACACAAGCAGACGCACAAGTAAGCATGCCTAACATACAACATATGTACATACATATGTATGTACATACATATTTATATGCATGGACCAAAAAATCGTGAAAAGCCACGCCATCGAAATGCATTGCAATTGTTTACCTATACTTGGGGATTTCGTTAACTATGTCAATGTGACAAAGTCGCAGGTGCGTCTACAATGCACAGCTTCCGACTTTAGTGTACTTCTTAAAGAATTTCTTATTCTGAGCTGCACTTCCAATTTCACGAAGAATTTATAATGCGATTTGTGGAAGTATTGCCTAAGGCTTTTATACTTAAATTCAAAATAACTTCTGGTACTGTACGGTAAATTCATAACTGCACTCAGAATAGTCCCGATATCTGTGGTCACAAACCATAACCGCCTAAGTCGAGTTAGGAAGAAATTGAATTATTAATGTCATCGTGTTCAGCGTATATGCTATCAAATTTGCATGTTGTTATCCTTTTTATAAGCTTTATATTTTCACTTTCTGTCCGCGGTATGTCAGTCAGTGGTATGTCAGTGGTATGTCGTCAAATCTAGTAATAAATTTTTCACCCACTTCGCGACTACTTAGAGATCTGAAACTTTGCATACATGCGTAAACACCAAGACAATGCATGAATCAATCAATGTTATGGGCGTAGGATAAG
This sequence comes from Neria commutata, assembly GCA_963457695.1. Taxonomy (NCBI): domain Eukaryota; kingdom Metazoa; phylum Arthropoda; class Insecta; order Diptera; family Micropezidae; genus Neria; species Neria commutata. The sequence continues at coordinate 19,935,383 of OY735249.1, read as the reverse complement.
GGGCGTGGCACTTTTTTATCAACTCCAGATTTGTGTATAACTTTAGAACTACACATCACACATCAATGAAACTCGGTAGGAACTTACTACATATCCATATCCTTCTACTGGGAAAATAAGACGGGCAGTGGACAAGTGGGCGTGGCACCGCCCATACAAACAAATTGTGGCAAATGGTAATAGAATTGCAACAGCACGCTTTGAAAACAGTGGATATTCATTTTTTATATGAAGCCAAAAATATGCTAGCTCTACTTCGAAAAATTTGAGTTTTAATGTCCGATCAGTTTTTAACTCCATGAATTCTTCCTGCTCGTTAATCGGTAAGTGTCCAAGGGAAATGTTATCCGAGAATGGATTTCGTACCCAGTCCATGGGTCGCAGGTCACACTTAGGAAAATAACAGTTAATTTTTTCTGCTAATAGCTCCAAGTGTTTCACTATCAAAGTCTGCACTTTTTTTTCTGAATATGTCCGCCAGATATGCAAGTTTTACTACCCATTCTTCTTTTTTAAACACAGAAGCAAAATCTGAACCCTGGGCTTATAAAAACGTCTGGGTCTCATTTTTTAGCTCGTTAATCCGACTTCTATATGAAACAGAAGTGACTGATGATCTGCTCCCATTTCCTGATACACTGCATTAAACAGACGAGAGTTCAGCGGTCTCGATTTGATGTAATTGACAATTTTAACAACTTCTTGTAGGACAGACAACAATTCATCAGGCAGAGACTTCGTAATCAGTGCTTCCCTGTGTAAAAAACAATGTACAATTTTAATGATAGGGTTTTTCAGAAACCTTGGTTGCAAATCCCCTTATTTTTCCCGTCATAGCTGCTGCTTCGTCTCACAGTGGGGCAGAAGAGGGGTAAACACGGAATCAATTCATAGCGAATAAACGGCGACAGCTTGAAATACGACTTTAAGTACACTAGTTCTGAATAATACCATTTATGGATCGAAAATTATATAGATTTTAAAAAATTATCAAACCTTTAAAATCATCTTTAAATAAAGTCAGTTGTACCTACAAGCTCTACTTGGGCACACTCATTTTTACTAACACTAGCAATAAATGTGCGAAAATTTATAACATTATCTATTATGGATTGAAAGATATAGTGATTTTATGAAAGTACTTTCAGTTGACATTTGCCATAAGTGTAATCAAAATAAGCTTTTCTTCCATTAAATTTAATCTTATAACTATAAGCTTTCACATGTAGGGGCATAAAAATCGATATCACTCCCAAAACTCAAAAAATTCGCAGACTTTTTTCTGGATATTATAAGTGGAATAGTTACTTATTAAGATAAAATGATCAAATTAGTTCGACCTAGCCAGACTCATTAACGTTTTCAACTTTGAAAAGAAAAATTAAAAATTCTTTCCGTAATAAAAGATCACTACAATTTTTTAAAAAATCACTGCTTATGCAGTTGTGCCATTCCAAATTATCGTCTTCTCCTGTGGTGTAACCAGGGAATGGCAGACAAAATAAAAGTCCTCATTTATTTTACATCCGTTTTAGAGCTTGCTCTTTGAATATTCAGGTCGGTACACGTAAGACCAATTAGGTGTATTATCTTCACAAAACCTTGACGTTTTTCCGCGGCACACGGCTTGCTCAACACTGGTCTAACCAAGTAAAAGGACAGACGGGCAAGGAAAAGCCCGTTGACCGGTCCCCGGCGACAATAAAGTTGAGGTTCACTGGTCTATGGTACCGGCAGGAAGAATCAAAGGAGATATAAAAGTAAACGCAAGAAAAGGTTAACACTAAGAGCGTGTAGAAATATATGTATCCATATACGGCTTGCAAACTACGAGAGAACCTGTTGGTCTCTACAAGAGAGCGGAACCTAATAGAATGGATGAGTATGGAGAACGGTTCGTGAAGTTACGCCATATAATAATGTTAATAATAATTGGTACATTCTTAGCTAATACGCATCTTATCGTTTTCGTTTTTCTTCCAAATAGTTGGGCACGTTATATGTGCTGCTATCATTATTTCTTATCATTCAGATTAAAAGCGTCAACATAAAGCTAGCTTCCAACTGGGACTCTTGGAGAGCTTCTCAAGTTTGCCAAGTTAACTACAAATTTTTGTTGCACACAATCGATTTAGCTTGAAGTTCGATAAGAAAATGTATAAAAGCTAGTATTTCAATGTAGCCCAAAATAAGGCAGCTCCATGTAGAAAGCAGCAGCTAGAGGTATGCTTGTTCGTGTATGTGTGTGCACGCTTCTCAATTCGTTGGCGAAATTCAATTTTTGTGCAATGCTCCTTAGAGTGCCACCGCGGCGTATGAGCAACAAGCCATAATAAAGGCGGCAACAACAAAGCCAAGGAGACGGCTTTTGCGTGTGCGTTTGCGTTTGCAAACGTTTACAGCCCTAAGACTCGACTCATCTCGCACGAGCCACAAACACAACCAGCAGGCACAGCAAGAAACACAGGCAAAGTGCATCAGCATTAACCTTTGAGAATTTTTGTGTAGTAAATTTAATAAATTCCTGGCAATTCTTGGCACGCCGCACTCAACCGAACATTCTCATTCTTTCGAGTTGCGCACTTCCCATAGCACGCCGCATTTTCCACATTACCTCTATGCACCTTAGGAATCCATAAGGATTTTCATAACTTTTTCTGCACTTGCAAGATGTTCATGTAGTAGGCGCCTATACACACTAGTGGCGTACCAACGAATTTAGCATTCGATAGCTAATATTCCTTCGAAATATAAATCGTAATTCATATACCTACTATTTTCCTTACTGAAATTGCCTCATACTCGCGGCTAATCCTTGGCATCCCCGTATTCAGTTATAGTCGAACAGTTAAATACGGAAATTGCCCCACAAAATGTTTTTGTCCTTATCCTGTAAATCATATATATGCTCCCTTTCCTATTTTCTTGCTTGTGTGGCAACTCTATAATGTAATACGTTTAGAATATGTGTTGGAACTAGAGGGCTGCCACTGAAGGCAATTTATTCCGTTAGCAGAATTCAGAGCGACAAGGTGAAATTTGTGTCTGTAGTTATTCTAAAATATTTAATAAAGAAGACTGCTCTAACTACGAATTGTGCAACATCCAACAACTTTTTCTTAACAATAGGTAAATACTTTAAATTTATTGGAAAATTGTGGCCTGTGAAAGTTGGAATGCAAAAAGTAGAGTTACCTAACGCACCATTCCTTGTCATTTTTACCACTTTTATAGGGTTATAATTATTTTCTTATCTCGAATTGAGAAATCCATTTCGATTTAAATTTTTTTGATATGGAACAACTTGCATATAAAATATATATGTACATATATATAAGGGCAAAGTGACTCACAAAAGAATTTGGAATTTTATTTCACAACAAACATTTCCAAAATATATACATACATATGTATTTACTCTAAGACACAAGAGCTTTGAGTTTAAAATCAAGTTTATGCTTTAGGTAATATGTAAATTAAAGAATAGTATATCCATTTTTAAATTCCGGGCTCTTGTACATTACATAATATATTGAAAGCTTTTGTTAGGCACTGTTACAAAATTTTGTTTGTTCCATTTTATGCTTTTACTAATAAAAAGTTGAAATTTAGATGTTAGAGCTCAAAATGCTGTTAAGTTTTCTGAGCTCTAGGGGTGAAGCTGCTCTCCCCTACACCTTCCTTGGTAGGAAGTTCGGGCAATCGAAAGGAATTTTGCAGCATTTCTCTTGATTAGTACTACCTCAATCAAAACGATTGCCGCACGAAGGGCAATTAACTTGTTGTCCTTCTAAAGGAAGTGCTGTCATAGCAACAACAATAACTGCTGTCATTGCTGCTGCCGTTTTTGCTTATGTGGCGATTGCAATGTCGCCAATTTGCTGAATACGTTAAAGGGTTACCACCGCCAGCAAGCAGAACGTATGCGCGGCTCATCGATTTCGAATGCACGACAAAAAGGGGCAGATGGTGCACCACAAAAAAATAGCACTGCAATCAGCGATGACTGCGGACATTTAACTCGAATTTAGCCTGGCCACTGTTTACTTCCAGCGATTTCAAGCCAATTCATCTTCGATTTGCGCCTCGCACGGCAGCAATCAACACGTCGTTTCATATTCCGGTCAGCTATTGTTGCAATTTGCATGCCAAATTGCAGCGCGCTTAAAGTTCGTTAGAGCGCCGTCTCCACTGTCCACTGGCCGCTTCCACCTGCAGCAGACTGAAAGTCAATTAGAGCAGCGTGTGCGCCATTGGCCAAGCCCAAGACCGAACTCGAGCTAGCGGCTTGCCAATGGACGACTTCAGCTTCGTTACTAATTGCATTAAAAATGCATTGCCAACAACGTAGGAAAGAGGAGGCACACGCGCTCTACTGCAGTGGTAATTTCATTTGCCCAGAATTCCGGAGTCAATAAATTATTGCTGAAATATTGTCGAAACTGTCACGAAACTCCCCGGACAAAATATTCTCATTATTGATACGTGACCAAGTTATGCGTCTTAAACCATTTAAAAAAATTTTTTCAGAAAACCAATATTTCATTCGTTCGATTTACCGGAAATTATAAAGTAATTTTAAAAACAGCAAAGTTTTTTAAACATGTTTTTTCCATTTCTTTTTTTCTCTCGCGACGCACTGAACAAAATTATTATAATGATTTGCGCAACAGCCCGTAAAACGAGGCTTAGCTAGCCTAGTTTTTTCACATTATCTCCACAGCTAAGCGGGGCCCAGACTTTTAATGGGAATGGGAAGCTTTCTTTGTGGGAAGCTTTTTCATTAAAGTAAATTAAACTCAGGAAGAGTTGCTAACCTCGTCGCAAAGAAACGAAATGGCATTCTTTCAGCTGATTTAGGCATCCGAAACTGAGCACTTATCCACTAAGCCACTGCGAGAATTGGAATACACATAAAATATTACAGCTTTTGAAGTCCTTAGCATACATTTTACATATAAATATTAAATGAATAGATGGGAGTTTGTGTAAAACATAAAAATGCCATATTCAAATTTTAAATCAAATAAATGGCTCGAGAAATAGCCATTTCTCCACACCCCTGTTTACATATGTATATGTACATAAATAGACCTTTTGAGATGTATAAATCTGAAATCTTGCATATTGTTAGGACCTCTTGTGATAACAGGGCTGCTACTTGCTTCCAACTCATATAAATTAACTTCAAAACTAGTATAGGATTGCGTACAGCTGTTTTTGAATCGGGTCAAACATAACACACCGTACATACCACTCTGGAAAGTGTACAACAGAAATGAGAACATGTTGAGAAAATATCCGCATAAAACGAAGCTTGGATTAACAATTGTTCACACATAAATACATTATGCCGCTGTTGCGGACATATTGCAAATAGTACTGACTGCCTGAAACGCATTAGTAACAACCTTGGCTTCGTGGTTTTCATGCAAATCGCAATAGCTTTCGCGAAATTGCTTTTTAGTCATTATTGTAAGCCACATCCAAACGGAATTAGCAGTTGATTACATGGGATTGAGTAGAAAATGATGTGCACAAAAATTGTTTTACATTTGCTTGCCAGCCCAAAATGTAAATATCATTCCCGCTCGGATGGTAATAATCGGAAAGAACAACTGGACTGAACGCAATTGACAAAATATATATGCTAACATATTTATTTTAACATCGAAGTATGTCTTCTTAAAACAAACTACAAGACAGTTAAATTAGAAAACAATATGTTAAGAAATTGTGCTTCGAGTGAATTCGAGTGAAAATGATTAAACTATTAAGGATTGCATATATTAAAGCTATAATTATTTATTTGAGGATAGAGTATAATTTAATTCCCTTTTAGGGAGCAGACATTAATTCTGGCAAAATTGTTGATGCTGAGAGAGTAAAACTAAAGGACAGCTTTCTCCAAAAATTTTATTTGTAAACTTTCATAGTGTTCAAAAAATTCTGATATAGCATTTGCATATCTTAATCCTTTCGGTAATACTGGGACAGTACCTACATCCCAAGATGCTTTAGTGAAATGGGGATATGTAATCTCAATACGTTTTTTGCGTGCGACTGTTGGGATTATATATCCCGGTTCCACTATAGCATTTTGGGACGTATGCTTCAATTTCACTAAAGCATCTTGTTTGTAACAATCCAAATTTAAGATGCCAAAAAGAAGCTAACTGGAGGGGATATATAGCGTAAATATGAAATTCCATTGAAAACTAGCTAATGTTATAGTTTATTTATATTTGAAATTTACACAGGATATCAAAAATACTTATTGGGATTTTATGTCCCACGGAAAATGATTATTGGGAGTACCTATATATCCCCGGATATAAGGTCGATTTCATGAGTTCAGAGAATATCGATATTTCAGAATATCCTTAAATTTCTAGCAAGAGAGTCTCGGCTTCGACTTCTTTTTATTATAATTTATGACAAATACTCATTTAGTAAAATAAATTTAATATATCTACGTTTTGGAAAAAATTTTAATTCAGACCCGAATGATGAAAGTTCAAAGTTTTGGCCAAACCATATTATGTTGCAAAAGTTTTACAATTTTCTTCGAAAATCAGTATAAAACTGAAATGCGAATCTAGTCAACAAATTGTTAAAGAATTCTAGCAGCAAATATTAACCATGTATACATATTGGGTGCGTTATGAATTTTATGAGCATGTTTCAGTTACCAGTTATCTGACGCAATTTGCATATATTTTACAACGATTGTCTTTAAATCTTTAGTAATTGATCAGATGACGGGAAACTAGTATCCAAGCATCTCTCCAAACTGACACTGCTTTTAAGCAGAAGCTATTGCTAGTGTGGCTAACTTCTGTCTATGAGTAAGTAAATCTGAAATTAAATATATGTATGTATGTCTAATTTTGACCGCCTTGCGTGAAAGCCACTAAGAAATTTTTAAATAAACGCTTTCAAAATGTTTCCATTCGCTTTCCATTGTCATTAGCGCCAAAATCCTAATCGACTTGGACGTTAGCAAAAGTATCTCACGGCTTGGAAGTTGATGACGCTGACTTCGAATGACTCACATCGTTTGCGTTAAGGTATACCCACATAAACACACAATGCACAAATGCACAAGCGCCTTCGTGTTCGACAATGCTATCGCAGCATGCTGGAAGAATGTAACCGTGTTAGAATTCAGCTTTGATTGGAGCATACATTACCACAAAAACAACTCCAACAGCAACAGAATATGATGAAACAAACATGCAGATAGAACACTGAATGTACACCTGACGTGCGCCTGCATGTGTGTGTGTGGAACGAAACGCTTCGCATTTGTTACTGCCAAGATTTAAAAAGCCATCATGGATTCATCTTTTGTAATGCCATTTTCTTCCTCATCTTCTCATGCAACATATCTGCACTGATTTCGCCTTTGTGCATTTCACAAGGATTCGTCGCCTTGAAGACATAACTGCCACAGCTTAGCCCTCCCCACACTCACCGTTGTACTGCAACATTTCTAGCCGTGACACAGATTCTACGAAGCCACCAAAATTGGCATTGCTTGTGCCTTCTCACCATTTTTCATGTCACTTTGTTCCTGTGCATGGATCTACATATGTATCTACTGGTATGTGCGTCTGGCGGGAAAGGTTTGCGTGAGTCTACCGGGCCTCTATTAATGTGTGAGCACTAATATTTTGCAAAGTTCCTTCGCCATCCTAGTCGGAACGCATTCCTGCCAAAATTCGCACACATTCACATTCACAGCTTCGCAGCCCTTAGCAAACCGCCGCATATAGTGCAGTGTGTATTGGTACTACCAACTTTCCGTCTCTTGAGACTGCCACAAACTGTTGGCTGCCAGCAACGCTTTCCTACCCCATGCCTTGATGACAACGCATCGCACCGCTAATCATTCTCTGGAGTAGTAATATTTACGGGTCAGCAACTCGAACTAGTGTCCGGGCAACTTCTATGCTGCTGCATGATGTTTAGCCCTTTGAAAGTCTGCAATATAAAAAGTGTTCATAAACATGGTTCTAAGCCATTTATTAAAACTATTTATAAGTCTGTAAAAAGGTACTATCTGTGCTATTATAAAATATGAAATATGTAGCTTTAAGCCTTTCCACTGATTATACGAAAAATCTGGCAGAAAGTACGCAAAGAAGATCACGGGATTTTAAATGATGGTATGTAGTGAAAAATAAAAAGTAGTTTTTGTAGTTTTCGAATATCGTCGGTTTATAAATTTGAGTTTAAGTGAAAAAGTGCGAGTAGAGCGGTTTAAGTTTAGAAATCTGCTTAGGAGAAAGTCTTTTTTATTCATTCGCTTCTGATTATCCTCTGAAAATTAAACCATGGCGATGATTTGGTTTTGCATCATTATTTCTTATTAAATCACAAATATCAGTTTTTCGAAGTTATTTTACAAAAATTCATTTCCGTTACTTTGCACTTTATAAAACTAAGTAAACAATCAAAAACAATGCAGGAAAAATTTTATTCTGTGCATTTTATGTTTAATGTACTGAACAGCTGCTGAAACTAAGAACGAAAAGTGTGCCTACGCAGCCTCCTTTTCTTCCTCTTCCTCTACTCCTGTTCATATGCCAAGATATTATATTATATTATATTCCCGACAACTGCAAATGTGTTTATTCCTCGGAAAGCAATGCTACTCTTCTGCTGCACACGCACACACACACACTTACGTGCATTTGCAACATTTGTATCGCCCACTGGGCAATAGCGATAGCATCATACATACATATGTACATCGTCATCTTAGTAGAGCTTGTACCATTTTAAAAATGATGCAGATGCCTACCCCTTATCGGTACTGAAACTGATTCGCTTTTACATACTTGTACATATATCTCAACTCTTTTCTGTGTGCTCTGCTCTGCCCTGTGCTGTCTGAATGAATTGCTGAGCATTTCTATTTACCACTAATGGCCATTTCTAGTTAGTTAGGACTTGGATCTGGTCGTTGCATTGAAAGTTGCCTGAACTTGTGATAGCACTTTACCATTTTCCTTTAACTGAAAGTGGAAAGAAGACGTGCCGTTGCTCAAGCTTTTATTGTTCACCACAAATTAGTAAAAAGAGCAAAAACCGAACGGATAGTGGTTTTAAGCAGATTCAAATAGAAAAGTTGTTAAGGAAATCACAAACCACACACACACATACATAAGTTCGAATACGAAACATTGCTATGTTACTGGATATAATCGATAGTGTTATGGTCCAGTAAGTTGTGATTTAGTCGTAACTTAACTTGACTTCGGCCAACCTGCCATACGGAAACTCTGTATATGCTACCATGACATAACGTAACTTGGCAAATTTAGAGAGCTACAGCCTTTAGGTTTCTTAGTTATGACAATACGTCAAAAAAGAACGTGAGCGTTGCCACTGCAATGGTTTTCAGACTTGAAAGAAACTCGGTTGAAAAATTCGATATAAAACATGGAAAATAACGCTGTATCAGACAAAAGAACTTTTTAAATTTAAAATATTTTTTCGTCAATTCTTTTGTCAAATTTCTATCACAAAACCAAATATAATTTTTATGTTTTCAATTCAGTGGACCGCGATGGCAACTTTAGCTTCATTCGTAAACAAAATGTCAAACTGGGGAAAATGGACGACGAGGAGCTAATATACATACATACATATGTACATATTTGGTTCAATCATATCAAAAAAAGAATTATTTGATAAATTCCATAAAAATTATAAGCTGTGAATAGACCAAATTAATTTTAGTTTGATAAAATGAAGAAAAGTTCTAAATGGGTTTTTTAGTTTGAGAGCATTCCAATTAAATAAAATAGTTTTGTTCTGCAATTTCAAATATAAATTCAGCTGTAAACACAATAACATGATTTCGAAGTCATGCGTAATTGCTCCCAAGTTTCTAAGGAAAATAAGTCAAGTTAACTTACGGTTAACTCATAACTAACTGGACCTTTACAATGGAATTTTCTTCTCGTTATATTTGATTCAGCTACATTCTACTAAAACGTAAACATTTCAGTTTCAATGGTATTGGAGTTTTAGCATTAAATGTGATTATGCTCGAAACCATCCAAACAGCAAAAAGTGGGATCATTCAATATTCTTTTTTGGCATTAAAATACCAATACATATTGGTTCCACTTTTAAAATCAGAAAATTTATAAGGACTGATATAAAAAAACACACATTAAAGTTAAGCAAAGAGGCTTTTCCTTGAAATAAATGACTTTTGATGCAAATATTTCCTTTTTGCATCCTCACAACCACATCCAACACATCTCTACGCCAAAGTGTCTCTCGACTCATTACATTCCCTGCCTTATTTGTGCGATAAGTCCTTCTAAAGCACCACCGCCACAATCCAAAATCCTGGCTGCCTGAAAAGACATACCAATCGTTTTGATCGCAAGTCACGTGGTGTGCAACAGCGGCTCACACATTATTTGCTTGTGTACGTGTGAATGCGAGTATGTAATTGCAGTTGAAACAGCACGAAGTAAATCTTTCGACATGTTCAATGAAATGTTGCCAACATATCATATAAAGGTATTTTGTTGAATGCATGCCAGCAGCGATTACTTCCTGCTGAAACTGGTTTGAATGCAAATTGGCGGGCAAAGGAGAATTTGTGACGGTTCGACCATTAATGATTGAATAGCCACACACCGAAACCCAACAGACTCACACCAGCTAAAAGAAAGAGAATTGGTTTTCAAATTGTTTCTTTGCGCGACGCCACTCCTCGCGATGAATTGGCAATTCTCCGAAAGTATTCTTTACCATGAAAAGCTTCCTGAACCCGTTGGGATTCGGTTATTTGTAGGTCCCATTAATTTGTGCAAATTATAACAAGTACATACACACAAGTTAATACGAGAAAGCCAGGCCTAAGCACGTATGAGCTGTTGCGCAAATCAATTATTAGTTATTATTATTAATTCCGAAAGATTTTTGAAAGTCCAGGATTGCCTGGAGCAAAAACTTGAGCCCCGCAAATCCAGAAATTCCAATAAAACGAAATTGAACATAGTACGGAGTAATTTTATGCAAATATTTGTAAAAAGGTTCATGAAGTCCAACTAAATCTTTTACCAGTCCCTTTCCCAATTTGTTTTCCGATCGCATATTTTACGCCCATTTAACGATCTGTGCTAAAACCTATTTCTTAAGGCTGCGACTCTCATGACCTCTCATATTTTAGTCGAATTGTTTAGTTTTTTAATCCCGAATTCTCAAAGCTTTTTCTGCAGCATTCCGTGGATTTTTGGGACTGAAATTGGACCTGGGTTTCGAGGTCACAGGATTGACAGGACCAATCGAGAGCTAAAGCTACAATTGAGAGCTTGCCTTTGTAAACAAAGTGCAAAAGCAAACCGGCAACGGCTACAAAACTTAATCCCGACCAACAGAACATGCTGAAAAATTGGTATATTAAGACCAAGCCTTTTTAACAAATTTCTTGCTACAGTTAGTGTCAGTGAGGTAGAACTACATGTTGCAGATAGTATTACATTTGGATATTCTTAAAAAGATTAAAAATGTAATTTCTCAAAAGCGGTTCCCCAAAGCCATAAGAATGCATCTCAGTTTCACAAGTCATGGGCGTTTTGTTAACATTCTTACAGTTTAACAGCGCTTCTCTGCTATTGTAGAATATACAAATGTATAGTCGATTTGGCACTGAACGAGAACATTTTAATTGAATTTATTTCTAGCGGCTTTCGATGCGGCAGCCATGCTTCGCAGGTGAGCTGTTTTTCGAATATTCCATTTGAAACTTTTGATTAGAAACAAAAATTAATTAGTTGCGAGTAAGCGAACCATTTCCGGAGAGAGAGAGGAGAAGCGAAGTGACCTACATAAATCTGTGGTCACAAGTCATATGGTAGAATTACTCTAGCGGTAAGGTTAGAAATCGTGTCAGCTGACACAATCTATCTTACCCGAACACAATGTTCGCTATTACTCTGACCGGATTGAGTAGTAGAAATTTCTGCGTCGATTAGAAAACTACTGCAAAAGTCGTGTCAGCTGTGAAAAGAATGTTGCCACACAAAAAATTCACTTGAAAATGAAATAGCAATAATGCTTTTCCTATGCAAGAATTTAAACGGCAACACTGGTCAAAACAAGCGAATATTTATTGGAAATATAGTCCACCTGCGCTTTCGTTTGCTTAAAATTTGTACACATCGTACATTTTACACAACACTAAGCACATTGAGTCAATTATTTCGTCGTTTGAATTCATTTTTCACGATATATTTTGTTTGTGAACTCTTTGCAGAAAAGTGTTGCCAGTGACCTTCGATTTTAGTTCAACAAAAGAAGTGGATTATTATTGCCGAAATAAGTTAAAAAAGTAGTACACAATATAGAGATGTAACAATTATGATAATTCAGTGCCATAAATTTAATAAAGAATGTAAAATTTCATCTCAGAAGTAAATAAACAGGGTTCTTCTTTTGTGCACAAAACTATACAGCAGCACTAGCAAAAAGAATAGACTGACAGCTGCAATCCGTTTAGATGTTAGAGTAACTGGGCAAATTGCTATCCGGCACGATTGAATTCGACACCGCTGGACTAATTAGACCATAAGTGTAATTTACAATTTTTTCAGAAGAGCAGTTTAAAGTTTCAAATTCTCACTGCAGTATATGCAAAAGCTATTAGGTTTCTGTTGGATAATTTCAGTCCTAAATACGATCCAAACATGAAAACATATAGATCAAGACACAATGAACACGATGGCATTAATAACTCAATTTTGTCCTAACTCGACTTGGGCGGTTATGGTTTGCGGCCACTGAAATAACGACAGTGCTGCTAAGAGCAGGTAAATTTGCGGGAAAAAAAACTAAATATGATTAATAGTTTGCGGAAAATAATGCATGACAATATGCGCCTCTCACTGCATTATTTTCCAATTTTAAATGCAATGCAATTTGGCCACATTTTTTAAAGTTGCGAGTAGAATCCAGCGGTGCACCAATGAAATCTTTTCGGGGGGTTTGGGTTTCGTAACCGACTCAGTGTATGAGAGACATCAAGGTACAAAAGAAGTAATTTTAATGGGAGACCCAATAACTTCGATTGATGGAGGGCTAATAATATCTTGGAACTTGTTGAGGTGTATTAACCTGCGTTTTCTGGGGATACTGTGCAATTGTAATCTCATTAAACAGCGTGATTTCATTTCATTTTTGATACTTAGATTTATTTATTTATTTATTTTTTAAGGTGTAATCTTCAAAATATGCTGCCATCCAGTTTGTCGGATTATTACAAAGATTAAGCAAGTAAACAAAAATTTTATCGATTTTTTTTTAGAAAATAGAGTTCTGCGCTTTACAAGAACAGAAATTAACACCAAAATTGTTCAATTAATTCTATAATTGTTCTAACGTTACACCTACTCAATTCAGTGTTCAGCTGCAGGCATGAAAAAGTTCTGTTAATACATCGAATTTTTATTTTTCGCGAAATTATTTGATTAAAAAAAACTGCAAAAGTATAGGATGTTTGTGTAAAGTATAAAAATAAGAAATCGACATTTTTGAATTAAAAACACTAAACATTGCAATCAGCAAATAAGAAAGCTCAAGAGGTTTGAAAGTCAATCTTGTAGAAAAAACTTACTGTTGCTAAAATGTAAGCCGCCAGACTACGAACAATTAATAAACTATGAAGAAAATGATCAGCATGCTTTATAAATACATCTGCAAACAATACAATCGGTTTTCTGGGTGCGCCCTTAGATAAGATAGTTTCTCACACAACCTCGTTCGCGGAAGCAGTCAGCAGTGAATACTTAGCAATCAAATGATCCCATCTACGGGCAATCAACTCGAAATTCAAATCGAGCCAAGAACTAATTGAGAATGCACGTTTAACGCGGCTGTTATTACAACCAACCAAATAAGTTGAGAGGGATTTTAGTAGCACGCAACAATAGTATAGTGACTACAATAAAATATTTGACCGGGTTTTATTATAGCAACACACATGCTAACGCCTGCATGCTCGTATACAGTCGGACCGTATATTTGAGTATGTATTAAATAATGATTAATGAACTCCAATCGAAAGTTTCTTTTTTCGAAAAATTTTTTTGTCTGAAATGTTAGGCTATAATAAGCACAAAATTTACTAAATCAATAATCGCTCTATTATTGAAATGAAATGTAATGAAACAATAGATTAAGCAAAAACGCGAAAGAATAAATGCTTTATCGAAATATATAATTTTCAACAATGTGTAGGTACTTGTGTACTTATATTTCTCTTAGTTATTTGTAAAGAGCGACCAAATTTCCGTCTTCGGCTTCCCCATAAATCGAATATTTTTCCTGGGTCTTAAAAGAATTCTATTTCTCTTCAGCTTTGTCCAAAAATCTGTATTCGGTCGCTCTTTAGTTAATTGCACTAGCAATTTTATGTTGTGGCTTTAAAATATATATACAAACTACAAAAGTAAGGAAGTATTAGTCGAGCTTGCTCGCCAGAATGATGCTCTACGCTAAGTAATCACTGAAAGAAATTAAATTGTGGATATAGAATTTATCTACTGTGAAAAAAGTGGGTGGATCACAAAAATTGTTTCAAGCTTACATATTTTAAAGAAGTCCTAATAGCTATATATGTACTAATAGAACAATATATAAAAAATATGAATTATTTAATTGATTAATTAATTTAAAATTTTACCGCCTGTATAGGAGGCGAATTATACTCATTGTTGGTATGAAATGTAAGACTGATATCTTAACTTGAATACCAAACTTCATTCGTTTAAATTCATAATAAGACGAAATAGAGCTAAATTAGAAGTCGTCCAAATTGGCCCATCTCTGAACTGGAACTAGGGAACTGTAACTGGTCAATGCGGGCAGACATACGAACGGGCAGACAGACAACCGAAAATTTAAAGAGCAAATGTTCCTGATCATTTCGTAGTTAGTACGTCTTCTTGAAGGCGTTACAATTTTAGTACAAACTTAATATAACCTATTAAGAAAGGCGTAGGGTATTCAAATAAATACCTTTTTAAATAGGAAGTACTTAGTCTTCGCAAAGACCGATATTATCAAAATAATAATATTTACTTGTTCTCAACCATCACAACAACAACAACACCATATCGACAAATTTATTAATAACTATGCTGCCGCCTCACCACTCAGAGCCCAGCTGCCACACGCAACAGCAAGTTAGCTACTCCGGGCAGCCTTAGCCGAAGTGACTAATTCGCGTCGTGGAACGCCAGTAATAATTTACAATACACGCGCGCAGCCAGCACTTCAACTTCAATAATTTCTGTTAATTTGCTTGTGTCTGCTGACAGCTCCGCCAGCAGCAACGCTCTACAACAGCCACTTCATCGGCACAGCTAATACCCCTCCGTGTTTATAATTGGCGCATGATTAATCACTTTTATGCAAATGCACGTAGATACATTTCCATTCAATTCGAAAAACAATTAATGGCAAAGATTAGCCGTGAAAACCGCAAATAAAATTTATAGAGATAACACAAGAATTATTTTGCAGCCAAACTCAGAGAATAATTCTCAAGCACTGCACAACGGCAGCGTTTCTTAAAGAAGGACTTATGCCTTCCCAGTGGACAAAAATGTTGGGAAAAAATATTTACGGAAAAGTTGTAAATCCGTTTAAAAAGCGAACACTCAAGTTGAACAAAAGTTTACGTTTTGTCTTTAGTAAAGATGTGTTAAAAATACTGGCAATATTTCTTACATATATTTTCCGTTAATATGTGAGAATATTGTAATTTTAAACTTGGAAATAGAAGTGAATTGTGCCGGCCAGGTTTTGAACCTGGGACTCTGGGCTCCAGAAACCGCACGTATCCATTGAGCCGCACGTCGTCATGAAAGTATAACTGTAAAACAGGAATCGGACTATTATGGATAATAGTTGGGGTATCGATAATAATTGAAAATAATTGTTAAATTACAAAGAAGTTTCAATTTCGTTAAAAACTAACACTATTCAAAAGAAAAATATTTTTCCATTACTCTTAACTTGAATTCCCGAGAGAAAGTTTGTTCGTTGCCGAATAACTTTTATTTTTGAGAAATATTTTTTAAGTAGAAGCATAACTATTATTTTTGAGACAAAACTCGGTGGTTTATCGTCATTCATTCATCCCTTTCTCTTTGTGAAATTTTTTTTGTTAATGGGGCATGGCACCTTCTATATATGTACAAAACTCTAATACTTGATTTGCAATAATCGCAAAGCATTGAAACTTGATACGAAGTCGTCATTTAGCCATGTCCGTTTACGAAAAAGGTTTACAAAAGAAAATAATTTTTTTTCCGCTTATTTTAATGAGCAAAACTGTTCATAAACTTGTGGTCCAAAAGCAACTATCCGACGCTTTAAGCTTGCCTTTTACAGTTTTAAAAAACAAAATTACAAAAAACTTTAATAACTGCAAAATTAAACATACTAGTCTAAAAAATATGTACTTTTTCATTAATTTATTGCACCAGAAAAAAATTGGTGGATATTTTGTGGTAAGCGCAAAGAGGCAGAGAATATGCGACGATAATAGACTCCCGGCTGCGTTGCATAGTGCAACAATAAATATTTTTGAACGTCTACCAAATACACACAGACGAAATTGCCTACGTCATTAAATATTACCTCTCCATTCCTTAGAAACAGATAATGTAAAACCTGGTTTATTCAGTAGGCCATACGTTTTGCTCGCAGCGACGTTTGGGGCTGTGCAACGAAAATTTCAGTTGAAATAGAGAAAACATTTGAAAAAAGATAAAAATCTGAAGAACATTTTGCTGGGTCCCCTCTAGTTGTCCCGCAATCTAAGGGTAAAGTAACGGTATTAGTGAAGTGTGAAGTAAAGTTGTTTTTGAAGTAAACTATTTTTGTATTATCGCAATTGTTTCTTCTTATAAAAGTATCACCTTCTCAGATCTTGGTTTTTTTAACATTTTGTTAAAATGTTTTATATTGCAAAAACTATTATACACTCTTCAGAGATTCCCCATGCGGAACTGTTAGGGGTTATTAAAAACTGAAATCTCTTAAGACCTACAATTTGTATGGAAATATTTTAATAATTTTGTAATTTTGTGTAGCCGAGCCTGATATTTTTCAATCTTAACAACTGTTACTACTAAGTAAAGACACAAAAAATTTGTCTGTGTTTATTTGGTTTCTTCTCAGATAAACTTTTTCAGTGAACTTTTGTCGCACTGTGTAATCACAAGCATAGAAGAGGCTTATCTTGCTGGCCACTTGGATTTTTTTGTTTTCCTGCCGAAATATTTGCGCATCGGGGCTTACTCAGTATGGTGGCCTCATCACTGCCAACTCTTAAATAGTAATGCAGCCTAAGAATCGTGATGACATTGACCTACTCACCTAAGTATGAGTTGTACTGTATGTGTGCTATTGGCAATAAAGCTCTAAACAGCTTTTTCTTTATCTTTTCTCTTTCATTGCGCAATCATCGCTCTTTTATTTTGTGTTATAAATGCGAATTGTATCTTTATGCCCAATTTGCCGGTATAAGAAACATATTGTAAGCAAATTAAAGATTTTTTTTGCAATTTGCACAGTTTGGCGCCATGTGCACTAATTTCTGCAAAATATAAAAAAAAATTCTTGGAAACCTTGAAATTTCGGCCCATAACCATACGAGTAAAAGTCGCTAAATAAGAAATTATTTAATAACAGCTCAACACGACCCCTTCCCCCTCATGTTTATCTCTGCATTGCGACTTTAAAATGCCTATTTCACAGACTAAACCAAAGTGTGACCACTATAGGCGAAAACGGGAGGACCTAAGCCTAAGCCTTAAGCTTAGTCCAGCTAAGAATGTCCCGAAATGGAGCGAGAAAAAAGTATGTGATTGCCTGAAATCTTGCGAAATTCAGTGATCCTTATGGGTGGCCAATTGCATGACGAAATCAAAGTGAATCAGAACTCATCGACGAGGAGCGCCTCAAGATGCTGATTGGACCAGCATCAGATTTTTCGATCACCGGAACCAAACAACAACCTGAACGTCTAAATTTCCGATCGAGCCAAATCTTTCATTGACAAACAGAGTTAAACGTCCGCAATCCGGTATTTTAGCCGTTAAATAGCCCTCATTTGTCTCTTTAAATAAATGTTTTAAAAGGAATGCAATATTATGATTAGGCTGATACATTCAGCTAACCATGTCGCATAAAGGGCTGTGACATTCCTGTTAGATAAGCGGTAGATTAAATATGCGCCGCGTCCCATTAATTTGTAAAGAATACGACAAGCACACACAAGTTAATGCGAGAAAGCTAGGCCTAAGCCCACACGAGCTGTTGCGCCAATCAGTTATTTTATAAGCTTTATATTAGGTACACATCCGGTATGTATGTATTAGAGGTCTGCATGAATGCATTTGGTTTGCCTGTGCACTACGGTTACCCATTTCATTGCACTCGGCGCACGAGTGAAACATTTGAATGGGTGAAACACTCACAAAACCTCTCAATGCCAAAACAAATACCCACTCGTGCCATTATTTTCAAAGAGAGTAAGAGCAGCATTTGTTATCTTGCTCTATTTGCTACAATCGAAACAAACAAAACGAATGTAACAAAGTATCGGTATAGTATAGTGAGTGAAGTGGGTAAAGTGGGTGCAGTGAATGGTAAGCTGGAGAATTTTGGCGAAACCGCTGCTGCGCGCCGGTTAGTAATGCATCGTCCGAAAGTCTTTTCTTCGGCAAATAATTTTTAAAATGACCACAATATGCATAGAAATTATAATTAATACACTAAAACGTCTTTCCATCAGAAATTCTTTAAAAATAAGCTCAGTCTCTTAATTGCGTATAGCCCCTTAAATACTCGGTGCACCCACTGCATTGCACTCTGTTTACCAAAACATTTGAATAGTGGGTACACTGCTTGTGAGTAATGTGCTTGCGCTTACAATTTACTCAATTGTTTTGCTATCTCATTCACTCTTAAGGCATATGTGCTTATTCAACACGTGTTTGGAAATAAGTGCACATGCGAGCGAAAGATTCAAACCCGAATGAATGTCTTGGTCGCTCTTTCAAATGCATTCATGCAGACCTCTAGTATGTATGTATGTATGTATGTATGTAAGTATGTATGTATATATGTATGTATGTATGTATGTATGTATGTATGTATGTATGTATGTATGTATGTAAGTATGTATGTATGTATATATGTATGTATGTATGTATGTATGTATGTATGTATGTATGTATGTATGTATGTATGTATGTATGTAGTGGAATCTAGTAATCAATTTTTCACCCACTTCCCGACTACATAGAGATCTGAAACTTTGCACACATGCGTAACCACCATGACAATGCATGAATCAATAAATTTTATGGGCGTAGGATAAGGGGCGTGGCACTTTTTTATCAACTCTAGATTTGTGTATAACTTTAGAACTACACATCACACATCAATGAAACTCGGTAGGAACTTACTACACATCCATATCCATCTACTGGGAGAATAAGACGGGCGGTGGACAAGTGGGCGTGGCACCGCCCATACAAACAAAATCGTTTATATAGAATAGCTTTGGAACTAAAGGTCGTGCAGCATTGAAATTCCGTATACAGGCCCCTCTTGGATGCTTCGTCCCACTGGTAAAATTTTATGGGCGTTGGACAGGGGGCGCCGCGCCTTGCAAGCAAAACAACAACAACTCATCGCGCCACAAATATGCCACGAATATTAGGGTCGATCACAGCCGTATTATTTGTTAAATTAAGGATATGACATATGACGATAGGAAACACTGTGAATACCCTAAATATTGTGTACTGCTCTGCAAGTTTTAAATTCTTTTTGCGAAAAATTTCAGAGCTCTAAAATTGAATTTATGGAAGACTAAAAAGTAGAAAATAAAATTATATAAAAAAAAACTTTTTAAAAATAAGCTTTAATTTATTGAATGTACTAAAAAGTAGAAAATAAATTGTTTCCAAGTCACCTGGTCCGCACAGAAAATTCTATAGTGCAAACACCAAATGGCGATATTTAGCGTATATAATGCTTTTTGGATAATTTTCTAAAACTTAGCATGATAAGCCCTTGCCGAGGTCTACCTCTCATATATGTACCCAAACCGATATCTGTGTATAGGATAATAATATGTGTGTGAAACCCGACTGCTCTTTCTTAACTTGTTTTATATGACTAATCGACCCCAAAGCCCTCTCGATAAAATTTTTGTTATGTACGTCACATTCATGTTATTTAGTACTGTTATCATATCATATCATATCATATCATATCATATCATACTATTAAATAAAACGCTATTGCGTACGCAATGTTATGATCCAGTTGCCGTTACTTTGTTTACATTGAATGCAGCATTGTTTTTGCACAGCATTGTTTTGGGGAACATATGATGAGAGTGAGAGAGTATATTAGCATAGACTTGCAATGTTGTCATGTTCTTCTCTGCACAACAGTAATGCCTTTTATTCCACTTTCATGTAAAAGATATTACATTTTGTCGTACCGCTAAAACTTCTTGCCGTATGGCGGTTTTTGGACTATTTACTAATTTTTTCAGCCAAAAAGAAGTTTGTGAAAAATATAAGATTACAGGAGTAATAAACAAAACTAATAAAAATATACACATTGGCAGATGTGAATTGTAGCCGTACTCCTGAACATTATCAAAATATAAGTAACTTGCATAAGTATTAAATATCGAGGGGTCATATTTTCATTTTTTTTTTCTTTCTTACTTTGGGGTAGGGATTGGGGTAGCAAATACCAGATAGACCAAAGAGAAGATGGAATTTGCCGAAAGTGGACCAGAAGAAATGTTGATATTCTTCGTTGAGCTAAGCTTAAACTGAAAGCCCGGCATTGAAATCTTAGCTTTACCAGTTTTTTGTAATATTTGATGTAATATATTATTTTTTAGGGTGCTAATTTCCGTAAAGAACGCGGTTGTATTAATTTATTCATTTCGAACGTTCTTTACTTACTTTAATCACTCGGGAAAATCCGTTGAGTGTAAAATTGTCTGTGAAATTTCCGCGATTCTTCGAGAAATTGTAACTTTAGAGAAACGGGCGGAAAAAGGCATGTATTAAAATAATCTTAGAAAAAAGATTCGTACGCGATTTTCACTGATTCTCCGATAGTCTTGGCAGCTAGTGATTCCCCAATTGTGCATACATACACTATCGGACAAAACATTTGCAACTAAAATTCAACATACATACTTTTCTCAAAGAAAACTTATGTGTAAATAATATTGAAATGATCTTTGATTTCATTTAAAGTTATAACCTTCAACACGTATTTAAATAACAATTTAGCCAATTGCTTTAGTATTTCAATTTATATTTACCATAACTGGCGATGATATTAAATTTTAATTGATCGTTAAAAAGTATGGTTTCCCATATGCTCACTGTCCAATTAATATGTTTTTGGACAAGTGATGGTATAACACAAGTTAGAAGAGCAAGAGGACAGCACGATCAAAAGAAGTTTTGTCATAAGACGGTTAGGCACGGAGGGGGCATGTCATGGCTCGGGGATGCTTTTCTGCTAATGGGATAGGTTCGATTCATCGCATACATGGTATAACGGTTAAATTGATCTACAAAAATATCCTCGAGAGTGTTATGTTAGAGTGGGAAATGCCGATATGGTGGACGTTTCAGCAAGACTATGACCCAAATCACTCCTCAAAGGCCGTAAAAACTTGGCTTAGACAACAAAAAGTTTATATCATGGATTGGCCACCACAGTCACCGGATCTTAACCCAATTTAAAGCCTATCGCTTATCGTTAAGACGAAAATTTATCACAGTAACGTTCAAAACGAAGATGAGTTCATCAAAAGGGTCCAAGATGCCTGGAAGAGCATGACATAAGACACAAATATTTATTTAATTGAGTCCATGCCACGATGATGCAAGGCAGTTATAGAAAATTTGGGTTTCGCTACGAAATATTAAAAAAATATTTTATTAGAAATAAATTATATTTGAGTTGCAATTGTTTTGTCTCGTTTAAGTACTGACTTTTTTTACATTAAATTAAATATTAATTGAAATACTAAAGCAATTGGCTAAATTGTTATTTAAATATGTGTTGAAGGTTATAACTTTAAATGAAATCAAAGATCATTTCAATATTATTTACACATAAGTTTTCTTTGAGAAAAGTATGTATGTTGAATTTTAGTTGCAAATGTTTTGTCCGATAGTGTATGCACATATTTAAATGTAAAGAAAAAAAAACATGTTATTGGGACAAGAAAACCAAAAATTTACTAAAATGTTACTTTGGATACCGCTGTACCTGCACCCCTTTACCCCTTTATTATACGCGTTTTTGTACTGAAGTCAATCTCCGATATTTTCTTATTTGTTTGTTTGTGGACCCGTGCGTCCCACATTTACTTACATAGCAATAAGCGGTAACATATTTGTATTCATTATCGCTTCATTATCGTACGTTGTGAGATGAACACTAATCTGAGTATATGTATGTACATATCTCACACTACCACGTAATCAATTATCATCACGTTTTCTATTGAATATAATCAATTAAGCCAAGCCCTAAATGTATAATAAGGCATTAATTTAGACAGATCGCTTAACGAAAAATAAAAAAGTTATACAATCATTTCATATAGATTGAACGGAAGCAATAAAAATCCGATATTTTTGAGTAGGCATTTTCTGTTACTAGTACAATCCATTTATTAGCTTTCGTGCAACACATTCCAATGTCTGAGTCGAGTCTGGCGAAGAGTCACAAAGCGAGTTTTCTCAACAGTGAACAAAAAATGTAATTCTTTAGGAATTTGCAGCGCTGACAACATTTCCTCAAATCCAGTCGCGTAGCAGCCCCTTTCGAATTCATTCATTATCTCATCACTCGCGAGGTAGTTTCAACTCTCCGAGAGTATACTTTGCCATGATAAAAGAAGTATCACAAAAAAGCAGAATAAAGCTTCTGATTAGGACACGGCTGTAGAATAAATGTGCAGGTGCCGTTATTTGTTGTGGAAATAGAAGGAGCACACACAAGTTAATGCGAGAAAGCCAGACCTAAGCCTGGTTCGTGGGTATTATTCGTTTATTTATGCAGAGGAAGAAGCTTCCTGCTTTTTAAACGTCCTAGTTTCATTGATAAAACCCATGGGTCCGTTCGGGTAAAGTCAATGAACATTTTTCATTCTTAGCCTGATGCTCGAGCAGGCGGAACAGTGAACGAGATAATGCTCTGTCGTGTCCTACTCCGCAAGGCAACTGTCGCAAATAGGGCTCTCTAAAATCATCATATTGGTCACGTGGTGTCCACATGAGTTGTGACCGGTAATAAAGCCGATCAGAAGGCGCAGAGCTTTTTTCCAAGACTAAGTAGCCTGTTTCGTTGGAGTAAGTTCCGAAGGCGCGTTGCATTAACGGAATATATAGCATTAACTAAATATCATACAAAAGGTGCTTTTATATTTGGGCTTTTGGGTTCTTGGAATGTTCTATATTATTTTTGTTACAGCACCCCCGCCCCCGCGCGAATTTATTTCCTGTGTAAGCCACTGCACGAAGCAATTTAAAATTTAAATACACGGAAGGTGTAGTTCTCGCAAGGCACATTAATCGCCAATCAGCATTTTGATTGCCAATGGCTGCACAGAACATTAGCCATAGCCCAGACTCATCACATTGAGGCAGCAGCTGGCAACAACCGCCAACAGCTGCGGCTGCTGCTGCTGCTGCCAACATGTTGCCAGCAGAATATTGGCTTTTCTCTAAAAAACAGCGCAAAGACGCTCCGAGACCGACAGTCGCGTTCAAGGCACGGTTCAAAGCGGTTGCGAAGATAAAGACAAAGAACAATATTCAAATGCTAAGATTGTCGCGAGAAAGCGTCGCACGGTGCGCCGCTTGGCTGCTGATAGTTCAGCATTTCCTTGCGGATGCACAGAATTCAGATGCAGCAGACACGGCAGCGGCAAGAATTGCCTTCAATGCCATCGTTCCAGAGCAGCAAGTGACGTCGACCAGTTTCGAGCCCTACTGTGCGCCGACACTTTGTGGACTTTTCAATGGAACGCATGTGGTGCAGGTGCCGCATATCGCTTGCCACAATAACGGCTCGTTCGGGCGCACTTGCGGAGAACAGCCGCACCTGCTCTATATGAGCGAGCGTCGTCGCAGTCTCATTTTGGATTTACACAACTTGGCGCGTTCACGCATCGCCTCGGGTCAGCTGGACGGGTATAAGTCCGCCGCGCACATGCCACAGCTAAAGTGGGACAATGAACTCGAGCTGCTAGCCACGCTACATGTGAAGCGGTGTCGCTTCAGCCACGATCTCTGCCGTAATACTGCGCGCTTTGAGTTCAGCGGCCAAAACATCGGCTACTTCTGGATCGGGCGCGAGTTCAAATCACACTCCAAACGCATGAAATCGTTCATTGTCAATTGGTTTCGGGAATACCCGGATGCCAACCAGACTTTCATTGACAGCTACTATCCGCATCCGGAAGGGTAAATATCCTTTTTATTAATTGTCCTTTGGGCTTTCTGTGTGTAGAAGATCGTGTGTGTAGATCCGTTCCACACTAATGTATGCATCTGTGCTAGCAGAGAATTTTCTTTTTATAAGTAGTCATTAAATTGCAGATGAGTTGAGCTGAAGTTCATAAATGCGATGCTTCGAGTGAATTTGCATATTAAGTGGAGAAAGAGCACATCATTGTTTGTCTCCTAAATAGGTTACCACCGTTACTGTGTTTCTTTTGCAGATCGAAACCGCACACGAGCTATTTATATGTGTAGATTCTTACCAAGCAATACGCATTCATTGGAATCTACTTATTAAATAGCAGATTTTTAGGGAAATTCATTTAATGTGAATAAATTATTAATTGAAATTTCGCATATTTTTACTCGTACTCGTGTTACACGTAGAGCGGAACATTATTTCAACCGCTTTTTCTAAAAGTATTAATCAATTGAAGTACTAAACAAATAAGGAAGCATCAGTCGGGTTTCACCGGTTAAGTTCGGTTTTCAATAGTTCGTTTAAATAAACTTTATATAATCCGCCCATTTTAAAACACGCATGGTAACTCCGAGCTACATTTGTGTTTATATTGTCGTCTCTGCGCAGTTTATTAGTTACATCACCACGCTTGCAGCCGTATTCTGAACATGGTAATAAGTAACAATAATTTTTTCGCATTTGCTCCTCTATTTACAGCAAAAAAATTGGCCATTTTACCTTAATGGTTGCCGATCGGGTGCATCGTGTGGGTTGTGCAGCCATTCGCTTTCGCGACCCCAATCAGCTTGGCGACATGAAGTTTCTGTTGACCTGCAACTATGACTTTAATAATCTCATTGGTGAGCCGATCTATCAGACTGGACCAGCAGCCTCGAAGTGTGCGTATAAGACCAGCGAAAAGTATCCGGCTTTGTGCGATTGGAAGGACGCAATTTATGACTATGACAGTGAGGAGAGTGTAGAAGATAGCAATTTGCTGGATGGCAACGTTACAATTTAGTACTTAACTACATAACTATACCTATATATGAACGTATACTTGACTGTACAATGTTCACATATTTTGTACGATTTTTGTACCTGTTTTTAATCCCTTAGTGTAAGGCTTTTTGCTATGCCCACCTTTGCCGGGAAAATATTTATGTTTCCCCGTAATCTTTCCAAGACAATGTTTTATTAAAACTTTGACTTATGTAAATTTAATATATCGACGGCTTCGTTAAAGAGTATGAAGGAATATTCATATCTGTCACTTTTTATTCTTTTATGAAGACGAGTTTAAAGATGTATCTTTTCATGCAATTGGATATGGAAATAAAGTGCAGTGTATCCACCAATACCAAATTTCAATTAAATATAGGACTCAACTTGATAAAAGCCTAAAAATCTGTCAAAGTCCAATTAGCCGAATTTAAAACGGAACCATTCAAATATTGTGGGTTTAAGCACATTCTAAATTAAGTACGCAAAATTATATCATGTATTGGTCTAAGGTTGTAAAGAATTACTTTTAAATATGTTTATGGGTTCGTAGCATTCCATTTTTTATGCATTCAAAAATGTATTAAACACATATCTGACATTATCTGACACGTAACATACAAATAATTATTATTTAAAACAAGTAAGCAAGTATCAGTCGGGTTTCACCGACAGAGTAATACCCTACACCATGTTCCCAAGTGGGGTGATAATTCACTGAAATTGTGGGTGCATTTGATTTACAACCTACATAGTGGGCGGACCACGCCCATTTTTGGCAGACTACAAGATATACCTTATAGGACTATATATGCAAAATATTGATGCTCTGACAGGTGTACAACAGATGTGATCGGCATATTTATTTTACTGCCCCCATGGTGGGCGGGCCAAGCCCATTTCTGGAGAATTGAAAGGTATTCCTACCAGGAACGAAGTAACCAAATCTGGACGCTCTGGTGTATATATTATGGATGTTAAGAGGATTTTTCGTTTATCGCCTATATAGTGGGCGGACCACGCCCATTTTCTTGTACGGCATCTAAGACCTATATGTATATCAACTAGGGAACCGAATTTCTTTCATTTATATTCGTAACTAGTCAATTGGGAGCCATTTTACGCGAAAAATTTTTCCGCCTATATAGTGGGCGGACCACGCCCATTTTTCCGTATGACATAGATGACCGACCCTTTAACTTGAATACCAAGTATTATTCTTTTCAATGAGTAATTAGACAAAATACAGCAAATTGATCGCAAAAAAACCCGAGGTAGTGGGACTTACAGGTCTATAATGGGCGTGGCCTTCGACCGATTTGGCTAATCTCAGAATTTAAACTAAGTTAAGGTTCACTCTAACTGTGTACCAAATTTGGTCCAAATCGTACAACTCCTTCTTTCTATCCTTAGCGGACAGACAGACGGACAGACGGACAACCGGAAATCAACACAGAAAGTGATTCTAAGCATTTCTATATACTTATATCTATATACCTATGACGGCTCCTTTAATGCGTTACAATTTTCGCACAAAGTTATTATACCCTATTACCATAGGTGTAGGGTATAAAAAATGCAAGTTTATGTTTTTTTGGCAGATTAGTTTTTAGATAGAATAATTTTATTTGGACTCACATGCCAGAGAAATGACAATAGCTGTCTATTTCTGTTCTGACACAAAGCAATTTTAAGTGTACAACGAAATATATAAAAAAAAACGTTTTTAAAAATAAGCTTTAATTTATTTAATGTACTAAAAAGTAGAAAATAAATTGTTTCCAAGTCACCTGTATCTTACTATCTACATATATATAAGATTGGGGCGCTCATTTGTTCAAAATTTGTCAACCAATTGATACAATATTTTATTTAATTTATTTTTTGTAAATAGATTCTAGTAATGAAAGATAAGTGTGAATATAGGTTTTGAGCGCACAAGCTTTTATTAATAGTAAGATACAGGTGACTTGTAAACAATTTATTTTCTACTTTTTTGTACATTAAATAAATTAAAGTTTATTTTTAAAAAGTTTTTTTTATATAATTTTATTTTTTACTTTTTAGTCTTCCATAAATTCAATTTTAGAGCTCTGAAATTTTTCGCAAAAAGAATTTAAAACTTGCAGAGCAGTACACAATATTTAGGGTATTCACAGTGTCTCCTATCGTCATATCCTCAATTTAACAAATAATACGGCTGTGATCGACCCTAATATTCGTGGCATATTTGTGGCGCGGTGAGTTGTTGCTATTTTGCGTGCAAGGCGCGGCGAGCAAGTTCCTATCGTGTTTCATTGATGTGTGGTGTACCTATAATTATAAACTGAAGCCCAAGTGTGTAGTTGCTTGAAAAGTGCCACGCCCCTTGTCCTACGCCCATAAAGTTTTACCAGTGGGACGACACATCCAAGAGGCGACTGCATACGAAATTTCAATGCTGCACGACCTTTAGTTCCAAAGCTAATCGAGATCAAAAATTTTGTTTGTATGGGGGGTGCCACGCCCCCTTATCCAGTGCCCGTCTTATTTTCTCAGTAGAAGGATATGGATATGTAGTAAGTTTTCATTGATGTGTGATGTGTAGTTCTAAAGTTATACACAAATCTAGAGTTGATAAAAAAGTGTCACGCCCCTTATCCTACGCCCATAAAATTTTACCAGTGGGACGACACATCCAAGAGGCGACTGCATACGAAATTTCAATGCTGCACGACCTTCGGTTCCAACGCTAATCGAGATCAAAAATTTTGTTTGTATGGGGGGTGCCATGCCCCCTTATCCAGTGCCCGTCTTATTTTCTCAGTAGAAGGATATGGATATGTAGTAAGTTCCTACCGAGTTTCATTGATGTGTGATGTGTAGTTCTAAAGTTATACACAAATCTAGAGTTGATAAAAAAGTGTCACGCCCCTTATCCTACGCCCATAAAATTTTACCAGTGGGACGACACATCCAAGAGGCGACTGCATACGAAATTTCAATGCTGCACGACCTTCGGTTCCAACGCTAATCGAGATCAAAAATTTTGTTTGTATGGGGGGTGCCATGCCCCCTTATCCAGTGCCCGTCTTATTTTCTCAGTAGAAGGATATGGATATGTAGTAAGTTCCTACCGAGTTTCATTGATGTGTGATGTGTAGTTCTAAAGTTATACACAAATCTAGAGTTGATAAAAAAGTGTCACGCCCCTTATCCTACGCCCATAAAATTTTACCAGTGGGACGACACATCCAAGAGGCGACTGCATACGAAATTTCAATGCTGCACGACCTTCGGTTCCAACGCTAATCGAGATCAAAAATTTTGTTTGTATGGGGGGTGCCATGCCCCCTTATCCAGTGCCCGTCTTATTTTCTCAGTAGAAGGATATGGATATGTAGTAAGTTCCTACCGAGTTTCATTGATGTGTGATGTGTAGTTCTAAAGTTATACACAAATCTAGAGTTGATAAAAAAGTGCCACTCCCCTTATCCTACGCCCATAAAATTTATTGATTCATGCATTGTCATGGTGGTTACGCATGTATGCAAAGTTTCAGATCTCTAAGTAGTCGGAAAGTGGGTGAAAAATTGATTACTAGATTCCACTACATACATACCGGATGTGAACCTAATATTAAGCTTATAAAAAATGTGGATACCTAAGAATTTTTGAACAAGGAGTAAAAATTTTCAATTTGCCTGTTCTGTAAAACATTGTTACCCAAAAGTTCCTTTTGGAAGAGAAAACACCAACACATACAAACTTTGTTATGATAAAAAGAAAAACCAATTGTGTTCAATATGTACACTACAAAAACAAATTAATTATATGTCATATGTTATGAAAACCCAACTTAATAACTCCAAATTCATTTAAATCTCTCATGATCCTTCCAATAAAAGATCCAAATCAATTTCCCAGTCAAAAAAATCAATTTCCCACTTTTTTTCTGAAGATAGGTTCTTCATTTTGCATAGTTGGCATAATTTAAATTTCAAACTTAATAAGCAAAAATTTTTTCAAGTGCTTCTCATTCCACAGCTGCACACTTTTTCCATCGAAATCATGCGCAAGACAACAACAGAATTTGCGTTGAAGATAGCTGTCGCAAAAGTGTACCAACAAAGCTTAAGAAAGTGTTGTTGCGTTGCGCTAGGGCACCTCTGCCATACAAAATTCAAAGGAAAAAAACGCATAACTTCGAAATAATGAAAATAAAAATCGCATAAAACTCGTATGGAAAAACCGCATAACTTCGAAATCGCATAAAAATAATTCGCATAAAAAGAGAATTGACAGTATTCATTTATTCATTGTGTAAAGAAAAATATAAGCTTTTACTTCTCAAAAATTCATAAAAGCAGCGAAAAATGGTATTGGAAATTGGAAGAACTAAATATTTGAAGATTAACGCAATAGCAATGTAAATAAGAACAACAATTAAAAACATGTGCCCATTATTTGGCAACATTCTGTCGCCACATGCGTACATACGTAAGTACAAGGGACGTCAATCTAAAAGGTTTTTGGTAGGCTCTGAATTTTCGTAATAGTGATGCCAATGGAAAAATTTTATGTTATACCCTACACCTATGAGATAATAGGGTACATAAACTTTGTGAGAAAACATAAGTATATTAAAATAATTCAAATCGCTATTTGCCTTGATTTCCGGCTTTACGTCTGACCATTTGTAGCCACAGGAGAGAAAGAACCAGTTGTCCGATTTACATCAAAATTGGAACACAGTCGTAGTGAACGTTAACTTCGTTTCAGTTGCTAGATGCTCGGTGGAAAGACGCAATGGGCTTATAAGTCCACCTACCACGAAATTTGTTTGATTTAATTGCATGAATTCGTCTAATTACTTTACTGTCTTAGAAATGTGCCATGTGTGCACTTGCTGCTAAGTCGATTGAAAAAATTGTGAAAGCATTTTTTCAAACTAACACATAGTACATACATACGCACAACATAACGATGGTGATGCGTCTGTGTCAGTCACTTAATTCTTAATGAGCATTTATTTTTGCGAACATTTTTGATTAGCACTACTAATGTGTTTAGTAATCGAATTATCACTCCCACGCGTGGAATAAAAGCCGATGTAACTTCTGTGATCAAGTCTTAAAAAACTTACCTTTTATCAGTCCGCAGAAAATTATAAAAAATGAAATTACTTCTTCAGAACTCATTCTTCGTGATTTTCGAAACCTAATTGAAAACAGTACTGCTCAAGCGATTAACAACGAGTTTAGGGAGCCAACAATTCCGATTTTCGAAATGTATTTCACAAAAATGAGGAAATAATACCAGCTTTTTGGATACAAAATATCTGATACAAAATACTCTGATC
The DNA here is from genome assembly GCA_963457695.1 of Neria commutata. Classification (NCBI taxonomy): domain Eukaryota; kingdom Metazoa; phylum Arthropoda; class Insecta; order Diptera; family Micropezidae; genus Neria; species Neria commutata. The sequence goes on along the minus strand of OY735249.1, from coordinate 19,904,467 downwards.
CTTCTTTTGTTTTCCCCAACTCTCCCGAAAATTTTTTTCCAGATGTGTCTACCTAACTCATCAGCAAATGTTAAGAGAATGTTTTCAAAGGTTAATTTGAACAAAACTAAATATAGAAATCGTCTATATAGTGAAGCTCTACACAGAATTTTATTAGCTCAGGATTTTTTAAAATTTACTAATTTTTTTTTGCAATACTTAAAAATTAAGCTCTAATATATATCAGTAAACATGTAAAATCATCAATGGAAGAATATTGATAAAAAAATATTTCGAATATACATACATATGTATGTACATAGTATAGGTAACTTCTACCTACACAAATATGTAAAGACTGACACCCCACGAGTCCGGGGTGCGATGAGTTCTGGAATGCCCTAGTGGGCGAAGCAGCTGAAAGCTTTTAGGGGGATAAACGGGGAGAAATCAAAACACAAAGTTGTTAATGAATTTCTTGTGAATAATACCTATAATACAATGTTTGAATCTTGATCTGAACTTTTATATAATTTTCCTTAATCAGAAATAATATGTACTAGTATATTTTTACTTTTCATTGAAATGACGATTTAGGACCCAAGAGGCCTTCAAGAAAGCGCAACACCACTCTCTCTATATCTTTTTCAATCAATAAATTTATAATTTCCCAACCGATATCGTTTTTCTTTCCTTACTCTAAAATGAAAACAGGTATTTCTCTGCTACCTTACTTGATTTCCTTATAGTAGTGGTTGGCAAAAACGTGGTCGATATCTGTACCGCAGTGACTCAGCGGATTAGTGATCGGTGTTTGATGCGAGGAGAAGCTGGTTCGAAGCCCAGCGAACTTTTCCCATCTAAAACACTTAACTTATATAATATCTCAAATCGCACAGACAAAATTTCCAATTCCATGCTGTGTGTATGCTCTATATTTTGAATATAACCGAGCTTCTCTATTTCATTTTCAACCAAACACAACTCTTCAAATAGTTTACAGCGGCTTGACGGCATACACCTCCTTAATCGAACAAAGGGAGGTGAAGCTAGGATTTTTTCCAGTCGTGCATTTGGAGCCACCTACTGCACCACTCTGATAAACCGGTCTGGTCAACACGTTGATAAAGGCGTAATTACACGCCATGTACTGATAGGTAGAACCGCCTTTTGTGAGACGTAAAATGCCACAGCCGACATGAGTGGCCTTCTCCTGCATCAACTGAGTGAAGTGCCCAATCACTTTGCCATTGGTCGGGTCGCTATACTTGTTGATATACTGCATTGTGGTGTCCTTCTGTTCGTTGTACCACATGCCAACGTGGCTCAACGCTACGGACTGAACCGTCGGATTGGTGCCGCTCCAAGAAGAGTAGGCCAGGTTTTGGCCAGCATACGGAAAATTGTCGGTGCTTCGGCAGCCGTCATGCTTCATCTGGCACTGCTTCACATTCAACACGGCCAACCTTGCCAACTCCGGATCCCATCTCATGGTGGCCATGCGCACTGCTGGCTTAAATTTGGTCACTGCACCTTTCGCTATTTTGTTGCGTAAGTCGTTATGTTTCTTGAGAAGTGCCGTCTGCAGCGTTGCTGTCATAGTCATAATTTTGGCATTCGCGGGGCAGGCTGTAGCAAACGCCTGGTTTAAATACATATTTCTTAGCCTTAGATATGTAGCTCAGATGTTCCAATGTTCTACTTACTCCGGTGTTATTACATCCGATATGTTTGCTGCCGGAACATGACTTCAAATTGCAATAATCGGTCGCACCGGACTCCTGAAGAACCGCCAAAAACAGAACCACTTCCAAAATTTCGATTAATTTCATTTTAAAAAGAAAAAGTTGTCAACACCTTTCACAGCAACTGTTTTAGATTTAATGCAAGTCTCTACATTACTGTCCTATTTATGACAAAATTTTGTTTCTAAACTGCTGTACATATTTGCACTGTTACAGTGAGAAAAAATACGTATGAATGCTGAAAAATTTTGCTCTATCACAGTGCAGCTCAAGACACCTTCCATCTTTCTGGGCATATGAAGTTGAATTGATTAAAATGAAACCTTATGGCCTCGTCCTGTAAGTCAAGACCGTGTTCAGCAATAGCTAACATCGTATGTAAACGAGCGAAGAAACGATTCGTTCGTTTCATATTACAGAAAGTTGTGGCTAAAAGTACACAAATTATAACAAAAATATAGAAAACATATCATATAGCAGGCATGAACGGTGTTCTAGGGAAAGGCGCGTTCTCGATTGCAGTTCAAACGAGTACAACAAAACTGATAAGAGCTGTCAGGCGAAAAGCAAATAAAGAAACGTGTATATTGTTAAATTATTTCTACAATACCAAAACAAATACGCTCATATTCCAAGTTCTTATGGAACTACACAATTGATACAGTTTTGTCACCTGTAGGTATGAACCTATAATAAGCATATTCAAAATTAAGGTAATAATTTCTAATACGAATCAGATTTTAATTCCTCTATGTGCTCTTAATTGGATGTCTGCGATATAAGAAAATAAAATTAAATTAACAACGCATAAATTTCGAAAATAAAAAATTGTTAGCTGTATAATATGAGGAATATGCTGAATGCGTTTTGAGTTCATCATCTTTGACAATATCGTCAGCATAATTATGTTTTTCGTAACGAAAGTAACTCACAATTATAGGAAACACATTAACATCAACTTAATGTATGAGTAAACTATAATACATGACACTACTTAATTCAAATATTGCATATGTTTGAAAAAATATGAGCCATTTCAATTTCTCACATGTTTGAGTAGGGGTCTATTTACATAGAATTGTTAAATTGTATTTCAAAAGACCCGGTATTTTTAATGCTTAGCCCATGCAAGTCTGAATATGATATTCGGTAGAATGATATCAGGCGATGGAAAGTAGGGGTCGCGTCTCCACTAGAATGTATGCATGCAAGAAATGCCTATGTTCTTTATTCAGTAAATCAACGATTCCTTTGTTGTGTGTTACAGAAAATAATAATAACTAGTTTTGGAAAGGCGCCCGTGGCGCCCACTGACTCAATTTTGGACCAATTTTATTTTTATTTTTTGGGATATTTTGGTCATGTTTGGTCATGTTATGGCTTGGGATCACCCCAATGCCCGTCTCATTTTTCGAGTAGAAGGGTATGGAGGTGTAGTAAGTTCCTACCGAGTTTCATTGATGTGTGATGTGTAGTTCTAAAGTTATACACAAATCTGGAGTTGATAAAAAAAGTGCCACGCCCCTTATCCTACGCCCATAAAATTTTACCAGTGGGACGACGCATCCAAGAGGCGACTGCGTACAGAATTTCAATGCTGCACGACTTTTGATTCCAAAGCTGTAGATCAAAATTTATGTTTAGTTGCGAGTGGCGCCATCTTGTGGTCAACTCAGAAACTAAAAACTACTGTGGCATTTTCAGTAGTTAATTGATACCAAAAAAAAATTAGAATACCCTGCCATGGATCGAACTCAGGCACTTTCGGTTTCTGTGCCAGCGCCTTACTCACTGTGCTATCACAGCTCTTACTTGCTTATTTTCTAAACTTTTATAAGAAGCTTTGCGTTAATGACGCAGTGAGTCAGTGAGTCAGTGACGAGGACTTTTATTATATAGATAATTGATCGGCGCAACAGCCCGTATGGGTTAAGGCTTAGCTTTCTCGCATTAACTTGTGTGTGCTTGTCATATTTTTCACAAATTAACGGGACCTACACTAACCGAATCCTAACGGGTTGAGAAGCTTTTCATGGCAATGAATATTCTCGAAGAATTGGCAATTCATCGCGAGAAGTGGCGCCGCGCAAAGAAACAGTTTGAAAACAAATTATCTTTGTATTAGATGTTATGTGCCGGACTTAGGGATGAACCCAGGTCCTCCGCGTCAGCGACCAATCACTTAGTCCACTGAGCCACCGCGGCGCCTGTGTTACAGAAAGTGGCTGTAAAATTGCTGTACTTGTACTTAGATAATTCGTTCCATTCATAGTCGATATCTGCACCGCAGCGACTCAGCGGATTAGCGTTCAGTATCTGATGCGAGAGGTCGCTGGTTCGAAGCTCAGCGAAGTTTTCCCATCTAAAACACTTAACTTACTTAATATCTCAAATCGCACAGACAAAATTTCCAATTCTATGCTGTGTGTATGCTCTATATTTTGAATATAACCAAGCTTCTTTATTTCATTTTCAACCAAACACAAGTCATCAAATAGTTTAGAGTGTCTTGACGTCATACACCTCCTGAACCGAACAAAGGGAGGTGAAGCTAGGATTTTTTCCAGTCGTGCATTTGGAGCCACCTACTGCACCACTCTGATAAACCGGTCTGGTCAACACGTTGATAAAGGCGTAATTACACGCCATGTACTGATAGGTAGAACCGCCGTTTGTGAGACGTAAAATGCCACAGCCGACATGAGTGGCCTTCTCCTGAATCAACTGAGTGAAGTGTCCAATCACGGTGCCATTGGTCGGTTGGCTATAGTTGTTGATATACTGCATTGTGGTGTCCTTCTGTTCGTTGTACCACATGTCAACGTGGCTCAACGCTACGGACTGAACCGTCGGATTGGTGCCGCTCCAAGAAGAGTAGGCCAGGTTTTGGCCAGCATACGGAAAATTGTCGGTGCTTCGGCAGCCGTCATGCTTCATCTGGCACTGCTTCACATTCAACACGGCCAACCTTGCCAACTCCGGATCCCATCTCATGGTGGCCATGCGCACTGCTGGCTGGAATTTGGTCACTGCACCTGCCGCTATTTGGTTGCGTAAGTCGTTATGTTTCTTGAGAAGTGCCGTCTGCAGCGTTGCTGTCATATTCATAATGTTGGCATTCGCGGGGCAGGCTGTAGCAAACGCCTGGTTTAAATACATATTTCTTAGCCTTAGATATGTAGCTCAGATGTTCCAATGTTCTACTTACTCCGGTGTTATTACATCCGATATGTTTGCTGCCGGAACATGACTTCAAATTGCAATAATCGGTCGCACCTGACTCCTGAAGGACCACCAAAAACAGAACAACTTCCAAAATTTCGATTAATTTCATTTTAAAAAGAAAAAGTTGTCAACACCTTTCACAGCAACTGTTTTAGATTTAATGCAAGTCTCTACATTACTGTCCTATTTATGACAAAATTTTGTTTCTAAACTGCTGTACATATTTGCACTGTTTTGTATTTTGTATTTGTATTTTGTATTTGAGGACTTAAATATTAGCACAACAAGAAACAAGTTCTTTTACAGTACAACAGGAAATAAAGACACATATATATGAACATAAATAAATAAATAAATATCGCTTAAGACTAATCCTAAATCTAAGTAGAAAAAGAAGAAGAAGAGCTTAGAGACTATAAATGACTGCTTTTTATAAGCTTTATATTAGGTTCAAATCAGGTATGTATGTTTGTATGTCGTCAAATCTAGTAATCAAGTTTTCACCCACTTCCCGACTACTTAGAGATCTGAAACTTTGCATACATGCCTAAACTAGAGCCCAATACATGAAACAATAAATTGTATGGGCGTAGGATAAGGGGCGTGGCACTTTTTTATAAACTCCAGATTTGTGTATAACTTTAGAACTACACATCACACATCAATGAAACTCGGTAGGAACTTACTACATATCCATATCCTTCTACTGAGAAAATAAGGGGGCACTGTATAAGGGGGCGTGGCACCCCTCATACAAACAAAATTTTTGATCTCGATTAGCTTTGGAACTAAAGGTCGTGCAGCATTGAAATTTCGTATGCAGTCGCCTCTTGGATGTGTCGTCCCACTGGTAAAATTTTATGGGCGTAGGACAAGGGGCGTGGCACTTTTCAAGCAACTACACACTTGGGCTTCAGTTTATAATTATAGGTACACCACACATCAATGAAACACGATAGGAACTTGCTCGCCGCGCCTTGCACGCAAAATAGCAACAACTCACCGCGCCACAAATATGCCACGAATATTAGGGTCGATCACAGCCGTATTATTTGTTAAATTGAGGATATGACGATAGGAGACACTATGAATACCCTAAATATTGTGTACTGCTCTGCAAGTTTTAAATTCTTTTTGCGAAAAATTTCAGAGCTCTAAAATTGAATTTATGGAAAACTAAAAAGTAGAAAATAAAATTATATAAAAAAAAACTTTTTAAAAATAAGCTTTAATTTATTTAATGTACTAAAATGTAGAACATAAATTGTTTCCAAGTCACCTGTTCTTTAGTATTAATTAACTTGTGCATAAAGATACAGTTTCTCGCATCCAGGTAATCTTCAAAACTACAGCCCAGAATGGCCCTTCTCCAGGACGAAACACTGTCATAACGCCGCAGACCATAGACATAACGCACGGCACAATTTATAGAAACTTGCAGCTTGTACATCGATTGCGAGTCAAGCCTACTAAACACAACTTCTGAATAGGAGAGTATGGGAAGTATAAGTTGTAACACTAGCTTTCGTCTCGTTTGTGTAGGAGTAAACTCCGCCGATTGTCTAAGAAGCCGTAAAGTATAAAAAACTTTGCTGACCACACTATTAATATGGTCGACGCAAGACAGGGAAGAATTAATGTGGAAGCCCAGATTACAAGCCTTGTCAACAAACTTCAAGGTAGCGGATCCCACGAAAAGTGGCGGTATGTCTGAATGATAGACTTTGTCTTTACATATTGGCAAAACTATTGATTTGCTGGGATTCAAACACAAACTGTTGGCACTTGCCCAATCATCAATAGCAGCCAGGTCTTCTCCGATCCTACAACTCAAGTCATCAATAAGGCCAATGGGGCGAGACAGGTAGAGTTGGACGTCATCCGCATAAGCATGCATACAAACATGCTTGCACACCGAGAAAATGTCATTAACAAATAAGGAAAACAACAAGGGACCTAAGATAGACCCTTGAGGTACACCGACATTAATTGATATAAATTTAGAGTAAGAACTGCCAACTCGCACTCTTTGCATTCTAACTGCTAAGTAGTTTTGCATTAATTTTATTGCAGAATTACAGAAGCCAAACTGAGCTTCAAGCTTCACCAAAAGCAATTCATGGCTTACGCTATCGAATGCTTTGGAAAAATCAAGTAGACAAAGAAGCGTAACATGTCACTGTTACAGTGAGAAAAAATACGTATGAATGCTGAAAAATTTTGCTCTATCACAGTGCAGCTCAAGACACCTTCCATCTTTCTGGGCATATGAAGTTGAATTGATTAAAATGAAACCTTATGGCCTCGTCCTGTAAGTCAAGACCGTGTTCAGCAATAGCTAACATCGTATGTAAACGAGCGAAGAAACGATTCGTTCGTTTCATATTACAGAAAGTTGTGGCTAAAAGTACACAAATTTTAACAAAAATATAGAAAACATATCATATAGCAGGCATGAACGGTGTTCTAGGGAAAGGCGCGTTCTCGATTGCAGTTCAAACGAGTACAACAAAACTGATAAGAGCTGTCAGGCGAAAAGCAAATAAAGAAACGTGTATATTGTTAAATTATTTCTACAATACCAAAACAAATACGCTCATATTCCAAGTTCTTATGGAACTAAACAATTGATACAGTTTTGGCACCTGTAGGTATGAACCTATAATAAGCATATTCAAAATTAAGGTATATATATTTTATATTATAAGCATTTGATCGGGTTCACTAACTTAATTTAAAATTCCTTAATAGATGTGTTTTATTTGACGGTCCAATTTAAGCTGTTGTTAAAACAAGTAAGGAAGCATCAGTCGGGTTTCACCGACAGAGCAGGTGGTGCTGTTATCAACCCTCCCAAATTCAATTTCATTAACCGCGATTTTTCGTGCCGTAATCGAAATGCAAGTCTACTGTGGAAAAAACAATACGAATCAGATTTTAATTCCTCTATGTGCTCTTCATTGGATGTCTGCAATCTTCTATATAGAAATCAAATTATGTATGTATGTATGTATGTTCGGAGTTGCGTCCTAGACCGCTCGATCGATCATAACCAAATTTGGCACATAGACTATAGATGTTCCAAGGATGGTCATAGGCTATACAAAATTTTTATAAATCAAGAGGGCGTGGCACCTCCCTTACAACATAAATAATTGATTTGGCATATCTTTAAAACTACAAGGTGTACAACATTAAAACTTTGTATTATGTTAGTGTTTAGATGTGTCTTCCTGCTGGAAAAAATGTAGTGGCGTGGGACAAGGGGGCTTGGCACCCCTCATATAACTTAATTCTATGATATGGCATATCTTTGAAAGTAAAAGTCGCGCAGCATTGAAATTCCGTACGCAAGCACCTCTTGGATGAGTCGTCCCACTGGTAAAATTATATGGGCGTCGGTCAAGGGGGTGACACTTCAATCAAATCCTATACGGGTATAACTTTAGAAATATATTTCATACAAAAATGAAACGCGGTAGAAACATATTACATATCCGTATCCTTGAACTGGGAAAATGGGACTGGCATTGGATAAAGGGCGTGGCACCACCCGTACAAACCAAATCATTGATATCGAATAGCTTTGGAACTAAAAGTCGCGCAGTATTAAAATTCCGTACGCAAGCACCTCTTGGAAGAGTCGTCCCACTGGTACAATTTTATGGGCGTAGGACAAGGGGCGTGGCACTTTTCAATCAACTCCACAATTGGGTATTACTTTAAAACTATATACCATACATAAATGAAACTCCGTATTCTTCAACTGGGAAAATGGAATGGGCATTGGACACGAGGCGTGGCACCCCTCATACAACTTAAATCTTTTATCTTTAAAACTACAAGTCATTCAACATTGAAATCCTGTTTTGTTAGAATTTAGTCGTGCCCTTTTGCTAATTTGCTAAAAAAAATTAGGGGCATGGGACAACGGGGCGAGGCACCACTCATACAACTTAAATCTTCGATTTGGTATGTCTTTAGAACTACAAGTCATACAACATTAAAATTTTTATTCTGTTAGTATTTAGTCATACATACATGTAAACATTTTTCATAATTTTGAGTTATATATATATAGATATAGGGTCATGGGACAAGGTGGCGTGGCACACATTCAATGTATGTACCGTAAAAAAGTGGTGGTCCATGAGGAGTGACTTTAATTTTGGCCTTCCACCAAAGGAGTAATCTACATACACAGATAGTTTTGTAAGGACCTACATTTATGACTTCCCCTACAAGTATATAGACATCACAAGCATCAGCAAAAAAAGCGCGGGGTGGAACCTACGGGTAACAGCTAGTATAAAACAAAATTCAATTAAAAACGCATAAATTTCGAAAATAAAAAATTGTTAGCTGTATAATATGAGGAATATGCTGAATGCGTTTTGAGTTCATCATCTTTGACAATATCGTCAGCATAATTATGTTATTCGTAACGAAAGTAACTCACAATTATAGGAAACACATTAACATCAACTTAATGTATGAGTAAACTATAATACATGACACTACTTAATTCAAATATTGCATATGTTTGAAAAAATATGAGCCATTTCAATTTCTCACATGTTTGAGTAGGGGTCTATTTACATAGAAATGTTAAATTGTATTTCAAAAGACCCGGTATTTTTAATGCTTAGCCCATGCAAGTCTGAATATGATATTCGGTAGAATGATATCAGGCGATGGAAAGTAGGGGTCGCGTCTCCACTAGAATGTATGCATGCAAGAAATGCCTATGTTCTTTATTCAGTAAATCAACGATTCCTTTGTTGTGTGTTACAGAAAATAATAATAACTAGTTTTGGAAAGGCGCCCGTGGCGCCCACTGACTCAATTTTGGACCAATTTTATTTTTATTTTTTGGGATATTTGGGCCATGTTTGGTCATGTTATGGCTTGGGATCACCCCAATGCCCGTCTCATTTTTCGAGTATAAGGGTATGGAGGTGTAGTAAGTTCCTACCGAGTTTCATTGATGTGTGATGTGTAGTTCTAAAGTTATACACAAATCTGGAGTTGATAAAAAAAGTGCCATGCCCCTTATCCTACGCCCATAAAATTTTACCAGTGGGACGACGCATCCAAGAGGCGACTGCGTACAGAATTTCAATGCTGCACGACTTTTGGTTCCAAAGCTGTAGATCAAAATTTATGTTTAGTTGCGAGTGGCGCCATCTTGTGGTCAACTCAGAAACTAAAAACTACTGTGGCATTTTCAGTAGTTAATTGATACCAAAAAAAAAATTAGAAAACCCTGCCATGGATCGAACTCAGGCACTTTCGGTTTCTGCGCCAGCGCCTTACTCACTGTGCTATCACAGCTCTTACTTGCTTATTTTCTAAACTTTTATAAGAAGCTTTGCGTTAATGACGCAGTGAGTCAGTGACGATGACTTTTATTATATAGATAATTGATCGGCGCAACAGCCCGTATGGGTTAAGGCTTAGCTTTCTCGCATTAACTTGTGTGTGCTTGTCATATTTTTCACAAATTAACGGGACCTACACTAACCGAATCCGAACGGGTTGAGAAGCTTTTCATGGCAATGAATATTCTCGAAGAATTGGCAATTCATCGCGAGAAGTGGCGCCGCGCAAAGAAACAGTTTGAAAACAAATTATCTTTGTATTAGATGTTATGTGCCGGACTTAGGGATGAACCCAGGTCCTCCGCGTCAGCGACCAAGCACTTAGTCCACTGAGCCACCGCGGCGCCTGTGTTACAGAAAGTGGCTGTAAAATTGCTGTACTTGTACTTAGATAATTCGTTCCATTCGTAGTCGATATCTGCACCGCAGCGACTCAGCGGATTAGCGTTCAGTATCTGATGCGAGGAGTCGCTGGTTCGAAGCCCAGCGAACTTTTCCCATCTAAAACACTTAACTTATATAATATCTCAAATCGCACAGACAAAATTTCCAATTCCATGCTGTGTGTATGCTCTATATTTTGAATATAACCGAGCTTCTTTATATCATTTTCAACCAAACACAAGTCATCAAATAGTTTAGAGTGTCTTGACGTCATACACCTCCTGAACCGAACAAAGGGAGGTGAAGCTAGGATTTTTTCCAGTCGTGCATTTGGAGCCACCTACTGCACCACTCTGATAAACCGGTCTGGTCAACACGTTGATAAAGGCGTAATTACACGCCATGTACTGATAGGTAGAACCGCCGTTTGTGAGACGTAAAATGCCACAGCCGACATGAGTGGCCTTCTCCTGAATCAACTGAGTGAAGTGTCCAATCACGGTGCCATTGGTCGGTTGGCTATAGTTGTTGATATACTGCATTGTGGTGTCCTTCTGTTCGTTGTACCACATGTCAACGTGGCTCAACGCTACGGACTGAACCGTCGGATTGGTGCCGCTCCAAGAAGAGTAGGCCAGGTTTTGGCCAGCATACGGAAAATTGTCGGTGCTTCGGCAGCCGTCATGCTTCATCTGGCACTGCTTCACATTCAACACGGCCAACCTTGCCAACTCCGGATCCCATCTCATGGTGGCCATGCGCACTGCTGGCTGGAATTTGGTCACTGCACCTGCCGCTATTTGGTTGCGTAAGTCGTTATGTTTCTTGAGAAGTGCCGTCTGCAGCGTTGCTGTCATATTCATAATGTTGGCATTCGCGGGGCAGGCTGTAGCAAACGCCTGGTTTAAATACATATTTCTTAGCCTTAGATATGTAGCTCAGATGTTCGAATGTTCTACTTACTCCGGTGTTATTACATCCGATATGTTTGCTGCCGGAACATGACTTCAAATTGCAATAATCGGTCGCACCGGACTCCTGAAGGACCACCAAAAACAGAACAACTTCCAAAATTTCGATTAATTTCATTTTAAAAAGAAAAAGTTGTCAACACCTTTCACAGCAACTGTTTTAGATTTAATGCAAGTCTCTACATTACTGTCCTATTTATGACAAAATTTTGTTTCTAAACTGCTGTACATATTTGCACTGTTACAGTGAGAAAAAATACGTATGAATGCTGAAAAATTTTGCTCTATCACAGTGCAGCTCAAGACACCTTCCATCTTTCTGGGCATATGAAGTTGAATTGATTAAAATGAAACCTTATGGCCTCGTCCTGTAAGTCAAGACCGTGTTCAGCAATAGCTAACATCGTATGTAAACGAGCGAAGAAACGATTCGTTCGTTTCATATTACAGAAAGTTGTGGCTAAAAGTACACAAATTTTAACAAAAATATAGAAAACACTAGCTGTCCCGGCAAACGTTGTTCTGCCTAAAATAGTTATTTTATTCCAAGATTTGATTTGAAATGTATTTCAATTATGGTAGGAATTTTTTTAATACTGTGAAAATTATGTATGTACAGGAAGAATATGTTTTCGTGAATATTTCTACCCCGACAACAGCTATCGGGGTCAAATTTTGTCGACCACTTTCTGTCAACTTTAGTATTATATGGTGTGAATTTGAGCCAAATGGGTCCGTAAATAAGATTTTTCGAAAAAACGCCACCGCAGCGCCATTTAGGAGGGTCTAACATGAAAAAAAAAACCATTCAGAGCACCACACGAACATATGTTGTGAGTATAATGTCGATCGCTTCTGTGGTTCAGCCGTGATTCTGCAACATACATACGCACAAACGTTTTTATATATTAAGATATCATATAGCAGGCATGAACGGTGTTCTAGGGAAAGGCGCGTTCTCGATTGCAGTTCAAACGAGTACAACAAAATTGATAAGAGCTGTCAGGCGAAAAGCAAATAAAGAAACGTGTATATTGTTAAATTATTTCTACAATACCAAAACAAATACGCTCATGTTCCAAGTTCTTATGGAACTAAACAATTGATACAGTTTTGGCACCTGTAGTATGAACCTATAATAGGCATATTCAAAATTAAGGTATATATATTTTATATTATAAGCATTTGATCGAGTTCACTAATTTAATTTAAAATTCCTTAATAGATGTGTTTTATTTGACGGTCCAATTTAAGCTGTTGTTAAAACAAGTAAGGAAGCATCAGTCGGGTTTCACCGACAGAGCAGGTGGTGCTGTTATCAACCCTCCCAAATTCAATTTCATCAACCGCGATTTTTCGTGCCGTAATCGAAATGCAAGTCTACTGTGGAAAAAACAATACGAATCAGATTTTAATTCCTCTATGTGCTCTTCATTGGATGTCTGCAAAATAAAATAAAATTATATAAAAAAAAACTTTTTAAAAATAAGCTTTAATTTATTTAATGTACTAAAAAGTAGAAAATACATTTTTTTTTTTTATTTTTTTTATTTTAATATTATTAGCTATTACAATAAATGTAGGGGAGAGGGGGGTACCTTCGTCCTTGGGGCACATTCGTCAAAGGCGATTTCGGTATGAAGGAGTCATCGGACATAACTGTTTATTGGTAAAAACTAACCCATAACTAGCATAAATATCCCTCACAAAGTTTGCCATCTCTATCTGAACAGCTGACAAAGTTACGTTTGATTTTGTGTTTTCGCGCTTCGTTGCCGAATTTTCAGGTCGGTAACGTAAGAAGTTTGTGCCGTATTTATACCATTATTTCGAACAAAATTGTATTATTATTACTTGAATGCCAATTATTTTGTAAATAAAAGAGTTTTATGTGAAAATAAAGCACTGAAATTAGAAGTAAAAAAATAAAAAGAAAAAAAAGTGACACCAGGGTGGACTCGTCTTTTTTTCATGGGGCACATTCGTCAATATAACTTCACAGGTACTAAAAATCGAAATCGAGTTGAAGCTTCCAAGACCCTCGAACCTGGCTTAAACCTCCCATAACCACACAAAATTAATATTAGGGTCGATCTTAGCACTTAAACATTATATATAACAAATAATTTATAAAAAAAATTTGACAATAAGTAAATTTTTTTTAAGCTCTTAAACATGATTTTTAAAAAATTTTTTTATGCAAAAATAATAAAAACGTGTTATGTAACCAAAAGCATGTCTTATCTAGTCTAAACAAGATTTTGTATCACCTTATGGTACTTTAAAGTGTGAATGCTGAAAGTGCCCCGCCAAATGCCGAAGCTACCCTGGCATGGGGGCACATTCAGCGAAATGACTTTTTTTACTAATCTTGAAAAAAATAATACAAACGGAACTTTTTAAAGAACTTTTAGTATAACATTTTATTGTTAAATAATGAGGTATTGTAACAGTCTAATCGGTTTTTAAATATTTTCATTACCTTCTGAAATATAGGCCTTCAAAAAAAAGTAGACGAAGGTACCCCCCTCTCCCCTATATAACTAATAGGTTTAAAGAGTACTGGCTGCTCGGGCCTTCGACTCTAGAAATTGTTTTTAAGTCACCTGTATCTTACTATCCATAAAAGCTTGGGGCGCTCATGTGTTCAATATTTGTCAAACAGTTACCACAATATTTTATTTAAATAATTTTTTGCAAATAGATTCTAGTAATGAAAGATATTTTGAATATGGATATTGAGCGCACAAGCTTTTATTAATAGTAAGATACAGGTGACTTAAAAACAATTTATTTTCTACTTTTTAGTACATTAAATAAATTAAAGCTTATTTTTAAAAAGTTTTTTTTTATATAATTTTATTTTCTACTTTTTAGTCTTCCATAAATTCAATTTTAGAGCTCTGAAATTTTTCACAAAAAGAATTTAAAACTTGCAGAGCAGTACACAATATTTAGGGTATTCACAGTGTTTCCTATCGTCATATGTCATATCCTCAATTTAACAAATAATACGGCAGTGATCGACCCTAATATTCGTGGCATATTTGTGACGCGGTGAGTTGTTGCTATTTTGCGTGCAAGGCGCGGCGAGTAAGTTCCTATCGTGTTTCATTGATGTGTGGTGTACCTATAATTATAAACTGAAGCCCAAGTGTGTAGTTGCTTGAAAAGTGCCACGCCCCTTATCCTACGCCCATAAAATTTATTGATTCATGTATTGGGCTCTAGATTAGGCATGTATGCAAAGTTTCAGACCTCTAAGTAGTCGGGAAGTGGGTAAAAATATTATTACTAAATTTGACGACATACAAACATACATACCTGATTTGAACCTAATATAAAGCTTATAACAAAATTCAATTAAAAACGCATAAATTTCGAAAATAAAAAATTGCTAGCTGTATAATATGAGGAATATGCTGAATGCGTTTTGAGTTCATCATCTTTGACAATATCGTCAGCATAATTATGTTATTCGTAACGAAAGTAACTCACAATTATAGGAAACACATTAACATCAACTTAATGTATGAGTAAACTATAATACATGACACTACCTAATTGAAATATTGCATATGTTTGAAAAAATATGAGCCATTTCAATTTCTCACATGTTTGAGTAGGGGTCTATTTACATAGAAATGTTAAATTGTATTTCAAAAGACCCGGTACTTTTAATGCTTAGCCCATGCAAGTCTGAATATGATATTCGGTAGAATGATATCAGGCGATGGAAAGTAGGGGTCGCGTCTCCACTAGAATTTATGCATGCAAAAAATGCCTATGTTCTTTATTCAGTAAATCAATGATTCCTTTGTTGTGTGTTACAGAAAATAATAATAATAATTGATCGGCGCAACAGTCCGTATGGGTTAAGGCTTAGCTTTCTCACATTAACTTGTGTGTGCTTGTCATATTTTTCACAAATTAACGGGACCTACACTAACCGAATCCGAACGGGTTGAGAAGCTTTTCATGGCAATGAATATTCTCGAAGAATTGGCAATTCATCGCGAGAAGTGGCGCCGCGCAAAGAAACAGTTTGAAAACAAATTCTCTTTTTATTAGATGTAAATATGCCGGACTGAGAGTTGAACCCAGGCACTGCCGCATCAGCGACCAAGCACTTAGTCCAATGAGCCACCGCGGCGCCTGTGTTACAGAAAGTGGCTACCAACTTGCTGTACTTGTACTTGGATAATTTGTGCAATGTCCGTGCAAGTTCTGTTAACTGTTTTTCATATGTACATATACGCATACTGCTACAGAATGTCACGGCATATGATTTGGCTATCGAGATTGGCTCACTCGGAGTCGGTTTTGCAACTGCTGTATTTTGTTGGTTCTACGGATGCGTCGATTCTGCTCATAGTAGAGCCGATTCTGGTTGCTCTTGTCGGTTTTCTTTATGTTCACGGTTCGATTGAGTCGCTTCTGGTTGCTCTTGTCGGCTTTCTTCATGTCCACGATTCGATGGAGCCATTTCTGGTTGTTCTTGTCGGCTTTCTTCGGGTCTACGATTCGATTGAGTCGCTTCTGATTGCTCTTGTCGGCTTTCTTCATGTCCACGATTCGATTGAGTCGCTTCTGGTTGCTCTTGTCGGTTTTCTTTATGTTCACGGTTCGATTGAGTCGCTTCTGGTTGTTCTTGTCGGCTTTCTTCAGGCCCACTATTCGATTGAGTCGCTTCTGGTTGCTCTTGTCGGCTTTCTTCATGTCCACGATTCAATTGAGTCGCTTCTGGTTGCTCTTGTCGGCTTTCTTCATGTCCACGATTCGATTGAGTCGCTTCTGGTTGCTCTTGTCGGCTTTCTTCATGTCCACGATTCGATTGAGTCGCTTTTGGTTGCTCTTGTCGGCTTTCTTCATGTCCACGATTCGAAGAACCCATTTCTGGTTGCTCTTGTCGGCTTTCATCATGTCCAAGATTCGATGGAGCTATTTCTGGTTGTTCTTGTCGGCTTTCTTCGGGTCTACGATTCGATTGAGTCGGTTCTGGTGGCTCTTATCGGCTTTCATCATGTCCACGATTCGATTGAGTCGCATCTGGTTGTTTTTGTCGGCTTTCTTCATGTCTACGATTCGATTGAGTCGCTTCTGGTTGCTCTTGTCGGTTTTCTTCATGTCCACGATTCGATTGAGCCTTTTCTGGTTGTTCTTGGCGGCTTTCTTCGGGTCTACGATTCGATTGATTCGGTTCTGGCTGTTCTTGTCAGCTTTCATCATGTCCACGATTCGATTGAGTCGCTTCTGGTTGCTCTTGTCGGTTTTCTTCATGTCCACGATTCGATTGAGCCTTTTCTGGTTGTTCTTGTCGGCTTTCTTCAGGCCCACTATTCGATTGAGTCGCTTCTGGTTGCTCTTGTCGGCTTTCTTCATGTCCACGATTCAATTGAGTCGCTTCTGGTTGCTCTTGTCGGCTTTCTTCATGTCCACGATTCGATTGAGTCGCTTCTGGTTGCTCTTGTCGGCTTTCTTCATGTCCACGATTCGATGGAGCCATTTCTGGTTGTTCTTGTCGGCTTTCTTCAGGTCTACGATTCGATTGAGCCATTTCTGGTTGTTCTTGTCGGCTTTCTTCAGGTCTACGATTCGATTGAGTCGCTTCTGGTTGCTCTTGTCGGTTTTCCTCATGTTCACGATTCGATTGAGTCGCTTTTGGTTGCTCTTGTTGGCTTTCTTCATGTCCACGATTCGATTGATTCGGTTCTGGTTGCTTTTGTCGGCTTTCATCATGTCCACGATTCGATTGAGTCGCATCTGGTTGTTCTTGTCGGCTTTCTTCATGTCTACGATTCGATTGAGTCGCTTCTGGTTGCTCTTGTCGGTTTTCTTCATGTCCACGATTCGATTGAGCCTTTTCTGGTTGTTCTTGTCGGTTTTCTTCATGTCCACGATTCGATTGAGCCTTTCCTGGTTGTTCTTGTCGGCTTTCTTCGGGTCTACGATTCGATTGAGTCGCTACTGGTTGCTCTTGTCGGTTTTCTTCATGTCCACGATTCGATTGATCTATTTCTGGTTGTTCTGGTCGGCTTTCTTCGGGTCTACGATTCGATTGAGTCGGTTCCTGTTGCTCTTCTCGGCTTTCATCATGTCCATGATTCGATTGAGTCGGTTCTGGTTGCTCTTGTCGGTTTTCTACATGTTCACGATTCGATTGAGCCGCTTCTGGTTGCTCTTTTCGGCTTGCTTCATGTCCACGATTCGATGGAGCCATTTCTGGTTGTTCTTGTCGGCTTTCTTCAGGTCTACGATTCGATTGAGCCGCTTCTGGTTGCTCTTTTCGGCTTTCTTCATGTCCACGATTCGATGGAGCCATTTCTGTTTGTTCTTGTCGGCTTTCTTCAGGTCTACGATTCGATTCAGGCTCTTCTGGTTGCTCTTGTCGGCTTTCTTCATGTCCACGATTCGATGGAGCCATTTCTGGTTGTTTTTGTCGGCTTTCTTCAGGTCTACGATTCGATTGAGCCGCTTCTGGTTGCTCTTGTTGGCTTTCTTCATGTCCTCGATTCGACTGAGTCGCTCCTGATTGCTCTTGTCGGCTTTCTTCATGTCCACTATTCGATGGAGCCATTTCTGGTTGTTCTTGTCGGCTTTCTTCATGTCCACGATTCGATTGAGTCGCTTCTGGTTGCTCTTGTCGGTTTTCTTCATGTCCACGATTCGATTGAGTCGCTTCTGCTTGCTCTTGTCGGCTCTCTTCATGTCCACGTTTCGATTGAGTCGCTTCTGGTTGCTCTTGTCGGCTTTCTTCATGTTCTCGATTCAATTGAGTCGCTTCTGGTTGCTCTTGTCGGCTTTCTTCAGGTCTACGATCCGATTGAGTCGCTTCTGGATGCTCTTGTCGGTTTTCTTCATGTCCATGATTAATTTGAACCGGTTGTGGTTGCTCTTGTCTGCTTTCTTGACTACGATTCGATTGAGTCGCTTCTGGTTTCTCTTGTCGGTTTTCTTCATGTCCACGATTCGATGGAGCCGCTCCTGGTTGCTCTTGTCGTCCTTCTTTATGTCCACGATTCAATTGAGTTGCTTCTGGTTGCTCTATTCGGCTTTCTTCATGTCCACGATTCGATTGAGTCGCTTCTGGTGCTTCTTGTCGGCTTTCTTCAGGTCTACGATTCGATTGAGTCGCTTCTGGTTTCTCTTGTCGGTTTTCTTCATGTCCACGATTCGATGGAGCCGCTCCTGGTTGCTCTTGTCGTCCTTCTTTATGTCCACGATTCAATTGAGTTGCTTCTGGTTGCTCTATTCGGCTTTCTTCATGTCCACGATTCGATTGAGTCGCTTCTGGTGCTTCTTGTCGGCTTTCTTCAGGTCTACGATTCGATTGAGTCGCTTCTGGTTTCTCTTGTCGGTTTTCTTCATGTCCACGATTCGATGGAGCAGCTTCTGGTTGCTCTTGTCGTCCTTCTTCATGTCCACGATTCGGCTTTTTCGTTTCAGGTGTCTCTTGTGGGTTCTGTTGACGTATAGTATTTGGTTGAGTTGATTGTGTTTGTTGTTGTTGGCTCTGTTGACGTCTGGGTTCTGCAAGGTTCTTCGACACAGCGGAGAAGCCTGTGATTGATTGTCTGGTTGATGTATCAGTTTCGGTTAAGCCACTTCCTGTATTTGTTGGCTCAATTGGGGTGTTGAATACGGTAAAACCACTTGTTGTTATTATGGATTCTGTTGATGCATTGAATTCAATTGGTCCGTTGGTGCCTGTTGTTTTTGTGAGTTCCAATGATGTTTCCGAAACATTGAAAAAGCCCATCAATGATTCTGTAGGTAAACCATATGTGGGTGTACTGGATTCTGGAGAGTCATTTGTGGTTATTGTGGGTTCTGTTGATCTATCTAAATCGTTGAATAGGTCTGTGGATGCTGATGTGATTATTGAATTTAGTGATACATCGGATTCGGGAGTACCACTTTCTGTGGTTGCGAGTTCTGTTGACTCATTGGATTCAGTTGGTTCTTTGCTGCCTGTTGTTTTTGTGGGTTCCACTGACGTATCTGAATCATTGAATATACCTGCCAATGGTGATGTAGTTACTGCATCTGTGGGTGTATGAGATTCAGGAGAAACACTTGTTATTGTGGGTTCTGTTGATGTATCTAAATCGTTGAATAAGCCTGTGGATGATTCTGTGATTATTGAATTTAGTGATACATCGGATTCAGAAGAACTACTTTCTGTTGTTGCGAGTTGTGTTGATGCATCGAATTCAATTGGTCCGTTGGTGCCTGTTGTTTTTGGGGGTACCACTGACGTATCTGAATCATTGAATATACCTGCCAATGGTGATGTGGTTACTACATCTGTGGATGTATCGGATTCATGAGGAACACTTGTTGTTATTGTGGGTTTTGATGATGTATCTAAATCGTTGAATATGCCAGTAGATGCTGATGTGATTATTGAATTTAGTGATACATCGGATTCAGAAGAACTACTTTCTGTTGATGCGAGTTTTGTTGATTCATTTGATTCAGTTGATCCGTTGGTGCCTGTTGTTTTTGTTGGTTCCACTGACGTATCTGAATCATTGAATATACCTGCCAATGGTGATGTAGTTGCTACATCTGCGGATGTATCGGAATCAGGAGGAACACTTGCTGTTATTGTGGGTTCTGATGATGTATCTAAATCGTAGAATATGCCTGCGGATGCTGATGTGATTATTGAATTTAGTGATACATCGGATTCAGAAGAACTACTTTCTGTTGTTGCGAGTTCTGTTGATGCATCGAACAGAATTGGTCCGTTGGTGGCTGTTGGTTTTGTGGGTTCCATTGATGTATCCGAATCATTGAAAAAGCCCATTAATGATTCTGTAGGTAAACCACCTGTGGCTGTACTGGATTCAGGAGAATCATTTGTAGTTATTGTGGGTTCTGTTGATGTACCTAAATCGTTGAATAAGCCTGTGGATGCTTCTGTGATTATTGAATTTTGTGATACATCAGATTCAGAAGAACTACTTTCTGGGTTTGCGAGTTCTGTTGATGCATCGAATTCAATTGGTCCGTTGGTGCCTGTGGTTTTTGTGGGTTCCACTGACGTATCTGAATCATTGAATATACCTGCCAATGGTGATGTGGTTACTACATCTGTGAATGTATGGGATTCAGGAGAAACACTTGTTGTTATTGTGGGTTCTGTTATTGTAGCTAATGTATCGTTGAATTTACCTGTCGATGCTGATGTGATTATTGAATTTAGTGATACATCGGATTCAGGAGAACCACTTTCTGATGTTACGGATTTTGTTGATGCATCGAATTCAATTCGTCCGTTGGTGGCTGTTGTTTTTGTGAGTTCCAATGATGTATCCGAATCATTGAAAAAGCCCATTAATGATTCTGTAGGTAAACCATTTGTGGCTGTACTGGATTCGGGAGAATCATTTGTAGTTATTGTGGGTTCTGTTGATGTATCTAAATCGTTCAATAGGCCAGTGGATGCTGCTGTGATTATTGAATTTTGTGATACATCGGATTCAGAAGAACTACTTTCTGTTGATGCGAGTTTTGTTGATTCATTGGATTCAATTGATCCGTTGGTGTCTGTTGTTTTTGTTGGTTCCACTGAAGTATCTGAATCATTGAATATACCTGCCAATGGTGATGTAGTTGCTACATCTGTGGATGTATCGGATTCAGGAGGAACACTTGTTGTTATTGTGGATTCTGATGATGTATCTAAATCGTTGAATATGCCTGTAGATGCTGATGTGATTATTGAATTTAGTGATACATCGGATTCAGAAGAACTACTTTCTGTTGATGCGAGTTCTGTTGACTCATTGGATTCAGTTGGTTCTTTGGTGCCTGTTGTTTTTGTGGGTTCCACTGACGTATCTGAATCATTGAATATACCTGCCAATGGTGATGTAGTTGCTACATCTGTAGATGTATCGGATTCAGGAGGAACACTTGCTGTTATTGTGGGTTCTGATGATGTATCTAAATCGTTAAATATGCCTTTGGATGCTGATGTGATTATTGAATTTAGTGATACATCGGATTCAGGAGAACTACTTTCTGTTGTTGCGAGTTCTGTTGATGCATCGAACTGAATTGGTCCGTTGGTGGCTGTTGGTTTTGTGGGTTCCATTGATGTATCCGAATCATTGAAAAAGCCCATTAATGATTCTGTAGGTAAACCACCTGTGGCTGTACTGGATTCAGGAGAATCATTTGTATTTATTGTGGGTTCTGTTGATGTACCTAAATCGTTGAATATGCCTGTGGATGCTTCTGTGATTATTGAATTTTGTGATACATCGGATTCAGGAGAACCACTTTCTGTTGTTGCGAGTTCTGTTGATGCATCGAATTCAATTGGTCCGTTGGTGCCTGTTGTTTTTGTGGGTTCCACTGACGTATCTGAATCATTGAATATATCTGTCAATGGTGATGTAGTTACTACATCTGTGGATGTATCGGATTCAGGAGGAACACTTGCTGTTATTGTGGGTTCTGATGATGTATCTAAATCGTTGAATATGCCTGTGGATGCTGATGTGATTATTGAATTTAGTGATACATCGGATTCAGAAGAACTACTTTCTGTTGATGCGAGTTTTGTTGATTCATTGGATTCAGTTGATCCGTTGGTGCCTGTTGTTTTTGTTGGTTCCACTGACGTATCTGAATCATTGAATATACCTGCCAATGGTGATGTAGTTGCTACATCTGTGGATGTATCGGATTCATGAGGAACACTTGTTGTTATTGTGGGTTTTGATGATGTATCTAAATCGTTGAATATGCCAGTAGATGCTGATGTGATTATTGAATTTAGTGATACATCGGATTCAGAAGAACTACTTTCTGTTGATGCGAGTTTTGTTGATTCATTTGATTCAGTTGATCCGTTGGTGCCTGTTGTTTTTGTTGGTTCCACTGACGTATCTGAATCATTGAATATACCTGCCAATGGTGATGTAGTTGCTACATCTGCGGATGTATCGGAATCAGGAGGAACACTTGCTGTTATTGTGGGTTCTGATGATGTATCTAAATCGTAGAATATGCCTGCGGATGCTGATGTGATTATTGAATTTAGTGATACATCGGATTCAGAAGAACTACTTTCTGTTGTTGCGAGTTCTGTTGATGCATCGAACAGAATTGGTCCGTTGGTGGCTGTTGGTTTTGTGGGTTCCATTGATGTATCCGAATCATTGAAAAAGCCCATTAATGATTCTGTAGGTAAACCACCTGTGGCTGTACTGGATTCAGGAGAATCATTTGTAGTTATTGTGGGTTCTGTTGATGTACCTAAATCGTTGAATAAGCCTGTGGATGCTTCTGTGATTATTAAATTTTGTGATACATCGGATTCAGGAGAACCACTTTCTGTTGTTGCGAGTTCTGTTGATGCATCGAATTCAATTGGTCCGTTGGTGCCTGTTGTTTTTGTGGGTTCCACTGACGTATCTAAATCATTGAATATGCCTGCCAATGGTGATGTAGTTGCTACATCTGTGGATCTATGGGATTCAGGAGGAACACTTGTTGTTATTGTGGGTTCTGTTGATCTATCTAAATCGTTGAATAGGTCTGTGGATGCTGATGTGATTATTGAATTTAGTGATACATCGGATTCAGAAGAACTACTTTCTGTTGATGTGAGTTTGGTTGATTCATTGGATTCAGTTGATCCGTTGGTGCCTGTTGTTTTTGTGGTTTCCACTGACGTATCTGAATGTGATGTAGTTGCTACATCTGTGGATGTATCGGATTCAGGAGGAACACTTGTTGTTATTGTGGGTTCTGTTGATCTATCTAAATCGTTGAATATGTCTGTGGATGCTGATGTGATTATTGAATTTTGTGATACATCGGATTCAGGAGAACTACTTTCTGTTGATGCGAGTTTTGTTGATTCATTGGATTCAGTTGATCCGTTGGTGCCTGTTGTTTTTGTGGGTTCCACTGACGTATCTAAATCATTGAATATGCCTGCCAATGGTGATGTAGTTGCTACATCTGTGGATCTATGGGATTCAGGAGGAACACTTGTTGTTATTGTGGGTTCTGTTGATCTATCTAAATCGTTGAATAGGTCTGTGGATGCTGATGTGATTATTGAATTTAGTGATACATCGGATTCAGAAGAACTACTTTCTGTTGATGCGAGTTTTGTTGATTCATTGGATTCAGTTGATCCGTTGGTGCCTGTTGTTTTTGTGGGTTCCACTGACGTATCTAAATCATTGAATATGCCTGCCAATGGTGATGTAGTTGCTACATCTGTGGATCTATGGGATTCAGGAGGAACACTTGTTGTTATTGTGGGTTCTGTTGATGTACCTAAATCGTTGAATAAGCCTGTGGATGCTTCTGTGATTATTGAATTTTGTGATACATCGGATTCAGGAGAACTACTTTCTGTTGATGCGAGTTTTGTTGATTCATTGGATTCAGTTGATCCGTTGGTGCCTGTTGTTTTTGTGGGTTCCACTGACGTATCTAAATCATTGAATATGCCTGCCAATGGTGATGTAGTTGCTACATCTGTGGATCTATGGGATTCAGGAGGAACACTTGTTGTTATTGTGGGTTCTGTTGATCTATCTAAATCGTTGAATAGGTCTGTGGATGCTGATGTGATTATTGAATTTAGTGATACATCGGATTCAGAAGAACTACTTTCTGTTGATGCGAGTTTTGTTGATTCATTGGATTCAGTTGATCCGTTGGTGCCTGTTGTTTTTGTGGGTTCCACTGACGTATCTAAATCATTGAATATGCCTGCCAATGGTGATGTAGTTGCTACATCTGTGGATCTATGGGATTCAGGAGGAACACTTGTTGTTATTGTGGGTTCTGTTGATCTATCTAAATCGTTGAATAGGTCTGTGGATGCTGATGTGATTATTGAATTTAGTGATACATCGGATTCAGAAGAACTACTTTCTGTTGATGCGAGTTTTGTTGATTCATTGGATTCAATTGATCCGTTGGTGCCTGTTGTTTTTGTGGATTCCACTGACGTATCTAAATCATTGAATATGCCTGCCAATGGTGATGTAGTTGCTACATCTGTGGATCTATGGGATTCAGGAGGAACACTTGTTGTTATTGTGGGTTCTGTTGATCTATCTAAATCGTTGAATAGGTCTGTGGATGCTGATGTGATTATTGAATTTAGTGATACATCGGATTCAGAAGAACTACTTTCTGTTGATGCGAGTTTTGTTGATTCATTGGATTCAGTTGATCCGTTGGTGCCTGTTGTTTTTGTGGGTTCCACTGACGTATCTAAATCATTGAATATGTCTGCCAATGGTGATGTAGTTGCTACATCTGTGGATCTATGGGATTCAGGAGGAACACTTGTTGTTATTGTGGGTTCTGTTGATCTATCTAAATCGTTGAATAGGTCTGTGGATGCTGATGTGATTATTGAATTTAGTGATACATCGGATTCAGAAGAACTACTTTCTGTTGATGCGAGTTTTGTTGATTCATTGGATTCAGTTGATCCGTTGGTGCCTGTTGTTTTTGTGGGTTCCACTGACGTATCTGAATCATTGAATATGCCTGCCAATGGTGATGTAGTTACTGCATGTGTGTGGAATTCAGGAGGAACACTTGTTGTTATTGTGGGTTCTGTTGATCTATCTAAATCGTTGAATAGGTCTGTGGATGCTGATGTGATTATTGAATTTAGTGATACATCGGATTCAGAAGAACTACTTTCTGTTGATACGAGTTTTGTTGATTCATTGGATTCAGTTGATCCGTTGGTGTCTGTTGTTTTTGTGGGTTCCACTGACGTATCTAAATCATTGAATATGCCTGCCAATGGTGATGTAGTTGCTACATCTGTGGATCTATGGGATTCAGGAGGAACACTTGTTGTTATTGTGGGTTCTGTTGATCTATCTAAATCGTTGAATAGGTCTGTGGATGCTGATGTGATTATTGAATTTAGTGATACATCGGATTCAGAAGAACTACTTTCTGTTGATGCGAGTTTTGTTGATTCATTGGATTCAGTTGATCCGTTGGTGCCTGTTGTTTTTGTGGGTTCCACTGACGTATCTGAATCATTGAATATACCTGCCAATGGTGATGTAGTTGCTACATCTGTGAATGTATCGGATTCATGAGGAACACTTGTTGTTATTGCGGGTTCTGTTGATGTATCTAAATCGTTGAATAGGTCTGTGGATGCTGATGTGATTATTGAATTTAGTGATACATCGGATTCAGAAGAACTACTTTCTGTTGATACGAGTTTTGTTGATTCATTGGATTCAGTTGATCCGTTGGTGTCTGTTGTTTTTGTGGGTTCCACTGACGTATCTAAATCATTGAATATGTCTGCCAATGGTGATGTAGTTGCTACATCTGTGGATCTATGGGATTCAGGAGGAACACTTGTTGTTATTGTGGGTTCTGTTGATCTATCTAAATCGTTGAATAGGTCTGTGGATGCTGATGTGATTATTGAATTTAGTGATACATCGGATTCAGAAGAACTACTTTCTGTTGATGCGAGTTTTGTTGATTCATTGGATTCAGTTGATCCGTTGGTGCCTGTTGTTTTTGTGGGTTCCACTGACGTATCTGAATCATTGAATATGCCTGCCAATGGTGATGTAGTTACTGCATGTGTGTGGAATTCAGGAGGAACACTTGTTGTTATTGTGGGTTCTGTTGATCTATCTAAATCGTTGAATAGGTCTGTGGATGCTGATGTGATTATTGAATTTAGTGATACATCGGATTCAGAAGAACTACTTTCTGTTGATGCGAGTTTTGTTGATTCATTGGATTCAGTTGATCCGTTGGTGCCTGTTGTTTTTGTGGGTTCCACTGACGTATCTAAATCATTGAATATGTCTGCCAATGGTGATGTAGTTGCTACATCTGTGGATCTATGGGATTCAGGAGGAACACTTGTTGTTATTGCGGGTTCTGTTGATGTATCTAAATCGTTGAATATGCCTGTGGATGCTGATGTGATTATTGAATTTAGTGATACATCGGATTCAGAAGAACTACTTTCTGTTGATGCGAGTTTTGTTGATTCATTGGATTCAGTTGATCCGTTGGTGCCTGTTGTTTTTGTGGTTTCCACTGACGTATCTGAATGTGATGTAGTTGCTACATCTGTGGATGTATCGGGTTCAGGAGGAACACTTGTTGTTATTGTGGATTCTGATGATGTATCTAAATCGTTGAATATGCCTGTAGATGCTTCTGTGATTATTGAATTTAGTGATACATCGGATTCAGGAGAACCACTTTCTGTTGTTGCGAGTTCTGTTGATACATCGAATTCAATTGGTTCCTTGGTGGCTATTGTTTTTGTGGGTTCCACTGACGTATCTGAATCATTGAATATACCAGCCAATGGTGATGTAGTTACTACATCTGTGGGTGTACGGGATTCAGGAGGGAAAATTGTTGTTATTATGGGTTCTGTTGATCTATCTAAATCATGGAATAGCCCTGTGGATGCAGATGTGATTATTGAATTTAGTGATACATCGGAATCGCGAGAACTACTTTCTGTTGATGCGAGTTTTGTTGATTCATTGGATTCAGTTGATCCGTTGGTGCCTGTTGTTTTTGTAGTTTCCTCTGACGTATCTGAATCATTGAATATGCCTGCCAATGGTGATGTAGTTACTACATCTGTGGATGTATGGGATTCAGGAGGAACACTTGTTGTTATTGTGGATTCTGATGATGTATCTAAATCGTTGAATATGCCTGTGGATGCTAATGTGATTATTGAATTTAGTGATACATCGGATTCAGGAGAACCACTTTCTGTTGTTGCGAGTTCTGTTGATGCATCGAATTCAATTGGTCCGTTTGTGGCTGTTGTTTTTGTGGGTTCCACTGACGTATCTGAATTATTGAATATACCTGCCAATGGTGATGTAGTTACTACATCTGTGGATGTATGGGATTCAAGAAGAACACTTATTGTTATTGCTGGTTCTGTTGATGTATCTAAATCGTTGAATATGCCTGTGGATTCTGATGTGATTATTGAATTTAGTGATACATCGGATTCAGAAGAACTACTTTCTGTTGATGCGAGTTTTGTTGATTCATTGGATTCAGTTGATCCGTTGGTGCCTGTTGTTTTTGTGGGTTCCACTGACGTATCTGAATCATTGAATATACCTGCCAATGGTGATGTAGTTGCTACATCTGTGGATGTATCGGATTCATGAGGAACACTTATTGTTATTGCGGGTTCTGTTGATGTATCTAAATCGTTGAATATGCCTGTGGATTCTGATGTGATTATTGAATTTAGTGATACATCGGATTCAGAAGAACTACTTTCTGTTGATGCTAGTTTTGTTGATTCATTGGATTCTGTTGATCCGTTGGGCCCTGTTGTTTTTGTGGATTCCACTGACGTATCTGAATCATTGAATATGCCTGCCAATGGTGATGTAGTTACTGCATGTGTGTGGAATTCAAGAGGAACACTTATTGTTATTGCGGGTTCTGTTGATGTATCTAAATCGTTGAGTATGCCTGTGGATGCTGATGTGATTATTGAATTTAGTGATACATCGGATTCAGAAGAACTACTTTCTGTTGAAGCGAGTTTTGTTGATTCATTGGATTCAGTTGATCCGTTGGTGCCTGTTGTTTTTGTGGGTTCCACTGACGTATCTGAATCATTGAATATACCTGCCAATGGTGATGTAGTTGCTACATCTGTGGATGTATCGGATTCATGAGGAACACTTATTGTTATTGCGGGTTCTGTTGATGTATCTAAATCGTTGAATATGCCTGTGGATGCTGATGTGATTATTGAATTTAGTGATACATCGGATTCAGAAGAACTACTTTCTGTTGATGCGAGTTTTCTTGATTCATTGGATTCAGTTGATCCGTTGGTGCCTGTTGTTTTTGTGGGTTCCACTGACGTATCTGAATCATTGAATATACCTGCCAATGGTGATGTAGTTGCTACATCTGTGGATGTATCGGATTCATGAGGAACACTTATTGTTATTGCGGGTTCTGTTGATGTATCTAAATCGTTGAATAAGCCTGTGGATGCTTCTGTGATTATTGAATTTAGTGATACATCGGATTCGGGAGAACCACTTTCTGTTGTTGCGAGTTCTGTTGATGCATGGAATTCAATTGGTCCGTTGGTGCCTGTTGTTTCTGTGGGTTCCACTGACGTATCTGAATCATTGGATATACCTGCCAATGGTGATGTAGTTGCTACATCTGTGAATGTATGGGATTCAGAAGGAACATTTGTTGTTATTGTGGGTTCTGTTAATGTATCTAATGTATCGTTGAATATACCTGTCGATGCTGAAGTGATTATTGAATTTAGTGATACATCGGATTCAGGAGAACTACTTTCTGTTGATGCGAGTTTTGTTGATTCATTGGATTCTGTTGATCCGTTGGTGCCTGTTGTTTTTGTGGGTTCCACTGACGTATCTGAATCATTGAATATGCCTGCCAATGGTGATGTAGTTACTGCATGTGTGTGGAATTCAGGAGGAACACTTATTGTTATTGCGGGTTCTGTTGATGTATCTAAATCGTTGAGTATGCCTGTGGATGCTGATGTGATTATTGAATTTAGTGATACGTCGGATTCGGGAGAACCACTTTCTGTTTTTTCGAGTTTTGTTGATGCATGGAATTCAATTGGTCCGTTGGTGCCTGTTGTTTCTGTGGGTTCCACCGACGTATCTGAATCATTGGATATACCTGCCAATGGTGATGTAGTTACTGCATGTGTATGTGATTCAGGAGGAACACTTGCTGTTATTGTGGGTTCTGTTGATGTATCTAAATCGTTGAATATACCTGTGGATGCTGATGTGATTATTGCATCTGGTGATTTATTGTTTTCGTTGAAGTTATGTGTCGCTGTTGTAGATTCTGTTAACGTAACAATTTCAGTCAATCTACTTGTTATTGTTTTTCGGCGTTCTGTTGACAAATTGAATTCGTCGGATGTCCATGTAATAGATGGACTAGTTGGGAGATTTGTAAATCCGTCGGATTCATTTATAATGCTGCTGGATGCTGTTTTTGTGAGTTCTGTTATTTTGGTGACCCCAGTTGGCATTGTCTTGAAACTGTGGTCACCAGTTGCATTCCCTTCAGTTAAACTTTTTATCAATGGTGATTGTTTTGTCGCCTTGAACTCAACACTCTGAAATATTTTTGTTGTGTTTTGATTGGTGCCATTAAGTGGTGGCTTCGATATTTGTACTGCCCGGTCGTCGGTATGATATCTTGTTATTTTTGTTTTGTTTTTGCAGGGATTTCGAAATTGTATTTCAATATCAAATGGTCCATCGGAATGTCTAATGTATATTCGCCGGCCGATTATTGTGAGTGCCGAACTTGTGACCACAAACAAGCTTATAATTACAATCAGCATTCTCATGATTCTGCATTAACTGTAAGAGCACTTTGATTTTATGAATTTCTTTGACCGTTTCACATATTTTGAATTCACTGTACATTTTTAGCTGCTGCCAAATCTTTTTAAATATCGTATTGCTACATATATCCAATTTTATATTCGATGTTTTCAGCTCATTGCTTTTGAACCGTTTGAAAAAACTCGACACAATGTGAGTTTGAACCGCTCAAATATCACTTTATATACAACTCAGAATAATTCCTCTGTCCGAATGCATTTGCCTGCACGTGCACAATACCGTTTCTGGAATTATGTGCAATTATTCAATTTAGTTCGATGTTTTTTATACTTCACTATTTAATTTTTTTCCACCTTTTCCGCATTTCCTGTCTTAACTGTGTTCTACATTTCTATGCATATTATATATATAAAAATATTTTGTATAAAATCCAAAACGTTTTGATGTTAGTATATTTAAAAAATGCTTTAATTTGCTGGAATCCGGAATATTTAAATACAATTTATGTCACTTGTGTAAACTAGTAGCTTGAAATGACGCATACTTAAGTTCGATTGTAAACACAGCAAAGCAAATAACCTGTGTATGTATCAGTTCGGTCGCAGACATCAACTTTTTTGTACGTGCTCTTCTTGATTTTTAGAAGTATCTATTCAATAAGTAATTCTAATCCACTTTCATGTTTTTCTTTTATATATATATATACATAGGTAAATATACACATACAAGCATACATATGCATTTCTGAATAAGAAAATGTGCGCTTTTACGACGGTGCTGTTCCAGAGTAAGCTAAGTCGATTTGGGCCAAAACGATGCAAAATTTTATTTTTTAGGGTTCCGTTCCCCTAAAGAGAAAACGGTAACTATTATAACGTCACTCTTGTTTCCGGAAGTACATATGTATTTACACAGACCTTTTTTCAACGTAGGAACCTGAAATTTGGCATTAGGTCTTTATAATGTAAGCATATCTTTTGTAAACGTTAAGAGAAAATTCTAGAAATATATTTTTTAAAAGGGGGTTGGGACTGCCTCAAAAAAAAATTTTATATCGTATCGTGTGGGGTATCATTAGAAAGGGCTGCTTTATTTGTATAGTTGCTGCTTCGAATAAAATTGACGGGTAACATATAGCGTTTACTACATGATAATATCTTTGTGTCCTGGACAAACGCGCAAGGATAATTACTGCTGTTCACAGAAAGCAACCAAAACCAAGCAAAGTACAGACGAGCAATGAGAAATGACAGATGAGAGGATAATTCTCGTACGGAACCCTCTTGCGCGAGCCCGACTCGCAGTTACCTGCTTTTTTTTAATAGTTGATTTCGGTTGGTAAAAAGCTACATGTAAAACTAATATAAATAAATAAATAATTGACGAGGTGAGTCGGCTGGGAATTGAAGCGTCGCTGGTTCACGCTTCAGGGACCGAGCTCATATCAACTGAGCTGGTTCGTGTTAACTTTTACATTCCCATTGCTTTCTTTCAATTTTGACATTCATTTTTAACATTTTTGATTGGTTCCTGTTAACTTTTGCATTCAATTTTAACATTTGGATTGGTTCGTGTTAACTTTTACATTCCCATTGCTTTCTTTCAATTTTGACATTCATTTTTAACATTTTGGATTGGTTCCTGTTAACTTTTGCATTCAATTTTAACATTTGGATTGGTTCGTGTTAACTTTTACATTCCCATAGCTTTCTTTCAATTTTGACAACCGTTACAAATAAAATTATCTGATTGTAACGGAACGGCTGCCATTTTAAAAAACTTTTTAAATAACTTAAATAAAAACTTTCGCAACTTGAACCCGTATTATTTTAAATGTGTGATTCCAGGCTGCGGGGGTTCGACCGCCAAAAAACCTACATATAGGGGAGAGGGGGGTACGGTCGTCCTTGGGGCACATTCGTCACATCCAAGAGGCGACTGCATACGAAATTTCAATGCTGCACGACCTTTAGTTCCAAAGCTAATCGAGATCAAAAATTTTGTTTGTATGGGGGGTGCCACGCCCCCTTATCCAGTGCCCCTTATTTTCTCAGTAGAAGGATATGGATATGTAGTAAGTTCCTACCGAGTTTCATTGATGTGTGATGTGTAGTTCTAAAGTTATACACAAATCTGGAGTTGATAAAAAAGTGCCACGCCCCTTATCCTACGCCCATAAAATTTTACCAGTGGGACGAAGCATCCAAGAGGGGTCTGTATACGGAATTTCAATGCTGCACGACCTTTAGTTCAAAAGCTATTCTATAAAAACGATTTTGTTTGTATGGGCGGTGCCACGCCCCCTTATCCAGTGCCCGCCTTATTTTCTCAGTAGAAGGATATGGATATGTAGTAAGTTCCTACCGAGTTTCATTGATGTGTGATTTGTAGTTCTAAAGTTATACGCAAATCTGGAGTTGATAAAAAAGTGCCACGCCCCTTATCCTACGCCCATAACATTTTACCAGTGGGACGACACATCCAAGAGGCGACTGTATACGGAATTTCAATGCTGCACGACCTTTAGTTCCAAAGCTATTCTATATAAACAATTTTGTTTGTATGGGCGGTGCCACGCCCCCTTATCCAGTGCCCGCCTTATTTTCTCAGTAGAAGGATATGGATATGTAGTAAGTTCCTACCGAGTTTCATTGATGTGTAGTTCTAAAGTTATACACAATTCCGGAGTTGATAAAAAAAAGTGCCACGCCCCTTAACCTACGCCCATAAAATTTTACCAGTGGGACGACGCATCCAAGAGGCAACTGCATACGATATTTCAATGCTGCACGACTTTTAGTTCCAAAGCTGTTCTATGTAAACGATTTTGTTAGTATGGGCGGTGCCACGCCCACTTGTCCACTGCCCGTCTTATTTTCCCAGTAGAAGGATATGGATATGTAGTAAGTTCCTACTGAGTTTCATTCATGTGTGATGCGTAGTTCTAAAGTTATACACAAATCTGTTGTTGATAAAAAAAAGTGCCACGCCCCTTATCCTACGCCCATAAAATTTTACCAGTGGGACGACGCATCCAAGAGGCGACTGCATACGAAATTTCAATGCTTCACGACTTTTAGTTCCAAAGCTAATCGAGATCAAAAATTTTGTTTGTATGGGGGGTGCCACGCCCTCTTGTCCAATCCGATGTTTTATGATTGATTCATGTATTGTGCTCCTGTTTAGGCATGTATGCAAAGTTTCAGATCTCTAAGTAGTCAGGAAGTGGGTGAAAAATTGATTACTAGATTTGACGACATACTGACATACCGCTGACATACCGCGGACAGAAAGTGAAGTTAATATAAAGCTTATAAAAAAAGCAATGAACATTCTGACCGCCATAACGAGAAATTTAAATATTCTCAAAATTTTTTTTCTTCTGACTTTACTCACCACATTGGACCAATTACAAATGCAACTAAATAAGTTTTATTCGTCTCATTTTATAAGATATTTATTCAAAAGGTATTCTTTGATTTTTCATGTTCATTCAATTGTGTTCAATTACATACATTTGTATTCAATTACATATTATGCTTTGTATGTGTACTTTCTTTTTCCAATGTGTTTTGTAGAGAATATTTGTAATATAGGTTGCATTTGTACTAATTCAAGATATGAAAAACTTAAATTTATAATTAAATTAACCAGTACTAACTCAAAAATGCAAATAAATTCAGTGAAAAAGTCAGAAAGTTAATGCATTCCAATTTGCAGGTTTGAAGATAACGATTTCAAATAAAATTTAGTGGTATTTTTTAGCTTAGCGTAAAAACTATTTTGTGGCATTTGGCGTGAGATTGCATGTATTGGATAAGCCGGAAGTAGTAACAACTAACTCCATAATACTGTTATGAAGCGGGTGAGCTCCATCCCAAGTACAAGCGCCACAACTCTGAAAAAACAAAGATATAATAAACACAACTAGCTGCCACTCCGCTCTACTTACATCACATATAAAAAAATTATTCTTTGTTCGTAAAATATGTGGCTTAATACGATTCAACTTGATCGGTTTGCCACGGTAAGTAGTCTTGGTGCTCATGATATGCTCGTTTACATTTACTAAGAAAAGCAGAAAAGATATGAAGCAAAATTGGGTTAAATTTTATTTCG
The DNA here is from genome assembly GCA_963457695.1 of Neria commutata. NCBI lineage: Eukaryota > Metazoa > Arthropoda > Insecta > Diptera > Micropezidae > Neria > Neria commutata. The sequence continues at coordinate 19,870,253 of OY735249.1, read as the reverse complement.
CATACGCACATAAATTGTAAGTGCGTCCCGAAGGGTTAATTGACCCTGAAATACTCGACGAGCGCGCATTGCAGCGATCCTGTAGTTGACCGAAGCGCATCAGATGTACTTCTTCCCTCAGTGCCAGTATGAATTCGTTTCCATTGCACTGCAGACAGCGTGTAAACAGGTTCCGTTCATGCACCTGAATGTGGAGGTAATGAATTATATTGAGCACTTGTTCTACACTCGAATCCTGTGGTATTTGCAGGCATTGTGTATGTGGTAACGAAGATACGAAGATGGCGTATCGTGCATCCCTAGTAAGAATGTATCGCTTCTCTCGTTTTGCCAACTCGATGTAGTAGCTTACATCCAATGTTTGAATATCGACACAATCGATACCCAGTTTTCGTAGTTCCTTCGAAAGGTCCTGTAACATGTCGTCACATATGAATTTTATGTCAGTAGCCCTGAAAATGTATTGAAATTGCAAGTTCATTATTTTTCTGATGTTAAATTTGTTTTAAATTATTAACTTAATCACACTCATCTCCCTCTGCACTTGGACTGCACTCCCAGAGCTTGCAAGAACGCCGAAATCTTTGACACAATTTTGCTCAGCTGTAGCCCGTTTCATACGAAATAAATAACCCGTCTTGGTGGTCGTTATTTCTTCAACAACTTTCTCCATGTCCAATCCCATGCGATGTAAGAGCTCAGCAAATACTTGATATATTTGCAAAAGACAATGTGCATCCAAAGCTGTAATGGACAAAGTCAAATGGCTTAAAATTCTGTCAAGGTGAACATTGACTAACCTGCGTAGTGGATCTGATCATGTCGCAATGGACGATTCGCCCAGTTAGAGCACTGATTGGATTTATCCAACTTCTTACCTAGACAAACTTCAGTAAGGACACAAAGACTTTCGCCTGTATGCAGAGGGAAGGCAATTATTTGCATGTACCGCAGGCGCCGCCACAGGTCTCGTAGGTCCAGATAGCCAGCTGTCGCCTGCAAGTTCAAGTGCAACGGCAACGACCGATGCAACATTCGTAGATCCTGGTGCAATGAGAATCCTACTTTTAACACTTCTAAATTGTTAAAAACTTTGCTTCCCAACAGTTGCCACGAATCCACACCTAAATGTGGCGACAAGCAGTCGAGCAAGTACACACGTTCGAAGGTGGCCAATTGCAGTAGTGAAACAACATTATCATTACATACAGACGGCTTCCACTCCGAATCGAAGGCAACAAGAGAATGGGTCTCCAGATAGGCTAACATATCGAGGAACTTTAGTTTGTCATCAACTAGAATAACAGAATCGGCGGGTAATTGCAATGAAAGGAACTGCTCTGATGCCCTAAAATCTGTCGACTTTTTTTGCTTCGTTACAGCTCCCACCGACGGAACAGTATTCGCAATAGCAGCTTTCGCATTGCTAACTGGTTTTTTATTGTCTTTTAATTGCGCTTGGACTGCACTGGGACACTCTGATGGCGGCACTTTAAAATACTTTGCCCAGTATGTCGCCTCTGCTGCATCGCCATATGAGGCTATGTTCACCACCAGATCCACTTGTAGCGCTATGGTGCTAGCTGCATCACGTGCTAGCTCACGCCACGATTCTGTACTCATACCGTCGTCCTGGTACTTTCGGTATAGGTAATGCATATAAGAACATGCCTTCGTGAAGTTCAGATTCGGCGTAAGCTGCGTTTCGAATTTATATTTCTTAGCAAGGCGCGTCACCAATTTGGACATGGGCCGATAGCTCAGAACATCATGTTTTATATCCTTATATTTGTACTTACTATATAAAAACATATAGAGAAATAATTGTGTTATATAAATATGTATATATTACATGTTTCGCTTATAACAATCTTCTCGTAAAGTGAAGTGTTGGTTACAATGAACCAATGTTAAAAGTAGAAGTCCAGTTCCAAATTTTGTGTTTAAACACGCTTCAGTTTGCAGTACTGTTCTGAATAAGATATAAAAATGATACACTCACGCTAAAATTTCATCACAATGTTGATAGACAGTCTTTTGTTTATCGAGTAGAGAGTCAAGGAACTGCACTGTTGGCAATTGTTGCTCTTTGGCGACATTCAAGTACTCCTCCACTAGAGACACCTTATCCTGTAAAATCAATGGAAACACAATGTCGAGAAGGTCGAACAAATGGGTAGTCTGTAGGTGCATGGTCCAGTATGCTGCCTATGAAAAGAAACATTCTTTAAAATTAAACTGTCTCATAAACTTGCCGAGTTAACCACATTACATCTTTGATGTATCCTTGTAAAATCAATTCTTTTAACTTCGGCACTAAAAGATCTCGAATTTTGAGCATCTCGTAAGTTTCAAACACAGCCTTATAAAGCGACACAACGCCGCACGTTTTTAGAAAATTAAAAGCGACCATACGTGTATTGTCATCGCAAGTGGCAGCTATGCCGGGGTGTTGCTTGTGCAGATCACAAATTGTTTCCAGAACTGAAAACAATGTTAATTACAGTATGTATATGGTATAGTCTATTTATTTACTCACTGAATAGGGCGAGATTTTTATTTTTTAAATTATTGCAACCCGGACAGTTGGCGAAAAATTTTAAAGCGAGAAGCAGTGGTTCAGCATCATTCAAAAAAACTGTTTGCAATCGCTGCAGTACGGCCGGAGTACGTTTATCTGAAAAATATGTATTTACATGTATATATGTACACTCCAAAAAGTGCAAAGAAACTGCATCGCCCAACTGCTTTCTAATACCAGCCACAGAACTTACAAGCATTCCACAGCTCACGATACGTCTCAAGCCAATTTTCCATTTCCGCACTCAATCGGCAGTCAAAATCTTTGCCATTCAATCCTGCCCCAGTACTGATATCCGCCAAAATCGAAATCTTCAAGTTCCTAGTTCGTTCAATTATGGACACTTCATCCTCGTCGTCTTCGTAACCAGCTGGAATTCCGTAATACCTCTTCATTTTCCCCAAACTTAGAAGGTATTTTTCCTCTTTTTTCGCAATAAACTAAATTAAAAACTAAAACTATAATGCTGCTGAATCTATCGTCGGGAGTTTTTTGCAACGAAATGCAATTTTTTATCTTCCGTCGGTGTACTTTCGGGCTGCCACTCTTAAGAAATTTTTGAGAAAATTAGGGCTGTCAAGCCCCACTGTGTAAACCGTGTATGTACTCGGTTATCTATCGGCTACCCCCGTAGTTGCAGGAAACTTGTTATGCGGCCTCTACATCTCTACATGGTCAATCGATTGAAGCCAAACGTGAGCATGTGTTAGAGGATATTTGTATGTATGGTAACACAGACACGAAGGGGAAATGACTGACCAAATATCAAAGTGGTTTAGATATTTTTCGATGCACGGCAAGTGTCAAAGCAAATTGACATTTCGTTTTGTTCGTCGCGCCGTAAACATTGTGAAAAAGGCGCTAGCATACGAAATCTTGCTGGAAAAATATCCAAATAAATAAACCCAACACAAGCAAGTGAAAGAAATTAATTTTATTTATTTGTTTGAAACATTATAGTGTAATTTACTGTGTAAATAAAGGAATAGCTTCACCCATAAATATGTCTTTACGATGCATATTGTTGCCTTATCATGAAATTCATATCTTGCAAAATTACTTGGCATTTATTTCATGAGAACGAAAATTGCACCGATCAAGATGTGCCCAGCGAAACTTCAATGATTTATTGAAAATTTGAGCAACAAATGGAAATCCTTGAAATCTACTTTAGCTGGAGCAGGGTAGGAAATCCCCGTACTTTCGTACTGATTTGGGTACATTTTTATTTATTGGGTACACGTTTTATTGCCCCAGAGTACGTTTTATTTTTTGGATACGCTTTTCATTTCTCAGGGTACGTTGAGATATCAACACTGTGGGGCGAATGCGAAGAGGCAACGAATCTTGTAAAATGAGCACGCGAACAACGAGACATAAGCAGCTAGTGAGGAATACGAAGTGGCGAGTACGAAAATTTTTTGGTACCTTCGTACTCGATTTCCCATACAAAACTCCATAGAAAATATGATACAAGAGTATATTTTTCTTTCTATCTTCCATATTGTAAAATTTAAAGTGCATTCCAAGTGCTGGAAATGTCTATCTTTCGCAATTATGCAAGATGCCTGTAAGTATATTTTTATATGTTAATTATAATCACTCCTCAAATTTGCTGAATGTTAATAAGACAGATTGCAAATAAAACACTATTACAAAAAAAAAGTATATTTTTGAATTTTTTGTACAAAATATTTTTGAATTTTTTGTTATATTTTCCATTTCAGATTCCCCTCTCATTGCAGCAACGTACATGCTTTTGCAAATGGAGAAGTGACCTGCACATCGGCACGATATGCTCTTCCATATTGTAAAATTTAAAGTGCATTCCAAGTGCTGGAAATGTCTATCTTTCGCAATTATGCAAGATTCCTGTAAGAATATTTTTGAATTTTTTGTACAAAATATTTTTGAATTTTTTGTTATATTTTCCATTTCAGATTCGCCTCTCATTGCAGCAACGTACATGCTTTTGCAAATGGAGAAGTGACCTGCACATCGGCACGATATGCTCTTCCATATTGTAAAATTTAAAGTGCATTCCAGTGCTGGAAATGTCTATCTTTCGCAATTTTCTGATATTTCTTAAATAAATAAAACAAATAAATCTCATAAACCCTGGTATTTATTTCTGCAATTTCCTAAAATAATACAACAGCTTTCGGTAATGACCTTTCTGCAATATGTACAATGTCCTGTACCACATATCCTTTGAGTCGCATACATGTTGCTAGCTTTTACAATTATGCAAGATGCCTGTACTGCATAATTGTACATTTTACAATTTGCTGTGTGATGTGTATTTTTTCAATATAATTTGAAACCAAATGTATTATTTGAAATTATATGGATTGTAATTGTAACTAATTTGTATTTTTGCATAGTATACTTTTCGGTACTAGAAATAAAATTTTAATAATCTGACAGAAACGAAATTGTACGTTTTCGAATAATTAAATAATCCGAAAGTGTCATGCAATCAAATTCAAGGGAACTGATGGGTACACGTACTGTTATTGTTAACATTTCAGAATGAATCAAATATCATTTTTATATGAAAATGAACAATTTTTATGGAATTTGAAATGCATTTGCATTTAGATGAATAAAACTAATAAAACTGCATAAAGTGTTGCAGATGTCAACTTCTACCCTTACATATCCATTCAATTAAAACCAAAAGGAAGTTTCAAAGTTAAATATTTATTGATAAAAATATTAAATACACATATCTTTAGTTATGCATTTGTAGTGACCACTTATAACATTACAAATCGGCAAAAAGGTGTGCATGACATTACTTTAATAACAAATTATATGCGCTTGAAATAATTGCGCCAAAAAGAGCACAACTTTGCGTTAATATTTACTGCATATTGCAGAATTTTCGCATAAAATAAAAGGCACACACACAAAATATAGATATATAACTTCACTTCCCCGGAATTTTATTGCATGACACTTTCGGAGTGTTTAATTATTCAAAAACGTACAATTTCGTACCCGATAGAAAAATTTTGGCTGCATTTCCATCCAATTAATATGATAATTGCTGCAATCAGCAATCTGGCCATCGTCTATTGTGATCTTACAACGCTCTTATCAGTCAGCTGTCGCATTATTTTTGTTGCTAAAAGCTAAGCGCAAAATCTCCAAATTTGATTGGTTAGCCTCAAACCCAAGCGCAACAACACTTTGATTGGTTGCTAAAAACCAGGAGATCATATGGTTCACGAGACTGCATGAAACACTTGTTGTTTCTGTTTAGCATATGAATAGTCATGCCTCCAAATATCTTATCTCTTTTCCTCTCACGTGAACATGGTACCCATTTACAATTTTGACAAATTCCAGCTTCTGAAAGGGCTGTAATTCAAGGTACTGGCAGCAAAGAAGAATGTGGAAAAGTGGATGATTGAAAGTGCAGGGTTGTATTGAGGGGGAAAACAAGTGCTAGTAACAGAGATATTTAATAATAGAGATACGCCAGACCTATGTTGCCTTTTTTCGCCGCGCAGAAACCAGCGGGTGCGAGCATATTTGACGTCACATATCCGTGTGAGCTTGCATGTATGCGTAAGCACGAGCTTGGCAACGGCAAGCCGAAAAACAACAAGCGACAGGCTAGCATTCGGTCAGAGAATCATAGAGTAGACTAGAGGTCCAACTCTTTTGCTCGGTCAGAGAATTTGCATTTTTTATGTTCACACGCATTAAGCTGTGAGTTCACCATTGCATTGTTGTTGCTTCGTCTTGTAGCCGAAGGCGATAGAAAGTAGGAGTGAGGGAAACGGACTGAAAATGCTGGTGAGTTCGTTCTCGATCTGAGTTGCCAAGCGTTTGTAAGAAGCTTAAATAAGATCAGTTCTCTAGGTTTTAGGCACGAGATGAATGCTTTGCTTGAAGGATAACTTTAATAAAACCCAAAATCATAACTCAGCTATTTTAATTAAATGGCTAAATTAAGTTTTCGAGTTCTAAAACATTATACAAAGAAATCTAATAATTGCTCATGCAAATGTAATATAAATAAACTGCATCTTATACAAAAATAACATTAACATTATGAATGACAATTTTTCCACTTCATAATAACATTTTATGTGACTTCTTCCTGCAGTTACACTTACCTTACACAAAAAAGCAATGCTGCCTAGAGGGCAACAACAAAATAGCTAGGGAAACTCACGGACAGTGTTCGTGTGAGGGAAATTTTAAAAAAAATGGGACTTTTTCGATCAGCTGACTCTGATATTCTTCTGTAGGTATTCTGTGGGGTAGACAGCTGTATACTGAAGTTCATTAGCAATTCTCGTATTCTAAAAGATCATTACTCATTGCAGATCCCAGACTCTTAATAGGATCGCCATCTGATATAGAAAAGTACGTGTATATGCGTGGAGTATATAACCAGCGCCGCTTCCATTCTCGGCTTCAGACATTTTTGTTTCCTTTTGTTACTGTTAGTCTATCAAGGAAGGATCAATATCTATTCTTAGTAGACATTTTTTGTTTCTGAAACACTAGTCGAGACATTTTTCCTTCTTCAAAATTCATACGTTCAACACAAATAAAACACACTTAGATTTTCTATATTTTGGGATTAATTCTGGCTTGCTGCGTACATAAGTTGGTTTTGGTCCAATGGCACGACATTCCACTTGCTCATGCGCACTTTTTTATTTTTATCCGTGCTCAATTCAACTCAATTTTATTTATTATTGACTGTTGACATTTAAGACTAAAGCTTTAAACACAATCAAAACGCGAGGCGGATTTTACGCGGCGAACAATTGTGGCAGTCGTCGTGGAATTTGGCCAGTGAAACAGAATCAGAGCGAAATTCGCATCAGTTGATTCGGAAAAAATCATCCCCACAACAAGCACAGAATTTAAAAAAAGCCACGGAAACTACGAATTCACGAATTTTCCGAGTTGTAAAACTATAAAAATAGTTTCCCCACAAAAATTTACAATTTCCTTACTTCAATTTATTTATTTTTCACCACTGACAGCTGAGGCGGCAGCGACAAAATTAGAATTTGTTCTATCGCGAGGCGAATCATCGAGAGGCGAACTACGCTAGCGTCGTCATTAGCGGGGTTTAGACGGTCCTACATGTCGTCCAACATGTAGGACAAGCCGCGATGTTGGATCGTGTATACACAAGAAACAACCGCTTGTCACACATGTGGGATGGTTTTCAAAATTTTTTGATATTTCTGCTCGCTTGTCAAACCATCCAACCTGTGTAAACACATGTTGGTCAAGCCTAGTGTATTTTGGCACTTTGAGAAATTGTCCGTGCTGTTAACATGATCACGGACAGTAAGAATTTCATTGAGCTGCAGCCTGCAGTTGGTTCTTACTTTGAAATATACGTTAATTAGAAAAGCTTAAGGACGTATAAAATTAAATGAATAAAAATGGCTTTAAAATTTTAATGCTATAGCATTTCATTTTGCATCAGTATGAAAATGAATGCTATGCACAAAAGATGCATAAAAGAGATAAATTAAATAATTTTCCTGAAACTTGGAAAATTGATGGCGGAGTTCATAAAAATAGAAACGCAAAAAAAAACGCTTTTAAAAAAACTAATTGAGTCGAATGATATAGACGAGAGCTGAGAACGCCCATTCTTTTTCAAAAGTCTCATTTGCCGTCGGTAAAAAGGGGTTGGCTGTATGCGTGCGTCGCGCTTGCCAACTTGAAGAAAGTGATGTTGTACGACATGTGGGACCGTGTATACGCAGCGGCACGTGTACAGTTATTCCTGCCGTCAAGCCATGTTGGATCGTCCAAACCCCGCTATTGTGGGCAATCACATGCACTGTTGTGTGTGTTAATTTTGACAGCGCGCGTTCGCCGCGTAGAATTCGCCTTGCGATTTGATTGTGTTTAAAGCTATAGTCTTTTGCATGCCACATATACATACATATAAGGGGTATTCCGTATCAGGTGCAATTGGTCTTGCAAAAGAGCAAAAGCAAAATATTTTTCCACCCTTTGCATACACAACAACAAAACATACTGGTTTGCTTTTGCATTAAAGTCACAATTTTCCTAGACCATTGCGTTTAGTGGAAAATATTTGATGCAAAATATGAACATAGTTTCCAGCTTGAAAAGTCGCACTTATTGGTGTTATAAATATGTACCCATGATTTCATTTGTTGCATTTTCAATTAAGAAGTCGCTTAATTGTTGTTTTTCGCTCTTTGTTGGCATTTTTTTTAACACTCAAATAAAACAGCTGTTTGACAAAAACATTTGCAGGGATTTCACAATCAGTCGTTCCCGATTAAAAAAATGCAAAAGACAAATTTTGCTTTTGCATTCGCTCCGGATCGGGTATACCCCTATACATTCATACGTTCATTCAATAGATAATCAACTAGTGTTGAACCTAAAAAGTATAATAATTTGTATTCTAACAAGCCATTGCAACCTAATGCAACCTTAATTTCTTATTTTTTTATGTCAGAATCTTCAAAAGAGAACAAACTAGCTAGTAACGCTAAGAAAATGCGTATCCAAATGGTCACGGAATTCCTGAGCGGATACTGCAGGATCATAAATCGCATAGTCCAGGATATCATTGCTGAGCGGGCAAATTTTTAGGTGGGCACATTCCTGTTATAGAAATTCATTTAAATGGAAAATAAAAAATAAATAATTAATTGGAGCACCAGCCCACGAACAAGTCTTATGCTTAGCTTATTTATAAATATATGAAAACTATCAGAATAGGTCTTTCAGACAGCGGTCAGTAGGACACTGAATCCCTTCTTCAAATGCTATCTTATCTATTTCTTCATTCATTCCTTTCTGGATAAACTCTCCATTTATTATCCGGAACAAATAAAGAAACACAGCCACAATCAAAAAATGGTATTGCGAGCAAACTTCGAGGTGGCATCTATAGTAAAGCTGGAATCGTTAGGGTTTTTGTAGAATTCTTTTTGACTGGACTTAATTTGTTGCAATAAAAGTAGAAATATTGGAAAATCGGCGCGTATTTAAAATTTAGTTGGTTCCCGGTAAGACCGGCAATAGTGCAAATCTTGACCAAAACAATATGGGTAAGTCTTTTGTAATCCATAAATATCATTGTGAGGTTATGTTACAACAACGCAAAACTAGATTTCGACTACATATTTTAAAATTTTTTATTTCTGAACTCATTAGCAAGTCAAGAAAGCTATGCAGTTGTGGAAGATGGGTCTGGAGTTCTTAGTACACCTAAATCTCCAATAGCATCACCCATTTTCGCAGAGAAGTTTCCAAAAGAGAAAATTACCTCGGATTTAACGGAAGAAACGAGAGAAATTGGGGAAGAAATAATTTCTACTCCTAGTCCCCATAGCCATTCTTTGAGCCCAACAAAGGATAATATCAGTTCAGATGAAGCTAATTTGGTCAAAGAACGTTCAGCAAGTCCGACTATTGAAGCCGATTCATCAACAGCAGCAAGTTTCGCTCCCTCGAAAACAGATGATCCAAATATTGATGACTTCTCCTCTAAAGCAGCTAGTTCCACTATTCTCTCAATAGCACCAACTATTGGGGACGTTTCCAGACCAGCAACAACTCCCACTATTGAAGTCATTACCTCGGCAGCAGCAAATCCCCCTATTGAAGCTGTTTTCTTATCATCATCAACTCCCATCATTAAAGACGTTTTCTCATCAGCAGCAATTAGTTCTCCAATAAACAAAGAGGAAGATTTGCAGGTTTCGGGCGAAAATGAAATTAAAGGTTCTGATATACCTCCAGTTACACGTTCAAATCGCAGTCGGAGTAAATCACGGTCTAGGAGCCGCTCCCGTCGGTCTAGGAGCCACTCCCGTCGTTCTAGAAATGACAGCGGTTCGAAATTCGATTCTATGAATTCAGAAGATCATCGTTCCAGAAGTCGATCTGGCAGTCGTAGTAATTCGAGACGCTCTAGGAATGGAAGACGGCAATCCAGAAGTGGTTCTAGGCAGTCTAAGAGTGCTTCCCATCGCTCGAAAAGCGATACTCGACGTTCCAGAAGTGGATCACATCGATCAAAAAGTGGGTCTCCGCGATCCAGAAGTAGGTCCCGACATCCTAGGAGTGGTTCAAGGCAGTCGCGCAGTGGTAGTGGAAGTATGCGTTCCAGAAGTGGCTCCCGCCGATCCAGGAGCAGATCACACCGTTCAAAGAGCGGCTCTCACAATTCTCGAAGTGGATCGCGCCGTTCGAGGAGCAGATCACGTCGTTCTAAAAGCGGATCGCATTCAAGTAGCGGCTCCCCTCGTTTAAGAAAAGGGTCACGTCGTTCAAGATGCGACTCTCGTCGTTCTAGAAGTGGATCTCGACGTACAAACAGCGGGTCACGTCGTTCAAGAAGCGGATCGCACCGCTCAGGGAGCAGATCACGTCGATCAAGAAGCGGATCTCGCCGTTCTAGAAGTGGTTCGAGTAGTGGATCACGGCGTTCTAGAAGTGGATCGCGTCATTCGAGGAGTCGAAGCCGTAGTCGAAGTGGCAGTCGAAGCCGTAGTCGATCTAAATCTTCCTCTAGATCACGTTCTAAATCGAGATCTCATTCAAGGGTAGGTTCACGTCCCAATTCTAAATCGCGATCGCAGTCTCCTTCGGCGGCAAAGAAGGGAAAAAGACAGAATGTACTTAGTGGCTCTGAAGGTATCATGACTTTCAACCAAGTCTTATTAAATCGCTAATGACTTATTCCTATTAACAGACGAAGACGTTGGATCTAATTTAAAAAAGCGTCCAAAAATCACGGACACCGATAATGAAGACGACGGAAAAGATGATAACGATAATGAAAAAAAAGCAGAGGGGAATGATGTTGCAGCAAGCAAGGGCAACGAAAGTTCCGATGATGAAAATATACCTGTTTCTAACAATCGCGAGTATGTGTATATATATAATTTATGAGCGATGCCTTTAACTCCGCAAATTTTTTTTTCAGTAATGACAATTTTGTATCCGACTTTGACGCCATGATGTCGCGTAAAAAGGATGAGAAGAAAGTCCGCCGACGCAAACGGGACATTGACCTAATCAACGACAATGACGATCTAATCGATCAACTAATTATGAGCATGAAAAGCGCCTCAGATGACGACCGGCAACTTAACATGGAGGGTAAACCTGCTACAAAAAAGATTTCCATGTTGAAGCAGGTTATGTCGCAATTGATTAAAAAAGATTTGCAGCTGGCATTTTTGGAGCACAACATACTCAATGTACTAACAGATTGGTTAGCACCATTACCAAACAAAAGTTTGCCTTGCCTGCAAATTCGGGAGAGTATACTACGACTCTTGGCCGATGTAAGTCTTATTGTCATACTACGTGTTTGCTTTTCAACTATCTTATGTTTTCTTAAACTTAAGTTCCCTACAATAGATAAAACTTACCTCAAGCAATCTGGCATTGGCAAGGCTGTAATGTACTTGTATAAGCATCCGAAGGAAACGAAACCGAATCGGGATCGTGCCGGACGTCTTATCTCTGAGTGGGCGCGCCCAATATTCAATTTGAGTTGTGATTTTAAGGCCATGTCTAAAGAGGAGCGCCAAGAACGCGATTTAGCACAAATGCCGCAACAGCGCCGTAAATCACCAGAGCCGCAGGCATCTACCTCAAGACAACAGGGCCTTAATTCCGCCTTTGGAAGCAATGAGGCTAAACCTTTGCGCCCAGGCGATCCTGGATGGGTTGCACGTGCCCGAGTGCCAATGCCTTCCAATAAGGACTATGTAGTACGACCCAAATCAACCGTAGAGGGTGAAATTTCGACTGTAAGTTACCGTTACCTTTGCTTTCTTAAATGCAGATCATTAGCCGGTACATTTCCTTTATCACGATTAGTCATCGAAACGTAAACCAAACCGATATGAAAAGCACATGAAGAAATTTCTGGATGCCAAACGTCTTAAGGAATCCAGACGTGCGGTTGAAATATCAATTGAAGGTCGCAAGATGGCACTTTAATCTAATTTAATTTCAATATTACTATTTACAATAAAATAAAATGCTTCAAAGTATTGTTACTCTATTACTCCGATTTGAATCAGTGAATTTTGTATTTGTAAAGAAACGTGTAAGCGCAGAGATTTAAGCCAATTTTTATCAGAGTGCAAAATATAGGCAATTTGTTAGATTCCTTTCGTTCGTGGGAACGATGAAATGACCACTATGGAACAGGTTAACGGGACTTTAAAGTTTATTATATAGCCGTATCCGAACGGCATTAAGAATCTTTATTTTTTGAAAAATTCTTTAGGATTATTGCCAATTCTTCATGAGATGCTTGGGCGCACAAAACAATTGAAAACACGTCCTCTTTATTTTTGAGATCTGATTCACTACTCTGCGGGACATTGCTACTAACTAAATAAATTTAAAAATATCGCGCTTCGAAATTTACGGACTAAATAAAACACCAAACAGTTCATCCGGAACATTCGGAATAAACAAAGATACAAAACAGTTACTACATATATTCCAGAACTGTCTGTATATTTGGACTGTATGTATAAAGAACACAGCCTATTTCATTTCCTTCTAGGTAAACTTCGGATTATTCGAAATGAATAAAAAACAAAAATAAATAAAATTATATAAAAAAAAACTTTTTAAAAATAAGCTTTAATTTATTTAATGTACTAAAAAGTAGAAAATAAATTGTTTCCAAGTCACCTGTATCTTAATATTAAGAAAAGCTTGGGGCGCTCATGTGTTCAATATTTGTCAACCAGTTACCACAATATTTTATTTAAATAATTTGTTTGCCAATAGATTCTAGTAATGAGATATTTTGAATATGGATATTGAGCGCACAAGCTTTTATTAATAGTAAGATACAGGTGACTTGGAAACAATTTATTTTCTACTTTTTAGTACATTAAATAAATTAAAGCTTATTTTTAAAAAGTTTTTTTTTATATAATTTTATTTTCTACTTTTTAGTCTTCCATAAATTCAATTTTAGAGCTCTGAAATTTTTCGCAAAAAGAATTTAAAACTTGCAGAGCAGTACACAATATTTAGGGTATTCATAGTGTCTCCTATCGTCATATGTCATATCCTCAATTTAACAAATAATACGGCTGTGATCAACCCTAATATTTGTGGCATATTTGTGGCGCGATGAGTTGTTGTTGTTTTGCTTGCAAGGCGCGGCGAGTAAGTTCCTATCGTTTTTCATTGATGTGTGGTGTACCTATAATTATAAACTGAAGCCCAAGTGTGTAGTTGCTTGAAAAGTGCCAGGCCCCCTGTCCTACACCCATAAAATTTTACCAGTGGGACGACACATCCAAGAGGCGACTGCATACGAAATTTCAATGCCGCACGACCTTTAGTTCCAAAGCTAATCGAGATCAAAAATTTTGTTTGTATAGGGGGTGCCACGGCCCCTTATCCAGTACCCCCTTATTTTCTCAGTAGAAGGATATGGATATGTAGTAAGTTCCTACCGAGTTTCATTGATGTGTGATGTGTAGTTCTAAAGTTATACACAAATCTGGAGTTTATAAAAAAGTGCCACGCCCCTTATCCTACGCCCATAAAATTTATTGATTCATGTATTGGGCTCTAGATTAGGCATGTATGCAAAGTTTCAGATCTCTAAGTAGTCGGGAAGTGGGTGAAAAATTTCCCTACCGGCAACTCAACTAACTTTTAGTGCACTATAAGCTAACTACTTCGCAACCATAGCTGACTATTCTTCGACTACTTTCAGTGGAAATGACTGACTTTTTTAACATTGCGATGTCCTAGGCAGTAGTCAGTCCCGATTACCCTTCGATGACTTTTCAACTAACTTAAAGTCGGTTACTTTGAAGTTAGCTAAAAGTTAGTTGTTTAGAAGTTAGCTAAAAGTTAGCTAAATTTTTTTTAGTTATAGCTAACTAATTTCATATGAAGCTATTCAACTAAACTAGTATGCTGTAAAATCGTTGCCTGTTTAAGATAATATATCATCATATTTCCATAATTTGGCAAAAAATATTTGGTTTTTGATAAATGCTTCCATTTCCTTCTGAGCAACTGATTGAAATTTTCCAATGCAAAAGTTTTTTGACAAATATATAAAACAAAAAGGAAAGAAAACAAACAGCTTGCTTTGATTTTTCAATTTCAATTTCACAATGCACATAAATAAATGAAAAATATTCAAAAAAAGCAAATAGCAAAAAAGAAGAAAGCAAACAGCTCGCTTTGATTTTGGGGCAGTTCTGCACTACATTGTAGTTAGCTTATAGTTAGGTCATAAAAGTTAGCTATAAGTGTGTTATTTTTGTAGTCGACTACTGAATTGCTTATAGGGTTATTACTAGATTTGACGACATACAAACATACATACCTGATTTGAACCTAATATAAAGCTTATAAAAAATTCTTTGCTGTCTCATAGCAACAACAACGCGTTTGACCGTGTCGGGGCCGGTCCGACCATGCTTGAGTCAAGCATGTGTACGTGTAAACATCGAAATGAGCATGTGTCGGGGCCGGTCAAATGGTTTGAGTCAAACGTGAGCATGGGTTAGAGAATATTTGTATGTATTATGGTAACACAGACAATGCTTGACCAAATATCAAAGTGGTTTAGATATTTTTGGTGCACAAAGGGAACATTCTTCAATATGGGTGGCACCACTGCTTACTTTCATTTGTCAACAAAAACAAAAAAGTAAATTCCAAAACATTGAAAACGCTTGTTTGGCATATCTTAATAAAATTATAAATTACACAAAACTTCTGATCTTTTTAAAAATTATTTGCGAAATTCTTAGTATTAAGCGGCGAGTTCGTGGTCTATTTGTAGCAATTTGCTTCTTTATCTGGTTTTTGCTTAGCAGATTAGACGGTTTAACTTCAGCATTCTCTGGTGGTGTCGTCTCCTGGTCCTCTTGTGCAGTAGTGCCCGTTTCACTGTTAGCGGCGAGGGTTCCATGCACCACAGATTACTACCAGATACCCAACTCTCACACAAGCGCTAAAAAATCGGCAACACAATCACAAAATACACGATAGACTTTTCCATATCTGGTTACGGGTAGCCAGGTATTCGGTTCTTCTGATATCGGTATTCCATTAGTATTCGACCAAACTTATATTATTGATACAATTTGATTGTTATTTCAGTTTGAATATAGGTCCGGGATTTTTTTGGGTACATTAAATATTTTATTTTGTTGCGTGGGAACCAGGTACTCGAAAACATCTGTAGTCGATAGCCGTGTCGTGCAATTTATTTGTATGCCCTATCAATTGTAAGATAGGAGCGTCAAATGCAAGATAGGAGCTATCCGCTGTATCAAATTCCCAACCCACTGCGAACAAATTTTTGAGGTTTGACAGTTGTTGGTCCGAAATGTAAACAAAGGAATTTTTGTGAATGCAACTCTGTAAGGAATTACAAAAACAAAATACATTGCGAATCACACGTACGCTATCAGTGTGAGGGAGGTTTCAAAAAAAAATGGAAATTTTTGTTCCCTGGACGGACAGTTGGGCGTCTGGATATAGTCTGTGCCATGCACATCCGCCGTGTCGTTTGGCTTTGATTAAGGCGAGGAGGAATAGCATTCGCACAACCTTACGCTGCGGCCACAGATTACTACCAGATATCCAACTCTCACACTAGCGCTACAAAATCACCACTACATTCACAAAAATAAGATAGAGTTTATCCATATTTGGTTACGGGTAGCCAGGTATCCGGTTTTTTTGATATAAGTATTCCATCAGTATTCGTCTAAACTTATATAATTGTAACAATTTGATTCTTATTTCAGTTTGAATATATGTGCTGATATTTTGTTTGTTCATCAAATATTTTATTTTGTTGTTTTTTTTCGCGTGGGAACCGAGTACTCGAAGGCGTCAGTAGTCGATAGCCGTGTCGTGCAATTTATTTGTATCCCCATAAAATGCCGATCAGCTGTAAAGTAGGTGCAGTCAGCTGTAAAGTAAGCGCTATCCGCTGTGTCGAATTCCCAACCCACTGCGAACAAATTTTTGAGGTTTGACAGTTGTTGGTCCGAAATGTAAACAAAGGAATTTTTGTGAATGCAACTCTGTAAGGAATTACAAAAACAAAATACATTGCGAATCACACGTACGCTATCAGTGTGAGGGAGGTTTAAAAAAAATGGAAATTTTTGTTCCCTGGACGGACAGTTGGATATCTGGTAGTAATCTATGGCTGCGGCATTCTCTGCACAGATTACTATCAGATATCCGACTCTCACACTAGCGCTAAAAAATCACCAACACAATCACAAAATACACGATAGACTTTTTCCATATCTGGTTACGGGTACCCAGGTATTCGGCTTTTCTGATATCGGTATCCCATCTGTATTCGACCAAACCTATGTTATTGTAACCATTTAATTGTTATTTCAGTTTTAATATATGTGCTAATATTTTTTGTGTACATTAAATATTTTATTTTGTTGCTTTTGTCGCGTGAGACCCAGGTACTCGAAAACATCTGTAGTCGATAGCCGTGTCGTGCAATTTATTTGTATGCCCTATCAATTGTAAGATAGGAGCGTCAATTGCAAGATAGAGCTATCCGCTGTATCAAATTCCCAACCCACTGCGAACAAATTCTTGAGCTTTGACAGTTGTTGGTCCGAAATGTAAACAAAGGAATTTTCGTGAATGCAACTCTGTAACGAATTACAAAAACAAAATGCATTACGAATCACACGTACGCTATTTGTGTGAGAATTTTTTCAAAAAAATGGAAATTTTTGTTCCCTGGACGGACAGTTGGATATCTGGTAGTAATCTGTGATTCTCTGACCGAATGTCAGCCTTTCGCTTGTTGCTTTTCGGCTTGTCGTTCTCAACGCTCGTGCTTACGCATACATGAAAACTCACACGTATTGTTAGTTCAAAAATCCACTGGTTTTAAAAAGCATTGCCATACGCCGATTTCCTTCTGCTCCTTCTTTATAATACACCTTCTTTGCAATAATGAAGACGCAAAATTGGTATTAGCGGGGTTTAGACGGTCCTACATGTCGTCCAACATGTAGGACAAGCCGCGATGTTGGATCGTGTATACGCAAGAAACAACCGCTTGTCACACATGTGGGATGGTTTTCAAAATTTTTTGATATTTCTGCTCGCTTGTCAAACCATCCAACCTGTGTAAACACATGTTGGTCAAGCCTAGTGTATTTTGGCACTTTGAGAAATTGTCCGTGCTGTTAACATGATCACGGACAGTTAGAATTGCATTGAGCTGCAGCCTGCAGTTGGTTCTTTTTTTTTTTTTTTTTTTTGTCGGAATATGAAAAACCTACCAGCACGCAGACAAGTATTTGTCCATTGTACTGGTAAGCTATTTCCTTTTACTGAAATCTTCCTGAGCTTTTAATAAAGCGGAGGATTTTCGATGGTGGCAAGGAACTTAGTTGATCGGTTCTCACCACGTCTGACTCCAGCAGCTGCAATCGCGACCTGGAAAAGGCGGGACACTCGCATAAGAAGTGGGTCAAACAGTTGGTTGATTGGCAGTTGGTTCTTACTTTGAAATATACGTTAATTAGAAAAATTTAGGGATGTATAAAATTAAATGAATAAAAATTGCTTTAAAAATTTAATGCTATAGCATTTCATTTTGCATGACTATGAAAATGAATGCTATGAACAAAAGATGCATAAAAGAGATAAATTAAATAATTTTCCTGAAACTTGGAAAATTAATGGCGGAGTTCATAAAAATAGAAACGCACAAAATAAAGTGTACGTAGCGCTTTTAAAAAACGATTTGAGTCGAATGCTATCGACAAGAGCTGAGAACGCCCATTCTTTTTCAAAAGTCTCATTTGCCGTCAGTAAAAAGGCTTTGGCTGTATGCGTGCGTCTCGCTTGCCAACTTGAAGAAAGTGATGTTGTACGACATGTGGGACCGTGTATACGCAGCGGCACGTGTACAGTTAAGGTACGTTCATAAATGCAGTAAATTCGTGCAGTGACAGTAGCAGTGCAACCAACTTCAGTTGTCACTGCCCGATCAGCTGATTTCGTTTGCAGGTTGGTTGCAGGAACTTTTGTTGCATTAACGAACGCGATTCAGGATGGAAATTTTGGTTAACGCATTAATTGATAATTTCGAAACTAGAAGTGAGAGTCTTAATTAATTTCAATAAAGAAAGGGTAAGACGAGTGAAAGAAAGATGTGTCGTGCTAAAAACCTAAAACCTAGCTGAAAAGGAAAAATAGATCGAACCCAAAAGTAAATAATTACTTTAAAACAATAAAAACCTATCCAGATGATGTATGTATTCCATCTTTATACAAGATGACAAACAAATTTGGATCCATTTATAATAAATTTTCTACGTTTCCATTTCGTGTTTTGCAAACGGCAACAGTAGGATAATGACTGCGAAAACTGCAGAAATTTGTCACTGCGATGCCAAGCCGTTGCATTAACGAACGCGTTGCACGCAGTAGTATTGCGCCATTTTGCTTTTACGAACGCGTTGCTTTGCAGTGCAACCGCTGGGTTGCATTTACGAACGTACCTTTATTCCTGCCGTCAAGCCTCTACATCTGCAATCCATGCACTTCCGAATTCTTCAATTTAGAGTTGGCTCCAAATCGAGGAACATGCGTAGGCAGCCAATTTTCAAAAGTGCCTTCAAATAAAAATTTGTTTATTTCGTCTATACCCCGCTATTGATCGACTTTTAGACACCGAAATTGAATTAAAAAATGTAAGTCGATTTCATCAACAGTATACTTTCGACTTTAGTCGAACTCGAATGACCCATCCTTAGGGGAGGAGCTGTCATACACATCCAATACCAATTTTTTTTCATGTGGTTTCATCTTTCGATTTTTTAGTGGAATAATTTTCTATTTCTAAAATGGCAAACTTTATGCAAGACACTGTTGTAAAATACGCTTGCTCGTGTGGCATTCTGAATCCTAGCAGCAGATTGTTTTTTTGTCGCCACTGCCTAAAACTGAGGTGCGGTTTCTGCGTCTGTCATGAAGTGAGTAGTCTTTCGTTGTGGGACAGTTGTAAATACATAGATATGACGCATATACCATATACATTGAAAATTATGTTTTATTGTTTGTGTTAAGGTTGATTCACATTTTTGTTCCAACTGCTTGGAAAACATTCCGTCCTCCGAGGCACGCCACAAGAAGAACTGTTGTACCAATTGTTTCGATTGTCCTTGTTGTCAGCATACACTATCGGCGCGTGCCACAACAGTAGTGGTGCAGAAGTGAGAAAGTTCTAGAATAATCTATTGCGATTATAGCTTATAAAAATTCTTTAAGGAAAACGGATGAACCACCTAAAGAGGGGGAAGGTGACTCCAGTAGGTCCATCACCAAGAAAATGTATTATCTATCCTGTCTGGCTTGCCGGTGGACTTCGCGGGATGTGGGAATACCAGATCAAGCAGTAGGTAAGTATTTTACGGTTTACATTTATCTTATTTTTTACTTGCGTTAATATGTTTTACTGATTCAAGCTACTGGAGCCTGGCCTGACAATGAATGCTCTTATCAAACGCGCTTCAATTCCTTGTTGGAGTACTATCAAGCTGTTGTTCTGCAAGACAAACAGGAAAAGCAAGAGTATCTGCGACGCAAAGCGCCTAAAGCGCACAAATTTCCTAATTTAACTGTGAGTACATCTTTTTCATGCATAAGAATTGCAAACTAAGGCTTTTTGCTCTCATTTGGGTTAAAGGATCGCACGGGCCTAACAGTGTCCATGATACGTCGGCAAATCGGCTGGACCGACAAAAATACTCAAAAGACAAAGCCAGTTAATATAATTCCAGCTACTCCGGCAGAGGATGTCGGCGATTTGCCGGAAAGCATATTTACACAAAAAGTAAATTTGCGAAATGGTAAAGTTAAATAATATCTTTACTTCCATTATTATTTTAATATCTTAAATAACTTTCTAGTAACGACCATAAAACAACGCCATGGTCAACCGGCAGACCAGCCTTTTACCGTCAACAAGCTATATCCGCAGCGCCGTTTCTTATGGATTAAGCGTTCGTTGCGATGTCGTCAATGCGAGCATAATGTTATCAAGCCGGAGTACCACCCAACGTCGGTGAAGTACCGTATTCAGCTCTTCGCTAACTATCACATGCCAGATGTTCTCTTAGTACGTTGTGAGCAACCACTCTACGCGAATAAAACAAGCTCAGCACTGCTGAAATTGACAAATCCTACTATGCATGACATGACCATCACTATAATGGAATTACCTACTGTTAAAGACGAGCTACAGTTGATTGAGGATATTAAGAAAGCTTCCAACGTGAAGGATGCATCGGTGAGCAGCGCTGCTGACTCGCTGAAGGCAATAACGGGGACGCCGGGCTTAACTTCCACATCACTGTCGCGGCAGACTTCACTTACTGAAGATCCTCGTGTGGTGCACCACTTCACCAATGCTAAATTGGAAATGCTTGACTCCTCATTTGTGCTCAGTCAACGTGACGATTCCACTGAATTTGACGAGGACGTACAAGTACAGCGCGAGGAACCAAAGTAATTTTCTGTTAAGCTTTTCTATTTTGTGGCACCGCAGTAGCTCAGTAGATGTGTGCTCTCTCTCGAAGAATTGCTAGCTCTTCGAGTGCATTCTTGGCCATGAGGAAAAGATTCTCAATCCCGTTCGGACACGGCTCTAGAATAAATTTGCAGCACTCGCCAACTTGAGCTAAAATCAAAACAAGCGCACATAAGTTAATGCGAAAGGATAGACCTAAGCCTCGATGTTGCACCAATTATATATACATACAATATGTGTATATACACTTTTCTAGCTCTCATATGATTTTGTCTTTTAAGGTTCATCACTTGGCGCAAAGCTAATAAGGTTTGCATCCGTTTGAATTTTACACCCGAGGAGTCGCTGAATCCAGGCGAGAATGTATTTTTGGGATTTACTATGCAATACACTTATGTGAATACAGTCAGCAACACGCCTGAGAAGAAGGAACCCACTCCTCATGCGCTTACTTCCAGAGTTTACATCACATTGGGCGCAATCGCAGCAGAATAAATTAAATCCTGGCAGTGTCTAATCAGTGAATACTTGAAAAAGTGCTTATTGCTAATCAAACATTTAAATTTATTAATTTAAAGTAACCCGTGCTAATGTTTATCATATTTATTCCAAAATATAAAACTATTCAATACTTGTTGTATGTCGATTTTTTCACATTTTGAGTTAAGGATGGCATGGGGGTTCCAAACCCAGCTAAATCGATTGGCGTTCTCAG
The DNA here is from genome assembly GCA_963457695.1 of Neria commutata. NCBI lineage: Eukaryota > Metazoa > Arthropoda > Insecta > Diptera > Micropezidae > Neria > Neria commutata. Next base: position 19,848,368 of record OY735249.1, on the reverse strand, counting down.
ATTTCTTATATCTCCTACCGTTTTCGAGATATTCAGACTCTATTTTGTCGTATGTAGGCTAATTTTCAATTTTTGCGTAAATATCTGTCGTATATACAAGAAAAGCTAACATACGACAAATTTGTTCGCAAAATAGGCAGAAAAAAATGTTCATCCATGTTTGTCGTATGTAAGATTTTTTTCGGTAAAATGGTTCTCAATTGACTTTTTATGAACTTAATCGAATGCAATTTTGTATTCAAGCTCAGATGCCAGCTCTACATACCCTATGAAAAACTGGGCGTGGTCCGCCTACTATATAGGCGGTAAACCGAAAATCATCCTAACTTCCATAATATATACACAAGAGCGTAAATATTTAGTTACTTCATTGCTGGTAAGAATGCCTTTTGATTCTCCAAAAATGGGCGTGGTCCGCCCACCATAGAGGCGGTAATTTATATATACCTATAGTTACTGTCGTAAGTCGACCAGAGTATCAATATTTGTAATATGTAATCCTATTAGGAATATTCTGTAGTTTGTAAGAAATGGGCGTGGTCCGCCCACTATGTACACAGTACATTTAAAACACCCACCATTTCATTTCTTTCCCAGCTCGGGTAGGGTATTATTTATTCGGTGAAACCCGACTGATGCTTCCTTACGCGATTATAAAAATACTTAATTTAAAAGATTTAATAAGAAATAGCGCGTCAACTTTGTACTGCAACAAGATCTACCTCCGAATTGGACAAACTAATTAAAAAGTTACTAAAGATTTCTTTGACAGAAACATTGTATTTTATATCATATTTCCAGTTTTTTAATAAAAAAAAAATTTCAGAAAAAATTTTTCCTAGTATACATACGACACATTTTGATGGTAGGCAAACTAATTTGTTCAGAATGGTAGATACGACAATATAATACTGAATTCATTTGGCTATATCTTCCTAAATATCGATCTTTTGGAATAAACAGTATTAATAACAAGATTTCACTCTACAAAATACTCGATTTTCAGAAAAATCTACCGTGCCAAAAAAAATGGGAGTACTTTAAACTTAAAACGGCATTTCCCAAAAAGTGAAAAAGTCGACATACGACAAGTATTGAATCAAGCGGCGACTGGTCGACTAATTCATTCAAAATAGGTAATTTTATTACCAATTCCTTCATTTATGCATTTCGAGGGAGCACCCATACAAATAAAGCAGATAACTATGACAGAGAACGTACATATATATATTATATACTTTTTTGAACTTGAAAACCAAATTTCATTTATTTAAATTCATGAATAGTCAATTGTGAACCGTTTTACCGGAAACATTTTCCCACGTATGTATATAGTGGGCGGACCACGCCCATTGCTTTTTATGACATAGAATACCGATCCCTTAACTTGAATACCAAGTATTATTCTTTTCAATGACTGCGTAACTTATAGTTTTAAAGATATGCCAAATCAAATATTTAAGTTGTATGGGAGGTGCCACGCCCTCTTGATGTATTGAAAAATTTTATATACAGTCGCCTTCCTTTGGTCTTCAACAATATTGGTATAAAGTTTAGCTGAAATCGGTCAACGCGTGTAGCTTTGTATAGCCGGACAGACAAACAAACAGACACACATTCATTTTTAGTTAGACCTTCCCAAGTGGCTCTGCGGTGGATCTTTTTCGAAAATTCTTATTTATGGACCGATTTGGCTCAGATTCGCACCATATAATACTAAAGTTGACAGAAATTCGTTGACAAAATTTGAACCCGATAGCTGTCGGGGTGGAAATACATATTCACGAAAACGTATTCTTCCTGTACTTAATTTTTATATTATTAAAAAACTTCTTACCATAGTCGAAATAAATTTCAAAACAAATCTTTTAATAAAATAATTATTTAATATCCACAGCATTCCAATTCCGGTAATGCGTGATCAAATATCTAGTAGTCTAATTTCATAATAATTTTAGCTTTAGAAATGTACTGAGCCAAAGGGATCATGGAGGGACAGGTCATGTGCAGTTTGCATCCAATAATGGGGCTCTCGAAATAAATAACGCGAAGGCTTTTTTGAAAATATATTAAAGGGTGAATAAATTATAATGAAATATAGCGGGTAAAAAAAAACAACAAATAATTAAATCAACGACTTAGGCCTAGGGGCCTAGGTTTCTCGCATCAACTTGTGTGTGCTTGTTATATTTTGGCACAAATTAATGGGGCCTTCTTCTTAGGCAGCCAGATTCACCTAACCTAACCTAATGGGACCTTCAAAGAGCTGTGTCCGAACGGATTGAGAAGCTTTTCATGGCAAGAGAATTTCAAATTCTTCGCGCGAGAAAGCACCGTGCAAAGCAACAGTTTGAAAACAAATTTACTTCTTGGTTAGAAGGTAAGTGCCTGTTATTATTAAAGAAAATTTAAACCTAGTGTAAGGGTAACAACCCAAATCTCTCTTTAACTTCGTTGGAGATATTACTTATTTTTTGCCTTTCTCGATTGCACAGTTTTTTCCTTATTGCGCCAGTGTGATCACGCATTTGATTATTATTATAATGGGCTGTATTATTATTATTTGAAGATACTGTATGGTTTTTTTAAACGTACTTTGCATTCCACCTTTGCCTTCTTCGGAGCAGGTTATTTTAGTATTAAGAAAGACTCTCCATATGCAGACTTACATACATATGAATGAGTGGGTTTTTCTAACAAAACGAATGGGTAAAAGTGTGTATATACGTTTAAGTAGCGAATTTAAATTTCTTGTTTTCTCACTGCATTCATTCATTTGTAACCATCTGCAAAAACTGGAATTTTCAAGGGCATGCAGAAACAACGCTGCTGCATAGTGCCGGACGATTTAATATAAATCCAAGATAACATGAAGCCGGGTACAAAATTAAACCTCCTCCATTCCAGGTTGCAACTTAAAGGCAAACCATAAAAGCTATTATTCAGTTAAGCCGGCATGCATATAATTGTAAGTGCAACTTATTCCCCATTTTAATCAAACAAATGAAATATAATTCCGTGATTTTCTTTCCAGAAATATCTGTTAATTACGCTGACGTTGATCAGCGTCGTGGCTTCTTTTCCAAAAATTAAGCTTGTTGCTTTCAAGAAGCCTCATGGTGCCTTCATCGGTTTAAAAGTGCGCAAACCGAAGCTCTTGGGGCACGGTTTGGGTGGGCACGGATTCCGCTATTGGGGCAAATTGCATTGGCTGGGAAAATGAGAACTTTCTCCTAATTATTCATTTATTTGAGCTGTGTTTTTTAAAAAGCTCATACTATACCTATATTAGAAATAATATTTAAAAATATGTGTTTATTGTAGGAAGAATCTTTAAATATTGATAAAAATTGATAATGTTATTTCTGCGTTATTGTTTCTGAATGCGACTCTGTTGATAATTCCTGATAGTAATATTTTACCTGATAGAGAATTCCCCCTATTTTTTGACAGGTGGAAAAACAGTTGCTTTTTGAAAGGATTCGAACTTGTTTCTAGTGGGTTGCTCGGTGGGTTGCTTGTATCTGAAACTGATGAAAAATAATATTAGCGGGGAGCTCGTAATAAATGTAAAGCAATACTACTATAACGAAAAATATAAGAATTTGAAAGATTAAAATTTTGTCACAAAGAAAATAATAGTTAGAAAGCATGGATCCCAACCTCATTGATTTGAACTTCAGTTTTGAGCAAAATCTCGAAGTGGACTTGCTTCCACTCGCAATTGCAGATGTTCCGTCCACAATTCCAACAGCAGCATCGCCATCAGTTATCACGCCTTTCAACTTTTCGTCCTCACTACAATCACTACAAGGACGTGAAAGTTTAGACAACAATCCATTTGATAGTGTACAGAAATTAGTCAATCGAGCAACTGATCCCTTCGAGATTGTCGAGAAAGAAGCAAGCTTAAAGGTGAGTCTAAACAAAGATTGGTTATTTCTGGAATTTTAAACATTATTCACTAGGCACGTTTGAACATTGTTCCAAGAGCTGAGGTTAAATTGGCTAAGTTGCTCTCACTTAGCGATGAAAATTTGATCGACGATGATTCTGGCGTTTGTAATCAAACAGAAACAGATAAACCGAATAATTGCAAATACTCTGGGAATACCTGTGCCGCCTGTACAAGTTTAGACAGTGAGAGCCCACCCGTTTCCATGTCCATAAACATAAAGATGACACCTGAAAGTGACACTTCTGTTAGCAATAGTGGCGGACATTGGACAGAAGTTGTGACCTCTGCCAGTAGCGCAGATGGAAGCAACAGCATGGGTTCAGCCAAAACTAAAAAGGCGTTGGAATATCGTAAACACTTATTAAAACTAAGCATATCGAATTCCACTTTCAACTCACCTGTGAGTCGGTACATGGCGGCCTCCCTACCGCAGAAAGACGGCGGCTGTTTCTCCGAGAGCAACTGCTTCAATTCTATTTCCGCAATATTGTCGGAGGCAGCTGAGTCTTCTGATTTATTGTCCGCTGAATCCCCACTTAAATTCGTTGATGATGACCTTATGTCGGAGGATCCTGCAAATAAATTCCTTCAATCGGAAAAAGATTACGATGCTGATTTGGAAATGCTGAAGATACCCATTCTCAATCAATTACCATCGTCGGTAGTGTTAGAAAGACCGTCGGTGCTAAATATTAATGACCAAAAAGATCCCGATCTCTCGGTTTCTAGAAGTGTTAAGTCTGGTAGTGTTCTTCATGATTTAACTGCATTGCGCGCAAGGTTAAAAACCCAACGCGAGACTGCTAAAAACAACAATAACCAGGACATCTCGGAATTACTAAATCATCTTAAGTATCTCATTTTTGACATTGACGCAGTCGATGACCAGAATAAGCAAAAAGCAAGTTCTTTGTTAGAAACCTTAAGCTCTGCTTTAGAAGTAAGCAAAGAGCAGAATTCAAACTCTACTCAAAATATGTCCAGCTCAGTAGAGCCAAAACCTATAACTCGTCAGGGTACTTTCGACTTGGATTTGCAGGTGAGGAAATGATTTATAGATTTGATTTAATCTATAAAGAAGAAATACAATTTTGGCATTTATTTTATCCAGCCCTGCAATTATTTTTTAATACTATTATTTTAACAGGAAAAAAGTCTACATGATTCAGGAGATCGCTTACCTGACAGCTCCACAATAGCAGAAGAAACCTCTGTGAATGTCAACTTTGATATTGGGCCAGGTGGCAGAATACCTGATGTGATGATGCGGTCCTCTGCTACATACGACGGTGAACCCCTTGCAGAGAAAGATGCATTAAATTTGAAGTTGCCCGAAGTGGAGCCACTGCCACCATGCTCTGCAACGGCAGCAGCACAACCCGATCTAAACGATATCATAGAGCAGCTAAGCAAACTTCTGGAACAAAATCAACTCACACAGCATGCTCTGAGTGATAGCTCAGATGGGGCTGGAACAAGTGCAGCAAACACCACCGCAACTGCACTTAATCCCACATTTATTGTGGTAATGAATGCACAACAATACCCGGCAGCTGCTGCACCCACTCTGAATGAGCCCTTAGGTAAACAATGCAGCCACTATGTTGCGTATTTAGAGAAATCCTTCAATGATGGCTCGTCTGATTTGGCAAACTCCAGCGCAGTAATGCGTCGTCGCTCTCAGTCGCTTTCAATTCATGATAAAGTGAAAATTGTGCAGCTACCGCAGCAATCGCCTGCACCATTGACTATAGTATCCACAAGCCGACCAAATACAACACCCCCATCCAATGCAGCCTCTGCACCAGAGTTTAAAACTCCCATGCGCGCTATGCTGCGCCGAAACTCATTCTCCAGTGGTACACCCTATACAACGAGGATTGCAACGCACTCCAGTGCCACTGTCCGACGTTCGAATATGTAATTACTTAGATTTCTCGTATTTTGCTTAGAACATTATGTATATTTATTCTCTATTCGACAGTGGCTCCGAAACATCAATCAAATCGGGCAGTAATTATCATAGGTCTACCTTGGAGACACATCAGGAACGTCAGCAGCAACATGCAATAGTGCATCCCATGCCCTTTAAACCTGACCTTAAGAAAAAGCTGAAGACATGTTCTTCGGCGGACTCTATATTAAAATCATCCGGTCCTTTGAAAGCAACAATTCCAGTGAAGAAAGTTGCACCCATGATTAAACCAGAATACAGACTCGGTGATAAAACTACGTCGGCCTACTCTCATAAGAGAAGCAACATCCTAAACAGCTCTCTGCATTTGCTGACAAAATCTGGTAGAACATCTTACACCAGTACTCCGCGCACTGCTGTGGGTTCTGCAGGTTTCCCAAATGCGTGCTCAACACCAACTGTACAGAACCCGGCCATTAAGCGTACCGGCCCTGGGGCAAATCGGCCACGGTACTCGGTCACACCCGCTGCTAAAACACTAACAGCAAATAAAACAGGAACAGCTACTACCTCACCCGGACTAAAACGTCGCACTCTCGGCGAATTTAAAGCAAAATCTCCCTTGAAGCCCCGAGTTAGCACTATTGGTGTCCTTTCAGCTGCCAATGCGGCTGTGCCCACAAGAACAAATACGAGATTGCCACCATACATCGCCAGGACACCGAACAAGGGCACGCCAAGTTCCTCTGCTGCATCGACGGGTGTTCGTTCAGTGAGTAGACAATAGATATTTAGTATCTTCGTGAAAATCATAAATTTGTTTGTATTTTAGTCAATTTCCCGTATAAACGTTCGGGACTCGATTGCTACTATGACTAAGCATAAGGAAAACAAACGACCATAAAAAGGAAAAGAAAGGCAGACTAAACTGTAGCGTACTATTTTTATACTACCAATTATTTAAGTTTAAGCTATAGATTTAAATGAATATCAAACTGACGTCCAATGTTTTCGCTCCTCTTTACTTTCGAGTCATTGTTTTTAAATCTCCTTAAAAAAGTTCGATGTGTTTTAATATTCTTATCAAATTGGTTGCCACTAAATTTGTTTTTTTTACTTAACTATTTTAAACTTTCAACTAATTGTAAGTATGTAATACATTTTCTGTGATTGAAAGCGTAACAGTAAAATCTCGGTATTAAGAGGAAGTGGATAAAATGTTTTTTGCATAATTCAACTCAAAATGTACCGGTATTTCATAAAATACGGATAAGATTTTCGTTATGGTTCTATTTCTAGGGCAACTTAACGAAATTTAAAAATGTATTCTATGGTAAGTTCATACGGGGTTAAAAAGCTTTACCAAAGCAAGTGATATTCTCGGAAACTGCCTATCGCAGAAAGAAAGAATTTTTTGTTAGATTGTATTGGGTCTATCAGGTAACTAGAATCAGCGACCGAGCAAAAATTCCACTAGTAGGTGTAGTTGCGTGTGCAGAAAATTATTTGAGCAATTTAAAATAGCAACCAACAAGGAATTGCATTCTACATCCCTGATAGCAGTCAGCTATTATATGCTTACGTGCACGGCTTAGTACTTAATTAAGTACTATATTATAAGCTTTATATTAACTTCACTTCAGGTATGTTTGTATGTCGTCAAATATAGTAATCAATTTTTCACCCACTTCCCGACTACTTAGAGATCTGAAACTTTGCATACATGCGTAAACAGGAGCACAATACATGAATCAATCATAAAACATCGGATTGGACAAGAGGGCGTGGCACCCCCCATACAAACAAAATTTTTGATCTCGATTAGCTTTGGAACTAAAAGTCGTGAAGCATTGAAATTTCGTATGTCCGCTTTTACACGATGCGACTCGGCCCCGGAGACACGGAAGAATGTAGGAAAGAGGGGTGAAACGACAGGGGAACGCGCAAAATCGCTCGGGCAACGATTGTGCTGCGATTTTCTGATTTTCTGACGTTCCTCTTTATTCGTTTTCGCGCTTCGCGCTGTCGACTGTAAATTAAAACTTGAAATCGAGTGAATACGTATTGCAAATAAACTGAAAAATTTACAGAACTTTACGCATAAAAGTAAATATAAAGAAGAAAATGAGCAAAGAGTGGAATAAGTGCTTTAAATGTTTACAAATTACACAAATAAAACCAGCTGCAGACTCTACTGTCAAAATGCTCGACACCAGCGAGTCGCATCGTGTAAAAGCTATGCGCGATTTCAAAGCGGAATGCGAAAAAATCGCCGGGGCCGAGTCGCATCGTGTAAAAGCGGACTATGCAGTCGCCTCTTGGATGCGTCGTCCCACTGGTAAAATTTTATGGGCGTAGGATAAGGGGCGTGGCACTTTTTTTTATCAACAACAGATTTGTGTATAACTTTAGAACTACGCATCACACATGAATGAAACTCAGTAGGAACTTACTACATATCCATATCCTTCTACTGGGAAAATAAGACGGGCAGTGGACAAGTGGGCGTGGCACCGCCCATACTAACAAAATCGTTTACATAGAACAGCTTTGGAACTAAAAGTCGTGCAGCATTGAAATATCGTATGCAGTTGCCTCTTGGATGCGTCGTCCCACTGGTAAAATTTTATGGGCGTAGGTTAAGGGGCGTGGCACTTTTTTATCAAGTCCAGATTTGTGTATAACTTTAGAACTACACATCACACATCAATGAAACTCGGTAGGAACTTACTACATATCCTTATCCTTCTACTGGGAAAATAAGACGGGCAGTGGACAAGTGGGCGTGGCACCGCCCATACTAACAAAATCGTTTACATAGAACAGCTTTGGAACTAAAAGTCGTGCAGCATTGAAATATCGTATGCAGTTGCCTCTTGGATGCGTCGTCCCACTGGTAAAATTTTATGGGCGTAGGTTAAGGGGCGTGGCACTTTTTTATCAAGTCCAGATTTGTGTATAACTTTAGAACTACACATCACACATCAATGAAACTCGGTAGGAACTTACTACATATCCTTATCCTTCTACTGGGAAAATAAGACGGGCAGTGGACAAGTGGGCGTGGCTCCGCCCATACAAACAAAATCGTTTATATGGAATAGCTTTGGAACTAAAGTCGTGCAGCATTGAAATTTCGTATTCAGTCGCCTCTGGGATGTCTCGTCCCACTGGTAAAATTTTATGGGCGTAGGATAAGGGGCGTGGCGCTTTTCCAAGCTTTTATGGATATTAAGATACTGCTGACTTCGAAACAATTTATTTTCTACTTTTTAGTACATTAAATGAATTAAAGCTTATTTTTAAAAAGCTTTTTTTTTTATATAATATTATTACTACATATATTGATTTGCAAAGTACCCAAGAATTTCGGTTTTTTTTAAATTCAGCAAAAAGTTGGGCTCTGGGATTCCTTCACTAGTTTCAAATTTCGAATCGCATTTGCTGCTTCTTATTTTATATTAATGACTATGGGATTTGGGTTTCTGAAATTCATTTATTAGCTGGTTCTTCTAAAAATGGGTTAAATTAGTTTTATTCTTCCAACGGATTTTACGTGATTAGAGCTACTCTAAGAATTTTTGAAATTTCTGCCAATTAAGTTTTCTGAACAAGATTTTACTATTCAAATTTTTATCAGGACAATATTTTTCTAATAAGAACTTAAGGAACTATTATCCCGCTGGTTGTACTTCGTTTTTAAATTTACATAACGTCATACAGATATGTAGTTTGCTACCATTTTGATGACATTTCAGTACCAAAATGAAAATCGATTTCGCAGCCCTGTTTGCTACTGGGGGGAATCAGAGGATATTATCCAAACTGTCCAGCAACTGATCAGCTGTTGAAGAAGTTTGTACCAGTTCAATAGACGGTATTCACAGTTTTTTTACAGTACGGCTGACGGAGCTGATTCTCATTCAATCGATGAACATGGATGAGGAAGTTAAGAACCTTGTAAGTTAAAAAGGAATTCAAAAGAAAAAATAATAATCAAGATAAACTCCAATTAAAATTATGAGAGTGAGTGAAGAATCTTGAGACAATAAATGACAAATTTCATTGTAAAAGAGAAGTTAAAAAAAAATGTATGTGAAAAACCCAAATAATAAGAATTAAAACTACATACAATAAAACTAAACCGCTTTTAATTGTAATTCGTGAAGTAATTATAATGCATATTACATTGAAGCTCCCATAAATAATTCATTTGTGCCCAAGCCGTTTCTTATGTCTTTTTGAAATTTTGAAAAATCAATAAATCTTGTAATTTAATTGCCTCTTATGCATTTACAGCAAATCGAATTTGAATGGGTGATGCGAGATGAAGTTCATGCAATACTAAAGAAGCTGCGCGAGATTCTAGTAGTAGGTAGCACCTAGTATAAATGTTTTCCTTCAAGCTAATACATTCCCGCCCTCGGTTTTCATCTTTAAAATGTTCACGCAGGAATGTGCCCGTCGTTTTCCGGTGCCTCTGTATGACAACGAGGGAAAACGCGTGGAGAAGTTCGTCTTGCTTGCACCGCAGGATCAACAACTTAAGTGCTCTCTTACATTAACGGGCGATAGCATCTCCCAAGCCGTGAGTACAAACTTGTTAATCTGGTTTAAATCAAAAGCTGCGACACTCGAGTAAATTTGCAGTTGGGTAAATATTTGCAGCATCAAAAGAGACGGTATGATATATATGTACATAAATTAAATTTTTCGAACCTGAGCCTTCACACTAATTAACTTGTGTGCTAATTAACTTGCTGCCCACGCCCAAAATACCTTAAGCTACATCGTCTCGGCCATTAATTTAAATTGATCGCGCTCCGTGCGAAACTGCTCCAGCTCCTGCTCCTGACGTCAAAAAATGTAATGCGGTACAAGTGTCACGTATTAAATGTTTACGGAAAGGCATAACAGCCAAAATGTGTTGATACAGATGTCTAAAATGAATCCAACGTTCCTTTGATAGCAGGCTCATTTCAACAGGGAAAGCATCGACGGAGGTCCATAGATCAGTGGCCTCAAACTGGGTGGGTTACGCCGGCGTATCGCTCCTCACCGTTCTAGGTAAAATATTTTCTGCGATAAAAGCCCTTCAGTTTTTTCATTCAGCTCCCGGGAAAAAACTTATCACCAGTATTACGCAGGTACGCGCGGGTAATTCCTTCTCAAATGTCCCACTGGAGCTGTTGATTTTGGTCGGCAAAGTCAAAAGATACTCAAGTCTAGTTCCGCACTGTTTATTTTTATGTTATTGAGTCGCATACACCGTTTTCGTCGACGAAAACGAAATCCCATACATTAGCTACGAAAAATTTGAAAAAAACTGAAATAGGCATTGAAAGTAACGGAATTTGTAGCAGCAGTTACATGAGGACGTTTACCGCACATTGGTGGGTATTGACGAGGCTGGATTTTCGACTATTACGCCCACTATATCGGATATTGTGTCCAAGGGTAAGCGCAGCACGGTTTTTCGAATTTTCTACTACGCCATACCATTTGGTTTACCGTACGGTGATCTCATCATATGCGGTGAGGTGCTGGGTGCTCCTTTCCTGATATCATAATTTTTTACATGTGAATTGCATGAGTTTAAGAATCAATCATCCACAAGCTCCAAGGTCCTCAGTAGCTCACTTGTTCATCGATATATTTAGAGCTTTGAGGCAGTCTACTTCTCATTGTGCTTGTGAAAATCTTGGAAGGCATCTTCTTTCTGGTGAATGCCTGTTTTATTGTGCAAGTTGAGGAGCAGGCCATGCAAATATCAATTATTTAATAGTACATGTGCCATCTGACAATATTTGAATATGTGATAATGACATGCCATGTGTGAATTCGACTGATCAGCATATGTATATTGTTGCCCTTTTACTGTTTGTTTACAGGATATAAGTTTCAAACTGAAACGATCTTCTAGTCAAGTGCAACGCACTTCCATTACGCCAGATGCTCCATGGAAACTTCAGCAGGTACAAGATGCTGCCAATCATTTGCAACAAGCCATCAACCACATCGACAATGTCGACGAGAATTATAAATTTCGGTATGCAATTTTAAGTTTCGATTATATTTTAGCTGCTTATGTGCTACTACTTCTTTAGATCCTGCGAAGAAGTTCTTCAAATAATAGGAGAACTAATCGGTGCTCTACAACGCGGTCGCACTAGTCTAATAATACCAAAGAAAAAGGCGATTGATGAGCTTATGTCAAGTCGAAATATGGTAAGTTCTTCTTCGGCTTATATTTAAGTAAAAAGGCAATTATCGAAGGCAAAAACTTCTTTACAGAAATCTCTGACGCCAAATCTGCCCGAAGATCAAGCAATATCATTTTTTCTTCAATGTCACAAGCTAATCATAGCTGTTTACCAGCTGATCAATGTGCAGGGCACTATGAAAATGGAAGCCACGCAGGCGGAATGTTCAGTCGGCTGGCTGAACGACGTGCTGGTGCTTTTCACTGTCGGCCTTACTTTGTGCCAGCAGTTGAAAGACAAAGTGAATGCATTCAAAATGGAGAGCCTGAGTTAGTTAGAATAGCCAGACGGTGGAAATGTTCAACGGCAATCTGTATAAGTATGAGTAAGCAGTAATTTAGTATTGAAGTGTGACACTCGCTGTTGGAAGCAATGGCAATTAATAGATTTGTAAAATGACAATAAAACCAATTGACGGCTTCTATTACGTAACTAGCTACACCTACCCGATGCAAGCTGTAGCGTACTTTTAAATGATGCTGTAGCGCACTTTTCGTTTACCAACAATAAACAGGCAACATAATTTCATATGGCAGATGGCAAAAACATTGGCGCTTTGTAGCACGTGATGATTGAAATTCGCCAGTATTTTTTTTTAATTGCTTGCATCTAGGAGCTAATGGGCATTTGCCTTCAACTTGAAGCTGCTTCTTTTTAGGATCTTTTAATTAAACTTCTCATTCCAATTGTCAAATGTTTTCTGCACACGAGCAAAGCGACAGCTTAGGTTATATTGTCCAAAATGTATAATTATTATATGCAATTAGGCGTTAATGAAACCCTATAAATCAATTATTAATTGATTGCCTTGACTTGATGTGTGTGCATGTATATATACATATATGTTTGTGTTATTGACGACACTAACTTATGTTGTACTTTTATATTTCTTACCTACGATTCATGTACTTAAAATTGAAAATCTCTTTCTAGTTCGTAAACGTCCATTTTATGTATGTAATTATTTTAGCGGATAAATTGATGTCCAATTCGTTTTCTTCTTGACAAAATACATGTTTCATTCTTTTTTATGTGCGTCGTATGCGTTCAATTAATGTGAATTTAATAATGTTAAATACAATAAAAATAACACGAGTTTACAATTTGAATATAAAGCTATTTTATTCAAATAAGCAAACGTTAAGAAAATGTGTTGGGTTAACAATTACCTACATCACTAAATCCATTGTAGGAAAGCTGGAAATTTGGAGGTGTGCTACGAAACCGAAGAATGTGTTATAACAAATCCATGTGAACTTTTTCTTTGATTGCCTAAACTCTTTGTACAAAATATCTGCGATACGATACGACTTTATTAGTCATTTGAATTCAAGGTAAGCGCTGTCGCTGCTTCTACGAAAATCGTAACTACAATGGAATCAGTGATGGGGGGAATAATTCAGTAAAAATTTAACATAATATACATATTTCTAATGATTCAACTTTTTCTTCAAAATGCTCAACTGGGTCAGGCAGTTATCGCGATAGGCACGACGTTCGCCCAACTTCTCCATGGGCACCATAGCCTCACACTGCTTGGCAATATCGACTGCCATGGCGCCTTCCATTTTCGGCGTAGCACCCATTGTCTCACTTACGGCGTAAATTGTTTTGGAGTAACGTTCAAAATAATTGGTCATGCCATCCGCATTTAAGTGCGCTGTCTCCAGTGGTCCCAGGAAGGCGTACCGCATACCCAGGCCATCGGACATAACGCTGTCTATGTCTTTCACATCCAGTATGCCACTCTCCACTAAGCGCCATGTTTCGTTTAAAATTGCATATTGAATGCGGTTCAGCGCAAAGCCCTCGATCTCGCGGCTCAAAGTGACCGGTTTCTGGCCGATTTCCTCCATAAGAGCGCGCGTCTTTTTTACTACGTTTGGCCTGGTCCATGGCGCCGGCACTACTTCCACCAGCGGCACATAATACGGGGGATTGACTGGGTGCGAGACGAGTATCTACCAGGGATGCCAAATAATCGTCGTAAAAATTGTATTGAAATATAAATTAAAATATAAATATAGGTTAGAGGTTACAATTTTTCAATTCAAACTAAAAATAAAAAATTTAGTATTGTGGCCTTAAAATTTCACATCGTTTGTGTTCTTGAGCGTGACTAAATCCATCAACATACTTGATTCCTTTGAAATTTGAGTTGAGAACGCTATAACTTTTTGGGAAAGTGCATTTTAAGACATGTTGGATAGATGCAGACTTTCACTTCTGTATATTTAAGTTTCTACTTATGAGTTTGGAGTAATTAGAAATAAAAAATATATTTCCGATGCCTGGGTTAAAACCCATGACACCCCAAACGCTGTTTTACACGCTCTGCGGTAATTCGGTGCTCAAATTTAAAAATAAAATCTTATCTTTAGGTTTGGAACTTTGGAACGGTCGTTATTTTAGACGGAGTAAGAAATAAAAAAAATATATGCCGTATATATACATGGTTAGTTTAACACAGTTCGCAAAATGTACATATAATCAAATCATCAGGCGAATTATTTTTGAAGTATTTTTTATTATGAAAATCTTGATTAGTTGGACCCTGGGTTTCCACGAAGCAATGCATGAAGGCATGTACATTAGTTATACAATCTACTAGTGGCAAGTATGTTGGTGTCTACAAGTTAAGTTATAACTAATCTAATCAGCAAGCAATTTATAAACTTTTATCGCCTAGCACATTTAAAAAAATTAATCTAAAAAAAGTTACTTCTGAGTCTTACTCAATTCATTGCTACTTCAAGATCCAAGCGCACACATTGCGTCATATTATGTGCGTCAAAAATAATGTACAAATAGCCAAACTTGAAGAGGGTTGAAAAGCTCTATGAAGGTAAGGAATAATATTGGAGAAATGACAATATATTACAAGAAATGGAGCCACACTACTTTTCTTTAATTGGAATTCATTGTTTCTTAAAATAATTGGCGTATCCGAACGGGATTATCAAGATTTATTTTCATGGGAAAGAATATGTATCGAATCAGCGATCTCTCGCATCAGAAACCGGGCACTTATCAACTGAGCCACTCGCGCTTTAGATAAGATTTAAAAAAATCTAAAATTTTTTGGTATAGTACATATAATGAATCGCCCTTAAACGGCAGTAGAGAGAAACGTATAATATAACAAAAAAAGAAAGTAAGTAGTAGATTTCAATTAATTCAGCAGCGAGATAAAAGAAAGGAAATCAGTTGTCAGACAGCAAACGATTACGAATATCAAGATTGTGCACAACAAACGAAAGAAATACATTTAATCTATGTAAATACATGCATATACTCGTATACAATTTATAAATCTTAGCGAGAACGGAAAAAACCCCATTCTGGGAGACAAACAAAGATTCACTGGTGTATTCGCCGCTCAGAAGGCGCCTCAAAAGCACAGCAAATAAATTGTAGGACGTCAACGGCTCGAATTGAGAAGGCAATTCAATGTAGGAATGTACATACATATGCATGTAAGTGCATGCAATCCAGCTCAAGGTCAGATTTACATACATTCGCTGTGGCACGCTGTGGTCAAAAAACATAGAGACAAGCAAAAGCTGAATCAAAACCAAACAGCTAATAAAATACGAACAGTGCAGAAGGCAATTAAATGCACTCAAACTCGTAGAACTACATTTGCTGTTGTAGGAATTTTGTACTCACATTTTCTTTGTGCTTCAAATCTTTGCTGAACAACGACGGGAGAAAAGTACTCGTGGAACTGGATAGGATTGTGTTGTCTTCCACAATGTCATCTAGCTGTTTGTACAGTGCCTGCTTCAACTCTAGACGCTCCGGTATGCACTCCTGTATGAACATAGCGCCTTTGGCCATTTCCTTGATGTCGTTGGTGCCCGAAATACATGAGAACTGCTGTGCTGCGTTCAGCACGCCGCGCAATAGACCCTTTGTCTCCAAGCTCTTCAGCTCTTTCTCGGTCTCCTTGAGGGCGGTTTGTACTTGCTCCGGTAGTATGTCATAGAGCGTCACCTGGTAACCGACCGAAGCGAAAAGCATGGACCAGGAGCGTCCGATGAGGCCGCTGAAAGAAGCCTTTTTAGTTTGTTTTTATTACCCTGCCGGCGTTGTTTTTGTCCCCCACAACATTTTTGTCAAAGTAGAACACACACATCTGTATATACACACCTGCCAACAATGCCCACTTTCTCCCTTTTGCTGCTACTGGCCATTTCTATTCTTCTGTGTTTGTGCTTTGCTCGATTTATGGCAAATTAGAGCGCTTCGCTACAACAGCTTAGTTCGGTTCGCTTGAGTTAAACGTGTCCAAGTAATGTGCCAGCAGTAACAACCACCTGCTTCGCATCGCTCGCTGTTCGCGTTTGATTTGAATCGCTGTCCTAATAAAGCTTTT
This sequence comes from Neria commutata, assembly GCA_963457695.1. Lineage (NCBI taxonomy): Eukaryota > Metazoa > Arthropoda > Insecta > Diptera > Micropezidae > Neria > Neria commutata. The sequence goes on along the minus strand of OY735249.1, from coordinate 19,831,854 downwards.
AACCGAAGCAGAAAGTGTATTTGGCAGCGGGTCTCTGTTTTGGTTTTGTCCGCCTTATGCGTGATCAGGTTGTTATTTTGCTTAAAGAATTGATAAAAGGTATGGCTTTATTTATTCCATTTTAATTATAAGACTTCACGTTGTCTCTTTAATATCTCCGTCGCATTAACTCAGCGAATAAACGCTCGATCACTAATGGGAGAGATCCCAGATTCAGTCCCAGAACTCTTATACTTACTTAATTACATATATGGCCACTACAACTGGCGTTCTTTCTTTGCGTGCGGCTCTTCCTCTCTTTGAATCAAAACTTTAATACGGATCCTTCCACTTGGTTCCTATACCTCCTACGGACCAACCCATATATGTATGTACGTATGTAATAAATTTTTCACCCACTTCCTGACTATTTAGAGATCTGAAACTTTGTACATGCGTTACCAAGCCGTTGATACATGAATCAATCATTAAAATATTAAAATCATTACTTTAAACAAAGTTATTAGCGAAACTGCAATAACCTATCACAGACAGGGAAGAAGAAGCACGTAGGGACAGACGGGCAGTAGCTGCTTAATCGCAATTAATATAATCTTGCCGAATTTATAGAATACGAAATGTGTAATGACCTAGATTTATGCCCCTACAAATAATATTATATAGATATGTATATCATTAAATCACATCAAATACATCAACAAATTTTCTTGGGACTGATGAGCAAGGAGAAACGGTGCTATTCAACAGAAAACAACCAAAACCAAGAAAATGGCAGGCGGGCAAGGAAAAGTACTCCTATTAAATTAAATAGAAATAAATTCGGCAACAGCCAATCAAAGCACAGACAGGGAAGAAGTGTGAATTTAAATGAATACAGGAGATTATGGAAAAAGTTAATATGGATGATAAAGTTGAATATTGTATCAAATGTTTGACAAGGTTTGAGCACATGAGCGCCCCAAGCTTTTATAGATATAATAAATTTCGTTTCCGCGAAAAAACGGTCCAGCTATCGACATCGAAACATGCTTTTCTGCTTGCCCTTGCTTTTTTGCTTCGATGTGTTCGAGTGTGGGTTGCGCCATAAGAAAGTATGCCATTATCGACAATCGCCCGCAAACAAATTAGTGCCCGACCGATTAATCGACTTCGGCATCGGCCGAAATTTGAAGGATCGGCTTCGGTTCGGCTTCGGCCCAACTTGGCCATACTTTGGCCGAACCTCTTCCAGAAATATACAGTACACACATATGCATAATATACATAAATGCACCATGCAAAAATATGTCCCATGTTAGTACTTAGTCCAATATCCTTTTGCTTTTTTTTAGCATTTGTATGCGATTTCGTATTGATTGGTACAATTTTAAGACATACATACATATTCATTTGGAATACATATGCATTCCCCTTGCACGCACTCCCAGAGCAGGTTAATGCCATTCGGAGGCTCAGCGTAGTTAGCAAACATTTTTAGGTAAGCCCAACAATTTTAAATTGGATTTAGATCCGGATTATGTGCAGGTCAATTCAGAACCTGAAATTGTTGGGTATCCAGCCAATCCCTTACAATTTTGGCTCTGTGTTTCGGATCGTTGTCATACTGAAATGTTGTTTCCTGAGGATTCGTCCAGTTTTTTACTGTGTGCGGGATGTCAGTCATCAATATGTTTAAATAATCCTCCTTACGCATGGCTCCATAGATTTTGACCATAGATCCGACCCCACAATGTGTTACACACCCATATCATAAACGATCCGTACAATTCGGTCGAAGGAAAAGCATTTAAGAAACTTAACATTGGCGATCCGAATGTGCAAGGAAACTATCGACAGAAATTTGAAAAATATTTTCGCAATACATTAATGCCGGCAACGTACCAACGAGAAAAAAAGGAATAACTATGATTTTAAAAGTTGACTGGATCAGCTTTACTACCGATATATGGACAAGTTCTTCAAAGTACCTACTGTTCTCTTTTGAGCTTCACAGATCACTTTATAGAAGGATCGTGCCGAAGTAGTTATTTTATTCAATTCAAATATGTAATTCCTTTCTGAGCCCCTAATACTTAGAGGCTCAAACATTTTTGAATATTGGAATCAAAGTCCCCATTCTCTACTAAAAAAGTATCTAGAAAATATTTGCTTGCTCCCCCATCGACATCGACATTTTTGGACGTAGTCCTTTCTAATGATACCCCACTCGATATAAACAACAAACATTTTTTTCTGAGGGGGTCATCTTAAATTTAAAAAAAATAATAATATACATATCAGACCTGTAAAAGATTCAAATCAAAATCGATTTACAAATCAACTGATTTAAATTTTTAATTTAAAAATCAACTCCACCAATCTATTTAAATTTCCGTTTTTCCAATCAGGCACCACCAATCATATTGATTTGAATCAAAAAACTCAAATCAGTGATTTGCCCTTGTCTGATTCAAATCACCAATCAAAAAAGTTGATTTTGATTTAAAATCAACAAGCACCAATCGATGGCCGCTGGGCTGATTCAAATCAATTTTGGTCAAATCACCAAATTAATTAAGCTACACAGAGCTGCATTTTTCTGTATTAGAAGGAAAGTTGTGGATTTGAGTAGCAGGTATAAGATGCTACAAAATAGTATGCACAAGAAAAAACAACAATTTATGTTTTTTATTTCAAAATATAGGAATGTATACGAGGAGTGTCTGTATATAAATACATTACTTTGTTATTTTCCTAAACCATCAAATTTTAATAAATGCATATGCATATATTTGACATATTATATGTATACTAGCTGTTACCCGCGGGTTCCACCCCGCGCTTTTATAAAAATACGTAATGTGAATGATGCTCTGATTGGATGTTGCTGTATTTAATTGTATTTAATTTAATAGAAGTGCTTTCCAGTCTGTCTTTTTCTTGGTTTTTGTTTTCTGTTGAACAGCAGCGCTTCTCCTTGCTGATGCTTGTGATGTCTATATACTTGTAGGGGAAGTCATAAATGTAGGTCCTTACAAAACTATCTGTGTATGTAGATTACTCCTTTGGTGGAAGGCCAAAATTAAAGTGACTCCTCATGGACCACCACTTTTTTACGGTACATACATTGAAGGTGTGCCACGCCACCTTGTCCCATGACCCTAAATCTATATATATAAAACTCAAAATTATGTAAAAATGTTTACATGTATGTATGACTAAATAATAACAAAACAGAATTTCAATGTTGAATGACTTGTAGTTTTAAATATATACCAAATAAAAGATTTAAGTTGTATGAGGGGTGTCACGCCTCGTGTCCAATGCCCATTCCATTTTCCCAGTTGAAGAATACGGAGTTTCATTTATGTATGATATATAGTTCTAAAGTAATATCGAAATGTGGAGTTGCCACGCCCCTTGTCCTACGACCATAAAATTGTACCAGTGGGACGACTCATCCAAGAGGCGACTGCATACGAAATTTCAATACTGCGCGACTTTTAGTTCCAAAGCTATTCGATATCAATGATTTGGTTTGTACGGGTGGTGCCACGCCTCTTATCCAATGCCCGTCCCATTTTCCCAGTTCAAGGATACGGATATGGTGTCAGTTCTTGCCGAGTTTCGTTGATGTATGATGTATAGTTCTTAAGTAATACCCAAATGTGAAGTTGATTGAAAAGTGCCACGCCCCTGTCCTACGCCCATAAAATTGTATCAGTGGGACGACTCATCCAAGAGGTGCCTGCATACGGAATTTCAATACTGCGCGACTTCTAGTTCCAAAGCTATTCGATATCAATGATTTCGTTTGTATGAGCGGTGCCACGCCCCTTGTCCAATGGCCATCCCATTTTCCCAGTTCAATGATACGGATATGTTATATGTTTCTACCGAGTCTCATTGATGTATGAAGTATATTTCTAAAGTTATACCCGTATAGGATTTGATTGAAGTGCCACCCCCGTGTCCTACGCCCATAAAATTTTATCAGTGGGACGACATATCCAAGAGGCGACTGCATACGGAATTTCAATGCTGCACGAATTTTAGTTCCAAAGCTGTAGATCAAAATTTCTCTTTAGTTGCGAGTGGCGCCATCTTGTGGTCAACTCAGAAACTAAAAACTACTGTGGCCCTTCCAGTAATTAATTAATACCGAAAAAAAGTAAGAAGACCCTGCCCACAGCAGGGATCTAACTCATGCACTTTCGGTTTCTACGCCAGCGCCTTCAACCATTACTCTGCGCTATCATCACTGTTGTTTCCTTATGTTCTAAACTCTTATAGAAGCCGGTGCGTTATTGAGTCAGTGAGTCAGTGACGAGGACTTCTATATTATATATATATAAGGCTTTCAATTTCGATTCTTTATTTTTGTGGCTCATCGTGGAAACGTATTTACGGCGCCCTTAAATTGATGATTTTCTAAACTTACAAAAGTTGTGTTTGAAATTTGCGCAAATTTCTATTAAGTAAAAATTCGACACGTATATGAGTATAGCAAAAACGCTTTTTACGAGACGTTCACGGTGTTTTCGACAAGCCGCTCCTGACTTCTTTTAGGCAGCAAAAGTGACAGGAAACCGCAACCCAACAAAGCCGCACAGGTTATGTAAAAAGTCAATTCACAATGATTTCCCAAGAGAGCACCAGCAATGATAGCACCTATTACACTACCCAGGCGGCCAATCATCAGAGAGACACAAATCGCCATACCTCTGAAACGGGATTAAATGCAAATTAATTGAAATAATAAAATTGTCCAAGGGTATGAATTTACCGTAGCTGCGTTGGATATAAGTCAACTGTGGCAGCACCTAAAACATTAATGGCCACGCCCACCAGAAACAGCAGCACATATAGGTATGATGCAATAGCGGGATTTGAGATTATTATTGCTGCAATGCCGCAGGAACTGAAGAAGATCATGGAAACAACTGAAAATGTAAGAAAAATCTACATGTATGCTGGTTCATACGGTCCAGAGTTGTGAAGAGTTCAATCAGATTTGATTTGAATCAGTGATTTTACCCTATTTGATTTAAAAAACTGATTTTGCAATCAAGCATAGCCAATCGATTTATCTTTTTCTGATTCAAATCCCAATCGATTTGTGGCCTTTGATTTGTGGAAGCTGATTTTGCAATCAAGCATAGCCAATCGATTTATCTTTTTCTGATTCAAATCCCAATCGATTTGTGGCCTTTGATTTTTAAATCAGCCCTCACAAATTAAAAGTGAAAATCTGATTTACCAATCACTTGATTTTAAATCAGCAAATTCCAATCATGATTCACCAATCTTGATTGGAATTGCAAATCAAGTGTGCAAAAGGATGACAGTGCAGTAATAATATGTATAAGTACTTCGAAATAGTACCAAAAATATCAAACATAAATTCGTTCCTTAAAAGTAAGAATAATTACTTGAAATCGCGAACAAATCATATGTAAATACAAACAACTTAAGGTAATACATTTGCTTTATTGAACTGATAGTGAAATATGTAATTATTTGTTCATATTTCTTCACCGAAAATTGCAAGAAAAATATTTATTTGGAAGGAAAAAAGCAACGCTGTTTTATATGACACTTCCATCAGTGATGTCAACGTCGTGAAATTCGTACCAGATTTTGTGCATTTTTAAAGCTGATACGTTTATGGAAATGCATTTATCGTCTGATATCTATTTTAGTGCCATTGTTTGTTTATTTTGAAGACACTATTATTAGTCCGTAACATTTTCGAAGCAGTTTGCGTTCTGTGAAATTAACCTGAGTGAATCGCATTACTTTTAGAGGTTTGGAACACAAATAGGCATCACTGTCTCGCATCCGTTCTTATGGTAGAATTACTCTAGCGGTAAGGTTAGAAATCGTGTCAGCTGACACAATCTATCTTACCCGAACACAATGTTCGCTATTACTCTGACCGGATTGAGTAGTAGAAATTTCTGCGTCGATTAGAAAACTACTGCAAAAGTCGTGTCAGCTGTGAAAAGAATGTTGCCACACAAAAAATTCACTTGAAAATGAAATAGCAATAATGGTTTTCCTATGCAAGAATTTAAACGGCAACACTGGTCAAAACAAGCGAATATTTATTGGAAATATAGTCCACCTGCGCTTTCGTTTGCTTTAAATTTGTACACATCGTACATTTTACACAACACTAAGCACATTGAGTCAATTATTTCGTCGTTTGAATTCATTTTTCACGATAGGGGTATTCCCGATCCGGTGCAATTGGTCATGCAAAAGAGCGAATGCAAAATATTTTTCCACCTTTTGCATACACAACAACAAAACACACTGGTTTGCTTTTGCATTAAAGTCACAATTTTCCTAGACCAGAACCCATTGCGTTTAGTGGAAAATATTTGATGCAAAATATGAGCATAGTTGCCAGCTTGAAAAGTCCCACTTATCGGTGACCTAAGTTGCCAACAACGAGTATTAACAGCGACCAGCTGATCATTTTGATTTTTATTTCACTTTTTATTTCCAAAAATGGTGTCTTTAATATTTACTTTAATATAAAATGGTGTCTTTAATATTTACGGGTGATTTCATTTGCTGCATTTTCAAATGAGAAGTCGCAAAATTGTTGTTTTTCGCTGTTTCGTGTCATTTTATTAAACTCTCAAGTAAAACAGCTCTTTGACAAAAGCATTTGAATGGATTTCGCAAATCGGTCGTTCCCGATTATAAAAATGCAAAAGGAAAATTTTGCTTTTGCTTTTGCATTCGCTCCGGATCGGGAATACCCCTGATATATTTTGTTTGTGAACTCTTTGCAGAAAAGTGTTGCCAGTGACCTTCGATTTTAGTTCAACAAAAGAAGTGGATTATTATTGCCGAAATAAGTTAAAAAAGTAGTACACAATATAGAGATGTAACAATTATGATAATTCAGTGCCATAAATTTAATAAAGAATGTAAAATTTCATCTCAGAAGAAAATAAACAGTGTGTTTCTTTTGTGCACAAAACTATACGGCAGCACTAGCAAAAAGAATAGACTGACAGCTGCAATCCGTTTAGCTGTTAGAGTAACTGGGCAAATTGCTATCCGGCACGATTGAATTCGACACCGCTGGACTAATTAGACCATTAGCACCCGCACAAAAGAGGTAAACTTTTGTGCAAACCAGTGCCGCCACAAAAGTGTAATGAATTTCTACCTGCTGTCCCAGGAAGCATAGCATGTTAAGTATAATATACATATAATATGTAAAATATATACATATGCATTAGTTAAAATTTGATGGTTTCAGCAAAAGAACAAAGTAATGTATTTACATACATATACTCCTCCTATACATTCATATATTTTGAAATAAACAAACATAAATTGTTGTTTATCAGACATGTGATGGAAAAACGAAAACGAAATTTCAAATCGTTCGAATTCAAAACGAAAATGAAATTTCAAATCGTACGAATTCGTTTTAAGTGTGATGGAAATCGAACGATTTCATTTCAAATTTCGGCATTTATGTATATTCAACATGAGCGATTCGAAACAATACAATGCCCTGTGATGAAATTCGGTTTTTACGATTTCATTTCGATTTGAAATCGCACCGAACGACAAGCTCGATTTTGAAAATGAAACATATCACAAGGCAAATCGATTTCACTCGCCTTTTCGTACGATTTCGATTTCTATCACATGCCTGTATTTCTTGTGTATACTATTTTGTAGCATCTTATAGTTGCTACTCAAATCCACAACTTTCCTTCTAATACAGAAAAATGCGGCTCTGTATAGCTTGCTCAATGTGGTGATTGCACCACGAATGATTTAAATCAGCTCAGCGGCCAATCGATTGGTGCCCTTTTGATTTTAAATCCCAATCAACTTTTGTGATTTGCTATTTGAATCAGACAAGGGCAAATCACTGACTAGTTTTTTGATTCAAATCACTGTGATTGCTGGTGCCTGATTGTAAAATCAGATATTTAAATCGATTGGTGGAGTTGATTTTTAAATCAACAATTTAAATCAGTTGATTTATAAATCGATTTTGATTTTAATCTTTTACAGGTCTGATACGGTCCGTTGCGTTACCCTAATTTGAATTTTATCAGTGAAAGAAATAAATTTTAATTATAAGATTTGATCATAAAGAAAAAAACAGAAAGTAAAGTTGAATAAAAGCTTAAAATAAAATTATATAAAAAAAACTTTTTATAAATAAGCTTTAATTTATTTAATGTACTAAAAAGTAGAAAATAAATTGTTTTTAAGTCACCTGTATCTTACTATCCATAAAAGCATGTGTTCAATATTTGTCAACCAGTTACCACAATATTTTATTAAAATAATTTTTTGCAAATAGATTCTAGTAATGAAAGATATTTTGAATATGGATATTGAGCGCACAAGCTTTTATTGTTAGTAAGATACAGGTGACTTGGAAACAATTTATTTTCTATTTTTTAGTACATTAATTATACTAAAGCTTATTTTTAATAAGTTTTCTATATAATTTTATTTTCTACTTTTTAGTCTTCCATAAATTCAATTTTAGAGCTCTGAAATTTTTCGCAAAAAGAATTTAAAACTTGCAGAGCAGTACACAATATTTAGGGTATTCACAGTGTTTCCTATCGTCATATGTCATATCCTCAATTTAACAAATAATACGGCAGTGATCGACCCTAATATTCGTGGCATATTTGTGACGCGGTGAGTTGTTGCTATTTTGCCAGCAGGGCGCGGCAAGTAAGTTCCTATCGTTTTTCATTGATGTGTGGTGTACCTGGTGTACCTATAATTATAAACTGAAGCCCAAGTGTGTGGTTGCTTGAAAAGTGCCACGCCCCTTGTCCTACGCCCATAAAATTTTACCAGTGGGACGAAGCATCCAAGAGGGGCCTGTATACGGAACTTCAATGCTGCACGACCTTTAGTTCCAAAGCTATTCTATATAAACGATTTTGTTTGTATGGGCGGTGCCACGCCCACTTGTCCACTGCCCGTCTTATTTTCCCAGTAGAAGGATATGGATATGTAGTAAGTTCCTACCAAATTTCATTGATGTGTGATTTGCAGTTCTAAAGTTATACACAAATCTGGAGTTGATAAAAAAGTGCCACGCCCCTTATCCTATGCCCATAAAATTTTACCAGTGGGACGACGCATCCAAGAGGCGACTGCATACGAAATTTCAATGCTGCACGACCTTCAGTTCCAAAGCTAATCGAGATCAAAAATTTGGTTTGTATGGGGGGTGCCACGCCCCCTTATCCAGTGCCCGCCTTATTTTCTCAGTAGAAGGATATGGATATGTAGTAAGTTCCTACCGAGTTTCATTGATGTGTGATGTGTAGTTCTAAAGTTATACACGAATCTGGAGTTGATAAAAAAGTGCCACGCCCCTTATCCTACGCCCATAAAATTTTACCAGTGGGACGACACATCCAAGAGGCGACTGCATACGAAATTTCAATGCTGCACGACCTTCAGTTCCAAAGCTAATCGAGAACAAAAATTTGGTTTGTATGGGCGGTGCCACGCCCCCTTATCCAGTGCCCGCCTTATTTTCTCAGTAGAAGGATATTGATATGTAGTAAGTTCCTACCGAGTTTCATTGATGTGTGATGTGTAGTTCTAAAGTTATACACAAAATTGGAGTTGATAAAAAAGTGCCACGCCCCTTATCCTACGCCCATAAAATTGTACCAGTGGGACGACACATCCAAGAGGGGCCTGTATACGGAACTTCAATGCTGCACGACCTTTGGTTCCAAAGCTATTCTATATAAACGATTTTGTTTGTATGGGGGTGCCACGCCCCCTTATCCAGTGTCCGCCTTATTTTCTCAGTAGAAGGATATGGATATGTAGTCAGTTCCTACCGAGTTTCATTGATGTGTGATGTGTAGTTCTAAAGTTATACACGAATCTGGAGTTGATAAAAAAAAGTGCCACGCCCCTTATCCTACGCCCATAAAATTTTACCAGTGGGACGACACATCCAAGAGGCGACTGCATATGAAATTTCAATGCTGCACGACCTTCAGTTCCAAAGCTAATCGAGATCAAAAATTTGGTTTGTATGGGGGGTGCCACGCCCCCTTATCCAGTGCCCGCCTTATTTTCTCAGTAGAAGGATATGGATATGTAGTAAGTTCCTACCGAGTTTCATTGATGTGTGATGTGTAGCTCTAAAGTTATACACAAATCTGGAGTTGATAAAAAAGTGCCACGCCCCTTATCCTACGCCCATAAAATTTATTGATTCATGTTATTGCTCGTGTTAAGGCATGTATGCAAAGTTTCAGATCTCTAAGTAATCGGGAAGTGGGTGAAAAATTGATTACTAGATTTGACGACATACCACTGACTGACATACCGCGCAAAGTGAAGTTAATAGAAAGCTTTTAAAAAATAGGCAAAAGCTTTACCAAACTTTTCTTATGCTATTATTATTAGCTTTAAAGCTCCGGTGGGTTCATGGGCCCATGCACATATCCCTAAAGATTGATTCGGTTAGAGATTTACTTACAGAGAACCGTGATTTTGCCCAAACGGTTTATAATCAAGCCAATGAATGCGAATGAGGAGGCATATGTAATTTCCATGATCAATGAGTAAAAGAAAGTGGTATCCTCCAATTTCGTAATGCATTCCATGGACTGTAAATGTGAAGGATTTAGTTACTATGAGAGACAACCTTGTAAGACTTTATTGTAAACTATTTTCGGAGCATGAATACTTACCCCGTCAGTCTTGTAAAGGGCTTCCTGTTTGGCATAAACAATCTGGCATATCTGTTTATGTTCCCCAGGATGCTGCTTCATAAACTCCACCATGCTGTTGATTATATGCGGAAACCACATATAAAGGCCATTCGTGGCCACATACAACCAGAACTGAATGCAGCATGCAATGAGCGTGACTCGTAAATACTTTTTGTGGAACAGGGGAGCAGTTTGATTCCACATTGTTTGTATAAATATGACAAGAAAATTCGAACTAGAGTTGGAACTTTGATCAACTTTAATTGCGGACACCGTTGAGTCCTCCTCTGGTAAAATGTGCATGAGCTATCAAGAATAATGACATTATTGGCTCTGTATCGAAATCCAAGTTTTCTGCGATACCTCTAATGGCTTCTGTCCACCATTCCAGCGATGAATTTGTTGCAGAACAGCAATAGTTTCTGGTTCCTTTCCAATGGAAAGTAAAAATTTTGGACTTTCTGGAAGAACATAAAAAGCCAGGCCACATAGACAGCCCGGAAAGCCACACACAATCAGATACAGACGCCACGGTTTGTAGACAATGCCCAGGAATGGCAACGGCAATATCCAGTCCCGATTTATTACTAAGAACGATATCACAGGGAGCATCATAGCACCAAGAGCGAATACAAACGCCGACCCCATCATGGCACGCGAACGTTTCTTCTCCGTATGAAATTCTCCTAAGTAGGCATATATAGTCGCCGAACCACCCGATACGCTTAAGGAATAAAATTATGAATTTAAAAAACTTGCACATAAATATTGTACATGAAATACATATAATCAATCCAAGAGGTCAACTTACAAGAAGCCGTTTATCAGCCGTAGCAACACCATCACCCAGAACTTCTGCGAAAAGCTGGAGAACACTGTTACCACAAAGCCTGCCAGTAATGTTGGCCTTATGACTTTTCTTCGTCCTTTCGTATCCGCGAAAAAGCCCCACAAATGTGAGCTAAGTATGATTCCGACAAAGCCGATGGCACTTAAAATACCCTTATCCTGATTTGACAATTGCAGGTCACATTGTGCCACGGGAAGTATAAAGCCAATCGCCGCGGTCTCCAGCAGCACATTGGCCAGCACCATGCCCGACACGAAAATGAGAAAGTAATTGAATTTTCCGAACTCTATGGAGAGATACATACATACATTTTTTATACTAGATAAATGTGTTTTCAATAAAATAACATACTGGTCAATGTCAAAGCTTCTGAAAATGATATGCTGTCATGTTTAGATTGCTGTTCATTTATTTTGATGGGGTTTTGCGATACACCGGAGATTACTGCAAGTAAAAAGATGACGTGGATATTTTTGTAATGGTTTTCATGATCGACTTGAGTAATGCAAATCCTGCTTACGCATGTTGAATACTCACGGTAGAAAAATATTTTTTTGTGTTTTTGTTTTGATTTGTTTAATTAAATTTCGGAAACGTTCATACGCTGTCAATGAGCATGTAAGGGACATTGCAATGATATTTAGCGATTTTGAAATTATTCTTTAGTTTGCTTACCAGAGTATAGGGGCTAGCAGTTTCTGTCCAATAAAATCTCGTAAACACGGCTTATTGATGGCACAATCAGCAGACAATAGTATCACGTAGTGTGCGTAGTGTATAGCAATAAGTAAGAGTATGCAGTAAGAAATTAGAATCGGTTCAGCCGACTATTAACTGTGCAATACACCCGCACTGAGCAGCCAGCCACAGATCCAGGCGAAAATATAATCTGATTATGTTAGCCAGAGATGTACTTTGCAACAAGATTAATTGCACCGCGCTATTACCTCTTTTAAGAAGTGGACAGCATTTTTTTTAACACCTCGAGCAACAAAAACTTACAGTAGATCAGATCCATAATCAACTAGATCAGGGGTGGCCAACTCAAATGACCCTGCGGGCCACTTTGGAAATGCATCATAGCTCCGCTGGCCACATGCCATAAATTTTTCAACATTTTGACCTACAGATATGTGCGAAATATTAGGGACACCCAATATTACGCTTTTCACTTTCTGGATGTTTTTGTGAGAAGTTAAGTTTTTCTCAATGTTCTTCTTCGACAAACACGGTACCCTGAAGTGCAAGTCTTGCTCTCAAGGTTTCACGGATAAGCATCTTGTGGATTGTAGAAGTGTCAGCATCAAGATTAAACTCCTTTTTAGCCACTTTTATTGATAAAAAGTCAAGAGTGCACATTTTTTACAATATTATTAAATTTGGGGGATAGGTGTAAACGCATTCTTCCATTCAATATTATTTTTTCCAGAATTCTTCAAAATTGTGCTTAATTGTATGATTTTCCCATGCATCTGGTACGCCTCTTTTGAATTCTACCAAAGTGAGTATCCAACGTCGCAGGTTTCACTGCAGTTTGATTCCGAAAAGACTTATTTGGCAATTGAAAAAGCGATCACTCATATTCACACGGCCAGACACTAGGAACCTCAATTCCCAAAGCACGTCTATGCTGCTCCAGTCGGCTCATAAAAACTTACATACCATGATTTATGTCAATGGCTCCAATTCAAAACAAAAGTCACATTACATGTATGCACTTTTGTATGGGTATCAACATTGTATTCATTATATAGTCTCATGCTTACCCATTTTAATATTAGTATTAATAATATGATATGATATGTTTTGATTTGTTTTGCGCGATTTCTTATTGTTAAAGTTCTATACGAGTATCTGCGTTTTCTTTTGCACCAACTAAGAGACATCCGGACAAACAGTAACTAATGCAACTGGCTCGTATTTAAATCTTTCTGATGCCACAAATAATATAAAACGTTGTCTAGATTTGCACTTCTACTTATAGCAAGATTAGTGGGAAAAGATATGCATTCTACTTAGAGCTATACATCTTCTTATTAATACTTATACAATCTGAGATACATTGCAATAGGGGGTTATATACCTGGTCTCGTAAAAATTAAATTTTTAAGCTATTACTATAGGGAGTTTATTGTAAAAAAAAGTGTTGATTGGATGTTTTTATAAATTACATTGTGCTAAATTTAAAAAAAAGACTCGGATGGATACCAACTTAGAGGCTGTTGTCACCCTAATTACCTAAATGTGTCATCGTGGCGTACTAAGAATTTGAAGGTCGTCCCAAAATTTTGACTAGGGAGTACAATCCCGGACGATTTTTGTGGCCCCGGGATTCACGGAATTGAAAATTTGAATCCCGGGGTTTTACGGAATTCGAATGAGCCGATTAAGAGTAAGCTTTGCTTATGTTATACATATTTTCAATTAGTAGTTTTGCATTATTTTTATGGAATGAACACCAGTCACTAAAAGGACTATATGTAGAACAAATCAAAAAAGTACGAACCAAATTTAATGATAATTAATTGATTGGCGTAACAGCCCAATCACTTAATACTTCATCGACAATGTTTGTCTTATTACATTCGCTACAGATCTGTAAGGTGCTGACGACTGCGTAAGATAAATATTTGTGTGTGCCAGCATATCGCAGTTCAACTGTTTAAGTAAAACGTCATGTTACATTCAAAGCCAAAAGTTATATTATTATTTAAGAGTCACAAAGTATTGCTGAAACGAGTAAGGGAGCATCAGTTGGGTGGGCCCAAAAGAATAATACCATAGAATCTATTTTGTACAACATGTAGAATGCACATTCCATACAAAAATTTTATGCAATGTTTATGGTCTGTGTATTTTGATCGAGGACTTAAAAAGACAATTCTTTGAATATTGAAAAAAGTTCAGGAATATGCAAAACTGAAATTTTGATTTTGTTTTCGATTTTTATACAATAGATGCTGCAGCTGTTTGATAATTGAATAAAATTGGCATTTAAAAAAAACTTAGACTGTTTTATGGGAATATTGCTGCACAAGTATATTTTTGGTATATTTAGAATTTTCGGAGCACATTTCATCACTGTCCACGTTCTAAGACCTAGTCGTAACATTGTTCGCACAAAGATAATAATATTATATATTATAATAATCTTATATATAAAACGCAGAGTGACTAAAAGGTGTCCGCTGAAGCCTGTCCACTTTCTTTCTTCTACCACTTTAGACGAACGAAAGCAGTGCCCTGTGTAGCCCAGTGGGTAGAAACTCGCGCTTGCACTCGGCAGGTCATAGGTTCGAATCCCACAGGTTTTATAATTTTTATTTTTTTTTATTTTTTACTTTGCTTTGCGTTTTATTGTTGCTAATTGTTTTACTAGCTGTCGTGTATACAGGCACACACGACAGGTGGCCCCACTTTTATTATATATTATATCTTACTAGCTGTTACCCGCGGGTTCCACCCCGGCTTTTATAAAAGTACGTAATGTGAATGATGCTCTGATTGGATGTTGCTTTATTTAATTGTATTTAATTTAATAGAAGTGTTTGCCAGTCTGTCTTTTTCTTGGTTTTTGTTGTTTTCTGTTGAACAGCAGCGCTTCTCCTTGCTGATGCTTGTGATGTCTATATATTTGTAGGGGAAGTCATAAATGTAGGTCCTTACAAAACTATCTGTGTATGTAGATTACTCCTTTGGTGGAAGGCCAAAATTAAAGTGACTCCTCATGGACCACCACTTTTTTACGGTATATACATTGAAGGTGTGCCACGCCACCTTGTCCCATGACCCTAAATCTATATATATAAAACTCAAAATTATGTAAAAATGTTTACATGTATGTATGACTAAATAATAACAAAACAGAATTTCAATGTTGAATGACTTGTAGTTTTAAATATACTGTCAATTCTCTTTTTATGCGGTAGATGCGTTCCACAACTAACCGCACAAAAGGAAATCGCATAAAAAAATACACTATTGTATAGTAAAAATAGGGATGTATTCCATTATTTTCAAAAAGCGCATAAAACTCAAAAATCGCATAGAAATAGACATAAATTACATTTCATAACTAGGGATACGTTCCAAAATTTTTTAAAAGCTCATAAGAACAAAAAATCGCAAAGAAAAGTCGACTCAGAAAAAATTTGGATACCTAAGAATTTTTGAACAAGGAGTAAAAATTGCAATTTGTCTGTTCTGTATGTAGGGGAATCCCATAAAACATTGCTACCCAAAAGTTCCTTTTGGAAGAGAAAACACCAACCCATACAAACTTTATAATGATAAAAAAGAAAAAACAATTGTGTTCAATATGAACACTATAATAAAATTATATAAAAAAAACTTTTTATAAATAAGCTTTAATTTATTTAATGTACTAAAAAGTAGAAAATAAATTGTTTTTAAGTCACCTGTATCTTACTATCCATAAAAGCTTGGGGCGCTCATGTGTTCAATATTTGTCAACCAGTTACCACAATATTTTATTTAAATAATTTTTTGCAAATAGATTCTAGTAATGAAAGATATTTTGAATATGGATATTGAGCGCACAAGCTTTTATTAATAGTAAGATACAGGTGACTTGGAAACAATTTATTTTCTACTTTTTAGTACATTAAATAAATTAAAGCTTATTTTTAAAAAGTTTTTTTTTTATATAATTTTATTTTCTACTTTTTAGTCTTCCATAAATTCAATTTTAGAGCTCTGAAATTTGTCGCAAAAAGAATTTTAAACTTGCAGAGCAGTACACAATATTTAGGGTATTCACAGTGTTTCCTATCGTCATATGTCATATCCTTAATTTAACAAATAATACGGCTGTGATCGACCGTAATATTCGTGGCATATTTGTGGCGCGATGAGTTGTTGTTGTTTTGCTTCCAAGGCGCGGCGAGTAAGTTTCTATCGTTTTTCATTGATGTGTGGTGTACCTGGTGTACCTATAATTCAAAACTGAAGCCCAAGTGTGTAGTTGCTTGAAAAGTGCCACGCCCCCTGTCCTACGCCCATAAAATTTTACCAGTGGGACGAAGCATCCAAGAGGCGACTGCATAAGAAATTTCAATGCTGCACGACCTTTAGTTCCAAAGCTATTCTATATAAACGATTTTGTTTGTATGGGCGGTGCCACGCCCACTTGTCCAGTGCCCGTCTTATTTTCTCAGTAGAAGGATATGGATATGTAGTAAGTTCCTACCGAGTTTCATTGATGTGTGATGTGTAGTTCTAAAGTTATACACAAATCTGGAGTTGATAAAAAAGTGCCACGCCCCTTATCCTACGCCCATAAAATTTATTGATTCATGTATTGTCATGGTGGTTACGCATGTAGGCAAAGTTTCAGATCTCTAAGTAGTCGGGAAGTGGGTGAAAAATTGATTACTAGATTCCACTACATACATACAAACATACATACCGGATGTGAACCTAATACAAAGCTTATAAAAACAAATGAATTGTGTGTTATAGGTAAAAAAAAAAACACAACTTAATAACTCAAAATTCATTTAAATCTCTCATGATCCTCCCAATAAATAATCCAAATCAATTTCCCAGTCAAAAAAATCAATTTCCCACTTTTTTTCTGAAGATAGGCTCTTCATTTTGTAAAGTTGGCATAATTTAAATTTCAAACTTAATAAGCAAAAATTTTTTCAAGTGCTTCTCTCGCAGCTGTGGATGCACACTTTTTCCATCGAAACCATGCGCAAAGCAACAACAGAATTTGCGTTGAAGATAAGTGTCGCAAAAGTGTACCAACAAAGCTTAAGAAAGTGTTGTTGCTTTGCGCTAGGGCACCTCTGCCATACAAAATTCAAAGGAAAAAAACGCATAACTTCGAAATAATGAGAATAAAAATCTCATAAAACTCGTTTGGAAAAACCGCATAACTTCGAAATCGCATAAAAAGAGAATTGACAGTATACAAAATAAAAGATTTAAGTTGTATGAGGGGTGTCACGACTCGTGTCCAATGCCCATTCCATTTTCCCAGTTGAAGAATACGGAGTTTCATTTATGTATGATATATAGTTCTAAAGTAATATCGAAATGTGGAGTTGCCACGCCCCTTGTCCTACGACCATAAAATTGTACCAGTGGGACGACTCATCCAAGAGGCGACTGCATACGAAATTTCAATACTGCGCGACTTTTAGTTCCAAAGCTATTCGATATCAATGATTTGGTTTGTACGGGTGGTGCCACGCCTCTTATCCAATGCCCGTCCCATTTTCCCAGTTCAAGGATACGGATATGGTGTCAGTTCTTGCCGAGTTTCGTTGATGTATGATGTATAGTTCTAAAGTAATACCCAAATGTGAAGTTGATTGAAAAGTGCCACGCCCCTGTCCTACGCCCATAAAATTGTATCAGTGGGACGACTCATCCAAGAGGTGCCTGCATACGGAATTTCAATACTGCGCGACTTTTAGTTCCAAAGCTATTCGATATCAATGATTTGGTTTGTACGGGTGGTGCCACGCCTCTTATCCAATGCCCGTCCCATTTTCCCAGTTCAAGGATACGGATATGGTGTCAGTTCTTGCCGAGTTTCGTTGATGTATGATGTATAGTTCTAAAGTAATACCCAAATGTGAAGTTGATTGAAAAGTGCCACGCCACCTTGTCCTACGACCATAAAATTGTACCAGTGGGACGACACATCCAAGAGGCGACTGCATACGAAATTTCAATGCTGCACGACCTTTAGTTCCAAAGATAATCGAGATCAAAAATTTGGTTTGTATGGGGGTGCCACGCCCCCTTATCCAGTGCCCCCTTATTTTCTCAGTAGAAGGATATGGATATGTAGTAAGTTCCTACCGAGTTTCATTGATGTGTGATTTGTAGTTCTAAAGTTATACACAAATCTGGAGTTGATAAAAAAAGTGCCACGCCCCTTATCCTACGCGCGTACAATTTTACCAGTGGGACGACACATCCAAGAGGCGACTGCATACGAAATTTTAATGCAGCACGACCTTTAGTTCCAAAGCTAATCGAGATCAAAAATTTTGTTTGTATGGGCGGTGCCACACCCCCTTATCAAAAATAAAAATAGCACCCCTACGTAATGCGTTATTTTATCAAGATTTTAGGTTGAGAAATGTGCTGTGCATATTGGATCATGTGGGGACATATTTTTAATTTTTTTTTGTCAGACCCGAAAACCTATAAATGTTATAAAAAATATTTCTAAAAATATTTTTTGACTTTTCACAGTGAAAATATGTTAAGATTATTAAGACCTAACATCGTGCCAAATTTCAGATTTCTACGATGAAAAAAGGTCATTTTATATACACACTCCGAAAACAAAAGTGACCTTATAAGTGTTCCCGCTTTTTCCCTTTTAGGGGAACGGAACCCTAAAAACAACAAATGAAAATTCTATACGCAACTATTAAATACGAAATCGCAATCGAAATATTCGTATTATAAAAAAGTAATATTTAAAAATTTATTACATTTGTCACGGTTTGGTTCAGTAGGAATGCAAGTCTCGCCTTTTCAGGTGTGTGTAGCTTGCAGAGCGGAGAAAGTTTTTTTTGCCAAGACGTCAGCATGACGTCATAATCAGTCGTTCTATTTAAGGCTCCGAACAAACATTTCTTCTTTTACGGATGGCATCATCCCGCTGTGATTTGCGTATTGAATCTTTAAAACATTATAAGTCTTTATATCGATATTTCTGTGGTCACAAATCATAGCCGCCTAAGTATGTTTTTAAATTTTTTCAGGAAAGCAGTTTAAAGTTTCAAATTATCACTAAAAGTTATTAAGTTTTTGATGGATAAATGCCGTCCTAATAAAAATACAAGCAGGACAATTTTACAGCATATACATATGTACATAAGTAGCTTAATTAAGGCTGAACACGTGCCACCCTCATATAACTTACTTCTTTGATTTGGCATATCTTTAAAACTACAAGTCATAAAACAATAAAATTCTGAATTCTGTTAGTATTTAGCCGTGCCTACCCAAAAGAAAAATTTAGGCGCATGGGACAAAGGGGCATAGCACCCCTCATACAACTTAAATCTTGAATGAGGCATATCTTTTAAACTACAAGCCATACATAGTGGATCTCATAAAAGCAGGCCGTGACTTTAATTATGGCTTTCAAGGAATGGAGTAATCTACATACACAGATAGTTCTCTAAGAACCTACATTTATGCCTTCCCCTACAAATATATAGGCATCACAATTAATTAACACTATATAGATATAGCGCCGCGGTGGCTCAGTGGACTCAGGTGCTTGGTCGCTGATGCGGGACGGAATGGGTTCAACTCCCAGCCCGGACAACATCTAATAAAAAGAAAATTTGTTTTCAAATTGTTTCATTGCGCGGCGCCACTTCTCGCGATGAATTGGCAATTCTCCGAGAACATTCTTTGCCATGAAAAGCTTCTCAACTCGTTCGGATTCAGTTTATGTAGGTCTCGTTAATTTGTGAAAAATATAACAAGCACACACAAGTTAATGCGAGAAAGCTAGGCCTAAGCCGGGCTTAGTAAGCCCATACGGGCTGTTGTGCCAATCAATTAATTAATTAATTAATATAGATATAGCATTAAATCACATTAACTCAGGTTCCGGGGTCAGGCGAGCAAAGAGAATCGCTGCTGTCAACAGAGAAAAACAAAAACTAGGAAAAGGACGGACGGAAAAGTAAACCGAAATTATCCTTATATGTAATTTTCCGCCTTCATGGTGGGTGGGCCACGCCCATTAAAAAAAACTTAAAGGTACTCTTACAAGCAATAAAGTAAGCAAATATGAACGTTATTGTGTATGTATTATGGAAGTTATGAGGATTTTCAGCTTACCGCCTATATAGAGCCATTTTACCTGAAAAAATTTTCCACCTATACAGGCGGACAGACGGACAACCGGAAATCAACACAGAAAGTGATTCTGATCATTTCCATATACTTATGTCTATACCTAGGACGTCTCCTTTAATGCGTTAGAATTTTCGCACTAAGGTTTTATACCCTATTACCAAATGTGTAGGGTATAAACACTACAACTACTCTCAATCAATCTAACAGAATTTGCGTTGAAGATAAGTGTCGCAAAAGTGTACCAACAAAGCTTAAGAAAGTGTTGTTGCTTTGCGCTAGGGCACCTCTGCCATACAAAATTCAAAGGAAAAAAACGCATAACTTCGAAATAATGAGAATAAAAATCTCATAAAACTCGTTTGGAAAAACCGCATAACTTCGAAATCGCATAAAAAGAGAATTGACAGTATACAAAATAAAAGATTTAAGTTGTATGAGGGGTGTCACGACTCGTGTCCAATGCCCATTCCATTTTCCCAGTTGAAGAATACGGAGTTTCATTTATGTATGATATATAGTTCTAAAGTAATATCGAAATGTGGAGTTGCCACGCCCCTTGTCCTACGACCATAAAATTGTACCAGTGGGACGACTCATCCAAGAGGCGACTGCATACGAAATTTCAATACTGCGCGACTTTTAGTTCCAAAGCTATTCGATATCAATGATTTGGTTTGTACGGGTGGTGCCACGCCTCTTATCCAATGCCCGTCCCATTTTCCCAGTTCAAGGATACGGATATGGTGTCAGTTCTTGCCGAGTTTCGTTGATGTATGATGTATAGTTCTAAAGTAATACCCAAATGTGAAGTTGATTGAAAAGTGCCACGCCACCTTGTCCTACGACCATAAAATTGTACCAGTGGGACGACACATCCAAGAGGCGACTGCATACGAAATTTCAATGCTGCACGACCTTTAGTTCCAAAGATAATCGCGATCAAAAATTTGGTTTGTATGGGGGTGCCACGCCCCCTTATCCAGTGCCCCCTTATTTTCTCAGTAGAAGGATATGGATATGTAGTAAGTTCCTACCGAGTTTCATTGATGTGTGATTTGTAGTTCTAAAGTTATACACAAATCTGGAGTTGATAAAAAAAGTGCCACGCCCCTTATCCTACGCGCGTACAATTTTACCAGTGGGACGACACATCCAAGAGGCGACTGCATACGAAATTTTAATGCAGCACGACCTTTAGTTCCAAAGCTAATCGAGATCAAAAATTTTGTTTGTATGGGCGGTGCCACACCCCCTTATCAAAAATAAAAATAGCACCCCTACGTAATGCGTTATTTTATCAAGATTTTAGGTTGAGAAATGTGCTGTGCATATTGGATCATGTGGGGACATATTTTTAATTTTTTTTTGTCAGACCCGAAAACCTATAAATGTTATAAAAAATATTTCTAAAAATATTTTTTGACTTTTCACAGTGAAAATATGTTAAGATTATTAAGACCTAACATCGTGCCAAATTTCAGATTTCTACGATGAAAAAAGGTCATTTTATATACACACTCCGAAAACAAAAGTGACCTTATAAGTGTTCCCGCTTTTTCCCTTTTAGGGGAACGGAACCCTAAAAACAACAAATGAAAATTCTATACGCAACTATTAAATACGAAATCGCAATCGAAATATTCGTATTATAAAAAAGTAATATTTAAAAATTTATTACATTTGTCACGGTTTGGTTCAGTAGGAATGCAAGTCTCGCCTTTTCAGGTGTGTGTAGCTTGCAGAGCGGAGAAAGTTTTTTTTGCCAAGACGTCAGCATGACGTCATAATCAGTCGTTCTATTTAAGGCTCCGAACTAACATTTCTTCTTTTACGGATGGCATCATCCCGCTGTGATTTGCGTATTGAATCTTTAAAACATTATAAGTCTTTATATCGATATTTCTGTGGTCACAAATCATAGCCGCCTAAGTATGTTTTTAAATTTTTTCAGGAAAGCAGTTTAAAGTTTCAAATTATCACTAAAAGTTATTAAGTTTTTGATGGATAAATGCCGTCCTAATAAAAATACAAGCAGGACAATTTTACAGCATATACATATGTACATATGTAAGTAGCTTAAGGCTGAACACGTGCCACCCTCATATAACTTACTTCTTTGATTTGGCATATCTTTAAAACTACAAGTCATAAAACAATAAAATTCTGAATTCTGTTAGTATTTAGCCGTGCCTACCCAAAAGCAAAATTTTGGCGCATGGGACAAAGGGGCATAGCACCCCTCATACAACTTAAATCTTGAATGACGCATATCTTTTAAACTACAAGCCATACATAGTGGATCTCATAAAAGCAGGCCGTGACTTTAATTATGGCTTTCAAGGAATGGAGTAATCTACATACACAGATAGTTCTCTAAGAACCTACATTTATGCCTTCCCCTACAAATATATAGGCATCACAATTAATTAACACTATATAGATATAGCGCCGCGGTGGCTCAGTGGACTCAGGTGCTTGGTCGCTGATGCGGGACGGAATGGGTTCAACTCCCAGCCCGGACAACATCTAATAAAAAGAAAATTTGTTTTCAAATTGTTTCATTGCGCGGCGCCACTTCTCGCGATGAATTGGCAATTCTCCGAGAACATTCTTTGCCATGAAAAGCTTCTCAACTCGTTCGGATTCAGTTTATGTAGGTCTCGTTAATTTGTGAAAAATATAACAAGCACACACAAGTTAATGCGAGAAAGCTAGGCCTAAGCCGGGCTTAGTAAGCCCATACGGGCTGTTGTGCCAATCAATTAATTAATTAATTAATATAGATATAGCATTAAATCACATTAACTCAGGTTCCGGGGTCAGGCGAGCAAAGAGAATCGCTGCTGTCAACAGAGAAAAACAAAAACTAGGAAAAGGACGGACGGAAAAGTAAACCGAAATTATCCTTATATGTAATTTTCCGCCTTCATGGTGGGTGGGCCACGCCCATTAAAAAAAACTTAAAGGTACTCTTACAAGCAATAAAGTAAGCAAATATGAACGTTATTGTGTATGTATTATGGAAGTTATGAGGATTTTCAGCTTACCGCCTATATAGAGCCATTTTACCTGAAAAAATTTGCCACCTATACAGGCGGACAGACGGACAACCGGAAATCAACACAGAAAGTGATTCTGATCATTTCCATATACTTATGTCTATACCTAGGACGTCTCCTTTAATGCGTTAGAATTTTCGCACTAAGGTTTTATACCCTATTACCAAATGTGTAGGGTATAAACACTACAACTACTCTCAATCAATCTACCTACCAATATAACATAATTTATTTTAATCCAAAGATTTAAAAAATTGGTTTGTAGTATATATGTACTTATGTATATATTTGTAGTATATATATAGTATGTAGTTAAATTCTAGCATGTTATGTTCATCGCGAACGAATCGGGTAGTCTGCTAGTAGGGTATAATAACTTCGTGCAAAAATTGGTTTCCGGTTGTCCGTCTGTCTGTGTGTCCGTCTGTCTGTCCGTGATCACAGGAGAGAAAGAAGGAGTTGTCCGATTTGAACCAAATTTGGTGCACAGTGAGAGTGAACCTTAACTTAGTCTAAGTTCCGAGATTACCGAAATCGGTCGAAGGACACGCTCACTACGGGTCTGAAATTTCTACTACCTCGAAATTTTTTCGGAAAAATGGCTTTAATTTGTTTAATTATTCATTTAAAGGAATGATATTTGGTATTTGAGGTGAGGTACATCCTACGAAAAAATAGGCGTGGTCCGCACACGATACAGGCGGCATTTTTCCGGTAAAACGGCTCTTAATTGACTATTAACCAATTTAAACGAATGAAATTTGGTTCCCACGTTCAGATTTCGGATTTACATGCCATACAAAAATGGGAGTGGTCCACCCACTTTTTAAGTGGTAAAATATCCACATATCTTCCATAATATATACACCAGAATCTCAATATTTGGTCACTTCATTGCTGGTACCTTTAAATTTTCCAAAAATATACCGATAACTTCTGTTGTAGACCCTCCAGAGTATCAATATTTGGTATATACAGTCCTATTAGGAATATCTTTTAGTTTGTCAAAAATTGGTATATTTAAAACACCCACAATTTAATTTCTTTCCGTGGATTAACGCCCGACTCGGTAACTTGGTGTAGGGTATTACTATATTGGTGAAACCCGACTGATGCTTCCTTACTTGTTTGTAATTGTACATGTTCACCAAGTTAAGCGAGTATCTGTTACTTGGTACCCCGGATGATTGAACCAAAAATCGTGCTATTTTAAAATTCTTTTATTATTATTTTCAGAACCGAATGAATCGCAATGGATATTTTGAATTTTATGTGGAATTATAACCGAATAATGAATAATTTAATCTTCCATCTGTCGCACTATTTTTTTTCCGACAACACCATTCGCGTGAAATTCTAAAGAAAATGTTGACGAAAAATTAAATATCGCCTTCGCAACACTTACTACAAACGCACGTGGCATGCCGTAAAGAGCAATGCAAAAGTGGGATCGTGAGATTGGCGCTCAAATACTAAAGAGAAGACCAATATTTCAAATGTTTTGTTTATTGACTTGCAAATTGTATTGCGATATGGGAGTATTCAGTAATGTAAATACTGTTATCAATATGCCTGCAACGCCAAAGAGAACACAGAGAATAATGACGTCATTTTTTGGCAAGAAAACTAAATACTTTGTACCTATGTGCATACATACATACATACATATGTACATATGTAGCTCATGCCACCACTGACATTTTTGTTTTCCTTGGTTGCCAGGCCATGCGACGGCGAATGTAAACAAAAGCACATTTTCAATGCTCGCACAATCATTATTAATATGAATACTTGTAATTATTTTATTGTCTTACACACATTTGTAAATTCCGTAAACATATGCCTGTAAATATATAATTCAAATAGGGGAAAAACGTAAAGTTCATTTGCGAAATGTTAAATAATTCATTTCACTAAAGCGAAAATGGATATAAAATAAAAGTAAACTTTTCTTTAATGAAATTTTCTATATAATTATGTATTAGTATCAAATCACAGCCGACCTCATAACATCTAATAAAATAATTCGTTTCTTTACAGGTGGCGCCGTATCTCGCGAGCTAGTTGGAAACTCTCCAAGGATATTTCTTACCATGAAAATTACGCTTCTGCATTCCGTTCGGACACGGCTGTAGAATAAATGTGTAGGTCCCGTTATCTTGTGCTAAGATAGTACGAGCACACTCAAGGTTCTAGAAAACTAGGCCTGTTTCTTTCGCCAATTATTTATTTATTTTGATTATTTACTATGATATTAAAGTTTTGTACACAGCAAACAAATGCTCATAAACCACTTTGAAGTATGACCTGAAATATTTTTTACAACCTTTTTTAAAATGATATTTATTGTATGCCAAAAAAACAAATATGTACTTCTAACAACACTAGAAAATGAGATGCACATATTTACAAAACCTTTTGAAATATTTTGAACATGCGTTTTTAGCTAGCCTTATAGTATATCATTAACAAAATTGCTTGCTGGGTTATTACATCACCGTCATTATTTAATAAAACCTGTACGTTAAATTTACATAACTGCATAGTATTTGAGAAAATCCATTTCTCTATCGGATTATGTAGAAAAGATGTACACTATGTAGGGGTAGACAACATTGTGGTGAAGTGTTACCTATTCCTTGAACTAGATAAGGATCAATTCAAACATTTCCTCAAACATATGAAATTGGTGCACGAAAAAAAACCATAAATAAACTTTCGATTGATTTCTTGTTCATATAGAATATATAAAAATCGAAGAATCCAATTTAACTTCTTGGGTCCATGAACACAGAAATCGAGCGTATTTTCGCGTAAACGCAAATTGCCGGAAAATACACTGCTTTTTGAAATACACTGTAGAATATCATTTTGAACATACTCAACGTCGGTGTTTAAGCACTCAAACTTACATTTTTCCGCAGCTTCGTCCGCCATATCGTTTGTTTTCCAATTTCGAATATTTTTTCACTAAACGAGAAAACGGGGATGGAGGACAAGATGGCCTAAATCTACAATACTATTACTAAGTAATCCACGCCAAGCAGCATTTTATTCAACTTGAAATCGGCACAATATGCGCTAATGCCACAACAAGCATGGCCCGTACATGCGGAAAATGAAGTAGTCAGCTGAAGTCCGCTATCGGCAAAGCGAAATCGCTTATTAGCGCGTCGCGATATGCGGTAAATTGTATTCGACTGCGGCGCTTTCTGACAAACACTGCGAATATGAACAAAAAAGTTTTTCTCAATTGTTTTGTGCGGCAATTCGTTTGAATTGTCTGTCGATGAGCGCTGTTGCTCCATGTGAGAGTCGGTTCAGGGCTGTTACATGAGCATTACAAAAACACTGTCTACGAAAAAACGACTTTCCCCCATAATTACTGTATATTCGAAAATGCGCATTATGTTCAAAAAAAATTGTTTAAAGCATTTTGCTTTTAATAAATAGTGCTTCACTATTTACTTACATAGTATACTTATACATACATACATATGCAGATATACAGATATTCATACGTACGGTGATGAATGACCAAAAGCGAAAATACCAAAAGAAAAGCAGAAAGAGTAAGAGCAAAAACTAATGTCTTTTATACAAAAAATAAGTTTCATATTCGTATTTCGCCGCGGTGGCTCAGGTCGCTACTGCGAGAGGCCTGGTTTCATATCTCAGCCGGAGCCTTATAAAATCTCAAAATCTAATAAAAACAGAATTTTGTTTTTAAATCGTTTCTTTGCGTGGCGCCGCTTCTCGCGATGAATTGGCAATTCTCCGTGAGCATTATTTGCCATGAAAAGCTTCTCAGTCGTACGGTTAATTGCAGGTCCCGTTAATTTGTGCGGGAATATAACAAGTGCACACAAGCTAATACGAGAAAGCTAGGCCGAAGCCCTATGGGCTGTTGCTCAAATAATTTATTTATTTTCGTATCCGAAAGCAAAATTTTTTTAAAATTCTAAACCATAAAATACTTTACTTTGACTTATCAGATTCTTTTTTTATTTCATTCTGATACCTTACTTAAGTTCAATCATTTTTACATTGCTGTTATTATGCCCCCACTTCCGGTCGCAAATGACAACATGTACCCCGCACCCAATTTCATTGATATACCGTGCTCAGGGCCAAAGATACATTGCATTTTCCTATATAGATGGACTCCATGCCAGTGGTCCAAATCCGCCCACGCTTTCAGATGAATAGGTCGCCATTGATCACATGTATCCCCACAGAGAATTTCATTGCGGTATCTGCTCAAATATCAGGAATTTGCTGCAATTGATTTACTAAATAATTTTTTTTATTTTCATTCCGATTTATTTTATTGCATCTTTCTAAGAATTAGAAACTAACAATAATTATTCAAATCTTACTAACTAGTTTTAATTTATGGTTCTTCCCCAGTGGTCCGAACTCCAAAAATGTTCAAAAGTATTATAACTATTATTCCTTTTTAATCGACTATGGCATACGTTTGATAATAGTTCCCTAGCTAATATATTTGGGTGGAGCTCTAGTCTTCGAGCATAGCCTCTGCAGCATATAGAAATTTCTTCTTTTATCGTAGTTATATTTAGGTCTCTGGATGTTCGCGTTTTAGATGTACCATGGAGCGCCTGTGATGAGTCTCAAACATTTCGATTGGCTTCGCTGCAGCTTTTCTATATTTGAAGGTGATGCAGTTCCCCATAGCTGGATACCATAGGTCCAAATCGGCTTTATTATAGCTTTGTATAAAAGAAGTTTATATTTAATTGCCAGATTTGATTTCCTGTTAAGAAGCCAATAAAGGCTATTCATTTTGAGTTTAATTTGCTCTTTTTTGCATCTATGTGTTTGCCCCATGTAAGTCGCCGATCGAGATGAATTCCTAAATAATTTGTGTCGTTGCTTTGAGGTATAGCTTGGCCATTTAATATAAGCGGAGGACACGTGTCTTTTTTCAGGGTAAATGTAACATGTACATATTTGGTTTCATTTACTTTTATTCTCCAGTTTGCCAGCTAAGCTTCTAGTGTGTTCACGTGTCTTTGGAGATATTTTGTAGCTAATGTTGGATTCACGTCGGAATACATTATCGCTGTATCATCTGCGAACGTGGAAGTGAATGTGTGTTCCTTGGTTGGCATTTCCGATGTGTAAAGCAAGTACAGCAAAGGTCCTAGCACACTGCCCTGCGGTACTCCAGCTTGTATGTTGGATGGCTTCGATGTGTAACCTTTATAATTTAAGACAAATTTTCTGTCAGTTATATAACTGGATAATAGTTTGTGGACATTTGCAGGCAAGAGTTTTTTGATTTTGTGAAGAAGACCATCATGCCATACTTTATCGAAGGCCGAAGTGCCGAACAGTACTTTTTATCTTCGAACGACTTCCTTATCTCCTTAACAATATGATGCACTTGCTCGATAGTGCCGTGTTGTTTTCTGAAGCCAAATTGGTGTAATGGAATCAGCTGATTTTTGCTTATTTTCGTTAAAAGGAGTTTTTCAAATATTTTTGAAAATAAAGATAAAAGGCTAATTGGCCGATATGATGAAACTTTACTTTAGTGGGATCTTTGCCGGGTTTTGCTATCATTATAATTCTTGATACTTTCCAATCCTGAGGATAGTAGCCGATGCGAAGGATTGCGTTGTATATGTACATAAGCTGGATAATTGCTGCCCTCGGTAATTCCTTGATCATCATACCTGTACTTTGGTCTGGACCAGAGGCTTTTTAGATAATGATATGATGTTTCATAGATTTCAGCTTTCGAAAGAGTTTCATACATACTAGTTGAATGTTTTCACAAGAATCAAAGCAAATGGCTTTAACAATAAGTCTAAGCGCTCTTCTTGTCAGCTTAAGTGCAGATGGAAAAACGTACGAATTAAGCTTATGCGTCATTCGATACTTAATCTTACTTATATACATATATCGGATCTGAAAGATATGGGCTATAAAATTACTTAATTTTTTTACTTACTTTACATGTAACAACCCTGGTTAACATTAATTTGGGATATTTTATGACTTGAGGGGCATTTGTATTTAGCCACTCTCTTGGACAGTTTAAGCAGTTTTCAATCTAGTATTTAGTGTAATTAAACGGAGAATAAAGGGAGAAATAACAATTTTTTAAAGGTTACTCATACGCAGCGATATACAATTTCCTTTTCTCTGCTTCGCATTGAATGATGGAGTTGATGTTATATCATTGTTGTGATTGTTATGAAATGTTGAACCACGTTTTATTAAATGTCAATTAACACCAATTGAATTTCTTTTCTTTCGTCTTGCAACTCAATCATCGTTCCAGCTAAAATTAAAAAAGCTACAACAATATCCAACAGTGCGCTTTTTAGGGTATTCGAAACCGGTTCGAATAATCCGACTACATAACTGGTTAGCAAGTTTTGTATTCTAAGCGGATATCTTAAAAAGGGAACAATTCAATTATTTATTCACATTTTTTCAAAACGTTCGACCGCCAAACGTAAGCGACAATTCTTGAAT
Organism: Neria commutata; assembly: GCA_963457695.1. NCBI lineage: Eukaryota > Metazoa > Arthropoda > Insecta > Diptera > Micropezidae > Neria > Neria commutata. The sequence goes on along the minus strand of OY735249.1, from coordinate 19,801,831 downwards.
TTTACAGGAGAATGTTTTTTTTATAAGCTTTATATTAACTTCACTTCAGGTATCTATCTATGTATGTCGTCAAATCTAGTAATCAATTTTTCACCCACTTCCCGACTACCTAGAGATCTGAAACTTTGCATACATGCGTAAACACCAAGACAATACATGAATTAATCATAAAATATCGGATTGAACAAGAGGGCGTGGCACCGCCCATAAAACAAAATTTTTATAAGCTTTATATTGATCTCGATTATCTTTGGAACTAAAGGTCGTGCAGTATTGAAATTTCGTATGCAGTCGCAGTGGATGTGTCGTCCCACTGGTAAAATTGTATGGGCGTAGGATAAGGGGCGTGGCATTTTTTTATCAACTCCAGGTTTGTGTATAACTTTAGAACTACACATCACACATCCATGAAACTCGGTAGGAACCTACCACATATCTATATTCTTCTACTGGAAAAATAAGACGGGCAATGGACAAGTGGGTGTGGCACCGCCCATACAAACAAAATCGTTTATATAGAATAGCTTTGGAACTAAAAGTCGTGCAGCATTATTATTCAGTATTAAGTCGCCTCTGGAATGTGTCGTCCCACCGGTAAAAGTGTATGGGCGTAGGATAAGGGGCGTGGCACTTTGTTATTAGCTCCAGGTTTGTGTATAACTTTAGAGCTACACATCACACATCCATGAAACTCGGTAGGAACTTACTACATATCCATATCCTTCTACTAAGAAAATAAGACGGGCACTGGATAAAGGGGCATGGCACCGCTAATACAAACAAAATCGTTTATATTGAATAGCTTTGGAACTGCAAGTCGTGCAGTATTGAAATTCCGTATACAGGCCCCTCTTGGATGCTTCGTCCCACTGGTAAAATTTTATGGGCTTAGGACAAGGGGCGTGGCACTTTTCAAGCAACTACACACTTGGGCTTAAGTTTATAATTATAGGTACACCACACATCAATGAAACACGATAGGAACTTACTACGATGAGCTTTAATTTATTTAATGTACTAAAAAGTAGAAAATAAATTGTTTCCAAGTCACCTGTATCTTACTATTAATAAAAGCACACACGAACTGTCAATACAGAAACAGCTGATTTCTAAGTCATGGATAATCGCTCCTAAGTTTTTACGGAAACTAAGTTAAGTTACAGCTTAGTCACGACTAACTGGACTCGATTGTTGCTTTTCTGTTTGACGTTCTTCAATAGCTCGTTCTTGTATGTATGCGTAATGCGAATACCCAAATTCACAAGTACGAAGGAGGGTTCAAACTTTGAACTTCAAAGTAAATGAGCTCTCCTTGCGTTGCTTCACGGCGCTTTAAAATCTGCTCCTTCTTTATTTATTCACCTCCTTTGGGTGGGTAAAATAAAACACGCCGTTCATACTGACCTGTAAAAGATTCAAATCAAAATCGATTTACAAATCAGCTGATTTAAATTTTTGATTTAAAAATCAACTCCACCAATCGATTTAAATTTCTGATTTTCAAATCAGGCACCACGAATCATATTGATTTGAATCAAAAAACTCAAATCAGTGATTTGCCCTTGTCTGATTCAAATCACCAATCAAAAAAGATGATTTTGATTTAAAATCAAAAAGCACCAATCGATTGGCCGCTGGGCTGATTCAAATCAATTTTGGTCAAATCCCCACATTAAGTAAGCTACACAGAGCTGCATTTTTCTGTATTAGAAGGAAAGTTGTGGATTTGAGTAGCAGGTATAAGATGCTACAAAATAGTATGCACAAGAAAAAAACAACAATTTATGTTTTTTATTTCAAAATATAGGAATGTATACGAGGAGTGTCTGTATATAAATACATTACTTTGTTATTTTCCTAAACCATCAAATTTTAATAAATGCATATGCATATATTTGACATATTATATGTATATTAATTATACTTAACATGTTATGCTTCCTGGAACAGCAGGTGGAAATTCATTACCCTTTGTGGCGGCAGTGGTTTGCACAAAAGTATACCTCTTTTGTGCGGGTGCTAAGAACGGATGCGAGACAGTGATGCCTATTTTTTTTCAAAGCCTCTAAAAATAATGCGATTCACTCAGCTTAATTTTACGGAACGCAAAATGCTTCGAAAATGTTACGGACAAATGATAGTGTCTTCACAATAAACAAACAATGGCACTGAAATAGATATCAGACGATAAAAGAATTTTCATAAACGTATCAGCTTTAAAAATGCACAAAATCTGGTACGAATTTCACAACGTTGACATCACTGATGGAAGTTTCATATGAAACAGGGTTGCTTTTTTCCTCCCAAATAAATACTTTTCTTGCAATTTTCGGTGAAGAAATATGAACGAATAATTACATATTTCACTATCATTTCAATAAAATAAATTTACATATTATTTGTTCACGATTTCAAGTAATTATTCTTATTTTTAAGGAACGAATTTATCTTTGATATTTTTGGTACTATTTCGAAGTATACATTTTATTACTGCTCTGTCATCCTTTTGCACACTTGATTTCAAGACTTGATTTGCAATCCCAATCAAGATTGGTGAATCATGATTGGAATTTGCTGATTTAAATCAAGTGATTGGTAAATCAGATTTTCACTTTTGATTTGTGAGGGCTGATTTATAAATCAAAGGCCACAAATCGATTGGGATTTGAATCAGAAAAAGATGAATCGATTGGCTATGCTTGATTGGAAAATCAGTTTTTAAATCAAATAGGGTAAAATCACTGATTCAAATCAAATCTGATTGAACTCTTCACAACTCTGATACATATGGATTGGTATTAAACAAATTTATTTGCGTAAATGTTAATTTATACATATGTTATAATTAAATAAAGCTATTAAAATCGTTGAGTTATAAATTACTTATACACGGATAAATGAATGCAGTTCCTGGGCAACTGCGATTTCCTTAATAATATATCGATCAGGTAAATTTTTGCAATCAGACTTATAGACAAGGGTACAAATTGATATTGTACACACTAAAAGAAGCAGTTAATTGGATATCTCTAAGGAAAATTCGTTTTAATATTCTGAGGTTATGGGCGGCCGCAAACCTTTTGCGTAAGCGCTCAGTTCCCCGTCATGGAGATCAAACTGACGCGGCGAGTCGAGTCGTCGGACCCGCAAATTTTACGAGGCTTTGGTATAAGGAATCCGAGAAAGCCGCCGAGGATTAGAGATACGCCCGACGCAACGAAAGCCGTCTCACAATGGTTGCTAAGCAGAGCGCCCACAATGTTCGTGCCCACAACACTGCCCAGGCGACCCATCATCAGGGAAATGCATATGGCCATGGCTCTACAGGAATGAAGTGAAATGCGGTTAAAGTCGAACCAGGCGCAGAGTCGCAAGTTCAAGCCTACCTCAAGCGAGTGGGATAGAGATCCACTGTGGCAGCGCCCAGGACATTGATGCCGAGGCCACATAGCAACAATATCAAGTACAAATAAATGGCGACCAGAGGTATGTCCACGAAGACTATGGCTACTCCGCAAGCGCCACAAAGCACCAAGCAGATAACTATAAAATTTCAAATATATCTTCATAGGTCTCGTATAGGAAGAGCGACCGTCTACTTACACAGAATGAATATTTTGCCCACTTTGTTAACAATGGCGCCGATCACGGCGAATCCCACGGCATACAACACCTCCAATAGCAAAGTATGCTCATAGGTGGCGGACTCCAGCTTTTCGCTACACTCTTCCACCATGGCTACGCCAGCGTCTGACATAGCGACATTCACAGTTGATTCTAGCTTAAGTTGCTTGGAGTACACTATCTCACAAATGTAAGTACGGTTGCCGGGGTGTTCGTTCATGTACTCAGCTACGATGTTCAGAATGTGGGGGAACCACATGTACAGGCCGTTGGATGTGACAAAGATCCAGAACTGTATGGCGCATACCAATATGGTGGTACGCATATATTCCCGGTTGAAGAGCGGCTGAGTTTGGACCCACATGGAACGCAGTAATGCAGCAGCTGAATTGGACTTGTGCTTGCGTATGTTTTTCGGTTGCATAGTGCTATCCAAATCCTCCAGAATATGAGCATACTACATCGTTTTCAAATATAAATAAGTAAATTTAAATTAGAGAAGATCAAATCTGAATCTGAATAGTAAGATCAAAATGTGAAACGATTAATTGAGAATTAAGAAAAGAATTCTAAATTATCAAATTAAATTTGAGAAAAATTAAATTGAGGATTGGAAAATTAAAAACGAGGAAAGATAATTGGAAATACATACGATGATATGAGAGAATGTTATTGGGGAATAAGAAAAGTAAAATTGAAAATACGCATATATATGTATGTAGGTTGAAAATGAGAATAGGAAATTTGACTTAGAAAAGATTAATAGGACATTTTATAATTAAAGATTTTAGTAGACAGCTCATACATAGTGCAGCATTTTATAAGCGCAAATTTAATTCTCTTACCGGATATTCATTTCTGGGTCTGCCCGTATTCATATGAAAAATATCTTGTAATATTTCCAAAGCTTTTTGCTGCTCTCCCTGGCCCAGCAGGAACTTGGGGCTCTCGGGAATTTTATACAGGCATAGACCACAGACGAGTCCCAGCGTGCCACAAACCACGATAAGCAGACGCCACGGCTTGTAAGTGATTCCCAGAAAGGGCACAGCTACACGCCAGTCCTGATTAATGACGACGCCCGCGATGACAGGCAGCAAAATGGCACCTACGCCAAATACGAAAGCAGCACCCATAATGGCACGCGAGCGATTTTTACCGGTATGGAATTCACCCAAGTAGGCATAGCTTGTGGCAGAGCCCCCCGATACACTGCAAATAACAGAAACCAGTTACTATTTTTGCATAATCCCAACTGAAAGAAGCACACAACCCACCAAAAGCCGTTAATGAACCTGAGCACCACCAACAGCCAAAAACTGGTAGCAAAACTGGACAGCACCGTGGTCGCGAATCCAAAAAGCAAAGTCGGCCGGATGATATTCCTCCTTCCCGTCGTGTCCGCTAGAAAGCCCCACAAGTGTGAACTGCTGATAATGCCAGCAAAGCCGATGGCACTTAGGATGCCGCGCTCTGGCAGAGACAGGTTCAGATCGCACTGCGACACGGGCAGCACGAAGCCCATGCCCAAGGTTTCCAGCAGCACATTTGAGAGTATAAGACCGCAAACCAGAATGACGGCGTAGTTAAATTTACCGAACGCTGCGACATTAAAGAAATTTTATGGAATGTATCCGATTTCCACCTCGAGAGCTATTCGTTGGCACTTACTTGTCGCTTCCAGCGCAGTTTCATAATATGCCGTGCCTTTTACCGGGCACGGCTGGGCAGCTGAAATGTTGCCTCCTTCAATTGTTGCAACCGTGAGCTTCATATTCTCCGCTGCGGCGACACAAAAATAAACAAGTATTTAGAGCGTGATGGAAAGCAAAACAAAACCTTTGTAATTCCAAATAAATAACGTATAAGTATGTATCATATATTTATTTATTAGTATAATCTTAACCATTTTATTATATGCTTTTTATAAGCTTTTTATTTTATTAACTTCACTTCAGGTTTGTTAGTTTATTTGTAGTCAAATCTAGTAATTAATTTTTCACCCACTACCCGACTACTGAGAGATCTGAAACTTTGCAATATATGCATAAACAGGCGCACGATACATGAACCAATCATATTATAAATATTGAAATTCGTACTTTAAACAAAGTTATTAGCGAAACTGCAATAGCCAATCAGAGCACAGACAGAAGAAGAAGCACGTAGGGACAGACGGGTTTTTCAGCCGAATAGTCTCCATTTTAAGACTGCGCCCCCTACCTACTCTATCTATATCCATGGCTCCAGAAAGAAAGAGTGGAGAGGAAAAACGCAGGACAGAGAGGGTCTCGGGCTGTGCAGAGAAAATACCGAGCCGAGCTGGTATTTTTAGTAGATAAAAAAAGCACGTTTTGTTTTTTTCGCAACCGCTTTGCTCTATTGGAAATTTTACAAAACTGTTTAAAAATCCATTTCATTTCCACCTTTCCTTGCCCGTCTGGTCGTTGCTGCGTAATGCAGATGAAATGACGTAACGAAAAATGCGAAAATCCCAAAATTATAACGGCAAAATTTTTGCATACAAAAATGGGCAAAAAACGCGTGCAAAAAACTACGTAAGGCGGGGGATTACGTCTTCGCCGAAATGCGTCGCAAATTGCCGGGATGCGTTTCACGCATTCCTTAAACCCTTAATCTACTACGTAGAGCAGAAAATGCTGAAATTTTCCGGATTGCGGCGAAAATTGCGATTTTTCCTTTTTCGTTACGTTAGAAAAACGCGCGATTTTAATTGAATTTTCTTGCTGCACTGTACTTGAATTTCATTTGTTGCGCACGAAAATATGCTAGGGAAATAATGAAATTCGCGCGGTTTTTCTGTTTGGAGTGTACTTAAACGTAAGTGTAAGTGCAAGAAAATTTTGTGATTTTTCGCATTTTTCGTTACGTCATTTCATCTGCATACGTAGTAACAGACCAGACGGGCAAGGAAAGGTGGAAAATTATTGTCCACTTCATAAAAATGACCATGTGGTCGGTCCAACTGTTTGTGTATAAAAACTTCAATTGAATTAAGCCGAATTTTATTTTCTTCACGCCTATGTCGATATAAATAAACACTCAATAAAAAAATTGTCTGGGAATTTAGAAAATCTTTTTTGAAGTTTTCTGCAACGAATTTTCAAATATCAAGATTTAGTTTTTTTGTCTGTATTGTTGACTACATTTTTACATTGTCTACGTTGTTTCTTCATGTTCTACAATTTCTATTCGCATATATAGAACAATCCTTAAACACGCAAAACGCCCAACTTGCCCATATCTGTAACGTGAGAACCGCACGAAATGCTAGAATGCTGAACCCGGGTGCTAGATTTTTAGCCATTGCGATTGCAGAAGGGGGGAGGGCACTCTTAACTTATCAGTTCGACACAAAATTTTAACTTCAAACTACATATGTATTTCGGTTTTCGCCTAATATTGCACGCGATATTCGCTCGATAGTTTTCATTTTAAGTGCGAAATGAAATAAATAAATCTATTCAAAAAAAGTGTTTGTTCCTTATACATATTCTTTTATAGTTAGTAGACATTTAGATATAAACACAAATTACGTTTCAAAAATTAAACGCTTAATATGGTGAGAATCTTGATCATTCCTATCTATGGACACTTGCTTGCTTGGTCATATTGTCGCCCGTTCATTGCAGACATATAAATTAAAATGCGGAAATTTGTCGTTTTTTAATTGAGGATGGCACAAACAGCTGCGCACAAATACGTAAAATTGCAACAAGACTGCATTCGTTTAGCGGCAAACGCAGACTTCTAGATGACCGCTTCCATATTCAAGATGCACGTTCGCTTGTTCTACAACATTATTCCTTTTACCAGCGATAGATAATACTCAGCTTTATTGATTCGAAATTAATTTAGCGTTCACTGGCCATATGTTTTAATTTTCAGTATGGCCTTGTGAACATGTTCGTTCACATGTTCAAAAAGGAATGAAATTCATCAAAAATAATTCAAAAATTAATAACTACTCCGCACACGACGCGTATAAAGATATTTAACGTTGACTTTTCATTCAAATTTAGAATGAATGAACAAATTACTAAAAATTTTGGTAGGAAATAAGCAAATGGAAAATTACAGAAAAGTTGATAGGTGTAAAGGAGCAATAAATAGTAAATCCTGAAAAACAAGGGGAAAATTGTCAAATGAAAAGCAAATTTGCTACAAGCTAAGAACCAAATAATTGTAGCAGTGATTTGAATTGTAAATCTCTAAATTCACTCGCGCTGTAGGGCCATTTATTTATTTATTTAATATGTATTTTAATAAATTTTCTCAGTAACGTTCAGCCGGTTTATGTGTTTTATGTTCAAATAAATGCTGCGATCAATAAAAATAGCAACAATCAATCACTTTCGAAGAATTCTATTGTAGACGCCAATTACGATGTTATGCGATAAAATATGTTTCATAATTTTCAAACCTATTGTTGCTACTTTAGAATCAAATATCACAACTTCTAATGCAACTGATGAAAATTATATTACTGAATTAAGTAAATAAAATTTCTACCATTAGAAGTGTTGAATTTATTTACATAAGACACCTAAACAATATAACATAATGATTATCAATCAAGCAAAGCAAGAATTTAATTTAATTGTCCAAAAAATGTTTTACTTCAGCCGTGTGGTCTAAGCGCACGTGTTTTTTTTTTATAATCAATATTTTCCAGCTATAATAGAAAAAAGCTTAAATATTACACAACATTAAGCACAAAGTCACCTTTATACATTATACTGAAACGATGACTAAATAAAATATATCTAATAATGTATATTAGGGTGGATAGGTCAATAAATATTATTAGAAACGTATAAATATTCGTTTATGTGGGAAAGTGGCTCCTAAGATATACATACTAGCATATACCCAGCTTGTATTTGCCCAAGCACATAAAAGATTTAAAATAATCAGAAAATTAGCACATGCACAAACTAAGATCGGAATATTGTAATGCAGTTTTTTTTATTTTTTCTAACAAAAATTAAGGAAAAGTAATGATGCCGTGGCTGGAGTCGGCTGGCTCGGCATATTCAATTTATAGAAAATTTAAAATTAATCTTAACAACAATAAATTTATAACTTGTCAATTGAGAGCCATTTAACCGCAAAAATTTACTGTCTATATAGTGGCTAGACTACGGGCATTTTATTGTTTGACATAGAGGCCCGACATCTGAATACCAAATATCATTCTTTTAAATGAGTACTTAGATAAATTGAAGCCATTTTACCGGAAAATTCCGAGGTCCAATTCTCGGACAAAGTTAATATACCCTATTGCCATAGGTGTATTTTTCGACAAAAACTGCTTACCTGCAGAAACACTTTCTCCATCACATTTTCCTTTGAATTCGCACATTTTTATTTTGTATATTACAAGTTCGATGCAAAATTAAAAATTTCGCTGTTAAACCGCAACAGAAGAATGCGCCAAACGATGCTTAAGCTGTTGACAGGATATCAAGACTCAAAAAACAAGTACACAACGCTACTTTTACTTTGAGCCGCTTACAAAACCATCTGCGAGGTGTCAACTATGCCAACTGATCTGGAAAGTGACGCATCGCATTTATATACGCTCAAATGTAAGTTCGAGGCGTACGGAATGCGCACGCGCGCTGCAGAGCAAATCACAAGCGCCCGCCGCCGCGTAGCGCACTGAGCAGTCAGGTGAGGAAGGCGGTGGCGGTGGTGAACAGTGTTTAGCGATCGCATTACCTAGCTAAACCTTTTAGACTCAGATAGTACGCGAATAAACACTGGGGCCGCCCCATGCTTGTGTGTACATATGTACATATTTGCGGGCTGCCTTCAGCAACTAACGCTTACGCCACTTAATTACGCCACTTAATTACGCCACTTGCAGACTCTCTTTATACAACAGCAACAAGACTGGAGCCTATTTTCGCTGCGAATGCACCAGCCTCCAAGAGGGAGGGAGTGGTACGCATAAGGAGCTGAGACGGTTAATCCAGATAATAATAATAAATTAAATTTAGCAGCGTTCCAGCGGGGCGGGCGTGGTAAGCCATGTTATCTGCTAACTGCAGGACAAAAGCTTCTGGTAAACAGACGTCGAAAACTGCCGGTGGGTGTGGCGGGTTTGACCAGAAGGATGTTACACTCGTAATGTTGTCAGAACGATAGAAATTCTAAATTTGATAGAAAAAGGCAATACTCCAACTTAGAAAACCATAAAAATGCTGGCAAGGAAAGATGTGTGTATTGGCTGCTGAAAGTCGAAAAGTTTTCACAATAAATATGCGAACATGCGGTTTTTACATTCAATAAAAAAATATCTTAAAAAAGTCTTTTGCCTCTTTGCCAAGAGCCTGCAAAAAGTTGTTTTTAGAGATTATAAAGGGAATTTGGGAATTTACATCAGGAACTCAACAGCTAAACATTCTACAGTTTCTAAATTTTGAAAAAATTATACATTGAAGTTTACGCATTTTAGGGAATAAATTGCTCGAATAGTTCTGGAATAGCACTGAGCAATCCCACCCACATAACCATCAACATTGTATGTGGCCAATTTCAGTTGCTTACCCAAAATCAAATACATACCGTACTGTTTACTTCATGGCGAACGAAAAGTGGCGACGGAAAGTGTTCCACAAACTCCCACATGAGTTATGGCTTTACCCTCTGTTGTTCTTTATTTTCCAGTTTATTTAAATGAAGATACCCATACACATCTTTTATGGCTTTTTATGGTTTATTTCTTTATGGTGCATCATGCACCTGCTGCTGGCCGAGAGGGTGATGTGTCAAAACAATGCCGCCGTCTACCCGTCTTCACCCTCGGGAGGCTCCGTCGACACACATGCCGCCACAAATACGCTCGTTCATTCATTTGGAATTTGAGGAGACAACTTGGCTTTATCATTTTCGCTTGCTGACGAGTCGCGCGAGACTTCACGTTTTATTTCCTGCTATGCGCGGCGGGTATAATATAGATGGCGCTAAATATAATAACAATGAGGTTAGGATTTACTTTTTACTTTCACTTCGGCTAGCGCATATCTTTGAATTATGGAACTCTGCTGGGGGTTGTACAAATTTCCGAGATATACACATGATATTTTGCATGAATATTTTCAGCGCACAAGTTTTCATTTTTACCTGACAGTTGCATTTAACAATTATGAAATGATTTAATGAACTTTTGTCCATATTATGTCATAATTTATGCTACTTATTTATATTTACGTATATATTTTTGTCGTTGTCAGCAATTGTTCCAATTCTTGTAGTAGCAAACTTTCCACAAATTTATAGTGTCAATATGCCTAGCACATGCTAATCCATCACAATCCACCTAATATACCTTGTACAACGAACAACGATGATATACACCGGTATTGACCTAACAAATTGGCAAGTTTCGATCGAGCCGACATGAATTTGAATGATTCAGTATATGTAGAAAGCATAACTGAATTTATAAACAGCCAAAGTAATAAATATAATACGCACATTTCGCTTGTAACAATTATTACAAACAACTCTTATAACGAAGAAATTTTCCCTTCCAATTTACCATTTGGATATAATAAATTCTATGTTTTGAACCAATAAAGAGAAGTAATTAGAACAGCAGCTCATATGCTGCCATGCTCCGCTTTTCGCTTTCGATCGCAATCGTTTTGGGCACGAACTAAATTTCTGTCATGATCGATCTTAATTTTGATACAAAGCAAAATTTTCCTGACTTAAAACCGAATGACCTTCTTTATATATTTTCTAAATTTATGTTTCATTTATTTCTCGAAGAATAAGCTTAGATTACAAACTAAAATTTAAATAACTGAAACTGCTGAATTAATAAAAAATTTAGAATACAACGGTTCAAGAAGCCTTTGTTTAAATTGCAAAGTCGTATTTTAAACTTTCATTATTTACGTAATTAAAAAAGTTCCAAAATTTGTTGCTAGAATTACGATCATATTTGCCATATAACGCCGAGGAACACGGTGCGTATGAGCAATATTAAGTATAATAATATGTACAAATCTGAAAAGCCCAGCGCCTCTGTATTCCATTACAATAATTTATTTTTGAAATTTTGTAAATAAATAAATAAACCATCAACGTTTTTGTAAAGAATTTTTAAATTTACTTCGGTAACAATTTATTTGAATGAACAATAATCGTTATAAGCAGAGCTTTAGGAGTTATAGCTCCGGGCGCCTTTTGAAGTAAATCCTCAACATTTGAATTTCCAAATTGAAGTTTTCAAGTTAAAAGCTCAGCGCTCCGCCCCGCCCCATTTTGCTAATGTGTAGGTCCATCCAGCAGAGATATAGAGCGTACATTTTGTCGCAAATCGCACAATAAAGTTGTCACATGTAAAGGTTTTGCTTTTATTATTTCGGGCGTAGATAAATGCCAGATCGCGCCGAGCGGGCACAAGCTGACGGACGAGATACTGTGTACCTGAGATTATCAGCACAAAGACGAGATGCGAAGTATCGCACATCGCGCAGTTGTGAACATGATTTTGCTTAAAAATGCTCATTTCGCTTCTTTATTTGGACACTTTTGCAAAAAATTTTCAAAGACAAATAAATGTTTTGCACGTAGCACACCATTTGAAAAAAATACGACAATAAAATTGTTCAGTTAATGCTTTCGAGTAGAGTTATTTCTCGAACTTTTTTTACATTCATTTGAGAACTAAACTTAAGGCGAAAAAATTGTAAACTATAGAACATCTCAAGGGCCCATTCCATTGGCTTCATGTAAAGTACAGCGCCGCAATATAGCCCGTTACTCCACCGGCACTTTATTCGACGTACATACTCGTATTTGCTATGGTGCACGCGCATTGGGAACTTAGGGTGGGCGTATAATAAATCTCTGTGTGAAAAGGAGAGATATGTTGCGTTAAACATTTAAACGTCAATTTTTATCAGGCAAAGAAGCTCGTTAGTAACCAAAATGTTGATGGTTTTTGGGCACAAATTTGAATTAAGAGGAGAGAAAGAATTTGTAAACGTGTTGATAAATATTGCATATTTTTCACTCAAACACAAAAATTAAAATTTAATTAAATGAGTTTGTTAGGTAAATGTGTACATATATCATTGTTATTAGAAAGTTAGTCACAAAAAACCAAGAACCATTTTTATACTGAGTGTTATGTTTCTTATCTGAACTAAAACTAAAAGGGGAGGATTTCCAATTGGAAATCAACCTATGATGAGGTATACGAGCAACAACAAGGTCAAGGTCGCAATCTAGCCACTCAAGATTGACAAAGCGGCAGGTGCTAACGGCCTGCCTACAGAGTTCTTCAAGACTGGCGCGATGAGATGGCTGGCATGCACTTGCTTCTCTGCAGAATATGGCTAGATGAAAGCAAGCCCAGCGATTTGAATCTTGGTGTGCTCTGTCCTGTGCTAAAGAAAGGCGCAATGTCTAAGCTCGGTATCCTTGCTAAGATGGGGAGGCTCTGCAGGATGATTTTCTTAGCTGCCAAGAAGTTTACATATCTTGACACCGCCATTACCACCACAAATGATGTCAGCTTGAAGATAAAGCGGAGAAAAACTCTTGCCAATAGGTGTTACTACGGACTCGGTAGACAATTGAAAAGTAGAGTTATCTCTAGACTGACAAAACTGACACTCTACAAGACGCTCATCATTCCCGTATTGCTCTATGGCGCTGAAGCATGGGTGATTAGGCAGACTGATGCAGCTTCATTTGGAGTGTTCGAGAGAAAACTGCTCCGCAAGATCTGCGACCAATCCGCGTTCCGAATGAACCACGCCGACATTGATATAGATCACCATTCAGCGGCTTCGCTGACAAGGTCATGACCTGGAGAAAGCCCTACGTCAGGTCGTAACCTGGTAACGGGTTGGTATTAGCGAATTAAGTAAGTAATTTCTGTGTTTTGTTTTTTGCTACTCGTCTTAGACTGCCTACAGGGTGCGCGCTACAAGCAGTGCCACGCAGTTCAGACCCGAATTGCTTCTATTGTTAGATTGAATTCGCGAAAAGATGGGTGTTGTTTTTGTACATATTGTATTGAATTGCCTGAGCTAAATCAAAAAATTCACTGAACTCCTCTCAAAATCAGGAAGAACGAATTTGCGCATCAAAAATTATGAGCCGAAAGCTTAAAGACGGTCTAAATGAGTCCTGTTTTAAGGACTTGGTCAATTTGTGAAATATTTAATAAATAGCTACATACCTGTTGTTTTCGTTCTTTGGGTTTTATAATAAAACTTGTATATATGTTTAAAAAAGCATCAGATGTCAAATTCAGCTTTTGTATTACATATTTAAAATTTTTGATGTTTTATTGAATAATTTGGTAAGAAATTGTATTATGTTGTAACGCTGTTTTTGTATCTACATTTGAAAAAATCCTTTATATATTTTATAGTCCGAAATTCACCACTACCATTAAAATATCTTTCAAACACTATCAAATTTTGAGCTTTTAATAAACCAAAATATTCCTTCAGACAGTAACAAAGTTGCAAAATATAAAGTTTTGTCCAATTCCAATGCATTCTCTGGTAACGGCTTTTTTCCCTTTAAGACATAGTTTACAACAGCAGCGACAACCAAGCGATAATAAGACAAGTGCCTCCCATAGGAGCAAAGCGCGCAAAACGCTTTTCGCCTGTGAAAGCCCGATAGTATAATAGGCCACTAAACAAAATAGTACCTGTCGCCATGAGAGTTTTACTCGTGTGGTTGGGTGCCCATCGAGCGCGTCCCCAGGTGGTGGATAGGGGTACGCCACGGTTCTCTTCCGTGGTTAAAGGGGCCATAGCAATCTGTGAAAGCCTCTTCGCGAACCAACCCCCCTCGCAGCAGGGTTACAATGCAAAAACCCTTTTTCATGGAAAGTCAACCTATGGATTTGACTACCCCAGGTGGTACCCACGACAGTGGCAATCCACCCGCGTTGGACGCGGCTGAGGCAAGGATTCTGGGGGCCTCACCTTCCATGATTTACACGGCTGAGGATAGCTCCTCGAGCCAATTCCTTTCGGACTTTTTCGAAAGAGTCCAGGTAGCGATTGGCGATTTAGACGGCAGCGATTTAGCTGCTTCACAAATCTGTCAGTCGCTATCTAGCCACCTTCCCACCCCCAAATCGCAATCGACTGAACTGGATGACGGAAAAGCAGCAATGCAGATTACGCATACTGATCAGCCGATGGCGGAGGCCGTGATCCCGGATGAAGCTGGTCTGCAGCCGGACGTTCCACCTGGGACCAAGGCGGCACCAGCCGCCAACCGATCAGGCCTGTCCAAATCTCGGCTTAGAAAGCTAAGAAAATGGGCAAGGGAGTCGGGAAAGACCACTGAGGCTACCTCTACCCCGGCCATGGATGTTGGTAAGAGACCCAGATCGACAGAAGTCACTCCGACTGAAGCCGACTCGGGCGCTTTCCAAAACCAAGGTTCGAGGCTGAGTAAGGGGAAAAGGCAGAAACTTGTCGCTGCCCCATCCCCAAAGCCAAATCCGGCGAATGGAGCCCCTACTCGAGCGGGTCACCAGAGTGCGGAAGGTGAGGCTGACAAGGCCGGAACCTACCGCGCTGTGGAACCACTCGAAGATGGTCCTTCCACGAGCCAAGCCGCCGAGAAAGCTATAAAGAGGAGGGGACCCACGCTTAGCGAAGTGGTTTCATCCTCACTTGTGGCTAATATCGGCAAAATGGGAGAGGACCGCAGGATGAATGGGGCAGAGCTGTCGCACTGTCACGATCATCTCTTCCGCTCAGTCGTGGCTGCTGGCTCTCATATGAACGCAGAGAGTTATGGGAATAGCAACGGCGTCATCGTCGTAAAATGCTCTTCTCAGGGCTCCTTCGATCGTATGAGAGAGGCAGTGCGGTCTATTCCCCCTCTGGGCAATGCAAGGTTTGCTTTCTATGAAGGCGCCGATCTGCCCAGGCTCGTCCGGGGCGTCTGCTGGATTCCTGGTCCGCACAGGAACACCAAGATTGTCCTGGATGGCCTTCGTGCCCAAAACCAGGGTCTCGACACTGGCTGCTGGAGAGTCTATTCCCACAGGAAGGAGAAGAGCCAGGATGGAGAGGATGGCTCGACCCTTGTTGTGGGCCTAGACCAGAGCTCAGTGGAGATTCTCAGGTCAAGGTACGACCTGAGACCCTACTTCCACTTGGGAAGGATAAAGTTCCGATTAAATTCCAGGCGCTAGTGGAGTCTCAGCTTCGGATCAATATCGCATGATATTCACCCAGATCAACTTGCAACACTCCAAGTCTGCTACTGCACTCTTAAGTAGGAGACTTTCCGTGGTGCACACATTCCCTCACATAGCATCTATTCAAGAACCTTGGGTTTTCAATAAACGCATTTGCGGTCTTGGGGGTGTTCGAGGGTTCTCGATACTGGCAGACGAGGGCTCCGACAGGCCGAGGACCTGTCTGGCAGTGTCGAATGTGCTAGACGTTACCAAGCTTGGGCAATTTTGCTGTCAAGACTTGGTGGCGGCTAGCATCGGCCTGAAGTGTGATGGCAAATGGCTTAAATTTGTCGTTGCCTCAGCCTACTTTCCCTATGACTCAGTGCTTCCTCCTCCTCCTAAGGTTGTATCTGAGCTCATAGAGTACTGCGAATCGAAGGGTTTGGGCCTGATTATCTGTTGCGACGCCAACTCCCAGCACTCCATCTGGGGAAGTAGCAAATGCAACTATCGAGAGCAAACTAACTGGCGGGTGTTGTCAGAGGATTCTCTTTCTGATCATCGATACATCGAATTCCAGCTTGACTGCGGTACACACATTCCACTGCTGAGCAGGAATCCGAGAAAAACCAATTGGGGAAAATTCAGGGAGACGCTGGAATTAAAAACTTCGGCCAATCCTGATGTCAGGACAAAGAACAATATTGAGTCCGTTGCTCACAAGCTGAGTACGGACCTTGTTAGTAGCTTTGAACAGGCTTGCCCGGTTAGGAAGGCTCTGAGCAGGACACCGGTTCCGTGGTGGAACGCTGACCTCCAGAACCTGAGAAAGGAATCCAGGAAACTACTCAACCGTGCTCTGAAAACGGGTGGGGAGGCTGACTGGGCTCAATACCGATCTAAGCAGAGGGAGTATAAGAGGCTGGTTCGTGAATCGAAAACTGCCTCCTATAGGAACTTTTGTGGCCAGATTGAATCGCTTAGCGAGACCAGCAGGCTGATTAAGATACTGAAAAGCGACCGAAAGGCCAAGCTGGAATCGCTTCGCAGGTCTGACGGCTCGTACACTGAGACCAAGGAGGAGACCATGCAGCTTCTCTTTGAGACTCACTTTCCGGGCAGTCAGATTTCGGTGGGACCCCTGCCTTCTATAACTGGTGTGTCCACAACGGAGGAAGTTGGGCCCTCAAGGAAGGACTGGTACATTGCATCCAGAATTGCTAACGACTCGGCGATTAGATACGCTATATCTGCGTTCGAAAACTTTAAGTCACCAGGTCTGGATGGGATTTACCCGGCCCTTCTAAAAGAGGGACTAGCCCAGATAGCACCAACCTTGAAGAAGCTCTTCATCGCTTGTATTGCTCTGGCTTATGTTCCCTTCCCATGGCGGTTGGCGAGAGTGGCTTTCATTCCGAAAGTAGGAAAGGATGACTACTCACTCGCCAAAAGCTTCCGCCCTATCAGCATGTCCTCCTTCTTGCTGAAGGGATTGGAGAGACTTGTTGAGCTGCACATCCGCAGGGCGCTGCTTCAGCATCCCCTCTCGCCCGCGCAACATGCTTATCAACGCGGAAAATCTTGTGAAACAGCGCTACAAAATCTGGTTGGTAGGATTGAGGGTGCTGTGGACAGGAAAGACTACGCAATGGGCATTTTCGCGGACATTGAGGGTGCATTTGATAATGCGTCCTTTGAAGGAATGTGTAGCGCAGCTAGCTCTCATGGAGTGGATCCCACGACAGTAAATTGGCTCCGGTCAATGCTGAAGTGCAGGACCGCGGTGGTGGGCGGGGAGGAGGACAGGTTTGTCATGACGGAGGTGAAGAGAGGCTGCCCGCAAGGCGGTGTCCTTTCCCCTCTGCTCTGGTGCTTGCTGATCGACTCCCTGCTTTGCTCACTCAACGAGTCCGGGGTCTACGCCCAAGCCTACGCGGATGATGTAGCTGTCCTTGCTACGGGTTCATCCATTAGAGTCGTGTGTCGAAAGGCACAAGCTGCGCTGGATATAATTCACTCGTGGTGCATGAGCAATGGCTTGTCTGTCAATCCTCTCAAAACTGGAGTAGTTCTCTTCACCAGGCGGCGAAAGATTGATGGCCTTGTCCTGCCTGTTCTAGGGGGAGTGACTATCCAACTCTCTAGGGAAATAAAATATCTCGGAGTCATCCTTGATAGCAAACTTCTCTGGAGCAGTCATGTTGAATCCAAAACTTCAAAAGCTCTTTCTGCCTTCTGGCATTGTAGGGGTGTGTTTGGTAAAACGTGGGGTCTTTCGCCCAAACGAGTCCTTTGGCTCTACACGTCGATGATTCGACCAATAATCTCGTATGCGTCTGTAGTTTGGTTCAGCAGGCTTTCTCGCCAATGCGTCATTGCTTCGCTGGGGCGTCTACAAAGAACAGTGTGTCTTGGCTGTACGGGAGCTTTCCCGACCACCCCTGGCCCTGCTCTAGACGTAATACTCAACATTCCACCCCTGGACATTTTCATCCGAGGTGAAGCCGCCAAGGCCTGCTTTAGATTGAAACAAGTAGGGATGTGGTTTGAATCGCATCGGGGCGGGCATAACTCTGCGCAGACCTCTCTACCATTCTTGGATGGAATGAGCATGCCGTCTGATGTATTAGTTCCGCACCTCGAACTCCGGCGCAGATACGAAGTTTCCTTTCCTGAACGCGACAGCTGGCTTTCGTCAGCCGAGCCAGGCAGGGGGTGTTGTAGAGTCTTTACAGACGGGTCCAGAACTGATGAAGGTTCAGGAGCTGGTGTGTATTTTGAGGAAAACGACACAAAACTTCACTATCCATTGGGAAAGCATGCATCCGTCTTTCAGGCGGAGGTCTTTGCAATCCTAAAGGCTATGGATTTCGTCAGGGAAAGTGGATGGTCTGGCAAGAGTATTTGCGTCTGTAGTGACAGTCAGGCTGCACTTATGGCCTTGCTCAACCCAATCACCACCTCCAAGACAGTCAAAGAGTGTAAGGCCAAGCTTAACAGCGTAGGCTTTCACAACTCACTCGCCCTCTTTTGGGTACCGGGGCACTTCGGCGTGTCCGGAAATGAAGTGTCCGATGAACTTGCAAGATCAGGTTCTGAAGACCACTTTCTGGGCCCTGAACCTGCCCTTGGCCTGCCTTCTTCCATGGTCAAAGCGTCCATAAACGACTGGGTTGTTTCTCAACACGGTCAAAGATGGGCCGGGCTAGCTGGATGCAGACAGACGAAGCTCCTGCTTCCAACCGTCGACAAAGGTAAGTCCTCTTTTCTTAGGTCTCTAAACCGTAAGGATTGTAGACTTCTTGTGGGCGTCTTGACCGGTCATACCTCCTGTGCAAAACACCTGAGTGCGATGGGTCTAGCCGACGACAGTGTCTGTGAGAGCTGTCTGGAGGACGAGGATACCGCTACCCACTTCTTATGCGAGTGTCCCGCCTTTTCCAGGTCGCGATTGCAGCTGCTGGAGTCAGACGTGGTGAGAACCGATCAACTAAGTTCCTTGCCACCATCGAAAATCCTCCGCTTTATTAAAAGCTCAGGAAGATTTCAGTAAAAGGAATCAGCTTACCAGTACAATGGATAAATACTTGTCTGCGTGCTGGTAGGTTTTTCATATTCCGACAAAAAAAAAAAAAAAAAACGCTGTTTTTGTATCTACATTTGAAAAAATCCTTTATATATTTTATAGTCCGAAATTCACCACTACCATTAAAATATCTTTCAAACACTATCAAATTTTGAGCTTTTAATAAACCAAAATATTCCTTCAGACAGTAACAAAGTTGCAAAATATAAAGTTTTGTCCAATTCCAATGCATTCTCTGGTAACGGCTTTTTTCCCTTTAAGACATAGTTTACAACAGCAGCGACAACCAAGCGATAATAAGACAAGTGCCTCCCATAGGAGCAAAGCGCGCAAAACGCTTTTCGCCTGTGAAAGCCCGATAGTATAATAGGCCACTAAACAAAATAGTACCTGTCGCCATGAGAGTACCCGTCTGAAAATTGGAGAGATGTATAGTAAAATGATTAAAAAAGAAAGCAACAGTCAATTGTACTTACAATGACAGGATGCTTAGCTAATGGCATGCCGAGCAGCGCGAGCGAATGGAAAAAGTGGAAGCTATTCGCTATGCTGAAGATGCGTTTAGATTCGCCCTTATCTTGATCCGGGCTTATTGTGTGGCTACCAACGGCACCAAGAACAACTGCTGCGGCCCCGCTAAGACCAGCCAAACGCACAAAGTAGTAGTGGCGCCCTGCCAGTTTCCACAAGGGAGGCATCACGACGGAACTGACGGCCTTCGTGGTAACAGCTGCTGTAGATGCTTTTACAGTGGGTACGTTGTTAGCCGCCTGCTGAAGGTAGTTACTCAACTAGAAAACCTGAACAATGCTATCATCTTTTCAACTTACCGATCCTCCACCCGTAAATAGAGAAGTTGTAGTACCAATGACAGCTTTACTCACTGGGTTGCCAATCGCAATGTAATGCAAACTGTCAGTGAACGTCATTATCGCGTTTTTGTAGTTTGCCTGATTCCCTTTTTCGCAATTTGCAATTATCTACCAGTTTTTAATGCTCTCCCTCAGTTGAATTCAGTTGATTTTGTGCAATAAACATATGCCGCCGTGTTTATCACCAATTATTGTTTTCCCACCCGTAGATGTTGTGTTCTGTTTTTTTATTATAAATTAAATCTACCAAAATTATTAGAACCGCTCCAATTTTTCATACGAAACTTTTTTATTCTTCTCTACAACATAGAGATGGGCGATGTATTTTGGAGACTAGTGATCATTTGGTGGTGCAACTGTAGCGTATTACATTGCAAGAATTCTTGGCTGAAAGTGCGTAAGGAAAATAACTTTCTTCTTTTCCATAAGTACGTCACCATTTTTTTATTAAGATTCTGCCAACTGTTGGCAAAAATTCAAACATATGTAAGCCTCTTTAGAACTTGTGTTACTTTGAAAACACTTTTCGAACAATATCTGAACGTACAAAATTCGCCAAGCAACAGTCCGCCTCCCGTCAAAGAAGATGGATAATAAAGAAGCTTCGTACGCTGTGTTGGCTTCACAGACTATATCCAGACGTCCAACTGTCCGTCCAGGGAACAAAAATTTCAATTTTTTTTTAAATACATTGCGAATCACACGTACGCTATCAGTATGAGGGATGTTTAAAAAAAAATGGAAATTTTTGTTCACTGGACGGACAGTTGGACGTCTGGATAGTCTGTGATTCTCTGACCGAATGCTAGCCTGTCGCTTGTTGTTTTTCGGCTTGCCGTTCTCAAGCTCGTGCTTACGCATACATGCAAGCTCACACGTATATGTGACGTCAAATTTTGCTCGCACCCTCTGGTTTCTGCGTGGCGAAAAAAGCAAACACAGCGTTCGAAGCTTCTTTAAGCGCCAATCAGTCACCGCATATCGTATTTAATCGTATCGCAGACAAAACCTACCCTACCCGAGCTCTATACATGCGCTCGCTCATCACGTATTTATTCGGAGCGTAACGCAGAAATTATAATCCAAATAGGTATCTCTCACACATTTACGTCTGCTCTGATGCTCAGAGAGGACGAGAGAATGACATTGCTTCGTACTAAAAACAGTGCTGCCACTGCTGTTCGATTTTAACAAAAACCGGATTATTATTGCTAACATTAATTCATACAAGTAGACCACAATAAATATAACTAAAAATTGAGATAATTCTGTGTCATAGATTTTATAAAGAATGTAAAATTTAACCTCAAAACGAAACTATATGGCAGCACGGCAGCAATAACAAAAACAGAAACCTGCAAAAGAGCGACAGTTGCGTTACGATTTTCACTGAACGGCCCAAATTTTGCCGTTACGATTAATTACGATTGAATACGATACGCGGTGACTGATTGGCGCTTTATTATCCATCTTCTTTGCTCCAGTGGTAGTAGTACCAGAGCAATTATATAACAGAATTTCTCTGTTATAACGTATATATTTTCTGAGAAAATTTAACTTTCCGTGAGATGAAATTCACGGGAATAATAAAAAATGGGTATCGATCTCCAATAAATTGAATGCGCATCAAGTTCTGAAAGTCGCTCTGCGCTAGTGCAAAATCTACGATACAATCGTCCGTGTCACTCATCGTATGTGTGCACACCACAAAGAGTCAGAAACTATGAAGATTTACGGCCTTACCGTATAAATCACCGTGATCGAACGCAACGCGAACACGAAGCCAACGCCGGGATCAAAAAACGGCATTTTGTAAATCACGGCGTAATTGCGTTCGTTGTCTTACGGCATCACTTGAGCTGTCAAGTTCTTACGAAAAAGAGTTGTATTTTTCTTAATTTATCAGCCAAATACAAAACACACAAAATATGCTGCATCCATTGCATACCTCCCATAGCCTAGTGGTTAGAGCGTTCGACTAGCACGCGAGAAGTTGCGAGTTCAACCCTCAACCGCGATGCATTTCTTTTTTTTTGTGATTTCGATCCTCAACTGCAGTGCTAGTATTTTCTTTTTTTTGTACTTTTTTCTTTAGTATTTGTCTTTAAGAAGTACTGCAATACTTATTATTTGCTTCTGCAGATTACCACAAATCAATTTTCACTCGAAATTACCAAAAATTTTGCGTTTAAAAAACTGAACGCGAGCACAAACCCAAGTGAACGATTTGACAGTTCAAGTGAGTGAATGCGCCGCGTTGCGTTTTACGCGGTACCGATTTTCATATGAAACTACGTAAGACAACGCGAGCGGTCACTGAGTGAGGGAGTGAGGTGATGCGTTTTACACAATACCAAATTAGTGAACGCAGGGTGAAGTGAGGCGTTGGGATTTACAAAATAAGCACCTAAGGGTTTTAGGTGT
This sequence comes from Neria commutata, assembly GCA_963457695.1. Taxonomy (NCBI): domain Eukaryota; kingdom Metazoa; phylum Arthropoda; class Insecta; order Diptera; family Micropezidae; genus Neria; species Neria commutata. The sequence goes on along the minus strand of OY735249.1, from coordinate 19,779,114 downwards.
TGTTTTTTTGCAACGATTGCACAATTGCATAACTGTATACTGTCAAAACTACTGTTGTTTTGCTACAAAACTGTCAATTGCAAAAATCCCAGACCATTTGCACAAGATTGTGAATTGGGCTATTATGTTCTTTTTATGGGTAAGCAATTTATAGTAACCAAATATTGAGATTTTAGTATTTGGGAGATGACTTGAGATTGTAACTCTTAACAGTATTTACATTGAGAGTGAAATGTTAACAATGAAATATCTTGCAATAACAGAATACTGGACTTATTCCACTTTCAAAAATAACAGCTCATATATTAATTACAAAAACTTAAGGCTGTATATTGGGGCGAAAATGCGTTCCGTACAATCCAAAATACAATGCCAAAAGATCGATTTAAGCAACAGCTGAGTAATTTGCACTTTAATTACGATTTTCACCAAAAATTACTTAAAAACTGTTTTTTCCACAAATGTATATGTTTTTTCGTAATTATATATATGAGGTATTCCCGATTCGGTGCAAATGGCCTTGCAAAGGTGCGACTGCATAATATTTTTCCACCTTTTGCAATCACAACAAAAAACATGCTGGTTTTCAATTGCAATACAGTCACTAATTTCCTAGACGAAAATCCATTGGGTTTATTGCAAAATTTTTGATGCAAACTTATGAGTTGCCAGCTTGAAAAGTCATACTTATTGGTGATCTAAGCTGGTAACAAAAAGCATTAACAGCGACCAGCTGATCATTTTGATTATGATTCCACTTTTTATTTCAAGAAATGGTGTCTTAAATATTTATCGTGAATTCATTTCCTGCGTTTTCGATGAAGAAGTCGCAAAATTGTTGTTTTTTGCTCTTTCGTCACATTTTGTTAAACTCTAAAATAAAACAGCTGTTTGGCAAATGTTTGCAAGAATTTCGCAATCGGACATTCCAGATTATAAACATGATTTTCAAGTGCATTTTCACCGGAACGGGTATAGCCCTGTTGAATTTTTTACGGACCCACTACCACTTTAGAAATTGGAATCCGAAATGGCTTTTTAACAGAAGTCGAAAATTTTGTTGGAAAAGTCGACTAGTTGATTATTCGGTTTCAACTACCCATCCCTACATTATGATTGAAGTTGGCTTGCTTGAGAAAAACACGAGGTGGACTCGTTCATTCGGTTTTTTGCCTTCACCGATATAACTTGAAATACACAGGTGAGGAACTTGTTAATTGTGGATTAAGTGAATTTTTAGTGCAACTAAAGAAATTTAAATTTTCCATATTGTGTGTCGTATGATAATTCATTTTTGTACGGAAAAATCATAAGGATGTTGCAAAAGCGAAATTATATTTTTGTAAATTCTGGCCTTATGTTGTAACCACGTGTTTCAAAATGGCGTCTTAGTGGTTGTTCAAATCTGTTATGCATATATATTTCTGTTGCTGTGTATATTGCTCTTAATTTCCGTACGGTTTTCGTCAAATGTTCCGTGCTTAGGATGGGTTGAAAGTCTCTAGACGAGCTCCAGAAGTCCCATCATAACCTAACTTTGGTATTAACGTGGCTTTTCATTTTCAGAATGGCGGACGCAGCTCCAGCCCGTGGTGGATTCCGTGGAGGATTTGGTTCTCGTGGTGGACGCGGTGGTCGTGGCCGCGGACGTGGTCGTGGACGTGGTCGCGGACGTGGCGGCAAAGAAGACTCCAAGGAATGGGTTCCAGTTACAAAATTGGGTCGTTTGGTGCGCGATGCCAAGATTCACTCATTGGAGGAAATCTACTTGTATTCATTGCCGATCAAAGAGTTCGAAATTATTGATTTCTTCCTTGGTTCGGCCTTGCGCGATGAGGTGTTGAAGATCATGCCTGTGCAGAAGCAAACTCGCGCTGGTCAACGTACTCGATTCAAGGCCTTTGTTGCTATTGGTGATAACAATGGTCACATTGGTTTGGGTGTGAAGTGCAGCAAGGAAGTTGCTACTGCCATTCGTGGAGCTATTATTTTGGCTAAACTTTCGGTTGTGCCTGTGCGTCGTGGCTATTGGGGCAATAAGATTGGCAAGCCCCACACCGTGCCCTGCAAAGTTACTGGAAAATGTGGTTCCGTGTCAGTGCGTTTGATCCCAGCACCCCGTGGTACTGGCATTGTATCCGCCCCCGTGCCCAAGAAGTTGTTAACTATGGCTGGCATTGAAGATTGCTACACCTCGGCTCGCGGCTCGACTGGCACTTTGGGCAACTTCGCAAAGGCAACATATGCTGCCATAGCAAAGACCTATGCCTACTTGACTCCGGATTTGTGGAAGGAAATGCCATTGGGTGCAACACCCTATCAGGAGTTTGCTGACTTCTTATCTGATAAGCCAGGCAGTGCTTCACGCAATGTTGAGGCTTAGCGATTCTGGTTTATGTAAAACTGCGTCACTACAAGAATAAACGACCATTTGATAAAATTGGATTATGTTCTTAACTAAAACTAGGGCTATCTTCGATACTTTCCTAACAAAAGAAACCAAAATTTTTCCTGGTTCTCGTTTTTCTAATACATACATGCAGTTGTGCCACATTATACATTTCTTATTCAAGTAAGTATATACGAATCAACAGGGTTTACTACTTTGGGACATATAAAGCTCGGCACCGGCTACGAACATAGTTTATAACAGCTGAGTTCGTTCAACCATTCCGGTGCGTCGATAGACTACCAATTCTCACTCCATTTGTGAAAACGATATAGAAGATGCCGATTGCATTTGAAGCGGAATTAAAGTTAAATTTATTATTTTAAAAACAAACTTTCAAAAGAGAATTTGAACTCAGAAATGTAGTAAGGTACGTTCGTAAATGCAACCCAGCGGTTGCACTGCAAAGCAACGCGTTCGTAAAAGCAAAATGGCGCAATACTGCCGCGTGCAACGCGTTCGTTAATGCAACGGCTTGGCACCGCAGTGACAAATTTCTGCAGTTTTCGCAGTAATTATCCTACTGTTGCCGGTTACAGAACAAGAAATGGAAACGTAGAAAATGTATTGTAAATGGATAAAAAAAATTTTGTTATCTTGTATAAAGAATACATCATCTGGATAGGTTTTTATTGTTTTAAAGTAATTATTTTCTTTCGGGATAGATCTTATTTTCTTTTTCAACAAGGTTTTTACCACGACATCTTTTTTACTCTTTCTTTATTGAAATTCATTAAGACTGTCACTTCGAGTTTCGCAACTATCAATTAATGCGTTAACCAAAATTTCCATCCTGAATCGCGTTCGTTAATGCAACAAAAGTTTCTGCAGCCAACCTGCAAACGAAATCAGCTGATCGGGCAGTGGCAACTAAAGTTGTCTGCACTGCCACTGTCACTGCACGAATTTACTGCATTTACGAACGTACCTGTATATACATAATTTAAATACAAGGAATTATGAAAAGAAAATTGGTTAACAAAGTGGTGCAGTTTGAACTGACTTGAAGTATGTACATATCGCTGGCAAAATGTACAAAGGCCCTAACATTTCGGAAATTTTACTGAAGCAAAAAACCTAACATTTCATAGCATGCACATAGAAAATGCCTTATTGTATTAGCTATAAAATCGTCATTTCTGGCTTTGGCTAAAATTTTTTATTTAAATATACGCTACCAGAAACAAAAAAAAAAAAACCTGTTCCGTCAAAAATATTAGCTAGGACATTTGTACATTCTGCCAGCGATATGTACAGTTCTCGTTTGAAGTGGGCATGCGATATTGCTAGGTTTTAAGATATCGACAAAGAAATGTATCTAATTAAATCAAACACTAGGAAAAGTATGTTTAGTTCTTTATTTTATCATAACATTTCGGAATTCCAATGTTGCGATCCAGCCTCGCCCTAACAGTCTGCAAACTCTTTCATTGCAAGAGATGCTGCATACAGAAACAATTTCAAAATCTTCTTTTTTAAGATTAGCCAGAGATTTAACCCGGAACCTTCGTATCCATTCATAGAGTTACAGCTGCGCCAGCCATTCCATCAACCATCCATCTAGAGATTAAAAGCAAAATTACGAGTAATTAGAAAAAATATAAATCGAAAGGAAAAAATTAATTTAGTACAAAATCAGACATTCCAACCATCATTAGAAAACTTCTGGAGGAAACCGCAAAAGGTAAGACAAGAATTTTTCATCACCTTAGGACTTGAAAAAATTAAAACAAAATAACAAACTCACCATGTCAAAATACAACTTTAACTTGATCGGTTCTTCATTAAATTTGCTCCAAGGACGCTGTAAACAAAGAAAAAAATGCATATACCTTAGAAGGTGTCACGTTTTAATCAAAGTTAAATTGTAAATAAATATCAGACAATCCATGCCGTCACTAGAGAACTTCCGGTGGAAACCGCAAAAGGTAAGATTATTATTTCTCATCACTATAAAAAATCAGCTCAACATATGCACATTATAGCGTAGTTTATTTACCTTGCATAAAAATACGTTGCGGCATGAGAAATGGTCACATTCGGAAGCTGGGAGTGACCTAAAAATTAAGATAAAACACTTTAGCTTTTATGTATAAAAGTAAAAGTACACTCTTGTTTACAAATTAATATCAGGAGATTGTATGTCTGTCAATGAATCTATGTATGTGTTCAGCACAGGTCTGTGTTTTTTCATCATATAACAACAAAATTTGTGGGAATATGAAGGGAATTCAACTTACATTCATAAAAAAAATTGCTTTCAGATATCACGTTCTTTCGAGATGCGTTGCCTGGTATGACCTAAGTAGGAAGATAAGTAAATTCTATAAACTGTGCTTTAACTTGCATATACAAAATACGAATAACACAAAATATCAGTCAGATTGAACGTCTGTCAATGATTCTATGTATTCAGCACAGGTCTGTGTTTTTTCATCATATTAAAAAACGTGGAGATAGGATGAAAATTTACTTACATTAATATATCCATTTGATTAAAGCAAGTCGAAATTAATGTAATATTCCTATAGCCAAAACAAGCCCCCCAGCCACCGTTGATATCTACAAGAAAACAGATTACATATATAGTTAGGGGTCAGAACGCAATTTCATTGACAAGAATTTGAAACTACATATTTATTATCCATCAGTCCTGTTGAGCTTATTGTTTAGTCAGCAAGAAATATTCAGACTTGAATGTCATCATAGATATTAACATGTAAAATCAGTTTTAAACTTTTATGCTTACCGGTTTTTGCAAATTACTATTAAACCACACCGTCCTTGCCGGCAAGACCTAAATGGGAAGATAAACATATTCTTTTAATTGTGCCTAACATGCATTGTAATAAATCACTAGTCTAAAAAAATGTCAGTAGATTGAAAGTCTTTCAATGATTCTATGAATTCAGCACAGGTCTGTGTTTTTTCATCATTTAAAACTGTTCATTCCTAATAAATTGGTACTCACTTCTTTCAACCAACGGCGGGCGGCCATTTTGAAGCAACGGATCTTGTGATTCCACTGGCGTAGCACGTGCTTTGAAACATGCGGCACAATTTGGGTGTCTGTGGAGATAAATATATACTAGTTGAAGTGTGTCTCAATCATAGATTCAAAAAAAGCATAATCTTTTTACATATGTATTTCTTCTATTCAGACGCCAAATCATCTTTGGATCAACACTTTCAATGTGCAAATTTCGTGAAAAATACTCGAAAGTCACGCAAAAGTGATCGACCTCAGTCTCGTCATCAGTATCATCATTATAGAACACTACTGCATAATTGTAAAATATAATTTTAAAAATTATTAATAGCCACTCACCCATGCAAACTCTACGAGCTCTGAAACGGAAAGAACCATTCGATGAACCAAATAGACGAAGTAAACTGGGTATTGCGGTCCGTTTCCATACATCATGCTTGACAGCCGGGCTTGACAACAGCAATGTTTGCTAGGAGCTGTGTTTCTTTCTTAGGAGGAGTTTACTTGGTTTCAAAACTTAATACAACATGTTGTGTAACTTTAATATGTGTGATCATGGAAACGCATGAAACCACCGCATGTCTCGCATATGGAATGAATTCTGTGTGGGCTATGTCACAAGGCAGTAATTTCACTCTTATTATAAATGCTTGATCCTTAGCTGGTTAAATGCAAGTACTTTAGGCGAAATCAAATAGCATTCTTGTTTGCATAATTTTGCTACCTTTGTATAATACATATATACAAGACGCGATGTTGGATCGTCTATACGCAAGAAACAACCGCTTGTCACACATGTGGGATGGTTTTCAAAATTTTTTGATATTTCTGCTCGCTTGTTAAACCATCCAACTTGTGTAAACACATGTTGGTCAAGCCTAGTGTATTTTGGCACTTTGAGAAATTGTCCGTGCTGTTAACATGATCACGGACTGTAAGAATTTCATTGAGCTGCAGCCTACAGTTGGTTCTTACTTTGAAATATACGTTAATTAGAAAAACTTAAGGATGTATAAAATTAAATGAATAAAAATGGCTTTAATGCTATAGCATTTCATTTTGCATCACTATGAAAATGAATGCTATGAACAAAATATGAGATAAATTAAATAATTTTCCTGAAACTTGGAAAATTAATGGCAGAGCTCATAAAAATAGAAATGCACAAAATAAAGTGTACGTAGCGCTTAAAAAGAAACGAATTGAGTCGAATGCTATCGACGAGAGCTCCAAATCGAGGAACATGCGTAGGCAGCCAATTTTCAAAAGTGCCTTCAAATAAAAATTTGTTACAAGTCAAAAAATGTTGCGTTTTTTTTGGATTTTATATTGGCCTCCACTTGGAGGAACTTACTTTATTTTCAAATTCGGGAATATGCCTCTACATCTGCAATCCATGCACTTCCGAATTCTTCAATTTAGAGTTGGCTCCAAATCGAGGAACATGCGTAGGCAGCCAATTTTCAAAAGTGCCTTCAAATAAAAATTTGTTACAAGTCAAAAAATGTTGCGTTTTTTTTGGATTTTATATTGGCCTCCACTTGGAGGAACTTACTTTATTTTCAAATTCGGGAATATGCCTCTACATCTGCAATCCATGCACTTCCGAATTCTTCAATTTAGAGTTGGCTCCAAATCGAGGAACATGCGTAGGCAGCCAATTTTCAAAATTGCCTTCAAATAAAAATTTGTTACAAGTCAAAAAATGTTGCGTTTTTTTTGGATTTTATATTGGCCTCCACTTGGAGGAACTTACTTTATTTTCAAATTCGGGAATATGCCTCTACATCTGCAATCCATGCACTTCCGAATTCTTCAATTTAGAGTTGGCTCCAAATCGAGGAACATGCGTAGGCAGCCAATTTTCAAAAGTGCCTTCAAATAAAAATTTGTTTATTTCGTCTAAACCCCGCTATTGGATGAAAAGGGATCATCGATACCATCAAATATCGAGTACTTCAAAAGAATTGAAAAAGTACTCGTATCTATACAAATAATATTGATACTGAGTAATATCGATACTATTTTCGTGTCCCTAATAACAGCTGACAAAATTTTTATGCTTTGTTTGGATTTGCTTGCGTTATCTCTTCGGAGGCGTTCTGGGCATAAATGAATCGGTTGGGCGGCTGTAAGAAGTGAAATTTTTACTGCTGTTGTTCAGGGAAGATAAGTGATACGCCGAATTGTGCAAAAAATGAGTCCTGCATTAGCTATGGAAGAAACAAATTTGGCAGCCATAACATTTTTTGCCAAAACTCATCAAGGACCAGGCGAGTTATGTGGCATCAATGGGCTACCTCTGACGCCCAATTCGATAGCTATTTTAGGCAGAGCACAGCGGCTAAAGGAGTTGCATCATCCAAATCTTTGCCAATACTTGGATATCATCCGTGGCAAACATGGTATACAACTTGTTGGCATTTTGGATCAACGAGCACCCAAATAAGTACCTAGTGTTATTTTTTTCCAGAGCGCACCATTGTTGTTTCGGAGTACATTGGATCCACGCTACAAGAAAAATCCAAGAACGAAATTACCGAAGCACTTTGTCTTCGTATTTTTTATCAAATAGCTTGTGGCATTAACGAGCTTAACAATCACAAATTGGTCATACACAATTTGGAACCGAAACACATTCTACTAGACGCACGGAACAATGTGAAGCTTTTCAATTATGGCCTCTTTCACATGACCAAATGCGGAGAGTATCTCCCCTTCCCCATTGGGTATGCTTGCTCAGCTTACATTTGGATAAGGAATTACATATGTCAAATGCTGAGAAGCACTTTCTTTTACATTTGTCAGGAATATCCGTTACATGCCACCCGAACGCCTGCTTGGCTCAAAGAATAACATTAAAAGTGACATCTGGTCGCTGGGCATGATTGTGTCCGAAATGCTGCTCGGTACGCCGCTTTGGCCGAATTTGAAAATATCGAACATCTTTCGCAAGATACTTTCTTTTTGCCAGTCAAACTGCGCTTTCGAGAAGATTGCACGCGAACACAACCGTCTGGAGACGTACGAGCAACTAGATAAAGATTTGCGTGCGCTAGTCGAAAGCTGTCTCTCGGTGTCACCCAAGCTGCGTCCACTGCCAGCTGCGTTGGTCGCGCACACGATGTTCGTGGAGAATCTTGATCTGTGTTGCGTTACTCCGCCGGAGCAGTCATCGGTATTGCTACTCCGTTGTCCACTGGAACAAATTTATTACTGGTGGCAGTTGGCCGGTGGTGACGTGCAAGCTGAGCTGAAAAAAGAGGGTCTTATTCGAAGTGAAGCACCTGTTTTGGCTATTCCGCAAGTGGTGTGCCTGAATGGTACAATCGTGGGCCCGAAACGCAATCAGTCCTACCTGATGGATGATCGCGTAGTTCCTCTCAAACTGCATAATTTGATGAGACGTCTCAGCAATCTTCCTGCTACAGCCTATTTCCCACTTATACATTCACCGAAATTTCCTTACAATTTCGGCACCGGCATGGAACAACTTCCCTTGGTTATACGTGAGAAGGATATTGAGTATCAATTTCATAGAGTGCGCCTCTTTTCGCGTCTTATGAAGGTAATTTACAAAATATTGTATTAATATTTCTCTTCCGGGCGGACTTAAGCCGCATTTCGTATTTTCCGAATTCTAATTCAAAGCTTATTTGAATTTTATTTAAGTAATATACACACATGTAAATATCTGAAAATTTTTTCTTTGATTATCAAACGCAAAAGCAGTGGCATCAACTCGCGCGTGGTTGGTTGCTGTGTAACCAGCCAATGCGCCAGCTGGTGGCCTGCGGATAGTTGTATTTGTGATTGGGGGAGTGCTCGGCGCGCATGGCCAGATAAGCCTCGCGTTGCCCGTTAGTCAAAAGCTCTCGCTGATCGTCCGGCACTGACTTCATGGGTCTGGGGAAGTTGCTCATGAAGAGGAGCTCGTCCTTTGAGAGATCGTAGGCGAAGTCATTCAACTCTGCTTGCGGTCCTCTCCGCGCACGCGCTCCGGTGGTGATGAACGACTTAAAGGGCGACGCTTTGTTGCTAGTCATGAAACGTTTACTCTTGTTGGCGACGTTCGGAGGTGTGGCGGTTGCGCTTGTTCTCGTCGATTGCTTTTGACTATTCAATTTGGAGGACATGTCGCAAAATTGAGTTGAAAGGAAAACGAAACAATTTTACCAATGTATTTAAATGAAATGACAAAATTGTTCATGGTTCTCAAAATCAAGAAACCTTTTTTCTACTGCCAAAAGTATAATCCTGTTGAAATTAAAGTAATGAGCAGGGAAAGTTGAAAATTGAATCGTAATATTTTCGAAATTCACGGGCTGCCCTTTTTCTAACGATATCTCTGCATTACCGAAGCCTTTGTTCTTTCCTTTTCACCCCTGCAGGGTTACCCTTACACCAGTGAATTAATACACAAAGAAGCTGCTGTGGACATTCCTCCCTTACTACGTGGACCAATATGGGCATGCTTACTCAACGTTATACCGAATGGTAGTTACCAGAAAATCGATAAGTTCACAACCACCTCAACAGATCGCCAGGTAAGGGAGCGCAAATTTAAGTTCTGCAGCAGCAACGTCCATTGGAACATTTTGAAAATTGTTTTAAATAGATCGAAGTGGACATACCACGTTGTCATCAATATGACGAGTTGTTGTCCTCGCCTGAGGGTCACCGTAAACTCAAAAGACTGCTTAAAGCTTGGGTCACTGCTCATCCGCAGTATGTGTACTGGCAGGGCTTGGACTCGTTGACGGCACCCTTTCTCTACTTAAACTTCAACAACGAGGGTATTTTAAGGAATTATATGCTGTATATCACAAAAATTTAATATTGAAATTGTTATTGAAAATGTGCTTTCAGAATTGGCTTTCCTGAGTCTTTACAAATTCATACCAAAATACTTGCAATGGTTCTTTCTTAAGGACAATTCGGCTATTATTAAGGAGTATCTCTGCAAGTTCTCACAACTGACTGCATTCCACGAGCCCGTTCTGGCTAAACATTTGGGCAGCATCAATTTCATACCAGAGCTGTTCGCCATACCATGGTTTCTAACAATGTTTTCACGTTGGTTTTTTCTGTTCTTTCATTTCCGCTTTGATGCGCTTTTATGCTTGCACTTTTGTATATTTCGCAGATGTTTTTCCGCTGCATAAGATTCTACATCTCTGGGATAAGCTTATGCTGGGCGACAACTCGTATCCGCTGTTCATTGGCATCGCCATATTAAAGCAACTCAAAAGCACCTTGCTTGATTCGGGCTTCAACGAGTGCATTTTACTTTTCTCAGATTTGCCGGACATTGTCATGGAAAACTGTGTCGTAGAGTCGCAGAAGATGTACGAAGCAACGCCCAAGAGCATCTCGCATCGGGCTCATGTGCTGCGCATGCAGCCCGTGGGGGAGTTTGTATGTTAGCATGATGTATTTTGGAATTATCTAGTGTGACAAGTAATGAAAGAATTTCTGTTCGTTTAATCATAGGACATTACACCCGATGTTACGCTCTTGCAGTTACAAGTAGAAATATGTCCACGCATTAGCGCCGTGGACTTCACCAACCTGCTGCTGCATGCGCCTCACGAAATGGTACCTCTGGACTTGCGAGGGGCCCTCGACTTCACGCACGTGCATGCGCCCAACAGCATTAATATTCCCTTCGCTACAGCACGGCTCGGCGAAGAGCGCCTGGATGCTTTAAATGTACCAGAGCTGGAGGATACACTGAAAGGACGCATAGTGGTTTGCATAAGCAATACCCACGAGCATGCTATAGAGGTTAAAATCAACTTGTTTTAATTTTCCGCGTACTAAACATAATCTTCCTTCAGTTTTCAAACTTTCTGGTAGAGTGCGGAGTGGCACGTGTTTGCATCTTACACAAAGGCTTCAACATTTTGCATAGCATCGAGCCGAACATATTAATTTCGAACTAATATTTTCCGCTACTCGGCGCATTCTGCTAGTTTGACTTTTTCTATATAATAAATTTTGTGCGGTGGAATTATAACTTGTTTTTACAACTTTGAAACCTCTGCAATCACCATATAATTTTTTCCTTAAATGTTTGTACCACATTATAAATATGTACTCTAGCGAATAAAACTTTAAAAGCTTATATCTCAAAGTTTCTTTCTGAATCTTGTGGGAAACATAGCTTCAACATGTCTTTACGATTCAATCGATATTTTTACTGTCGCTTTAAAATTCTAAACATTTTCCATAATTAATGAAAGTATGTATTCTGTTCGTTTAACCATAGGACATTATACCCGATGTTACGCTCTTGCAGTTACAAGTAGCCTTTATTTTGCTAGGTAGGATTTTTGCATTGCAATGTTTTGCTAAAGGACGCAATATTTCAATATTTTGTTTCGAAAACTAAAATTTAATTTCTTTCATTTGTACAAGAAGAAAGTTGTGAACTAATTCATATTCGATTGAGCAGTGGGAAAAGATATTATTGAGTGGCGAAAGTAAGTTCAACTTATGAGTGCGTCCATTACAAAGATTTTCACCAAGGTACCAACTTCCGACAGTTAAACACGGTGGTGGACACAGAATGATGTGGGGTAAGAAAAAAATACCTGCGAATATGAATTAATTCATAACTCCAAGCTATGTTAAGATTCATTCTCCCGTGATGGAATGGGTCTATTGGTGTGAATCAATGGAATGCCGCTGCTTACTGTCGCTTTTTTGAAAATCATATGTTGCCACATCTGCGGGAAAAAAATTGCTCCGGGCGTATATTCCAATAGGACATTAGAACCAAAATCCACTGCTGTTGTCTTTGGATTATTTTAAACTTGCAAAAGCATTTGCTGATCCTGCCAGGTAATTTTTGTGATGGGCGTTAACTTCCAATCTTCCGCTCGACATTTTTGCGTAATCGATATCCGGCCCCAATTCGAGAAACGGTCGATTTGAATATCCAGAGACAATAATCATTCTAATTGACTGTATGCCCGCTAGACTAGGAGCAGTCGTCGCTAATAAAGGCTATGCCACTAAATACTACTAAAGCATTTCATAAATCCTTACCAATATTTCTTTGGTCAAAATAAACTATTGGAATAAGTTTGGGTTTTCAAATTTTTATTTTTTTGCTCGCTTGGTTTTGAGGCTCGTTTCGGAATTTAGTACATGTATTCCAAAATAATGGATGTAGGTATATAATATAATAAAACTTCACTTGAATGAAGGAAAGGGTCATAGAAAAATAAATGCACAATCCGAAGACCATACCATTAATCTTTCAATATAATATAATAAAGAAGAGCATTTATATCCTCTTTGCATTTATTATACTCACTACTGTAGGTGTACCTATGGTCCCATTGTGCCCGTGTCTCTAGTCTAAATAGGCTCGTCTCAGAACTGGAACTAGGGGAGGTATGAATGTAATGGCTTTTTGTCCGTATCTCATCATTATCTCATTTTCTCTCTATCTTGGGCGCGGACAGACGGACAACCGGAAAAAAAGAGAAATAGTTTCTGAGCATTTTTTAAATTAATCAATAAAACTATTGCATTTTTCGAAAAATGTAACGGATTTTGAGGATTGTAACCATCCTTTTCTTTCAAAATTAACTGAAGTTTGGAAAATCGCTGAAGGGTTTATCAAAACAAGGAAATAATTAATTTATAAAATTTAAAATATTTACTTAATATCAAAAAAGTTTGAACCATTCGGGTAAAAATAAGCGGCTATTAAATACAGAAATCATTCGACAATAACTATCGAAAAATATACTTTAATTAATACGGTAACAGTATTCAATTGATAACCCTACCCTCTATGCATTATCTCTCACATGCTTAGCAAACGTTACATAACGTATTTTAATGATTCCCTGCTCAATGTCGATTAAAATTTTCTAATTCATGGAAATGTTTCAAAATATGCTTTATTCCTTTTAGAATTTAGACAAAATAAAATATAAAAATTTACAATTTTACACCCTACTGCAACATAAACAAATTAAGGCAGAACAAAATCAAGAACTCAATACACAAATTCAATTACAACTATTTTTCACATAATATATCATAAAACACATTTCGCAGAGTGGACATTCACATAAATTATTGTTAAATATTGCGCACGTAGGACAGCACGGCTCTACGCAATCGTTTACTGAGTTATATATTGTATATGTGCTCCTTTTAGTACAATTCTTATTACTACGTTATACATCATTAAACTACAAAAGCTACACGCGAAAAAGCTAAATCATACAAATGTGGCTAAAAGTGATGATGTACATATAGCATACATATACAGTTATGTAAATCGTTAAATCAGTTGTTAGTCACAGCTTAAAATTAAAAAAACGTATGTAATAATATCATGTTACATTATGAATTAATAAATCTTCTTCTGATTAATTATTATACAATTTGCTCGTATGTAAGAGTTTACATACTCCGGTCGCACTCTTTCGATTCAGTTAAGTATGGTTGCGTGTGTGTATATTTTAAAAGTAACCTATTTGTTCCTTAGTTGGCGAGATTCGAAGTGATTCGAGTTAGTTTCATGTTCTTTCAGGCTGTACCGCGTGGTCCACTCGCTTCGCGGATGCGCACTCGTGCACGCGCACTGCGTGCACTCGTACCTTGTGCTTTGCATTCCAATTATTTTATTGTTTCTTCATGCGAAGCTCTTTGAGCAGCTCGGGTCCAGCTGGGATTTTACATGCCTGATTCAGCAATGCCCTCGTCATCTATAATGAAAACATCTTAATTAATTAAACATATGTATAACCTAAATTACATTTAATAATTTCCCTGCCATGTGTGTCACGAGAACCCTAGAGCTTTTAAGTAAACCATATAAAGAATTGTTGCATAGTTTTAGGCTTACATAAAATAAATTATTTTTAACTTTTTTTTAGCCTGCTGGGGATCGAACCAGCCACCTCTCGCATCAGAGGCCGAGCACTTATTCACGGAGCAACTACGGTGCCAAATACGAGTACCTATAATCGGTCAACAATCCAATTTTAAATGCTAACAAGTTAATTAGATCCTCGGCAGGTCACTTTCATCATCACTTTCTTCATTCTACTATATAAATTATTTTAAGACATTTCAACTAGTAAAATAGCAGTAAAAAGAAGAGCACGCAGTAAAACGCGCCAAAAAGAAGTAGATTTGTTACGTTAACCATACTACATAGCCTGGAACTATGCAACCGATTTTCAGGTTTATTTTTTGAGTATAATGTAATTTTTTACGGTTTATAAAAGCTTGTCTATTGCTAATTTGCTTGTGTTTAAAAAACATGCTTGAGCGGTGTTAGTTTTTCGAACTACGCTGTAAACCATTGCCAAATATTTTCTTTACCGTTACTAAGGCCTCATTATGTGGCAAATAAGTAGACTACAATTTATGAACCATAAAGAAAATAAATAAAGGTTACACCTTCCATTTTTGAAGATCGGTTAGTATTTGGTATTAGAAATTTCTTGCAGAGGAAAGTTAGTCGAATAAAGGCACTGATAAAATAAGAAAACTTAAGAGTGATAACACTACAAAAATATTTATGTATATATGCACATATATGAATATGTATATCAAATTAGCATAATAAAAATGGCGTTTACAAACCCATAAAAGGATTGGCATAAATTATTCCGCCACTATCACCGCCGACACCACCAACACCAATACAACCGTTAAGCGAAACCTTGATCGCGCCACTCTTGCACAACTTTGTGTAGGTGTCGCCATCGCCGACGAGCGTCGCAATATCATCGTCGTTCCTTGTATTGCAACTGCTGCCGAGCAGCTGATCATAGCAACTGACATCGGTACTGATCACGTCCACCTCGATGTCATCGTCGTCTTTCTCCAGGCTGTTGCGGTTGCTGCCGCCAATTGAGCTATGCATGGCGTGTGAGTCCTCATAGCTGCCGCCGCCACTGTCGTCATTGGCATTGTTGCAGCTCTCGATGTGTGTTTCGAATTCGTCGTCGAACAACTCTTCGTCCACTTCGAGGGAGCGGCGTCGGAAGACATCATCGTCGTCGATATCGCCATCATGCCCGCAGCCGGAGCCACTGCCTGAGCCAGACACCGAAGCCGAACCACCATTTGGCACAATTAAAATTTCCTCCTCGGCAAAACTGATGCGCCCGCCGTTGTTACTGCTGCCAACGTCAGCAGTTACCGCATTATTGCTTACAATACTGTGGCGCATGCCGCCACCATTCAGTGGCATTGCCTCGTGGCTTAGACTACTTTTAATATCACAGGACGACGCGCTGAAAGTGATAAGCTGCGATTTGCGTCGATTCTGCAGCGTATTGTACCCGTTCGTTGCGGCTACGGCACCTTCAAATACCTTATGCACACCCGCTCTAACTGCTATACTACCACCAATACTTCCACTTCCCCCGCCTATGCTGATCACATCGATGGTGCCCTCCTTGCAGATCATCGAACTGGGTTTGTTGTCAACCAGAACGATAACCACAGAGTTGTTATCGCTCTGGCTGAGCGAATGTCATCTGTCGACGCTGTCCGTTGCATACACTTGCGCAGCAGCAGCGGCGGCGGCGGCAGCACTAAAGGAAGAGCTCATGGATACGCTGTTATGCGTAGCAGCGCCACCGAAACCCGTCAGTGGCTGCTGGTCATCGTCTATGATTGCGGCATTTTCGTCGTCGATTGCTGCGGCTTCTTCCGCCTGCAAGTCGTGCCCTTCTGCTCCATGCCCTTCGATGGTGGCGACAACTTCGCCGTTTTCATCCAGTGGGTGTTGTTGTCGCTCTGCGATTGTGTATGATCGTTTGTGCGCGTGTGTGAGTGTGTGTTTACGTAATCCCGTGCATGTATGTTTCGAGTTTTCACAAGAAATGGTGGAAAGAAAAATGTTCGATTTTTGTTAGTGACAAATTTTAACCCAACACCTCAGCTTCTTTAAAATTTATAATCAAGTTAATTGGTATTAAAGTTGTTAAAGCTTCTATGTAAAAAAAATTGTGTTTGTATATGTAGTAAAAGTGTTCTCACTCTTCGTAGTATGTCAAGTTTAATTATCAACTCTTTGGTTGTATTCTTTGTAAAATTTCCAACTGGTCCAACATTTTGTGCAAGATAAAATATTCATAACTTATTTGCAGTAGTGTAAATATGATGGTTCTGGCCCAATACGGTGGAGGTGGAGCAGTGTGGAGCAACGAGAAATTTCATAGTGTGGAGCAGTGTGACGTCACATTTTTGCTCCACCATATGGTGAGGAGAAACGATGACGTCATCAGTGGATACGATGACGTCATCAGCGATAATGTAAACAATACGATGACGTCATCAGTGAAAATGACGTCATCAGCGATAATGTAAACAATACGATGACGTCATCAGTGAAAATGACGTCATCAGCGATAATGTAAACAATACGATGACGTCATCAGTGGAAATGCAACCCTGCAATACAATTTGAATTTCACAATTAGATGTAATTTGAAG
This sequence comes from Neria commutata, assembly GCA_963457695.1. Classification (NCBI taxonomy): domain Eukaryota; kingdom Metazoa; phylum Arthropoda; class Insecta; order Diptera; family Micropezidae; genus Neria; species Neria commutata. The sequence goes on along the minus strand of OY735249.1, from coordinate 19,762,192 downwards.
TGTGTATGTATATTAGAATTTCACAATTAGATGTAATTTGAATCCGTTGTGTTGAAAAATAATCAAATAAATAAATATGGTGTATATATAAAAATTGAATATTTATTTGTATATATGTATGTAATATAACAAATTATTAGTTTTTATTTTTCTTTGTCTCTTTCTGAAGGTCATCATATTTCTTTTTCCTACAGGAGTCTACTTTATGATCATTACTGCCACAATAATTACAATATAAGAGTTTTTCGTATCCTTTTTTACGATTGAAATAATCCATTTTGATCCTCCTTGGGCTAAAGCTGATACTATAGTGGTAATTGTTTAAATGCGATTCTCTATATAATACCCATTTAATGGATTATTTTATTCAACTCTATATTACTTCACTCCTCCACCATATATAAGGAGGATAAATTTTAGTATAGTTTATTTGTATTTATATTGTAAAGAAATTTTAGGCAAAGGTGTCCACAATTAAATGAATTGTATTGCTGTTGTTGTTCATAATTGTACTGAATGTTATTTCCCAAGTACTTGATTATTTCTTGTGGAGGTTGTAAATTTCCAAAGCTATCGAAATATTCCTTACAAGTTCCATTTTTATTATATGCTACCCAATGTGTTCCAGAACCCTTAGAAATATCCAGATTGACTATGCCACATTCGCGATAAAATGGTCGTTTCGGTAGAGTATCTCGCATAAAAATTCCTCTGAAATGGGGTATATTTTTGGCATATTTCAACAAATCGACATCAGTAAGAGCTCTTTTGGGTAGCCTCTTTAATGGTTTTTTGATTCTGGTGTATAACATAAACCAAAACCCTTCTTATAGGGCTTAAGATGTAATCCCTTTCCCAGAGCAATTGATTCCATAGTTTTATTATGTCGATTTGCTTCTGCTAATTGTTCCCTGGCATGTTTAGTATCATTCAAAACTCTTGCCACAGCAGCTCCACCAGATGTCAAACCTCCAATTGCTCCGAGAGCAGTTAAAATGGGTATTAATGGTAGAAAACCGCCAATTTTAGGTATGGGTATAATACGAGGAACGTCAATTGAACCCTTTTTACCCCTGAAAGTATTTTGAACTACTTTTCGAGCAATAGAAATTGCTTGTTCAATATTTTCAGGTTTCTCTTGATTCAAGATTCTTTTAGCATTCATTACGGCTTTTGAGAAAAGTTTTCTTCCATTTAAACATTTCTTTCTATTATTTCCTCTTTTCTTTTGAGGCTTATTAACAGCCTTGCTCTTACTCATAACATTCCCCATACCGAATTTCACTTTAGTTTTCAAAGCGTTGGCAACTAACCATGCGTTGGCACGCTCACCGATTTTGCTTCCTTTGTTTACAACTCTTTCCCACGCTTTATCAACTAAAATTTTATCGGCTATGTGGCGCTTGTTTATATCTTTTGTTTCTGCGTAAGCAATGTCGTGTTCTCTACAAGCTGAATCCAAGGGATTAATTCCTCTATCGCCTCTTGCTAAACGTTTTTCCAATTTCGTCCCCGGCCCACAAAACTGATAGCCTGGTAAATGAAGTTCCACTGGCAACGAATTTATTAGATTATTAAGAAGACTTCTTCCGACAACAAATCGATTAGGACTGATTTGATTTTTATAGTTTACTACCATATTATAATGAATAATGTTTTAACCTTTCACACGGTCCATTAAAGACTAATGTAAATCAACAAATGTATATGTTTCATATAGATTGTCATCAGTTGGTAAGATGCGTCTAATAAAACAACATCAAAACATAATTGTAAGAAATGTCGATATTTCTTCAAATAATCATCAAAAACTAAGACACAGTTCACTACTTCCGAACACCATACGAGCGCTTATTGTTGGACCATCAAATTGCGGAAAGACCAATGTTATGATAGGTCTAATAGAAAGTCCTAATGGGCTAAAATTTGAAAATATATATTTATATTCAAAATCTTTACATCAGCCTAAATATAAATATTTAAGACAATTGATAACACCAATTAAAGGTATGGGGTTCTATACATTTTCTGAGAATGAGCACGTTATACCACCGGACAAGGCCAAAAGAAATTCCATCATGATTTTTGATGATGTTGCCTGCGAGAAACAAAATAATATTCGTGCATATTTCTGCATGGGTCGGCATAAAAATGTTGATAGCTTCTATCTGTGTCAAACATATACACGTATACCAAAGCATTTAATACGTGACAATGCTAACATGATAATTATGTTTAAACAAGATGAACTGAATATGAAGCATGTATATCATGATCATGTTGGTGGGGATATGTCATTTAAAACGTTTTGTCAAATGTGCACAGAATGTTGGAAGGATAAATATGGATTCCTTGTTATAAGCAAAGATGATGATATTGATTCTGGACGCTATAGAAAGGGCTTCAATATTTTTATTAAACAATAAAATGTCAGATGCTATAACTAAATTGTTTAGTATGTTATCTGCTCTCAAGCTATTACAACTGATTCAACAACTTGATTTACCTGATATCTGATAGCAGATAAGCTGATAACCTGTTACCTGATATCTGATATCTGATACCTGATACCTGATATCTGATAGCAGATAAGCTGATATATAGCTGATATATAGCTGGTATAGAGCTGGTATAGAGCTGATATAGAGCTGGTATAGAGCTGATATAGAGCTGATAAGCTGATATTGAGCTGATATAGAGCTGATATAGAGCTGGTATAGAGCTGATATAGAGCTGGTATAGAGCTGATAAGCTGATATAGAGCTGATACAGAGCTGGTTTAGAGCTGATATAGAGCTGATAAGCTGATAGCAGATAAGCTGATATCAGATAAGCAGATAGCAGATAAGCTGATACACTTTTAAAATCGGAAATCATAAAATGAATGAACAACTTTTGAATGATATTATTAAGACCAGAAGTGTATTGAAGAAGAAAATCAGGAGCTTAAAGTTGGGTGAAGCGAATACAAAGAATATTTTAGAAGATACCTTTAAACCCATAACAAAACCTCTAAAAGAATTTATTGAAAAGTCACATACACAACAAAGATCTACCGAAAGAGAAAACCCTAATGATTACGAATTCAATGAAATACCAAAGAAAACAAGTACTCCGTTCAAGTTAAAAAACGATGATGAGCTTATGGACAACAGCAATGAGGGTGATGAGGATGTTGATATATTTTACTCACAAGAAAATGAATTGCCAAACGATAGTAGTCTTATTACAAACTTATCGCAGTTGGCACAAAAAAATCAATTAGACACTTTATATGGACCGCATAAAGATAAACATGATAACTGGCTGTTTGGTAATACACCAATTAAATTGCAGAATGATAAAATTTCAATTGGCGTACAAAATTGGTCTTTAACACGCGGACTATTTGAACTATTATTTTACAAAAAACCCGTAAACTATGATGCTACTGAATTGTCGATTTACAAAAAAATTTTACAACAAACGAATGCTCATAAACGTAACTATAGCGATGAAACTCAAATTAAAGGAACTAGAGCATTCAAATATAAGAAAATAATTAAAAATTTGTTTAAAGATAAAAGTACATTATCAACTTCTACACGCAAGGGATCTGGTTTGATGAGAGTTAATAAAAATGTTCCTAATTATATTTATTGGGATGATCCAAACGAAATTGTGAATAGATTGCGACTCTTAATATCATCACAATCAGCTGGTCATACTAGTCATAATAATGAAATAGTGTCAATTATTGAAGAACTCAGAGAAGCCAATATAATTATATAAGCACATACATCAAAATTGGAGTGCATATTCGCAATATGAGTGTTAATAAGTTTGGTCACTACTCCGTTACAAGGCGAAACGATGAATTTAATCTCAGAAAAAAAATTCCCAAATTGATGGGGCTTAGTTTGGATAAGGATAAAAATATGAACGTACATGGAAGACGTATAAAAAACCTAGGAAATCCATTATATGAGAATGACGCTGCAACACAAGAATACGTCACAAATAGCTTAAATGATATAAATGTGGAGATGAAGGACTTAATAAACGACAGTGTTGGTGCATTAATAAAATATGTAGATGACGGCATTAAGGAAGCTGAAAAATCATTGAATGAGAACATTGCGAAGGAGAAGAAAAGTTTCGATTCAGATATTGAGGGGATAATTTTATCTATTAAAGAATTAAAGTTAACTGTTGATGAAAATCTTAATACACACTCAACATATTTTCAATATAAAGTTTGAAAATATCGAATCATTCTTATTTAATCATGTATCTGGAATAAAACCTACCCAATAAATAGAGATACGAACAGTAGCAAAGGTGCTCCCGAAGCCACCATCAATAAAGTGTCAATATGAATAAAAGATTTTTAGTAGAGGAACTGCATAAGCAAGCGCGTAAAAATTTTAAACGTCGCTCTGTAATCACAAAAGGAATAGATGATCTCTGGCAGGCTGATTTGGTTGAAATGGGAACTTATTCCAAGTATAACAGAGGATACCGTTATCTTTTAACAATTATCGATACATTTTCGAAATTCGCTTGGGCTGTAGCACTTAAAACTAAAAGTGCCGATGATGTTGCTAGATCGATGAAAGGTGTTTTCGTTCTAGGACGAATGCCAAAAAATCTACAAACTGATGACGGCAAAGAATTTTTCAATAAGGAATTTAAAACTTTGATGAATAAATATCATATTAATCACTATTCTTCATATAGCGTTTTAAAAGCGTCAATTGTGGAACGTTTCAATAGAACACTAAAGGGAATGATGTGGAAAGAATTTAGTTTTAATGGCTCATATAGATGGATTGATAACTATAAAGATTTAGTTGAAAAATATAATAATAAAAAACATAGAACTATAAAAATGATACCTAATAATGTAACGTCCTCCAATGAAAAAATGTTGTTGAAAACTGTATATAATAAGATAAAAATGTTCGCTAAACCCAAGTTTCATGTGGGTGATAATGTACGAATTAGCAAGTATAAACATATCTTTGAAAAAGGTTATACACCAAATTGGACAACAGAAATTTTCGAAATTCATCACATCCAGAATACTAATCCAACTACATACATATTAAAGGACTATCAAGGAAATGTAATCAAGGGAGGATTTTATGAATATGAGCTGATGAAGACGCGATATCCCAACACATATCTCGTTGAAAAAGTCCTAAAAACGAGAGGAAGTGAAGCTTTTGTTAAATGGCTCGGTTTCTCCAATGAACACAATTCCTGGATTCATAAAAGTGAAATTTTCTAATATTGTTAAATCTAAATAGTAACATAGCAAATAAAAGAGATTTTTTTTTAAATTTAATCAAAAATTAATGAGTTTTATTGTTTGATATATATAATTCTTAGTTGGTTACATGATTTGACATGACATATTTTTTTTTTTAAAAGAACATTTTGTATAAACTCTATCAAAAATAATCCCACACAAGACGAAGTCCATATCCAATATTGTATTAGTAATTTGTTATAGCGTTGAACGCTTGTGAGTCGATAATGTAAACAAAATATTCACATGTATGAACATGTTCACTCTACCAGGAATTAGAAATTTGATACGTGGACATGGTGCGTGCCGCTATAGCTACTGCTGCGTGCTGTGATAATGTAAACAAACGCTTTACTCCGGTTTATTTTTGATTCGCTTTATTTTTGATTCGCTTTATTTTTGGCTCGCTTTATTTTCACATTATTTTTGGTTCGTTTTATTTTTGAAAGCTTTACCGAAATAATTATACGCAAGGCGAAGTCCTTATGCAATATTGTAGTATATTGTTTTATAGTCTGCTTTATTTTTCTGAACTTTATGAAGATATTCGTATATATACACATATTCACTCTATCAGGAATTAGAAATTTGCTGACGATTTGATATGGTGTCGCAACGTCACTAGGGCTTTGGTTTTACTGACCTTTTTTCGAATTAAAAACGATTTTTCAATTAATATTTAATAATAAAATATTTGTTTTTATTAATACTTGAAAATAAGATCTGATGACAAAGGATCAAAATTTATTGCATTAAATGCACCATCATTTATTTCGATAGTGCTGGCGTCGACAGCTTTTCCAATCTCTATTTTATAACTTCCATCAGGAGAATCAATTTTCAGGATTTCAAAACCTCCTTCGCTTAAAGTTTTCAACGCCATCTGGCTGACTGTGTTGAATTTTGGAGGTAAAAACAGCACATGTTCTGATGTTTCAACCAATATACGTTCTCCAAATTTAGTTGTTATCCTCTTCATGTTGAGGACCGGGTATGGACTCCTATGTAACATACTAGAAATCGCTAGAATCGACTTTATTCCTTTAGAATTTTTATTGTTAAATTCCTTGACTGCATCCATTGTGTTGAATTATTGATTTGACTCTGTAAATAAAAGAAATATGAAAAATAATAAAAAAATTTATACATTCAAATATAAAAATATTTAATTAAAGGATACTCACTTTAAATTTTTACCAAGTAGGTTTTATTAATGTTGTCTGCTCACTATTCTGTGTTGAATGGAATTTGCTACTCGTTTTCCGGCTTTTTATATGAATTCGTGAACATAAACTTTCAAGCAAAGAGAATGTTAATATAATATAGTACACATCACTCAAATTTTCAACAAATCGAAGTGAGAGTCGTTTATTAAAAATAGAGAGAAAAAATGCCCAGTCAGCATATATAAACAACAACAACGCAGAAACCGAACGCAAAAATGCTCAGTCAGCACATATGAACATCAACAACAACACAGAAACCGAACGCAAAAATGCTCAGTCAGCACATATGAACATCAACAACAACACAGAAACCGAACGCAAAAATGCTCAGTCAGCACATATGAACATCAACAACAACACAGAAACCGAACGCAAAAATGCTCAGTCAGCACATATGAACATCAACAACAACACAGAAACCGAACGCAAAAAATTATCGTTCGGCTCATTGTCGCTTCTTATATAAAGGACGAATGAACGTGAAGCTTTTAATAGTACTGTTTCAACTTTCATCGAGGAAAAAGTGAAGTTTAAAAGCTAAAAAATATTATAATTTAAAATATAAAAACAATAGTCCTGTGTCAACTTTCATCGAGGAGCAAAGTGAAGTCTAGAAGCTAAAAAATATTATAATTTTAAATATAAAAAACAATAGTCCTGTGTCAACTTTCATCGAGGAGCAAAGTGAAGTCTAGAAGCTAAAAAATATTATAATTTAAAATATAAAAACAATAAATCAAAATGAAAGGATTTATATGTGAAGTATGTGGATGCGGATTTACTTCCAAATTTAATCTAAATCGACATATTGCTAGTAAGCATAATAAAGTTGAGATTGCATGTGAAATATGCAAACAATCATTTTCGAGAGCTGATGCGTTGGCACGACATAATAAAGTTTATCATCAGCCACAAGATTGTCTACCATCATGCAGCAATAATAATAATAATAATAATAATAATAACAATAATGTAAATCAGTTGATTGATTTCAACCGAAAAGTACCTTGTGACAGTTGTGGTGAAAATGTTACATTCAAATCCTGGAACTATCACGTACGCACAAATAAACATAAGAGAAATTGTGCTATTACAAAAGACGAAAACTTTAAAAGTGTTAAATCGGCGTTTAATGAGCGCATTGAAACAGCTGTATTTGAAAATAAAGATGAAGGTCAACTAATACCTGATCAATTTTTGAAAAATTCTCAACCAATTATAATAAAAATGTTAAACGATATGCTCGAAAAACATTCAGCAATTAAATATAATATAGAACTGTTTGCTGAATTCATAAAAATGTCCAGTGATGATGAAATAGTTATTGACTTGAAATCATTTCAAACTAAAATGAGTGTAGCTCAAATTGAACCACAAGTGATTTCTAGCTATGAGGATATGTGTACGCAACTCTGCACAAAACTAGCTGAATTTCAAGAAAGAGATAGCGGCTGGACATTAATAAGACTCTCTCACCTGGAAATAAACATCAATCAATATAGACCAATAAAAGGATCGCGATATCTACCACTACCATATGAAGTATACAAGAAGAAAGCGTGTATAAATGTATTAAACAATGATGAATTCTGTTTCAAGTGGGCGATAATATCAGCATTGTATCCAATTGAAAATAATCCTCAGAGATGTTGCAACTATCAAATAGCAGACATTAAGGCTGATTTAATAACCTTGCGCAACAATATAGAGCTAAATTTCAAGGATCTGGCATTCCCTCTACTAATTAAAGACGCAAAAAAGTTTGAGGACCAAAACAGCAGCATCAGCATTAATATTTTCGGATTCGATGAAGAGCTCCATAAAGTAGTTGGTCCCTACTATAGCACTGCTGCCGAAAAGGAGCACCATATCAACCTGATGCTAATCCAGAAAGAACAGCAGTTCCACTACGTGTGGATAAAACATATTTCAAGGTACATATATTCAATAATAAGAATAACAACAATTTATATACAATATTTATATATATTATACGATTTATATATTTAAAATTTTGATATATTTTGGTTTTCTATTTTTTCAATAGATTGCTACGTAAACAAGTTACGCAACATGTAAATCAACTGTTTATGTGTAACGACTGTCTGCAGTATAGGCATACTGCAGAGTCGTTGGCATTTCACAAACTTGGGTGCAACAAAATTGTTTGTGAAATGCCAAGAGGTAAGAATGTAGTTCTACGATATAAAAATTATGAACGGGAGTTAGATGTACCCGTTGTAGTATATGCTGATTTTGAGTGTATTTTACAAAGTGAAAATTTTCAAAACTCAGCACAAGTTAAGAGTATTCAAAAGCATGTACCTTTTGCATTTAGTTATTATATAAAATGTTCTAATAATAGTTATAGTAAATTAGTTCAATATTCAGGTGTAGATTCACCAAAAAAATTTGTAGAGTATTTAGTTAGAGATTTAAAAGATATTTATTATAATTATTTAGCTATAGTAAGGCCGATGAATTTCCTCACATCTGAGGAAATTCGAAAACAATTTGATAGCATATTATGTCATATCTGTAATAAAGAGCTGGGAAATGATAGAGTGGCTGATCATTGCCATTTAACTGGAAAATATAGAGGACCAGCCCATAATGAATGCAATTTGAGATATCAGATTGCAAAATTTATTCCTATATTTTTCCATAACTTTTCCGGTTATGATTGTCATCTTTTTATCAAAGAACTCACATTATTTCCAGGAGATATACATGTAATCCCTTTAAATAAGGAATTGTATGTATCTCTTTCGAAACGCATATTTGTGGATGAGAAAAATACAATTGAATTGCGATTTTTAGATTCATTTCGGTTTATGGCATCAAGCTTAGATAGTTTAGCTAATAATTTAGCTGTTAATGATTTACATATTACAAGAGAGATGTATCCAATTGAAGCTGAGTTTAATTTAGTTAGAAGAAAGGGTGTCTTTCCCTATGATTATATAAATTCTGTAGATCGCCTTAATGAGAAAAAACTTCCAACTCGACATGAATTTTTCAACAAATTGTGTAATATAGAATGTTCAATTGAGGATTATGAACATGCTGAAAAAGTTTGGGATGTTTTCAATTGTTCGACATTGCTTAGTTATATGATGTTGTATTTGAAAACAGATGTTTTACTATTGACAGATATTTTTGAAAATTTTAGAAAGGTTTGCAAAAATATTTATGGGCTAGATCCCTGTCAATATTATACTGCTCCAGGCTTATCTTGGGATGCAATGCTTAAAACAACTAATATTGAACTTGAGCTCCTTACCGATATAGATATGTACAATTTTGTACAAAAGGGAATACGAGGTGGACTTGTTCAATGCTGCAAGAGACATTCCAAGGCAAACAATAAATATATGAGTGATTACGACATTACTCAACCATCAGAATATTTAATGTATTTAGATGCAAATAATCTGTATGGTTGGGCAATGTCGGAAAAGCTTCCATATGGTGGATTTGAATGGATGCAAAATTTCGATGACTTTGAGATAGAATCAATTGAAGAAAATTCTTCTTTTGGTTATATACTTGAAGTAGATTTAGAGTATCCAGAAAATTACCATATTCTACATAATGACTTGCCATTTTGTGTAGAAAATAAAAACAGCCCCATAACCCAATGTAAAAAATTAATAGCAGATTTAAATAATAAAACTAATTACATTATTCATCATAGAAATCTTAAGCAATGTCTAGCAAATGGATTAAAGTTGAAAAAAATACACACAATTTTGAAATTTAAACAGTCGAGTTGGTTGAAGCAATATATAGATTTGAATACTCATCATAGAACATTAGCTAAAAACGAGTTTGAAAAAAATTTCTTTAAACTCTTAAATAATGCCGTATACGGCAAAACAATGGAAAATGTCGATAAGAGAAAAGATGTTAAAATTGTAACTGAATGGGAAAGTTATAGAAAACATTTAGGTGCTCGCGCTCTAATTGCAAAACCCAATTATCATAGCTCTACATTGTTTACAGATGACATGGTTGCAATCCAATTGAATAGGGTTCATTCGTTGTATAATAAACCTATATATTTAGGTTTTACGGTACTTGAATTATCCAAATTAAAAATGTATGATTTCCATTATAATTATATGAAACCGAAATTTGGTGCAAATTTAACTTTAAATTACATGGATACAGACTCATTCATTTACAATATTCAGACTGAAGATTTTTATAAAGACATTAGAGATGATATAGATTTGTATTTCGATACTTCAGGATATTCAATTGACAATGCCTTCAATTTGCCTTTGAAAAACAAAAAAGTTCTCGGCATGATGAAAGATGAAAACAACGGAAATATAATGAGGGAATTCGTCGGCCTTCGATCAAAAATGTATTCTATTGATACGATCAATTGTAAACAAGTAAAAAAAGCAAAAGGCGTTAAAAAAGCTTTATTAAAAAACCTTAGTATAGAAGATTATAAAGATTGTTTGTTGAGGAAGAAACAATTCTATGGTAATATGTATATATTTAGATCAAGAGTTCATCAATTGTATACACAAGAGCTCAAAAAATTAATATTAAGTTGTTCAGATGATAAGAGATGTATTCAAGAAGATGGTGTTAACACATTAGCGTGGGGACATTATCAAATTAATTGAAAAATAATTAACATGTACAATTTTATATTCCTTATTTAATAAAAACAAATAAAATACTTGAAAATTATATTGTTTTTTATTTTTATAATTTACTTTCAAGATAAATAATTTTTCTTAGAATAATAGCATTTTTCAGAGCACAAACTCCGCTATGAGCATAAGAACATTGCGGGATACTAGAATATGTTTTTTGCAATGTCTTAAAATTTTCAAAACAGAATTCGTCTTCAACATTATAAACTTTAATCTGCATATTTAGTAATTTTTCGATCCAACGTTTTTTCTCGCTTCCTTTCACATACACTATAGCATCCTGAAGGTTTTCCTTTAAAAAGTTTTTGACGCTGTTGAAGGAAACCGATCCATCGTTCCATTCGAAACCATGATGTTTCGCAGTTAGCCAATTTGCTTGTTTCTGATATTTTACTGCTAACCTATTGAATTCAAATGGCGGCTTGATGATGAAATTTTGAACTTCAAAAGAATTAAAAGAAATTGCCAGCTCTTTAGCTATAAATTTGTTGAAGTTTCCAATAAAGCCTTGCACATCTATAGTTATAAAATGTTTGATTTCCATCGTTGATGCACGTGTACACTCATAGAAGATTAATAGATGAATGTAAATGTAGCTTAATTTGTTTTCCTTATTTCACCAGTTAGTGGGGTGTATTCGATAAGCTTATCATGTATGAGTACACAGTATGCTGAGGTATTTATAGGAACATTTGTTAATGTTTTAAATTCAATCCTGATATCTATTGGTCCTGATTTGATTGTTTCATTCTGATGTGTGACATCTACTACAATGATTGGAGCTTTTGTTTTAAATTCTTCACATAAGAGCAACGGTTGAGGGTCACGAATGTAGTAGTTTTGTTGAAATTTTGAATACATTTCATATAGAATAGCATAACGCTCTCGTTCAAATTTAAGATTGAGGTCATCATAAGGGTAAGTATCAGAATTTAAATGTACTTTAATATCGGTGAGGTCACAGTGTTGAAACTTGTTTTCATTTAGAAATGCTATTAGAATAAAGCGGGGTCTTTCGTTCTGCTGCGATAACTTTACATTCCATAAGTGATTTGTTCCTTGAATGAGCATCGGATTGAAGTGACAGTCCCAACTGCGAAATGCCATACTTAGAGGATGACCGCTTTTAATAGTTTTAAACATTTCTAATTTTGAAGAATCGGCTAGTTGAACATGAGGAATTTTCCATGTTATATTCATTATTTTCATCTCGACTTTTTCGTTTCCTTCAGAGGAGTAAACTGCATTCTCGTCTGATTTTGAACGTAATAATATCAATTCATGTTTAGAATTTAATAACACTTTACTATAGTCTTCAGCAAAACCCAACAACATTTTTAAGGGTACGCAATAATTAAAATACCCATTGTTTAAAACCGTTTCACCACCATTTGTCCATCCAGCATTTTTTAACATATTACTTTCGTTAATGTTTAGAGAGACATAATTTTTGATTGTCGTTGTTACACCCAAGTGGCGTGTGCTATCAATTTCAAGTCCATTCAACTCATAGCGAATTTCGTCGAACATAAATGCTACAGAGTTGTTTTTCAATTTAATATTAGATGAAATTGTACCATTCTCTAGGGTTGCAAATCCTTCAATATAAATAAAACTTTCGCTGGGTAGAACTTGTAGATCTTGATTTTGAATTGCAATCCTAACTTCATCATTATTGTTATACGATTGAAGATATGGCGAATAACTATGGTATTCTTTTTTTATAATCCGCTCATCATGTAAAGGTTTTTGTAGAACATTAAGGATTTCGCTCATGATTAAATTAGGGATGATGTTGTTCTTGTTGTTGTTGTTGTTTTTTTATTTTTTCAATTGAAATCCTAGAGATTTCAAGAAGTCCTTGTTAAGCTTTGTTAATTGTTTATGTTTAGGTGATTGTCGTCTCCGTTGATGTAACCTTCTTTGTTCAACAGACGGAGAAGAAGTGAGGTATACTTCACTCTTCAGTAAATTTTTATTGTAAATAATCATTACTCTTGCGGCTTAAAATGCAGTCTTAAAGTAATTGTTTCTCCACGAAAATTAACTAAATTGTCGTTCTGATCTAGGATTTTCACTGTTATAGAACTTATTTCTTTAACGTTGATTGGTAGATAGATAACATTTTGAGGACGTTCATTTATTTTATATCCAGGGCTTACATCAATCGAGAATTCGTGAACTGTATGAGCTGGCGAGCTATTAATATATGCACCGACTACTATATTACAATGTATTCTTATTATATTAATGTTGGTGATATTCACTGGTAAATCAGACGAATGAAAATCGCCCGCTTCTAGTTCCCTGCTTTTGAAGCCCAATAGTTTGCCAATAGTTCGTTTCCTATTAAAGTAAATCTTTTCAGTGGAATATATCTCTGTTTGCATCGTGTTGTTATTTGCTTCAATTGAAAGTGCACCATCTTCTTTGATTTCATTATATTTTTCATGCAAGTATTCTGCAATATCTTGAAGTTCATATAAGCCAACCGGTATTTCAATAATTACATCATCGATATGAAATAAATTGTTCCCAACATCAACATTCGGTATAGAATTATAGGTATAAAAATCAATTAGACCACACACATAATTTTCCGATAAATCTATTGGTGGAAAGTAGTTTGCCGTCAGAATAGAGGTATTTCCACTTAAAGTAAGCGTTTTCGATGTCATGATGATGTGATCTAAGCCAATATCGCAATGAATAAAAGGCAGATGTGACGTGCCATTTATATGAATTTATTCTCGTATTAAACAAATATTTTACAACATAGAATATTTGAAATCATTAATAACTTCCTCTCAAACGACGATAGTGTCTCATCAATATCTTTGCATTTTTACATGCTCTCTCATAATAAAAGCAGACGCAAGTATCCGGTCCGGATGTACATTTTTCATTGCTCCATGCACATTCTCTATAGTGGCTTCCAAAATGGTTTTCAACTAGTTCATTAGAATCCGCCCTTTTTATTTGTTCAAGCCATAGAAAAAAGGATGTTAGATGCTCTGGTAGAACAAATGAGGAATAATCGACTAAAAACTTTTCAATTTCAACCGCTAGCGACATGATTACTTCAACGTTTTAACTAAAACTAACGAAATATTCTATATGTAAGTAATATACCTTCTTCTCGATTCCCTATAACAAACATACATACACACTTCAAATTACATCTAATTGTGAAATTCAAATTGTATTGCAGGGTTGCATTTTCACACATGATTTTAGTAAACTTTCTGCTCCTCCCATACGATGGAGGAATTGTTCTAGTATTTTTTTGCTCCACACATACAAATTTTCACTGGTGACGTCACATTTTTTGCTCCATACATATCAAATTACATCTAATTGTGAAATTCTAATATACATACACACTTCAAATTACATCTAATTGTGAAATTCTAATATACATACACACACATACATACACACATACACACATATACATATATAAACGGCTTCAAATTACATCTACTTGTGAAATTCTAATTGTGAAATTCAAATTGTGAAATTCAAATTGTATTGCAGGGTTGCATTTCCACTGATGACGTCATCGTATTGTTTACATTATCGCTGATGACGTCATTTTCACTGATGACGTCATCGTATTGTTTACATTATCGCTGATGACGTCATTTTCACTGATGACGTCATCGTTTCTCCTCACCATATGGTGGAGCAAAAATGTGACGTCACACTGCTCCACACTATGAAATTTCTCGTTGCTCCACACTGCTCCACCTCCACCGTATTGGGCCAGAACCATCATATTTACACTACTATTTGCTTAAAATGCCCGGCCCTACTCGTCCTTCTTATACTCTCATCTAACATCTAAATACATATCACGGCTTTTGAATTCATTTTCAACCACTACAATAGTGCCTTGTGGCTTTGTTGAATGCTAACTTATCTCTTTCCCCTTTCAATACCAACCCTATATTCATCCGCCATTCTGTGGTAAGGCCGTAATTAATAGCAGGTACCTCTA
The DNA here is from genome assembly GCA_963457695.1 of Neria commutata. Classification (NCBI taxonomy): domain Eukaryota; kingdom Metazoa; phylum Arthropoda; class Insecta; order Diptera; family Micropezidae; genus Neria; species Neria commutata. Next base: position 19,746,997 of record OY735249.1, on the reverse strand, counting down.
CCGCAAGCTTCTTTGGTATACCTTGCTCGAAATAAGTGGACTTCTCTTATTATCGGGGTGACACCATTAGCATTTTCCGATTTCTAAAGCCTTTTGGTCCACGCTAATCTTATCCGTCTGCTACACTCAATCTTGTCTTGGTAGTTTTTCACTATATCCAGTAAATTGCAAATTTCGTTGGCTGAAAAATGTTTGGTTCGCGCTGCCTCCATAATTCAAAAATTGATCATATTTTTTAGCATTAGTTGAAGGTTGTCAAATTGTCAAATATTCGAAGTTGCAACATGTTATTTCGTATTTAAATAAATGAACTGTGAAACCCAAGGAAAGTTAAACTAGATTTAAACTCAATTTGAAAATTAGATTTAAATAGCAACTGTGAAACCCGCCCTTAAAGAAATTTTGGAAAGATAGAGAAAAGATTTAAGTCAAAATTTCGAAATTAGCTACATATTTCTGTTTCGGAAAATCGCATATGCAAATATAACCGAAGCTACCAATGGGTCTCACTTAGTCACCGTAACTGGTTTTATAATAGAATTTGTGTGGATATTTAAGTGTGAAAATCCAACTCACAAAATAAAATAATTATTCGTAAATTTTCTTAATCTGAAATTTTTTTCTTTCTAACTTAGAAACTTAAAACCTGAGGCTCTCTTAATTTGTTACATTACAAAGCTTTGAGTAATCGAATACACAAAGTTTCCATAGGACAGGTTGGGCTAAGTTAAGTAGGTTAAGTGTTAATTCTTTACTAACCAGACCATTAGTTAAAAAATAACGAGTATTTTAGATCTTTGGCGAAGACTCCTATAAATAAGCTTTGGAAGATTTTCTCTAGATCCCAAAAATACAATTAGTGAACATAGAGAAACATAGATTTTTTTTTACTGGACATCAAACTCAATGATATCGATATATTTCGATATAACTTACTTACGTAAAATAAATACATGCGACCAGTTGCTTGGTCATACATACATTTTACCAGAATCTGTCAGCCCCCACTAAGCTAATATCAACTTGTAAATAAACCACCAATTCGGTCAACTACAGTCAAATTGCTACACAGGCCAGTGGATGTCGATAAAAAAAAAGTGACCTATCATCGTTTGATCGGGTATAAGTTAATTTTGAATTCGGCCGCTGTTATCTGCAAAATATGTTAAATTCTCTGCGAATGTTCAAACACTTTTACATTATACCAGATACCCGTTGGTTAGGAGAACTGAAGCTTCGAAAGAAAAAGGAAGAGAAAGAAAGCAACTTCGTAAAAATCTCGAAGCAGAACTTACCCTCATAGCCTTCATTGTCGTGAATCTCACGCACAGGACCGACGATGTTTTCTTTGCCTTCCAGCACAGCCAACAGACACTGGTGTATGCAAATGTATTGTTGTTCGGTTTGAACCATCCAAACTCGTTCTATCGCACGGAGAAAATTAAGTAGAAAAATCGTGAGAATCGTACATTGATTTAGATAGAAATACTTATAACTGACCTTTGCGCATGGCGTATACAATGCCGAAAATATCCACATAATCGGATGTGTTTATCAGCTGCAAAATGCGATCGAGCGTGATGAAGGTGCCGGATCGGCCAACGCCGGCGCTGCAATGTACCACGATTGGACGCTGCTCCGCACCGATGCGATCACGGAAGGCGCGTACGAAACGCACCAACGTTTGAGGTGGATTTGGCACACCGAAATCTGGCCACGTGGTGAAGTGGAAATGCCGTAGAATTCGCTGTTCACTGCCCTGTGGCAAAAAACAGAAGAAGAGAGAGCTAGTGGTTTCGTATGAAAAAGAATTATAGGATAGGTGCCCACCCTGCACAGCATGAATTCCGTCATGACCCAATCCGCATAATGGCTATCGTTCAGAATTTGCACTTTAATGTCACCATAAAACACGGGAACCGTATCATTTGGCCAGTACTGATCACATTTCTCGCGCCCCTTCTCGAAGCAGCGCGTCAGCATCACAATGGCACGCGAATTGCTTTCCCAGCACATGCGCCAAAAGTCGTCGCGTGTAGAATGCAACGGACCCTGCGTCACGATAAACTCTCGCGGGGAATTGTGCCCCGGCACGTAGTTAGCATTGATGTAATCCGAGCCCTCGTCATCGTCCACGGGCTGCAGTTTGAAACGCGAGTGATCGTAGGGCAAAATGTTGGTAAAGCGATTCTTCGGCCGATTGCAAGGCAGGTCAGCGAACGTGCACGGCTGGTCGCGGCCCACGTGCTTAAGCTCTTCGAACTCCTCGCTGAAACGGAAGTCCGAGTCGGCAGACATGAGGCGATAGTGCTCAGCGAAATTCTTTATGAGAATGGGGCGATTCTGTTCGATTTCGCTATCCGGCAGTGACATGTTGTCGTTAGCCCGAGAGTCCTTGGTCGTTTTGCGGCAACTGTTGCGACGCCGCTTGAAGAATACCAACGTGACCAGCAGTATGAGTATGATGGTTAATGGCACTGTGATGGCCACAATTAGTGAAGTATTGTCTTGATCTGTGAAAGGAGCAGCACAAAGAATGTAAAGATGTTTTAATTATGTATTTGTATGATGCCAGTTACTTGTTTGTATGTGCTCGTGTGTGTATTACTTACCGGGTGAAGTCAATAAGCCTTCAAATGCATAGTAATTGAGACATAAAATTTGTATATGTAGTAATATTCAGTTAAGTTTAAATGGAAACGCAAAAACTGGCCCACCAGTATATAATCAAATTAAAAATATTTTCGTCGTTTATGCCGATTTCAGATAACCACACCACACCAGTATGGTATGGTTTATTTTCTATACTTGCAATTATTTCAGATTACACTCCGGTAATCTAGCTTACGATATCGAGCAATATATTGCGGTTATATACCGATGTTTTTATTTTTGCACAAATGAAAAATTACGGTTTTCCCCAAAGCCTAAAGCTTCAATTAGTTGTGATGTTAAACAGTTTACTAATATTTCCCTTTTTTATTATTTTAAAGGAATTGAGGCGGCGCACTTAGGGGTATTTATTTGCCAAATGTCAAATTCTTTAGAATATTTTTTACCTGTTGTTATGCCAAAGCTGTAAGCCGTATCCGTAAATTTGTCTGGCGCTGTGAAGGCTCGTATTTTCACCTTGTAAGTTGTGCCTGACTTCAGCGGTCCATTGCAATATCTGCCACTCTTGCGGTTATCGCAGTTCTCCGTGCCGATGGTAAAGTCTTCTACCGAACGATTTTCAAACGGATAGTACGGCTCGTTGGCTTGATACGGCAGCCATACACTATACGACTGCACGTCATGCCAGCTGGGCATTTCCAGGCCTGACGCATTCTTCGTATCGTCCTCGGCCACAATGATCGTGTACCAGCGAACCTGAAATTACAAATATTTGATTTCGTGTATGATGTGCCACTAAATATTATCCCACTTACGGGCCCATTTTGATCGGAGAAGTAGTTTTTGCGGAACCGTATCTGAATATTGGATGAGCTACGGTAGACTTCGGTCGGCACAACCTGTGTGGCAGGTCGTGGTGGTGCCAAAATAGGCATGGTTTGCTTATACTCCCGTTCAGGTCCATATCCAATGGAGGTCTTTGCTTGTATTTTGAAGATGTATGTTTCGCCTGGTTTCAGGTTCTTGATGGTACCGGTCGTTTCATCCGACTCGAAATCTTCCGTTCCCGATTCTCCGGAGTTATTGACGTGTGTGTACGTGATGGAAAACTGTTGAATGATGCCGTTTGCTTCGCTGGATGGCAGAAGCCATTCGAAAACTATTTCGCTGGGTTGTACGTCAACGGGATGAAATCGTTCAACACGTCCTGGCACCGCCTCATGTGTGTTGAATATGGCAGAGAGCGGCGAACTGCTACGCAGCACTGACGATTCGGTACCGGAGCGAACCACTACCGTGAATGTATAATTCCGGTGTGGCCGCAGGTCGACAATGGTAATTTCATTACGAGATGTTATATTTTCTGCAAGTTTATTGTCGGCGGTCAAGTATTGCACATGGAAGTCATTGTATTCTCCTTTCGGTATGTCCCACTTTAGCGAAATATCCGTGTCAGTAATGTTCGTTGAGTGCAGTTGTGTAATTGGCTCCGGGAATAGCCTATCCTGGCGCTGTATGGGCAAACTTGAAACTCCACCGCTAACTGTCCAAACAGTGATGTTGTAAAGACGGCCTGGCACGAGACCGGTGAAGGTAACTTTGCGATCGGTGTCATTGGCCAGTTTTTCTTTGTCCTTTATCTCAGGATCGCCCAATGAAAAGCGATATATATCAAATTTGGAAGAAGATTGTGGTGTCGGCGTATAGGACAGCGTTATGGTATCTCGTTCATCTTCTTGCTTGTCATTCACCACAACAACTTCGGATTGTATTAGGGGCATCGAGCGTGTAAACAGGTGCGTTTTGCCGGAATAGATGCCGTACGAAGTTGTTTGTATGTCGAACTTATATTGCACTCCCGGCATAAGGTCCCCGATTAGAACACGCACAGTGGATAGGTCGTCGGCTGGAGTGAGGGGGGAAGGGAGGAGGGGGCGAATTCGTGTTAGAGATATCATTATATTCATAAGACCATGACTTTGTGATTTACCTGACTTGCTCTCGGATACATTTTTCGTCTCCACTCTCGAGGGATTATCCGTGGGCCACCACTTCAAAACATATGACTCCACACGCCCTTCAGGTTTCGGCCACTCCAATGTTATATTGCGCGAGTATACCAGCGGTATTATATTGGATACTGGATTTGGCGGCACTGTAGTGTTGACTTCCTGCGGGTTGGGACTTTCGACGCCAAAACTGATGGTGTTTACTTGAATAGTGTACTTCTCGCCCTTGGTCATGTCCGTTATGTCAGCTTCTGTCGACCGCACGCTGGGCAAGCGAATCCACTGCTTTTCGCTTTCTGTGCGGTAACGTATTGAATACTCCGTGAAGTCACTGTTGTCAGGTGGCGACCAGTGCACGAGCACCGAGTTGCTGCGCACTATCTCGATTGTCATGTTACGCGGTGGATTGGGAACTGTAATAAAAATGAATTACATTCTGCGGAAAGCCTTGAAGGGGAGTTTGCCTAAATTCAGACAAAAAATTGAAAATTTTAGCTCGCCAAAATGTTTTTTCGATATCGAAGTAATCATTCGAATCGCAAAAAATTAACTTTCGTTAAAGCTATTACTTTGATGAGGACTGAAGATGAACCTCAACCTCAAACTAAATATAGAGATACTTACAAACTGCTTGAAAGTATGCGTGTGGCTCACTGCGTAGCGCATGACTAACGGCAAAAACTTTCACCTCATATCCCGCACCGGGATGCAGATTCTTGATGACCAATCGCGATTCATTCGTGGATACTGTGCGCACCTCCGATGTACCGTTGCGCGAATAAAGCACTTCATATTGCTCTTGCTTGGAGTTGACGTCGCTCTTCCAGCTGATATTCAAGCCCATATTTATGCTCTTCAGGTCTTCGATGATGGGCGATGAGGGCCGCGTTACAACATGTATGGTTGTTTCGTTAGACTCCATTTTCTTCGAGACTGCCTGCACGGAGAGTGAATAATTGCGTCCCGGCAGTAGACTCTCCAGATTGAAGCGTGTGTGTTCAGTGGTTAGACTACTGCTGTCGCCATTGAAAGTCTCTAGCTCATGGTAACTGTAAAGATGATAAAGCACAGACATGGAACATTAGAGTTGAGTTCCGAGTTCCTAAAGTTTAATTGCAAAGCATCAGTAACTTTCTGAAGAGAGGACTCTTTATCAATTATCAATTATCTTTGAAGAGGTTCACCAAAACCGCATACCTAACTGTACCCATACATACTCGTATATCGTCCAAAAAAGAAACCACAAAACAACAAAGATCTTGATGCTTTGCAGAAAGACGTTTAGGAACTCGTCTTAGGTTTTCCTAATCCGCTATTGTAGACACTTTAAATTTACTTACATTACGCGATACTCATCCTGGGTGCTAGCAGGATCGGGTTCCCAAGTGATAATCATCGAATTGGTTTTGTCATCACTAAACGATCTCAAGTTGCGCACGGGCAGCGGCCTCAATGTCACATCGCCCGTGGCCGGCCATGAGGTTACCTTGCCCGAGACAGTCTTTACGATGACATTAAACGTCTTGCCCGGCTCGACAATGTCGTGAAAATCAAAGTATGCTATTGGTTCGTTGGTGCGCTGAACGGTCGATTGGCGACGTGACGTGGCGAACGAAACCTGATATTTGTCGAATTCGGAGACGCCCTTCGGCGCCTCCCACAGCACTCGAAACGAATTCGATGTTATGTAGTTCTTGTCAAAGGTTACATTCAGCGGTCGTAACGGTACAGTCCGATATTGTGCCGTGGTGGGCAGCGAAATTTCATCCTCGGACATGGTCTGCACCGATATGTTATAAGCACGTCCTGGCACGAGTCCTTTGAAAGCTGCCTGTGCTGGACCGGGCGGCTCGCCCTCCTTTTCAACATACAACACACTTTCGAGAGCATCTGGCGGCTCAATGGATACTTTGTAGTGTGTGTAAATGCCTGCAGGATATGGCGGCTGCCAGAGCACGAGCAACGTAGTTTCATTACGAAACCAAACGATGAACTTCCCCGGAGTGTTGGGCTCTGTTTGTTGAATTGGTCGTGGTCGATTTTGTTTTATATTGAAGATGGTTGTGGTGGCCATGGTAAAAGTACGCATAATAAAGACGAAATAGTTAAAAGAATTTTATATGCAACCCTAAAAGGGATTAGCAAGCGAATCAAAATTACAGTATCTAAATGCATGCCAACTGAAGCGAATTTATAATTATGAAGCATATTTTGTGTTTCTATAAAAAACATACGCATTTGGATTGCTGCTTTTATTATTCGACCGGTTATTAAATTAACTAAATTTTTAATATATTTCGTATTCGAGAACCGGCTAATTCGTATACGAAAAGCGGCTATTAAAATTTTTCGGTAGCCGGTTATTTAAAAAGGTCGAATAACTTAAAACTCGAATACGCATACATATGTTTGTATGTTCATGTCTGCATGCATATGAATATGTATGTATTAGGGTCGGAGAAGTATATGAATGAAAGGATGTAGCAAATTTCGACCCGACTATTTGTATACAAAGAGAGCATATAACAGGAAACATGCATCCTGCGATCATGTTCCCCGAACTACCATTATTGCAGCATCGCTGTGAAGCGAATGTTTTAAAGAACCTTTAATATTTTGTGTTTTGTATTTACAAATTAAGTACCTAATAGAACCAAGCAAAAGGTAGGTACTTAGCATATGTGATATACTTTACATCTATTTACCACTTCCATTTCTATTGGTAAAATACATATACGAGTAAGTAGTGTTTAACCAAAGGTCGCCTTTTTAGCTGAATGTTCTGCTTTTTTACCCACCTTTACAACTTACACCAACTTCTCCACGTATAAAAGCAAATATAAAGTACTAGCTATAATTGTCTGCTTAATCAAGACTTAACAGCCGGGCCTGTCTACGGAAAGTCTGTGTATGCGATAAGCCAAACCTTAGGAATTTAGCTTTTAACAAGCCTAGAGAGCAGCAGGTTTCAGATTTCTGAGTAATGTTTCTAAGGGCCTTGCCGTATAAATCCCCGTGATCGAACGCAACGCGAACACGAAGCCAACGCCGGGATCAAAAAACGGCATTTTATAAATCACTGCGTAATTGCGTTGTCACGTTCTTACAAAAAAGAGTTGTATTTTTATAAATTTATCAGCCAAATACAAAACACACAAAATTTGCGGCTTCCATTGCATACCTTCCATAGCCTAGTGGTTAAAGCATTTGACTAGCACGCAAGAGTTTCAGTTCAATCCTCAACCGCGATACTTTCACTTTCCGCGGTATGTCAGTGGTATGTCGTCAAATTTAGTAATCAATTTTTCACCCACTTCCCGACTACCTAGAGATCTGAAACTTTGCATACATGCGTAAACAGGAGCACGATACATGAATCAAAATTTTATGGGCGTAGGATAAGGGGCGTGGCACTTTTTTATCAACTCCAGATTTGTGTATAACTTTAGAACTACACATCACACATCAATGAAACTCGGTAGGAACTTACTACATATCCATATCCTTCTACTGAGAAAATAAGGGGGCACTGGATAAGGGGCCGTGGCACCGCCCATACAAACAAAATTTTTGATCTGGATTAGGAACTAAAGGTCGTGCAGCATTGAATTTTCGTATGCAGTCGCCTCTTGGATGTGTCGTCCCACTGGTAAAAGTGCTAGTCGGGGACTGATCATAAATAATATAAACTGTGCATTCTTTGCACTTTGCACTTACATATCCAATAATTCACTTCTTTCGGCCGGCGAAAAGTTTTTAGTTCGCGCTGCCTCCACAATTGAACAATTGAACATATGTTTTTGGCAAGTTGTGCCAACCTTTAAATGTCAAATATTCCGTGTTTAAATAAATGCACTGTGAAACTCAAGGAAAGTTAAACTAGATTTAAACTCAATTCGCAAATTAGATTTAAACATCCACTGTGAAACTGGCCCTAAAGCCTCGTTCACATTCGACTTTCCTCGCTTTGCTTGACAGTTCGAGATTCAACAACAAAGCGTGAAAAGTAGAAGGTTTGCTACAATGAACGCTTTAACTTTGGATTTTACTGATATAATTGAAGTAGTAGTAGTTATGCTATTAATGTTTTAAATTCGCGAGTGTCTTAATTGAAAACGCAAACGCACGAGAAAATGAAATCAACTGCAAGCGCACGAGAAAATGAAAAATATCACACAAAATTTCAACAACTGATTGTCAAAGCGCAAAAAAGTTGAGAGTTGCCCAACATTTTGCGTCGCATTGCTTCGCTTCGCTTTCCTCGCGTTCTATTTAGCAAGCCTCATATAAAAGCATGTATTGAACTTATCTGTCAAAGCGAAATTCTGAAGCAAAGCGAAGCAAAAGTCGAATGTGAACGAAGCTTAAGTCTTCACTAACTGGATGATAAGTCTTGACCAACCAGACAATAACATGTCAATATGACGTGCGAAAGTATAAACTAGTGTCTGACCGAAGGTGATTTTTTCGACGAAGCCAAAGGTTTTTCTTTTACATAAAAAGTCTGGATGTTGCTATACTTCATTATGATTAATTTACAATAAGAAACAAAATCTAAACAACAATTGTTAATTAAAAAAATTTTATAATTTTTCTGATTACCTCTAATGTGAGTGCAAATTTAACAGCGAATTCAATGAAAAATGTGCCTTTATGGCTCCACGTGCAATTGCTTTTAATTAAAATAACCTCATTTAATAAGTGTCATGTATATGAGGTATATCCAAGATAGGAAAGTCAGGATTCAACTACAAAAAATTGCAATGCAATGAGTTTCATGCACTGGAAAATTGCACGTGGAGACCTAGGGTAGGAATAAAAAAGCTGACACTCAAGTGATCTTTTCTAAATCAACATAAATGCATTATTTATTACAATAAAATATAAAACTCGTATTCAAACAAACATAGATATATAAAAAACCTCGGCTTTTATTAAAACTTCGGCCGAAGCTTTGTTCTAGCCGAAGATAATATTTTGACGGAATCCTGAAGATGCCGAAGCTGAAGGTTTCGGTCGGACATAGTGGAAAATGAAAACGGTTGCATAGGTTCAGGATTATATTTGTACTCAAATAATAAGCCCGAAACTAAGCAAAAGTTTTAAAAATGTTTTTTTTATTAAATGCTCTCGCATTCCTGAATCACATGCCAAGGCAATTTTTATGCTTATTTTTAAAAGTACAGGGATTGTCACCACTGTGTTTTTCAAAGACATTGGCAAAGAAATACATATCACAAATTACAGTTTTCACACCAATAGCTTTTTATTTAATAGGTACTAAAAAAGGTGTGCTACAAAACGTATACAATTGCAGTGTACTAGACATACTAAAGAAATAAATTGATACACGCTAACTAAAACAATACAACCAAGAAACAATGTTTAGATCTTAATGCCATAGTTTGTGCCTTTACCTCTTAGGATTTTAATATCCAGCAAATCTTTATGCCGCGTCCTTCTGCCTTTTAGTTGTGAATGTGTTAATTGCAATTAAATTAATTTTAAATTTAGCAACAGAAAGAAATACAATAATTTGTGTAATTTTAGTATGAACCACCGAATGGAACGAAACATTTGTTATTGTAAAACAGAAACGGTTAGACCAATTCCGCTGTTAATGGATGGCAAAAGTTTGCACTAAATTAAGGACACCATCACCGTTGCCCAGTGTCAAAAGTGACATTTATTCGGTCTTTGCAGGCCTTTGCGAGACTTACTTGTAGTGAAATTGCGACTGGTGTAAGCAACCGATTCCTTGCCGTCATATATGGTGTACGCTTGCACCTGGTAGGTGGCACCGGGCGTCAGCTCCTTGGCGCTGTGCTGGAATGCATTGTCGTTAACGAGAAATGTGCGATTGTATGAACTGGAAGCTTCCGATAATCCTAGCACTTTGATCTTGAATGCCGTGTAATTACCCTGCGTGGGTGGGGACCATGAGATTATGGCATTTTTACCGCTGCGCACTTGCACCGACAAATTTGATGGCGGATCGGGCGCTGTAAAGAAATAAAGGGGAAACAGACATTTTAGTGATTTTTATAATAAATCCGACTCATTTTTGGTTTTGAATCAAATTTTAATTCAAAACGGTATTTTCAACTCGTTTCCTACAAACAAAGAGCTAACATAAGCGATAACAGAGCGTAGACATTTCACCTTTCGAGGTATTTTTCAAATTTTCGTGGTAAATAACGTGGGATTATTTAAGCCGGTGGGAAAGTAAAATCAACTGGCCAAAAGTCAAGCTTTTGTCATAACCGAATTTGTTTTTAATCGTATTCGATTGAAGCTATATTGGAAGTAGTTGAAGAATTTTTTTAAAACATTTTACTATTTTAAAAATATATGAATTTTTAACTCTTTTTTCAGATTTAATATGCGTACATACTTATTAGAAGTTCCTCGAAATGAATGACTACACACGCTGAAGTAGTTATGAACGAATAAAGCTTCGTCTCGTCAAGATCTGTCGATATTTGTAATCTGAAGTGAGCAACAGCGAGGAATTTCATTTAAGGGCAAACAGGAATGGGAATGAGCACATAAAAAGACCATGGGTGTCTTTCCTAACTTTCACTTGAATAATTGGCACATTTCGAAACGCTGCTAGAGAAATTAGACCCTTGGGTAATTTGCTTGGCACAACAGACGCCAACTATTCCCAGCTCTTAACTTTAGCGTGTGTACTACTCTTACATTCTTCGTAAGTAAATTGCGGCGGAAGGAAGGATTTACACTGAACGGAGACGTGACTCACGCAGCTGCCTGTGGAGGGCTATATTTTATGACACCCTCAGGTGTTATGTGCGTGCGTTCTGCAGTTGCTCTGCGAAAATGACGGGGGAAGTTTTGAGGTGCCAATTCGAAAAATTCTCCTGCATTTCTTGATTTGGATTTGTGCCTGTTGAAATAAATACGCGTATATTTTTGTTGGACAATTCAATCTGGCAGTCGCAGACAAGATTGTAAGTATCTTTTGATATTTCCTGTCTTTAGCTGCGGATACCACGAGTAATTAGCGCATAAGACTTGAACGAAAACCTAACATGGCTGGTGTGCCTTTGGGAAAACTTTTTGACCACCATACTAAAAAAATGCGATATCTCTGATTAGAAATCACACTGTTCTTAAAGTTTTTATTACTAAAATTCGTTAATAGTGAATGTCCTACTACATATACGATTTTATTATTATTATCAAATATTTCAGATTTCACAAGATTATGTCTTTTTAAATATGTACATACTACATTGGAATTAACATTAAGGGTATTCATTTAAGCGTTCAAGTTTGAACATTGCGCAAATTTATCAATTTATCAAGTGTGTTAAATGAACGCGCCTGGCAAAGTATTTGTGTTTGGCTGTCAAAAAGAAAAAACTAAAATGCCTAGAATCAGTGAAAAAGTAAAGATTAATGTTGGAGCTGTTTGGAAAAAATTACTGTAACCCTTTTGCGTTTATTTTGATTGTTTAATACTAAACTTTTATCGTAATGTTATGGATCATAGCTAAGCAGGGTTGCATTCGTTGCCGTATAAGTTTACAAACATTGTTTGCACAGCGAAATCACCGCGAAAATTTATCACATTTGTGCAAATGAACTTTCATACAAAATTTGACAGTTCGTTTATCAGGTGATAAATTTGTCAAGATTGTCACGTTTGTCAGGCTTTTGTGCGTTTAAATGAATACCGCTGTTGTTTTTAAAAATGTGACTTATAACTAACGTTAGGTTTAAACTATTCGAAATAAGAACTGTTTACATAAAATAAAAATACAACCAAGGCAAGTGTTCATGCCAAATCCCTCAGCGGTGCATCCCTATTCTTACCCCGAAGGTCGATGACAACCCAAGGCTATCGGTTTGATTTTTATATCCCATACGAAATGATACCTTATTGAATTAATGGTGGCACCAAGAAATATATTTTTGGAGTAAGACTTAGTGCTATAAGAAACATAAGATCTGTATTCAGCTCTCAAGAAATGCTTCATATAAATCGCCAAAGTAATGCTCAAGATTTTTTTATATATCTTTCTATGTCAAGAAATTTCCTACACATTCAACTACTTTTGGCTGTGAATAAGTGTTCAATCTACTCACCTGTTGTAATGGTCACCGTCCACGTCAGCAAATCGCGATGCGTAAAATTGGTGTAGTACAACCAGAAATTGTATTTGGTACCCGGCAGCGCGTGCTTGAATTGAATTTCGTCGCCAATGTCTCTGGAGGAGATGGTTGTGTTGGGCTCGGGAGCTCCGTATGGCGGACTGTAGTCTAGACGGTAAAAGGCACCGTCCAGCCCTTGATTATTGGGTATGCTTATGGCTAAATCGGCACAATTCACACACTGCAAAAGAAAGAGCAAGAGAGAAACAGTGATTAAAAAAGGGACACTCGTCGAAAATTGTCAAAGGCCAACTTTAGATGTTGCACGCGAATTCTGCTCTGCTTTTAAGCACACACAGCCCTCATTCCTAAATTGATTTGCATTGTCCGTAAACACGTGAATGCAATTTTAAAAAGTTTCAATGGTGTTAAATTGGCAGGTTTTACTAAGAGTAAAGTTTGGTGGTTTTTTCCGCCCTTCCGAATAAAAGTCACGTTAGCACGTTTCCACAAATAAAATATAAAAATTTTTGTTTGTTTGTTTGTCGTTGAATTTGTTTGCATACTTTTAGAAACCATTACTCGAAAATGCGAAAAGAAATGAACACGAACAGCATTTCTCATAGCATCTATTATATGTTTAATAAAATCGTTCGGGTTTACACTAACAATACCTTTATTTTTAACAAATTGAATAGTAGGGTCGAAAAGCAGTCAAGTGCGAGTCGGGCTCGCTCACTGAGGGTTCCGTACAAGAAATACCCTTTTAAGCGTTCGAATTTAGTTTCTCCCTGCCCGTCTAGCCATAAACTTTTTGACATTTTGACCTACATATTCGAAACCAATTCACCTAAAATTATGAAAAAAACATTTTTGGAACTCACGGACGTAGCCCTTTCTAACGATACCCCACAATATGTAAACAACAAAAATTTTTCGCTGAGGAAATTTTTAACTATGGTAATCTTAAATAAAATTTAAAAAAATAGAAAAACAAATTTGTCGAAAAAGGTTGCAGTTTTCCAGTAATCTATGACTAAAGACCTACTAACTCTGATTTTATCAAAATTTTAGCTTAAGAAATGTAGAAAGGCAAGGGGGTATGGTCATTTTTTCGACATTTTGTGCTATATCTTCGAAACCACTTCACCTAAAATTATAAAAAAAATATGTTTGGAATCCATGGACGTAGCCCTTTCTAATGATACCCCACTCGATATAAACAACAAAAATTTTTTCTGAGGGTGTCATCTTAACCCTTTCACTACCGACTTTTTGGACCAATAATTTTTTTGACCTCAGATTCGAGCTTAGGGCCCTCAAAATAGCCGATTTAAAAAAAAAATTTTTCCCCACCCCCTCCATATTTTCTTATTAAAAAAAAAAAAAAACCATTACAACAACAACAAAAACAACAAAAACCAAAATTTTCACTTAGCCTTGCCTTTGATTGAAGACATTAACAAAATTTATTGCACGTTCAATGCTTGTTTTACAAGACTATACAAAAAAATGACTGCAGAAAAACACAAGGAAAATGCTCAAATTAGCACCCGTTGACTACTCATGTACACTACAGTGACACTCACTTCAACAAATTGCCCTATCCTTAGCGTTGATAAAATTTTTGTGGTAAAAACATTAGATCATTGCTTGAAGCTTTAGTAACTAAGAAAAAATTATTTGGTGTTAAAAAAAGTACAGTTGTTGTTGTTGTTGCATCTTATAGGCATGAAAATCGCTGCTAAGGCAAAAAACACAACCTTCGACCACAAAAACCGCGACTACAATGAAATGGTTTGAAACATCTTCATAACAAAAATAGTATTAGCATGTCATAACCTCAATTAATAGGATTGTTAAAGAAAAAACGGAAATATTTTGTTCGGTCATATTTTAAATATTTTTTAAAGATGTGTACACTGTAGTGTACAAGGGTAGTGAAAGGGTTAAATTTAAAAAAAAAATTTAAAAATTAAAAATTCGAAAAAAGCCGCAGCCATTCAGTCATGCGTGATCAAATACCTAGTAAGCCTGATTTTATCAAAATTTTCGGTTCAGAAATGGTGGGTGCAGATGGGATCATGTGGGGACTGGTCCGTTTTTTTAACTATATCTTTCTAACTCGTTTACATAAAATTAAAAAAAAATACATTCTATAATCTATGGACGTAGCCCTTTCTAACGATACCCCACACGATACGTTTTAAAAATATTTATATTTTTTTTTGTCTGACCCGAAAACCTTTAAAAATTATAAAAAAATATTTCTAAAAATATTTCTTAACTTTTTACAGTGAAAATGTGTTTAGATTATCAAGACCTAACCTCGTGCCAAATTTCAGGTTTCTACGATGAAAATAAGGTCGTTTTATATACACACTCCCAAAACAAAAGTTTCCCTTTTAGGGGAACGGAACCGTAAAAACATACACATTTAAATATGTATATGTATGTACGTAGCAACTATGTAAAGTCGAAAAAACTTTATATTTATATCGTAATGAAATACAGAACTAGTGTAAAAAAAAATTACCAATGTTGGAAATGATTATTGTGTATACCAATAATAGAGGTTTCACCGACAGAGTAATACCCTACACCAAGTAACCGAGTGTGGTAATAATACACTGAAAGAAATGAAATTGTCGGTGTTTTAAATTTGCTGCCTATAGTGGGCGAACCACGCCCATTTTTGACAAACCACAAGATATTTCTAATAGGACTACATATGCCAAATATTGAAGCCTCCTGCAATGAATTGACCAAATATGGATGCTCTGGTGTGTATATTACAGCAGTTATGAGGATTTTAAGCTTACCGCCTATTTAGAGGGCGGACCACGCCCATTTTCTTATATGTTATATAGGGCCTATATCTAAACTTGGGAACCAAATTTTATTCGTTTAAATGCATAAGTAGTCAATTGAGAGCCATTTTACCAGAAAATTGTTGCCGCCTATACAGTGGGCGGACCACGCCCATTTTTTGGTATTCTTCAGAGGGTCGACACCTCACCTTAAATACCAAGTATTATTCTTTTGAATGAGTAATTAGACAAATTATAGCAATTTAATCGAAAAAAACCCGAGGTAGTGGGACTTACAGGCCCATTGTGGGCGTGTCCTTCGACCGATTTAACTAATTTTAACACTTTACCTAACCCGAGGTTCACTGTGACTGTGTACCAAATTTGGTTCAAATCGGACAACTCCTTCTTTCTATTTTTTCCGAACACGCAGACGGACGGACAGACAGACAGACAGACGGACAGACGGACAACCGGAAATAAATAGAGAAACTGTTTCTGATCATTTCTATATACTTATGTCTATACCTAGGAGCACTCCTTTAATGCGTTACAATTTTCGCACAAAGTTATTATACCCTATTACCATAGGTGTAGGGTATAAAAATTAGGAAGCATATCCAGTAAGTTTTGAATTAAGCTCCATGAGCTCTTATGCAATGCGCATTATTAAGACGAAATAATTTGGCGTAATTAATTGTACATATTTAATGATTTTGTGATAAATATACAATATAAAATAAAATTTTGATCGTTATATTCTCGATCAAAAATAAAATTAATCATAGATCATTTTATTTAATCTAAAAATGATGTTATATTTACAAATTTATTAAATAGGCAGGGATAATGCCGGGAATGGGGGATTTCCGCTTGAAAATCGCATGCCGTATCAAAGTTGTTCTTTCACAGAAAGTTCAACATTTTTCTCCGGATGAGAATTTACCAAATATTTCTAAACTTTCCAGAAACTAAAGAAATCAATTTATGTCGCATTCAGCAGATACTTTGAGAGCATTTAAGTGACCGAATTTTCTTTTCATGGGCCAATCAAAGCCTCCTGTTAAGTACATTCAATATTTCCATAAGCAGACAACTTGAATACCTTTCACCGTAGTGCATGCTTGAAGAGGAGTCACTTTGGTAGCCATTTGGCAGCAGTTTTGGTACACTGGTTTTATCATTGCAATATGCTTTGAAGTGGATTTTTGGCAACATGCCAACGCTCGCGGCTGAATTGAAAATTCGTAACTTTGCAGAGTTTCAGCTGATTAATTTTTTATACCTTGATTCCTTCTGTGATTGCGATGAATAATATTCATATGTAGGTACATATATAAATTTTGGGTCGCTGAACTCAAATCGGAAGTCGGTTTTAATAGTGCTTTTTGTTTTGGTTTCACCACAAACTGGCCTAGAAGTTAAACGATTAGTAATATTTGGCAAGATACATAAAGCAGTATCGTGTGCCGTATCGTTTGAAAGGGCTTCTCCCAAAGATTCCAAAAATATTTTTTCCAAAATATGGCCTGTCCCCCCAAGATCCCCTTGTACTGCTAGGTTTCTCAAGCTAAAATTTCAATGCAAATAGGGTTACTAGTTTTAGGTTGAAAAAAAGCTATTATTCCCAAAAAACTTGCGTAGAACTATTTTAAATTGAGTTTTTAGAATTCAAATAATAGATAGAAATAGATAGAATAGTTTTCTTCGGACTCACATGCTAAAGAGAAATCACAGTAGCTGTCTATTTCTGTTCTGAAACAAAGCGATTTAAGTGTACAACAACAAATAATTTGAACTATTGCTTATTATATTGCATAATTTAAATAATATACGAAATATCTATTTTTAAAATTTTCTCCTCTAATCAACTTGTTAATTTGCATTTCTCCTAGTTTAAAAGAGAGTAAATTTAAAACCACTAAAAATTTATTTTTTTTTTAAATCTTGACAAAAAATAGTAATTAAACTAGCAGATTACCCGATTTGTTCGCGATGAACAAAACATGCTAGAATTTCATACATATATACATACATATGTATAGACAAACCAATTGCTGAAATCTTTGGATTTATATAAATTATGTTAGATTGGTATGTAGATTGATTACAGCAGCAGCAGTATTTTTATTTTATTTAAATTAAGTGACTCCCTGTAAAGTAATTTTTTTGTTTTTGCGCCGGGAGCGTAGACAAAAAGATTAGTCGGAATTTCAACATGGGAACATCCGACATATAATTGCCCATGGACAAAACAGGCCGCTTCACTTGCAAGAAACGTGAAGCTAATATTTAATTTGTAAAAAGGTAAGCCTTTGCTTCACGAATAATTCTACTGCTACATCGCAAGTGTAAGCATTTGTTTAAATTCTTTCTTTTGAAAATGAAGTTCTCAGGAGGGCGGCATGGTCTCTTGCACAGCTGGTACCATTATATGACAACATAGTGGTTCTATACAAAGTTTCAGGGATTTGCTAAATGAGGACTTGGTACCAATTTTTAATACGGAGCATGAGGGGTGTATGTGGGTGCCACTCCCCCCTTTTTATGCCCCTAAATTTTGTTTAGCAGCAAGGCACGACTAAATACTAACAGAATACAGAATTAAAGTTATGCCAAATCAAAGATTTAAGTTTAATAGGAGGTGCCACGCCCATTAAATGGATCACGCCTTCATATACCCTATAAACTAGGCTGTATTCCTAAACGTACTTATGCAAAGCAGTGCTGCGCCCCCAATGCTCTACTGATTTGTTTTCTGAGTGCTACTGCGATGCATTGCATAAATTAGGTTGGCAGCACTTTTTAGTTTGGGAACGCACTTTATGCTCAACATTGCTTTTGCAAAATGGAAATTGTAAAAAACTACATATTTAACGCATTTTTGCATTTGAGTAGCGAATAAACTCCCAGCAAATCGAAATTAATTATAAAATTGAGAAAAAGGAGGCGAAATTTAATCGCGTCCTAAAAGTTTCAGTGCAGCCGAAAAAACATAACCTAACTAATCACAAAGCATCAACAAAATTTGTGATGAGCTGTTTGCGCATTCGATGCTTATCGACAACTTGATGCTTGCGTTTAGGAACAGGGTGCACGTGCAAACTTTTTATGTTTGCGTTTAGGGACATACTGCTTTGTACTTATGCAGCGCAACTGACGTTTAGGAATACAGCCCTATTCTGCTTAGCCGTTTAGAAGTCTAAACGGTCCTTATGTACATACACACATATAGTGAAGAATACATACATACATATATATAATAGAAGAAATAGTTAATAAATTATAAATATTATTTCTCCGCGTATTTCTGCCTCAAAATCACTCTTCAAAATTAACTGTGATCTTTGATTGCATTTAGCAGCTAGGATAACAGGAGCAGTGGCATTAATTGTCCTTGCTACAGCAATTCTAAGTGGAAATGATGCTGCATGCAGGTAATGCGATTTCAGTGGTTTCCTGTTACACTTTTCCCAAACTCAAAACATAATATTGAGCGGATATGGTGCGGAGCCGTATATCCGGCTCCGGTAGGCGTTGCCCTGTATGTCCACAAAATCGCATATTGAAGTGTAAATGGTAAAGCAATACAATTGCGATTGTGAAAATTGTGAAAACAATGCCGGGGTATGTAAATATGTACTTGTGTTATATATGTATGTTCCTGTTTAGTAGACAAAATTGTGTATTTGGTTGGATATTGTAGAAAAGGTAGCTTTGTGAAAAAGAAAGAAATAATGTGGTACGTGTTTGCTAATAGAATGAATAGCAAATCCCTACATATTTTCTAGGACGAGTGATAATGCATGATTGATTGATTAAATTTCAAGAATCTACATCCAAAGCCGTAAGAAAAAATTCGAACAGTTAACGAAGTTACAGCTCATTTAACCTAGCTACGAAACTTTAAAGGCGTTTCAAATGTGAATATACAAGATATCTCAAAAACTAATTAATCGATACCCGTTCTTTTTTTCGAAAGTATATAAAATTATCTGCGCTGGCGAAGACTACATCATCCGAACGATCCACGAACTGTAGATCGTCGACAGTTATATAGTCAGTCGCATCACCAACCAGCGACTTCGCTGGCAAAGACAAGTCGTGCATATAGACGCAGGAGGTATTTTATGCGGCAGTTTAAGGACGAAGACGACGCGGGAAGTCGTGACGCCTACGAAATAACCAAGTGGAGGAGGTGTAGGCAACTCTTGGTATTTTCAATTGGAAAGGAAAGCGCATAGCAGAGCCAACTGGAGAGAAGCTGAGTGGCTTGTAGTAATGCGATAACGAAACGTTTTGCTCCGTAACAGCGGGGACCTAAACTGTAAGCTAATAAAAGACTTTTTCAATTGAAAGCAGTCGTAATTGAAATGACTTCTAGCTATCAATGTTTAAATATTGTTCCACTTCTTCGGTCGTAGAATGTTCGTTTCCGTAACACGAAAATCTTCTGATGGAGAAACGGTAAGGATTCGATATTGAAAATACCAGACAATACTTGTTTATATTATAAAATACACGTATATTTGGCGTATACTTCGGAATTTTTTTTTCGTATTTTTGGTTCTCTCTTGCAGAGTTACTTTTAGGTAATAATTATTGCAATCACTGCGACCAACTTTATATTGGTTCTGAGTGAACAATGCGAAATTTCCACATCTCTATAGGAAAACTTACAAAACAATTTGCAAGCGGGGTACTAAAGTTGCGTCCGATTCAAAATCGAAGAGTTGCAGCATGAAGTGCCAGCACTCACCCATACCCGCGCGCTACACCCTACTACGAACTAGGGATGCCAATCTCGAGATTCCAGAATTAAGAGACACTAACCCCGGGATATAGTAAAATAAATAATTTGTGAAGCAGACTTGAGAGATTTTTGGATTTTGCATATACATAAATAAATTAAATCGAACATATTTTAGTTTTGGATCATTATAAAATTAAAAGTAGGTAAATTCTTTAAAATATATATTTATAATTTTTAGCTGAAAATTTCTTAAACAATTTCTTAAGTTTGTTATAAAAGTGGATGCTACTTCTTAAAGAAAAACCCAAAAAACAACTTTTTTTGATCTGCTGAATAATCACAGAAAGAAATTGGCGCAGATTTATAGAGGAAACATTTTTAAAGCTTAAACTTAAAAGTAAATATCCACTTAAAAGCTTTTGTAATTCATGCTCAATTTCTTGATTATACTGAGTTCACAACTGGAAATTTTACAGAATAACACACTGCTTTTTTAGTGAAGAAAAATAAGTGAATTTTTGATCATTCAAACAAATATATAATAAAACTAACCTCAACTAAATTCTGTATATAAAAAGATTATATTTGAGTTTGAGCTTCAAGCTTAAGACTATTTATAAGAAAATTTTACTTTTATATTTTCGGGACTGAGCCCTGAAATTCAAATGCAAAATCCCGGGTTAAAAAAAAATTGCCGAAAATAGATACCCCTGGTCTGAACATGAAGGCGCAACGGGGCCAGAGTTTTGCAACATTGTAATACAATTAAATACAAATTGTAGAAGAATTATTTCAATCTCGCAACTCAAAAGCAGCCACTGAAAGGCGTGTGTTTGATTAAGTGTGTGTGAGTTGTGTTTTTTAACGGTATTATAACGAGTTAGCTCTTGCGGCGCGAACTTGTTGCCAACTCACACGCAAATATGCACGCATTTAAGCGAAGCGCCAGGCCCACAGCTTTGCGGTGCATATTTGTTGGAGTGGTTGTTTTTGTATGCAGTGTTGCATTCTCAATACACAAAAGTGCAGTGCCTGCTTAAATAGTTTCATGTTGCTTGCACTTTTGAGCAGACTTACGGGGAAGTGAGTATTTCGTAGGCCGTGTTCACCGCAGGGATCAAATGATGAATGTATGACAAGGACATTTTCCGAATCACGCTGCTCGAAATATGTATGCTGTAAAGTCTGCATCACTGTCACTTCTGTGTCATCATAAATCACATTGCATTTGATTCATAAAGAACATCTTAGACGGTAGGACCACCCATCAGATGCCCTAGGGGTTTCTTAATTTTCCATATTCTTTATATTGAACCAATTATGGCTCAAACGAACACAGTAGTAAATGTCTGCCCCTATGTAATATAGCCCAGCTGGAGAGTAAAATTTCGAAACGACAAGGACTCTAATAAAATTAGATTTAAACATGTTATATGCATACATAAAATGGCACCACAGTGGCTCAGTGGATGTGTGCTCGGACTCAATCAATCCGTGTCAAACTTATACAATCTAAAAAAGAAATCTATTTTAAATTAATTATATCTGTGGCGCCATCTCTTGCGATAAAGTGGTAACTCTGGGAGAGCATTTTTTACTTGGTAAAGTTTTGCAGTTTTGTGACTGGAGCTGGCTTGTATGGAATAAATTAAAATTATTAAAGGTAGTTGTACCAAGCAATTACAGAACTCAAAAACCCTGAACAGAAATAATCGCGTGAACGTGCTAGATGACGAAACTCTTGCATTATCGCCAAGCGAGTATTGTTGGTACATATACATATACATATGTACAATGTACAATTGATCTTATTTGTGCACATGTTCTTCCATTGACATCTCATAGAACTAGAATCAATTTGCAGTGGAAATCAAAAAAGACTTAATTTGCGATTTTCACAAACATTTGAAAAATGGAATGCACAAATTTTGATTTTGCCTTAGAGACAATTATTTGGGAGGAAATTTAGGTTTCTCTTAAAGTAATGAAGAGCTCCTGGCAGCAAATTTTGTTGTATTTTATCGAACATTTTAGGTTCAGCATTTGTGTAATAGAAATGACGACCGCAAAATGGCCTCGTGTATTGGGAAAATTAATGTTAACCGATCAATTGCCGCTCCTTTCTCAGACCAATGATCATCCTTTCTATTAAAAGATAAGTAAATGATTAAGAATCAATAAATACAATACATAATAACAAATTAATTATACAACGCTTAAGCAATTTTTAAACAAGTTACTATCAAACGAAAAGCCCATAATTCTTTCTTGTAATCTGCGCATCAAATAAAAGAGAGCAATTTAAAAAGTCAAGAAGTTGGTGAAACGTAGGCAAGTGGAACAAGTTGGTCAGTGGTTGGTGGTCAGGCAGTTAGTAATTGCAGTTGTTATATCGAACGAGTTATTACAATTTTTGTAGGTGCGTTTGTGCGCCTAACTGACAATGAGATTGGAACTGAGAGAGAAGGAAATAGCGAACGAAAATGAAAACTGGAATTAGTCTTTGTTGTTGATTTTCATCATCAGCAGAGTCCGTTTGCTTTCGACTCATACTTACCTAAATGTATATAAGTATGTGCACTAAGTACCATAGGTACACTTAGAGAAATTTTTAGAAAAAGCGTTTCAATCTTGAGCTGTAAATCAGGGAAAAATTTACCGATAATTCAGATGAAGAGCTATACGTAATATTGATGCACTTTCATCCTCTAATACTGGACTAACAAATTTTGTTGTTGTACTAAAAAGCTTTAGTTGGCACCTCAGTCAATGATTATGGAATTTATGATCCCTGACCATGCAGAACAATTTCTATGAAGAAAGAAAAGCACTGGTATAAGGATCTAGAACCGCTGATTAACCAATTTGTATGCCAGTTTTCTTGCTCGAAACTTAAAACCTGATTTCCCCAAAATCTTTTTTTCAAAACTGGTGGTTATCTGAAGCTTCGGTTTCTTGGAAATTATGTTTGTTTTTCATCTGCATATATGCGTGCATGTATTTCTCTATGTAAATAAACTATAATGAAATAGAACAACATACAGACTTTTTGTTATAAAAAATAAACTTCGGCCTTGGCCGAAAAAGTCGCCGGAATAAAAGTCGGATATGAATAAAAGGTTTTAAAATCTGTTTTTTCAAACTCGTGTATGTATTTGAATAGAATCTGAAATTAAATTTTGTTTCGGTTTTTTTATGGTCACCTTCTATCTATCTGTTCCACCAATCACCACTTCCATTACGGTACTACGGTTTTAATTTTGGCTAAAATTTTTAAAACATGGCTAAAAGTATGTTAAATAAGTGACAAAGTTAATAAAGTGTAGATTCATAGTTCATAATAACACCACTCTGCAATTTTTGTTGTTAGTGCTGTTTCTTTTTGCTGGCGTAATTAGTTCGCAATTTATATTCAAAAAACCTACGATTTTTACCTGTGGAATTTTTTTTCTCGAATAAAAATCGTTTAGCTTCACACTCAACTTTTTTTATTCAAATTCATAGCAAAATATTGAAATTTGTTTGCAATAATTAAGCATATGCCATTTTTACGTTCGAGAAATTGATAATAGACATATAGATATTCATGTGGTTCGATTGACTATTGATTAATTATTACTCTATAAAATTATACAAGTTTATGTTTTTCGGCAGATTATAATAATTCAAAAAAATTAATATAAAATGTATAGAATAAATGTATATGAAGCTGGTGGTTAGCAGTTGATTTTACATGGTTGTCGATAATTACAGGTTATAAAGTTCGAAAGTTAAAGTTTTTATAAATATATTATTTTTTTAAATGAGCAATTCGGGAAATTTATATGCAGTCTTCTTATAAAATAATGATATTGCACAAGTAGTTATAGCCAATAATCAGTTACTATAATCTTAGCCGACCACATAACTTCTAATAAAGAGAAAATTTGTTTTTCAAATTGTATAATAAGCTTCTCAATCTGTTTGGATACGGCTATTTTTGGGTCCCGGTCATTTGTGGTAAAATATAAGTAGCACATACAAGTTAATGCGGGAAAGCTAGGCCTACGCCTCTTTCGCGGGCTGTTGCGCCAATATTAATTCATTTATTACTAGTTTCACATCCAGGCCTCCTGTAGCAGCGACCAAGCACTTGTCCACGGGGCCACCGCGTGTAGTATTTTAAAATACTTTCGATTATTACAGGGTTTAGAAACGCTTATAGAAGAGGGGATCACGTGCTAGAGAAACATTCTTTAAGATTCACACTGCTGCCACCGAACGTTGTTTGTTGTTTGTTTGTTTCACAGCACCCCCAGCTTTTATGGATAGTAAGATACAGCTGACTTGGAAACAGTTTATTTTACACTTTTTAGTACATTAAATGAATAAAAGCTTATTTTTAAAAAGTTTTTTTTTGTATATAATATTATTTAAGTATGTATACATGTCTACGCCTAGGTCTTCCATTCCATTTTCATCTCTCTGTTGGACTATCTTGTCTCATTGAGAAAGTTCAACGTCATCATAAGAAGGCTGTCATAATACAGTAAACAAACCGAAACAATAACAACAACAATGGCAAAAAGCAAGAAATACGGAAACAAGACGTCTACGACTGTTGGCAGAAAAGACACAAATGAAAACAACATCATTAATTCAACAGGTTCCTTTTTTCCTCTCTTCCTTGTTTGCATTTTTAAATGTTACCCAACCAACTAACCATGCAGCCAGTTCCCCGTCAAACCACCCATCATTCAATCCGTCCAACCAACCATTCGTCCATTAATATTTCTCGAGAGACACTCCCTTGGCATTTAAGACGTATACACACCTACACTCAAACACGCAGCACTACTACTTTTCCTCTGTCCTTTTTTCCTTTCTGAAGTGCCATCAGTGAGAAGTAGTGCCGTGCGCCGGTAGGAGCCGGTAATAGGCAGCTGTCGCTGGGCTCGTTGCTGTTGCGTGCAATCAAAGTTGCCAGACAATTTAATAAAAACTCCTCACTCATCCATAAAAAACATCGTTTAGCGATACAAAGTTTTGCAGCGAAATAAAATAACAAAAAAAAATTGTTTGTAAGCCAATAAGTTTTACTTTTATGTGTTTTATGTAAAAAATAGAATTACCATAGCTTTGCTGGAGAATTTTAAATTTAAACTATTTTAGTACAAGTTAAATACAAAATTTTCTAGATCAATGTTTTATCTTACAGTTAAATCATTTTAAAATACCATTGGTATTCAACGAACTAAATACTATTGGATTATAAATAAAAAGCAGAGCGTAACATACTTTTAACCTCACCATCGGATGGAATAGTCAATAACAATTGATTAGGGTATTGTACTAAGGCCTAAAGATATATTCTGCCCCCTTTAAAAAATAAACAATTCATCCTTGAATCATATTTCTCTTCTCCTTTCATTAAGATGTCGTAAACTCCACAGAAAGGATCCGGGCTGGTGAAAGGTGTAGTTGTTCCGTTCTTTGCTAGTAACGCTATTTTGCAAGCTAAGCATGTTAATATTGTTTATGCGAAATGTTTTCCTATACCCAGATATTCCTTTCACAATAAATGTTTGAATTTAACAGTGTGAACTGATAAATTTCGCCGAATTTTTAAGCTTATCTTATCAGGAAAAAGAAAATTTATAAATTTATCAGCTGAAATTGGCTAGGGAATGAAGAGGCAAATTTTTGGGGGATAAATCTACCATATAAATATTTGCATATCTTTATTCGCTGCACAATATTTCAATTGGTTTATACATGTTCTGCATATACGAAAGCTGTTTCTAACTTAAAAAGAAATTATATACCGATAACATTTGATAAGTTAATTTGATCGTTTATCAAAATATTAATATTTATGCAAACTTATTACGAAGATAACAATACATTTTCGAGCTGTAATACATTCCTTTGTTAAATTATGTATTACTGAGATAAGTGTTAGAAACGTCTGCCGGCCGAAAATCGACAGTAGCTTTACAAAATCGCACAGTTGGCGATTAATCACTTAATCTGATCACATTGGCTCAAAATCCATAAAGGATACACATTTTATTACAAAAAATTTTAATTAATGTTATGGTATAGACGCGGGTGTGTTGTAAAAAATTTGCATAAAAATAGAAGGTAGAAGAGCAAAGTTATCTAATATCTGTCTACTTCGATGTTCTACTACCTTCTCTCTAACTTAGTTTTCAAAAAATATAAGTACTTTATATGAGTAAAAAAAATTGCACACATCATTCTGGCAACGCTGTTTGAAATTTCCATGTGCCTTGCGTGTTGTCAACTTTATGCATTTAACGCCATTTTGAATATTTTTGCTGTGTACCTACTTTCAATTTGTTTTGTTTACTTTCTCGCATTTAATTTTTTACACTTCATGTGTCTTTCTTGGCGTTTGCGTTCAACGCTTTTATTAACGTTCTTTGCACGTTTTTAAGAATTTCAATTGTATTCGTTTGCCTTTACTTTTCTTGAAGCCGACACAGCCACTATCCGCCCCTCTGTCCCACGCTCTTTCCGTTTCAAGCACGATTGTTGTTGCTTCTTCATGCGTGACTGGAATTTTGTTGTCTTCAACAAACCTTAATCAGTTTTCATAAATGCACCAAACTGTTGGAAATCCTATACCGTCTAAGATATTTTTAGATCTCATTCTACCGACTTTTTGTGCAAAAATCATTGATTATTCTACAATAGATGCCAAAAGTCCATCTTAAAGTCATGGTTTAGCATGAACTAATGACCAATCTCTTTCAAGAATTAAAATGAGCTTGAGTTGGGCGGCTGCACTTTGAGCAGCGCGCCAGCGAGTTAGATACAAATCACTTGCCGCATGTGCAAGAAGCAGCCAAGCCAAAAGTAGACACCAACACAGAAACACACACACACACGCACACACATTAGTGTGTGAGATAGTTGCGCTTCCATATGAACAGCTCTGTATGAATGAAGCAATTGATCAGGCGTGGGCCATATTGTAGCTGCATTTGTTGTTGTTACCGAAGTGCATTTGAATTTCAAGACTGAATTCCACGAACTTAAAGCACGGCAAGTAAATACATACATATGTACAATACATACAAATAACACTCATAACAATGGCTGAAGGTCTCTGTTGCATTGCTTTGCAATATATTACTGACCTGCTTTTATCACTACATACATACATACATACATTCACAGAACACATTCACAGAAATAATAGCATAACTGTTAGTTATGATAACAAGTTAACAAGGTAAAATTTAATCAACTAATTAGCTAGTTCATAACAAATTTTGTGCAATGCAAATGATCAAACTCAAACCAATTAGCAAGACTAGTAGCGGTAACTAAAAGGTTAGTACGATCATTGTTTATGAAATTAAACCTTAAAATTGAAATTTTGTGTAAAATTTTTTAAATGTTATTCAACATAACTAATTCCCTTGCCTAGTTAGACGGCGCCGCAGTGGCTCAGTCAATAAATGCTCGATCTCTGGTATGTTAAAACCAAAACAAATATCAAATATGTATATCACAATTTTGTGGCAATTTGAGAGTAAGAAAAAAATTGCAGACAAAGTTTTTCATCATATACTTATTATATGTACATACATATGCATCAATTGTTATTCCTTCGGCGACGGTTGAAAAAACGCCTTTTTTTGGTCAGTACAATTGTTTTGGTGTGTGGGAAGCATTCCAAAAATTGAAAAAGATTATTGTGCAGTAATGTTTACGTTCTAGTCTGTCGAGGCAATTTTTTAATTCGGAAAAATAAGCATCTTTTGACATTTCCAGTATGAAGAAATTATTTTCATCAAAAGTTTTTTTGCGTAATGGATCGTAAAAAGGTATTGAATGAAATATAGGAAAATTTCTTTTCAAATTTTTCTCCAAGCTCTACTTAGTAGTCGTACCTTTTTGTGTTTATAAACCAACCCAACCATACTTTTAGCCTGACTGCGATCCTGAAGAAGCGGTAAATTTCAGACTATGTATTTATGTTATATGTATTAGGCCAAATGTAATTCTATAGTGAAACCCTAGGATATTTTCGGCAACGATACCGGGAGTTTCGAAAATAGTTTGGTATGCCGGCATATAAGACCTCATAAGCATGCATACCTCGGTATTTTATGTTTTAAATGACTCTAACAAACCAGTTTTCGTATACGTTTTGAGAATGAAATGCTCTCTACTATAGGGTTAATGGCTGGTTATGTGTTGGAGCAAAAAAATTTTTGCGCACGGTGTCTTACGAAAAGCCTAATCTGCCATCTGTCCACTTCCGGTGCCGAGGACATGCCGCACTTGTGCGCCTTCATTAGTGTTGCTCTTCGCCAACCATTCCTACTTTCATGTGCTCCACTTGCTTTTACGCCTGCTATCAGCTGGCTAATCTGAATCATCGATTGAACTCCTACTTCATTTGCATAACAGCCTGCACAAGGTTGCCGACCACATACAAATGTAAAGCTTTAAACACAATCAACTCGCGAGGCGAATTTTACGCGGCGAACGCGCGCTGTCAAAATTAAAATACACGGCAGTGCATGTGATTGCCCACAATGATCACGCTAGCGTAGTTCGCCTCCCAACGATTCGTTTCGCGATAGAACAATTTCTAATTTGGTCGCTGCCGCCCTGCGAAAAAGTCAACTGTTCAGCTGTCCGTGGTGAAAAATAAATAAATTGAAGTAAGGAAATTGGAAATTTTTGTGCGGAAACTATTTTTATAGTTTTACAACTCGGAAAATTCGTGAATTCGTGGTATCCGTGGATTTTTTTAAATTCTGTGCTTGTTGTGGCGATGATTTTTTCCGAATCAACTGATGCGAATTTCGCTCTGATTCTGTTTCACTGGGCGAAATTCCACGACGACTGCCGTCAAGACGCCATTATTCGCCGCGTAAAATTCGTCTCGCGAGTTGATTGTGTTTAAAGCTTAATGTTTTCAAGTGGTGTCGTCAACGGCACACACCGATGCGATGGCGTAGAGAAGACATTGCATTTTATTGCAAAGGTAGAGTGGCGTATAGGAAAGTTTTGCGCATGTAAAAGTGGACAACACGGGCTAATAACTTGATCAGATTACGGTTAATTTCAAAGGCTAAATTCGCCAAGCTTGAAAGCAGTTTTAGACTGGTTAATTTAAAGTCCTTTCAAGCTGTTTGCAACTTATTGTTTTCCAACATCTTCGCCAAAGCCAGCAGAGCGATAAATTGATATTATTATGGCTATTATTGATATTATCTTACGTTGAGTAGAGCATAGGCACTAGAGACAGACAATTAGGTTCACTGTATTTCGGCTCCGCCGGCCCTATGCATTAGCAGTATTTTATAAGTCTATGGCAGAGTGGTATTTCGTTATTAAAACCAAAAAGGAGTACAAGTTGAAAATAAATTTTTGGAATCTTCTCATGGGCATTTAAAATTCCCATGGGAATAAGACGTAGAATAAGATGACACGGATACGAAGTGAGGCGGCCACAACGCAGCAGTATTTGCAGTTAATTCCAGTGGCAGAATATTCAAAAGGATGGCATGAAGGATGATAGAATTGGTTCAATACATATGATAGTATAAATACATACTAGATTCTTCATTTGTCAAAGTTACTCATACGTACCGAACGTCAAACCAAGCCTTGGACTTTCCCAAGTAACGCTAGTTTATTATAATTATTTTCTACTGCTAAAATTTCAACTTTTAATTAAATGGCAGACCCCTTTTCTGTTATTTGAGCAATGCGCGTTAGAGCTACAATGTGCCCCGCCGCCGTCAGGGGACACAAACTAGACATTAACTCAGGCAAAAAAAGACCATAACGGCACTGCGACCAGTGCAGCCGGTGTGGCGACACATAGCCGTTACCTACTCCATGGGGGCTGGGCTATGGACTATGCTAGTCGGGCCACTCGTTAAGCCGCTTACAAGTGCATTTATCATTTAGTTGAGCGTTCAGACGGAAAAGCGGGAGAATTCAAGTGGAAATAATTTAGCGCACAAGCACCAGCTGCTGCAGTTGCCGCCAGTCGAATGCGCTTACCCAAAGTGGCCAGCGACATGGACGATTGCAAAGTATCGCTGCCAGAGTTTAATTTTACGATTTCCACTATTGTTAGCGGGATTTGCAGAGCAAATGATGTGGAAATTTGCCAATTACTTTTTAATCCAAGCAAGCAGCAACGAAAGCAGGCGAAAATCGCAAAACCTTTCGAAACTTTTCGGGCGCAATCGAAATGCCTATCGAATAGCATTTGCGTCGCGAAAAACTTATATATTCACAGCCACTAATTTTATGCAATTCTTCGTGTTCATCTTTGCGGCTTCTCTGAAAATTATTAGTTTTTGCGGTTTGGACGTTTGCGACGCGTGTAGTTGCCAAAAAATAATGGAAAAGTTTTAAATTGTCATTGCGCTTTAAGTAAATACAATCTATTCGGATGTAACTTAAAATTGTTCACTTCACTTTTAATACCTTTCCTCCTTCTGCCCAAACCACAGAGAACTTATGACGCCGAGACAAAGGCCACATAATTTGTTGTAGTTTTGGTGCATTTTGATTTTACACCATTTCCGGGTTTTCGGTTTCGAAATGTGCCCAGCATGTTGCCACAATTTCTTTATACCACTCCCTCTCCCCCCTTGCCATTTGACCATGCAAAATCATTCGCAAATACTTCGTGTTGATTTTCTGTCAGTTAAGAATTCGCCAGTAAAGGTTTAAGAATTCTTAACAGAAATAATTCGTAATTCTACACTGGGTGTGTTGCAGTTCGGCGGCAAATTGAACTGTTTGGTTCGGCGGCAAATGAACCTATATTTTCAGCAGACGTATAATCAAACGACCTTTCCGTTTTTATAGTAAACGAAGTGTGTTGTGGTGGTGTTTATTATCTGTATAAAGATTAGAATCAAATAAGTTTTACAAATAATAGTTTTCTTACTCTTTCGTCTGCTTTCCTAGGAGTCTTTTTTGAAATGGCGTTCTTTACAACTTTTAGACAAGCACATTTCCTCCCAGGGATGCATTTACAATTATACATATTTGCTTTCATACTTTTATACATGGTTGCATAAGAATGTACATTAAGTTCAATAGGAACAGTTGGATTAAAATTTGAACAAAAGATTTAATAAGGAACAGGGTGGATTACGTTACCCTAGTGCAGGGGTCGGCAACCTGCGGCACTTTCCTGTCAAGATGCGGCTCTCCAGTTCCATGTGCAAATATTAAAAATTATATTATTTTATTTTATTTCCATAACTCAAAAACAAAAAATTATACTGCAAAAAAAATTTACTACATTTTGGGCATCAGGCCGTGCTGTGGCCAGCCTCGTGGCGAGCACTCCATGTCTGCCACTACTTACTGCCGCCGTCATTAGTCACTACTACCAATTACTGAATTACTTCAGCATGGTTATAAACAAATTGAAGGGTGGATGCGCTGAGAGATTTGAGCATAGTAATTCCTCTCAACAAAAATACAAATGAGATCAAAACATTGAGTCATTGCTTCAAAATCAATTGCTGGATTTGAAAACCGAACATTTGTGGAGTGGCAAGTTCACAGGACTCACGAGCAAGTTAGAAGAGTTTGGAGTCTAGAAAAGCCGGCACGTCACGCTGCACAAGAGGACCGCTCTAAAAGAAATGTCACGAGTTAAGGTGCTGACGATCTTCGGATCAACATATTCGTACGAGCAAGCGTTATATTGTTATCTTCCATGCATATAATAAAAAGTAAAGTAAGAAGCCAACTTACAAATAAAAATACAGAGGCGTGCTTGAAACTGAAAAGAACAAGTTATGAGCAATATTTAACAAAACTTTCAAAAGGCATGCAAGCCAAACGCTCATATTGATGCGTATTATTCTGGCAGAGCAAGCTAAAATTCTTTAATAGGAGTATTCCCATCCGGTGCAAATGGTAATGCAAAAGAGCAAATGAAAAATATTTTTTCACCTTTTGTATACACAACAACAAAACACACTGGTTTGCATTTGCATTAAAGTCACTAGTTTCCTAGACCAAAATCCATTGCATTTAGTGCAAAATATTTGATGCAAACTTATGACCATAGTTGCCAGCTTGAAAAGTCGCACTTATTGGTGATCTAAGTTGGCAACAAGAAGCATTAACAGCGACCAGCTAATCGTTTTGATTTGAATATCAATTTTTATTTCTAAAAATGGTGTTTTAAATATTTTCCCATGATTTCACTTGCTTCGTTTTCGATTAAGAAGTCGCAAAATTTTTGTTTTTCGCTCCTTCGTGGCATTTTGCTAAACTCTCAAATAAAACAGCTGTTTGACAAAAGCAAACAAAAATATTAGTGGCTCTTTAAAAATTGGGGAATTTTGAAAATTGTAAATTTTTGCTTTTTGCTTTTGTAAAGGGTTGCCGACCCCTGCCCTAGTGCAAGTTGCTAGTCTAGTCAAATACAAAAAATACACACCAGGCCAGTGCAATACACTCGCAAAGCGACAAAAACCTGATTTTCAATCGTTTGCACATCAAAATATAAATCAAACTTATACGGCAACTGTACAAAAATTTAATAGTTAATTAACGAGGTCGCAAACTTATCCAGTTTATCGTGTTTATCAGGCATTTCCGAGCTTTGACGAATAAACTAAATTATTTTCGTAATGGATTATGCTTCGCTGCCATGCTCGGTTTGCAGCTACAATACTTTGCGTCGATTACGAATTTAACAACTATATTATAGTACATATATCTGTTAGAAATAGTCTCGAAATGCCATTGCTACGGATTATGTACTACACGCCAAGGTCGTGAGCTATCAAAAAATGGGGCTGATGGCGCATAACAATGAACAAATTATGTTATATTTATACTAGAACGCTTTAGTATGTATGAAGACCTGAATTCGTTGAAAAACAAATAATCTCAATCGTAAAGAGTTGAAATTTGGAAAGTAGAATGAACAAATATTAGTAAAGGAAATGGATTTTCTGCGTAACATAAGCGCTTTTGTTGCATAGTAGCAGCATGTATGTACATACGTGGCATGCCATAGCAGGTATTTGATGAAAGTGCGCTC
The DNA here is from genome assembly GCA_963457695.1 of Neria commutata. Classification (NCBI taxonomy): domain Eukaryota; kingdom Metazoa; phylum Arthropoda; class Insecta; order Diptera; family Micropezidae; genus Neria; species Neria commutata. The sequence goes on along the minus strand of OY735249.1, from coordinate 19,713,631 downwards.
TCATAAAACAAGCGCTTTTAGATTCAGCGGAAAATGCACTTTCTCTGCCTCCCACCCACCTGCACTTGCAGCCGGTGCGGTATGTTGCCACTGTGGCATAATAGTAAGGCAGCAAAAACACGGCATGGGGTGAAAAGCCCAAGTAAGTAAACAGTGCTTGTATATTGTAATATTGTATATTTTGTTGTGACCAGCAACAGGAAAAATTGTGTCATTCTGAAATGAAAAAAAAACCATTTTGCAACTCGAAAAAACTACCATAAAAGCTTCGTTCACTTCACAGAAAAATGCCAGCAACACCATGGGTGACCCAAATTGAGGTCCATAGCATTTTTCTGCGCTTTCAATTGGCTACTCAGGGATTGCCAACCGGTATGCCACAATTAAACATATGGAAGTATTACAGCAGCTGGCAGTCTATTACAATTTGTGTAAATGGGAGGTAATCCCAAAGTTTAAGCGTTGTATTGTTGTGATATTAATGAATCCAAGTGTTGACAGTAATTTTTGATATAAAGACATCTTTTTCAAACATCACAAAGGGACAATAAGACGAAAACAACAAAACTTACAAAAGTTCTATATCTATCACCCAAATCTCGATATCTGGCAAAATCAATTCACTCACGTGGTGTAGTCGATTAAGAGGATCGCAGCCGGTTCACGGGGAAATCGCTTGAATGAACAAGGACGACAGATTAACAGCCGCTGCATGCTATGTAAACAATATATTAGCTGGCTTGATACTTTTGTATCAATTGCGTTTTTTCCATCGTTGCATGCCGTTTCCGTTTTGTCATGCCCTACTTCCACCTTTTACGCAGAAAGCAACATTTAACGCTTGTTTAAATTCAGAATTTATCATGAGTTTTCTTTGGAAAAGCCTGCCCTCATTTGAGATGTTTAGTTAAGTTTAACTACTTTGCATGCCTTTCGCTTCACAAGCATCCACCCACCAGCTTAGATACTATTAAAAATAGTAATTTTTTTCAGATTATTAGCACCTTTTATCGTAGGTTTTTCATATTCGGGTAGTTCAGGTGGTTGGTTACCGCAACATTGCGGCAGCCTGCAGTACCTCTTTTCATGTTACAATATTGATGTAGGCTGTTTTTGTATGCAATATAAAATAGACACAATTTCGACACAATTTTGTTGTTGCCGATTGTGTGAAAAGACAGTAAACCGACGAAGAACGTCACGAATTTTCGAGTAACTCGTGCGCCATACGTTCAATGTTACACTTACCCGAAAAAGGACCTACTGAACTATAACAACAACTATGTTTCCACAGTATGAAAGGAACGAGTTTGCAGTTTGATAAGCGCAGATAAAAATTCAATAAATTTTCAGAATTTAATCCACTTTCTGCTTTAGAATAGATTGAATTAATATCGTTTCGGGATCTATTCAAAACATCACAAAAGCTTGCATCTGTTTTCTTATATTATTCTTCTATTTGTTACTGAGATCCTGAAAGATATTTTTATGCACCATGCCACGTGAGTACATATTGGGCTTGTGCGAATGTTTGTAACGTAACTATATGGAGTTGTTCAAGAATAAAATCTAAATTGATTTAGCCATGTCCGATACTTCATTCGAATTGGATAAGAATTTTTGGTTACCAAAACCAGCTATTAGTAAATTATTGATTCATATCAAAATGATGCCACGCCCACAATTCACAATTATATATTGGAACCTGTACCTTCCGGTAAACATAACTGCTAACAAGTTGTTGAAAGGATTTAGCTGAAATTTTGACTAGCGATACATGTAATGTATCGTGATTACGTATGTAGTGCATTGGTAAAAGTTGGTTGAACCGACTATAAATTCTTTATAGTTTTATGTACACTGAATTTTAATGCCAGCAACATTGGATTATTTTAATTTGCAGCGCCCCAAAAAGCGGAAATGCGAACAAACGAGGCAAAAATGTAAACGCAGACGAATTCCAAAATTCCTTCGAAGCAATTGTTTTGTTATCGTTGTTGTTGTGCGAATATGTAAGTTAAGGCACGTTGCAGACATGTTACATGCAACCACTTGTCAAGGGCATCTTTTCGTTCCAGAGACAGGTAGCATGTAAACAATTTCTGTAGAAATTTGTCTCGTCCATTTCCGTTGTCCAGCACTTTACGTGCCATATCTAAAGTTTGCAAATTCGCGGCATCGGGTTGCCCGCCGCAATATTCAAATTCCCGCCTGCCAAACGTGCCAAACCGTGGGAAGGTAAGTTCTGCTGATTTGGCAAATTTTGGTCAAGCGAACGGGCTTGTGGGCTTCTTGCCCAAAATCAAAAGTCAGTCTTGTTTCGGACTCTCAGCAAGAGAGATAAAGTAATTAGAATTGCGCGACCGACCTTTAAATTGAACATAGTTCAATGTTGTAAAACAGGTACGGTTCGCCTGAACGTAAAAGAAATAAGTTATAATATAAATTGAAACAGATCATTAGAATTGTGCGACCGAACTTTAAATTGAACATAGTTCAAAGTTGTAAAACAGATGTATTGTTAATGGAAGATACTGCAAGTTATGTGAATTTGTGCTGTTAAACGATTGCCCACGAGTTGTGTAAATTACTAACGAAACATTATAAAATAAACATACAATTTGGATTTAACATAAAAGGTGTTTGGAAAGATTTGTTGAGGGTGGATAAGACAAAATATAATTTGTACAATAGTGCTCTTTTTAGCACAAATCAGATAGACGGAAACAAGTTCAGAAGCTGCTCTTTCTGTATGATCAATCATCGACACTATTTCTATATCTACAAATTTATTTCAGAAACGGAGTAAATATAATTTAGGTTCGTCAAAGTGATTTCAGATAAGCCTTAAACTCAGACAACTACGTGTATTGTCTTTGGCAAGTAAAAAGATTTCGAGTTGGAACAAAAAAATTTCGGCTTTATAACGATATTATGCATGAAAGTCACTGGTCTTAGAAATATTTTTGTACATATTAGCGTCTACGAACTAAGCAAACATAGAAATTTGTTTGAATTTCAGTGTGGAATCATAATATTCCGGACGTAGAAAATCGCGAATGCTTGAACTATAAAACAACTTGAATGTATGTATGTACAGGTGTATAGCATGTCCAGACACATATAAATTAGCAAGTAATACACTCCCCCCCCTCCCCTTCCACGCAATTAGATTCCTCACAAAAGTTTTGAAACCAATCATACTTTTTAGGAAATCTTCAAGTATACTAGAAGAGAACGTTACGCTTATGTTTACTTTGCAAAAGCTATGGCAACGTATTTGCCATTTAAGGATGTAAATACTAACTTGAAATGCTAGATTGCCATTTATTGGGGATGTCAAGCTCGCGTTTGTTGTTTGCATACTACAATGAACGAAAAAACCAAACTAGCACAACAATCGAACCTTTTGTACATCCCTTTTTTTGTCCTGACATTTCCGTTAAGGCAAATACGGCTTTGCCACATACGAGCATTCGCAAATTTGAGTGCCAAATAATGGCTTGTTATTTCGACAAATTGCTCGTTGCATCATTGCAGAGAAAAGGCTTAGGGTTAAGCATATTGGTTCGGTAGACATAACATAATTTGGGTCAAGATTAACAGCTTTTAGCGTGGAAGTCAATGTTTAAAGTCGTTGTCCTTGAACGGGAAATAGTTTTATATTTGTTCGGACATGCTTAAACATTTGTTGTCGGTACGGCATAGAATACGATTTTTGATGGCTTTACAGCTAGGCAACCGCACAACCGAAAAATCCAAGCACATGAGTAAACTTTTGAAAGATTTTACAAATAATTTCTGATCCTTTTTTAACCTTCTATGAACTATAATGTAAAAATTATTTTTATGTATGCATGTAAATGGTCCGGAATACCGATAGTGAAATCCTAAACAGTAGCGAAAGTCCATTAAAAAACTGGGATCTTTTCGTAATTGGGAATTTCGTTAGTTAAACACATTTTTGTTTCATCTATAAACAATTTTTTACTGTCTAATTTGCAAATTTTAAAATAACTTATATGAATTATTTAACAAATTCTAGATAATTTGCACTAATATTCAATTTGGTTATAAAATCGAAAATTTGTGTATTCTGCCATGCGCGTACTTTCGCTGCCGCTGCACTCACCGTGCCACGCATACAAATGCAAAATTACTTGTTTCTGTCGTGGCGCTTGGTTGCTGCGACAATGACTAAACGTCCCGTGCATTGAATATACATAATTGCTGTTGCTTTTTACTTTTTGTTGTTGTTGTTGCTGCCGCTAGAGGCCTTTATCGCTGGAGTGCAAGGACCCGAACTTGCGTCTCGAGGCTGCATATGTGTATAACACATGCACTTACTTACTCACTCTCAAGCACAGGCGCGCACACATGCACCGCTAGAGCGCGAAGTCCTGGCGCGCTTTTGTGTGACTAGCAGTTGCCTTTTAAGGAGATCTGGAATATGTCACTGCTCGTGCCGGAGTGCATCGTTGGCGCGGGTGATTTTTACGCCGCTGGCTGTGTTGCACTGCTGCAACATGCAACAGGGTCTTGGAAGCGGGTGCACTCAGCCAGGGAGCACGAGAAGGGAAAATTTCAAATGCAATAAAATAATTGCACACTAGCAAAAAAGGATGAAACACTGGAACAAAAGTTGCAATTATTTGCGCATTCTTGTTGCTGCAACTGCGAGTCACAGAGGCAGGTTGTTGCGTACAAACTAACGGCAGTGCAGCAATTTCACGTACACAGAATAATTTCAAAATACAATTTATTTTTAATATACATATGTACATACATAGTATATTCCGACTTTTGTAAGAGCAAAGAGAACTGTCAATTTGTCAATGAACAAACATGGAGAAAAATATTGTACCCCACACATTTGTTCATTCGCAAATGATATCTACAATAGTCTTTAGATTTTTAACACTTTTTTAGTACGATTTCAGAATTTGTGAAGTTACACATCTACTGATACACTTCCATGATTTAAATAAAATTCAGTTGATTCAAGTCTCACATTTGTGTCTCATCTAAATTATATAATCCCCAAATATTATTCCACTTTACCCTTTATCAGGAGACATAGTGCCAACTTTAAAGATCCATATACTTGGAAGCTACTCTACACTTTTGCAGGATTTAAATTGGAATATGCGTCATTTATATGGAATCCTTTCTATAAAGTTTTTGAATATTTTTTAAATAAGATTGGGTCATTTGCCTTTACCTCCGTATAAGTATTAGTTAATGTAAGCTTATTGCGATGGTCTCCCTTGAATCTCGAAGAAAATGTCTACAATATCTTTTGTCTTTATGAAGTAATCTGTGGAGCCATGTTTAACAATAACCCCGCTTGCATAAACACGGCAGGTTGGTTTTACTCACTCGCGTGATCTAAGCCTAAGGAGGCATCGCAATGTGCCCAATTGTCCTCCGAGTGTACCCAGCAAACAGCCTGATATATGTACCTTAGTCATATGTATTAAAAAACTTTTGGTTCATCGAAAGACATGAATATTTCCACATTTTACTCTTTACTACTGACAAGCTCTGAGCGGATGTCAAACTGTTGACACGTTCCTAAATGTTTTTTCCATCTTTGCTCGTGCATCTTAAATCATTCAGATAGGAGAAAAATCCTTCAAGTGTTTCTAGTTTTTATCGGCTTTTCCTGGGATGCCTTCAATAATTTCTCACTTTTCAGAAAACAAAGTTATAGACATCTACTTGCAGTAGGTTCAATGCATTCAGACAAACTCTGCGCTGGTTTGTTCCATGCTCAAATTAGTGCATGTAACTGGGCATTGCGTGACAACAAAGTTTCCTATATTGCCATTGATGCGACGCCACTGAATAGAGCACAATGCAACCGCGGAAGCGCTGCAAACGCAGCGGCAGCGGAAAAAGAAGAAATACTTTGATTAATTTGAACTTTTTCAGGGCAAGGCAATGCTTGCACACCGAGGCGAGGCGGCGCAACTTCGTTTGCATAGTGACTGAAGTGCATATTGCACAACTGCAGCACACACACATTCACCACCCACACACACATGCACCGAATGCATGCAAATGTATGTATAATAGTGGCAAAGTGCATGTTGCTCGACGTACGCAAGTGCAGACGGCTGTGTCAAGAAGGAAGTACTCAAGTGTTGCAAGTTGCAACAATAAACAAAATGACTTCATTAAAAAGTGTTGCTCAACTACTAAAGTGCAACCCTGCGAAATGATTGTTGAGTCTGCGCTGGGGAAGTGGCAATAAAGGAAAAACTTGATGTCGCTTAGCTCAGTGGAATAGTGTAGTATTAACTACTCTAAATTGAATCTCGGTTCAAAGGTTTTGTGAAACCAGGATTTTCGAGAATAAAAATAGCATTCCCATGCAGATTGACGTTTTTCTTCCGAATTCCGAATACAATCCAAAAGAACAAGCGAAATATAAATTTAAATTATACGTAATAAGGTCTGAAAATAAAATTTTAGTTCTTACCCAGAATTTGTTCATTGTAATAAATTAAATGCTTAAAAAACAATTTCCAAAATATTTGAAATTTTAAATTTTAAGAATATTTTTGGAAATATTTGTGAACATACGTTTTTTAGCAAACGCAGTAATAGAACATTGACCAAATTATTTGTAAGCATACATATATAACTTTTGTAGACCTGTGAAAATTCAAAAATGCAATTACGAATGCAAGCAAAAGCTTATACATAAAAACCAAAATGAAAACAGTTAATAGAGGAACTCCCCAAAATGAATTCTTACAAATTTACATTGCAAATATCAACGCTTGCAAAATGACAGGGGGAGAGGAAGTACATATATTAATTTTAATAAGACACCGGATACATTTATCTTTTTTCGTTCGTCTGCGGTTGAAGCATTTCAGCAATGTCTGCGAAGCAAAAGAGAAAAGGAAACAAAAGTTCTCACACATAAATTAACGCAGATGTCGCACATACTTAAATACTTTTATAAGTTCTGAGGGAGGAACTTTTCTTAAACTCATTTCATATTTTGGTATAGAAAGTGCATAGGAAATTAGTAAAGAAGACATAGAATTTGCTAAAAAAAATTACTCTCAAATAACTAAGAGAGCAACTTTGTAGGTTTTCTTTTAGGGTTTTACCAACTCGCTTTTTTCAGAAACCGTGTTTGAAGACAGACCTCTTTAGACCCGCAGGTACTTCAGATTCACACAACAGCCACTGATGACGGCTGCTGGTGGTATCAGATTCACTTTTAAAGTTACATAAAGACCAAAAAAATGGAAACGACTATTTCAGCAAAAAATACAAAACCAATCTTATTGACGGGCCCACTACAAAATAGTAGTAGATATACATACATACATATATTAAAATGTATATGTGTGTGAAATGGTTTTCCAGATGGTGTAACTGATATGCAAAGCATTCCTTTAAACGGGTGTAGGCTGTGAATACCACAAAATAGAAAACGGCTAAGCAAGTAGATACATATGTACATGCGAAAATGTATTATTTTTGTTCAATTCGAATTTTCGGTAGCAAACATCCTTAGTATACACAACAGTAAAACAAAGCATGGTCGAGACAGCGAAAGCAACTAGTAAGAAAGAGTATTTGGTTGCGATTGGTTGGCTTGGTAAAAACGCACGAGAATTTTGCCAATTTTTCAACTCATAATTCAAACTAATAAAACGCATACATACATATATTCATATGAACATATCTAGTATATGTATGTATAACGTAAATGTACGAAATGCCGCTAGCTGACATAATGCCGGCCCTCTTGGTTTTCCTGAAATTTTATTTCCATTCAAAACAGTCTACTTATGTATAAAATTGTATAAACTCTAATTTTTTAAAGTTATATACTTATGTTAAAAGTTAAAGTTGAGAATTTCGTATTAGTACGCTTTAGAAAATTGTAAAGGAAATACCTACATGTGTTAAGGCAATAAAAACTTATAAAACTAGTAAAATTATATAAATTCATGAAAATATATTTTTTTTTGAAATATTTAGAAAATCGATATTTTAAGCATTTCACTTTGTAATGTTATGTGTTAAATTTGTCCATACATATTCAATTTCAGATATGTACTACGTATAAGACAATCTATGGAACTTCTAGGAATGTTTTGTATGTTAACTTTTTAATTTAATTTATAAAATACAACAAAAAAAATTTTTGGAATTATTTACAAAGTAAGAATAAAAATTTTCTATTACGTTCGCGAACATTGAATTGAAATGTTTGCAATTGTTATAGCATTTGCAAGTATTAATGTTTATATGGAAATTAGCATCCGCGAATGTAAATTTTTGTTCCGTAGGTTAAAACTATAGCATAATTGAAAAGTGAATTTGAAGTGATGTCCGAATCATAGCAATCCCTTTGCTTAATTGTAATTGACAAACCGTGTATGCACCGACCAGTTCGTTGTAGGGTACCTACTCGCAGAAGCATCCATTTCGATGGCGCTGCAACAAAGGAAATCACCGACGAAGAACTCGGCAGTGGCGCCCGGTGCCCGTCGTATGGAAAAATCAATATTTTTCGGTAGGTATACGCTTTGTACAAGTGGGCGGCGTTGGGCAATGCATACTGTTGTACATCCAGGTGGAGTGGGCACTTCTATAGTAATATTGTTGCCAGCATTTTCCTGCTTTCCTAACGCTGTCGCACCGGATACATATGTACGTATATACATTTTGAATGGAGGAGGGGAGAAGATAAAATTATCCTGTTGCCAATAGAAGCCGGAATTCTGAGTGGGCCTTGTGCGTGGATTATTAAAAAGTGACCGGGGAAAAGAGCATATCGAATTCATTTTGGATAAACTACAAAATTAAATTCTGATATCAATTTCAGCAAATAGATGCTGCTTTATTTTGAGGTATCATATCAGATAGGAGTCGGCAGATGTGCGAGGTAAAGAGTGACTCGTACCTGGCTTGACCTACCTTCAGCTGGAGGCATTTTGCTTTTTGGACCACTATCCAAATTAAACTTATGGCAAACTGTAATGCTGAAAACTTTTTAGTGAATTTCTATGCACATACAGACTACACTGCTATTTATAAAGTTTACTCCCTATTCTGAGATTTGCTTTTCCTGCAAAACGTTGAAACGCTTTGATGTTAAATCGAGCGAATGTAAGCGATTGACTTCACTTGATTTGCCGCTTTGGCATTTTCAACTCTTCACAGGTGCTTGGACAACGCTCTGGCCAGTAGGTTCAAAGAACGGTGGCTTTCCGCAGTTTGATTAAAGCTCTTTAGCGCACCGCAATCAAACAATTAAAAGAAAACTGAAGCGGATTTCCTACAAATCAGAACTTAAGGAAATAACCTCAATTTGATATTTCAACATTTTTTTGTTCTGTCCTTCTGAAAGAAAAAAAAACCGAGCCTTCATAAGGTCAGTTTCACAAATACGGAATACATTTTTTCGTCGGAGAAAACTAAAATTCGGCATGATGTTAGGTCTATCATATTTCGATTGTTTGAGATATTTTTGCCTGTATAGTGTGGGGTATCGCTTCGAAGGGCTTTTTTAAGGATATCAAAAATTTGAAATTTTACTATACTGGGCTGTGGCAAACAATTGTTCCGTTTCATCGTAACGTAACGTAACTGATTTCGCGGGCCTGATTCACATTTTAGTGTTTTATTCTCTTACATGGTAGTACAATTTTTGAAGGATATACCTTCAAAATTTTGAAGTGAAATTCTAAATATTTTTAAACATACATCTTATAATGCGAGAGCGTGAAGACCGCAAGAAGACTAAAGTACGCGAGCTTGTTACGTATACATATAAGGAAACCTTTAAACGCACAACGTATTTTTGGAGTTGCCGATGCCGAATACCCAGTTTTTAGCGGTTTCTTAATCGACATCGAAGAAAAAATGGATCTCATTTGAATACCTCTGTTCTTCATCACTTCTATAGTATTTACGGAAAGAAGATGTCCTTTTTCCTTCAACTAGTATGTCTGTTCATAATTTGACCATAGAAACTGAAAAGGAACCGCTGGAAAGTTAATATTATGACTGCCTCTAAGTAGCTTACTCAGCGGAAATAGTACCGAAGCGAATTGGCGCGCAGGCTTCAATAATTATGTTAATTTGACTTTTCTTTGTTCCTTTTCGTAGTTTGTTCAGTTGCTGTAGGAATGTCCAAAAGTGTTGGCACTCAAAACTATATAAATTTGTAAATAAACGGGCAGAAGCAAGTTTTCAGTTGTTGCTTTTGTTTGTGCCATTTGTTTTCTCACGAAATGGCGTCCGCGGTGATGCTTTGCAAACGGTAGCAGCACTACACCACAAACCGCTGCCACCCCACCGACGCCAGTTGCATTTCTGTATGCACTCTTCACAGCCCATTACAGAGTTCCCACATTTTGTCTGTCTGTCTGTCTCTCTGAGCAGGAAAGCAGTCCCAAAACAATCGGAACATCGCTAAAGAGATGAGGAGCGGCGGGATAGAGACCCGGCTGGAAAAACTTACGATTTATTGTAGTGGTGCATTAGGTTTGAGGGATTCCACTTTTTTCTGTGGTGTCTCTTTTTTTGCACGGTCTGGTGGGCTGGTTGTCTGCTTTCAACCCAGAGTGTTGCCACATTGTGGCTAATTCCCAGGGCCGGATTTAAGATTATGCCGCCTATAGGCTAAAGTCCATTTGCCGCCACCTCGAACTGGGTTTCGAACTTAATTCATTTGTTCTTGGAGATCAGTGATCACTATTTTAAACACATTTTTATGCCCTACACCTATGGTAATAGGGTATAATAACTTTGTGCAAAAATTGTAACGCATTAATGGAGCCGTCCTAGGTATAGACATACATAAGTATATTGAAATGATCATAATCACTTTCTGTCTTAAATTTCGGTTATCCGTCTGTTTGTCTGTCTGAGCAGGAGAGAAAGAAGGAGTTGTCCGATTTGGACTAAACGTGGTACACAGTCACGTCGAACTTAAACTTAGTTAAATATCCTAGATTATCTAAATCGGCTCAAGGACACATCCACAATGGACCTATAAGTCAACCACCTCGGATTTGTTCCGATAAATTGGCTTAAATTTGGGTAATTGCTTACATAAAAGAATTTTTAAAAATAATTGGCGCAACAGTCCATAGACAACAGATATACCCTATTACCATAGGTGTAGGTAGGGTATAAAAATATTGAAATGGAACTTTTTTTTCTTTCACCATACAGAGTTGATAGTAGATTATAAATTTTTAAAATGAGTATTCGCTGAAAGTATTATATTACACATTTTAAGTTGTTTGTGGAATTTGCTCAACATTTTAGGAATTTTGTAATTTTCTTGAAAAATTTCAGTGTCTTGTAGTGGTTACACTGCTCGATTCATTCGAGTCGAGACAAATTAAAAACAGTCATGCTTAACTTCGGAAATGTTTATGCTGTCTTGCTTCGACTCTTGAGTGCACTTGAAATTTTTGAGGCTTTTAAGCTACAAAATCACGATGGTGACATTGCTGTGGCAGGCGTTTGGTTGTACATATTTCAACTTGGATATACAATGACAATTTTTTATACATTTCAATATGTGAATTATTGTTAAAATATATTATTCTCGTACAGAATCGACAGTGGAAAAATGTCTACGTCCAGTTAAAATGGTGCTTAAAGATAAAATGTGCATACTCAAGCTCGCTTAAGATGCCACAATTTCGTTTTAGATTTTGCAAGACTAACATTACTACGTAATAAATTTAATACAAACACTCTAAAACCGCGCTCGGCGTGGCAAGCATTTACATTTTATGTCTATTGCAATATATTCGTCAGTGACACGACACTTCTTTAATAAATGTCCTTCATGCAAAAATGTAGTGGTAAGTTATATATAATAACTGCTTGAGTACATTAGCTTTTGTTTTCGGAATTGGGCCCTAATGTGTTTGCACGCTTCGGATAATTGAAAGGAAAACAGGCCGTTTTTGCGCTGAAGATATAATTGGACATGTTTTTTTTTATATCTATATCCTTTGTAAGCACGCATATGTAAATACGTTTTAACTATTTTACACGTAGCTGATCAATATTAAATACGCAAAATGGTTACGGAAAACAAATTCATGAAATATGTACAATGACAGCTGTCGAAGAAAACGATAAAATCGTTGAAGCCACAAGCGACAGCAACATTTTTGCTGAAGCTGGAAAAACGCATTTTAAGATCCAAAAAAACGCCGACACTCGCTCGTGTTCCTCACAGTGACGGGGTGAAAACGTAAAGCCGTGCCAGACAAATCCCCAGTCAAAGCAGACAATCTAAATCTAAATGGGGAGACGAAATAACAATAAACATCAGCAGAAGTGGGAAAAAGTTGCGCAATTTTCGACGTCGAGGACGTAGACTGATGAATTCTCCAACACAGTTACTCCCCTTTTCACACTACGATATTAAGGACAAACGTTAAGGCTTGTACCAGAGAGCGGGGGAATGTAATAAGGATAAGAGTGGATTTCATCAATGTGCCACATACAGAAACTAAAATATCGCAGTGCAGCGCTGAAGTAGTTTCGACTCTTTGGGGGGTATCCAAGAAAAAGAACACCCTCGGAAATTACAAGAGAAGACTTGAACTTCAGAAACTTTTGGTCATATTTTGCTGTGTTTAGCTGGGAAACGCAATTAATCATTTCCAGTGCAAGAGGGTCGCTTGAAGTATGAAGAAGAAAGGGAAGTGCTTCATTTAGTTCACATTTGGCATGAATGTTGTTGTAGTTGTTACTTTCGCCGTCAACGGAAGATGTTCGTAGGACTATTCGCAGTTCCCGAGTTTGCAAAGTGCGTCGCCCTCATTTATCGGTTTTCGGCTTTATCCTTTTTCCCTTGCTCGTCGAATTGATTTCTGTTCTCATTTCGGCCCATTTTACTTTTCTGCCTTCAAGGTAACACGCGTCTGTTAGTTATACATATGATGTTTCATTTACGTGTGCGCAGTCGGCGAGTCGGCGAGTCGGCGAGCCACAGGAAGTTTGAAATTTACAAGGATTAACACTTTAATCAGCGTAGCATTTTAAGCAGGCGGTGAAACATTTTTTTCATTCAACCTTTTATTTGATTAGCAATTATTCTTCGTTTAGATTTTCATGATTTATTTTCACCAATTATTGGTTTTTGCCGATATAATAATATCTTGTTTAATTTTAAAAATTATTTATACTGTCATCGGGCAACTTAATTTAATTACAAAAATCACTAACGAAATATAGAGCTACTATCGACACGAGTATCTAAATTTTCATAAATTATTCATTACTTGAAATTCAATCAGAGTTGCGTTTTAATACGTGACTTGAACGCTTTCAATTTAACTTTTTTCTGCAAATGTGTTTATATAAATTGTGTTGAATTGATTTATTTTAATGCCAGCCAAACTACAGCTGAAATAGAAGTACTACTCGGACACAGCTCACAGAGTGTTGTTGCAGCGAAAGGATCACATTGCATATGCATGAAACACAAGCGATGGGGTTGCTTTTCTACATGGGAGAACCAGACAGGTCCGATTTCAAGGGCATATCCTTCAGGCTTTCTAACAAGGGACTAAACTGAGTTCACGCGAATGGTTCGTTGTCAATGTCGTCCACGCGTGTCCTCTTTACCACAGCCCACAAAAAATATTCAATGTCATATAGACACGTTTTAAACGAGATAGGGTTAATTACCCTTTTAAGGGTATGTATGAGGTAATATACTGCATCCACGGACTAACATGATTAACTGCAAATGCATTTAAATCACTTTTCAACACCTATTATTTTTGCATTGATTATTGTGGAAAACCATGGTCATTAATTTAGTATTTTAGTAGACTTAAAAGGCATCGAATGGAGTCAATCGATACACATGTTTAGATGAGGTTTTAAGCGCAGTATGGAAAGTAAATTTTTAAAGACGGAGAAAAATAAATGAAGTTTCAAAACAACTACATATACATTTTTTATGAACAAATAAAAATAGAAAAATACATATGTATGTATGTATGTATTATTAAAAAAATAGTCACATAATAACAGTTATTTAGAGCGAAAATCAAAATTTATACTCTGCCCTATAATTTATAACTGTTATTTTTTAACAAAATAAAGGTGCAAATATTTCAAAATATGTTGGGTTTCTGTCTGAAACAGAGTTGTGAAGAGTTGAATCAGATTTGATTTGAATCAGTAATTTTACCCTATTTGATTTAAAAAGCTGATTTTCCAATCAAGCATAGCCAATCGATTTATCTTTTTCTGATTCAAATCACCAATCAAAAAAGTTGATTGTGATTTAAAATCAAAAGGCACCAATCAAAAGTCACAATCTGATTTACCAATCACTTGATTTAAATCAGCAAATTTACCAATCTGATTTGCCAATCTTGATTGTGATTGTAAATCAAGTCTTCAAATCAAGTGCGCAAAAGGATGACAGAGCAGTAATAAAATGTATACTTCGATATAGTACCAAAAATATCAAAGATAAATTTGTTCCTTAAAAGTAAGAATAATTACTTGAAATCGTGAACAAATCATATGTAAATACCAACAACTTAAACTAATACATTTGTTTTATTGGAATGATAGTGAAATATGTAATTATTTGTTCATATTTCTTCACCGAAAATTGCAAGAAAAGTATTTATTTGGAAGGAAAAAAGCAACCCTGTTTTATATGACACTTCCATCAGTGATGTCAACGTCGTCAAATTCGTGCCAGATTTTGTGCATTTTTAAAGCTGATACGTTTATGGAAATGCATTTATCGTCTGATATCTATTTTAGTGCCATTGTTTGTTTATTTTAAAGACACTATTATTAGTCCGTAACATTTTCGAAGCAGTTTGCGTTCTGTGAAATTAACCTGAGTGAATCGCATTACTTTTAGAGGTTTGTAACAAAAATAGGCATCACTGTCTCGCATCCGTTCTTAGCACCCGCACAAAAGAGGTAAACTTTTGTGCAAACCAGTGCCGCCACAAAAGTGTAATGAATTTCTACCTGCTGTCCCAGGAAGCATAACATGTTAAGTATAATATACATATAATATGTAAAATATGTATGTCTATAAAGTTAGCCCCGCCTTTTCATATTTTCCCAAAACCCTTTTTGTGCTGACTTGTGCTAGGTTTGTGCTGCCTTGTGCTGCTATTTATTTCGAAAAATCTCAAAAATTGATGAAGATGTAGCAACCGATTTTTTGAAAAAAAAAGTTAGCCCCGCCATATTTTTTTTTTCGAAAAATTTTTTTTGTGCCAAGTTGTGCTCGATTTGTGCTACTTTGTGCCGATTTTTTTTTTTTTTTTTTCAATTTATAAAAAAAATTTCAGAACATTTGAAAATTTTTTTTCCATAATTTAAATGAAAACGATGCCACTGCCGTTGGTATCGTTTGTGCTGCAGCGTGCCGTAATTTATTCTAAAAAAAAATCACAATTTCCGAAATTTCCATCGTTTCCATTCAATTTATAAAAATTTTTTTCTAATTGTTTCAATATTTTGTTTATGAATTAACAAAAGGAAGAAAAGCGGCACAAGCTAGTACAAAATAAGTTCAAACATTTTCTCGTCAAAAATTTTTTTTTGGGATTAGGCATAGTGCAGCACCAAGCGTCCAATGTAACAATTCATTTTTGCTAAAAATTCAGACCGCATAAGAAGGTCTTGCAGTACTGATAGATAGTTAGAGTTATGATAATGGCAAGGTTACATGCTCAAGTAAACTATATGAATACGTCAGAATAAAAACTCTCGCATTTATATATTTAGTAATAAAAATATAAAAATATACATAAAAATTGAAATATATTGAAAAACAGCGGAAATCGATTATTGTACGACATAGATACAAAGATGAATGTGTGCCTGTTCTTCTTCTCCTACTAATTTTTGTTTAGGTTTTGAATTTCCGCCATCAATGTGAATCCAATTGCCCGCCGTTTTAATATATATAGTGTAGTGTCCTACGGATGCGACTCTAAATGAACCTCCGTAAGAAACAACACCTACAATATTATATTTATCTCCATCACATGTTGTTAATTCCGTCGGAACATCACGTAAATTTCGTTTCTGACGATCGCCTGCATCAGAATCAATTATGAGATGTGGTCCATACAACCTCTGTTTCGATGGGATCTGCTGACAACATCTCCCTGTATGAAACCCATCGATTACAGCTTCCCACAATTGTGTCATGCCTTTTGTTTCAAAAGTCTTGAAATTAATCGATAGTACAGGTGCACTTGAATCTGTTTCTGCCTTGCAAGAAGAGCACAGAGTTTTTGTTACGCAACTTGGAATGTCGGAAAACAGCTCTGCCGCTAGATTGGCGACGTTTGTGGCGGCATCGATTTTAATTATGTCTTTGTTTTGGGTGACTCGAAGCACTGACGATCGCCTTAATAATGCAGCTCGTTGTTTATAAAATTTTGCTGAGCAACCATGTTCGATGAGCATGTTCGTACAGTCAAAAATTGGTAAATTGATACTCGACGTAGTCTCTCTATATCTTTCATTATTTTTTAACGCAGTTGCCATTATCTGGCAGACGGAATCGAAGGCACAAGTATTTTTGACAACGTATATAATACCGTCATTTCGTACATTTTTACAATGGTTCCCGTTTGTTATTACTGGTAACATTACATTACACTTCAATGTCGGATCGAATTGAGGACAAGGATCAACATACCTACCTCGCGGTTTGACCTTCGAATTTTTATTCCTCCAATTTTGTTCAGCACGTAGTTCCCGCAGCTCTTCGAATTCATCATCACTAGATAATCTTTCTCTTTTAGACTCATTGGAATTATTTTCATCCATCGTAGTTATATGGGACTCTACAATGAATTTTTCTCTATCCGAATCAACTTGAACATTTTTCCCACTACTTGGATCCGTCGACGTATCCTTTATTTTGCATGCTTCAACACTGTGTGTTTCGTCTCGGGATTCAGTATTATCATTCGCAGTAGCCATGGCAATTTTCAATTTACCAGGAAATGATTTGATATGCCTCATAATAAATTTGTCAACTCGCATAGGCTTCATTGCATCTTTAAGGACACGATTCTTGAGGTCATTGAACTCTGATTCGACCGCTGCAGATGTAGGTCTTCTGTGTCCATATCGAAATATCGGTGGCATGACGTCAGAAAACATGGGGAAGTATGGAAGTAGCTTCTTTAATTTTTTCGCGACTGCAGGACAATAGAACGCATTCATATCATCAGTCTCTTCCTCAACAGCTATTTCTCTTTCGCATTCTTCATAAATTTTTTTTATCCATTTGAATATGTCACTCTCTTCCATTGCATCATCAGCACCTTCATCAGATGAAATGTCGTCATTATAATTGTCGAAGCCATCATAACTTCCATTTTCTTCCATAACTCCACGAATTGATGCTGTTAAAAAATTTCTAGCTATAGCACTGGAATTTCCAGGCCCTGAATTTGCATTCAGTGCAAGTGTGAATATTGCTTTAGCGTGTTCTTCAATTCCCCCGATTGTAGTCTGCTGTCTAAGACTGGCTAAACTACGTAAATATGTTTCTCGTATGCGACTGTGTACATTTGCCCAACATTTCCATCTTGCTACAATATTCATGAAGTGGCAGACGTCAAGCCGTAACATACATGGTGGTGCGTGACATGTATGACCCCGGATCAGTTGGTAACATTTATTTAAATAAATAGACCCGCGGTGCAAAATTTTTGCAGCCAAAATTTTATATGAGATGCGCACTCTATTATATTAACATACTCTTTGGTTAAAGTCAACGTATAATTTCATTGAGCCAATGAGCAATTCGATTGGGAAGTATTTTTGGTTGAGTTCAGTCCATTTCCGAAAACTTGCTCGCTGCTATTTTAGCATAATTTAACACGTTCTCTTCTCTGCTCTCTCTCTCTCTCTCTTCCAGAGTTGCAACATCTGCCACAAAGCCTTCGCGAATTATAAATTGAAAAAAAAAAAAAAAAATCGGCACAAAGTAGCACAAATTGAGCACAACTCGGCACAAAAAAAATTTTTCGAAAAAAAAAATATGGCGGGGCTAACTTTTTTGAGAAAAAAAAATTCCTAATTTCGGAAATTGTGATTTTTTTCGAGAATAAATTACGGCACACTGCAGCACAAACCATACCAACGGCAGTGGCATCGTTTTCATTCAAATTATGAAAAAAAAATTTTCAAATGTTCTGAATTTTTTTTATAAATTGAAAAAAAAAAAAAAAAAAAATCGGCACAAAGTAGCACAAATCGAGCACAACTTGGCACAAAAAAAATTTGTCGAAAAAAAAATATGGCGGGGCTAACTTTTTTTTCAAAAAATCGGTTGCTACATCTTCATCAATTTTTGAGATTTTTCGAAATAAATAGCAGCACAAGGCAGCACAAACCTAGCACAAGTCAGCACAAAAAGGGTTTTGGGAAAATATGAAAAGGCGGGGCTAACTTTATAGACATAAAATATATACATATATATGCATTAGTTAAAATTTGATGGTTTCAGCAAAAGAACAAAGTAATGTATTTACATACATATACTCCTCGTATACATTCATATATTTTGAAATAAAAAAACATAAATTGTTGTTTATTTCTTGTGTATACTATTTTGTAGCATCTTATACCTGCTACTCAAATCCACAACTTTCTTTCTAATACAGAAAAATGCAGCTCTGTATAGTTTGCTCAATGTGGTGATTGCACCAAAATTGATTTGAATCAGCTCAGCGGCCAATCGATTGGTGCTTTTTGATTTTAAATCAAAATCAACTGTTTTGATTGGTGATTTGAATCAGGCAAGGGCAAATCATTGATTGGAGTTTTTTGATTCAAATCAATATGATTGCTTTTGCCTGATTGGAAAATCAGAAATTTAAATCGATTGGTCGAGTTGATTTTAAAATCAGAAATTTAAATCAGTTGATTGGTAAATCGATTTTGGATTGAATCTTTTACAGGTCTGGTCTGAAACTCATACCTTAAGCCTTGTACTATGTTGATCAAAGCGGAAATTTTCTCGCGAACTTCCAAAATATTTTAATATATGTGAAATAAAGGCGAAGCTTGTGTGAAGTACGTTCTGATAAATTAAATCCATGTGAATTGACTTTGATTCAAAAGTGGTGACTACGACGAATTGGACAACAAGCGCTCTGGACAAATTTTTAATATGAAGAATTGGAGACATTACTCGATGAAGCTCACGGGGTATCGGTATTGGCTATAACTCTGTGGTCAAAAGCAATAACGACTTAAGTCGACTTAAGACGAAATTGAGTTGACGTTACCACTGTATTCCTGACGTTGATGCGCATATTTTGTTCAAACCCCGGTATCTGTACCCATCTCAGAAAAAAAGTTATTTAAAAAAAACACATGCACTTATGT
Source organism: Neria commutata (assembly GCA_963457695.1). Taxonomy (NCBI): domain Eukaryota; kingdom Metazoa; phylum Arthropoda; class Insecta; order Diptera; family Micropezidae; genus Neria; species Neria commutata. The sequence continues at coordinate 19,694,209 of OY735249.1, read as the reverse complement.
GCATTTCAAATTTCGAATTGCATTTTCTCGAAACAGTTGTTTTCGACTTAAGTCGTTATTGCATATGACCACAGAACTTATGCGATTGAACTGAAACCGTATTATATTGTATTATAATGTAAGATCGATTGACTCTCCAGTAATGCTCGTTCACAGGTTGCACTATTTGCAAATACATACTTCAATCGATGGCGCACCTCCTCTCTTGAGAGGCGATGAATTTTGCAGGTAAAAAAGTCCCAATACCATTTCCACCCATATCATGCATTGAATTTCGCCCAGGGGCGTAGTCAGAAATGTAAGTCACTATTGTTAAAGAAAAGATCGCCGCGGAAAGAAAAAATCTTTGTGTTAGATGGTATGAGTCTGCTGGCTTTCAAACCGGGGATCTCTCGCATCAGAGACCGAACACTTGTCCACTGAGCCTCTGCGGCGCCTTGTATGCATAAACACTACCAATGCAAAAAAGACAAAAGAAGAAGAAGTAGCATTGCCTGCGTTGAGATTGCAGCAGGAAATCGCACAAGTGTTGACAATCAGATTTATATTCTGAGTACCTGCGGCGCGTATTCCTCCCGCTCTGCCGCCCAGCAGATAAATATGCATTTATACGCCGCTCACCTCAACGGAGAGTCAACATATCATTTGCTGCAAATGAAAGGCAAACACCGAGAGAATGTGCTTAAAAGTGCATTCACAGCGGATCTTCATATGTGTGCAGAACATGAACTCCTGGTTGAGGGGTGGTGTTGACAGCAGTGACAACACATCACAACAACAACAGACAACTCGACTTCCACACTTTTGCAACAGGGAAAGGAAGGAAATGGAAATATTTACGGTATATGCTGCAATTACCGCTTGCAACACACGAACATATGCATGCAGAGTAAGGACAGCGCGACCGTTGCATGAGTCGACAAAAATGCAAACTTGCCACATGCAACCTTAACCCTTCCATTGCCAAGAAGGCAAAGGATTGCTGAAGGAATGTAAACATTTTGAGGGGGGCTGGACGCAGGCGGGCGGCTTTGGCAATAAAGTGCATGCCGACGTTGCATTGGGCTGCATGCAACATGCCGCCACACGGCTGGAGTGTGCTTAAATCTTTTGGGAACGCGCCGGTGTAGGCGGAGTCGGCAGTGTCTGTGCGTGCGAGCTGGTAGATGAGCGCCCCACATGCACTTGTACCGCCATGCAGCCGGGCAAGGTTGCCATTCGGAGGCGCTCGCACAGCATTTATGCTGCCATCGTGCGCGTACTTATCACCTCTCTTTTCCCCCCTTCATCTAGAGGGCGTGCATCAATTGACAGCGACGCATATTTAGAGAGTCTGCTGCGCTTCCGCTGCTCATTCGTCGCCGGCAAATAATTCATACTTTGGCGGGTGTCTCAAATATAGTACGCCGAGCATTTGCTGCTTCTGATTCTGTGAATTTGTGCCGTTGGATGTGATATACATATGTATATCGCCAATTGGGCACTTCGCGAAAATATAATTATTTTACTCAATTTCGCACAGCGGCGCATCTAAAGCGTTTTTTGTATTTTTTATTTATAGTATTTCGCAATCAAGCTAGTCTTAAAAAAACTCTAAAATATTTTGGCTCGCATCTCCATTTCGTTATTAACAGATTGTGTCTTAGCAGGGCTGCATTATTGGCATTCAACTCATATTAAATCACTTCAAAACTTGTATGGGATTGCTTAGAGCGACTTATGAATATGACTGTACATAATCGTGTTCATCTCATCTGGGTTGCAGGCCCAAGTGCCTGCACTGGGAATGAAAAATGGAAGATCAATTTGCTAGAAAAAGAGCATCCATGCTGTATCAGACCAAAACCTTTCTGCGGGTTGCCATGGAGCTATATTAGCCTCCAGTAACATAAAACTCGGGCTAAACAGGAAAACAACACATTACGGGATGGAAACGGAATGTAAAAGGCTAAAACAATAATGCCAGAAGCTTCTCGGAAGAGAATAAACAGCTGGTAACGTTTAGCAGAAAACGCATTCGAATGGTCACGGGATTTTTGTCTACCATGTACATACATATATACATAGTACAGGATAACATGTGTAGAATCTGCAACGACGATGAAGATATAACATAACAGTATAAGTAGTAATAATTTTATTAGAAATCGAATACTACCTTCATTTCAATTCAAAGGAATTGTACAGTAGGAACTCGATTACTGCACATACTCGGTAGTTGCACACTTCGATACTTGCGACACAAAAATTGTTTCCATTACGTACTTAGTACCTACTTGCGACATTCAAACATTTTTTGTTTTGTCTTTGAATAAAATTCGGCGAAGTACCGCCAATGTATCAGTTTTCAGCTTAAAATATTCGGGGAAGTACCCACGAATTCATATGCTGACGAAATCTCTGTTCTTATTTAACTTTTGCATGGGAGCAGTGCAGTACTGAACAAGCGAGTGTGCACAAAACAAACCAAAATCCTGAATTTCTTTAATTGCACTTAAAATTTATCGTAATACAAGTGTATTGAATTAAAATATTAAATAATAAAAAAACTTAGATTCTTTACATTTAAAGTAACCTCTTATAATTTATATGGAAAAAAATGACTGGGTACTCGAAACTTGCACCGGCCTGGTTTTCATTACGTGCAGTAATCGAGTTCCTACTGTAATTGGAAATTAAAATATTGGAAAGTTATTGGGACTCTTACTTGTAATCGCCTTTCCTACAAATATCTTGCATACAACTTTTAATCCTTTAATTATTTATATTGGATATGAACATAAATAATTATATACGGTAATTACATATATTGGTACATATTTTTAAATATTTCAAAGCATAGAACGCATCAAAGTTATTGTTTTTGTATTAAGGTTCAGTGGCCGAAGGTTGTAGCACTGCCCCACCTTGGCTACGCCAATGCTGCTTAGTATATTGCCTTCATAGTAGTACAATTAAGATTTCAATCGCAACATAATATAAAAGTAATCAACTGATTTTCCAGTTTGGTGCAGGTTAATTCAATTAATTTTACGTGGTTACTGAGTGATTCTAACCTAAATTTTACAAATTTGTATAAAAGATTAAATACATTTTGGATTGTAATTTCAAGTAGTGACAAAACTAATAATAATTTTCTCGCGATACAAATATTGTTAAATTTAATTTGTGCAATCACATTCTCACTAGCAATAGTTAAACGTATTTTCTCTTCATAGTTATGGTGAAACTTAGGGGTTTTTTTATTTCTTCAACAATATTCAAAATGTATATTGTAAAAGATACAAACCTTTTATGAATGTGTAGAAAGTTGCACTATAATAAAGAGATTGTAATTTTACAAAAATGTGTATTACTATCTATTAATTAAAACTGCCGAAAAAACACTACCATCTAAATATTTATATAAAGCAATCGTAAAACGCATACGATGGAAAAAAACGGCAAAATAAAGCACGACCTCAGGAAGAAAGAAAAGGGACGATGCTGTTTTTATTGAGGAAAGGGCATTTTTTGAGTTTTATGAAAGCATAAAACGTTTGCAAGAAAAAAGCGCGTGCGTTTGTGTGTGAGTCCGCCTGGTAGGTAGCCATAAACAAACTGTGCTTTATGAAAAGACGGACGAAAAAAATTCGATAGGGTTTTCGTTTCGTTCTTTTATGGTAGACACAGGATACCTGCCGCACCCTCCTGCTACGGAATCACACAACCGCGCATGTCGATTGAAGGCAAACTAGAGTATCTGTTTGTAATAGCAGATACTAGCTGTAGAAGAGAGATGTCAATTCCAAGACTTCGGGTAGAAAAAGAATCAATCTCGGTATTTCCGAATTTTACAGGAAAAACAGCATATCAGATTAAATCTCAAAGATTCTTTTCTGTTACATAAAAACATTCAAGAAGAAATAATGTTTTAGAGAACAAATAATGTATAACAAGATTTTCAAATTTGGAATCCCGGTATTGACATCTCTACTACAGACGTTCCACCCTCGAGACTTCGTGCGTAGTGTCCCAGTTGGGAATTAGCGTTAATCAGACACACAAAAAGTGTGTTCAATATTTTGTAACGCTGCTGCTGCTGCGCAGTGGCATAAACTGAGGCTGAGGGTCAAATCCGTTGGAAGCAAAACACCAACAACATTGTAGTTGTTGATTGAAACATCCCTCCCGGCAACGTTTAGCCTCTATTTTATGCTTTATTTTTTCCTCCTGTTTTTGTTGTATGACTATTTTGTCAATTTAGCACCCCGCTCCCAGTGTCGGAACGATTCCCGCGCTTCATTTTGCACTACAATTTCTACTTGTAGGTAATTGCTTTCGCCGTCTTTATTGCATTGGCACTGTGTTTTTGGGCATGGCACACCTCGAAGCAATCATCTCTTCCATAGATACCAATGGCGTGTTTTGCATTCTGATCTTAGCATTGAAATGAAAATGACTATAATAAAGACCTACATTTTACAATCTGACCTTCGATAGGGTGTGCACTCTCGATTTAGTAGAGGGTGCCGCTGACTTTATTGACACAAAACCAAGGCAGGCAAAAACATTCATTCAATAACCTCTCAGAAGAGAACAAACGAGATATAGTAAAAAAAAATATGTGTACAATTATCATTGTTATGGACTAGCAAGGATAAGAGCTCGTCACCTAGGTACTATATGCCTACAACCGGAGCATATTACGAACAAATCTAAAATATAGCTCATAAAGCTGTAAGTCAAATGGAAACTGCCACAATTGGCATCTCCGGCCGCGGTAAATGGGAGACAAAACCCCTAATTCCAATTCAAAATATAATTCTAGAGAGTAATCAATTTACTTAAATCTAATTTTTCTTTCTTTTTAAGCTCTTCAAACTTATGTGTAAGAGTTTACAGTAAACTTTTATTATCTTGTTTCCATGAGCTCTTATTTTTGCTGATTCCAGAGCAGTACAGAGGACCATGATCTAAGATATAGATATATACATATATCTTTGGTCAAAAGTCATAACCGCATAAGTCTGTTTTTCAATTTTTTCAGGAGAACAGTTTAAAATTTCAATTTCTCACTGCAAAGCACCTTAAACTATTGGATTTTTGATAGATAATTGCCGTCCTAAAAAAGATACAAACCTGAAAAATTTATAGCATATGACACGATGACATTTAAGCTCAATTTTGTTCTACCTCAAGTTAGGCTTTTACGGTTTGTGCCCACTGATATACGACAGAACAAAAAAAAAACGTTATCTTTAAAAATTTGGATGAAAAATATAACACAGTCAGTCGAATTTTACAAAATGCTCAACAGGTTACCACATATTTAAATAGAGATTACTTCAACTTCGGACAAAATAAATTCAAATTGATGCGTTCACTTCCGGTTAGCAGCATATAACGACTCAATTCGACCTTGGTTCTCGGTCTGTCTAGAAGCAAAAAGAGCGCAAAGAGAGCATAAAAAACAACATCGAAAGTACAGCAGTGCATGCAACTTGGAATCAATTAAATTAGCCACTATCGTTCCCGTCGACTGCGTTCCTGCTGTTGGGACAAGACGGCTCTGTTGTCGATGTGCTCTTGCTCCGGGTATTCCGGGTAGTGCATGCAAGTTCGGGTAGCCGATGAAGTGTGATAGCAGCAAAACAACTCACGACTTTTGCTTCCACCGTCCGTAAGAGAGGGTGAGTGTGAAGGGAGGAGAATTGTGTGTATGCCCTCAAGCTTGTAAGTGTTCACTCGTGTGGATGTGGCTGAACTGTTCGATGTCTGGCTTGTTCTTTCATTTATTTATTACAATACATTTCCGTATTTATTTATCGTATGTTCAATACAGTTACTTCATGTTCCAACAAGATTTTAGTTAAGAAGGTATGTTTTAATTTAATAATAGATCCGTCGAACACTAACGCTTCGGTTTCCCCGAGATGCTTGTTGTTGTATTCATTTTAAGTTAGTTAAATTTGAGAAAATGTACTCGGATAGTAAATCATTTTTTTAAATAGACGCCTCTCCTCATAAAATCTTTTTATAATACATATTGATAAAATTTTGTATGAAAGAAAAGTAGAAACCTAATTGGTTTAATGAAGTTTCATACCCTGAAACTAATAATTGTTATTTAGTGTAGGGATAAAATGGACATTAACTTATAACGAGGATTGTAATTTCGACTGCCGTAATATCTCCAGTTCTCCATTAAAGACACTCATTGTAGACATTGCATTCAATGTGCTTCCCTTTCAACGTGAGGAGGGGATACATTTTCTTTGATTCATGACATTTATTTTCAGTATTACGGGCATTAAATGCATGTGGTGCTAAATCCGATTTGCGAAACTGAAACGCTCGCTCTTCAGATCTACTCACCGAAAGGAAAATTGCACAGGGAGAAGGAAAACTTAAGTGGAGAAGTACACAGCATGACGCTTTGGAAGGGGAGTGGTATATGGGTATATGGTTCGAGGTATGAGGCACACTTTAAAGATATTGCAGTTCTTCAGTTGACGACTGAGCAAACGGTTTTCGAACTGTCAAAATAACAGACAAGCTGATACATTTTGCGTCCGCCAATGCCAACTGTCGCTGTGCTAGAGGCATGTTCCAGTTAGAGGCATGCTTGATTTAGTTTTGTCTTGCTTTTGTGTGGATTGCATATATTTACATATGTATATATATTTACATATGTATATATAAGTACATATGTATATCACATATTTTTCTCCATCTCTGAGCGACTTTTTCTCTTGTTTGTCTGAAGTCGTAACTGTCAAGTGCAATACCACGCGACGCACTATTCCAATGACGCTGTTGAGCATGCACGTTTAGCAGCCACGTTTAGCTGCTAATAATGTTTGCCTGGAAACTAGGATTTTTATCGAATTAATTGCACTCGATACGAACATTCACATATCGCATACGCACAGACTGTGTCACTTTATGCGTGCATTCGTTGCGCCTTGTTAGTGTCACATCTTGCAATCAGGGTTAATTCCCTAGACGGATCTTAAGCGGGTGGTGATTCATACCAACTGCACAAGAAAAGCAGCAATCACAGAAGCTGGCTATGCACACTATGGAAAAAACTCAAATGAAATGAGTGTACGCGTGTGGCTGTGTGCGTCTGCATTTTACAAAAAGATAAACAAACTGCAGCCAACTTCATTACAAAACAGAACGGCGCGATGCAGTTCATTAGACATAAAATGCGACCACTTCATACAAGAAAAAAGCTGTTCCATAAACATAAACAAAAGAATTATTGGAAGCAATATAAGCGAATAATTGTGAATGGATACAAAACAGAAGCAGTAGAGACAGGCAGGCTGATAAGCAGATACATATATAGACCGATAAACAAACGGACAGCCCCACCGATAGACATGCAGACAGATTAAAAGAGGGGTAGACAAGCCTACCGACTGATCAATAAGCAGGTGGACAGGCAAAAAGATCTACAAATAGGCAAATCGATAGACAGATCTAAAGTTTGAGATGAAACTTGCAGACAATTTTTGTATGTAAATAAGTTTATGATACAGAATGATTCCAATCTTTGGATCTCAGCGTTAATACAAAATTAAAAATTTGTTTGATTAAAAGAAGAGGCGATTTGAGAGATTTTTTTCGAATGAAGCCACACAACCAATGTAAGAATGTATTAAAGAAAAAAATCAGTTACATAAGAAATATATAAATGTACATATCGCCGACAAAATGTACAAGGGCCCTAACAAACATTTTTTACGAACTGTAACTATATAACTGTATAAAATATGTACAGAAAACTATGCTATTTATATTGTCAAGGAAAAAGAAATACATATCGATGGCTCCCATTCCAGGCAAACTAGGCAATAATTATAAATTTGATTTTTTAGCAATAATGCTTATGCACAGGGTAAACAGCATAATAATCAGCAAATATCTCGACGAATACCAATCGGATCAAAAAATAGATTATTGATATAGAGATTTGTTCGTTTCAGAAAGGGAAATTAATTGATACTGAAATTTCCCACCCTTAAGGAACTGAGAAGGGCTCTTCTTTACATTCCTTAATGGGAACCTTAATTTTTTATTGCAGATTTGGACTCCCCAATAAAAAAACGCATTAACTCTACGTACGACTAAGCCCCTTCCTCCTCAAGTGAATAATAATGAATTTGAGGATACCCATATTCCATATGAGTACCAGCGCATCAAAATTTTGTTGGTATACGAGTATTCCTACCTTTCCTCAATTGATAAAAAAAATGGGTGTAAACTACTCCCGTGAGATCTCAAGGTTACGCTTCCCACGCAGTAGAGCAAAGTATACATATGTATGTATATGGTTTGCAGCCTGCTTTTACTTGTCACTAAACAGTATATTGGTACGGTTTGATTACTGTTCACTCTTTGCCAAAACCTGATGACAATTTAACGAATCATAAATTGTAACTGCAAAATGTGGTCAATGAGCATTCGGTGTTTTTAAATATAGGCAAGGATCAAGGTTTTCGTTCCGCAGGTTCAAGGAGCTACGGTACCAGTCCGAGTCCGACCTCAATCTCGCTTTCAATAGCAGACGAAATACCCTTTTAGACCGACATAAGATTTGTTTTTCAAATTCGAAAATGGCCAAGTGTACCGTACATATTAGAACTGTGTAAGTCTTGGCAAGGAAAACATATGCGAGCTTCTTTTTTTGTTTTACGAGCAGATACCTACAAAAATAAACGGGAAAGTATAGGTTCCAGTGAGATTTGAGAGAGCAGGGACCATGCACTCATAACATGTGGAAATAGCAGAGAAAACATAACATTAAAATGGCATAGGTGCGAAGACTTCTGCTCAGAATTGTAGCTAGGAATTTTTTGATGAGACTTCGAGGTGAATATCCGAACGCAATTTCCCTGCGAACAAAGAAGCCGGCCGCCATCAGCTCGCCAGTATCAGCTTCATCATCATATACTGAGCTGTGGTAGCGGCGACAGTGTTAGTGCTCCATTAAACTCGTATTTAATTCAATAGCGGTCACAATGCAATTGACTACTTCCCCCTACCTCCTACGAGAAAATTCAACAGTGGCAGTGGTGCGGTGCCTATCTGCGGGAACTGTAGTATACGCGCAGTCTGCAGGCAAGAGCTGTGTCTCGTTTCCGCAACATGTGAGAAATTCAAGCGCGCTGCGTACGCGGGCGTTCGTGAGGCTTGAAAATAGAAATATGCTCAGCATATCGGAGGGAAAGGGAAAGAGGTAACATCCTGTAATCCAAATGTAAACAAAAGTTTTAGCAATTGCTACCGAAAAATTCCAAAAAATTTTGTAGAATGTAACGAAAAAATGTACAAATATGAGACCATATAACTAAAATAAACGCAAGTACATTTAAACAAAAATCTAATAAAACAAAAGAAAAAACTTTACTGTGGAATTAATAGGATTAAGGGCAAGTCTGTAAGCTTATGCTTAACTGCACTTAAATTACCCAGGATGGGCGGTTAAGCTTAGGTGCTACTTCTTATACCCTACACCGATGATGAAAACGGTAAAACTACTTTCGGCGAAAGAAATCATCAGAATCATGCTCTCGGTTTCCGGCTGTCCGGCTGTCAATAAGGAATAATAAGGACCTGGAAGTGAATGGTGCAGCGTCGCATTCATGGCAGGGTAGAAAATCCTCGTACTTTCATACTAAATGGATGCGTTTTTCTTTTCTTACTACGTTTTTATTTTCCAGAGTACGTTGATATATCAATTAGTATGTGTGGCAAATGCGAGGGGAAAAGAGAATTTTGAACACGCAAACGATGAGACATAGGTAGCAAGTAAGAACTACGAAGTCGAAGAGTACGAGACACAATCCCGTACCCATTTTCTAGGAAAAACTCCATATAAAATATGCCGTCAGGGTACGACTTACTTTCTTAATCACTTTTATATGAAAATGAGCGATTTTTGTTCAACATAAAAACATATTGACCTAAATCTGTCAAATGACAATAACTTCACAGTGTTGAAGCTGTCAAGTTTTGCCTATTTAAGTAAATTTTTTTTGTGAAAATGGGCTCATACTGAAAATTGTTTTAAATTTGATTTGAGACGATATCGAACTTTTGCGACTAATTAAGCGCCAAATTAAGCAATTAGGCAAATGCTGGAAATAATTTGATAAATTTTGGGGCGAATTTGAGAAAATTAATCGTGGAAATGATTGAATTAAGGCTTTCGGCGTGACCACACATATAAAGTAAGAGGAATTGACAAAATTTCCGATTCTAGCGAAGGTTTTTCATTTGCCGAAATATTGACTTCGATTCTTCCAGCTAGTGTTTGAATATTTGGAACAGTTATGATATTGACTATTCGCCGTACAACTAAAACAACTTGAGCACGTAAAACACGTGTGAATTTCGTATTAGTTACTATTTAAAAATACCTCATAAGGTATTTAACTTCCTCGCTGCTGGAAGGGTTATGGGAGGGATTTACTGTAGTGATAAAAATCTGTAATGTGAATGGCATCTAAATATTCCATGAGTTCGTATTGTAGCAACCTCATGTCTTGCAGCGGGGGGCGCACGTGTTTGGCGTTTTAATTAAATTGAAAGAGTGTTCAGAAATAGAGGGGTTGAAAAAGGGAGCAGCTCTGTGTAATGTGCTCGAATCGTGTGTGTGTGAACTTCATTTATTGGCCAGATCAACTGGCAGTTTGTTTCGATGCATATGTCGATAATGCGGTTACCAAACAAAAACCACCTTACTCACGTTAGGAAATAATTATTCAATTTACATAAATTAGGTCAAGCAGTATGGAATAGGGTTAATGAATGCTTCTTCATTTTCGATGAGTCGGTTGACATCGGTTGACAGACTTCCAAAGTGATAAAGAGATGATTACTTCCATGCGTATACTTATTTATACTACATAACAATTTGTTCTCGACCTCAGACCAGTAAACAATTTATGTTTGCATTTATTTCATGATAATTTTAAATTATCCGATTAATCGGTTATGCAATTAATCGCACTCAATAGTCGCGTCCTTCGATTAATCATATGATACCCGATTAATAATTTTTTTCGCCATTACTACATGAAAGGTTAAGGGTTGTCGATCAAAAAAGGGCTATACTTCGCAATTGCCTTCTGAGCCCAAGGTATATAGCACATATTGGCAAGGTTTATTCTTAGCTTGATGTCAAGGCTGACGTTGTCATTGATATAAGCAAGCAGCATGACACTCTTACAGAAGATCGCGACAGTCAGGTACAATCTAGCATTTTGCAGTATTTTCTCCATAAGGAGTTGAAAGGTCTCACATTTGAACAATTGGAAAAAAATTATTGAAAATATTGAAAATTAAAAAAATTAAAACTTTAATTATAAATGTTCATATTTGCTTGGTTGTAGTGAGCCAAACTTGAAATTTTTTTGTCACACTGCTTCCAGCTTAGTGTTTATTTTCCAGAATAGGAAAATGGTCTGGGCCCTTCAGGAAAAGCTTAAATTTCATCAATCATGTTTGAAATCCAAAATTAACTTTGTCTGTGTCAGAACAAAGGAATGTAAAAATATGTGGGGTTATCCTGGAGATGAATGGAGATTCGAGTTAATCAAAAAGTTATTGAAAATTTAAAGAGAAAATAAGAATAACTTTGTGCTTTTTTAAAAATATCGGTTATTTTTGTTTGCTATTTGGTGTATTGGACCTGTACAAAGTTCTGTGGAAAGGAATATGAAATGCGTTTGCTTCGGACATATGTAATCGTATAGAAAACGGTAAAATAAAAATTAATTTTGTGAAACAGTGTTGACTGTGTCGTATTTAGAGATTCGGCTGAACTTTAAAAAGCTTTTGAAGATATGAGTAATGATTGCAGCATTCATTTTGGTGTTCATTATTCAATTCAATCCCCTGGGAGCAAACGGTGTTGGCGGACAACCTTTTCAGTAATGATCGGAAAGTCAAATGAGATATTCATCGCTTTTGCAATTGCAACAATTGTGATTTTTAAAAATACTAAAGCAGAATATTGTAACGGTGAGTTATAAACAATGTATTCGCCTTATTCCGCAAGAGTGTAGCTAAAACGTTTCGCAGGATTAGGTGCCGATATTCTGCAGCCATTTGAGGCAATAGACGATGGCTTTTATTTAATAGATGCTTCCACCAAGGTACTTATGAATGAAATATTTCACAGCGAAATTAGGAAACTGTTCAAATCGAAATTTTTACTCAGGTCAATTGGTTCAAAGCGACGCAACTCTGCCGGAGGTATTGTGCCAATTTAGCTTCGCTTGAAACCATCAAAGAATTAAAAGGATTGTCCGACAATCTTATTAACAAAGGATATACGCACGAAGATGTTGTTGGGGATCGTTTTTGGCTGTCAGGCAATGATTTAGACACGGAAGGCTCTTTCGTCTGGTTAGGCACGGGTAAAGAAATCCCTAAAGATAAATTTTGGTCCAAAGACGAACCGAGTGACGACATCGAAGAAAATTGCACTGAGTTATGGTTAGAGGACGGTTATTATCAAATGAACGATGTACCTTGCACTGAGGAAATGGGCTACATTTGTGAAATCAGCGATATGAAAATGAAAAGGTACAAGCTGATAACCTTCACTAATAAACTGCTGAAAATGTACGCAAAATGCAGATCATAAGATATATACATATGCAGTTCGTAATTACTGCGCCAATAAATATTGTAGTTATTGAACTTAAAGTTGTAGAATAAATTCAAATACAAATACAATGTACATATATCATCGTTAGTTGAGGTATTATTAGTACACATATTATAACGTATGTTTCGGAAGTTTTCAAGAGAATGTCTGCTGTGGGAAAGAAATATAGAAAACTTTTTAAATTTGACCTCACAAGGTTCACAAAAAACAACGATAAGTAGCCCAGCTGTTTTTGTTTTACTTCAAATCTCTTCACGCCAGACGTATGTACATGTATACTAAAATGAATGAACACTTGAAAGCTCTCGGCTAAGGTATATAGTAGTTCAATGTGAGCAAGAGATAATGGCTATGGCTATGGCAGTTCAGTCGCAAGTGAATTTCAATTGGAAATCGGCATAGCTCTGCTTCTAATCTTTGGTTAAGGGTGTTCGAAAGATTTTTGAAAAATGTTCAAACGTGAAGTACTAGTTGCACATTTCACATTTTGGATGTTATACTTGGCGATACTATCAGACGGTCAAAGCACATGTAATCGTAAGTTATAAATTACATATATGTCAGATTGGTTAGATGATTATACGGAGCCTTTTATTTCAGATTTAACTGATGAAGCTGCATTGAAACCGTACGTTGTAATAGGTGAAAGCTATTATATAGTGAACGGTTCCAGTCAGGTTAGTATACATACACATATACGCCAACACATATGCTCCCAGTGATCTAGTTTTATCTTGTTAATATAAACTACACGATAGTATAAGCGGCCTTGGATAAGGGAAGTTTTTGAAAGGCTCGATTCACTGGCTGTACAGACTGGACTTCGGTGTCCATTGTTTACTACGGAACATATTTAGTTTTTTAAATAACTTCTAGATAAACAAATAATATAAATAATCTCTTTTCAGGTAACATGGTTCAAAGCCAACCATTTATGTCGCAGTAAGAATGGATATTTGGCTTCCATCGAAACACTTGACGAGCTGGGAACACTGTCTGGCTACCTTAAAAGAAAAGGATTTTCGGAAGACAAATGGTTCTGGTTATCAGGCACAGACCTAGCTCACGTCGGCAACTTCGTGTGGTTTGCCACTGGCGAAGACATACCAAAATACACCTGGCTCTGGGAGAAAGGAGAGCCAGACAATCATAACAAGAATGAACATTGCGTCATTATGCGATCAAGCGGTAACGCGTTTTCAATTGCCGACGAGACCTGCACAGAAAAAGGCTACTTTATTTGTGAGATAGATAAGGAGATCATAAAAATCCAGGCACTCTTAAGTCTGTCCAGTGAAGTGCTGCCGGGGTATATGAAATGTCCCTTGGACAAGTGGGATGGAGTAAAATAAAAAAAATTTGTGGTCAAACGTAATAACCGCTTAAGTCAACTTAAGATAGAATTGAGTTATGAGTGGCATCATTGCGGAGTCTATACTCTTTTTAAGAAAGGACTTTAAAAAGCTCTATTTTCTTATTTTAGGGTAAACACGTACATATGCATGAAAGTATGTATCCAAAACCAATATAGTTCATAAAAACTGACAGTATTCTCGAGTGTGCGGCGCGCTATTTTTACTTAAACTCTAAAATCTTCTATAACAAATAACGAAAGTAAATATAAAAGTAAAACTGTTTCCTACTTATTTTACAGAGGAACCAGTTTGTAACATTCCCAAGATTCAAATGCATGATTTTTGCTTATATGAAAGCATACTCACGCACACATTACCAATTGTCTAACGGCCTGGCCAACTAGAAAAAGCCATATGTAGCTGGCCGATGGGAACTGGTATTTGTTACTTTTTCAACAGTACTATTTGAGCAACTCACCTGTGCGCATAAAGTAGTAAAAATAATTCCAATGAGTAAATTTCGTTGTATTTGCTGCTGTATTCGAAATGTTGGTTTTCTTGTCAATGTTGTTGTTGTAGTGTTTGCAGACATTTCGCTGTTTCTGCTTTTGCTGCTGCTGTTGTTGCTGCTTGGCGTCGATTTCATCTCGTTTGCTTTATTTATCTTTTCGTCGATTTTGGTTGTTATGGCAAAATTGTGCGTTTGTTGATACGAGGTTTAGGTGGTTTCTGAATTGGTCCTGCGCATGATTTCTGGTTGATATTTTATTTGGCCCTCATTGCTGCGGTGGGTTAAAATTTCACTTTTGTTGAAACTCAGATACAATGCTTAATAAAGTACTATTTGTGCATATTGGCGTAGCAGCGAATTTGTTGATTGCTTAAATAAAACCTGCTGCTACAGAGAAAAGCAGAAAGAGTAATTGCGAGAGCATCAGAAACAGTGCTGCCAACTTTTTACTTTTTGGAGAACTAAATTACTGCAAGACTACGAAAAGGTTTTTCGAAGAAAATAGGGAAAAGTTAAGAGGTGGCGGTGGGCTATTGCCTTGAATCCGCGATTATTGCAGTGACGTGGAAAAACTTGCGCTGGAAGACTATTCCACAACAGGGATGTACGGCCGGATAACGAATTCTCTCTAACGGGTGGTTCGTTGGCGCTGTGCCTAAATATGGAATCGAGGAATCCCTCTCGCAAAGCGATACTGCGATAAAACACGCGGGCAGCTGGGATAAGTTCACTTGTCTCATCAGAGCATCTATCATTAAAGCACGGAATCGGGCACTTTCCCGACATTTGAACAGTTTTATAAATATAGTCGACTAATCCAGTTCTGCCGGTAAATGTGTTGTATGTATGTATTAGGTATCTGCGAAAATAATTGAATATGTCAAATCCTTTTGCTCAATTTCCACATTTTTATTACTCAAACCAAATAAAATGAACAAAGGTTTGCTCTTCTAATGCCCAATTTCATAGTGACCACTTATTTAATTTTCTAATTGAATCTACTTTAAATTTTCTTGGTTTTCACAGTATGTACATAAGTATATTTATTTAAATATGTTTACATTTAAAGGTTGGTACAACTTGGAGACAGCGCGAACTACATATGTAAGTATTTTTCAGAGAGTGAAAACATTGAATTATTGGAATACCAAGCACAAATTTACTGCAAAAACTGCGATAAAATAAGTGTTGATAAAAAAAAGTTTGGAATCAAATCGCAGTGAATTTCAATTGCCGACGGGCCAAAGAGAAACGCAAAAATATTGACGACTTAATATTTAAATTAAAAGGCAAATTTAAAAAAACGGGTTGCAGAGGAAACGCGAGCTATTTACGGGACTGCTGGTGGTCCTCCTCAATAGAAGGAACAATCGAACTGCATAACTGAAAAGTTAATGTCAACATCACCACCTTTATACATCCATACATACATTATGTAAAAATGCCAAATTATACCCGCTTTGCGTACATACAGAGATGTGGATGTATCTATATTACCTGGTAAAATAAATTTTACGTGAGTGCAGTCCTGTTGCTACGACTTTTGAATTTTGCCACCATGTAAAACTCTTTCTGCACTTGCTTTTTTTTTTTTTTTTAAATAAACCGACACTCAGGGGATGCCCCCTATACATGCAGAGCACTTGTTGGTTTAGAAAGGATCATAGGTTAGTGGGTGGTGGGAAAGAGGAGTAGTGGCGGTGGACGTTTGCTTCTACTATTTTTGCGTTGAATGGAAACAAACAAATTACTCCCTCAAATGCGCTATATGCCTTGAAACTTTTCCAATCACCGATATGAAGATATGCTGTTGGAGACTCCACATAAATCACCGCCATTTCGTTGCATGTTTCTGTTGCAAAAAACCGCAGTGCTATCAAAAGCATTTCTTCTGGTGAGAGTGTTTTATTTTTTCAAAGTATGAACAGTTTATATTATTTATTTACTAAGGTTTTATTTATATGTACTATATCATGTAGTTTTATGTTTAATTCGACCTCTTATCAATTGCAAAACTGTCTATGCAGATTGCTTGCGCATTCGATATCTATCTCCAAAATCTTTGTCGTCAAATTCCCTAAAGAGTTAGAGTCGGACACTGATGACCCGCTGCTGCCGTGTTATTACTGTATTGAGTAGCACCTAGCTTTTTGATTTGCGTTAAACAATAGTCGACTCAACAGAACGAAAATGTTTGGAGAATAGACGACAAATCAAATAAATCCTGTTTGAAACCTAAATATTGGCTAATTTTAATTTTGAGAATCTATAAGATGAATGTTATTCCTTATTTAAAGCATCGAATTTTTCGGAGTGTACCAATCCAGTTGAAATTTTACAATATGGTTCATTTATTCCCAGCGTGCTTTGAAAAAATTTTCTATCAATAGTTTTCTTCGTTTTGCTTTTTTGTTGCCCTCGATTTGCAAAAGACTTTACCTCTGGGGTCGAGGTGGCCTGACAAGCTGTAGTGTCAACACTAAGGCAGCGAACTTAAGGCTTGGACTGGTTACCAAGAGTGGCCAAACGCTATGCTCATTTATTTAATCAGCAGACTTCGAAAAGGTAGAGTGAATAGTGGGACGGAGCGAGAGTGAGGTAACCTTTTCCTAGCCTTTTTCAAAATATCTGTTACTGCTACTAAAATTAGTTGCCTACATGCTATTTTGCGCAGTTGTTGTTACTAATTAAGTATTACTGACCCGTCAAAAATCAAACAAAAAAAAAGCTGAAAATCAGCTTTTACTAGTGAAATTATTTCTCGGCCACAAAGGCAAAGATATTTCGCCAATATTAAATACATAATGTATGAAAATATGAGTGAATACAAATTTAAGTCAAAGAGGAATTGCCAAGCGAAAAATAACCACTATGGAACCAAAAAACTAGTGGTGAAGTAAGGGAAGAGTAGAAAACGCTAAACGAGTTTCGAGCAAAATTGTTGTTGTGTTTCCATTCGTTGGTATGTTGACTAAAAAAAAGAACCTGTTAACGTACACATTTTTTATAATGAACAAGTAAGGAAGCATCAGTCAGGGTTTCACCGACAGAGTAATACCCTACACCAAGTAACCGAATGGGCGGAACACGCCCATATTTGACAAACTAAAAGATACTCCTAATATGACTGTATATATAGTAAATATTGATACTCTGGAGGGTCTACAACAGAAATTATCGGTATATATAATTTACCGCCTTCATGGTGGGCGGACCACGCCCATTTTTTTGGTATGTCGAGGGCCCAATTCCACCTTAAATGGAATTAATTATCATTCGTTAAAATTCATAAATATTGAATTGAGCCATTTTACCTGAAAAATTTTGCCGCCTATATAGTGGACTGACCACGCCCATTTTTTCGTTAGATGTATAGGGCCCACACCGTAGCTTAAATACTAAATATCATTCCTTTAAATGAATAATTGAACAAATTTAAGCCATTTAACTTGAAAAATTCCGAGGTAGTGGGACTTACAGGCCCATTGTGGGCGTGTCCTTCGGTCGATTTTGCTAATCTAAGAACTTAATCCAATTTAAGGTGCACTGTGTACCAAATTTGGTTCAAATCGTACAACTCCTTCTTTCTCTCCTGTGCTCACAGACAGTCAGACAGACAGACAGACAGACAGACAGACAGACAGACGGACGGACAACCGGAAATCAAGACAGAAAGTGATTCTGATCATTTCTATGTACTTATGTCTATACGGTATAGACTATACCTAGGACGGCTCCTTTAATGCGTTACAATATACATTATACCCTATTACCATAGGTGTAGGGTATAAAAACATTTAGCAAATAATTATAATCCAAATTGAAAGGCGACGGTTGCGCAGTTGGAACTGCTAGCAGAGGTTATCCGAATTAATCCAAATTTGCTGCCCTTCACTTTTATGAAAATTAAGCAAACGCACACACTCATTACTATTTTTCACATAGTTAGGTAGATTTTTTGTTGTAATAGCTCGATAAGTGCGCTTATTATTTTGAAGGAGGGTTTGCTTATTTCAACAATTACACTTATAAAAATGCATATATTTTTTGTTTTTTTCTTTTGAAGTATTTTCGTTGAATTTTCACATTATGTATGATAATTTGTTAAAAAAATTACACGTTTCACATATTGAAAGCAAGCGAAGGGAAGAGGGCAAAGACTGCGAAGGCCTCAAAAAGGTAAACAAAAAAATTTCACTAATTTCAAACGCGTACACTCGGAAAAATTACGAATAATATTCCACCAGTGCCAACCAACGAAAGGCGAAGGCAGAACAAGTGCAAGACAAACAACGGAAAACATTTACGATTTCTCTAACGAGAGACAGAGCGATTTTGAAGCGTCGATGACGATGACGACGGCGGCGGCGCGACGCAACAACAATGCAACGGTATGCGGTGTAGGTAGGGTCGGTCGGTCGTCGGCGGCATACAATTAACGAAAGAGAATCAAAAAGTACGAAAACAAAGCGCAAGCAACGCTCGCACACACGGCAGCGCTGCTCGCAGCGAATTTGCCACTATTGCTGGGCAAAACTACGCCAAATATCGCTGCGAGCACAAAATAACACAAATAAATGAAAATTGTTGTTGTTGATGCCACAAATGAAAAGACATTTAACGATGGTGCACAAAACACATACTCCATTCGAATTATTTTAACGCACACACCCGCACGTATTGTACGCTGCGCTGTGCAAAAACACGACAACACTTCTCCCTTCCACACTTCAGCAACACCCCGCGATTTATCCGACTTACGTATCCAAACCAACTCTCACGCGCACGGCCAAAACTAGAATGAATGAATTTTCTCTTGCTGCTGCAGAGTATCTTTTGGATAAACAGCGTTGCATAAAACGTACTTGCGCACAAGTTCAGCGGGTAGGAAACCGCGACTATGCAACGCATCAAAGATACATATTTATCTGTCAATAAGCTGGTCTGAAGCCGGCAGCCACGACTGTGGTTTTGAAATGATACGCTGTTACACTGCGTCTCGCCAGGCATTGTACGATTGCTTACCATCCATCTTTAAAAAATATATTGCTAGTGGAGACCGCCATGTTACATGGCAATCAATGTTGTTTCCCATACATTGTTAACCATAGACCAGCGACGCCCAAAACTTCCTTTTGGAAGGGCAAACACCAATACAAACAAACTTTGTTATGATGAAAAAGGAAAAAAAAATGTTGTTCGAAATGTACACTGTACAAAAAATTAATTGCATATTCTTCTTAGTTATATGTAATGAAAAACAAACCAACTTAATAACTCTAAAATCATAAAAATCTCCCATGATCCTTTCAATAAATGATCTAAATCAATTTCCCAGTCAAAAAGATTTATTTCACACTTCTTTTGAAGATAATTCTTCATTTTGCAAAGTTTGCATAATTAAAATTTCAAGCTTAATATGTATGAGCACAAATTTTCTCAAGTGCTTCTCATTCCACAGCTGCACACTTTTTTCCTCGAAATCATGCACAAGCCAACAACAGAATCTGCGTTGAAGATAACTGTCGCAAAAATGTACCAACAAAGCTGAAGAAAGTGTTGCTGCTTTGCGCTCGGGCAGTGGCAGACGAAACGAAAATAACATTGTTGTTTGTGTTTTTCGTACTGCTTAGCGCGAATAGCTGTGTCTGTGTGAAGAAATCACAGCCTAAACCAAAGGGCATTTACAAAAACAAATGAGCACCGAGGGTATAGGGTGTGGGTACCCCTGCCATAGACTGTCATTTTGTGTGTTTGGCAGCTATTTTTCACTTTTCTCGTTTGACGCCGTATTTATAATTTCCTCTTTCTTCTGTTCATTGCCAGCAAAAAAGCAAGAAAAAATGTCAATGCAAATCATGGGTTAAATTGTCAAAGCCATTAGTTTGCTCAAAAAGAACTACCATCCCTTGATTCCAGTATCCGGAATAGTAACATTCGACGCAGCCCTGTGTGGATATGACAGGTAGATATCGTAAATTCGGAGATCGTATATTTTTTTACGGTACGAAAGTACGGACATTAACTTATCCACGCTCTGAACCAAATAAAGTGAACGCAGTGAACGAATATTTCCGGTTCTCTGCTTCGACTGTTTCGAATTCGATTGCAGCCACAACTTCGAATTAACGCAACTTAATACGAGTCCGAACAATCTGCCCGAAATTCGGAATAACTATTTCGAATGTGGTTGCTGGGCTGGCTTGTTATGCTGGGAAATGCGTTTCACTGATATTCTTTAACCGTCGCGTCGCGTAGAGCAGAAAAATGTCGAAATTTTCATATTATTTACGGTGAATTTGGATTTTTTTCCCATTTTTTTTCGCTTACGTCTTTCTGTACTTAACACAAACTGAACAGCTGAAACCAGGCAGACAGAGCATGCCGAAAGGTGGCGCGTCGTACGTTTCAAGGAAAAAGTAATCGGTTAGTACTAATTATTTTACCTTTAGAACTTTATATTTTACCTTTAGAACTTTTTACTAACTTTACTAATTGTTTACAGCGCCACCTCTTGTCAAAACACAAAAGACTGCAAGCCACCAGAGTTCCTTTCTGATTTTTAAAAATAAAATCTGTGGTCATATGCAATAACGACTTAAGTCGAAAACAACTGTTTCGAGAAAATGCAATTCGAAATTTGAAATGCACATAACCACATCAACATAAGTGCATGTGTTTTTTTTAAATAACTTTTTTTCTGAGATGGGTACAGATACCGGGGTTTGAACAAAATATGCGCATCAACGTCAGGAATACAGTGGTAACGTCAACTCAATTTCGTCTTAAGTCGACTTAAGTCGTTATTGCATATGACCACAGAAATATCGTCTTGTTTTCAAATTCAAAGGCCGTTACCAAAGATCTTAGGAAAAAAAATTTCTTTTAATTTAACGTACATTTCTGTTAGGCTATTATTTCTGCGAATTTATGATTTTTGAGCTCTAGGGGCAGATCATCTCCGCCCCTGCCCCTACTAGCGTACGCTCTGGCTGTGCTCCGACCATGAGTTCTAGCAGCAAATCATTATGATCAAAGCAACAACAACAACACGAAGAACAAGCGCAGCCAAGCACATAATTTACATACACACACACACACTTCATTATTTCATAGCCGAACTTTGCAAACTCGAAGCCTTGAGGCTCCCTTGAAAATATCACACACTCACACAAACATGAGTGTCGTTCTATCCATGCCTCCACATGCACATGCACTTGTGTTGCAAGCAGTTGTTGCATGCCTGCATTAGAAGCTTGACTGCAACTGGCATCATACTCCCCTCGGCAGCTCGCCCATTAAGAGGCATTGCACTTGGTTGTGCCTGGTCGGGTCTGAACACTCTGACGGCTCGGCTGCATTGGGTCGTAATAGCGACGAAACACGCTACAAGGCGGCAGAATGCTCCAGCATAGCAGCGAGCATCTTGATTCTAGAATTACATGCATGCATAAGACGTAGCTGGAAAAGGTGACAGCAGAAACACGAGCCCAGGTGCCTAAATCCTTCAAGGAGCTAACTTTCCTCAGCACGTTTCCTTCCACCTGTTCCTGAGTGTTTGGTACGAAATTTACGATTACATCGGCAAATTAAATTTTGGACAAAGGGGGGATTCATGGCAAGATTTTTACAAGGCTTGGGCAGCTTGTCAAAAGAACGACATCCTAAATCAGTCACTTCAAGTTCGGTGTGTTTGAGAATGTACGTAAGTTTTTTTTTTGATGGCATCAAATTAATGAAATGGATCATGAAAGAGACTTATAAGATGTACTTATAGATGTCATTCAGATAAGATTCAATGCAATATGTCTTCAGGAATCTTTTGGAGTAAAGGTATTTATAGACGCCGCAGTAGGTCAGTGAATAAAGTCTCGATCGCTGGTGTGAAAGTTCGTTCGTTCGATTCCCAGCAGTCACATTCCATCTAAAAAAGAAATGGAATTAGCTTTTCCTTATTTATTTCTTTCTTTTCTTTGCGCGGCGCCATCTCTCCGTTTATAAAATCAACAAATTTAAAATATAATTTTGTAGTGCTTCTCATCAGATCAGAAATTTTCCGTAGAAAATAAAACTAAAGTTAAAATTTCAGAAAGAGGCTACAACCAGAGACAATATATGATAGAGATAGCGCAGTCTTAAAATGGAAACTATTCGGCTGAAAAACATTAGGTACCTTACTCGCTTGAAGCAACTCGCTGATTGTTCCGTGAGCGGCAGAGCGCAGATATAGGCGAGCGCGCTCAGCACAGAAAAACCGAAAGAGGATAAATTCGAATCGCTCGCTCGTTGCTTGGGTCGCCGTGACGGCTGCGTAGAAATTCTATTTATAGTTTTGAATTGTCACAACAAATGAGAAAGTACATACATGCATACACACATATGCATGTATTTTTCGTTTTCTTCAAGTTTTTCAGAATTTTATATTTTGATAATTTGTATGCCCTGCATTTGTGGCAGAATCATTTTCTTTTTTTCAGCATTTATGGCTTATTACTTTCTTATTATTAACTTGTATGGCTTTTAATTGCCAAGTTTCTGTGTATTTATATTGAACTTTTCCCCTTTTTTTGGAAAAATTTATTCAAAAAATCCAAACAGTTATAATTATAGATATGAATTAATTTTCCAATAATTTATTTCAAAATTCATATCTATTTGCAAAATTTCAAAGTCATTTTGGGTGTGACATGTGGCATTTTTCAAACCAGAGACCTGCGATTTTAAATTTATGCAGTACCTACAGCCTAGCAAAAACCATACTCATATTCATTCAAGTTCTTTCCTACCTGTGATAAAACGAAGCAGTATGTGGCCGAGTTGGTAGAGGCGGTCGTTTACGTATACGCAAGGTACGCGAGTTCGATCCCCGCGAAGGGACAATCTATGGCCAAAGTAACAGATCAAGGTTAATATGAACTTAGAATAGGTTTTCCGAGGCATTTCTCTTCGAGCTTCGCGATTCACCTGAAGTGGAAGCATTTGCGCGAAATGGTAGCCCTGGTCAGTATTGTAGCACGTTTAAATTTACAGCCATCAATTAATAGACACAGGGAGGAGGGCTTACATGACCGAAACTGCTTTGCTGCAGAATTAACAGAAACAGCAACAACAACAATAGCAACAAATGATAAGGAAAGTGCCTCAGTACCCTACAATCAACGGCGAAGCCAGCCAGCAACAGCGCACAAAATGTAGAAAGAAGCGTAATTATGGTCTGATGCCGTTCAAGAAGAAGAAGAAGAAGAAGAAGAAGCAGAACAACACCAACATCAGCAGCAGCAGCAATGGAAGCATTTAACCATGCATGCGCAAGTGCCTGATTGAAGCAGCTTAAATTACGCGCGGCTCAACGAGCAACATCACTAATTTTTAGGAGGGGCCTACCAGCAAGCCAGCAAGAGCGACTGCAGCCACATCCGCGGCAGCAACTGTTGATGACGTCTGCGCGTGTGTGCGGAGAGCCTACTTCAGCTTGCTGGTCGGCCCTGTGCCGCGTCTGTGGAGCACTGGGGCAGCGTGGCTTGCTTTGAAGTTAGACAAGTCGCAATTTTGTTGTTGCGGCTGCTGCTGTTGTTTTGTTGCAGTTGTGGTATGCGTAGGAATTTCGCTCTGGCTGCGCGTTGCTTCAGGCGGCAATTGTGCCTGATAAAGTTTAAAGTGTTTGCACTTGCCTGCGGCCTACTCCCGCTGTAGCAGCAACAGCGGCGACAGCGCATGTGGCGCATCCATCCACTGCGAGCCGAGCTAATAACATGTGTGCAGCAGGAGCGGGTCAAATGCGGAGCCGGCAGTGCTTTTCGCAGCAGCAACACTTAAATTCCCATTTATTGCTGGTACTTGACGGCGCGGCGCCGATAGCAAAGTGATAGCTGCGCCTCGTCTGCTGCCATGGCGGCGGCGTAATTGCGCACCCACATTGAGCGGGCCGCAGGCGGTGCGATACCTGAGTAGAACCTTGTCGGGCGGCTGGCTGCATTGCCCCGGCGCACTGCGCATTTTTCGCTTAGTGCACATTCATTTTTTTAGCAGATAAATCCCGCTTATTGCTTATTTTGTTGGATTGGACTAATGCCTCACTGCGGCTGCGCTACGCGTTTCTCTTCCAGCCTGCCTTCAGCAGCAGCATATACTTTATATATTTCACTACTTCATTGCCTTCTTCGTGAACTTTTCCCTGCACGAAAGTATGCCACGTATTTGCTTCTTAGTTTCGCACAAAAACTATTCGTGCCAGCTCTAGAATCTTGTACTACAAACAATGCATGAAGCTTCAACCTTCGTCAACTAAAATTTATCTACTCCCAGTGTGCCAAGTTTTGAGCGAATCGGATGATTATTGTAGTCTGAAGACTGTCAAGGCTATTTCGAAAAGTAGAGCTCAAAAAAATATATCTAACGTTTTGACTTGTCTCCAATTAAGGGCTGAGACAAGCGCTTCGAAAAATGGCTGTAACATGAGAATGGAAACAGTATCACATGTTACATATACTTACACGTAGGATAAATTCTTGACCTTCCGCAGCTTTTTAATCCTCCAACTGACGCCTCCTTTGCTGGAGCTCCTTCGTCTAAAGCAGTGGTGGCCAACCCAAATGACCCTGCGGTCCCCTTTGGAAAAGCATCATAGCTCCGCGGGCCACATGCCATAAATTTTTCGACATTTTGACCAATACCTTCGAAACCAATCCATCTAAAATTATGAAAAAAACATTTTTGGAATCCACGGTCGTAGCCCTTTCTAACGATATCCCACACAATACGATATACCAATATTTTTCTTTTTTTTCCGACCCGAAAAATATCTTTTGTAAAAGTGTGATGCACCTCACAGGCCAGAAAAATTTTCTAGGCGGGCCGCGGGTTGGCCACTGCTGGTCTAAAGGAACTGTGTGGCGCATTATGAGGAAATTCGTGGTAGTGGCTCTGTGCGATTATGAGTGTTGACGATTACGTTTGCACTTCAAATACATTCGATTAAAATTGATTGTTTGCTGTTGTTGTTGTTGTTTTTTGCTGTTGTTGTAGTGACACGCGCGTGCTTGACCTGTCGTTACTCATACGTCGCACGGACAATTCCTACCTTTATCCGCACGCATTCATTGGCGACTTTTATTGCAGGCGCTCTCAGAGTAGCTGCGGTTCACAACAGGCCGAACGAAGGGGACTTAAGAAGATATTTGTACGGGCATGTTTGTTGTTGTGGCGGTCGATGGTCGATGGTCGACGGCTGAACTGCTTGACACCATGCGGTCAGAATGCGAATAAATTTTACTTACACGTAAATCGCATGTGCAACGCTGCAATCAGTTCTTCGCATTATTATTATGTCAATTGAAAAGTAAAAACAATAGAACGAGGAGGAGTAGAAAATATTTAATTATTATTGGTGAATTTATAGTTCTTGCTGATTGATAGATCATAATCGCCTTCCAAAAACGAAGAAGTCAGGGCAACAACATCTTGAAGGCTAAGGCCCACCATTTTAAATACGAAAATTGGAAGGTCCTAAGCATGACAACACGAGAAAATCAAGTAACGATGCATCAGTGGGGCTTCACCGAAAAGTACCCAAGTTACGGTCAAATATGGTAAGAAGATCTTGGGCCGCTTTTGTCAATGCCCAGAAATGGAAAAATATCCTTATCGGAATGTATGAACTGATGGACGGTATGAAATAAAGGTATTCCAGTACATTGCAATGTGCATTGGGTAGATAATGATTGGGCATATTTCATTTATCTTATTTATATGGTATGACTATACAGTAGGCGGACCACGCTGATTGTTCCTTCACGAAATTGGCTGTTGATACCTTAACTCAAATATAAAATTTGATTTCTTTAGTTGCATAGTTAGATAATGAGGGACCTATAATATAACGATGTATGTCTGCTTATGGACGGATAGTGAGTATCCTTCAACCGATTTTAATACGGTATCGGAGCTTGAACAAGGAGAAGATTCATTGTCGCTGTGTTCTTAAATTAGTTTGAATTAATCATAGCTTTATATAATAGTTCGGATAACAGGTTCTTTCTCTTCTGCGGCCATGGATAGACAGAGAGACAGACAACCCAAAATCAAACAGAAAATGATTCTGATTTTTTTTGTATAGGTATGTATGTATATGCTATAAGTACACTTATTTATAGACTTATGAATTAACTGAATGGGCGTTCTAGCCTTCAATTTCCCACAAATCTAATATTCCCGATACATTTTACCTAGGGTATAACATACATATGTAATTTGAGTAAGTTGAGGAATTTAAAGGAAATTCTGTCTTAAAATAAAGTCAAAATTTGACAGTTGAAATACGGAATTTAAAACAATACAACTTACTGAACAGTTTAAGAAATACCACATGTTTCTTTTTCAATAATAGAAACGAAACGCCAACACAGCGGAAATTAACTTTGAATTTCAAATAATGGATGCAGGGAAACTCTCGGGCATTTTCTGGGTCTCTGTCCCGATATCTCTAGATATTGCTTTACCTTTTTTGAGTTCCATAGCATACTGGGTAGGAGTAGGCCTCACAGGTGAAAATCAATTGTCTGTTGCAGCTCGCTAAAATCTCTCGTGGCTAATTGACCGTTCTCCGAGAGCGTTCTTAGCCTTGATAAAGCTTTTGAAACGCCTTTCGTAGAGAGCTATATAAATCTAATGCGAGCCAGCTCATTCTAAAGCCATTTATATTATACGCTTATGTACATATATTTGTGGTCACAAGTTATAACCACATAAGTCTGCTGCAAAGCACCCTAAGCTATCAGATTTTCGATAGATAATTGCGGTCCTAAAAAAAACAAACATGAAAAATTTATAGCATAAAGATTTAGACATGCTGAATGCGATTGCACTAAAATCTCAATTTCAACCTAACTCGAGTTAGGCCGCTATAGTTTGTTGCCACGCGCCTTTCTGAAGAATTTCATTTGCACTCCTTTCGCTTACTAAAGGACAATTACTTAGAGTGGATGTCAACAATGTAATTGACGTTTAACTAATGGATTTTTATTTCTCCCTGCCAACTTTAATTGAAGTTAAATAGAATAGGCTTGATTTATCGCTTGTTTCGCATACATTTAGAAAATGAGGATTCAAAATAGAAACACAAGAATACGAAATCACCTAAACTCTGCTTCTCGAAGTTTAAGCTTGACGCCGCGCCAGAAATAACTCGAAATCGAAATGAAATGCAATAAATTTCGGCTCGGCACAGGATTCTTGTAAATCTGCCAACAAGCTCGCTTATTGATGCCAAGCACCACAGCGGGACATTGACGACTGTGGCCGAGCGTGCAGGTGCGCTGAGCGTCCATCTCATGGATACGCACTCGCGCACTCGCGCATTCTAATTGAAAAGCAACAGAAAAACGCTGATGGCCAAGAAGAAGCAGCAGCGGCAGCGGCAACGGCAGAGGCAGAAATCAAAGGTGTGGAAGAGGCGCAACGCAATGCAATGCAGCGAAAAGAAAAGCGTGCGAATAGTATTGGCTGCTGCGCATGCGCGTGCTCGCGCGCTAAAAATCGATTACGGCTGCAAGTTCTAGCGCCTCTTGGCCGCAGTGCGGCGCTGTGCGTGCGAGTGCGCAACTGAATTTAAAATTCGAATGGAAGAATAGCAAAATTTCCTTATTAAATAACGGTCAACGCGAATGCGTACTGAATGCACACGGACACACACACACACACGCACATGGTGAGTGCTGTTAATATTGCACATGCCCGCCGCCTTTGCTGCGTTGCATGCGCAAGCGGTACACAGCAAAAGTTCATGTGGTACTTATGGGAATCGCCGCGGAGTCCCGGCTCCAGCCGCAGCCGCAGCCGCGGAGCTACAGCTACCGCTGTACGTCATCGGATTCTCTTTCTATTTTCTGCTATCTGGCCGCAAGGTCTGGCCAATGCAGCAGTCTTTCTTGTGCTGCGTTTGCATGCTGTTAGGTGTGCAGTAATTTAAAATGCTGCAAGTAATTTAGTGGCGAGCGATTTGCTGCAGCTCGTTCGTTCTGTTCATTGCAAATTGCGGCGGTTTCTTGTTCTTCTTTGTGTTGCGGAAATATTCTTTTTTATTTCTTGTACTTTTCTGCTATATTTACTCATTGACCTTAGCGAAAAGTACAACACATGCTGCAAAGACACTTCCTCGATGAGTTGGTCGAACCAAAAAAAAAATATACCGGAAAATGCCGCATATATTTGTATACAGTTTTCGATTTCTGCATGCACTGTTATAAAGAAATCTCGAAGGTTTATGAAATGTTTCGTGTCTTCTTCATCTAAATCTTATTTTGAAGCGGAAAGTAGAATCTATGAAATACTTTAACCCTTCCGGTACGGAGTTGCATTTTGTAAACCGAGACTCTCTTGCTAGATATTTATGAATATTCTCTTATGGTTCTGCATACACTGAAATATGTGAAATCGTCATTTTTAATATTTTCGCTCAATATCATCTCGGGTTAGCTTCTTTTTGGCATCTAAAATGTGGATTATGACACACAATATGATTTAGTAAAATTGGGATATATAAACCCAATACGTTTTTTGCTGGCGGATTATATATTCCAATTTCACTAAAGGATCTTGGGACGTATTGTCCAAGTAATATCGAAAGGGTCAAGGCTCAACTAAGCGGCAAAATTGTAGGGCCTACCAAGCGTACAATCTGGAGCAGCTTATGATCATATGGCCTACGGGTGGACATCTCAACATCTGCTGCTGTATTTGGTTGCATAACTAAATACCTGGAGCTTATGGGAAAATACAATATCATCTACCAGCCAGAAGTAAAACATGCCATATAAGGAATGTTAATTTCTGATTCGAGATGAATTATAAAATCCAAAGAATAGCTGTACTGTCGGATAGTCAAGCGTTATTTTGGCACTTATCTCATACATGTCAAATCCAAACTTATATGAGAATGCATAACCCTTTCAAACATTTAACACAAAGAAGAAAACAAT
The DNA here is from genome assembly GCA_963457695.1 of Neria commutata. Classification (NCBI taxonomy): domain Eukaryota; kingdom Metazoa; phylum Arthropoda; class Insecta; order Diptera; family Micropezidae; genus Neria; species Neria commutata. The sequence goes on along the minus strand of OY735249.1, from coordinate 19,664,698 downwards.
TTTTAGTCGGTATTGAATTAAAATTTTCGCCAGCAGTAAGGCGTTGGGATGTAGAGACAAATTAAAAATTAGGGATAGAATATCCTGACAGTGCTCATAAAGAAACACAATTATTACAAATTCATCGATAACGAAAAAACAATAACAAATTCTCAATGTTCCCTATACGCAACATCCTGTAACTAACGAAGAAGGGCTTTGAAATTTTTGTATTTGAATCAATATTAACGAATATCTCCAAAGTTTTTGGCTCCGCCCATTTTAATTCGGGCATGAGAGAGTTAAACAAAAAATAACATTGAGTTTGTAAATATTTCTAGAAAGCGCATTCAAACAGTTTGCGATGTATTGTTCCGATTGGCAACATGACCCCACCAGATGCCATAACCCACAAACTGAGGTAATTTACTCTAGATAATTTATCTTTAAACTATGTTCAACGAAATGCAGAATGCGCTAGACTTGCGAACGGTTATAAATTAAACGAAAATATTCATTTAATATGCAAACAAAACAAGCTCATTTTTCTTATTAAAAATATTAAAGAACAACGATTATCTTACGATTCTTTTTCTATGCCTGTTTTAATCAAATATAAATTGAAATATGTTTAAATTTTCACTAGCTCGAAATTGCAAATTTTTCCTAAAAGAAGAGGTCCGTGAAATCGGATGCCAACCAAAGAGGCTGTACAGTACGACTGCAAAAGTTTGAAGAACACTGCTCTAATGTAAAAACATGTTTAAAAAAACGGGAACTTCCGCAGCTGTCATTAGAAATATTGCAACGGAACGATTCTCTTTGCGGAAGCAAGCAACGTCGACAGCACACCAAAGAATCTCTATTTTTATGTGGGTGTACCCGGACGGGGATCATTATAAATGTACACCGGCTGCAAAGAAAAGGACACACTCGAATTAACCAAATACAAAGAGCCGAGCAGACAGGTTCAGTGCTCACTCAATGTGCCTGCATTCGCTCTTAAACGCTTGTCAAGCATTTTTATGGGGATTCCTCGCTCTAAATACAAAAGCATGGGCGTGTGTGCGTAAAATACGTAAACACAGATTATATCGATGAACCCTTTTCCATGTGGCGTACTCGAATTTATCATAAATCTGTCAGCACCCAGTGGATACGCACCTCTTCCTTAACTGTGGGAAAGTAATCAACATGCGGAGTGCAGGTAGACTAGGATTGGTCATATACAGTTTGGTATTAAAGATTTTATGTAAGCTGTAGCCTACAATTCTTTTTGTAACCTGCATGAGGGGAACAGGGGTAAAAGGATTCCATCCGCAAGTTGAAAAAGCTTTATAATTAATTTTAAACTTAATTTAGTAAATTGAGCATTTCTAAAACTAAAAAATTGCTGGTTCTTCTTCTTATTTTCAAAAATATTGCTTGAAGCATTGCTTTCGAATCATCAACTCTCTACAGCGGCATCAGTGCCAACGTGAGAACCAGGCACAGGTGTGAATTGCGGATGTGTGATTTACCTGTGTTGCCTTCAGCTGCCCTCATTTCAAGAGGGCCCTACTGAGTGGCATTTGGTGCTTGGTTCTTCGTGATCCTTGAAACTCTATATCCTTCTGATCGGTCGTTTATTTTGCTAAGAGTCTCATAATATCTGCATTTTTGTGTTTGAAATTGCGGCAATTTTATTACGATATTTGCCTTCGCTGTTAAACATTTGGGCATACAGAGCGTCTTTTTTGTTGTAGGCGTGCGAAATGCGTGTCCTTTTCGCAGTTGTGCTGCATTCGGGTGCACACATGCTCGCAACAATGGCAAATATTTGCTTAATCCGATTTGTTCGCGCATGTGTGTGCATCGATTTGAGATTTTCCCATGGATTTTGAATACGCTATTCATGAGATTTTAATTTTCCGTTCCGTTTGATTTTCAACAATGGAAAATGTTTGGTTCGCTGACGTCCATAAAAGCACACCGCATATATTCCCTTAAATTGAAAAAATTTTTAGGAGTAAGCACTGAGTTAGAAATAGAGATTCAAAAGTTCGAGTCTCGATTGAGCCGATTCTTAAGGAGAATTTGTGGATTTGTGCAAGCGATTGCTTAAGAAATGTGTTTTTCGCATGCAAATATTCTCGATAACTCTAGCACGAAATTTATTTACTAGAATATTTCTACATATGTTTTGGCTGAGAGTCGCACAAATGAGTGAAAGTTAAAGGCACTTACTAACACATGAGATGCACAAAAATTCATTGTTGAAAAACAGAAGAAAATGATTAACTAAATTTAAAGCGCTTTATTCTTATCCAAACAAACAGAATTCGATAACATTCAAGGATAATTGTGTTTTGCATCTAATCGCCAAAATAGAAAGCAGAAAACCAAACAAAAAGGGCAAGCAGATTAGCATTACAATATGAAGGACGATGACTGCAGTTGAGTCAGGTCACTTTCGCTTTTCTCTGGGGAGTTTCACTTGCTGAGCATCATAAGCTGATAACCATACATACGGTGACCAACCGTACTATATTATATAGGACAGTACTCTATTTTAATCCGATGTTCTATATGATATATTTTGTTATAAAAAACATGGAAATGTTCTCTATTTTAAAATGTGTTCTATATTTGTTCTATATTTGATACAAAGCGAATTAATATAGTATACAAAAATAAATACCAACCTTAAACTGAGATTTTTAATCACTCTGACAAAAAAAATATACCTTGTAAAAATTGTGGAATTCAGTCTTTGTTTACCAGGGTCAAATTTAAGGAGTACTTAGAGGAAAACGAAAAATATCAAAGCAATTAGAGCTAAAACGTCTTTTATGTTATGTTAAGAATTTATGTTATACAGAATGGTTGCCTTTAAGGATGCTGATCTGGTGGTTCCTTGGTTTAAACCATGAAAAAAGCTTGCCTTTATATAGGGTCCATTTTGAACTCATTACTCCTTACCATTACCACCCTGTATACTGTTTACTGGGTAAACTGTGTTTTTTTTATTAGTAATTTAAGTTATTTTGCAACACAATCTCATATGTTTGAATAAAAAATACATTTTTAAAACGGACATTTGCCATTTTAAAATTTTTAGCAAAAAAAGGTATGTTGGGGGGTGTGTTCTCTATTTTCATAAAAAAAATATGGTCACCGTAACCATACAGAACATGTGCATACTAGTATTGCTGTTACAGAGAGGATAATTTTTATACAATATCAGAAAAACAAGTAAGGAAGCATAATTCAGATTACATCGACAATATAATAATCTACGCCAAGTGACTGAAGTAATATGTCCATCATCTTTTAAAATGGGATGCAAAGAAGCGCCATCAGTTTCTCTTCGATATCATGGAAACCAACAATGGCCGGACCACACAGAAGGAAAAAGCATATGCAAATTTATAGGATGCCCAGGACTTTCCAGATACAAATGTTCAAAGTGTTGTGTCCACTTATGTAGCCCTAAAGGAGTTCGAAATTGTTTCAAGGATTATCATTATAACAATTATATAAATCGTAAAAATTTACCAAATTTTCCTTTTTTTATATCTTGATATAATATATGTACTATAGTCTTATGGATCTACATATATACATATGACGTTCCATATTTATTGTTTAAGTTTTCGGTTTGTATGAAATATATTTTGGTTTTATTCATAAGTTTCTATTTGTGTAAATTTATAGTCAGTTAGAAGCAGTTTAGGTAGGCAGTTTATTAGTAAAATTGTTCCTAATCAGGTACCAAAATGGCTATTAATATGCTATATACTTTTTTCAGTTTTTTGTGTATTTATTTATTTAAATGCATTTAAATTGCATTTTTACCTGTAAATTGAAATTGATAAAACTCATATGCATACAAAATTCAAATTTCAGTCTTTTTTCATACCGTTGACGAAAAATCTTGCCATATACATAGCAACATTCGAAAAACACATTTAGATAAAAAAAATTTGGTAAAATTCTTATAGTTTCTTGTTAATGAGCTCAATAATAGGTATTCTCGAAAAATTCAGATTTTTTGCAAGCCGCAGCTAAAAGATGTAGCGAAGGGAAGGGCGAAAGGGTTAAAATTTTATAGTTATGCCCTTATTTCTTGACTTTTAAAAACAAATCATACAGCAATAACATTTTTGTACACTTTTGGAAATAAATCAGCACAATAGCCACTCTCTGCCTGTACCTTGGTTACGCCCGTGACACCGACCTTCATTCTGTTGATGTCAGAATGGATTTGGCCAAAGTGGATTTGGTTGCCAGAGAACAATGGCGTAAATAGCAAATGCGAATATGTCCTATTTCCTTTTTTGCCATTGCCAACTCGGGAAATTAGATACGACGCGCGTCTGGCGCTGTTTCACGCATCGGACGCGCATGCGTGCGTGTATTTAGGAATCTGTTTTAGATGCGTTTTGATGAATTTCGGGGGTGTGTGCATTTACGCAGTTTTGTCAGCATCTTTTCGAAGCAGGATGTTGAGCGTGGGAAACACTCTTCAGGTGTGTTTACAAAAATAAATACCAACCTTAAACTGAGATTTTTAATCACTCTGACAAAAAAAATATACCTTGTAAAAATTGTGGAATTCAGTCTTTGTTTACCAGGGTCAAATTTAAGGAGTACTTAGAGGAAAACGAAAAATATCAAAGCAATTAGAGCTAAAACGTCTTTTATGTTATGTTAAGAATTTATGTTATACAGAATGGTTGCCTTTAAGGATGCTGATCTGGTGGTTCCTTGGTTTAAACCATGAAAAAAGCTTGCCTTTATATAGGGTCCATTTTGAACTCATTACTCCTTACCATTACCACCCTGTATACTGTTTACTGGGTAAACTGTGTTTTTTTTATTAGTAATTTAAGTTATTTTGCAACACAATCTCATATGTTTGAATAAAAAATACATTTTTAAAACGGACATTTGCCATTTTAAAATTTTTAGCAAAAAAAGGTATGTTGGGGGGTGTGTTCTCTATTTTCATAAAAAAAATATGGTCACCGTAACCATACAGAACATGTGCATACTAGTATTGCTGTTACAGAGAGGATAATTTTTATACAATATCAGAAAAACAAGTAAGGAAGCATAATTCAGATTACATCGACAATATAATAATCTACGCCAAGTGACTGAAGTAATATGTCCATCATCTTTTAAAATGGGATGCAAAGAAGCGCCATCAGTTTCTCTTCGATATCATGGAAACCAACAATGGCCGGACCACACAGAAGGAAAAAGCATATGCAAATTTATAGGATGCCCAGGACTTTCCAGATACAAATGTTCAAAGTGTTGTGTCCACTTATGTAGCCCTAAAGGAGTTCGAAATTGTTTCAAGGATTATCATTATAACAATTATATAAATCGTAAAAATTTACCAAATTTTCCTTTTTTTATATCTTGATATAATATATGTACTATAGTCTTATGGATCTACATATATACATATGACGTTCCATATTTATTGTTTAAGTTTTCGGTTTGTATGAAATATATTTTGGTTTTATTCATAAGTTTCTATTTGTGTAAATTTATAGTCAGTTAGAAGCAGTTTAGGTAGGCAGTTTATTAGTAAAATTGTTCCTAATCAGGTACCAAAATGGCTATTAATATGCTATATACTTTTTTCAGTTTTTTGTGTATTTATTTATTTAAATGCATTTAAATTGCATTTTTACCTGTAAATTGAAATTGATAAAACTCATATGCATACAAAATTCAAATTTCAGTCTTTTTTCATACCGTTGACGAAAAATCTTGCCATATACATAGCAACATTCGAAAAACACATTTAGATAAAAAAAATTTGGTAAAATTCTTATAGTTTCTTGTTAATGAGCTCAATAATAGGTATTCTCGAAAAATTCAGATTTTTTGCAAGCCGCAGCTAAAAGATGTAGCGAAGGGAAGGGCGAAAGGGTTAAAATTTTATAGTTATGCCCTTATTTCTTGACTTTTAAAAACAAATCATACAGCAATAACATTTTTGTACACTTTTGGAAATAAATCAGCACAATAGCCACTCTCTGCCTGTACCTTGGTTACGCCCGTGACACCGACCTTCATTCTGTTGATGTCAGAATGGATTTGGCCAAAGTGGATTTGGTTGCCAGAGAACAATGGCGTAAATAGCAAATGCGAATATGTCCTATTTCCTTTTTTGCCATTGCCAACTCGGGAAATTAGATACGACGCGCGTCTGGCGCTGTTTCACGCATCGGACGCGCATGCGTGCGTGTATTTAGGAATCTGTTTTAGATGCGTTTTGATGAATTTCGGGGGTGTGTGCATTTACGCAGTTTTGTCAGCATCTTTTCGAAGCAGGATGTTGAGCGTGGGAAACACTCTTCAGGTGTGTTTGTGTTTTGGAATTTTGTTGCAGCAACGCGGGGACGCTTCATTACTTGTAAATGCCTTAGAAATTTAAAAAAGGAAGCTTCAGTATGGGTGAATGCCATTAACAAATTTAACGTTGAACGTTTTAAGGAATACATTTCTGCTAAGGATGTGTGGGAGATCGTTTCGAGGATGCGAACACAATTATGCGGCACATCCTTAGTTTACAAACTAAAACGAAGTGAATTAAACTTAACTTGAGAATCGTTCAGCGCATACGTCCCCTTAACGTTTAATTTTAATCGAACATTTTTGAATCCATCTCCAACTTAACGTAACATTTTCGTATTCAAATATTATAATAACGCCAAACTATTCTTTTTTTTGGAAATTTTAAAACTTCAACCAAATTAATTCTTCTGATTCAGTGACAGCTTTTGTTTTAACATTTTTAACTTCTTTCCAATGGATCCAAGCAAAGTTCTGCTTTCAGCACCTTCGAGAAATATTTTTGAACAATGCTCTCGCACAAATTTAGGGTTCCATTTCCCTTAAGGGGAAAATTGAAACTCTTATAAGGTCTTAGATTCCTGAGGTATGTATATAAACAGAACTTTTTTCATCGTAGAAATCTGAAATTTGGCATAATTTTTGGTTTTCATAACGTAAACATATTTTCACTATAAAAAGTTGAGAAATTTTTGTTAATTTTTAAAAGGAGAGAATCGGCCGAAAAAAATATTTTTGTATCGTATCATGTGGGATGTCCTTAGAAAGGTCTATGTTTTTCAGTTCCAAAAGTAATTTGATCAAAATTTTAGGTAACCGGGCTAAAAAAATATAGCTGAAAATGTGTAAAAACTGACATATCTCTGGAAGCTTCCATTGCTTCACTACATTTTGCGAACTAAAATTTTGATAAAATCAGGGTTACTACATAAGTATTTGATCGAAACTACATTACTGAAAAACTGCAGGTTTTAAAAAAATTTGTTTGTTCTATTTTGAATGGTGGTAAGATGACCCGATTGATTACTTCCAATTTGATGCTGGTGTTGTTCAAGACAGCCTACTTGATCCGCCCTTATATCCTATTTTATAGCGGACCCACCAAGAGTCAACATTTGTTCACATTCTAACATAAGAACCGCATCACCGTATGAAGTGAATACATACCTTAAAACTGATAAATTTTTGGTTAGCTAACTGGAGAGCTGCAGAATAGGGGTAAGCCAAAAAATCTTGTGTTATCATCTTGATCGGAGAGGGATTTCACGAAAACATATGGAGACAAAACGGAAGAGGTACATCCCACAGAAGCCGTGCTATACCTGCTCCCATTAGATTCCGTGCTCTTATATTTTATGGAAAACTTGCATTTTATGCGTGAAATTATTAAGCTTCTTTTGCTGACTCCCTTCCTCCAACAGAGAGACCACACACATTCTAGCAACAATGCGCTGGAGTTTGATACAAAGTATGCGACCGAATCTGTTTGGATTTGGTTGGATGATGCCAGCAAATAGGCAATTACCACAAAATTATTAGCTTTGGTTAGTCGAACAAGCTTCATTTTCAATTCCAAGAGCTTCTTCGAAAAACTCATTTTTATTTGCAAGCAATTGCTGAAGATATAATACACTCTTCCGAACACACATACTTACATGCCGGCCCCTTCTTTTCTCCTGGTACTTGGGCTGCTTGCTAGAACGCGAAACATAAGATCGTTGAAGCGTTAACGCTGCCATACTCGTACGCAATGCGTAATTTCGGGTAATTTTCGAAAGGCACAAGCCACAGGCAGAAGGTTCTGGTGGAGGTGAGAGGCGTGGGCGAGGAGCCGCACTTGCGGGCGGTGCTGCATTGATCGGCTGCCACGCATCGCAACGCAAAGCGACCCCCTGCGGCTATTATTAAAGTACATATTTACGATCGGACAAGATGGCGCTGCCATGATGCTAGTCGAGATTGGTTGAGATTGTTTTGTCTGCAGCTCGGCACGCTTAATTAACTTACTTCGTATTTAATAACTTGTTTATAGATACTGGTAAAGTGGGAGTAGTCGGAGTTGTGGCCTGCTCTATTGGAGTTACTGGGGCACGTGCTTGGCACGGACATTGTGAGCACATTCGTATTTATGCTTTGTTACACCGAAGCGCTTGGGTCTGGTATGTGCAATCATTGGGAGCAGCAATCCGTTAAGCTTGTGCTGCCACTTATCGCTAGTCGGTGGCACACACCGTCAGTGGTAAAGCGTGCCTTGTTTTAATAGGAAATTTCAACGCATTTGAATATCGACGATACTTCGTAAAAAATTTTTTCCTCAAAATCGAGATTTTTCTTTCATTGCCTTGTCAAAGTGTGATCTGTTGACAAGGCATATTAACAAGGTATCCTACGCACAATTGTGTATTACAAATATTGTGGCAACTTTGTAAAATTATAAGTTTTTGTTAGTTTTAAGACATGTGGCAACTAGAGGGCTGCCAGTGAAAAGAATTCATTCTGTGTGTAAAGTCAAAGCGACAAGTCGACATTTTGTGTTCGTATCTATTGAATAAAGAAAACTGCTAAAATATAATTATTTAAGCTCCTTGGAAAATAAGTTAGATATTTTTTTCGTTTCAACTAAAATAGCTGTCGAATTTCAGTCATTACTAGAAACCGCCAAAAGTATTGTACTTCACGAGTCACTAGTTCTATACACATAAAAAAAAGCAGTCAAGTGCGAGTCGGGCTCGCTCACTGAGGGTTCCGCCGTACCAGAAATACCCTTTTTAGCGTTCGAATTTAGTTTCTCTTTGCCCGTCTGGCCACACAATTTTCGACATTTTGGCCTACATCTTCGAAACCAATTCAATCCACGGACGTAGCCCTTTCTAACGATACCCCACTCGATATAAACAAAAAAAATTTTTTTCTGAGGGGGATCATCTTAAATTAAAAAAAAAATTTAAAAATTTAAAATTCGAAAAAAGGGGCAGCCATTTAGTCATGCGTGATCAAATACCTAGTTAGCCTGATTTTATCAAAATTTTCGGTTGAGAAATGGCATGGGAAAATGGGATCATGTGGGGACAGGTCAGTTTTTCTCACATTTTTAACTATATCTTTCTAACCCGTTTACATAAAATTTAAAAAAAATACATTTTATAATCTATGGACATAGCCCTTTCTAACGATACCCCACACGATACGATTTAAAAATATTTTTATTTTTTTTTGTCCGACCCGAAAACCTTTAAAAATTATAAAAAAATATTTCTAAAAATATTTCTTAACTTTTTATGGTGAAAATGTGTTTTGGTTATCAAGACCTAACATCGTGCCAAATTTCAGGTTTCTACGATGAAAATAAGGTCGTTTTATATACACACTCCCAAAACAAAAGTGACCTTATAAGTGTTCCCGTTTTTTCCCTTTTAGGGGAACGGAACCCTAAAAATGGGGTTAACAAACTTTATTAGCTACAAGCAACTTACCTTTAATATTTGCATAAGCAGGCTAAGAAACCCAACAAAGTTTTCAGCTAATAATATCCGCAATAAACATAAATTTGATAACATCCTTCGGCAGTACAATACCAACGGAATATAACCCAGACCACCATTGTTCCGGGCAGAATAGGATGCGGTGTAAACAATTGGACACCGTTACTAATGCTCTGATGCGACCGAACAGCCGCAAACTGTGAGGCACAATAATTCAATGACATTTGCAAAATTAAAATACTTTCAAAAGAATCCATACAACAGTCTAAAACTGCTTTAAATATGAACGCACGATGAGGATATGAGGAACGGGGAGAGCAGCATCAATTCCCATAAATTTAAGCTCACTTTGATAGAAATGTTAACAAGATAGAGTTTGAAATGGCGCGACATGACATATAAATGTTGCCACTCCATACGCCAGCACACGGAATAGAGATGCCAATCGTCGACGCGTCCCATAATACACTTCTTCATATCACATAGCACAAAGCCATTGGTTTAATTTATTGTGTGCGGTCACAATGGCATACAAATTAATTCTTGCCACAAATCGCTCGCATTAGTTGGGGTTTCCAGCGAGTTTTGACAACATTAATTTGAACGCATTAAATTGTCACAAATTGAAGTGAGAGCAGCAGTCGTCTATAAAGCCACGACATTAATGAGTTCCATCTGTCTATCGTTTTGTATTTGTCGAAGTCGACTCAATGGGAGTGAGAGAAGAAAAATTTACATTTTTATTATTTTTTCAAATCAAGCTGCCATGCAAGAACGTCAATAACATCAGGTGCGTACCCCGGTTTGGAAATGTTTGAAGTTATTGGTATGCTCGAACCAGAGGCAGCATCGTGTAAACATTGTTCAGGTTTATGAAACATGGGTGTATAGATCTGACGTTGTAACAAAAGCCTATTTATGCCAATGGAAGCGTCCTGAAGAGCCAATATACACCAAAGCTAGTCAAATTCGATTTAATAAAAACGTTCTACTAGCGGTGTTCTTTGCTGGTGTTAGGTGCAGGTCATTCGATCAATAAAAAGTACAAACTGGCAGTTCTGCGACGTTTCACGTAAAACGATCCGAAAAACGCCCGCATTGCGACACGCTCCTGTGAGTGATTTTGTGACCCGATTGCTATGTATTTATAGATCTTCACATATCTTATTCATCTGTCCTTTCATTCCTTGTTTCTTAGTCAAGCGTCTGGGTCCGGAAACCGAGATAGGTGAGCTCTAATTAGCAAGATGAATAGGTAGCTGTAAGCATTCCCATACCAGTATTTCAGTATTTATTATATATTGGCAGATTAGAACAACAAGAAACACTTTCTTTAATAGTACAACAAAGAAACATAGACTCATATACAATATACAATGCACATAAACATAACCATAACCACTTAAGACAAATCCTAAATCTAACAAGAAAAGGAAAGAAAAATTATAAAAGAAAAGAAAGAAGAGAAGTTATGAAATTTAGATGGATACATTTATGACTTAAACTTAATCTAACAGGAAATATATAAATTACTTAGAATAGCATGTTGCGCTTCCGCTTGGATCACAGAGTTAATAAAATATTTGTTTTCCATGTAAAAATATTAAAATTTTTATAAATAGTTGTCTATTTCTGTTCTGAAACAAAGCAATTTCTCTTTGGCAAGTCAGTCCGAATAAAAACTATTCTTTCTAACATTCAAGCTGCCGAATAAACATAAACTCGTATAATATGATAGGGAGGACACACCCAAATCAGAAAGTAAACATAATGTAAAAACGAAGAAATGTTCTTACGGAAACAAAAACTGATACATTCATTTGCCTCAAGTATGTGCTCCGATGGAGCTCTCAAGTAAGGCAAAAACAATTGCATTAGACAGTGTACAATAACAACAAACACTATGCGTTTGATATAGACAGCAGGTAACTGTGATGTTTGCCAGCGCAGAGTCGTCCAGTCCGATGGTGTGATGGTTAGCGCATTCGCTTACTACGTCATAGGTTCATGGTTCAACTCCTACGTTTCACAGACTTTACCATTAATGCTTCTATTTCGAGTAATTAGTCGTTTAGAAATTATTAGAATTCACATTAAAAAAAAAGTCACTGATGAGGTTTTCTGGCAAAAACCGAAATAGCTATATGACCTGCCCATGTGAGCAATAATTCTAATTCTTTGTTGTTGTACACTTAAAAAAAAAAATTGCTTTGTTTCAGAACAGAAATAGACAACTAAGTATTGTCATTTCTCTTTGGCAAGTCAGTCCGAATAAAAACTATTCTTTCTAACATTCAAGCTGCCGAATAAACATAAACTCGTATAATTTTTATAAATATTTTCAATTAAAAAAGCTGACTAATCGAGGAAGAGAATCGTATCAGCGCTGCTTCATTTTGACGGCATCATTGATAACGATGCTGTGTAACAGGCGCATATTGAGTTGTTAAAATTGGCTTACAACAACAACAACCTGACCTCTGAGCCTCTGCCTTACAAGGGTGCTCCATGTTGCATTTGCTTAATTTCTCTATTAATTTAAAGTTCGGAAAAGTCATTAAAGACGGATACAATACAACAGATGCGTATCCACTATCACTCTATATACACATCACATTATTTCCGAAATATCTTATCAAGCGGCTGTGGCTCGCGCTTGCATCGAACCGCCACATCGCCACTTCCCCAGAAGAAATAGTATCTTGATGCATTTTCTCATCATGCTAGAATGTGGCTTGTTCCCACATTTGCCTCTCATATATCACACACACATTAGCCTGTCTAGGTGCCTTAAATGACGCTTTTTTCTGTACGCAAATGACTCATAAATATGCTAAGCGATTGCCGCGGCGGCGGTGCCACAGCAACAATGTTTGCGTTAGCAATTCAACAGCTCTGTTGTTGGTGTCATATTTGCCACCAACAGTTCTCGCTTCCCGATTGAACACTTGTTTCCCTGCGGCTTTGTGCTTCTCCCGGGTAGGAGGTGTGTTCCATCTTCCGTTGTGGAGCGGCGTGTGAAGTTTACTTGGAATTCGATTATTTGGCTGAATTTAATAACTCTTGATAGTAGTTTCCAATTTGAAAGGTGGAACTGTTAATTGAAATTTATGCATTCTACGAAAGCACTTTGTTCGAAACTGCTTTTACTTCAATTGTGTGTGGGCACTAGCCAAGATATATGAAAGTCAAGTCTACGCAATTTAAGCACAATTGTTCATCGCATAGTACATAAATATACATGCCGATTATTTATGTCGATTAACGTCACTACATTTGAAATATCTGACCACTTTTGCTATGGAAAGTCTGTGAACTCTTTTATATAACTGTTGCACATTTACGAGCATTTGCTGCACTGCGGCGGTATGTGGGAATGGAATTTCCGCTTAATTTAAAACCGTTGTCAAATGTTTCGAATTTAGTTATTTATTTATTTCAGTCTGCAGAATAATTATCTTACAGACTACGACAAAGTATTTATAAATATATATTTTAGAACGTAATTAAAGATTTTAAACAAATTTAGCTTAATGCTTTCTTTGCTAGTATTAAAATCTAAATAGGAACTATAAGTGTTACAAAGACAAACACATATAGTGATCGGTTCATTTCTGCAGTAATTTGTCCTATGCAAATCCTCTGAAAATAGGCGATTATTTTTCAAGTTCCTGCATGGATTTAAAACATTAAAGAAATTTACAAGCTGAGGACAATTAATTCTTTTAGATAAAATATTACATACAAACAACAATGACAAGAATATTCTTCTATGACTGAGTGATTGTAAGACCAACAGCTTCCGTCTAGGCAAATAAGATGGGAGACCATCTGGCCAAGGTAAAACGGGTAAACTTTTTTTGCACCATTTCGATTCTATTACAGTGAATGTCATAGTAAGGGCTCCAGATAATAGAGGCATACTCCAGGAGGCTTCGGACCAGAGCTGCATAAAGTGCTTTAAGAGTTAATGGATCCTTGAAGCTCTGGGCATTTCTTTTCTTTTTATAAACCCTAGCATGGCGTATGCTTTTGTGGGGACATAATCAATATGGCACGTGAAATTTTATTTGCAGTGAAATATAACTCCCAGATCCTTTAACTCATTCTTTCTTGGTAGAATAGTTCCATTGAGAGAATAATTAAAAACATACGGAGATGTACTCCTAGAGTAGGAGACTACTCAACATTTCTCAATATTAAGGTGTAAATCTTCGCTGCAATAGCTTGACTCCTTTTTAACGTTATTTTATCCCCACGTTTATGTTAGTTACCGATATCTTCTTTAAGATCACTTCTTTCTATTTCCTTTTCTCTTTATCCAAAAATTTTAATTAAATTGTTATTACTTACTAAGATATATTAAATTATATATTTAATTATTATTCATTAAATTGTTCATTTCAATCGCATGATACCAGTGCCATAAAGTTCTTATCTTGTTGCACGTATAAAAATTAATAAGTAAATACAAATACAAATTGTTGGAAGCACACCAAGTAAAGAACTTGTCAAGGTCGATTTGAAGCATGTTGCAGTTTGATATTTTCGTAATGTTAAGAAGAAATTTCACATCATCAGCAAACATCAGGCATTTTGAATGTATGATGTGCTATGGTAAGTTATTAATGAAGAGTAAAAACAAGAGAGGTCCACAGTGCGTTCCTTGAGGAATTCCTGAGAAAGCATCAACGGCAATTTCAGAATTAACTGTTCCGATTTAAATAAATAGAAGCTATCAACTTTTTAGTTGAACTGTTTTTTGACTTTAAGTTATAAAATATTACGAGTACGTTCCTAACTTTGAGACAGTTTTTCCATTTTCATCAAAACAACAATGGATTCAGCCCAATTGGTTAAAATAGTATGTGTTTATGATCTTCTCTAGGGTGTAAAATACTGCAATTATATATCCTAACATTAAAGTTTTAAGTTACAATCACAAGTTATTGTTGATTTTTATCATGAGTGATTCTCAAAAGCAACGACATAAGCAAAAATCTGAAAGCCTATTAAGGAGTAAATTATAGATTTGGGTAACAACTTGCTGCCAAAGCATATTATGCGAAAAGATATAAGTCAGATTTGCCCTCTTATTCTCATTGGGGAGATAAAAATTTAACACAGATATTTTACCTCAAATACTTTTTTACTTAGCTGCGACCTTAGAATTAAGGGAAGAATGATATTTTATGGTCATAATCCAAAAATGAAACTGGGTAAGTATATACAAATTGAAGTTGTTGAGTACCAACCAAGTATGTACATATGTATGTACATAAATTAAATTAATATATTTATGTGCAATGCAGCTGGGTAGTGGCAGAGGGGCTTTGGCATAAACATAATCTGTTGGTCGTTCTTATGTAATATCTGAAGTTAGTGTAAATAACGAATTGGTCTATCGGGAATATGTGCACACCAACACAGTGCGAATACTAGCATTATTCTTTATTATTTGAATTGACAAATAAATATTTTGTTTCTATTATCCGATAGATGATCACAAGGATTGCGGAGAACTCTAACCAGTCACATCAACAACAAAAAATACCGGCTATAAGTATGAATGCAATGCAGTCTGCCCATTCTGCATTGTCGACTGTAATTACGAACTGAGTAAGTGCAGGGCAATAATATTGCCTTGTCAATTGAGACTGCTCTAATTGCTGGCATCTGAATGAATGTGCAGGCGCTTACTCGCGCATGCACATCGCAGTGTGATGGATTGCATTCGCTGCATCTGTATGGATGGACAGCAAGTGAATGAGGCAGGTAAAACCGGCTGTGGAGTACCCTGCTAACGCAACATTTGCAATGCTTTGATTTTGTTAAACTTAACATTATTTAAGGGCCAGTTTCACAGTGGATATTTAAACTCTGATTGCAGTTTAAATAGGGAATTTCAGTTTCACAGTTGGAAGTTAAATACGATTTAAATAGCCGATTGTGGATATTTAAGTACGGCACATAGTTGCAATTGAAAACAAATAAACAGTTGATTTCGAAAGTGCATATATGCCCCTGCATTGAATATAGATAGGTTGTTTGTATATGTATGTACATCCCTGGCGATTCATATCATCTAAATAAAAAATAGTGTTTCGGCTTTTTGCGAGCGGTGCCATCTCTCGCGATGTGTTAGCAACTCTTCGAGAGCATATGTACATTGCCTTGATATTAGAAGCTTCTTAGAAAAAGCTTAATAAAAAAACTTCCCGTTTAGACACGGCTATAAAATATAACTGGTGCTTAAAATAGAGCGGTGCACACAAGTTAATGCGAGAATCCTGTTGTAAATACACCTATCCCCCGCTGTACATGGAAGATAAAACGGTGCAACGAGAAAAATTTATATTTATATAGAAAAGCCGTGCAAAACGAAACCGACTATAAAAAAGTTTTTTAATCATTTATTAAAATATGAGAAACTAACACATTTAATAATATATATAAGAATATCAGTTTAATCATAGAAAATATAAAAATAATTAAATTAATTTCTAAAATGAAAATTATAACATAAAAACTGATTTCAAAGAAAAAAATGCATATATGTATATGTAGATTTTCTCAAATTGACTTAAAAGCTAATCGTTGAAATTTGAGAGCTCGTTCAACATTTGAATCATATTCTTGAAAATAGGTGCCTGATTTTCTTCCTATCACGACGTTAGTAGTGTAAATATGATGGTTCTGGCCCAATACGGTGGAGGTGGAGCAGTGTGGAGAAGCGAAAAATTTCATAGTGTGGAGCAGTGTGACGTCACATTTTTGCTCCACCATATGGTGAGGAGAAACGATGACGTCATCAGTGAAAATGACGTCATCAGCGATAATGTAAACAATACGATGACGTCATCAGTGAAAATGACGTCATCAGCGATAATGTAAACAATACGATGACGTCATCAGTGAAAATGACGTCATCAGCGATAATGTAAACAATACGATGACGTCATCAGTGGAAATGCAACCCTGCAATACAATTTGAATTTCACAATTTGAATTTCACAATTAGAATTTCACAAGTAGATGTAATTTGAAGCCGTTTATATATGTATATGTGTGTATGTGTGTATGTATGTGTGTGTATGTATATTAGAATTTCACAATTAGATGTAATTTGAAGTGTGTATGTATATTAGAATTTCACAATTAGATGTAATTTGATATGTATGGAGCAAAAATGTGACGTCACCAGTGAAAATTTGTATGTGTGGAGCAAAAAAATACTAGAACAATTCCTCCATCGTATGGGAGGAGCAGAAAGTTTACTAAAATCATGTGTGAAAATGCAACCCTGCAATACAATTTGAATTTCACAATTAGATGTAATTTGAAGTGTGTATGTATGTATGTTTGTTATAGGGAATCGAGAAGAAGGTATATTACTTACATATAGAATATTTCGTTAGTTTTAGTTAAAACGTTGAAGTAATCATGTCGCTAGCGGTTGAAATTGAAAAGTTTTTAGTCGATTATTCCTCATTTGTTCTACCAGAGCATCTAACATCCTTTTTTCTATGGCTTGAACAAATAAAAAGGGCGGATTCTAATGAACTAGTTGAAAACCATTTTGGAAGCCACTATAGAGAATGTGCATGGAGCAATGAAAAATGTACATCCGGACCGGATACTTGCGTCTGCTTTTATTATGAGAGAGCATGTAAAAATGCAAAGATATTGATGAGTCACTATCGTCGTTTGAGAGGAAGTTATTAATGATTTCAAATATTCTATGTTGTAAAATATTTGTTTAATACGAGAATAAATTCATATAAATGGCACGTCACATCTGCCTTTTATTCATTGCGATATTGGCTTAGATCACATCATCATGACATCGAAAACGCTTACTTTAAGTGGAAATACCTCTATTCTGACGGCAAACTACTTTCCACCAATAGATTTATCGGAAAATTATGTGTGTGGTCTAATTGATTTTTATACCTATAATTCTATACCGAATGTTGATGTTGGGAACAATTTATTTCATATCGATGATGTAATTATTGAAATACCGGTTGGCTTATATGAACTTCAAGATATTGCAGAATACTTGCATGAAAAATATAATGAAATCAAAGAAGATGGTACACTTTCAATTGAAGCAAATAACAACACGATGCAAACAGAGATATATTCCACTGAAAAGATTTACTTTAATAGGAAACGAACTATTGGCAAACTATTGGGCTTCAAAAGCAGGGAACTAGAAGCGGGCGATTTTCATTCGTCTGATTTACCAGTGAATATCACCAACATTAATATAATAAGAATACATTGTAATATAGTAGTCGGTGCATATATTAATAGCTCGCCAGCTCATACAGTTCACGAATTCTCGATTGATGTAAGCCCTGGATATAAAATAAATGAACGTCCTCAAAATGTTATCTATCTACCAATCAACGTTAAAGAAATAAGTTCTATAACAGTGAAAATCCTAGATCAGAACGACAATTTAGTTAATTTTCGTGGAGAAACAATTACTTTAAGACTGCATTTTAAGCCGCAAGAGTAATGATTATTTACAATAAAAATTTACTGAAGAGTGAAGTATACCTCACTTCTTCTCCGTCTGTTGAACAAAGAAGGTTACATCAACGGAGACGACAATCACCTAAACATAAACAATTAACAAAGCTTAACAAGGACTTCTTGAAATCTCTAGGATTTCAATTGAAAAAATAAAAAAACAACAACAACAACAAGAACAACATCATCCCTAATTTAATCATGAGCGAAATCCTTAATGTTCTACAAAAACCTTTACATGATGAGCGGATTATAAAAAAAGAATACCATAGTTATTCGCCATATCTTCAATCGTATAACAATAATGATGAAGTTAGGATTGCAATTCAAAATCAAGATCTACAAGTTCTACCCAGCGAAAGTTTTATTTATATTGAAGGATTTGCAACCCTAGAGAATGGTACAATTTCATCTAATATTAAATTGAAAAACAACTCTGTAGCATTTATGTTCGACGAAATTCGCTATGAGTTGAATGGACTTGAAATTGATAGCACACGCCACTTGGGTGTAACAACGACAATCAAAAATTATGTCTCTCTAAACATTAACGAAAGTAATATGTTAAAAAATGCTGGATGGACAAATGGTGGTGAAACGGTTTTAAACAATGGGTATTTTAATTATTGCGTACCCTTAAAAATGTTGTTGGGTTTTGCTGAAGACTATAGTAAAGTGTTATTAAATTCTAAACATGAATTGATATTATTACGTTCAAAATCAGACGAGAATGCAGTTTACTCCTCTGAAGGAAACGAAAAAGTCGAGATGAAAATAATGAATATAACATGGAAAATTCCTCATGTTCAACTAGCCGATTCTTCAAAATTAGAAATGTTTAAAACTATTAAAAGCGGTCATCCTCTAAGTATGGCATTTCGCAGTTGGGACTGTCACTTCAATCCGATGCTCATTCAAGGAACAAATCACTTATGGAATGTAAAGTTATCGCAGCAGAACGAAAGACCCCGCTTTATTCTAATAGCATTTCTAAATGAAAACAAGTTTCAACACTGTGACCTAACCGATATCAAAGTACATTTAAATTCTGATACTTACCCTTATGATGACCTCAATCTTAAATTTGAACGAGAGCGTTATGCTATTCTATATGAAATGTATTCAAAATTTCAACAAAACTACTACATTCGTGACCCTCAACCGTTGCTCTTATGTGAAGAATTTAAAACAAAAGCTCCAATCATTGTAGTAGATGTCACACATCAGAATGAAACAATCAAATCAGGACCAATAGATATCAGGATTGAATTTAAAACATTAACAAATGTTCCTATAAATACCTCAGCATACTGTGTACTCATACATGATAAGCTTATCGAATACACCCCACTAACTGGTGAAATAAGGAAAACAAATTAAGCTACATTTACATTCATCTATTAATCTTCTATGAGTGTACACGTGCATCAACGATGGAAATCAAACATTTTATAACTATAGATGTGCAAGGCTTTATTGGAAACTTCAACAAATTTATAGCTAAAGAGCTGGCAATTTCTTTTAATTCTTTTGAAGTTCAAAATTTCATCATCAAGCCGCCATTTGAATTCAATAGGTTAGCAGTAAAATATCAGAAACAAGCAAATTGGCTAACTGCGAAACATCATGGTTTCGAATGGAACGATGGATCGGTTTCCTTCAACAGCGTCAAAAACTTTTTAAAGGAAAACCTTCAGGATGCTATAGTGTATGTGAAAGGAAGCGAGAAAAAACGTTGGATCGAAAAATTACTAAATATGCAGATTAAAGTTTATAATGTTGAAGACGAATTCTGTTTTGAAAATTTTAAGACATTGCAAAAAACATATTCTAGTATCCCGCAATGTTCTTATGCTCATAGCGGAGTTTGTGCTCTGAAAAATGCTATTATTCTAAGAAAAATTATTTATCTTGAAAGTAAATTATAAAAATAAAAAACAATATAATTTTCAAGTATTTTATTTGTTTTTATTAAATAAGGAATATAAAATTGTACATGTTAATTATTTTTCAATTAATTTGATAATGTCCCCACGCTAATGTGTTAACACCATCTTCTTGAATACATCTCTTATCATCTGAACAACTTAATATTAATTTTTTGAGCTCTTGTGTATACAATTGATGAACTCTTGATCTAAATATATACATATTACCATAGAATTGTTTCTTCCTCAACAAACAATCTTTATAATCTTCTATACTAAGGTTTTTTAATAAAGCTTTTTTAACGCCTTTTGCTTTTTTTACTTGTTTACAATTGATCGTATCAATAGAATACATTTTTGATCGAAGGCCGACGAATTCCCTCATTATATTTCCGTTGTTTTCATCTTTCATCATGCCGAGAACTTTTTTGTTTTTCAAAGGCAAATTGAAGGCATTGTCAATTGAATATCCTGAAGTATCGAAATACAAATCTATATCATCTCTAATGTCTTTATAAAAATCTTCAGTCTGAATATTGTAAATGAATGAGTCTGTATCCATGTAATTTAAAGTTAAATTTGCACCAAATTTCGGTTTCATATAATTATAATGGAAATCATACATTTTTAATTTGGATAATTCAAGTACCGTAAAACCTAAATATATAGGTTTATTATACAACGAATGAACCCTATTCAATTGGATTGCAACCATGTCATCTGTAAACAATGTAGAGCTATGATAATTGGGTTTTGCAATTAGAGCGCGAGCACCTAAATGTTTTCTATAACTTTCCCATTCAGTTACAATTTTAACATCTTTTCTCTTATCGACATTTTCCATTGTTTTGCCGTATACGGCATTATTTAAGAGTTTAAAGAAATTTTTTTCAAACTCGTTTTTAGCTAATGTTCTATGATGAGTATTCAAATCTATATATTGCTTCAACCAACTCGACTGTTTAAATTTCAAAATTGTGTGTATTTTTTTCAACTTTAATCCATTTGCTAGACATTGCTTAAGATTTCTATGATGAATAATGTAATTAGTTTTATTATTTAAATCTGCTATTAATTTTTTACATTGGGTTATGGGGCTGTTTTTATTTTCTACACAAAATGGCAAGTCATTATGTAGAATATGGTAATTTTCTGGATACTCTAAATCTACTTCAAGTATATAACCAAAAGAAGAATTTTCTTCAATTGATTCTATCTCAAAGTCATCGAAATTTTGCATCCATTCAAATCCACCATATGGAAGCTTTTCCGACATTGCCCAACCATACAGATTATTTGCATCTAAATACATTAAATATTCTGATGGTTGAGTAATGTCGTAATCACTCATATATTTATTGTTTGCCTTGGAATGTCTCTTGCAGCATTGAACAAGTCCACCTCGTATTCCCTTTTGTACAAAATTGTACATATCTATATCGGTAAGGAGCTCAAGTTCAATATTAGTTGTTTTAAGCATTGCATCCCAAGATAAGCCTGGAGCAGTATAATATTGACAGGGATCTAGCCCATAAATATTTTTGCAAACCTTTCTAAAATTTTCAAAAATATCTGTCAATAGTAAAACATCTGTTTTCAAATACAACATCATATAACTAAGCAATGTCGAACAATTGAAAACATCCCAAACTTTTTCAGCATGTTCATAATCCTCAATTGAACATTCTATATTACACAATTTGTTGAAAAATTCATGTCGAGTTGGAAGTTTTTTCTCATTAAGGCGATCTACAGAATTTATATAATCATAGGGAAAGACACCCTTTCTTCTAACTAAATTAAACTCAGCTTCAATTGGATACATCTCTCTTGTAATATGTAAATCATTAACAGCTAAATTATTAGCTAAACTATCTAAGCTTGATGCCATAAACCGAAATGAATCTAAAAATCGCAATTCAATTGTATTTTTCTCATCCACAAATATGCGTTTCGAAAGAGATACATACAATTCCTTATTTAAAGGGATTACATGTATATCTCCTGGAAATAATGTGAGTTCTTTGATAAAAAGATGACAATCATAACCGGAAAAGTTATGGAAAAATATAGGAATAAATTTTGCAATCTGATATCTCAAATTGCATTCATTATGGGCTGGTCCTCTATATTTTCCAGTTAAATGGCAATGATCAGCCACTCTATCATTTCCCAGCTCTTTATTACAGATATGACATAATATGCTATCAAATTGTTTTCGAATTTCCTCAGATGTGAGGAAATTCATCGGCCTTACTATAGCTAAATAATTATAATAAATATCTTTTAAATCTCTAACTAAATACTCTACAAATTTTTTTGGTGAATCTACACCTGAATATTGAACTAATTTACTATAACTATTATTAGAACATTTTATATAATAACTAAATGCAAAAGGTACATGCTTTTGAATACTCTTAACTTGTGCTGAGTTTTGAAAATTTTCACTTTGTAAAATACACTCAAAATCAGCATATACTACAACGGGTACATCTAACTCCCGTTCATAATTTTTATATCGTAGAACTACATTCTTACCTCTTGGCATTTCACAAACAATTTTGTTGCACCCAAGTTTGTGAAATGCCAACGACTCTGCAGTATGCCTATACTGCAGACAGTCGTTACACATAAACAGTTGATTTACATGTTGCGTAACTTGTTTACGTAGCAATCTATTGAAAAAATAGAAAACCAAAATATATCAAAATTTTAAATATATAAATCGTATAATATATATAAATATTGTATATAAATTGTTGTTATTCTTATTATTGAATATATGTACCTTGAAATATGTTTTATCCACACGTAGTGGAACTGCTGTTCTTTCTGGATTAGCATCAGGTTGATATGGTGCTCCTTTTCGGCAGCAGTGCTATAGTAGGGACCAACTACTTTATGGAGCTCTTCATCGAATCCGAAAATATTAATGCTGATGCTGCTGTTTTGGTCCTCAAACTTTTTTGCGTCTTTAATTAGTAGAGGGAATGCCAGATCCTTGAAATTTAGCTCTATATTGTTGCGCAAGGTTATTAAATCAGCCTTAATGTCTGCTATTTGATAGTTGCAACATCTCTGAGGATTATTTTCAATTGGATACAATGCTGATATTATCGCCCACTTGAAACAGAATTCATCATTGTTTAATACATTTATACACGCTTTCTTCTTGTATACTTCATATGGTAGTGGTAGATATCGCGATCCTTTTATTGGTCTATATTGATTGATGTTTATTTCCAGGTGAGAGAGTCTTATTAATGTCCAGCCGCTATCTCTTTCTTGAAATTCAGCTAGTTTTGTGCAGAGTTGCGTACACATATCCTCATAGCTAGAAATCACTTGTGGTTCAATTTGAGCTACACTCATTTTAGTTTGAAATGATTTCAAGTCAATAACTATTTCATCATCACTGGACATTTTTATGAATTCAGCAAACAGTTCTATATTATATTTAATTGCTGAATGTTTTTCGAGCATATCGTTTAACATTTTTATTATAATTGGTTGAGAATTTTTCAAAAATTGATCAGGTATTAGTTGACCTTCATCTTTATTTTCAAATACAACTGTTTCAATGCGCTCATTAAACGCCGATTTAACACTTTTAAAGTTTTCGTCTTTTGTAATAGCACAATTTCTCTTATGTTTATTTGTGCGTACGTGATAGTTCCAGGATTTGAATGTAACATTTTCAACACAACTGTCACAAGGTACTTTTCGGTTGAAATCAATCAACTGATTTACATTATTGTTATTATTATTATTATTATTATTATTGCTGCATGATGGTAGACAATCTTGTGGCTGATGATAAACTTTATTATGTCGTGCCAACGCATCAGCTCTCGAAAATGATTGTTTGCATATTTCACATGCAATCTCAACTTTATTATGCTTACTAGCAATATGTCGATTTAGATTAAATTTGGAAGTAAATCCGCATCCACATACTTCACATATAAATCCTTTCATTTTGATTTATTGTTTTTATATTTTAAATTATAATATTTTTTAGCCTAGACTTCACTTTGCTCCTCGATGAAAGTTGACACAGGACTATTGTTTTTTATATTTAAAATTATAATATTTTTTAGCTTCTAGACTTCACTTTGCTCCTCGATGAAAGTTGACACAGGACTATTGTTTTTATATTTTAAATTATAATATTTTTTAGCTTTTAAACTTCACTTTTTCCTCGATGAAAGTTGAAACAGTACTATTAAAAGCTTCACGTTCATTCGTCCTTTATATAAGAAGCGACAATGAGCCGAACGATAATTTTTTGTGTTCGGTTTCTGTGTTGTTGTTGTTTATATATGCCGAACGATAATTTTTGCGCTCGGTTTCTGTGTTGTTGTTGTTTATATATGCTGACTGAGCATTTTTGCGTTCGGTTTCTGTGTTGTTGTTGATGTTCATATGTGCTGACTGAGCATTTTTGCGTTCGGTTTCTGTGTTGTTGTTGATGTTCATATGTGCTGACTGAGCATTTTTGCGTTCGGTTTCTGCGTTGTTGTTGTTTATATATGCTGACTGGGCATTTTTTCTCTCTATTTTTAATAAACGACTCTCACTTCGATTTGTTGAAAATTTGAGTGATGTGTACTATATTATATTAACATTCTCTTTGCTTGAAAGTTTATGTTCACGAATTCATATAAAAAGCCGGAAAACGAGTAGCAAATTCCATTCAACACAGAATAGTGAGCAGACAACATTAATAAAACCTACTTGGTAAAAATTTAAAGTGAGTATCCTTTAATTAAATATTTTTATATTTGAATGTATAAATTTTTTTATTATTTTTCATATTTCTTTTATTTACAGAGTCAAATCAATAATTCAACACAATGGATGCAGTCAAGGAATTTAACAATAAAAATTCTAAAGGAATAAAGTCGATTCTAGCGATTTCTAGTATGTTACATAGGAGTCCATACCCGGTCCTCAACATGAAGAGGATAACAACTAAATTTGGAGAACGTATATTGGTTGAAACATCAGAACATGTGCTGTTTTTACCTCCAAAATTCAACACAGTCAGCCAGATGGCGTTGAAAACTTTAAGCGAAGGAGGTTTTGAAATCCTGAAAATTGATTCTCCTGATGGAAGTTATAAAATAGAGATTGGAAAAGCTGTCGACGCCAGCACTATCGAAATAAATGATGGTGCATTTAATGCAATAAATTTTGATCCTTTGTCATCAGATCTTATTTTCAAGTATTAATAAAAACAAATATTTTATTATTAAATATTAATTGAAAAATCGTTTTTAATTCGAAAAAAGGTCAGTAAAACCAAAGCCCTAGTGACGTTGCGACACCATATCAAATCGTCAGCAAATTTCTAATTCCTGATAGAGTGAATATGTGTATATATACGAATATCTTCATAAAGTTCAGAAAAATAAAGCAGACTATAAAACAATATACTACAATATTGCATAAGGACTTCGCCTTGCGTATAATTATTTTGGTAAAGCTTTCAAAAATAAAACGAACCAAAAATAATGTGAAAATAAAGCGAGCCAAAAATAAAGCGAATCAAAAATAAAGCGAATCAAAAATAAACCGGAGTAAAGCGTTTGTTTACATTATCACAGCACGCAGCAGTAGCTATAGCGGCACGCACCATGTCCACGTATCAAATTTCTAATTCCTGGTAGAGTGAACATGTTCATACATGTGAATATTTTGTTTACATTATCGACTCACAAGCGTTCAACGCTATAACAAATTACTAATACAATATTGGATATGGACTTCGTCTTGTGTGGGATTATTTTTGATAGAGTTTATACAAAATGTTCTTTTAAAAAAAAAATATGTCATGTCAAATCATGTAACCAACTAAGAATTATATATATCAAACAATAAAACTCATTAATTTTTGATTAAATTTAAAAAAATCTCTTTTATTTGCTATGTTACTATTTAGATTTAACAATATTAGAAAATTTCACTTTTATGAATCCAGGAATTGTGTTCATTGGAGAAACCGAGCCATTTAACAAAAGCTTCACTTCCTCTCGTTTTTAGGACTTTTTCAACGAGATATGTGTTGGGATATCGCGTCTTCATCAGCTCATATTCATAAAATCCTCCCTTGATTACATTTCCTTGATAGTCCTTTAATATGTATGTAGTTGGATTAGTATTCTGGATGTGATGAATTTCGAAAATTTCTGTTGTCCAATTTGGTGTATAACCTTTTTCAAAGATATGTTTATACTTGCTAATTCGTACATTATCACCCACATGAAACTTGGGTTTAGCGAACATTTTTATCTTATTATATACAGTTTTCAACAACATTTTTTCATTGGAGGACGTTACATTATTAGGTATCATTTTTATAGTTCTATGTTTTTTATTATTATATTTTTCAACTAAATCTTTATAGTTATCAATCCATCTATATGAGCCATTAAAACTAAATTCTTTCCACATCATTCCCTTTAGTGTTCTATTGAAACGTTCCACAATTGACGCTTTTAAAACGCTATATGAAGAATAGTGATTAATATGATATTTATTCATCAAAGTTTTAAATTCCTTATTGAAAAATTCTTTGCCGTCATCAGTTTGTAGATTTTTTGGCATTCGTCCTAGAACGAAAACACCTTTCATCGATCTAGCAACATCATCGGCACTTTTAGTTTTAAGTGCTACAGCCCAAGCGAATTTCGAAAATGTATCGATAATTGTTAAAAGATAACGGTAACCTCTGTTATACTTGGAATAAGTTCCCATTTCAACCAAATCAGCCTGCCAGAGATCATCTATTCCTTTTGTGATTACAGAGCGACGTTTAAAATTTTTACGCGCTTGCTTATGCAGTTCCTCTACTAAAAATCTTTTATTCATATTGACACTTTATTGATGGTGGCTTCGGGAGCACCTTTGCTACTGTTCGTATCTCTATTTATTGGGTAGGTTTTATTCCAGATACATGATTAAATAAGAATGATTCGATATTTTCAAACTTTATATTGAAAATATGTTGAGTGTGTATTAAGATTTTCATCAACAGTTAACTTTAATTCTTTAATAGATAAAATTATCCCCTCAATATCTGAATCGAAACTTTTCTTCTCCTTCGCAATGTTCTCATTCAATGATTTTTCAGCTTCCTTAATGCCGTCATCTACATATTTTATTAATGCACCAACACTGTCGTTTATTAAGTCCTTCATCTCCACATTTATATCATTTAAGCTATTTGTGACGTATTCTTGTGTTGCAGCGTCATTCTCATATAATGGATTTCCTAGGTTTTTTATACGTCTTCCATGTACGTTCATATTTTTATCCTTATCCAAACTAAGCCCCATCAATTTGGGAATTTTTTTTCTGAGATTAAATTCATCGTTTCGCCTTGTAACGGAGTAGTGACCAAACTTATTAACACTCATATTGCGAATATGCACTCCAATTTTGATGTATGTGCTTATATAATTATATTGGCTTCTCTGAGTTCTTCAATAATTGACACTATTTCATTATTATGACTAGTATGACCAGCTGATTGTGATGATATTAAGAGTCGCAATCTATTCACAATTTCGTTTGGATCATCCCAATAAATATAATTAGGAACATTTTTATTAACTCTCATCAAACCAGATCCCTTGCGTGTAGAAGTTGATAATGTACTTTTATCTTTAAACAAATTTTTAATTATTTTCTTATATTTGAATGCTCTAGTTCCTTTAATTTGAGTTTCATCGCTATAGTTACGTTTATGAGCATTCGTTTGTTGTAAAATTTTTTTGTAAATCGACAATTCAGTAGCATCATAGTTTACGGGTTTTTTGTAAAATAATAGTTCAAATAGTCCGCGTGTTAAAGACCAATTTTGTACGCCAATTGAAATTTTATCATTCTGCAATTTAATTGGTGTATTACCAAACAGCCAGTTATCATGTTTATCTTTATGCGGTCCATATAAAGTGTCTAATTGATTTTTTTGTGCCAACTGCGATAAGTTTGTAATAAGACTACTATCGTTTGGCAATTCATTTTCTTGTGAGTAAAATATATCAACATCCTCATCACCCTCATTGCTGTTGTCCATAAGCTCATCATCGTTTTTTAACTTGAACGGAGTACTTGTTTTCTTTGGTATTTCATTGAATTCGTAATCATTAGGGTTTTCTCTTTCGGTAGATCTTTGTTGTGTATGTGACTTTTCAATAAATTCTTTTAGAGGTTTTGTTATGGGTTTAAAGGTATCTTCTAAAATATTCTTTGTATTCGCTTCACCCAACTTTAAGCTCCTGATTTTCTTCTTCAATACACTTCTGGTCTTAATAATATCATTCAAAAGTTGTTCATTCATTTTATGATTTCCGATTTTAAAAGTGTATCAGCTTATCTGCTATCTGCTTATCTGATATCAGCTTATCTGCTATCAGCTTATCAGCTCTATATCAGCTCTAAACCAGCTCTGTATCAGCTCTATATCAGCTTATCAGCTCTATACCAGCTCTATATCAGCTCTATACCAGCTCTATATCAGCTCTATATCAGCTCAATATCAGCTTATCAGCTCTATATCAGCTCTATACCAGCTCTATATCAGCTCTATACCAGCTCTATACCAGCTATATATCAGCTATATATCAGCTTATCTGCTATCAGATATCAGGTATCAGGTATCAGATATCAGATATCAGGTAACAGGTTATCAGCTTATCTGCTATCAGATATCAGGTAAATCAAGTTGTTGAATCAGTTGTAATAGCTTGAGAGCAGATAACATACTAAACAATTTAGTTATAGCATCTGACATTTTATTGTTTAATAAAAATATTGAAGCCCTTTCTATAGCGTCCAGAATCAATATCATCATCTTTGCTTATAACAAGGAATCCATATTTATCCTTCCAACATTCTGTGCACATTTGACAAAACGTTTTAAATGACATATCCCCACCAACATGATCATGATATACATGCTTCATATTCAGTTCATCTTGTTTAAACATAATTATCATGTTAGCATTGTCACGTATTAAATGCTTTGGTATACGTGTATATGTTTGACACAGATAGAAGCTATCAACATTTTTATGCCGACCCATGCAGAAATATGCACGAATATTATTTTGTTTCTCGCAGGCAACATCATCAAAAATCATGATGGAATTTCTTTTGGCCTTGTCCGGTGGTATAACGTGCTCATTCTCAGAAAATGTATAGAACCCCATACCTTTAATTGGTGTTATCAATTGTCTTAAATATTTATATTTAGGCTGATGTAAAGATTTTGAATATAAATATATATTTTCAAATTTTAGCCCATTAGGACTTTCTATTAGACCTATCATAACATTGGTCTTTCCGCAATTTGATGGTCCAACAATAAGCGCTCGTATGGTGTTCGGAAGTAGTGAACTGTGTCTTAGTTTTTGATGATTATTTGAAGAAATATCGACATTTCTTACAATTATGTTTTGATGTTGTTTTATTAGACGCATCTTACCAACTGATGACAATCTATATGAAACATATACATTTGTTGATTTACATTAGTCTTTAATGGACCGTGTGAAAGGTTAAAACATTATTCATTATAATATGGTAGTAAACTATAAAAATCAAATCAGTCCTAATCGATTTGTTGTCGGAAGAAGTCTTCTTAATAATCTAATAAATTCGTTGCCAGTGGAACTTCATTTACCAGGCTATCAGTTTTGTGGGCCGGGGACGAAATTGGAAAAACGTTTAGCAAGAGGCGATAGAGGAATTAATCCCTTGGATTCAGCTTGTAGAGAACACGATATTGCTTACGCAGAAACAAAAGATATAAACAAGCGACACATAGCCGATAAAATTTTAGTTGATAAAGCGTGGGAAAGAGTTGTAAACAAAGGAAGCAAAATCGGTGAGCGTGCCAACGCATGGTTAGTTGCCAACGCTTTGAAAACTAAAGTGAAATTCGGTATGGGGAATGTTATGAGTAAGAGCAAGGCTGTTAATAAGCCTCAAAAGAAAAGAGGAAATAATAGAAAGAAATGTTTAAATGGAAGAAAACTTTTCTCAAAAGCCGTAATGAATGCTAAAAGAATCTTGAATCAAGAGAAACCTGAAAATATTGAACAAGCAATTTCTATTGCTCGAAAAGTAGTTCAAAATACTTTCAGGGGTAAAAAGGGTTCAATTGACGTTCCTCGTATTATACCCATACCTAAAATTGGCGGTTTTCTACCATTAATACCCATTTTAACTGCTCTCGGAGCAATTGGAGGTTTGACATCTGGTGGAGCTGCTGTGGCAAGAGTTTTGAATGATACTAAACATGCCAGGGAACAATTAGCAGAAGCAAATCGACATAATAAAACTATGGAATCAATTGCTCTGGGAAAGGGATTACATCTTAAGCCCTATAAGAAGGGTTTTGGTTTATGTTATACACCAGAATCAAAAAACCATTAAAGAGGCTACCCAAAAGAGCTCTTACTGATGTCGATTTGTTGAAATATGCCAAAAATATACCCCATTTCAGAGGAATTTTTATGCGAGATACTCTACCGAAACGACCATTTTATCGCGAATGTGGCATAGTCAATCTGGATATTTCTAAGGGTTCTGGAACACATTGGGTAGCATATAATAAAAATGGAACTTGTAAGGAATATTTCGATAGCTTTGGAAATTTACAACCTCCACAAGAAATAATCAAGTACTTGGGAAATAACATTCAGTACAACTATGAACAACAACAGCAATACAATTCATTTAATTGTGGACACCTTTGCCTAAAATTTCTTTACAATATAAATACAAATAAACTATACTAAAATTTATCCTCCTTATATATGGTGGAGGAGTGAAGTAATATAGAGTTGAATAAAATAATCCATTAAATGGGTATTATATAGAGAATCGCATTTAAACAATTACCACTATAGTATCAGCTTTAGCCCAAGGAGGATCAAAATGGATTATTTCAATCGTAAAAAAGGATACGAAAAACTCTTATATTGTAATTATTGTGGCAGTAATGATCATAAAGTAGACTCCTGTAGGAAAAAGAAATATGATGACCTTCAGAAAGAGACAAAGAAAAATAAAAACTAATAATTTGTTATATTACATACATATATACAAATAAATATTCAATTTTTATATATACACCATATTTATTTATTTGATTATTTTTCAACACAACGGATTCAAATTACATCTAATTGTGAAATTCTAATATACATACACACTTCAAATTACATCTAATTGTGAAATTCAAATTGTATTGCAGGGTTGCATTTTCACACATGATTTTAGTAAACTTTCTGCTCCTCCCATACGATGGAGGAATTGTTCTAGTATTTTTTTGCTCCATACATACAAATTTTCACTGGTGACGTCACATTTTTGCTCCATACATATCAAATTACATCTAATTGTGAAATTCTAATATACATACACACTTCAAATTACATCTAATTGTGAAATTCTAATATACATACACACACATACATACACACATATACATATATACACATATAAACGGCTTCAAATTACATCTTTTTGCTCCATACATATCAAATTACATCTAATTGTGAAATTCTAATATACATACACACACATACATACACACATACACACATATACATATATAAACGGCTTCAAATTACATCTACTTGTGAAATTCTAATTGTGAAATTCAAATTGTGAAATTCAAATTGTATTGCAGGGTTGCATTTCCACTGATGACGTCATCGTATTGTTTACATTATCGCTGATGACGTCATTTTCACTGATGACGTCATCGTATTGTTTACATTATCGCTGATGACGTCATTTTCACTGATGACGTCATCGTATTGTTTACATTACCGCTGATGACGTCATTTTCACTGATGACGTCATCGTTTCTCCTCACCATATGGTGGAGCAAAAATGTGACGTCACACTGCTCCACACTATGAAATTTTTCGCTTCTCCACACTGCTCCACCTCCACCGTATTGGGCCAGAACCATCATATTTACACTACTGACGTTCCTTCCTCGCGAACGACTTTTGCTGTGAATGTACTGGCTTCATATTCATCAATATCAGATTCGACATAATTTTCGTTCCCACAAATTTGTTTGACCATTTCAATTCAGTCATCTTCATGTGATTCCTGGTCTTTCATTATTTCAGCAATATCTACGTCGAAGCCTTCTCCACCAAATTTATGATCCAACTCAACTATTCTTGCGCCGAAGATACAATTTTTTTTTAAACCTTGATTTTAAATGACCGTGTTAGATCGAAAACGTGTTATACGAGTATCGTGTTAATCGGGGGATAAGTGTATCTATATATGTATGTATATGTACATATGTATGGAATTGTGAGTTGGCGGTAAGCACTGCAGATCGATCGATTTCTTATACGAACTGTGCTCCGATTCTTTCAACAAGCATCCGCTGATTTGTGGCAAATGAACACTGAAGCTTTGTGGACTCTTCGCACGAAAGGTAGCGTACACGAAGGAAGAAGTAGATGAAGTAACAGTAATAGGAGAGGAAGCAGCCAAGCAACAAGTCGCTGCAACTCGCGCGCATATTCAAACATAATAGCAGCGCGCTCAGCAAGAAAAGATCGCGTGCCGAAGACAGACACGCGCCAACGCAAGCTTTTTATCGAGAATGAAGAATTGCTGCGCCGCTGCTGGCAGTACAGGCTGCAGACTGGCTTCGCTATCTCGTCCGCAGTGGCGCTGTCGCGCAAAATACTTTGTTGCAGCTGCAAGACAACGACAGCATAGCTGCTGCTGATAGCAGAAAGCGATCTTAAAGCCTCGCAATGAAAGCGCTGCCAACAGCAAAGACAGCAACAACAACAACAGCGATGGTTCCCTGTTGTTGATAGATCCAGTCAAGGAATTTATGAACGAAAAAGCAGCAAGTGACAAATGGTAGTGGCAGCGGCAGCGAAGATGGTAGCAGCAGCAACATCAGTTGAAATTTCATCGCTGTTGTCGTTGCAGCATCGCACACTCGTCATGATGCAAGAGCAGGAAGCTTCGCCGCTGATAGCAGCCTTCAGTCATCAGCAGTGCCACCAAGCAGTCGTCGCTGCAGCATGTCGTTACAGCCATGCAGCGGAACGTTGTTTGCTGTCGCTGCGACGCGTCGCACAGTGTAACGACTTAGTACAACTCGCGACCAAAACTAAAAGGAGTTATCAGATTACTATAAAATTATGGACTTACATGTTTTAGGGGCGTCTTTAGTGTTTAGTGGGCGTGGCACCTTTCATACAATCTGATTATAAAAAATGAAATATCTTGAAAACTAATGAAGCTATAGTGCTCATATTTTAAGTAAATGTAGTAGTTACCAATATCAACTAAATTTAAAAAATGGGCTTGGTAGGACAAAAGGGTCTGGTACCTGAAAAATTTATTTCCGTAAAAAATGATATACACATGCCAGGAGCGTTTAATTATACAAAAAGTTTCCCTAGAGAAATTATTTCTATAATTTAAGATCCTCACTTACACTCCACACTATTCTGTAACGCAGTCTCTCTTTTTGGTTTAATCGGCGAGCGCCACACTCGAAAAAGGTCGCAGAAAAAAATGGTACTTTTAAACCAATAACAGAGTTTACACAAAGAGATAAATAAGTTTGATTAAAAAAAACTGCATGAGATTCGCTTCACAAATAAAAAAGTTACAGGATTTCTAAAATTAAAATTAAGGGTAATTTTTGCTAAGAAATACTTTTCTGGAAAAGTAATTTTTCAAAGGTTGATTTAGTACTTAAATTTTTGGTTTATTTTTGAAATTTTTTGGAATTCTTATAGTTTGAAATATTAACTAATCATATGCATTAATACATTTACAAAATTCCTTATTTTCCATTTTGGCCACCTCGTTACACTGTGCGTCGTCGCCATGGGAGCAACAAGTTCTAATGCAGCCATTGATTGTTGTAGATGAAGGCAACAACAATGCGACTTGCTTAATTCGTTGAATTATTAGCTGGGTGCTGGGCGGAGGTAGGGAGACGTGTGTGGACGTGTATAGCACTGTTATTGTAAGCTGAGTGTGACGAGATGTGGCAACGAGATAAGGCTAATATTAATCAAAGTCGCTTGAACTTGACGTAATTTTTCGAGTCGCAAACTTTTCTCTTTTCCATGCACTCAAACTTATCCACCGAAAATTTCCGCCCCACAAATTTGCAGAAGGGGTCGTGGCCTTTTTTTCGATCATGGTGAAATGGTGAAGTTTATATGCTATACAAAAAACTTCTTACTTGTATTATTTATTTTTGAAAGCGCTTACGCTCGAATTATTTCCTATCAAGTGCCATCTACAAAAAAGCAATTCATATAATTTTATTTTTTCGATCACTTTTTATAAAGAAAGATTTCTGATCACAACAATTCACCAGCACATCCATTGTATTTATTAAAGAGCAACTGAATATTGATTTTGGGCCTACTTCGAAAAGGAATAGTTTCACTTTTGAGCCGAAGGCGACAGAGCTTGCAAAGATATCGCTTCGCTTTCTCTCCGCGAAGTACCTACTTCCAAATAGCGGGACATGTTGCCTATAAGATTCCATCATGAAGGGACAGAAGTCATGATGATACTGATATGTACATTCCTTGCCACTATTTGAAATACTAACCGAAGCCTCATGCAAAGAAAACAAATATCTGTATAACAAGTAAGGAAG
Organism: Neria commutata; assembly: GCA_963457695.1. Classification (NCBI taxonomy): domain Eukaryota; kingdom Metazoa; phylum Arthropoda; class Insecta; order Diptera; family Micropezidae; genus Neria; species Neria commutata. The sequence goes on along the minus strand of OY735249.1, from coordinate 19,629,713 downwards.
CATCAGTCGGTTTAGCCCGACAGAATAGTACCCTATACCTAGTAAGGCGCGGGACGGTGGGTCCACCGAAATAAACGATGTTTGGGAGTGTTTAATTTACCACCTACATAGTGGGCAGATCACTACGAATACTACTAGGTCTATAATATTTGTGATAATATTGACGCTTTGGCAGGTGTACAACACGAATTATTGGTATATTCAATCTGCCGCCTTCATGGTGGTGACCAATTATGGAGGCTCTGGTGTATTTATTATAGAAGTTATGAGCCACGGTGGCTCAGTGGACAAGTGCAACGAATTAAAATAGTTAATTTCGAAAATGCCGAAACCGCATATTCGGATGGTCTTTAGAATTCATATACTTCATTAAAATAGATTGAAATCATTTCGAAGATAATGTCTTAAACGATAAAAAATAATAAAATCTTATATATAAAACGCAGACTGACTAAAAAGCGTTTGCCTGCTGCAGCCTGCTGTCCACTTTCTGTCTTTTACGAGTTTAGAGGAATGAAATCAGTTCGTTGTGTAGCTCAGTGGGTAGAGCCGCGCGCTTGCATACGGTAATTCGGGTAGGTCACGGGTTCGAATCCCAGCTCCGCAGTATTTAAAATTATTTTTTTTTTAACTTTTTTTATAAGCTTTTTTATTTTTTACTTTGCTTTGCATTTAATTGTTGCTGAATGTTTTACTAGCTGTCGTTTATACAGGCACGCACGACAGGTGGCCCCACTTGTATTAAATAAATGCGGTCTTCAGAAATATTTTAAAATATCATATTTGTAGTTGCCTTTTTGGTGTTTGCTAGTCGGTATATCAGCCAGTATACACAGCGAGGAATGGACGGTAGAAATGTATCAAAAGGGTAATATAAAACAGTAATCAGCATTTATGAGTACTGTGTGTAGCCTTACCTGCTCAATTTAGTCAACCATGCGTCCGTGTTTGCTCAGTCAATTACAAGTGTCGCTCCAGCGGAGAGCCACTTTGCTGCGCCACAATGCCCAGCGGAACTCGGGCCATATGATAACTATTGGTGGCGGAATCGCGCAGATTGATGAAGTGCTTCGTGGTTCCTGGAGAGTAGTGTGCTAACTGCCAAGCAGTGGAAGAACGCAGTGGCAGCGGGTGCGGCAGCGCACCCCCATTGCGAGACAAATGAAGCGAGTGTGGCAATAAACAGGGTGAGCTGTATGTGTCTATGTGTCGACCAGCTGCACTCCTCTTCTGCAGGAGTAGGTTCGGTCAGCGCTGCGCTAGCACTACGTGTGCCACTCGCGTCTGCTACGATTTCATGCTTAATTAAAATCCGCTTGAAATTACAACTGAGACTTGCCTTTGGTCATCAGTCTGGGGTCTTCGTTGTCTATGCATGTGGCTCTTCATAGCTCTGCCGGCCTCAGAGACCGAAGTTGTTGATTGTTGCTTAAACTGCGGTTTGCATGTGTTGGCATGCAGTGCTCGGCGCGCCGGTTCTGTTGCTCTTGCTATTGTTTTTGCAAATGATCTGTTGTTGTTGTTGTTGTTGTTCTTTTAGTACAACAGTGGCGAATCGCATAGATGCCATTTACTTAACATCTCTGAGTTGCAATAATTTGTGTGTATGTACATATGTATAAAGAATATATAGATGTATATAAGTATATTGGTTAGAGTCGCTAAATGTGTTTTGTTATGTTTGCTAAAGTTGTAATGAAAAAAAAACACGTTAAAAAAAACACGTGAGCTTAGACCACACGGCTGAAGTAAAACTTCTTTTGGACAATTACATTAAATTCGTGCTTTGTTTTTATTTTTCCTTGATTATCTAGTATCTTAATATATAAAAACGTTTGTGCGTATGTATGTTGCAGTATTACGGCTGAACCACAGAAGTGATCGACCTTATACTCACAACATATGTTCGTGTGGTGCTCTGAATGGTTTCTAAGTGGCGCTGCTGTGGCGGTTTTTCGAAAATTCTTATTTATACTAAAGTTGATAGAAAGTGGTCGACAAAATTTGAACCCGATAGCTATTGTCGGGGTGGAAATATTCACGAAAACGTATTCTCTATGTACTCAATTTTCATATTATTAAAAATATTCCTACCATTATTGAAATACATTTCAAAACAAATCTTGGAATAAAATAATTATTTTAGGCAGAACAGCGTTTACCGGGACAGCTAGTGTTATATAATTATTGCTGAATTGTTCATGCGCATTCTTTTTTTTCTCATAACAAGCGTTGACAATATAATTATTCGAAAGTGATTGATTGTTGCTATAATCATTGATCTCAACATTTATTTTATTATGAAATACAACAACCTGCTGAACGATACTAAAATAGTTTATTAAAAATCGAGATATACATTTAAATAAATAAATAAATGGCCCTACAGTTTGTTAGAATTATTTGCACTATTCCCATCTTGCAGTTGAATTGCCTTCGATATTTCACGTTCACTTGCTTTTTGAAAATGGATTGTCACCCAGTGCCAGCGGTGGACTTTTACAGCTCATATTCTCGCCAACAGATGGTGTTCATATTTGCTGATTTAGCTATTTATTTTCACTTCGGTTATTTTGGTGTGTGCCCGGGGTTACACTAAGCATATTCCTTACAATATGCCGGCAGAGGCGCTGTTTTACTAGTCGAATCCAATAAGAACACAGTACGAAAATTAGTACTTCCGTTTGACAAAATTTTGATTTAGCCTCCGCAAAGAAGTCGTACTTAAAAAGTTTCGTTCTTTCAAATGCGTATTTAAACAAATGAGAGTTACATAGTTTACCGAAACGATTTCGAGGTGGGTGTACTTGTGGACCCATTGTAGGCGTGTCTTTAAGCCAAATTGGTGCATCTGAGATCTAGAACGAGGGCAGGTATGACATATGAATATGGCTGGGATTGAACCAGCGCCCTCTCGCACCAAACACCGAGTACACATTTACTAAACCACTGCTGCGATGATAAATTATAATTTTTTTTTTTTCGAAGAATAAATTAAAACCGAAATTGTAATGAAGTGATTTTAATTATGAAATTTTCTAACATTTTTTCTTCTAACTCATAAGCATCACTTTACTATATTTAAATGATGTTACAACTAAAAGTTGCAAATATTTAAAAGCTGTAATGAACATTTATAATGTGCATATTAAACACATAAATTTTTTTATATTTGGATTTTTTACTACCGTGAGTAAATCCTGAAAAAATCTCGGAATACAGGGTTCGTATATAATTTCAAAGCTGAAAATAGGAGGATTGTTAAACGCCTTTGGGAGCCGTAAACTGCGCAATATAAAGCATGAATATAATTTGATATTTTTTTAAATTTGATTGTTTTAATGTACTAGAATAAATACCAGACCGACAGCATATTTTATAATTCTTGTGTATGCAAGCATTTAAGGATTCAATTGGCCACTTCCGCGGAAAACGCGTATATGCAAACGTTTCTTTAATATCGGCATTTTGTCTTATATTAGGCTTGTTATTATCTTATTACGTCCATGGCAATTTTTGCACCCGTGCCCGATCTCTTTAAACTGCACTTCCTGCTTCCGTTCTAATGTAAACGCATTATCATAAAGCGCACTTACACCAGGAAATGCCACATTGTCCACTCCTGCCATTACGCAAATTCGCTAGCATTTACTTCAAAGTAGGCATGTGCTGAAATGCCAATATTGCAATCAGACCATTGTTACATTCAGCAACAACATCGATCGATGTTGTCATCGGTTGCGGTGGTTTGCTTTGATACAGTATTGACATCCGCTGATTATAGTAAACATTTATAAGATTGCATTTTAATTAATTGATTGATGATTCATACCATGACATTTTTCTTGATTTAAATTTTTTAATTCATATGTAAATACACTTGAAAAAAACCACGACATGAAGTTAAATACGGTCGTACTTATTTTTAAATTAGTTCATTCCTCTGAGGTCAATATTGAAATAAGATTGCGCGGAATTAGTTAACTAATAATGATTTAAAAATTAAATTGAATTTAAACTGTGAAAATTTCAGTTGAAATTTTTATTTTAAAATTCATTAATGTTTTACATTCTTAAATGATAAATACAAAGCTTTGCCTTTTAAACAGCATTACGTTATTCCGCTTCTTTCTTTAAGATTTACGTACATATATGTATATAGGAGACAAGGAATATTGCCGAGCCACAGCAGTGAAGAACTCCGCCTACGAAAGAATCCTGCGGTCGCACCGCGAGCCGTGCGAGAACATAACGAATGCGCAGAGTACACTATGGTTATGAAGGCAACACTTCTCCAGCTTATTAGCAGGCGATGACGCCAATTCCACCAACGAGGTCAAGGTCGCAATACAGCGACTCAAGCTCAACAAAGCGGCGGATGCTTACGGCCTGCCTGTCGAGATGTTCAAGACTGGTGGCTACGAGCGCACCAATATGGCTAGAGGAACGCACTCCTAATGATTGGAGCTTTTCTGTGCTTGTCCTGTTGCTCTTGCCACCACTTCTAGTTCCATATGGAGAGCGTACTGGAAAAACCCGATGTTCAGCACAATGGCGGTATTCTCTACAAAAGTGTCCAGATGATAATGATATCGTCAGTCGCAAAAACCGCGAGATGAGACCGCTGTATGACAAATCGGTCCGGAAAAAATCGTTGGAAATTAAACACTGCTTACGCGCCTAGGTTATACTACTTTATCATTATATTATGTTGGAAATAGCGTAAAAGCGCAAAATTTTGATTATCAATTTTGATTATCAATACTTTTGCTAAGAAAAGTATATTGATTAGTTATATCATAGGACCCTAGATAATTCCTCTCTATATCAAAACTGATTCAACATTAATTTCTTAAAATTCGGACACATACCGAACTTTAGCCTTGGACTGCAGAATAGCACTCAGGCCTATGAACATCGTTACCTACGACGTACAACTTTTAAAATATTATCAGGAGGAGCATTTATAGTATATAGAACTGTTTGTTGTTGTATTTATAGAAGAGCTGTTTTATTAAAAAAAATGCACATCCTTAATCATTTGCCTCCTTTACAGTGCTTTAGTTGCAAGCACAGGTAACAATGCGGCAATAAATCCATCCATCAACAAATTGCAAGCGCTGAATGCAATGACAATTTGATCGAAAGCGCGTAACGCGCAAAAGGAAAATCCTTAAATGGAATTTCATTTATTTACATTTCAATTTATTATTGGTGAAAAAACAGCACCACCAACAACAAACATGTGTGTATAAACCAGTAAAAAGAGAGGAACGTAAAGATAAAGATGAGCTTCACAGTGCTTAGCTCTATACAGTTTGCTTTGTAGCTGGAACCTGGCCAAAATGAGAAAATCAAAATTGCAAGCATTTAATATGAAGACAAGTTTAAAGTGGGTCACAAAAGACAAAAGGCAAAAAGCACGACGCAGCCACGGCTCCAGACGAACTCCAAACATTCCTGCGGATTGCGCGGGCAGTGTTATTGGCCGTCTGATTTGAAAGCAGACACGATAAAGGGTAGGCGCAGTCGTTGTTCATTGCATACTAATTAGAGACGAACCCATTGTTCGGGACAACGACTTTGCCGGCAGGCGAAGTGACTTGCGCCCGATGTACTTTGGGCTTGGCATGTCCACCAGTGACGTCTTCCGCCGCTTTCATTACGAGCATAGCTGTTGCTACTGATCGAGAGTGCGAGAGTGTGATCGTTTGCATTAGCACGATATTGTTTTATTTTCAATTACATTACATTATAATATAAATTTATTTTTATTCAAAAAAGGACTTGTAGGTCTTGGAGTGGAGTTCACGTGAAGTTTAACACAATACTGTGCTGAGTATCAGCCACCTTTTCTTGCGACTAATCTGAAGCCTATCGATATGGTAAAATACTTTTTGATACAGCTTGACCCAAAGATATCCCATAGAAAACATATTGAGTAGCATGCGTGAGCATAACGGCAGCCATTAAAAATAACCCCTACAGCCGCAATGGAAACGGAAATCCGAGAGATACTTGAGAAGAAGGTTCTCATATATACATATGTGCTTTCTTACAGAACACATTGAATAGACGAAAGGTTGGATTGGCTTTACGTCAGATTCGATCGTTCTATGCACTGAGAGGATCCAAAGAACTTGCTCGCTGCAGAGGAAAAACTTAAATTCGCTCAGATAGTCAAGCACCCATCAAAGCTTATGTTTAAGTTTACATACATTTTAAGAACTATGTATACAAACATTTGACATTTAGAAAACCGTTATTATTTGATTATAATTCAATTTAACTGGTGGCTGGCATAGGCAATTCAATCTGGTTATAAGCGTTGCACTTTTTAATTGACAACAGCGCCACCTAGTGCCTGAAGAGGAATTCTGTACACACACAAGAGTGTACAATTTTAGTTAATTAATTAAAATGTTTAATCTGAAGGAAATAGCAAGAAAAGGAAAAAGATGAATAACGGACTGAGTGAGCTATATGGCAGCAAGAGGCAGCTTCAGCAGCTTTGTTGCGCCAAGCAGCAGCTTGCGAGAGTTCCGAGCTTGGTGTGTCACCGGTGTTAGTGTTGCGTTGCCATAGAAACCGCGGCAACAGCAAAAATAGGGAACATCTTTCTAAGCTGAATGGCGGATATATTTTCAAGCAATAAAAATGATTTATCTCGCGTAATTTTACCATAAGTTGGCTACGTGCTGACTAACCAAGGCAGGGATAGTCTTTGCCAGGTGTTACTAAATTTTCAAGTCGTCATGAATTGCTATTAATTGTAATCCCATATTTACAATTAGACAATCTATCAGATAACCATTTGAAAAAGCTCAAATGCGTTATTCAAATTTATATTAAAGTTAGGTTCTTTAACAACTAGCCGACCAGAACGAAATGTAGATACAAATGAAGATAGATAGAGTGGTAAATCTACTACCAATAGAGCATCAGAGTAATGCCCTACAAAGCAGAAATCTGCAGTCAGTAGTCATACGTAAATTGCACTTGAGTATACAATACTTTTCCTTGGACTATTACTCACCCGTCCTAACAGGAATATAAGCGGTACTGCTTACACGTCATTGAATCCCTTACTCTTTCGCTCGAGACTCGATGATGACGTGATCCGTATTTGATCTTAATGAGATGCTGGAATCTGTATATATAAGGGAGAAAACTAAAATCCTTTCCAAGAGTATTATTATTTTCCGTGTCCCAAGAGAAATTGTTTTAAAGTAATACACATGCTTTTCATTGGTATTTTGAATGATTTATGCTTCATTTACTCTGTACTGCTTCAATCTTCAGTGCGCGTGTCGGTATTGAGCAGTACTAATCTACTTATGTGATGAGTAACTCTAGGCTTCTATTTATTTTGAGAGCCCTTCACGTAGGAGTGATAGAAGTATAACTCAGGCTACTGACTTGCACCATATTTGTCGTGAGTGACTCAAAATCTCCAAAATGGGACTTTTCCGAAGTAGAAGCATTCTTGCGAAAGTCTGCGAATACCGATATTCGTGCCCTGAGCCCATGGATGCTAAACAATATACCATGAGGGCTGTTTAATTCACTCGCGTTGTTCCCGACTAACTGTGTCCTCCGAAAACCACACAGACGGCCCTCTGCAAAATAAGTAGGTACTTTGTTGTTGTTTTTCTTATCCTTTCTCGGTTTCTCCCATCCATAACTGTGCTTCAGTTGAAGTCAAGGATGCGACAGTAAACGCCTTTCGCATAAATTAACCCTTTGTTATTTCTGTTCTGTGAATAATTTAAAAGTCGAGAAGCTTTCATATTGAATTCTGCAACACTCGAGAACTAAGAGCAAATTTTTTCTCTGCCTATGTGTGTGTTAATGGGGTCAACAGGACCCATATAATGCAATTACCGAGACTCTTTTTGATGGAGATGGATTTTTATGTTCCTAGATATTTCCTTTTGCTATAATTTTCCTCCGCAGCGGTTCCGCCCTTTTTCTATGCTCCAGAAACTCTTAAGAACGCGCCATGTGGTTAAAAGACTTGCAACTGCTGAGCTATTTCGATCCTCCTATATGTACGCAAACTTGGCTTCGAGCTGAGATAGTTTTAGCTTCTTTTAAATTTAATTGGATTTTTTTTCATACTGCATGCTTCACAGAAATTGCTGGAATTCGTAAAAAGCTGCTGAAAGCCTGGCAATTTCGGCTGCATATTGTCGATGATCAAAAGAAAAACAAATGCAGTTTTTATGTTCTCGGCTCATTTAAAGTTTTTATTGGGTGCACAAGCTCAGTTGTGCGCCCACCAATAAGCCAGAAGCAAGTACAATGTGAAGCGCCAAATTTATCGCGCTTCGCTGCGTCGCCCATAAGCTGCCCGAGAAGGAGCGTTATCTGCTGGTGCCGCGCTAAAATGGATGAGCATCAGTGCAGAGGCACTAAACTTAATGTCGGCTTCTGTGTGGAAAAGTGGCAGGCATGACCACGGCGAAGAGGCGTGCTAGAGCGGAGTGGGCGATGAGGAGTGCGTGTATAAGAAGCTTTGCGCTTTACATTCCAGTTTTAGGGTAAGTAGGGAAGGGGGTGCAGGTACTTATGTAATTACACGGAAAGAGTAATTAAGACGCGCAGAATGGAAGAGAAAGAACAAGCCGGAGATTCTTCGAATAACTTCGCGGCGGCTTTGGTCTGGAAAAATCGCTCATTAATTGTTGGCTTTCTTGCTGTGGTTGTGTGCTCATGGTGTTGTTGATTTTGTTGTTGTTGCTGGTAGCTTATGCGCTTCTTGTAAGCTCGAAGCTGAAATGGGCTGTGTACGCGAAGGTAGCAGCGGAGCCGCTGTCTTGTGTAATTTTCCAGTTATTTTGGCTTACTGTTGTCGTTGTTGTTATTATGTTTTTTGTTGTTATGGTTTGTTGTTGTTAGTTCAAGCTCTTTTCTTAGAGAATATGATTTATAGTGCCGAGCTCCTCGACTCTGTCAATATGTTGAAATATTTTTGTGCAAAACTTCTTAGGCCTTTGTGCCTTCGGTGCTCGAAATGTCAGTGCTCCATAGCGGTAGTTTAATTGCTATTATTTACGCTTATTATTTGTTGTGCTGAGCGTTCTCAGGCACATAACAGACTAATGTGCAGTCTGTGTAGCTGTGCTGCTAAGGGAACAACATCCCTATTAGAGTGGTCAGTCTCGGAATTTCCGAGCACCCAAAATCCCCATAGTTACAAAGTTAGATTAGGGCAGGATATTGTGACTGTCTAGGGTACAGATAGTCTGCCAGAGAGACACACTAAGGCCAGGTGTAGGCCCGTGGAACTTAGAAGAGCCTAAAATGGTCCTTGATATTGACTGATTTGAATATAGCCTATTAAAGAAGGTGTAACTCAAGATTTTGCCCTTGTATCTAGAGGGGTTGACAGTGCTAGCAACAGAAGTCCTGCACATTGAACCCAAGTTTGCTGACATGAATTCTAATGTTTATGGGACATTTTGTTCTTTTGTAGCAATCGACGAATTTTTTACCGTGTGGATCCCATTGTAATGCAAACTTACAGTTCTTTTCGTTTACCTTTATCTCAAAGACAGATAGCAAGGACTGCTTATCCGTGCATTATTAAATATCTGAAAGCATAACCAATTTCATTATTAATTAAGCCTACGAAAAGGAGCCAAGCGCTGTGCAAAAATTTGCATCCGAAGCAGAGTGTTTGCATACACAGTAGCCCGGAAAGGAGAGAGATTAGCACGGGAATGTCAGAGAAGGAGTGCTATGCTGCAACAGCAGTCCAGGAATCGCACATCAACTTCATCGTGTGCAGTATCAACCTTGGTGGCCGGCCTAAGGAAAACAACAACAGCACAAATGATGGACACTGTCGAAGAATTTCTCAAACCCTGACACAGGCACAAGCACAACTACCTCCAACATTGGCTGCCTGGTGGCATGGCGGCGACTGACTTTGATGCCAGCGCAATGAATAATTCAATTTAGCTCTGGCTCTCTCATTACTCGTACTTCACATAAATTTTGCGATAAGCAAATAAAACAAATTAAACATTTTGAGCAATAATGTTGAGAGAAGATAGGTTTTTTCTGATGCTTTATGGAAACGCCTGTCGATCTGCACTGAAACTCTTCAGAAAGACGACGAGGAGGACGCGAGAGCGTTTAGAATTCGCTTCGTTGTGGTAGGAAGTATTTGTTTCGTATTTATAATAAGTAATAAAACGTTACTTAAATTTTACCGCAGTAACTCAGTGGATGTGAGCTCGGTCTCTGATGCGGTGCGCCCCAGGTTCAACCCCTGGTAGGCTCATACAAAACAAGATACTTTGTCAAATTGTTTATTTGTGTGGTGCCATCTCTCACGGTGAATTGGAAACTCTCCGAGAGTGTTCTTCGACAATGTAAGGTTTCAAAATATCTTTCGGACTCGACTATAGAATAAATTTGCAGGTGCCTATAACTTGCGTGGTAGCTTAATCCTCTTTACGTATTATATGTATGTATGTACATATGTATGTGGCGCCGAGGTAGCTCAGTGGTCTAATTGCTTGGTCGTTTATGCGGGAGGGCCTGGGTTCAACTCTCAACTCTCATGAATTGCCAATTCTCCGAGAATATTCTTTGCCATGAAAAGCTTCTCAACCCGCACGACTGATGCTTTTATGCACACCAATATTTAATAATGTAGATGCCCTGCGCTCAATAGAAAATTTGAGAAATTTTAATTCGAATATAATTGCATTTGTTTGATCAATCATTATTTTGTATCATATAATATTGTAAAGTAATATTCGGTCGTATGTTATAAGCGCCCTTCCTTGGATAATAGTTAAGATAAAATATTTGTACAGGTAATACTTGAAATACAACCTTGCTGTTAGCACATTCGATTCATATACATATATGTATATTGCGACAATATTTACGTGTGGCAAAAATTGATTTCGCATATGTTATTTAAATTTTCAACCGAAATCGTCGCTTTCAGATGAGGTTTGAGTATGTCGGCAAATTATGTCTGTCATTAATTTTTTTGTCAGACACTTCAAATGTTGTCTGTTTTAATTACATATGGAAGAAAGCTACAATTTGTGCAAAGTGTTGTCATTTTGGCACTTTACACGAGCGTATATTATTTATTTAAAGGCTGTTTGCTTCTGTCTCTGTTTCAGTTGGTTTTCACGTTTTCTCGCAGAAAATAGCTCTCGGCCATATTGACAGAGGCTTTTGCATAATACGGCATTACTGGCGATTTAAATCAATTATGTTCGCACAGAATTACGGGTTCATTAATAATTGTCATAATGATGTTGTGTCAAAACGAAAGCCGTTATATAAAACCCACTGGCGCGTAATTTACCTAATTTGACTTTAGTTTGCTCAGTTCTGGTATATGTTCATACATAAATATGAAGAGTGTTGCCACGGAGAGATTTTTAAGAGTTACATGAACACATTCCATAAGCGATGATACACACAAGCAGTTGCTGTTGTTCACTCAACTTAGCCATTTCACCCGAAGTCAATTATCATAGGTGGTATTAAACCTATGCGAATGCATACATAGGTATTTTATTTATTTTGGTGGTGAGTGGGTGGAAAATATGCAAAGAACATTCCAGATTTGTAGCCCATTTCATTTCCCAAATGAAAGCGCTTAATCAACCACATCTTCTGTATTGGTGAACAAAAGGGAAACTGTAAATATTCCGGGGTAGTGGGACTTACTGGCCCGTTCTGGGCGTGTCATTCGGCCGATTTTGCTAATCTCGGAATTTGAAGTAGTGGAAGGTTCACTGTGTGCCAAATTTGGTTCAAATCGGACCACTCCTTCTTTCTCTCCTGTGGCCACGGACAGCAAGACAGACGGACAGACAGACGGACAACCGGAAATCAACACAGAAAGTGATTCTAAGCATTTCTATATACAAATGTCTATACCTAGTGGTAGTTATTATACCCTATTACCATAGGTGTAGGGTATAATAAAATTATATAAAAAAAACTTTTTAAAAATAAGCTTTAATTTATTTAATGTACTAAAAAGTATAAAATAAATTGTTCCCAAGTCACCTGTATCTTACTATTAATAAAAGCTTGGGGCGCTCATGTGTTCAATATTATTTGTCAACCAGTTACCACAATATTTTATTTAAATAATTATTTTGCAAATAGATTCTAGTAATGAAAGATATTTTGAATATGGATATTGAGCGCACAAGCTTTTATTAATAGTAAGATACAGGTGACTTGGAAACAATTTATTTTCTACTTTTTAGTACATTAAATAAATTAAAGCTTATTTTTAAAAAGTTTTTGAAGTGATAACTTTTTATGGGAGGGTAAACCGCTTAGTAACGTAACGCGTTACGGTGCCAGTCTGTCTGGCTTCCCTCTCTCTCACGCATACGGCAGCGGTACGCGGGCCCCTCCTCTCTCACTCTAACCCACAGCGCTTAGCTGTTTTTCGGACAGACGCTGCACATCACTTTTATTAAGGTGATATTGACAAAAAAATATATAATATGTATTAATATATGTGCATATTTCATTCTTTATTAAAATGTATAAATATTCTATAAAAAGCCTTTTAAATTTTAGTATTATCTCTGGAAATGTCGCACATTGGAAAAATGTTTGCGATATTTCAACAAATTCCAACTTCGATTTGAAATTTCAAAACGAGTTGGAAGCTGCAAGCAGATTTCATTCATAACACAGCATACGCAAATGCCAGGAAATTCGACATACGCATATGTACATATGTATGCATATTGAAGTTCCTTTTGTTCGTTTATGGCAGAGCAGAGCCAAAGAATTTTTTGTCTTTCATATGAAAACAACAACAACACAGAATCAAACAGCAGCGCTGTCGGGAATATCGTCTAGCCGAGCGCTGCTCTGATTCTTCGTATACTTTGTTGGCTGAGCTGCCGACATGCAGAAGAAGAGCACATGCACACGACTTTCATAACACCATGCAAAATACGAAAATCAGCCGCAAAAAATGCTCGTTCGGCTCATTTGAGTACGAAAACCGAACGAACCAAGCCATTGAGTCGTGCGATCAGGGGTGCAAACTCAGTCAAAGCCAATTCTCTCAAATGCTTAAAAAATTCTCCCATGGGAATTGGCACTTCAGCCACATTTTCATTCAAAATAATGGTAGTAAAAAACATAAATCAATAAATAAAACAGTATGGCTGAGTTCCAAAATGCTGTAATACAAAACAACAGCATTTTGTTAAGAATATGTAGAAAAAGAGTTCGAATTCCCACAAAATGGGAGAATTTTCTCACAGTAAGCAGCCCTCGTTATATTTACTTTGAGTTTGGAATTTCTTGTAGCAGAGCGGTTCTCTGAGAGGACGAGTGACTGAGCGAAACTGAGTGGAACTGTGGGCTTTATTAAAATGACCCAAGTGCAAAATTTTCTCAGCCAAAATTTTATATGAGATGCGCACTCTATTATATTAACATACTCTTTGCTACCACCGTTTTTGAAAGTGATTATAAAAAATATGATGAAACAAGCAGAAGATTTCTTTGCAAGATTTTTAGATGACATACAATGTAAAAATTTCGTTGCTTATTATAGCTACCATAAGCCAATTGTTACTTTTATAGGATTGAATAATGATACTAATAATATACTTACACAAAATTCTAATGTACATATTGAAGAATTGTAACTGAGAATTAAATATATTTTATAATCAATAAAAGATTTTATTGATGAATAACCTTTCCTCACATTATCATGTTGACATGCATGAAATTTAAGTAATAACCTAAGCTTTTCTCAAGTTAAAAAATTTCAATATTAAATAGTTTAACTTGGATTAGTTTAAGTTATCACTTCTGTCGAGCGTCCCGAGACGCACACATTTTTTTTTTTTATATAATTTTTTTCACTAAACGAAATCTGTCACTTCGCAGAATTCTGTAAATACTCACATGCGCCCCGAAAGTGCCTACGTTACTTCTTAAGCGTTTTTTGTCTGCTCATTCCATTGTTGTGCATTCCAGATGCAGCTCACTCTTTGAAAAAAAATGTGTGCGTCTCGGGACGCTCGACAGAAGTGATAACTTAAACTAATCCAAGTTAAACTATTTAATATTGAAATTTTTTAACTTGAGAAAAGCTTAGGTTATTACTTAAATTTCATGCATGTCAACATGATAATGTGAGGAAAGGTTATTCATCAATAAAATCTTTTATTGATTATAAAATATATTTAATTCTCAGTTACAATTCTTCAATATGTACATTAGAATTTTGTGTAAGTATATTATTAGTATCATTATTCAATCCTATAAAAGTAACAATTGGCTTATGGTAGCTATAATAAGCAACGAAATTTTTACATTGTATGTCATCTAAAAATCTTGCAAAGACTGCATCAAGTACAGTTCCATGACTTGTTGTAGCTTCTTCTGGCTTATTAATCATTTTCAATTGTAGTTTGGATTGTAGAAACGATACTAAATTTTTAGCTCGATCAGCAGCAAAATTAACATTAAAATCTCCAGTCAAAATTAACGGAATTTTATGATAATTTTCATTAAGTAAAGCAGAACCTTCTAGTGTATAAATTAAAAGCTGTTTATGAATAAATTGAATGATACTTGAAATACTTTGGTTTGGAGATATATATATATTGACAATAATAAGGAGATTCTGCAATGTTCCGAGAATTATCTTCTGCTTGTTTCATCATATTTTTTATAATCACTTTCAAAAACGGTGGTAGCAAAGAGTATGTTAATATAATAGAGTGCGCATCTCATAAAATTTTGGCTCGTCCTCTCAGAGAACCGCTCTGCTACAAGAAATTCCAAACTCAAAGTAAATATAACGAGGGCTGCTTACTGTGAGAAAATTCTCCCATTTTGTGGGAATTCGAACTCTTTTTCTACATATTCTTAACAAAATGCTGTTGTTTTGTATTACAGCATTTTGGAACTCAGCCATACTGTTTTATTTATTGATTTATGTTTTTTACTACCATTATTTTGAATGAAAATGTGGCTGAAGTGCCAATTCCCATGGGAGAATTTTTTAAGCATTTGAGAGAATTGGCTTTGACTGAGTTTGCACCCCTGATCGCACGACTCAATGGCTTGGTTCGTTCGGTTTTCGTACTCAAATGAGCCGAACTAGCATTTTTTGCGGCTGATTTTCGTATTTTGCATGGTGTTATGAAAGTCGTGTGCATGTGCTCTTCTTCTGCATGTCGGCAGCTCAGCCAACAAAAGCGTCTGTCCGAAAAACAGCTAAGCGCTGTGGGTTAGAGTGAGAGAGGAGGGGCCCGCGTACCGCTGCCGTATGCGTGAGAGAGAGGGAAGCCAGACAGACTGGCACCGTAACGCATTACGTAACGAAGCGGTTTACCCTCCCATAAAAAGTTATCACTTCAAAATAAAATTCCAAGAATGCACTTTTTTTTTAACAATCTCCATAAAACCCGCAACAATATGTCGCGTGTCCACAATTGCAGTTACGGCGAATCTTTTCTGCGTCTATTCAGCTCCTGACAAATTGAAGTGAGCGCTGCGATAAATTGTTCGAATTTATGTCGGCATTTGAACCACAAAAATGCAATTCGAGTTTGGTAGCTAAGTTTCGATAGCATCAACAGATGCCGTAAACCTTGCTCTGGAGTTATTGACTGACAAATTGGTAAGGCAAAGCGCTTCTATGCCATACACAGCTATGCTCAATATATCCATAAGCGCGACAGCACAATCACCAAAACACAGAAGCTCAACTATTTTGTGCTTGATGCAGACATAAACAACTGAAGTGCTTAAGCGACTTCGGACGTTCTCATGTGGATAAGTCCAGATGAAGATGAAAAGAGAGCTGATAAATAATGAAAAAGTGCAGTTCGATATGCCGGGATCTGAACAAGGCATTAGTTTTCGTTCTCTTACTTGAAATATATTCCTAAGAGCAGCGGGCATGTGCGTCCGCATGATTGTCTGTTTGGTGGAGCTAGAAATGTCCAAGAAAAATTAATGATTTTCGATTTTTATACTGGAACACGCCGACAAAAATTTAGCTAAATTATTTTACTTGTAGGTTCAAATAAGAAAAGTTTAAGAGCCTTCACAGACGAGAGATTATATCGCACCACGTCAGAGGGAACGACGCTATAATAAACTCGAAGGTAAGTCAGATAAATTTGCTATGGTATATGTAGGAACCGCGTTAATTCGACCTCAGAAACAAATAGATTATAGTTATAGATCAAAATCTATGCACTTTAAAAAAAATTAAATCATACTTGAATTATGTTACGAAATACAAAATATTAAAAAAATTACAGTTGGTTGAAGTAAAATGATTAAAAGGGTTTTACGAAGGGGATGGTAGCTCAACGTATGGAAACAAACTTCAGCAGCTCGTGTCGCGGCCGAATTTAGGTCACGATTTGCATCTGCATCAACTTATGGCCACGAGGCGTTCTGGGCACTGCAAATGGAGCTGCACTTGGCATTGGGTGAGCGGAAGGCTGTCGCTGCACAACGACGCGGCTGGCTTCCAGGCTAGATTCATTCGAAATATGGGACAATGTGCGCATAACGAACAAGTGCGCTATGCGTGACACAATTCCCAAATAGCAATTACAGAAAGGGAAGTTTACTTCTCGTACGGCTGCCTGCCATACATACATTCGCACTCTCACACCCGCACCCGCACGCACCTGCACACACTTTGCTGCCGAAGCGGAAGTGAAAATGGTGAATAAGAAGAGCTACAAGCAAAATGTATTGTGTGCAGGCCGCAAAAGGCGCTGAACTTCCGCATATGGCGCTGGCTGGCGGCGTTGCGCATGCGATTGGGTTGCGTTGTACTTGACGGCGGACGGGCTTGAGTGCTAAGGAACCTTCTATGTACTATATGCAAGCAAGAACAGCAACGGCTATCGTATAGGAAAGAAACATAAGCGAAAACAAACCCGTTGATCCCGCTGCGCATATTAATGGCGCTGGCATGCCAAAAACGGGTGGCCACCGCCACTACCACTGGACGTCTGCGGCTAATATTAATGTGCCCAAATTATAGACGATTCAGCCATTAGCGCGCAGTGCTCACAAGCGCTCCCGCCTTACCGACTTAATGTGAGAGAAAAGGAATCGAATGAAGTCGCATTGAAACAAAACGATAGTTCCAAATTTTTGATTCGCCTCTGTCTCTGGCCTAGTCGAACGTTGGAGCTACGAGTCAATGAAAACTAGACATCACAACAAAAGCAGCAGCAGTGCCTGGAATCAATAGTCTTAATTGGTTTACAGGCACATACAAAAGGGTTAGTAGGCTCCACGCTAGTCCCCCGTGGCGCAGCGCCCTTTCCCAGCAACGCGACAGAGATCAGCGCAGGTGTTTGGCATGTGTGTGCCAGTGTCGCACCTGTGAGCATCAATCAAAATAATGGAATCAGCTTTCAATAAAATACCATCAGCAGAGATTCTTAACTTTGGGTTGCTGGTGGATCGCCCTTCCGCGGTCGACCTTGTCAGTCGACTCGACTTCAAGCGTCTTCACCTCCTAGAATGAAGTGTAGCCGGTTATTTTGACTCGGTTAGGTGGCTCAGTGGACTAAGTGCTTGGTCGCTGATGCGGAATCGCCTCGGTTCATCTCTCAGCCGGGGCATATAACATCTAATACAAAGAGAATTTGCTTTCAAATTGTTTCTTTGCGCGGCGCCACTTGTCGCGATGAATTGGCAATTCTCCGAGAATATTCTTTGCCATGGAAAGCTTCTCAAACCCGTTCGGATTCGGTTAATGTAGGTCCCGTTAATTTGTGAAAATATGGCAAGCACACACAAGTAAACGCGAGAAAACTAGGCTTAAGCACACATTGCGCTATTGCGCCAAATAGAATATTAACCCGTTTTCACCCAAGCAGTAGCTTTTTAGAGAAAATTAAAAGATTAGAAATAGTTTTTATGGACAAAAATGGGGACGAAATTGATGGTATTCAAAATTTATGTTATAATTTAATTTCTCAGTGTAATGATAGTGCATTACCAAACAATGTCAAAAGACTGTTTTTTACATGCCGTATACACTTTCGGGTAAAAAGAAAAGAATTTACAAACAAAATAAACTTAATAACAAACTTAAACGTGATAAAAAAATATTAAAAATTGTTTTATAAACACTATTTACATTACATTAAATAAAAATCGTATGGTACGTAAAAATGTTGAGTAACTTTTTTGTACTAATGTCTCGGATGGGTTAAGACGAAGGAGAAGAAAAGAAAAATCAAAATCTTTTTGACAATTATGGGTATGTCAAATGGCACACTTGATATAATTACACTATGCGTGCAGGTAGATTTCTTGAAAGAAAAAATAGCTTTCCAAACATACTTTTCTTGCATAGTGTAACTACTCTTGCAAATTTGTTCTGTCATTTGAAATTTTTGAATGTTTTCAGAAAACGATTTCCTTGCATAGTCTGACGGCACCTTTATTGTCAAAAATTTTGCCACTTAAAAAACGGAAAATATTTTGCAACAGGAATTCAAATAGCATGTTGCTCAATTTTCGTAAACTCTTAATTTGTTGTTTGAAATTTTTTAAACAATGCTCCGAGTATTTCACTGGAAACAACAATTTTTCTTACTAAAAGTGGGAAAAATGCAATACACAGGTGAACACGTAATTTTGAATGTCGGTGGGGACAGCGTCATATAAGAAAGGTTAAGAAGCACTGCAATAGAATGTGCTCCGCAGAATGAAGCTGCGGCAAAAACGTCACGCGTTTGTCAAAACACACAAAAGCCGCTTGTCTACGGCTTACCAGACTGCTTGCCTGTTTAACCCCCTTCACAGCTCCGCGCGCCGCTCCCAATTCGAAATACCTTTGGCCGCTGATTAATTGCCCAGTTTTGTGTTAAACGCTTACAGTCACAATTGAACCGTTAAATTTCTGCTCTGACACTTGGCAGCTTTGTGCGCGGTGTTGAGCCTTTGTGCCCCTGAGTGCTGATCACAGTATTCTTTCGATATTTAATTAATCGCTTGTAATTTAGCGCCATTCCTGCCGCGGCACAGGTGTCAGCATTTGAATTTCGTTATATCGCCTGTGCAATAGTTGCCCCCTTGGCGGACTAGCTGGCTGCCTGGAGCACATTTGCCGATTTGTGTTGATCAACTGTAAATTTGCAACAATTAACATAGGGGAACAACAACAAAAAAATCATAAAAATATAAACAAAATTAAAAAGACAAAAATAAAATTACAAATAAAACAAGTAAGAAAGCATCAGTCGGGTTTCACCGACAGAGTAATACCCTACACCAAGTAACTGAGTGGGCGGACCACGCCCATTTTTGACAAACTAAAAAATATTCCTAATAGGACTGTAGGTATATAGCAAATATTGACACACTGCTCTGGGGGTCTATATCGATATATATAATCTACCACCTTCATGGTGGGCGGACCACGCCAATTTTTTAAAAATTAAAAGGTACTCTTACCAGCAATAAAGAGATCAAATATGGACGTTCTGGTATAAATATTATGGAAGCTATGAGGATTTTCAGCTTTCCGCCTATATAGTGGGCGGATCCCGCCCATTTTCTTGTATGGTATGTAGGGCCGATATCTGAACTTAAGAACGAAATTTCATTCATATAAATTCATAAATAGTTAATTGAGAGCCATTTTATCGTAAAAATTTGTCCGACTATATAGTGGGCGGACCACGCCCATTTTTTGGTATATCCTAGAGGGCCTATATCTCACCTTAAATACCAAAAATCATTGCATTAAATGAGTATTTAAGCAAATTAAAGCCATTTTACTGAAACATTTCCGAGGTAGTGGGACTTACAGGCCCATTGTAGGCGTGTCCTTCAATCGATTTGACTAATTTTAACACTTTACCTAGCCCGAGGTTCTGTGCCTATTTACCAAATTTGGTTCAAATCAGACAACTCCTTCCTTCTCTTTTTTTTCCGAACACGCAGACAGACACACAGACAGACAGACAGACAGACAGACAGACAGACAGACAGACAGACAGACAGACAGACAGACAGACAGACAGACGTACGGACGGACAACCGGAAATCAAAAGAGAAAGTGTTTCTGATAATTTCTATATACTTAAGTCTTACCTAGGAAGGCTCCTTTAATGCGTTACAATTTTCGTACAAAGTTATTATACCCTATTACCATAGGTGTAGGGTATAATAAAAATCAAAAGAGCGATGATCACATACAAGTCGCGCTGCTTGGAATACCTTAGGGTTCATTGATGTGGGGTTTTCAATGTTTTTACTGTTAATACTGGAAGCTACGAAACAGAAATCAACATTAGCGAACAGCAGCAAGAGCAGCCACTCATTAGGGAATACAAAAAGTTTGCATAATTTGTGAGTTATTGGAAATATGTATGTAGAATGCTCTGGGGCAAATGAAAAATTGTAATTCTGACAATTTTAGAGAACTCAAAATATTAACAACTCCGAGCATTTTAATAGAAAAACTACAAAATTTTTCATCTGAAGAACTAAATCTAATTTGATGCGAATTCATCAGCTTGCTTAGAACTTGAGTATCTCTCGCAACGGCAACAGACGCATGCCAATGCCAATGTGCGCTGAATCAGTGCTGCTATTCTAGTGCCACAGTCATGCTTTGGAATTGCACCTTACTTTAGTAATTATTGTTGTGCAATGCATCGGAAGTGTCAGTCAATTCGAGGAGAATTTTGCACTCGCGACATGAGCATAAAAGCAACTTATACCACGATTTCAGCTGTTATTACCATGAGCAGGCCCGGATTTTTCATGGAGGCAGGTAAGGTGGATAAGGCACCGCCGTGGATAAATGCTCGGTCCGGGCCCTACTCATTTGTTCTGCAGCCGCTTACGAACGGGAATTGATAAGCTTTTTATTTACATGGCAAAGTATACTCTCGGAAAGTTCCCAACTAGCTCGCGAGTAACGGCGCCGCGTGCAAAGCAACGAAGTTCCTTTTTTTAATAGATGTTGTGAGCTGGGGATTGGTCCACCGACTCCACGCATCAGCGACTGAACACTTATCCACTGAGCCATGGCGGCGAAAAATTATAAGCGGGTTTAAATATCCCTTTGCCTAGCGAACATTAGTACAATTTTCGAGATTATACAAGAAACCGTAGAGATTTTTATTGCGTGCTTACCAAAAGGACACGACCATATATTATAATAGTATTATGAAAAATGTGCACTTATTTATTATTATGAACTGCTACTTCTCATTTAATTTTTAACTTCAAAACGTATTTCATGTATTTTCATTTCACTTTCAACAATTCAGTAATTTGGAAATTAGTTGCTCATGAAATTCAGATTTTTAAAAGATTGCGTTAGAGATCTTGGAGCTGCTGTATCGAACGATTGGCAGCGTGGAATTGATACCTTGAAGACGGTACCAGGCAAGTTGAACGACAAAAGATACACAAAAAATGATTTCAATTTTTAAACCGACTGCAGTTGAAGGCGATGTTTCTGCTGCTTCTAATGCTGCTTTCACTAATTGTGAAAGGTGGACACTGCTTGGATCTAGAACACCGCTGCACTTTTCTCGACGGTATCAAATTGGAGAAAATTTGTTCCGCTTACTATTCATTGAACATTAACATTAAATATCACGACAAAATGATAGCCACCGGCCAGCCCTACGCGATGTTCCAAGCGCAATCAGATCCGAGTTTATACTTCGCCTCGCTTCTGCTGTCTGAACTGCAACTATGCGATGTTATTACTTACTCAAATGTCACTTCCTTCACTTGCGATACGACGGGCAGACCCATCAACTTGCTAAGGGCCGAAATTTTTTGTTTCCCGTTTCATTTGCAGGTTAATGATAATTTGGTGTTCCACTGTCTGGAGAGTTCTGGACTCCCGCCGGTATATAAGGAAAGTCTGAAAGTGGCAATGCATTACACAACGGAGACCTTATTATCAGCGTCTGCTCGACTGCAGACGTGGCGTGCCCGCACCGTTTTGCTGCCAATGAGCAGCATATTTGGCGTTTATTTATTGAAGCGCATTGTTTCGTTTTTGTGAATTGCTTCAATGTATTAAACTATTTATTTAATGGGAAAGCAAAAGAAACACTGTCTTTTTCGACAGATCATGGTGGCTCCGACCACTTTTATCGGTTATTTGTCCAACAGTTATTGCAAGAAACAGGTTTAGATAACAGGCAGGAAGGCATATGTGGCGAGGCGAGGTAATAGATATGAATATCGCTTCTTCAAAAAAGCCGCCCGCAGTCATAACATGCTGCTTCAAATCCATAATCTTCGCATAAGCTCACCAGCAGGCAAAGATCTTCAGCTTTCACTCCGAGCGCTATATCATGCGTTTTAAAATTAAATCTCTGGAGATCTAAAAGAGCGTATATCTATAGTGCGAGATCGAAATTTTACGCACCCTGGTTTTAGATATGAAGGAGTGCACTAAAATTTCTTAAATTTTTTTTTAGTAGTAGTGTAAAATTTTCTAATGAAAATTTTAATGATAGTTTAAAATATGCCAACTATTTGATGTTTTAAAAATTATTTGTTTGTCACAAAGTAACATTAAACAATTTAAGTAAGACAAAACCATTAACAACAAGTAAGGTAGCATCAGTCTGGTTTCACCGACAGAGTAATACCCTACACCAAGTAACTGAGTGTGCGGACCACGCCCATTTTGGGAGCGTTTAAAGGTATTATTACCAGCTGTGAAATGACCAAATATGGACTGACTGGTGTATATGTTATGGAAGTTAAAAAGATTTTCCCCTTATCGT
Organism: Neria commutata; assembly: GCA_963457695.1. Classification (NCBI taxonomy): domain Eukaryota; kingdom Metazoa; phylum Arthropoda; class Insecta; order Diptera; family Micropezidae; genus Neria; species Neria commutata. The sequence goes on along the minus strand of OY735249.1, from coordinate 19,606,914 downwards.
CTATATAGTGTGCGGACCACGCCCATTTTTTTGGTTGACATAGAGGGCCCACACCTTACCTTAAATACCAAATACCATTCCTTTTAACAGGTAATTAAACAATTTAAAGCAATTTTACTGAAAATATTTCGGGGTAGTGGGACTTACTGACCCGTTGTGGGCGTGTCCTTCGGCCGATTTTGCTAATCTTGGAACTTGTGGAAGGTTCACTGCTGACTGTGTCAAATTTGGTATAAATCGGACAACTCTTTCTTTCTCTCCTGCGCGCACGGGCACCAAGACAGACAGACAGACGGAGAGACGGACAATCGGAAATCAACAGAGAAAGTGATTCTAAACATTTCTATATACTTATGTCTATACCTAGGAAGGCTATTGCGTTACAATTTTCGCACAAAGTTGTTATACCCTATTACCATAGGTGTAGGGTATAATAAAAATAATAACTATAAAATAATAAATAATAGAAGCTTTCTGAACTAAAAATCCCATACAATTTTGGTTGAAGGCAGTCCAACATTCCAGCAAATGAAAAGGAACGTCCATTGGCGCCGATGATGATATATCCTCTTTCTCCCGTCGGATGATATCTAGGGCGGGTGGTATATTTTCATAAAAGAGTGAAACTTAATTAAATAAAATAAACCTACAAGTAGTTAATTTTACATATTTTGAGAATCTAAAAATATTTGAGTATTTGATGCAGTATGAATTATTGACGAACAAATTGCTAAAAATTGTATATGTATGTATTTTTATAAACACTCATATATTAGGTGTATTTGAATTTTAGTTTTTTGACAACATTATAAGTACAATAAAAACAAGTTCTTTTCATGTACAAAGTAAATCACAAATCAGAGTTTGAATGTTAATGCAACTTACTTACTAAATACTATAAATAAAATTATAAGTTGAGATAAATGGAAAAAGAATATAGAAAGTAAGGAACGGAAAAGAAAACATATTATAGAAATTAAAAAGGGAACAAATAGATAGATACATATAATAGAAATAAAATAGAAATAGAAAACTGGTTATTTTATAAGTTAGTTAATTAATTATAATTAGGCGAAATGATTTATGGTGGTTGGGTAAAGAATTCCACAATCTAATGGCATTAACGAAGAATAGTCTGGCAGAGTTTAAAGTGTAGTTAGAAGAAATTCAGTATTTTTGCATGAAATTGATTGCTTTATTTAGCGTAGTTAGAATAATGCGACTTAGATCCTCCTGAGCAATCGAAACAGTGCTTACAAGACGGTCGGGCTCGACGATATCCACGTTTTTATAAAAATGTTCGACAATTGGGCTTCCAGTGCGTGGTGCATCTTTGACATCAAAACTACCGGAACGGAAACGACGAAACCGAAATTCCGCATGATTGCCTGTAACATTATCAGCACCATAAACACTATTCTTTTTTCAGCCGCCTGGTTTGCGTTTTCGCCTTTAACTGTAACCTAAAAACTGTATAATATGGCGTATTTTCTCGTTGCAAGTGTCTATCTTTTACGCGCTCCAAAAAAACTTAAGCGCTGATCAGTCACCGCGTATCGTATTTAATCGGAGCGCAGACAAAACCTACCCTACCCGAGCTCATACATGCGTTTGCTCATTGCGTATTTAATCGGCGCGTAACGCAGAAATTATAACCCAAATTGGTTTTTCTCACACGTTTACGTCTGCTCTGATGCTCAGAGAGGATGAGAGAATGACATTGCTTTGTACTAAAAACAATGCTGCCACTGCTCTTCGATTTTAATTTAGAACTAAAACCGGATTATTATTGCTATAATAAATTCTTAAAAGTAGACCACAATAAATATATCTAAAAATTTAGATAATTCTGTGTCATAGATTTTATAAAGAATGTAAAATTTAACCTCAAAAGCAAAATGAACAGCGTGCTTACTTTGTGCACGAAACTATATGGCAGCACGGCAGCAACAACCAAAACAGAAACCTGCAAAAGAGCCACAGCTGCGATACGATTTTCACTGAACGGCCCAAATTTTGAAGTTACGAATAATTCCGCTCACAAAAGATACGCGGTGACTGATCAGCGCTTTAGTTAAGCAATCACAAAACTGTCTGAGAGCAATTTTTTTTAATACGAAATCTTATCTTAACGCCATATAACGCAACCAAATCGCACATATACAACGCGATATGGAGGTTACTATAGCCATATATTGGAAAAATTATTGATTTCCTTTTACTACAACTGATATTTTTTCCAAAATTATTGTTTTTCCCAACAGACCCCTGAATTTTGTTTTAAAGACACGACTCTGTGTCGAGATCATGTATTGGGTTAAAGATACAATTTTGCTCTAATGTAAGTGCTAAACATTTTGCTATGCTCTAATCTTAATGCCACAATTTTCACGCATTTTGATTCCGGCAATATTCGCACATAAGCGACGAGTTTAAGAACCTGCAGCCTCTAGGCTGGGGCCGAAAAATTTTTTAGAGCAGAACAAATCCTTCGCTGGGAAGGAGAAGTGGGAGCCGCAGTGGCTCGCATAATTTAAGACCAGCGCGATTCAGCAATTTATCACAAATTCGAAACAAGGCACACATTTATACTCGCATATGTAAAAGCAAGTCGGCTGAATTTTCAGATGGAGCAGGATGAGCACAGGCGATTTAAAGATACAAATGCACAACAACCAATAATAATTCATTTTGCGTGATGTCGATACGCTTTGATTCAAAATATTTCTCTTTTAAGCCGCGAGGCCATTGCAAAAGCCGCACAAGATCACTTGTTGCACGAACGCTTGGAACGGTTTTGATGCGGACGGTGACGCGTTGGCGATGCGAAGGTGCAGCGGATCGGCGAGGTGCACAAGTCGAAGCGAGAAATAAAAAAAAATCAACATTTTGCAGGATTAATATCGATGCGGATGAGTAGTTTGAGGATGCGCATCGACGATGGCCATGAAGATGCCAGCGATCATATTTTGACAACGTTTAGCGTTGACCGACGTTGTCTGATCTCGCTGATCCTCGGCATGCGGTGCCGTGAATGCAGATGCGCATGCTTATATGCATGTATGTACGAATGTACGAATGTACCTGTTGCCCAAAGATTCCGCAACATTTATCGGCGAAACAATGCCCCATTCTGGCTGCCATCAATGGATGCGTCACTAATTTGAAGTCGTAAACTTGAACGATTTTGATTGACATAAGTACCGCGTATTTGGAACCCCGTATGCGCTCCTCTTCAGAACTTGTGCGAGTGGCTACTATACGCCACCTTGTAAACCGTAAAGCGGATTAATAAAGTCCCGCAATACAATTGAATTGCAAGCAGAAGGGAAATACTTATAGAATTGATTAGCAAGAATAGTTTGATATTGGTTTTTGCATGGGTTGAGGGCAGGGCAGAGCTATGTCATGAAACTACTTTAGTCAAAATTTTTGTTGCATCAGTTTGAAAAACCGTTTTTTTTTTAAATAACGGTACTAAGGTAACTTGCAATAAACTTTCATATTTTCATCTGACCGAGTGAGAATATTGAAAACAATTTTGGATTTGCCTTAATAATTAATTAAAATAAAAATAAGGTCTGCAATTTAGCATTTCGAGCATAAGTATTTCTTATTTATGGCCACATTAGCTACACTATGCGTTGTATGTGTTCATATTTAAATCTAGAATACCTATTTTTTATGTACACACATATTATTGCAAATTTGGCAAAAATTAAAACAACGCAGTCAACTTTCTTCTACATTTTTCAGCTTTATTTCGACAGTGACATAATTTATTATCAAAAATGATTTAACGATCAGTGAATATAACAATATCATTATACGACCTCATACAAATTCTGAACAAAGGTATTGCATTGAAGTGAAGTAAACAATGAGAGCTGTATAAAATATGTTCGATTTGGCAAAAGATATATTTATGGAATATTTTGCTACCTTGCCAGAGTCATAACTCTAAGCTCAAGCTACAGATGTATATACGAGCAGTTTCAATTTACTGGTGGTTGTATTTAGCAACATCAGCTCTGAGATGTCAACGTACAAGTACAAAAGACGGATTGGTCAAGCATTTTAAACGAAATGAGGAGAAGCGACGTGTTAGCTTAATTTTGTTTGCGGCGCGAACGCAGAAGCCGACTCTGACGGTTGGACTGGACTTTTACTAGCGCATTGTTATAGCTTGATAATAGGCGTACGGTACTTTGAGCCGGAATTTTGTGGATTTACGAGTGTGGATGCGCCAACACTGCCGGAACAATGGCCACACAAACATGCGCTGCTGCCTCCAAACTAAAGGCGCTGGACTAGATTGAGTTGAACCGGCTACCACAACACATCCACACACTCACGCAGTGGCACACGCACTAACAGTGGCCTGTGAGAAAGACAAACTCGTAATTTCTGATTTGTCATTATCATTTATCGATAGAGAAAAATGAACAACCAGACATAATCTGCATACGAATCGATTGGGGAATCGCCTGATAAAAGTGAGCTTAAGACTTTGCATTTCGAACTCTTATATTTTAAAGCACGCCATTGAACAAATATTTCCAAAACAGTTAACCTAACTGCACAATTGCTTTGTTTGGCCCAGAGCGCTCATTGTTGGCTAAGACAATAATTGGATTTATCAAGCGGACATTTATGGTGTTTAGTAAATATTAAGCGCAGGCATCGTGGAAATCAAATTGTGCCAGTGGAATTTAAAAAAATTGGAACTGGGTTACATGATTCTGTATTATTCTGTCTGTATTATATAAACGGTGGTGTTCGAAAATTCTCCATGGCTACTGCGATCTACTGAAGCGACTAAGTGCCACTTGGAGTGCCTACCAGGGCTGCAAGCCCTAATAAATAATAGAGGAAGATTCTGTGCACACAGACTCGATCCCATACAATAACGCGACAAAATTAGAAGAGCATCCTGGTTTTAGATAAATCGGGCATAAAGTTAAAATGTTCATCACATTTTGCTAGCTGTAGCAGAAGAATGAACGGTTCAATTTCATATTTTCGCCAAAATTTTTTGGGATTTCCTCAGTTGGAATATGCTTGTCACTTCAATTACACGAAATTTGACACTTCTATGGGACGGATTACTGTGGTTGTGATTCGGATCAGCTATTATATCCCTAATATATCAGAAGCTCTATCTGGTGTTCGATCGAACTCTGTTTTTTGCCGAAGCCGACTTGAGCTTCATCAGCTGAAGCTGATCTCAAACCAAACTTTTTTGAAAATGATACATACCGTTTTAGTAAAATAACAAGTTGTTCCTGATTAAATAAGAAATAACGAATTGCGTGTGCAGAAAAAATCGCAGAGCAAATGTTGTTGAAATATTTTTTTATTACATTAGCAAAAAGCCTCTTAATAAGCCAGCAAAAGGAATAACAACAATATATCTCCAAATAGATTTTTAATAGTTCATGAGAATTGCTTGTATATTTGCTGATTGATTTGGCAAACGATGCCAATGTTCACAAATCGGCGGAAAATATTTGCTTACCTACGTCTGAAATATGACATTTAAAAAAATTATTTTTTCCTAGCTGTGGGTTTTTCTTTCTTCCGAAATACCATACACCAAAAGACTTGTTCTCATTAATACTAAAAATACTTAATACGTACATACTTATATTATATGTTTGTGCTAACGTATACAATTCATTTTGTTTAATGTTTAGTTTTAATTTATAGCTTGTATTTACAAACAAAAGTTATAGTGATTTACAAACAAAAGGGATATCATATCATATCATGCCTACATAGTATGTTCATTTCGGCTTCTTGACTAGAAAAAGTAGTTGTTTTTCGCAATTGCTAAAATTTGCTTTTTGTGTGATTTTATTAAAATTAAAATAGCCTCTAAAATTTCCTTTATGTGCAATTATTACAAGTGAAGATTTTTAAAACAGCATAGTTTTGATATTTGGGAGGGTTTTCAAATACATACACTCACATTGGAGTAAGATAACATAAACGTAATAAAGCTTATCTTAGTAATATCTTTTGTAAGGGTGTTTTTTTTAGACGTGTGGTTTTCAAGAAGAAATAAAACGCATATAATTTAACGTTATGGCCAAGAATTTAGTTTTATTATAAAGATAAGGGTTTGACATTATGTTTTAAAAATGATTTCGAGCAAGTGGCCGCCGCGGTTGACTCGAATAAATTCCAGCCGACCACTTTTTGCAGCAATTAGGGCCGTATGTCAGCAATAACGCGCCGAATATTCTCTTCCAAGGCGTCAATCACCTCGGGCTTATCTGCGTAGACAAGCGAATTGTCGAAATGTGTCGCGCGAACCGAACCATTATTTTGGTAATAAATTTGCACGATTTGCAAACGTTGTTCAGGAGTAAGTCTATTCATTATGAAATGGCAAAACAAACTGAGCCTAAATCAAGTGATAGCTGTCAGAAAGACCAACTCCGAAAAAAGTATTTCTTGATTGAAAACCACACGTCTAAAAAAAACACCCATTTACTAGGAATGTAGTATCATAGTTTAGGCAATAGATAGATTATTCTAGAAACCTTCAAAACGTAATGAGTAATGCAGAACGAAATTGACATTCTTCAAAGTGCAAGGCTTTAATGGGCATGACTTCTTGTTCAGTTGTCCACATAGGTCAAATGTAGCTCAAAGATTCTGCACAATAGTGTCCAGTAAGGCAGTTTCTTAAGGATTTGTTCTTTGCCTTTCCTTGCTTATAAAGCTTTGGTCCTTACTTTCGGCACGTGTTAAAATTGCTAACGGCGACTAAAGCCTGGTATTATGACTGCGAGCAGCGATACGTTGTGTTTAAATATGCATTAGGCTTAATTGAAAGATGCACTAAATTAGCACAGAAACTCCATTAGGCTAATAGCACTCGCAATGAGCAGCCGCTGCTGCAGATGTGTTGCTCGCTAGCACACGCGCATCTAATAACACGCATTTGGTAATAGCCAAGTTGCAGCGCATTTGGCCGGGAACACCTGCTGCCGAGGCTGAGGCAGATGCATGCAATCCGGTTGATGAAGCCGATGAAGTGTGCTCGACTGATTTTACGGATTTGTCAAATGCACTCTAGATAAGAGTCCATGTGCTGCAAAAATGCTGAAAATGCACGAATGAAAATCTTGTGAATATGTCGTTAAAAAGAGTTACCAAAATCCGCAAGGTCAATATGTCTGATCACATCCCAAGTAATTCGAAAGAGATCTCAATATTAAATTACAATTCAACTGTTTAAACCGGGAAGTCAAGACGTTATATTTAAAACTATATAGGCATTTTATGCATTCCTTCGATTCTTTGCAAGGTAAAGAAATATTGAGAAAGCTCATATCCATTTGCAATGCCTGCAACTGTAGTGCTACGCGTTCAATCTCACAAAAAGGATATTGAAACATGCCGTGCTGTTCGTCATTTGCATTTTGCATTCCGTATTAATCTGCCGCAAGATTGATGAGTCGTTCGTCTGGGCCAGCGCCGAAGACGTCACTGTCTGACGCATAACTGACGAATATCTCATTGCCAAGGGCAGCACTAAGTGTCGTAAGGCGTGTTAATCCGAAGAAATGATGTCGGACTAATCGGCCTGAAGTTTTTCGAGTAGAGATTGCAGTTTTACCTGCTCACGGTATAAACACTACAAGCCCTCTATTCCTTCTTCGATATCTCAGACAACCTTTGAAGATATTTTGAGCCATGGTATTAGGTGATGCAAGGCCTGCTGTAACTTAGCTGGAAATATTCTATCTAGCCCTAGTGTCCGCAGTATCCCCAGCAGTTCATCGCCCGCTAAAGATACATATCAGAGGTTCAGAGTTTGTTTTATCTCTCCAAACGGAAAAATGCATGCTCAGATGATGTGCTTTTAGTTATTACTGGCTGTTGTTCATTCAGTCGTCAGTTTCTTTTAGTAGACAAGTGCCGTATGGCACCACAGTGGCATGCGATAATTTTGTATGGTTAAAAATAATACCAACTTACGAGAAAATATGGTCTTAATAGCTCAATAACGGCAAGAGATTTGTAAACATAATCAAAATAAGCCAACAGGATTAGAAACCTCTTATAGCATCATTGCCTGTAAATGTACATACTACAACTATTGAATTAAGTTACGAAATAAATATGTCCAGAAGTATGTAGATTTACTCCATATTTATGTACACAACTGATGATTTTACGTAAAACTGAAGTAAGTAAATTGAATTCGCTATTTTTATATATGTATGTATGTATGTACATACACAAATGTACAAATACTCACTCAATTGCCAAATGAATTCGGTTGCCTGAACAGGTGATGTCGGTACCTGTACACATCTCAGCATTCCGCAAATTGCTCCTTGAACTAACATTAAGATAGCCAACAACAAATCCAACGAATCTTAGTGAAGCAACAAAAACATAAAGAAAGAAAAAGAATAAGAAAAAAGTGGAAGAATGGACCGGTTTTCCCTTTCAAATACAGTTGATTTCCCAGAATCGCAGCCGCAGAAGGCTTTAAGAGCTTGCAGAGAAGGTCTACACATATGAATGGCTGTGATTTAATGGCAACCAACGACGACGACGTTAGACGGATGAACGGCTGTACAGACAGACTTACGAACGCGGGCCTATGCACAATGTCAAAAGCATTCGGACAGGTTTGGAAACCCTTTTGGCAAGTGGCATGCCAAAGGAAACAGGTTTCTTCGTTTGCAGGTTCGAAAGCATCCTCTTCGCGTTTTATTTAATGTTCTCGCCAACAGATTCAAAGATATAAACATACATATACAGATGCGCGTACCTTTGCCTAACATATTACTAAGGGTTCTGTGTTGGCTGAAATGTGGTCGCCCTTCTGCACACTGTGGCAACCTAAGCGCTTCATATAGAGCACCTGACCTTTCCGAACCTGGACTGCAGTCATGAAATTTGTCGGTTTAAAATTATTTGCTTGTCCTTCTCGAGGTTCAGATTTAATAGACGGAGCTAAAAACAAATTTAATCAGATTCACCTTCACCGCGCTCACCGCAATTATAAATTAGAAAAATTGTTTATACATAAAAGGGAAAACAGAAAAGAATTCGCAAAGGAGGAGATTCTGATAGAGCTTCAAGGTAGTGCTCATACGAAAATGAGCTAAATAACTTACGTTGTATCAGAATATCCCATTCATTTCAAAATTCGTCAAACTCTATATGAAAATTTGTATTGAACTTTATAAAAAATTTAAAAAGAATATAAAAATCATGTAAGCATCATTTAAGTGCAGGAATAATTGTATGTAAAACTTAAGTGTTGCTGTAAAAATACAAAATTAGAATCTTTGTTAAAATAAATAAATAAATAACTGGCACAATCGCCCGCGAACGAGGCTTAGGCCTAGCTTTCTCGCATTAACTTGTGTGTGCTTGTTATATTTTTGCACAAGTTAACGGGACCTACTTTACCGAATCCGAACGGGTTTGAGAAGCTTTTCATTTCAGAAGATTATTCTCGGAGAATTGCCAATTCACCGCGAGAAGTGGCGCCGCGCAAAGAAACAATTTGAAAACAAATTTTCTTTTTTTATTAGATGTTGCCCGGACCGGGAGTTGAACCCAGGGTCCTCCGCATCAGCGATCACTGAGCCACCGCGGCGCCTTTATCTTTGTTATGAATCGATAATAAGGACTCTCGAAGAACATGCATAGAGAAATGCAAGTGAAGAGTCGATTTTTTTCCATTGTATATAGTCCATGAACTTTTAAATTTTTCTTTGTATATACATACATATATGTAAAAATTATTTGCTTTCCAAGCAGCAACCAATGTTGTTTCGATTTTTGGAAGATCATGAATCCAATATTGTGTAAAGTACTGTGTTTTGTTTGAAATATAAATTACTTTTGGAACGTTTACATTTTAGTAATAAAATTCCCATCAACTTTAAAGTAATCAAGTAAGGAAGCATCAGTTGGGTTTTACCGACAGAGTAATACCCTACACCAAGTAACAAACCCTGACAAACTAAAAGATATTCCTAATAGGACTGTATATAGCAAATATTGACACTCTGATCTGGGGTTATATATCGATATATATAATTTACCGCCTTCATGGTGGGCGGACCACGGCCATCTTTCTAAAATTTAAAGGTACGCTTACCAGCAATGAAGTGACCAAATATGGACGTTCTGGTATATATATTATGGAAGTTATGAAGATTTTAAGCTTACCGCATATATAGGGGGCGGACCACGCCCATTTTCTTGTATGGCATGTAGGGCCAATATCTGGACTTAAGAACGAAATTTCATTTATATAACTCATAAATACTCAATTGAGAGCCATTCTACCGAAAAAAAATTTCCGCCTATATAGTGGGCGGACCACGCCCATTTTTGTTATGTCCTAGAAGGCCCACACCTCTCCTTAAATTCCTAAAATCATTGCATTAAATGAGTAATTAAACAAATGAAAGCCATTTTACTGAAAAAATCCCGAGGTAGTGGGACTTACAGGCCCATTGTAGGCGTATCCTTCAACCGACTTAATTAATTTTAACACTTCACCTAACCCGAGGTTCACAGTGATAGTGTACCAAATTTGTTCCAAATCGGACAACTTCTTCTTTCTTTTTTACGGACACGCAGACAGACGGACAGACGGACAACCGGAAATCAAAAGAGAAAGTGTTTCTGATCATTTCTATATACTTATGTTTACACCTAGGAAGGCTCCTTTAATGCGTTACAATTTTCGCACAAAGTTATTATACCCTATTACCATAGGTGTAGGGTATAAAAATTGTTGGGTGTCTGCTTCGTACGAAATGTCCATATATAAGATTCTTTTATATATGACGCCATGATCGGGTTACTAAAGCCTCGTTCACATTCGACTTACCTCGCTTTGCTTGACAGTTCGAGATTCAACAACAAAGCATGAAAAGTAGAAGGTTTGCTACAATGAACGCTTTAACTTTGGATTTTACTGATATAATTGAAGTAGTAGTAGTTATGCTACTAATGTTTAAAATTCGCGAGTGTCTTAATTGAAAACGTAAATGCACGAGAAAATGAAAAATATCGCACAAAATTTCAACTTCTGATTGTCAAAAGTGACGCACAAAAGTTGAGAGTTGCCCAACATTTTGCTTCGCTTCGCTTTCCTCACGTTCTATTTAGCAAGCCTCAAATAAAAGCATGTATTGAACTTATCTGTCAAAGCGAAATTCTGAAGTAAAGCGAAGCAAAAGTCGAATGTTAACGAGGCTTTACTCAGTTCCTTGCCATCTACTGAAATATTCCGCTTAACAAAAACATCAGCAATATTTCAGTAAAAGACATTTTTCTCATCATCACAGTTGCAGTTTCTGTTCCGGCAAAGGTTTTTACATTTAGAAAAATTATTATAAAGGAATCTAAAGAAGTAACCATCTGCCAATAATTCCAAATGACGTCGCCATCAGTTGATGGAGCAAATAGCGTGAAAGAAAATGTTTTCAACACCTTTTAAGAACGTGCAGTGCAAATTAACGAAAGAGCTTAACTGCTGCATTAACACACTTGCACATCATTCTGAAGGCATTTGCATTTCATGCTGCTCCCCAGCTGGGCGCGGTGGGGCAGGACACGCATAAAGTGGATAGATAAAACCATAATAATGGCAGAGGCTAGCCAGAGGAAGATGTCTTCGCTGTGGGAAATCTGATCGCTTAACGTGCTACCATGGAACTTGAGCAGCACAGGGGCGTACGGGCAGCTCGGATTCAGCGCAGCGTCGACTGAATGAGCGGCGGAATTGGCGACAATGACGCGACAAGACGACCAAATGCAAAGAAGTTCGTGAGCTCCGCGGCGGGAATGCGCTGGAAGACATGACAAGCCGTTAAATCGACAGACGCTATGCGAGGAGAGACGAGCTAATGATGTGGCGAAGCTTACGGGCGTCGCAACGTGTTCTGGACTGGCAAGGTAAAGTGCAGCAACGCACTCGCGCAACCTGGCACAGGCATGTCTTGCACGCCAGAGCTACAAATGACTCCGAAAAGGCACAGCCAACGTCAAGGGAGTTTTCTTAAGGATCGAACGTAACCGGATTGCCGCTGGGATCCAAGTCTAATGCTAGCGGCTTGCAGCAAATGCAACGCTTTTACCATTGAAGCGCCGACTTGCTGCCGCAGTTAGTGTGTGCTTGTGCTGGTGTGTATGTGTGCAAACAGGATTTCGGCTAAAATCGTAGCGAGCATGAAACTGTAGCCGTAGCCTGGGCTTGGCCAATTCACGACGGACGCATTTGCTAGCTTGCGTTGCAGCTATTTTTAAAGATCTCACAGCAGCTTCCAAAGCAAATCGCCTTAGGTTGATTACCGCCAGGCTGCCAGGATGAAAATGCGCGCGGGCTGACGAACAATGAACTGGTTTTGCAGAAACCACCGAGGAAAAGCAGTGTGGCTTGCAAGCTGCCAGCATCTGCTCCCCGCCTGGCCCCCTCATGCATTGCGTGCTCGTTTCTTTATTGTCAGCACTGGGTTTCTGGGCAATGTCGTCCACTTTGCTTGTCCGACTCCGCTTTGGCCTTCAACTGTGCAGCACTGCAAGCTCATTAGACGTTGGCATGGCGGCAGCGATTGTCGTTTCTGTTTTCCAGCGCATTTTCGGCTATTCCTCTATTTCTCTCTGCAGCCAGCTGCATCTTTTACAGCTCGCTCCATAATTTATGCCTGACATTCAATTTTCATGCTACATCGTTTTCTATTTCGTCCTAGTTTGCCGGGTCGGATTTATTTATTGCGCCAAAGTTGTCATTAATAATGCTATACATTTTTAGTCTTCCGCAATCTAATACCAATTATGTAAGCAATATTATGTTGAACGGAGAACATTCTATATTAATGAAGCGAATTGTAAAGCCGAAAGAAAATCCTTCAGGATAAATGCTGATTTTGTTTTGGACAATATGAATTCCTAACAAACTCGTATGCAATGCCAATGTGCTTTGATATTGTCGAGAGAGGTGGAAAGATTCATTTCTTCCGCTATGAAGAGATTGTGAGGTTCTTTCCTGTGATACCTCCTGATATCCCAAATCTATAAGACATTTATTCTGATACTTTCATCTGATTTTATTTCCACCGCAAGCCCAGTTAGATAAAAGAAGTTGGCCTACTGACTCGGGTTCAGGTACTCTATTCCCCTACATCTCAATTGCGTACCGAGTCTGTAGTAGTACCTATTGGCCAGAGCTAGCAAGTCGCGAATGCATTTTGTTGCTGTTCAGAGCGATTCAGCACTTTTACCCTTCTGCCTTGCTTCGAGAAATCCGCTATTGTTTTTGCCCATGGAGGCTGTCACTAGAGATTTGCTTTTCTTCAGCATCAGTTGTAAGCGTGAGAACATCTGCCAGCGGCGGTCTCTATTCCACAACTCAAATGTTTGCGATATGCTTCGCGTCTTTTGTTTCCACATAAATTTCAAAATATTGATGGATAATTGCCGTTGATTGAGTGCTTTTCAAATGGCAATTTTACAACTTGGCATCCACCCACAACGCATGCACGTGCAAAAGTGCAAACAATGGCGTTCAATTTCTTTCAAACAATTGAGCACATTTTATCCCACAACTAAGCTCTCGAGTTTTTCCAAAAAATATCTCAAATGCTTTAATTTCAATAATTCGATTCAAAACGGTTTAAGCATTATTTGGTTTTTATATAATACTGAAGAGTGTCACTTGACTTTTTATGTCAAACTCTATTGTTATAAGTAAGTATAATTATATAATTGGTGCAACAGGCCGTAGAACGAGGCTTCGGCCTAGCTTACTCGCATAAGCTTGTGTACGAAAGACTTAGCACACGAACTGCTTTACAAAGTTTTAAGTGAATTTCTATATTTGTAATAATAATAATAATTGATTGGCGCAACAGCCCGTGTGGGCTTAGGCCTAGCTTTATCGCATTAACTGGTGTGTGCTTGCTATATTTTGCACAATTTAACGGGACATACAAATAACCGTATCCGAACGAATTGAGAAGCAGTTCATGGCGAAGAATACTCTCGGAGAATTTCCAATTCAGCGCAAGGAAACAATTTGAAAATCAAATTCTCTTTTTATTAAATGTTATTAGATGACTCTGCTGAGATTTGAACCCAGGCCTACCACATTATCGACCAAGCACTTGTCCACTGAGCCACCGCTGCGAATTTCTATATAGTACATACGTTTCATACGAGTGAGTATCCCAAAGACATAGTACTGATGGTATCCGAAACTATGAAGTAGGAGCACCAGCAAATGAGCGCCCGGACGGATAGACATAGGGAGCGGGATTTCATGATTTAAAGATGCACACGACCAGAACTGCTGAACTGTGAATTATGAAGGTTTCCCCTGTCTTTATATTAGCGATATTCAGGAATCAACTGAGGATTGAAAGACATAAGAGCGATATTGAGTATAAGAAGAGATTTCAGGAATCAACTTTTTTGAAAAAGCTGCTCCACTGCAGCATTTACACAATTTTTTTAATATGGGTCATTGCAATCTTTCCTTCTCGTTGAAATTAATCCAGTGAAATAGATCCTTCTGAAATGTTCAAATATATTATCCAGTCCACTCGCCGCAATATCTTATGTCTTGGGTACGATCCAGGAGAAAAATAGATTCAATAGCATTTAAAAATATTAAGAAATATATTAAATAATATTATATAAAAAAAAACTTTTTAAAAATGAGCTTTAATTCATTTAATATACTAAAAAGTAGAAAATAAATTGTTTCGAAGTCACCAGTATCTTACTATCAATAAAAGCTTGGGGCGCTCATGTGCTCAATATTTCTGTGGTCAAAAGCAATAACGACTTAAGTCGACTTAAGACGAAATTGAGTTGACGTTACCACTGTATTTCTGACGTTGATGCGCATATTTTGTTCAAACCCCGGTATCTGTACCCATCTCAGAAAAAAAGTTATTTAAAAAAAACACATGCACTTATGTACATGCACTTATGTGCATTTCAAATTTCGAATTGCATTTTCTCGAAACAGTTGTTTTCGACTTAAGTCGTTATTGCATATGACCACAGATTTGTCAACCAGTTAACAAAATATTTTATTTAAATAATTTTTTTGCAAATAGATTCTAGTAATGAAAGATATTTTGAATATGGATATTGAGCGCACAAGCTTTTATTGATAGTAAGATACTGGTGACTTCGAAACAATTTATTTTCTACTTTTTAGTATATTAAATGAATTAAAACTTATTTGAAAGAATAGTTTTTTATTCGGACTGACTTGCCAAAGAGAAATGACAATACTTAGTTGTCTATTTCTGTTCTGAAACAAAGCAATTTTAAGTGCACAACAACAAAGAATTAGAATTATTGCTCACATGGGCAGGTCATATAGCTATTTCGGTTTTTGCCAGAAAACCTCATCAGTGACTTTTAATGTGAATTCTAATAATTTCTAAACGACTAATTACTCGAAATAGAAGCATTAATGGTAAAGTCTGTGAAACGTAGGAGTTGAACCATGAACCTATGACGTAGTAAGCGAATGTGCTAACCATCACACCATCGGACTGGACGACTCTGCGCTGGCAAACATCACAGTTACCTGCTGTCTATATCAAACGCATAGTGTTTGTTGTTATTGTACACTGTCTAATGCAATTGTTTTTTTTTGCCTTACTTGAGAGCTCCATCGGAGCACATACTTGAGGCAATTGAATGTATCAGTTTTTGTTTCTGTAAGAACATTTCTTCGTTTTTACATTATGTTTACTTTCTGATTTGGGTGTGTCCTCCCTATCATATTGTACAAGTTTATGTTTAAAATTGCTTTGTTTCAGAACAGAAATAGACAACTAAGTATTGTCATTTCTCTTTGGCAAGTCAGTCCGAATAAAAAACTATTCTTTCTAACATTCAAGCTGCCGAATAAACATAAACTTGTTAAAACTTATTTTTAATAAGTTTTTTTTTATATAATATTATTTTCTACTTTTTAGTCTCCCATAAATTCAAATTTAGAGCTCTGAAATCTTAAATCAAATCAAAATTCTCAAAGGAGGCACCATTTCCATCAGCAATTGCATTCACTTCCTTCTGTTGGGGGTTCAGCAGTGGTACATTCGTTAAAACTAACTGGTTCAATGCATCTCGATCGTATTTACGCTCACGTTTCAATTCTCGATTGAAACCGCCGTTCATTCCACGACATGGCGTTGGCATTCCTAACTTGATTACTGGTGCACATGAGGTAACACATATCTTCGAGCAAAAACCAAGCCTGATTATCTATCTCCTCATTCACCTCGAAATCGGGATTCCTTAACTGACCTCTGTTCGATTTGTCAGTCTTGTACCACAGTTCACATTGATTCGATGGGAAGCATGTATATATGCATAATGACAGCATATCCCAATGAGTATTAGATGTTTGAAAAGCGCCACGCCCCGTATCCTACGCCCATAAAATTTTACCAGTGGGACGACGCATCCAAGAGGCGACTGCATACGAAATTTCAATGCTGCACGACTTTTCAGATCTTTAGGTAGTCGGGAAGTGGGTGAAAAATTGTTTACTAGATTTGACGACATACATACCGCTGATATACCTGAAGTGAACCTAATATAAAGCTTATAAAAAAGATAAATTCCTTATGTACAAATATGACGGTATAAACCATTGATTAATGCCAGTTGAACAAAGGAGAGAAACAAACATTGTAACAACCTGGTTGTTCCTGGAAAAACCAAAAATAGGCAGTGATGCCCAGGCCCTATACCCTCGGTGCTCCTTTTGGTATAGGCTGCGATTTCTTCACACATGCACAGCTCTTCGCCTTAAGCAGTACGAAAAACACAAACACTGCCCATGCCTGAGCGCAAAGCAACAAGACTTTCTTAAGCTATCTTCAACGCAAACGTTGTTGTTGTCTTGCGCATGATTTCGAGAAAAAAAAGTGTGCTGCTGTGGACTGAGAAGCACTTGAAAAAATGTTTGCTCATATTAAGTTTGAAATTTATATTATGCCAACTTTGCAAAATGAAGAACATATCTTCAGAAGAAAAGTGGGAAATTGATTTTTTGATTGGGAAATTGATTTGGATCATTTATTGGAAGGGAGATTTATATGAATTTTGAGTTAAGTGGTTTTTGGTTTTCAGTACATATAACTAAACAGAATATGCAATTCATTTTTAGGGTTCCGTTCCCCTAAAAGGCAAAAAACGGAAACACTTATAAGGTCACTTTTGTTTTCGGAGTGTGTATATAAAATGACGTTTTTTTCATCGTAGAAACCTGAAATTTGGCATGATGTTAGGTCTTAATAATCTTGACATATTTTCACTGTAAAAAGTTAAGAAATATTTTTAGAAATATTTTTTTTTTAATTTTTAAAGGTTTTCGGGTCGGACAAAAAAAATCAAAAATATTTTTAAATCGTATCGTGTGGGCTATGTTTAGAAAGGGCTACGTTCATAGATTACAAAATGTATTTTTTTTTTAAATTTTATGTAAACAGGTTAGAAAGATATAGTTAAAAAGGTGAAAAAAACAGACCTTTCCCCACATGATCCACCACGCTCAGCACATTTCTCAAGCTAAAATTTTGAGAAAAACGAAGTTACTAGGTATTTTATCTCGCATTACCGTAAGGGTGCAGCTTTTTTCGATTTTTATATTTAAAAATTTTTTTTTAAATTTAAGATGACCCCCTCAGAATAAAAATTTTGTTGTTTATATTGAGTGGGGTATCATTAGAAAGGGCTACGTCTATGGATTCCAAACATATTTTTTATATAATTTTCGGTGTAGTGATTTCGAAGATATAGCACAAAATGTCGAAAATATTACATACCCCCCTTGCCTTCCTACATTTCCAAGCTAAAATTTTGATAAAATTAGGGTTAGTAGGTCTTTAGTCATAGATTACTAGAAAACTGCAGCTTTTTTCGATTTATTTGTTTTTCTATTTTTTTCAAATTTAATTTAAGACAACCTATGTAAAAAAAATTCCCCAGGAACATTTTTTATTGTTTATATCTTGGGGGGTATTGTTAGAAAGGGCTACGTCCGCGGATTCCAAAAATGTTTTATTTTTATTTTAGGTGAATTGGTTTCAAAGATGTGGGTCAAAATGTCGAAAATTTTATGGCCGGACGGGCAAGGGGAAGCGCTGCTGATCAACAGAAAACAAGCAGAGGACAGACGGGCAAAAAGGAACTAAATTCGAACGCTATAAGGGGTATTTCTGGCACGGAACCCTCAGTGAGCGAGCCCGACTCGCACTTGACTGCTTTTTTTTACAGTGTACATATTGAATAAATTTTTTTTCCTTTTTCATCATAACAAAGTTATTAGGTATTGGTGTTTACCCTTCCATAAGGAACTCTTGGGAATCGCTGGTCTAAAGTGTGAAAATCTCAATCGAATTCAAAATGAATAAATAATCAATTGCATTGGAACAAAGTTCCTTTTTTTAAATGATATAAGTAGGCTGGCCTATGCATTTTTTCTTCAGCTGCTTCATAAGGAAAGGGCTGATTCATTCAAGAAAAAAGAATAAAAAATAGCGTTATTTCTAGAAAGCCTTTGTTGCGCACCGCGACCGCAGAATGGATCTTTTGTTCTGGCCGGTCTTTGACCCAGTTGTGTTAGGCTCTTAATAAAATGTAGCACTTTACTGGGTTTAGTGTTTCATATTTTCCGTGGGGGCACCGAGTAGCCTCCTAGATGGATGCTTCTTAGCCTACTGGATGCGGGACAGTCGCACAAAATGTGCTCGGACGTTTCAGTCCCTGTCCTCTTCCATACTAGCATGACGGTCTATCAGTCACTTTTCCATACACCTCCGCCAGGACAGAAACCCATTCAGTAAGAATAAATATACATATTGCATTTTTGCGAAGACAAAATTTTTTTTCTACGCCAAAATTTGAGAATTCATTTGGGCGACATGCGGCGTGTTGATGCTGCCACAGTTGCTCATGTGTTTTGCATTCAAATTTTATTTTCCGCCGACTTAGCCAGAAATCCAAATTTTAATAAACGCCAGTGACGCCGCGGTCCAAGTCGCAGGACGTGTTCGGCCAACTTAAACACAAATGGACCCCAATTACTGTAGGCACTTAGTGATGCGCTTAACGAGGCGATTGGTGCTTTAAGTGCAGAAATAAATTATCGTCCGCATGTGCCAAAGTTACTCCGACATGCGGCATGTATGACTCGCATTGATTACAACAAATTGCGCACGCAATCAGTCGAATAAAATGCGAACAATATTCTTAATTAGTCCGTTGCTCGGCGAGGCCGTGAGAAGAAGCTTGAAACGCGCTCAGCTGCTTTATCATTTTCACATAAATCCGTTGTCAAATGCCGCCTCATAAATATTTCCGGGAGTATTACGGGCTGTCGGAGTTCTAACTCACTTGCCGCGGGCAATGCGCAAAGCAAAGAAATCAATTAAATGTCTCCGCGCTGTAGTCGAGCAACGGCAGCAGCGAATGGACTGGCTGCGCCCGAGGACAATTTACGTACGTACATACACTTTATCAGAGCTATAATGTACCGCGACCCGCCCCACCCAGCTCTCCGACACACACATGCATGCGGCGAGAGCGCAGTTTGCGGCACCACCAAAGCTTGTGCCGAAAATGTTGCCGGCACACAGTGGCTCGCTTTGGCTTTTTTTCGTTAAAAAATCATAGCTTCTGAACGAAAAAAAATATATAAATTTTATTGGGATAGCTTAACAGGTATTTTTCTGTCGTGCTAACTCGATTGATGCTTCCTTACTTGTTTTAGATACTGGAGGTTCAGAGAGGGAGTACTTGTACATATATTCGGAGAGCACAGATAAAGCAACTTTAACCGATTGTTTTTTTTTTCTTTTCATGGAAAGTGCTTCTCACGCTTCAAAGCTGTGGGTTCCACTGGGTTGATGGAATCGGTATCCGCCCACTGGATCGATCCCGAGCATCAATTAGGATTTTATTCAAGGGCAGCTCTGTAAGATTTTCCCAGACCCCTACCCGCTTTTTTATTTTGGAAGGTGGAACAGGCTTGAAACTACTCAGGCCAAATATATTGCGGAAAAGCTGACATAAATCACCTCATCGAGCTTCAGTATGCCAATGCCAAAATCAGAGAATAGCGAATAGCATTTGTCTCAAATGTCTCTTATTTGGTCAAGCGACGCCTGATGCGTGCTGGCTTAATGGTACTGCATCTGTTGCACCTGCCACAGTTGGGCAACTTGGGAAATGCAGCCGAAGCATTTCCAACGCCTTCCATGCCTAAATTATGCTCCTCTCAATGCTGATATGATGATTTTTACGACGATAATGATGATGATTCTGCGATGACGTCTCTTTCTGCATCATCATTTCCCATTTGGCATTCCTGCTGTTTCTGTCAGCGTTTCCAATTGGCAATCTTTATCGTCATGACAATTGCTGTTGACAGATTGCAAGATTCCTTGGTTGTGCAACAGGTTTCTACTGATTAGAGTTTGCGGTGGTCGGGAAGTGATTATGCTTTCTCAAATATTGCTATTTTTAATTGAATGCTTTGGAAGATTAAAAACCAGACCAGATATTAATTCAACGGGCATGACACACGATCAGAATGATAGACTGTGAATGTTGACTGTAGCCACGTCTTTTTGTAGCTGTTTTTTTTAGTGGCGCGAATCTGAGCAAGAGGTTTATTAATGCGCTCGAACTGTCTTTGCGAAAAAACTGCAAAATCGAATTACTTCTATGATTCCGGAATAGAAGAAAAACCGCTCCGGGTGACTAGCGTGCGTTAACATTTGTTCATAGTAACTTGCCTTAATTTCCCAAACAAAGCACGAAATTGAAGCTTCAAAATAGAGAATTTTCAAGGACAGCACTGCTCAGTTACACTCCGGTTATAGTAGGATGGAGCCTAATGCACAATTTTAATCGATCATAGGGAAATACTTTCCAGTCGTGCCCGCGACGTTTTGATAAGTCTGCCTAATTTTTTGTATCCAACAATGAAGAATAAATTTGTGGCTAGTTGTGTTTAGAGAAAAAGAAGTTTCCATATTGCTCGTAAATTGAGAGAAATTTAGGCATGTTCAAGGAATTTTGGAATCGTTAGTGCTAGTTGGCAACAACATGGCAATCAAACAGACGGGTGCAGCTTAAGGTGCCATACCCCTTTACAACTTTAAAGCATATCTTTTTATATTTTCAGAAAACGATTGTGAAATATGTGTTATATATTGTCCTTGAATTTAAGAGCGAAATTCGTGCACCTTCAGAAGTTATTAACTGCGGGCGTTACTGACCCCCACTTTCACGTTTCGCACACTTATGGAGATAGTAAAATTATCTTCTTTTAAATATGTGTCCTTTTTCTCTTCTTGTTGATAATGTTGGCAATGTAGCGAATGCATCGTTAAAAACTAAAACTTCAGTCCTCTGATGTTTTATATCAATGGTAACAAATGCATTGTGGTACGCCTTGTAACAACTGAGGCGGAACCGTAGCGCCTTACAGTCATTCTTGGCTGATTCTTTTCCAATTATTGTCATTGAAATATGGATTTACGTCGAGTGATAATACTTTTAAAAAGTGAGAATACTGAAAGGATAGTTTTTTATTCGGACTGACTTGACAAAGAGGGAACATAAACTTGTATAAAGTGAGAATACTATACGAGTTTATGTTTTATTCGGCAGCTTGAATGTTAGAAAGAATAGTTTTTATTCGGACTGACTTGCCAAAGAGAAATGACAATACTTAGTTGTCTATTTCTGTTCTGAAACAAAGCAATTTTAAGTGTACAACAACAAAGAATTAGAATTATTGCTCACATGGGCAGGTCATATAGCTCATTTCTCTTTGGCAAGTGAGAATACTTTTAAAATCAGCTTGAAATTTTTGCGACTGTGTTTTGTAGAAACAAAATTTTTGAAAATTTAAAAAAAATTTTTTTTTATGACTCTTGTATTGTTACATATTCGAAACTGATAACTTTTCTTATATTCAACATATTCTAAAATATTAGTGCTTTCTGTGCTTGTGTCGAAATAGTTGAGCAAGATAACTTATATAGACCATAAATCGCAATGTTACCGCAACGCACATTGACCTTCAGCTACGATTTTCCAAGCGCCGAATGCAGTTAAGTGTCGACCATTAAGATTTCTGGAAATCGACTTATCTGAACTGAACTGCTCGAGCAAAGTCAAACCCGCGTACAACTTCAAAAACGCAAACGATAATTGCTGTCATTTAAATAATTGTCGCACTATTCTGGTCGCTCACAAGCCCGAAAACACACACACACACACACACACACACACACACACACACACACACACACACACACACACACACACACCAAAATACGAATACAAACACAAACAGTGGAACAAAGAAGAACTGATATTGTATGTAATTAACCCTCGAGGCTGAAGTTTACCTAAGCCACTTTAAGAACAATTAAACAAAGCAGCTTTGGAAAGGCAAAAAAGCCTCAGCTGAAGTTCACGATAATTGCTAAAAAGTCAAGCAAAAGGTCAAACAGATACACACGCACACTCACGCACTGCGAACGCCAACGGGGCACGGCATGCAGAAGTGTCAACTGAAGCAAATACGAATAGAGGCACTCTCTGGCAGGAAAACGAATTTTAATTGCTTGTTGGCGCGCATTTAGTTTTTTAAATATGAACCGTTATGGTTAAGCGGTGTGAATGATACCTTAATTATGATGGAAAGACAACAGCAGCAAACCAAAAGCTAGAAAAACCAAACAATAAGCGAATAAGCAAAACATTTGTCAAATTGTGTAAACAAATTAGTGGAAAAATGTTGCAATACTCGGCGTACCCAAGCGCTCGTCACACGGCGGCAGAGCAGAGTTCAATGCTTGTTTTGTGGCGCAAACGCATGCCCCCGCTGGCTGACCTCTGAGTACTACGCTCTTCGATTCACGTCAATTGGTATTGAATGAGGGAAAAATAGTGGTGACGGCTGATAACAACAATAATTAGGATTATTTCTCACGCACACAGAGAAGAAAATGAATTCCATCGATTATGCTTTCTGCGATGTATGAACAATTTTTGAACATACAATTTTTCTTAGTTAGCTTATGCTTTAATGCCAGAGATTAGAAAACCATTGTCTTATATTGGAATCTAAATCACATTTCTTTGAGACTTCTGCATTTTGACACTACGGCATAATACAGAAAGAATTGTAAATTTTAAAATGTCTGTCGTGGCAACATGTGCCAGGAAATATAAAAATTGCTCCCACATTTACTTTCGCACACATCATTTATGTTTTACAAAAGAAATTCTCATAAAGTTCGTTTCTTAAATCTTTCGTTTTTTGTATTCATCAAAAATGCTAAACATAAACTTCCGCTTGGGAAAGCACAAACGAAGAAGGAAAAGCGAGAAGGAAGAATAATTAAATTGCGCATACTCAAAGCAAAAAGCACAAAGTCTCCAAGAACATTAAATGCATTAAAAGAATAACTGGTTCGCCGTGCGAAGCAGGAAAGCAAATAAAAGTGTCGTGAACGTGAATCCTCCCTGTTGACCCTCACCTAAATAAGCTACGGGCACGCAAAGCTCACAGCTCTTAAGAGGCAAAATGAAGAAACTAAACAAAAATAAAGCGACGACAAATTTGCGGTTTTTTTTTAAATAAACAAAGCTTCGTCATTTGTAAGCAACATATGACAGCAACATGTCAGCGGCCCGAGTGCTAGCAAGTAGTGGCGTAGTCGGAGCGGGTGGCGCAGCGGAAGCGGAGGCAGTAGTGACTGCCTATGTGCGAATAACAGCAATTGTAGTAATGTGCGGTAATGAAGTGGAAGAGTGAGAACGAATCAACGAGAAGTAGACACAGCAAAACCGAAAGGCAAACACTGCACGAATAAATCATAAAGAGTAGCCAACAACAACAGCAAAAGATAACTCTAGCCACTTCCGAATGCGAATGGGAATCTTAACAAATTGTCGCCACGGGTTTTTGTAGCTTAATGAGATGACGCTGTTCGCGCTGTTGGGGACGGCGCACACTCGTTCGCTCTTTGTGCGCGTACTGCGTGGGTTGAGCTCATCTCGGCTTACATTTGTTCGAAATTAAATGCGGACTTTTATCAATGAAGGTGATTTTCTAGCGTAGCTGCTACTGCTAAACTCTTGCTGCCGTTGCTTTGAGGCGCTGAGTAGTTGTGTGTGTGTGTGTGTGTGTGTGTTCGAGCGCAAAGCTATGACAATTTCCAGAGAGCAGCGGCGTGGCAGTGACAAACAGCAGGAGGTAAAGCGCTCGAGCGCTTGTCGCACGCATACGTCTCACACGTCGCCCTGACGTATCGGTACCTACAGTCACGCTGATTATTATGTTCGATTTGAATTTCTTACATATCACGTTCTTTTGTGCGTGCTTTCAAAGTATTGCTGCCGCGCGCATTTGCCATGCTCTTTGCATTCCCCTCACATAATGCTCGACTCGGCGACTTAACGTATAATAAAAAGCCGCAGAACGAGCACATTTCTTGGTCTTGTCATGCTTTAAGCAACTGTCAAATGGTCAAGTCGGTCTACGTGCCTGCTTTTCTTGAATATCGTTGCCAATTTTCATCCTCAAACCAAGCTGCGAGTCGGCAATATCTGTAGAAATTCTAAGATATATACCGAATTGAAATTCAGAAATTAGCCCTTTGCAAATTTTTTTTTATATGTATCTAATATGCACTTGATCCACAATAGGCAATGGATGACGTGTGGATCTCAGTGAATGAGTGAGATTCATAACCAGATAGAGAAGAGCGCCTGCCTGAGAGTGTGCTTGCTATAAGCAAGGACCTAATCTAACACACATTCGCTCTCAAAAATAATGCTCATGTATCTCCAATTTACTACTTAAACAGTTTTTTTCATACAACTGAGAAGGATTTGAAAGGATGTTGGTTCTTGTCACTTCTGAAGGAAGAGGTGATAAGGTAGAGCACCATGAGCCGTTTGATACTTCCTTGTTGCTTAAGTAATTACATATATACTCTCAAAATACTTAGCCCTGCGTGTTATAATTCACGTATGAGACATAATGCTGCTCTTTTCATTTGGAATTGGTAAATATGAAAACAATCGCAAACTTAAAATAAACTTGAAACAGCCACTTGCCCTACTCTTCATTTGATACCAATTGAGAAACAAATCTAAATGCAAGCTTTATAATACATATATACTTATGTATATGGCTGGACATAAAATTGAGAACAAAGCTTAACTTAATTTTGATTGCTTTTTCCTTTGATAACAAATTTCAAGCAATTCTTACTATCAAACTTAAATATTTTGTTAATTGATTTATAAAGTATTGTAAATAAATAAATATTATCAAGCATCGCCAGCTGCGATTTATAAAGCCCTTGCTTCTATGCTTAGTGAACATGCACATTCATTAAAAATGTTTGAGCAGTGAATACGTTCAAGCGCACTTGCTTTAATTTTGCGGCTAATTGACCAGCAAGGAGTAACCGAGCGTTCATATTGCCCACGTGATTTTTAACCGCAAAAGCACAAGCGTAAATTAACAGCTCGTGAGCTGAGGCTCAGCATTCGCCGTGCAAATTCAAATTTTGTCGCTTTTACTGATTTTTACTATATACAAAGTTTGTTACTTCGCCAATATTACTCCGACCAAATTGAGCTAACTCGATACAATAAATACCCGCATATTGTGCAGGTATCTCGCGACTCGGTTATAGTTGCTCGTTGCTCGTTTTTTGGCGTTTTGTGTCATGCGGCAGGCAATGTTGCCAGATTTTTTTTCCAAAAAACTGTAAATTCCCAAAATAAAAACTGTATTTTCAACCAAAATACTGTAACCTTCAAAACGAAAAGATTTTTGTGAAATTACGGTAAAAAATGACAAGCAAATTGTCTTTTCGAAGCAGGGCTGCAATGTAATCACAATCAATGGACCGTGAGTTTTTTTTAAAGCTTGAAAAAATTAATCTTTTATTGTAATTAAAAAAAACTGAAAATCTGAAATATAAAAAAAACTGTAATTTGTACTCGGAGGTAATTTTAAAAACTGCAAGCTTGTCTAAAAAACTGTAATTTACAGTTAAAACTGTGAATATGGCAACATTGGCGGCAGGCATCATTTCATCAATGGGGTTCAATGAATTAGCTTCGTGCCAAACGAAATCTCGGCGACTTGAAGCAGCGCGTTGGCCTTGAATTCCCAAAAATCGCCAAATGTGAAATTTCAGTTAATGAAATACTCTGCTCCGCCGTACACTCAAATATATCCATGCATACACACATCCGAGTGCAACTGTATGTATGCAGTTTTTCAAATCGGCTTTTGAATGTGCACTCCGAATTCGCATCAGACTCCAGAATAACCGCTCGAATACGACTGCTTTGCATCGATTTGTTCTTCGTGTGTTCTTAGTATGTGTACGAGTATGTTTGCGTGTGTGTTGATATTTTGCTGATTTAAATTTATTACTGTTTTTTGACATTTGAATTTGTTCATTTGTATTTTTAACCAAACCGGCCGAGCTAGTTTCATTGAAGGAAGTGCTCGGGTGTACTTGCTGAACGCTTCTGAAGCCAATCCAGTTTCTGACTCTGTGGGATAAAGCGCCATAAAAGTCTAACTTACTTTTGTGACAATTTCATGAATCACATGCAGTTGTGCATTTTAGGATAAGCTGCGGTGATATCTCGATATGTGAAAAAGTGCTGAAAAATATTATGATGCACGTCGCCGTTTTTGGAGAGAGCTGAATAAGAATCAATTAAAAACCACTTGAAATTTACTTCTTCGTAGCGAAATGGTACGGGTAATCACTTCAGAGAAGCATCACTGGGCAGTGCAGCTTGTCGCTTGGCGTTAAGTGCTCGAGATCGTTTTACATCTACCTGGCTGACCATTAGTTCAGCAACATCTCGCAGTGGCGCAGCCCTGTGTGTCGAGGGGATCAAACATTTCTGTAACTGAAATAATTTAATCTGTAACTTCCAAATTTATTTGTTTCTTTTGGCGATGTCCGCCCACTATATAGTCGGTACAATTGTTTCGGAAAAATAGCTCTCAATTGAGTCATTTTGAACTTAAACTGAAGCTCAGATATCGGCCTGACATGCTAAGCTGGGCGTGATTCGCCCACTATATGGGCGTAAATCGGGAAATCCTCATAACTTCAATATATTGTATATTCACCAGAGCATCCATTTTATGTCACTTCATTGCTGACAAGAATACAAGAAGAAGAATACCTTTAAATTTTCCACAAATGGGCATGGTCCACCTACCATGGGGGCTGTAAATTAAATATGTATACCCATCATTTATGTCATACACTCTCCAGAGTATCAATATTTTGCATATATGTACATTAACTAAATCTATCAGGAATATTTTTGGTTTGTCAAAAATGGGTATGAAGCCGGCACGTTTAATACACCCAGAGTTTCACTTTTTTCAGTGGATTATCGCTCCACTCGGTTTGTTGTTGTATGTTAGTATTATTCTGTCGTTGAAATACGGCTGATACTTACTTACTTGTTTTAATTTAACAAAGATCTGATAGATATCTTTCAACTGCCATTGGTTATGTAAAGAATCTTACAAGTCTAATAAACCGCATTCCTGAACCTGTCTCATCTATAAGGACATTGGTGAGCAGTCGCAAAAGCAGATAATTTCGGCCTTACTGTAAAGGCATCTCGAACTGTAGATATGCAATTTGATTGGCACAACAGAACGAGGCTAAGGCTGAGCTTTCTCGCATTAACTGGTGTGTGCAGGCTCTATTTGAAGCACAAGTTAACGGTAACTACACATTTGTTTTAGAGCGCACAAATCAAAAAAGAGATTTTAGCAGTGAACTGGATAATACATATACTAACACCGTCTAGTCATAATGTTATACGGCATGATTATGGTCAGTATGAGGAAATTGGTTTATGGTTGCATATGTTACAGACTTTAAACTCCTTTCACTACGGATCTTTATAAAAAGAATTAATAACAATAATAATTATTAATCCATAATAAATGATAACAACAATAAAACGATTAGGAAAAGTTGTACGGAATGACAATGAACATTTCAAAGTGCAAGAGATGAGAGACATGAGATGTAAGATTCGAGGGTTTACGACTGATTTAAAAGCACATAAATCGTATGTCATAAATGCTAATAACCGTTGTTTTGACAACAGCAATCAATACGGCGTGTGTAAGTGTTGGGCTTGCTTGTAAGCGATTTTAACGACACCCTTCAATGGCGAACGCACTCGCGGCACGCTGTGAAGCTGTAAACTTAAAAGTGGCCGGCTTCAATGTCACAAAAGGGGAAATGCGGACAGCGACTAAAACCGAGACGCACGCGGCAATGGAATAACAATTTCTCCAAATTGATTTCCGATTGTTCGCTGCATGTGGCCACATTGACGCATTAATTGCTGTGTGAGGTGGGGTAAGTCGGGGGCTGACCAGCGTTCACAGCTTGCGCTTTACATATATTCTAAACCTAGTAGAGCTTATTTAGTTACTGCAATAAATCACATTTTCAATTCTTACTTCCCGCTCTTAACAATCAGTGAGTCCCTTGTGTGTTTGACAGAAGACCACCATCAATGGATTTTATTGCGTCACTCTAAAAGCATTCTTAATGCCAATCATAAAGCACATTTAATGTGGCATTTGTGTATTTTTAACTGCGCGGCTCTTTGAAAATACGTCTTTTACATACCCGACAATAAATCGCACCTATAAATCGATTTCAAATCGATTAAGATTTGATTGAGTCCAAGTGCCGCCTTGCCTTTGATATCAGGTGCGGCCGTTTGTTCCCTGCAGAATCAGCTGATGACCACTTGCTCGACATTAGTACACCCCAATATGGGATGCTCTTAATAATCCGGTAGAGAGTTTACTATTTGGCCATAAAGACGCATGCAGATATTCATAAAATAATCATGACTAAAAATTGAGAATAGTCGATGCTAATTTCAAAGTAAGTTGCAGTTCGGAGTATAAAACTATAATTTTAATACAAACTTGTTTAATGACTGAATTTGTATGGCCAGTGCATGAGTGTTATATATTTTATGATCTCTTATTTAAGTGTGTCATTAGTTTTGACTTGAAATTATTGTAAAGGCCAGTGGAAACTCATAAAGGTACAATTACGGAATTAGCATGCGTATTTTAATGCATATATCAAAGCAAATTAAAAACAAACGAAACTCTTTATGAAAATAGAAAGAAAATTTTCTAAGTTGAAGCATTCGACAAACTTACTTATAAAACCATTGCAATTGAATTTTTATAATTGTTGAGCTATTTAAATTTGTTCTTTTCTCGAAACTAATCGGCAGCTTTCGGAAAGTATTAAAGTTTCCCAAGAAATAATTTTCACTTTATTCATTAATCGCAAGAAAATTAACCCTTTTATTCCAGGTCTCAAAGTAAGCTCTCCTTTGACAAGAGTTAACAAAGATAACTTCGTTTCTGTGCGCGCGGCGTCATCTCTCGCGAGGTAGTTGGCAACTCTCCGAGAGTACAGTTTGCCTTGATATTAAAAAGCTTCTTGTTTGAACACGCTATAAAATAGATATGTAGGTCCCGTTAAATAGAGCGAGCACACGTTCTCGGGCAGTAACGCCAATTATTAATTTACTTATTTTTCAATGAATTTCGGCGTGCGTCAACCCTTGCATACTCCGTTAGTGCACCAATGTCAGTACATATTTATGCATTCGATGAGATATCTCGGCGCAATCTTAACGTCTCTTTGCTGTCGGCTAAAATCGGTTAAACATATTATGAGCGAGCAATGGAGCTCGTTTGTGTACGCTCGGGCAAGTTTATAACGCAATTTGATGGTTAATATCAGATAAAGATATTAAATCGCAAAGAATTTAACAACTTGGTAGAGCCGGCAGCAGAAGCGCAGAGCGAATATTTTTGCGCAATGTTGACGCGAGAGACCAACATGTAAGCGTGTGCAAGGCGCCGCACAGTGTCAGGTTTTCATTTATGTATGTATAAACCTTCACTTTCCTACCAAACCATAGGCTCAGGGCACGAATCCGGGTGTTCGCAGACTTGCACAAAAATGCGTCTGTTTTGGACAATTACTTCCTAAAATTATTATAATTCACATATAAAAGTCACTGATAATTTTTCCAGCAAAAGCTGAAATAGCTATATGTATAACTGAGCCCTTGTGAAGAGGGAAAAACAATTCTAATTATTTTTGTTTTTGTACACTTAAGATCTGCGCGCTTTTTGCATAATTTCAATGTTCTATTTCATTATGTAGCCATTTCTGCAAAATCTGACAATGTGCGTCGCGAGGGATACGCAACTCACAATGAGATACAAAAAACTGAAGCATATAAATTAATCGGCTCATATGCGCCGTCCCGAACAGAACATATTCGAAGTTGTTATGCTGAAGTGCAGTCGGTCTCCGCTTCCATTGCTGCCTGAAAAATTAATCGGCAGCCAGCGAAAGGCGAGCTGGCACAATCATTTTAAACATTATCAGTAGACCACCGCGACTCTTCTAAAATCTTGCGGTCAATAAAAGTTTTTTGACCCAACTTAACGCCAATAAGCAGCAGACATAGACGACAATAAGGAAAATAAGGTACGTTCGTAAATGCAGTAAATTCGTGCAGTGACAGTGGCAGTGCAGACAACTTTAGTTGCCACTGCCCGATCAGCTGATTTCGTTTGCAGGTTGGCTGCAGAAACCTTTGTTGCATTAACGAACGCGATTCAGGATGGAAATTTGGGTTAACGCATTAATTGATAGTTGTGAAACTCGAAGTGAGAGTCTTTTAATAAATTTCAATAAAGAAAGAGTAAAACGAGTGAAAAAAAGATATGTCGTGGTAAACACCTTGTTGAAAAAGAGAATTAGATCCATCCCGAAAGTAAATAATTACTTTAAAACAATAAAAACCTATCCAGATGATGTATTCCATCTTTATACAAGATAACAAACAAATTTTGATCCATTTATAATAAATTTTCTACGTTTCCATTTCGTGTTCTATAACCGGCAACACTAGGATAATGACTGCAAAAATTGCAGAAATTTGTCACTGCGGTGCCAAGCCGTTGCATTAACGAACACGCTGCACGCGGCAGTATTGCGCCATTTTGCTTTTACGAATGCGTTGCTTTGCAGTGCAACCGCTGAGTTGCATTTACGAACGTACCTATACTCACACTTGAAATTGTTGTTACAAAAGAGAAAAGCATCAAATCTCGGCAAACATACACTAACATCATTCTTGGGTGTAAGTTGGAACACACACACACACACACACAGAAAGAGCAAGTTTATAGTCATAAGAAATTAAGTTTTTCCTCGAAATCGGCTTGTCACATTTGGCATCGCCACCAGCCAGCCGGAATTATGTAATGCGGTTCTGGCTGAGCAGAGCAGAGCCGGCCGCGCTTTTACTTACTTACATATGTACCTCCACATACAGATGCACATCCACACACACGTACACTATATTGACTACCGTTTGTGGCAACCTTGTACGTGTTACGGCTTCCTTCTTACACTCGTCCGCTTCAGTCTCCATTCGTGGTAGCTTGAATGCCCGCTGAAGAGATGTCATGTCATTTCACTGTTGCAATCCGATTCCACGTTCTTTATGACGTGTTAAAACCCATGTTAAGTCTGCTGATGTTGTTGTTGTTGTTTTCGCTGCTCTCCTACTCTTCTCGCCTGCATGGCCCGAACTGGTTGGCTATTACGCGGCATGAGTTAGCGGATTTGTAGTCGCTGCTCCGCGATTCCTTTGCTGCTTTTAATCGATCCGTTACACATTTAATTGTTGCTGTACTGGCGACCCATCTTCCAATTTCAATTCCACAATTAGATGCTTCGCTCGTAATCAATCACTTTTAAGTCAGCAGCTTCTTTGCGCAGAATGCAACAGCGTTTTTCTAAAGCTTTTAGTTCCTGCATACAAGATCGGAGCGTAAATGCATTAGGAATATTTGATCTGATCGGTTTTTAATTAAATCAATTCTGCCACACAAGAGCTGAGCAGTTGCATATACGCATATCGACTAGTAATGGCGCTCTTGAAATTCCCAATTCCCTGATATCTCGATATGACAAGCGGCCTATAGGCATATATTTACTGGGTCGCTATCACAACTTGAGTTCGAAGGAAACAAAGCAAACAAGGAATAAATTGTTCTGCAAAGAAATAACATTTTTTATACATCCCTTTTTCTGGTGATCCAGTCAGAATTATCGGTCACAGCTACTGGAATTGATATTTTCTAATTAAATAGGCACGAAAGTTTGAATTGGGACTTGAATAACTCCTACCAGTAGAAGGCTGTTTTTCCTGGACGGAGACGTTGTTTCTGTTCAGTACTTTATACCTTTGTCAATATCGAGGATGCCTCCCTTAAATTAGTTTAGTTTATTCAATTTAAGTCTATGGACAATAAATCCTTACAGACTAGCTCAATAAAATAACACAATAGAACTTAAAACTAAGAGTACATAAAGTTTATCATAAGTTAATACAAACAAGTCGAACATAAAACAAGAAAAAAACAATGCAAATAACAATGACAATAATGGCCTTAAAGATATCAATTTATTAACTGAAGTACCTATCTAAAGATGTTTTGAAGATGTGTCTTGGGAGTGAGAAATCTAAGTCCACAGTCTTCGCGACTTTATTGAACAGAGTCAGGGCTCTGGGAATAGGGGCAAAAAGAGCGTAATTACAGCGACCAACTTTCACATAAAACGATAGCACAACACGCAGATTTTTACGCGGGACCAGGAAAGCAATAGACTCAATAGCGCAGGACAATCAACTTTACCACGAAGGAGATCAAACATTAGAAGAAGGATGGATCTTCTATTCTCAAGAGATTTTAAATTTATAAGGAGACAACGAGCACTGTATGAAGGCAACGGGTCACAAAACCGGAGGGGCGAAAGAGCGAAGCGGAGGAATTTCCGCTGCACTCTCTCAACATGAGAGGAGTGCGACATATAAATAGGATCCCAGACAACTGACGCATATTCTAATTTCGAGCGAACTAGAGAACAGTATAAAGATTTCCGGGTATACGGGTCTTTGAAATCGGAACTAAACTTGAGATAAACTTGAGATTGAGAAATCAGAGACAATTAAATTATTGGTCTTAGCAAAGGTCATGTGAAAGCACTTTTTCATATTTAGTGCGATTTTATTTACTGTACTCCAGGCAAAAAGGCTATTCAGATCGGACTGCAGTAGAGCAGCATGGGCCGAACTGGCTACACTCCGAAAAATCTTCAGGTGATCGGCATAAAAGAGAAACATAGAATGTTTGAAGCAGGAGGCGACATCATTAATAAATAATATAAACAGTAGTGGCCCTAGAATGCTGCCTTGAGGCACCCCCGAGGTAGCAACAAAAGGGCGTGATTAAGTGTTTTCAACAGTAATATAACGCAGTCTATCGACTAGATAAGAGCGTAACCAGGCTACGAAAGAAGAGTTGAAACCAAGGGATTCTAATTTCACTAAGAGAATATTGTGACTTACAGAGTCAAAAGCCTTAGAAAAGTCGGTGTAAATTGTGTCAACTTGATGACCTTTCTTAAAGGACGAGATACAAAATTCAGAGAAACAGGAAATATTAGTGACAGTAGATCGGCCACTAATAAATCCGTGCTGGTGCGAGGATATTATAACTTTTATGGCAAAACAAAGTTTGTCTTTCACTACTTTTTCAAATAGTTTAGAGCATGTAGATAATTTGGAAATCGGCCGATAATTCACCACTTCATTTTTATTACCGGATTTGAAGATTGGAGTTATATATGAGACTTTCCACTTGTCGATAAAGACGGCAAGACGAAGGGAGAGGTTAAAAATGAGAGATAAGGGTTTACAAATGGACTCACTACACTATTTTACGAAGTACGAAGAGACACCATCAACATCAGGTTTAACAGACGATTTCAGACAGGAGATACCATTACAGACATCAGAGACAGAGATAATCAGTGAGCCAAAGTCGAGGAGAGGGGAAACAGTGGAGTTGGGTAAGTTAGAGATAGTATGGTCGACGACGAAATTAGACTTGAAATACTCCGCAAAGAAATTAGCTGTATCAGCAGCGTTACGAGAAAAATCATTATTATATTGTACATCATACAGGTAGGGATATTAGAGCACCCTCTCTTAGAGCGGATATAGTTCCAAAAAGATTTTGGGTTTTCTTTAAGTTCACTCTTAATTTTCAGAATATACCTACTGTACAGAGATTTATCTAGGGCATTAAACTCCCTCATTCAATGCTCGTATTTATGAATAGAACTTCCAGATGACTTGTAAAGTTTGTGGAATTTATTTCTTTGGTTTTTTAGCATTTTCAAACTTTTCGTGTACCAAGGCAACTTGTGGATAGGTACAGGAAGTAATGAAAGATGGGAATTACAAATTTCGAGCAATTTAAGGACGAGAAGATCAAAACATTCAGACACTGCAGGACTTAAACAAACACTCCCAGTCGACATCCATAATAGCAGAATTTACAGCATCGTAATTGCAATCACGAAAATTAAACGTACGAACATTATTACTAGGTAAATTTAAGAAGTCATAACATTGCAGGAATAAGACTAAAGGTACATGATGCATATCAGATTTTGAAAAAGGGAATTTACGCTCTATGAGGTTGGCATTAATATTACTATCAACAAAAATTAGATCTCAAATTTTATTGAGCTTATTTGGAAATGTGTTAATCTGAATGAGATCTAAACTGAAAAGAGTATCCAAAAGGTACATTTCAAATAATTGAGTGACATTAGTAGGGGTCAAGAGGACCTCACTGGCTATAGAAGCCCAAACAATATTACTTAAGTAAGCTAAAGTCCCCAAGGACACAGAAACTACAATTATTCAACTTTTCGTAGAGGTCCACGATATTGTCGATGTGTGCATTGTAGATAACATCATTACTATTATCTACTAAATTACATAACAATTTTAACAGAAAGCTATTAACTTAACGATTTAAGCCTAGGTGAATGGAGTAAAGAAAATAAAAGTCAAGTTACAGACGAAATAAGAGAGAATTCATGGCTCTGGCCCTGTTGCATATTGTGCCGCTCGGTAGCTTCGTGAAGAGTATTCCTCTCAGACTTTGCCTGGTCCAGGTTGACGCCGTCATTTAAATTCGATGCGGATGGGTAGTGGCTTTGTGGCTTGGTATGAGCAATACTATTAATAGACAAAGTGTCGGCCATTTTTTTTCGAAGTCAACATTAAAAACATTGGCAGATATTAGCCAATGTCGAAGCCGATTAATAGTAAATCACACCATCTTCACTCTGTTTTTCGTTGTATGGTGCTACTCCTTTACTGACAGTCGACTGACACTTGTTTGGATTTAATAATAATAATGATTATTGATTGGCACAAAAGCCCGTGTGGGCTTAGGCCTAGATTTCTCGCATTAACTTGTTTGTGCTTGTTATATTTTTGCGTAAGTTGATGGGACCTACATTACCGAATTCGAACGGGTTTAAGAAGCTTTTCATGGCAAAGAATATTCTCGGAGAATTGCCAATTCATCGCGAGAAGTGGCGCCGCGCAAAGAAACAATTTGAAAACAAATTTTCTTAGTCCACTGAGCCACCGCGGCGCCATTTGTTTTGACTTGCTTTGATATATTCCTCCCGACGAAAATATCCCCCCACCCACAAGCTCCATACTCGCAGAAGGCGCAGAAAGACTGCAAAGCTGGATGCGAACAGAACCGACACCTGACGTCCACAAAGCACCTCACGAATTTTATGGAAATGTTCGCCTTGCAGCCATTTGCTGCACGCTTGTCACACAACAAAACATGCTGCAATTTGTTTACCACGCGGCGTGGCTTCGCGGCGAACGCGCTCCAATGAAATGCGCTGCTTACTATTCATGGGCGACACCGCATTTGCCACAATCGGATTAGCGAGCGAGTCAGTGGGGTTGTGTGTCGCTTGAAGCGGCTGCAGGGGAGAGGAGGAAAACTCGTTGCTGCTGCTGCTTTGGCCGTTGGCAGATCTAGCAGCAGCCTTCTTCTTCTCCTTCCAGTCAGCTGCACGCTAACGTTTTGTTGCTGTCTTGTTAAATTGCTGATTGTTGTTGTTTGTGTGATGTTTGGAAAATGGTTATTGATATCGAAGCGGCGTGTCTGTGGCATTGCACGCATTTACGCTGTCACTTCGTTCGATCGCTGCGAAGTGAGGTGTATGAGGCCGCAGCATGCAGCAGGTCAAGCAATTTTTTTGCAAATGAGCAAATACTGGACGCAGCAGGAAGCGATTTCGCTGACGCGGCCAAGAACACGGACGCCATGCGGCGTAGCAGGCCGATATGAGAATTCCGCTCAAATGTTGCCGCGTGCCAGCATTTTCGACAGCAGCAGCAGCAGCGAGGACAATTGCCGAGCAATGTCGAATTTCGCCAGCGGAGTCAACAACTGGCAACATTGTTGCCGCTTGCCGTAGCCTCATTATTAGTTTCATAATTTCTCTGTAATCAAAGCAGCGGCGACTCGGACTGCAGCAGCTGCGGCGGCCAACAATAAGTGGCAAGCGGCAAAATTCGTCTAATGATGCGCACACTTTGCACATTCCCAGCTGTTGGCCAAGTGGCAAGTGCGAAGCAGCACTTGTCTTGTGGCGGCAAGAAATGTGCGCCCATAATTTCTGCCAGAGCAAATAGCGAATTCATTATTTCGCTGCTGCTGGAACTTGTTTGCAGCGAGATTTATTGCTGCCGTGTGTGGGGAAATTGCCGCTGCAGCTGTGCAGCTGTAAGCGATGGCAAATGTAGCAACTGTAAATGCTCCGGCAGCTGCCCGGCAGATGAGCCTCTTAAGCGCAACAAGTCAATCGCATTTGTTCCGTAAGCAAATTGCCGAGCAGCCGGACAGCCAAGCGTTGAAAATGCTGCCACGCCCAAAGTGTCAATTGCTGACTGTGACGGCTGCTGCTGCAAATAAAGTGATTGCTTTAAAAATGCAAGGCGAAGACGAATTGCGACCGTTTGTCATTCTTACTTGCTGCCACTCGAGCAAGCAAATCCAGTTCAGTGCGATGAATCCTGCGAAAATGCAAATGCCACAGAGTTCTTGGTGTTATGAAGTTTAAAAATATCGATCAATGTTGAATGCTGGGGTCAGAATTTGGAGTGTCCTCCAACATTTACTCGCTGTATGACCCCCGAGAAAGTTAGAACTTTGCAAAATTCGAGAAAGTTTATGTTGAACCCCGCGAGTTCATAGTGTCTCCCCGACAAAACTCATGCCAAGGAAGACACCCGACGTTCGACCCCAGCCGTCAAGCCCTATGGTTAACTAGAGTGTAATTTGAGTGGAAAAAAGAACATTTAGTACACATATTGTATAAAATCCAAGTGTTTTTGTTTGCATCTGCCTTGTTGACACCCCCGACAGCGTCAAGTTGGCACCTCGGCCACTTGCGCCCCAAATACATATATTGGAAAGCGATTAGAGATTTTTAGCTGTTTAGCTTCTCACAGAAATGACAAGGAAAATTGATCATATATTTATTTTAGTATGAAAGGTATAACTAAAACTGTTCTACTTCTTTTGAAGGATTATAAATCAAATAGTTTTAGGCGGTATCCATAAGAGGAAAGAACGCAATCGAGGTCCCAATGAAAGTTACTGGCTAATCGCCATGGTGCATTTCCCATCCCGTGTGCACCACTCCTTTTCTGTTCCCATTTTCCCAAGTTTCCTTCTCACATTCCCATTTCATTCCCAGTCCGTTCCCTTGCAGTTGCATTTGACAGCCGGCCGCTCTCACCGGATTTATGCTTGTCACATCTCAACACTATTAAAAGTGACCTGCCAACGACCGAGTGTCCCGTGCTTCAATTCATTTTTCCGTCATAAAACTTTGTAAATTTTCTACTTTGCAAATTAAACGCGCAAACTCCGCGCCTTCTAATAAACCATTGTGTTGTGTTCTTTTTTGCATAAATAAGGGAAACCGCCGCGAATTAACCATTGGTCCTTCGAGCCGGATTCCCTTATTTATGCAAAAAAGAACACAACACAATGGTTTATTAGAAGGCGCGTAAATTAAATATTTTCACACGCTACCTCCAGCGGGAAAATATACTCCACGCGTTTTCAAGCGAACAATTTCACCACCAAATCAATTTTTATTCAAACGCTTGTGAATTTTAATTGGAAAAATAATTTCACTCAACGAAAAAAAAAATTAATTTTTATTCAATCGCTTCTCAGCGAACACAATTTCAAAAGGACGCTACCTTTAGCGTAAATGATAAATATCGCTTACTCAAGCGATAAATTTCACACACGATTTACCTTAATCGATTCTCATTCGCAAAATGTCGCATATCTCAGAAGAGACAAATGAGGCTATTACCCGGAAGCAGAGATTCCATCCCGCGAGCTCTGTCTTTATATGGGAATCCGACTGCCTTCTGACATTTTGCACAAAGTTTCAATCAATCCCCATTGATGACCTTAGAAAATCCCTTTTGTTGGTCAAGCTTGAAACTCTCAATGATAATTGGGTTCGACTTGTCAGCGCTCACGAAGACGTTCTCTCCCGTGACGACAGTGAGTTGCCTGATGATTCAAAAGAGTCGATGCGTCAGAAATTTGATCTCTGCTCCGAGAATTTCCTGACATGCAAAGCCCGATTCTTGATCTCCTCGAGAAAAGGCTTACCCACAGTGCAATATTTCCAAAGCCTGTAACGCTGCAAGAGAAAACAGCAGTTCGAGAACCTCAATGTTCTTCGAATACCCATCCCCGGGTTCCGCCTGCCGACTCCGAAATCTTCTACGGAGATGATGAGGAGTGGCCGTCTTTCCGTGACATGTTCACGGAAAAGTACGCAAATGGCCCAAAACTGACTCCCGCTCAGAAATTGTACTACCTCCGGTACAAAACCCAGGGTAAGGCGGGTGCTATCGTCAAGCCGTTTCCATTGGTAGACGAAAATTTCTCTCTCGCTTGGGAAGCACTTAAGGCGGTATACGAGAAGGACATCAGAACCCCTCTGAATATCCTTATTGTGACCACGGAAAGTAGTGAGGCGATCCCAAAAGCCTCCACTACTGAAAACAATGTTCTGACCCCTCAGAATACTCCCACTCAAAACTGGGTTCCCAACCCAGTTGGTAGCTGCTCGTCAAGACTCCTTCAGACGAGCGGATACGAGGGCACAGAAAATCCCTTTTCGATTAGCCCTCATAAATCCCAACCAAATTCACTCCTGAATTTGGCCAAAAATACATCGAAGAAAAATGTTGTGGAGCAGCGATTTTTGCCATCAGGGGACAAACTTTTTGCCCCGGGAGGATGGCTATCGCCAAAATGGGCTGATGGAAAGGTGTCCAGCGTGTCTTGCTCGGCTTCGCGCTCATATGTGCGCCATTCCAGGCGAGAAGGTGGAAATATATCATCGAGCTCAAGTGCCACGCTTCCAAGTGGTGCGTCCACATCAGCTCTGGCCTGCTCTTCTTCCTCACCTTCCATTTCTACGTCCAACTCCACCATACTGGCCGCATCCGTCAGCTGCACTTCTTCTTCTTCCGGTACTACCCCGCAAAATGTCAGCGTTACTCCGTCGTCGGCGACATCCCTCGTCATAACCGGCGCACCGCTAGCACTCAATTGCTCAATTAAGGGAAGTGGCTCCCTCGCCAGCCCTCAAACTCACCGATGGGTTAAATCCGAACCCAACCGCTTCATTCAGAAGCCCGACATCCCCAGACGGTTCTCTGCATGTTCTCGAGCTGCACGGCTTCTACCTCACCCTGAAGCCTGGCCGAAACGCACTCTCCGTGCCACTCCATTTCTGGAGAATAAGAAAACCGATGTTCTTTGTCCCCTTGAAGAACCGACCGTCATCCCGAAACGGTCTTCGTCATTTTTCCGAGCTAGTAAAGGGTGCGCTCTCTCCGAGCCCCGAATCACCATTTACCGAACCCGTATATTGTCCAACTGCAGGTCCAACAAGGCTCGGATGGACAAATTTCAGCTGTGCCGATTGTGCGTTGAACAGCACGCACTACAATTCGGTTGCACCATCCTGGCGCTGACGCCGACGCAACGTGCAGCCGCAATCCTATGGAAGGCTGAAGGGCGTGCGCGATGGCTCATCGCACCCTTTTTCGCTCACCGTGTTGGCCCGAGCAACATCAGCCGACGGTGGAAGGATGAATACCTCAAGGATCTCCACAAGAGGTATAAGTGGAAGCAACCCCACAAGGATCTGGAGGACGGGGCCCTAATCGTCATCAAGGACGAGCAACTCCCCCCAACCGAGTGGCGCCTGGGACGTGTCGTCAAGCTGCATCGTGGTGCCGACGGCCATGTTCGTGTCGCAGACGTCCGGACACAAAATGGCATCTTTACTCGCCCTGTAGTAAAGTTGTGCCCGCTCCCTTTGGCATGAGCCCGTTCATGCCCATAATTAGGAGAAAATTCACCATTTTTTCCCACAAAAAAAAGAGATCATGCCCATGGTCACCGCTCTACCCCTTACAGCGGCTTCCAACTAAAGTCTCTCTCTTTCTTTCTCTTCCAGGCCGTCATCCGAACGTAGCGAGCTCTCTCGCTGTCAGCTGTGCCAGCGGTTCCATGCCATCCGCTTCTGCCGTGGATTTTTGGCATTATCTCCCGAGCAACGGGAAGCTACGGCGGTGGCCCACGGCTATTGCCGAAATTGCTTGGCGCAGTCGCATTCCACCCGCGACTGCGATTGTGTGATTCGCTGCAGGGAGTGCCGCGGTCACCACCACACGTTGCTGCACTCTGTTCGACGGGAGGCACGTGACCCGCAACAACGAGCTCCCAACAACCGGCGAGACGAACGCTCCCCTCAGCGGAATGTGCCAGCTGCGCGTCCAATTGCGCGGCCTGCTATGCGCCGACGAGTGGCACCAACCGCGCGGCCTATGGTGCGCCAACAACGCGCACGACGTGCATCCATAGCGCGGCCCGCGTCTCGCCTACGCCGTGAAGTTGATCCGCCAAGACGACGTGCGGTTCCAGCTGCCCGCGGACCGCGAGGCATACCAGCGATCGTGCCGCGACGGCGCCAAGTGCGCGCACCTCCAGCCGCTGGAATCCGGCTACCGCAGCTTCGCGGACGGCGAGCACGTCGACTGCTTCAGGAGGCGCTAAATTCCTTGGAGCGCCTGCAGCAGTCCCTAAATGAGAATCCCAACATGCGAGGCTAAAAGGTTTTGCAGTCTTGCAAGGTGGCCGGAATGGCTAATCGCCATGGTGCATTTCCCATCCCGTGTGCACCACTCCTTTTCTGTTCCCATTTTCCCAAGTTTCCTTCTCACATTCCCATTTCATTCCCAGTCCGTTCCCTTGCAGTTGCATTTGACAGCCGGCCGCTCTCACCGGATTTATGCTTGTCACATCTCAACACTATTAAAAGTGACCTGCCAACGACCGAGTGTCCCGTGCTTCAATTCATTTTTCCGTCATAAAACTTTGTAAATTTTCTACTTTGCAAATTAAACGCGCAAACTCCGCGCCTTCTAATAAACCATTGTGTTGTGTTCTTTTTTGCATAAATAAGGGAAACCGCCGCGAATTAACCAGTTACCAAGTACAAAATGAAGAAATTGCTTATGAACAAATTCAAGAATTTGTTTATAAAACAGTTCACTTGGAATTCCAGACTATCGACGCATACTCGAATATAAGCTTCATCAAAGAAGTTAACAAAGTTATGATATAGGGTCATTGGATTCTTTTGACCACCTTTTTAGAGAAGCAAACACACATTTAACTTAATTTTTTTGGGAATGGAAGCGATATTTTGTATGACATGCAAAAAGTGCAAAGTCAGAGAATTAGCTTAGCTGCTTCAAGAAGTAATTGTCAATATCATAGAATCTGGGGTTTCATTGATCTCTACCGTACCGCATATATTTATTTTCAAGGTTGAGATACATCAAATTTTTACGACACTTGTTTTGTCAGATCAACAGATAGGCTTGCAAAAATCGGATATCCCGTTTTCTCTAAAGTTTTGCCCCAGACAGACAGAATGCCTATGCCTATACCAATAAACAAAATCTTTATATTAGCAATATTTTAAAAAATAATCAAAAATTTTAATCTTATTTGTACAAAATTATCAAATTATCAACAACAAAAAAATTTGTAGCTTGCTGAGCACAGATTTTGGAACGGTCATAATTTTTAATGGGTAGTATATTAGTTTTACTTGTGCCTTCAACCTGCAACTACTTTTGAATTTTCATGCATGACGAATCAAAACATAAAATAACACTGACTATTTTTTTGCAGTGGCACTTAAGAACAGTATGTATCACTATTTTTATAAACAAACTAT
Source organism: Neria commutata (assembly GCA_963457695.1). NCBI lineage: Eukaryota > Metazoa > Arthropoda > Insecta > Diptera > Micropezidae > Neria > Neria commutata. The sequence continues at coordinate 19,564,465 of OY735249.1, read as the reverse complement.
AACTAGTTATAGTCTAGACAGATTTCAGACGGACACTATGAACTGTTAGAATAGTAGGCACTTTAAATTTGAAATGAAGCAAACAAAAATACAAAAATATAACATGGCAATGACCTGAGGAGTGCCGTAAGTGGCCATCCGCATTAACCCCAAACAACATCGCTCTAACTCGCCCATTCTCGTTCAGAAACTAAAGCAGAGTGGAGCAATAACTACGCTCAACTCACCTTTATTACGTATGAGCATAACAAATATTCAAAGGAAAAGCAGTGTGGCAATAAAAGTAAGTAAGTGAATGGCAAGTTCTATAAACACGGAATTGGTTGACGGTCACTGGCATCGATCTGAAGGAGGATCTTTCGCTGCGCAGAGCAAGGAGGGAGTCATTTCGGGCGAGGCATATATTTCGCAGCATGGGCGTGTCATAAGAAAGCTGAAGTCATTAATTGACTGGCTCTTTTGGCAAGCATTTTATTGGTTCATAAATCTCGTACAATGAAATATGTTGCATGCAAAAGACGCCAACAGTGCAGCTGGACGCGCGCCATGGGTGCGGCAGTGATCACATAATAAAGATGCCGGCTCGGGGCAGCCAGAAGACAGACGGTAGTGCAGCATTCCAGCTGCATTTCTCATCTTCGCGCGCTGGCACGTTAAAAGCTTATCCGGACCGCATTTGGGCAGCTTAGTTTGCACAGCGAAGCAAATGTTCCAAGAGAAAAGCTGAACGTGCCTTATGATTTGTTATCTCCTTGGCAATGTGTACAATATACGGCAAAAGTTCGAGCTGGGCCCTATTGCACCAACGAATTATCATTAGCATTTTGGCAAATTATCAAGCTTGCGCAAAGATATGTGTTCCACCAACTTGATAAGTGAAAGCCACCCAATTGAGTGTGGATAAGTAAAATATCACTCAAAGTCTTTGAGAAGCGTTGCACTTGATATGTGAAAGTCACTCAATTGAGTGTTGATAAGTAAAATTTCACTCAGTCATTGATAAGCGTTGCACCAAAATTTGAAATGCTAAGCGAAATGATCTTAGCAGATAAGTGACACGTTCTGCAAATTATCAAAAAAAAAATTTATTAGCATTTCGTTGCACCAACAATTTTTACTTATCATTTATCATCTTTCATTTTGCTAAATTTTGCATTGTTTTGCTAATAAAATTTGTACCTATCATATCAATGCCAAGTAACATTTATTCAGTCCGAATGAATTAATCAGTGCCTTTAACACTTGCTTCTATAAAATATTGCTACAAAAAAAAAGGCTTCGATTCGAACTACATACTAAATTTATTGGAGAAGGAAAAGCTGTTACTGGTTATATTTTTTGCTACAGAGTAATAATTTTTTAAGTCGGTAGTTTGTTGTTGGAAATCGTAGCTGTTTCTTTAAAAGTATGAATGTGTTTAATTGTTATGTATTAATTTATTTCACACAGCCAATTTGTTGGCTTTGCTTTGTGCGCGCGACATGGTAACAAAACAAAAGAAACTGAAAAAGCTCATCAGAATGCACGTGGGCTTGCTAAACCTTCGCCTTCCATTGAGAAGCGGTAATCGTTTAAGCTAAGCACATTCCTGGAAAAGTTCTCAATTTGCAAAGCTTCAGAAATTGACGTTGCAATACTAATCAAATCAACTTATCCAAAACTCTTGCAGAGTACTCCATTTATTAGGTGCAACATATATATATACATTATATATATACATAGTATTTATACCCTAGTTTTAGTTATCTATTTGAGTTGTACTCTAATTGATGAATTTGAAATAAATAAATAAATGAATAAATAAATAAATAAACATTACTTTTCCAAAAAATTGTTATCCAAAAATTGTAAAGTGATAAATGATAAGACGTTGGTGCAATAGGGCCCTGGTAACGGCGACGGGAACACGTTAGCAGGCAGCTGCTGATTCCGCCGAGGACGAAGTGGTTTGAAAGTGGCAACTGTGGCCGGTGCATCTGTGCGCCTTGTTGCAGTACCGCCAATAGAGGTGCAAGTAATTACTGTAGTGACTTTTGTCCAGCTCAATGCAGCAGCATTACGAAATTTTGCGGCTTGTACCTGATTGTTTGTGGGGCGTATTTGCAAGGTGCGTGTTCGCATCCTTACGGCGCTCGATATCGCCGTTTCCACATGTGCAAGTGCACACATTCACAAACGGGCTCTCATATCTTTTGCAGCTTAAATTCGAGTGGCAGCTGCGCGCTTGATTTGGGTAGCCTTTAATTTGGTCCTTAATACGTTGCCAAAACAAACGACTTAAGCAACAAACTGCCAGTGCACAAACGTTTTCGAACAACTCTCAGCAGTGAACTCTTTTCAAAGCGAAGCATGTACATGTAAATATAACGGAATTGTGGAAAAATTATGCAGCACTGATCGCTTAATTGATTTAAAGTTCCAAATAAGACAAACGAATTGAAATTAAACTTACTGCCTATATATTGTGCGAATCACGCCCATTTTTGACAAACTACAAACTACTATTGCCAAGTATTGAGGCTATGGAGGGTGCAAAACAAAAATTGTCGATGTTTTTAATTTACCACTCCTATGGAGGGCGGACCAAGCGTGAAGTGACCAAACATAGACGGACTGGTGTATATATTGTGGAAGTTATAAGGATTTTCCGCTTACCGTTTATATAGTGGGCGGACCACGCCCATCTTTTGTATGATGTAGAGGGCCCAAGCCTTACCCTTAATACCAAATACCATTCGATTGAATGAGTAATTAAACAAATATAAACAATTTTCCTGGAAATATTCCGGGGTAGTGGGACTTACTGGCCCGTTGTGAGCGTGTTCTTTCGCCGATTTAGCTAATCTCGGAACTTGAAGTAGTGAAAGGTTCATTGCGACTGAGTACCAAATTTGGTCCAAATCGGATGACTCCTTCTTTCTCTCCTGTTTCCACGGACAGTAAGACAGCCAGACAGACAACTGGAAATCAAAAGAGAAAGTGATTCTTATCATTTCTGTATACTACTTTAATTAATTTCAATTTTCGCACAAAGTTATTATACCCACCATAGGTATAGGGTATAAAAAGCAAATATTTATTATCAAGTCATATAAACTCAGTGGAAAAGTAATCGGTGCTTGAAAACATAAGCCCTTTTTTCGATTTCTGGCCAAACCTTCTTTTCAAACCCCTAAAATAACACTTTGTTTTCAATTCTCTTTACGATACGCTCTCTTTCGCAATAAAGTGGCATTTCACTGAGACTGTTTCAAGCGCGAATGAGAAAAAGGTTCGGTTTCTGTTGAACAAAAACAGTACATCAAAAGCATCCTCAACCTGCAGCGATTCCCTCAGACAGCGGTTTTCAAGTTGGATGTGGCGGCTACCAATGCAAGAAGGTCGATACGACTGCATATTGGTCTTTCAATGGATCATTTTATATATTAAGCATAAACGATGCGATCAAACACAAATACCTACGCCGAGCACTAAGAACTACGCTCCGCTTCGAGTCATTTATGGTCGATTGGGGTGGTGATACGCATGATATATATTGTGGGAACCCATGAGATGGAAGCGCCTTTTCTTGGGAGAGCAAAAAACAGTGTGCCATTGCTCACATGCCAAGTTCACTGAGCCACTTGGTCTTTATTAAAACCGATATTTTCCCTACCACGAATTTCATTATTTTTAAACGATTTGTAAATAAAATGCTTGCATTGAGACGGAGTTTTGGAAGTTTGTCCGGCCTAAGTATATACACGTGCGGGTATTGCACAATAACCAGCGGCCTGGTATTTTTGAGTATTTCAAGTTGCGGGGGCGTTTTCGAGTTTTTGTGTATATTCAGGTGGAGCGATCGATTAATGAGCAGTTTGAATTCAATGGTATCAGATAGAGTTATTGCATAAACTAAAGCTCGGTTCTTCAATCCAAAATAATTATTAGGTCATACATATTATATGTTCTGGAAAAATAAGTAGTAAAATTTATGAAAATCAAAAGCAAATTTAAATAATTATTATTAGGCAGCACCACATTGCACACCAAATTGAGTCATTCATTAAAAAAAAATAATAATACAACCGGACGCTTATTCCCAAATTGGCAATTGTCCTCAATTCTCCAGGAAAAAACAATCAAAAACAACAACAAAAGAATACAAACAACAAACGCCGCTAAAATCAAAATCAGTTGAAATGCGGGTGAGCGGCTATCACAGACACAGGCACATACACTACATATAGTTCATGTAAGTGTATGTGGCTACGTGTGTGTACATACATGTGTGTTTTTCTGAAATACCGACAAGCAAAAATTCTGTACGCTGCTTCTTCGTTTACAACTTAACAGCTTATTACGTGTCTTTTTGCCAGGCACACAGACAGTTACAAATATCAACGTTGCGGTCAATGTGTGCATGTGTCAAATATATCCCACCCGGCACATTGTTCGATATAGATATTGAGGGAGATGAATTTCTTCAACATTTAGCGAAGATAGTTATCGATAACGGATATGAATTACGAAACCGAAACCGGTATCACAGGATTCCAGTTCAATACCAAAATAAGTACCGACAAAGCTTTTAGTATCGGTATTTCGAATTTTTTATAATTCGGAGAAATACTCTACTAAAAATTGGTATGGCAATCGAAACAATTTTCCAATCTTAACATTATTCATCAATAAATAATAATACTTCCATTGTTATTTGACATTTTTAAGGTGATTGCATTGCAGACAAAAGGTTTGAAAATTATATTTTTTACACAATTTTCTTAAAGCATTTTGAATAATGAAGAAAGCTCTTTTTGTATTTGTTATTTGTCCATACGGCCAACTAGCATACAGGAGGATGTGATATTTTCAGCTGTGTTCTTTTCAAAGAGTTCATCCCAAAAAGAAAAGTAATAAGTGAAGAGCAGCAGAATATCGATTTTTGGCCGTAGCCGAAGAGAAATGGTTTATTTTGAGTCTGAAGCTGAAGAAGGAGACAAAAATTTTATTACGAATCAGCTTATGCTGAATACCCACCTTAAAAAGGGAGCGGAATACTCGATTAGTCATTATTAATAATTATTCACTTCATTCATTACTTAAAGATCATGTTTGCTTTATCTATTGCCGCCGGTTTCCTAAATATGCTGCGGTATCGAAATCCCTAAGAACGATGCTTTTAGCGTTATTTATTTCCCCTCATTTTCAGCATCCTTGTCTAGACCGATTGGCGGAGTTATCGAGAATTGGCGGTGAAAATCGAAAAGCATCGTAAATCGTAGACTCAAATTAAGTGGAGATTGCGCCAGGTAGGATGTTTCGTGAGTATGTACATATATTTTTCAGATAATTTGCAAGGTACACACCACACAATGACGACGACAACAACAGCGAATATAACAACAACATGCGAAACCGAGTCGCCAACGAAAATGAATTGATCACTTTTATTTGATTACCGTAATGTACACATTCACACAACACACACAGATACATACGGGCTACGGTGTGCTGCGCATATCACCTCGTTTTGTACGTCGGCCATGCGTCTTCCACGTGCGCTGTTGCGTCCACATTGATGACTGCCAACATTCGAGTCTGCCGCCTGCAGCTCTTCGCCAGCGTTTCTGGCGGCTAATGAAGGCAACGGTGGGACTTAGTTCATTGTTATGGCGATATCAATGGAAAGGATATTTTGGGAATTTTTTCTTCCGACTGTTTTCGAAAACTGCAATTCTTGGCAACAGTTTGATCAAGAAGGTTTTGGCAAGGTTTAATAATTTTTTTTATTATAAGGGGTCGTTTCGTTATGTTCTCATTAAAAAATTGCTTTGACTAAACACTTTACTCCTCATAGTATTTCTAATAAAATCATAAAAGTATTTTGTGGTACTCGAACTGATTCGAAAGATATATACACTTTTATATATAAATTAATATTGACAAATCGCCGCTTGATTCAATACTTGTCGTATGTCGATTTTTTCACATTTTGAGTTAAGGATGGCATTTGGCTATATCTTCCTAAATATCGAAAAGTCGATCTTTTGGAATAAACAGTATTAATAACAAGGTTTCACTCTACCAAATACTCGATTTTCAGACAAATCTACCGTGCCAAAAAAAAAATGGGACTACTTTAAACTTAAAACTGCAAAAAGTGAAAAAGTCGACATACGACAAGTATTGAATCAAGCGGCGAAATCCATAGTCGCAACTGAGTTTTTCCCAAAACCATGTCTTTTAAATTTATTAAAATTCGCAGGTATCAATCATCCGAACTGCATAAAAATAAAAATCTGACAAAGCTTATATTGAAAAAATTACAATGTTTACATATTTGCATTGTAATATTTCCTTTTTTTGAAGTTGAAGTTCATCCTTCCAAATACATATTTCATATTCATACGCATTTTTAAAAAAGGATTGCAACTTTCTCTCTTCACCGGAATTCCGCTTAGAGTGTGGCTCTCCAGAGGGAACAGCGCTGCAAGAGTAAACCGTCATTTAAATATTTGCAACAACAAAATTATTTAGGTACTCAATAATAAAGAAAAAATTAAAATAAGTAAGAAACGTGAACATTCTTTATTTTGGCCGAGAGAAAAGTTGCCAAAACTAACTTAAATTTAAGGCATAACAATGGTCCTTCGGCTTCTGGGTGGGTTTATTGCCAGCAGTAAACAGCCTTTTTAACCTAACCTAACCTAACCTAGCCTAATTTAACTTTATGAAGGAAGTTCACCTTACACAACAGTTTTTGACTTTTTTATTGTGCTAAAACTACCAAGAGTTACCTAAGTATATATGCACATGTATCTTCCCTATTTTCAGCTAAATCGCAAAGGCACAACAAATATATTGATGGAGAAAAATATAACTAATTTTATTAGCAACCGACATTCGGGCCTTACAAAAGCCGCATGCGACGTAGATTCAGACAAACAACAAAACTTTTGATGGAATATTTGCAAATCAAATAAGAACGTAAAAAACATCTCACATGAGCGAGTGCGTATGACTAACGCAAGCAACCGTTATACCAAAAACGATGACAGCAATCTTTTCGGCTGCCGACAACATCCACAACAACATCCACAACAACGCCATACTACGAAAACCACAAAAACAACAGCACACAGATACCAATCCCATAAATGTCAGCTGAGAATGTAATGCGGCTTAAATGATTTGCGTATAGATTCACTCATTTGGTTTTTGTTTTCTTGTTGTTTACTTTCTTGGCGAAATTATTTCATAAGAAGGCGTAAAGTGTGAGCATGCTTGATCAGAATGTCGCTAGAACAACGCGGCACAGTCATAAGCGAAATGGGGTGTGCAGGGAAATTTTGAAAACATTCTATATGTTTTTGTACATTCTGTATGATATTCATCCCTTTCTTCGTTCTGGGTTTTGTAGGTTCAATACGAGTATTTAGAGTACGAATTTTGTCACCTTATACATACTTCGGCCTGAAAAGCATAGCCAGTTTTATATGTTTTCATGATCCTCGTGGATACGTATATAGTAGGGAGAAGCGAACTCAGTTTTTTTAAATATAGCTTCCCGTCTCAGTGAATATATGATTTTAGGTCTTAAATTCTTTTTGGCAATCAATACTAAAAAAGAAATTGTACCGGGATAAAATTTGAAATCCAGTCATCTAGACATCGCGGCCTGAAATGCCTATTTTGATAGTTCTCCATATATTTACATATATGTACTCATGAAGGCATTATTCAACATACGCTATAGATTCAACATACACTTGCTATCCTGTGCTATACTTTTGGCAGGCATATGCTTCATTATCCTACAGTGCCTGTCTAGTTGAATGCATTTCCTGCTAAACGTTACAAGAACGCTTGTTCTCTTCTGGAAAGCTTCGAGCATAACTCATCTTTACCTTTCGTTTCCTTTCTGTAATGTAGAGCAGTTCCGGTTTAGCCAGAGTTTAGGTTATATCTAATGGAGTTCGATGCAAACCGCAGAAGGATATCCCTTTGATAAAGTTTTCAATTGACCTACATATAACATACATATAACTTTATTGTGTTATAAGCAAGTGTCAATGGCCTCCCAGTAGAAATATATAGCTTCGGCTATGTGTACTGCTAGGGCGGAATGAATTCCGAACAAACTGCCGCTGAAATTGCCCAAGTTTGGCACCCACTGAGAGTGAAAGAGATTTCACTGCGGCCAGCCAGTCAGCCACCAAGCAGCCAGCGAGGTTCTAACGAGTTTGGCCAACAATTTCGTCATGCCAATAGCGGGCAGGAAGGCGGCGACGGCTTTTGCGCAGTTCGCGCCGCATTCTTCGCGAAGCAAATTTACTTTTTTACCGTTTTTAGCGAAAGGAAGTTAATAAAATACGCCGTATTCTTCTCGCTTGTGCGGTAATTTGTGTGTAAATAAGAAATCTGGTCCAGTCAGTCATTGCCAAAAATTCTTTGTTCATTTCGCTTCTCATTTTTGTGGGTTTTTTTTTCAGAATTTGTTTTTGTTGCATTTGTCAAGAACTGGTAAAACAGGATTTTTTTTTGATTTTTTTCGTGTCCAGATACTGTGGGCGTTGGAATTCATTTTAAAAGGAATTTGCACAAAGAAAGGCCTTTGTGTGTGCAGTAAATGGACGATTTTAATGGGGGAGAATTTTTTTCAAATTTAGTAAAACAAAGCTCAGAGCTTACATTACAATGTCTACAGCTTAACCTGAAATGTGCAGTTCGCTTTTAAAATTCGTCATAATATTGCATTGGTATTAGCTCAAACTAATGTCGAAGATTTACATTAACTAATAAAATAATCGGACGGAAGTTAGCTGTAGAGTCTCAGGGGATATGTGTTTGGTCTCCGTTGCGATCGCTAGCAGACTCAAACAATCAAAAAGTTATTATTTGTTTAGGAATTGTTTTTTGAGCACTGCCTTATCGGCCTTATCGGCCTGCTTGGTTACTTGATGGAAGGAATTATTCTAACGGGCTAACCAAACTGAGGCTTCTTTACTCGTTTCTATACCGAATTATGTTTTCCCTAATACATTTCATTTTAATCGGAGAGCAAATTAGAGCTTGTTTTCGTAGTGAATGTTCTGAAGTTCTTCAAAAATTCTTCGCCTTGCAAAAATATCAGCAAGATTTCAGTAAAAGGAAATTTACTTAGCAATACAATGAACTGGTAAATTTCCTAACTCCGATAAAAAAATAATTTTTTTAAGTGCTGTTTAAGCGCTTCATACAGCTCTTTATTATATTATTTATGTGTAGAATTTATTTGAAGTAGGGTTCTGGTCTCCTTGCCACTGCGGTCTGAATACATATTATGGCAGTCCTATATTGTTCAGTTATCTATTTGGAATTGATTTGCGAGAATTACCAAAATTGATTTTTTTGTCTAAAATTACGATCTGATTCCTTACATTGGATTCAAGTGTTTCCTCATCATGTATTCGCTCAATTTGCAGATACATTCCGATTTGTCGAATATATTGCGATTCATTTTCATTAGTGAGGCCTCTTTGATTAATGTGGCCTAAGCCGGCCACTTAGGACTTTCGCTAACAATGTGTAGTTTTATTTTATACATCAATTGGTATAATAAAAAAGACCTAAAAAACCTATCGAAAAAAGCATTAAATTAGAGAAACGAAACGCGCGCACAGCTGGTGCCGCAGTGCTGGTGGCATGCTGGTGTTAATAGTGCACGGATTGCGGCCAACATGAGCGAGCGGGGGAATGACAGCACCGACAGGGGTAACAGCCAACTAATAAACACACACACGTTGTGTGCACAAACATTGGCCTTGGCCTTGGCTGCGGTTGTTGCCATTAAAACAGTACAAAAAGCCGACGTTACTCGCATTTGACGCAAAGTAAAAAAAGTGCAAAAATACCAAATGAAAAAAGGCAGCGTATTGAAATAAAAATGGCGAACATGCTTTAATTGCGTTAAGTGTAAACGAGCAAAACGTTTCAATAAATTGAATATGCCGCGGAATCGATGACTGAGTGGAATATGAGCGTAAATATGCGAATTCTTATGACTTAAAGCTTAGTATTTTGCCAACAATTATAAATATTAATTTAAATATCATCAAATCCAAAGTTTGCGTTGTATAAAATAAAACTTATAAATTTTGTGTTATGGTTCTTCCAAAACTTGTGAGTGAAATCATCATCATTAAATGTTGCTGTTGAACGACGGACGTCACCTGCCTATTCACAAGCTCACTGTTTCACTGCTTCACTGACTCCCTCACTCTCCCCGTAAAACTTATATTTTAAGCTAATTTTGAAAGCGCTTACGATCAACTTCTTCTTGTAGCTTCTTTTGCTCGCTCGGCGGATGTGCTTGATGCCTTCCAGCGGATATTCACACGTGAATTGTTTAATTGATGCGTTCATAATAACGGATGTTGGCTTCGTAGTTATTGTATTTGTTATTGTTGCTGCAAAAATTCTGCCTGAAATTGGCGTAGAATAAATACAATAAACCAATAATGTTGCACATATAATCGCAATTAGAAGCAATGAAGCAGCAGTTCTCGACGATCATTCCGTTGTCCATGCTGGGTATACACCAAAGCATTGATCCGAAAAGACCGCTGTCAAAAATATATCAACAAAGCTGCGCTAATTAAAACCAAGCATTTAATTAACGGTTCGCCAGAAAGCTGCTTATCAGTCACATTTGTGCCATCGTTTGCCAAATCATAGCAATTAATGAAGCTATTGAGTCTCTCCTCCGCATAAAATTCAGACATTTTATGAAAAGCTGCAAGCCTCAAGTGCTGAAAAGTTGACGAATTCCTTGGCATGCTTCGAACCCTGCACCTATCTGTTTAATTTCATAAGTTTTAAGCCGATTTAGTTAGCAGTTTTATAGCTTATAGCGCAAAATGTCTTTCCAACTTACTTTATTCTTGCTACTCCAAAGCACTCAATTAGTCATTTCAGCGTATTTCGTCGAAAATTCGTAGTTGTTGCGAAAACAAGTGACTTTTGCTTTTTCGCCTTTCCAGACAAGTACAGTTACGCGAAAGCACTGATCTTCAAACAAAAAAATTCATAATTTTGCACAAGGGACCTTGCGTATCAGCCTTTAGTTGGGGGCATACAAATTGAACTTTTTACAAATAATTTTAACTAGTAATAACTCCCGATTATCGGGTGTGCCCTATGGCATAGGTAAATTAAATTTAAAAAAAAATGTACTTAATATTGTTGCCAAAGTTTTCGAAATCTATTCAGCAGGCTTTATCTCGAAAGGAAATAACCCAATACAAAACCTTCGAAATTAAAAACTAATATTTTAGAACATTTTGAAACCATCTTCGAGAACTTATGCCTGAAAATTCATGGTGAAACTTTCAAAATGGTGTATCATTCAATATTGTGCAATTCTTAAACCGTCTAGAAAAGCCCATTCTTAGAATAATAGCATGTCTGTCAAATAATATACCTCGAAATCGTTAAAATGGTATATAATTTATCATGCAACTCTCTCTAGATCGCCTGAACTAAGCGCCGGTCTTCAAATAAATAATAGATTATTTATTTATTTATTTATTTATTGCTACATACCTTATAAATAAATTTATAAAGTATGGAAAGGGGTAGGGCAACTGGGCCATATTACACCGATGTTTAAGGGTTTATGGTTAATGCTAATATCTAATTTAAGATTATTTACATTGATTAAAATTTACAAAGAGTTGAGTGAGTTTTATAAAGGTTTTGTGATGCTTAGATATCGTGTGTTAAATTTTGTTTGCTAATTGCTTCGTTAATTATTTTGATGGTATCCTTTTTCTGGCAGTCCAGCATGGAACTAAGTGGATCGCTGCATTTTGAAACAGGACAGTCCAACAACATGTGGCCAACTGTTAGGGGTATCGAACATAATGGGCATTGCAATGGGTCCGTTTTGTTGAAATAGTGTTTGGTGCTGAAAATAGTAGTACCAAGCCGAATTCTGACTAGAGTAATGCATTGTTCTCTCGTAAAATTCGTATTGTAATTGGGCCTTGTTGGTTGTGAATTATGGGTCCTCAAGAAGCAATTTGAAGATCCCCAACATTCCGAAGTCTCCCTTTTCATGATAGCCGCAAATTGGGATAGAATAATTGTGTCTATGCATGGGGTTTCAGCAACTAAGGGTAGGGATAACGCCTGCTTAGCAGCATTGTCCGCTAGTTCATTGCCAGGTATACCAGTGTGCCCCGATATCCACATGATTTTTATTAGATTCTCAGCATCCAGGCCTCCATATATGTAGTTGTACGCGCTGCCAGTGCCACTTGCCAAGGCCTTGAGAACACTAAGACTGTCTGAGCATATAAGGGTCTTCTTTTTCTGCATGGCTGCAAATATAATCAAATTATATTTGATTAATATTAATATCGCTTAAATATTTCTTGGAAATTTTTGTAATAATTTCTTAGTTTTCAAAAAGTTATTAGCACAATTTATGCTATAGATTATTGGTCATACGTAGGCTTGTATCATTCGCGTACTAGTTTGTCCAGAGAGCCAATTCACGGAAGCAACTGAACGATCTAGTTCGATTGCTTGAACGAACTTTTTGGCTTAGACTCGATATCTTATAAAAATCGTATTAAAAATGTTTTCGATGATCTTAAGTAGAATTATAATGGCAACTCCTTTTAACATTTTTAATATATACACATAGATATGTAGTATAATGATATAAGATACCAGTCTATACCAGTAAATAAAAGCGTAATACAGAAATTATTTAAAAATACAAAAAAAGTAAAAACTACGAGAAGTAAACCTAAACTGCCTATCAAAGAAAGATGTTATCAAAGTCTTAGCCGTGCATATAAGTTCCATGAAGGGTCCAAACAGATTATCGTATCGGTTTCTGTAGAAGTTTGCTCCTTTTAAAATATACGAACAATTTGGATTGGTATCTGTAGAATTTACTACGAAGTGTTTTTGGGATATACAATATTTAAAATTTGTTTTATAAAAAGTCAGAAGTTGCGTATACGTCGCTAATATTCTAAAGGAGGGGGTTACAAAACTTAAAGCTGGGCACTAACATTCATACATAATCGGTGAATGTAATTGCTTTGAAAGTAAGCTTAAAATTAGGTAAATTAGTTTTTTGTTACAAAAAATTTTTAAAAAGATAAAGAGAAGCAATACCTACTTTTAAATCGTACATTTCTACTCCAGATAGGTGAGAGAAAAGTGGAGAGATGTCACGAAGTTTCTGCAAAATTTTGCAGTCGTTCCCATTCAATTGGTTCAGTTTTACATTTAAAAGCGAACCGTGCCAATGTCTGCTGTAGGAAGAGAACCTTACCAAGAATCACATGCAGTGTAACCGCTTTCAGTATTTTTAACACCATTTGTAATTTTTTCCGTATGTATTATAATTTGGTGGTGATTTTTCCTTTCTTTATAAGCACAGGCTTTCCTGGTGTTAGTCTTCGTACTTTCCTCTATTTTCAGTTTATATTCCGAAATATTTCTATGCTCTTCTTAAATGCGTTTGCACAAAGAAATTTTTCTTTTACAAATTCTGAAGCTTATCTTTTGATGTTGTTATTGCATGTAAGAACGAAATGAACCAAAAAACACTCGACTTATTTAATTTTTCCTCTCTTGCCAACGAACTCGACTTTCAAGAAGCAACAATTCCTGTGTAAATTGGGTCTGAGCTTTCCTTTAACCTTTACTTTTATACACATATGTATATGCCTTTAACTAACATTTTTGGGAGTGTAGGTGCTAATTGTAGGCATATAATTTAATTTTATGTTCCAAAATGCTTCGATTCTGTTAAGTTTTTATTTTTTCCGTCACAAAAATGCATGTTCAGAGTTTTTTTGAGCCTTTTAATATACATATTTTGGTACAATCTTCGTTGCCATTTAGTAATTTTTCGTTTTGGAGAAACGGTCACCCTAATAGCTTGGATGTATCTCATTCTTAAGGTAAGCAAGAAGTTTGCACGAAAAAGCCAAATGCAACGAACAAAATAATCAGAGGCAAGCTTGCAAAGAATCTTTCAACTTTGGCGCGCGCTCAAGTTACCGTGACAAGAACTATTTCAATTTAAAATTAAAATATACTTTTTTACTATTGTTCTTGTTGTTACTGTTGTTGTTTTTGTGTTTGTTTCCACATACTCTGCACTCAAACAATTTCCATTGTTCTCTAAAAGCCCAACTACATACACTCACATCCAGCCACACGGGATAAATATGCCAGAGCGAGGCAGTGAATGCGCAAGTGAAGTCATACCTTGCCATGACGGAGCATTCGGCTATTCGGCTGGTGTGGCTTTCGTTGCCAGAGGTGTGTTTTTGTGGTTGGAAGAGATGGGACGGTGCGGCGCACAGGGTCAGATTTTTCGGAAACTGCTCCATTAAAGTCTGTTATTTGGAAACTAATAAAGAAGGAACGTTTAAATTGTGCTCAAAGTGCGCTCAGGCAGATGCAGTTGCAGTGGCACTTCCATCTTTCATACAAAAGGCAGTAAACTAAAACTTTACGTACATAGTTTCTATAATAGATATTAGAAAATATACGCACTGCACACACATTAATTAATTCGTAGCCTGTGCGCAATTCGTGAAAAAAATTCGGAAAATATTCCATTCCCTCAATTTTGCAAAAAACCCCTTTGTATTTAATCAACTCTAATTTTTACTTTTGATCCACTACTAAAGTTTTCAAGGATAAAACAATAATTCGATTCACCTTATCATTCTTTAAGATTTTTAAAGCATATTCCTTAAAACTGAGGACGAGCTGAAGAAGAACTTATTTTCCAAAGATTATAAAAGCAGCAAGTATGGGCGAAATGTTTTTTATATAATGAATATTTACAGATGTTAATTTATTCTGCGTCTATAGTAAGCATGGTAAAATGTGGTAAATAAATTATGCAGGCTGCAAAAAATCGTGTAAGGATTCACAAAACTCACATAAAGACACAATTCAGCAATAATTATTCGAATATTTTTTTTACCAATTTTTAAGCAACAATTTTCCACGAGTCTGCTCTAGAAATAATTGTACTTTTATATCAGTTATTAAAAATATTGCAAAGAATTACTGTAACGAAGCAAAGTTGGGGTACATCCAATTTTTATAAGCTTTATATTAACTTCACATCCGGTATGTAGTGGAATCTAGTAATCAATTTTTCACCCACTTCCCGACTACTTAGAGATCTGAAACTTTGCATACATGCGTAACCACCATGACAATGCATGAATCAATAAATTTTATGGGCGTAGGATAAGGGGCGTGGCACTTTTTTATCAACTCTAGATTTGTGTATAACTTTAGAACTACACATCACACATCAATGAAACTCGGTAGGAACTTACTACATATCCATATCCTTCTACTGAAAAAATAAGGCGGGCACTGGATAAGGGGGCGTGGCACCCCCATACAAACAAAATTTTTGATCTCGATTAGCTTTGGAACTAAAGGTCGTGCAGCATTGAAATTTCGTATGCAGTCGCCTCTTGGATGTGTCGTCCCATTAGTAAAATTTTATGGGCGTAGGATAAGGGGGCGTGGCACCCCCATACAAAGAAAACTTTTATCTCGATTAGCTTTGGAACTTAAGGTCGTGCAGCATTGAAATTTCGTATGCAGTCGCCTCTTGGATGTGTCGTCCCACTGGTAAAATTTTATGGGCGTAGGATAAGGGGCGTGGCACTTTTTTATCAACTCCAGATTCGTGTATAACTTTAGAACTACACATCACACATCAATGAAACTCGGTAGGAACTTACTACATATCCATATCCTTCTACTGAGAAAATAAGGCGGGCACTGGATAAGGGGGCGTGGCACCACCCATACAAACAAAATTTTTGATCTCGATTAGCTTTGGAACTAAAGGTCGTGCAGCATTGAAATTTCGTATGCAGTCGCCTCTTGGATGTGTCGTCCCACTGGTAAAATTTTATGGGCGTAGGACAAGGGGCGTGGCACTTTTCAAGCAACTACACACTTGGGCTTCAGTTTATAATTATAGGTACACCACACATGAATGAAAAACGATAGGAACTTACTTGCCGCGCCCTGCTGGCAAAATAGCAACAACTCACCGCGTCACAAATATGCCACGTATTATTTGTTAAATTGAGGATATGACATATGACGATAGGAAACACTGTGAATACCCTAAATATTGTGTACTGCTCTGCAAGTTTAAAATTCTTTTTGCGAAAAATTTCAGAGCTCTAAAATTGAATTTATGGAAGACTAAAAAGTAGAAAATAAAATTATATAAAAAAAAACTTTTTAAAAATAAGCTTTAATGTACTAAAAAGTAGAAAATAAGTTGTTTCCAAGTCACCTGTATCTTACTATTAATAAAAGCTTGTGCGCTCAATATCCATATTCAAAATATCTTTCATTACTAGAATCTATTTGCAAAAAATTATTTAAATAAAATATTGTGGTAACTGGTTGACAAATATTGAACACATGAGCGCCCCAAGCTTTTAGGGATAGTAAGATACAGGTGACTTGGAAACAACTTATTTTCTACTTTTTAGTACATTAAAGCTTATTTTTAAAAAGTTTTTTTTTATATAATTTTATTTGCTACTACATATCTGACATTCGCACTACAATTTTGTTTAGGTATACTTACAATGTCACTTGCAAATTGGATATTTGGTTTACCTAGAAACCTTTACTTTCAAGCTAAGAAGTTAATTTGGTAAATGGCAAGCATTTGTCGTTGGAGTTTTGTGCAGCAATTTTAACTAAATCTGACACTGTGCAGCGTGTAAATTTGTGAGTGCGCATCACAAAGCAACAACAATGCCACGACTAGAGCCCGACCGAACCCGAAATTTCGGCCGAGACCGATACCGAGACCGAGCGTTCGGCCTTTTTTTAATGTTCGGCCGAGACCGAGACCGAACCTTTCGAATACATAGGCAAAAAAAAGAAGAAGAATTTTAATGAAAAAAAATGTATACATTTTTAGGAAAAAATACATTTTATTATAAAAAACAATTCTTTTGAGGTATAAATACCTCCATTAAGCATCTGATGTATGAAAAATCAAGAAAAAGTATTATTAAAAAATTTAAATTTGGTTTAAAACTATACAATTTGTTCCTCAACTGTTCGGCTAAATACTCGGCCTTTTGTAGCCGAGACCGAACCGAGACCGAACCCGAACCTTTTGGCCGAACTGTTCGGTAACCGAGACCGAGACTGAGCGTTCGGTCGGGCTCTAGCCACGACACAAAGGTAACACCACAGCAAAACGGACGCGGGCACAGGCACATGTCGCCCTTAACCCAGCAACGCCCGCCGCAGTATTATGGCAGCAAAGTTGATGTTGTTTACACTGTAGTGCGGGCAGTAAGGCCCAAGGCACCAGCGATTATTGCAACAAGCACGCGTCTCTGTGAAGATTATTTGGATATTGGGATATTGAAGTCTAAAATACCTGCGGCTGCGAAGTATCCCAGTATTCTGGTGCGATTACGCGCTCATTTTGTACTTCTGAATACTGGCCACTCATTTTGGCATGCTCTGCCGGCGTGCAAATATCTGTACAAACGCAAAGAAGCAAATGAGGAAGTAATTTCTGTGTTTTTCTCGTTGCCGCTTAACTACTCGTAAAATGAATGAAAATGAAAAAGTGGCTGCGATTGCGGTTTCTCAAGTGCTGTGCTCCTTCAGTGGGCGGCTAGGGGCTGTGGCTGCGGTATTAGGGTGCAAACATCAAGTGACATTGAAATGTATTGTTAATTGTTTATTCCAATGGTTATGGTAATTATGGTTATTTCTGTTGCTATTGTTATACTGCGTCTGTTGTTTTGGTCTGTTGCCTGAGAATTGAAGCAATTCTTAGAAGAATTCAACAGAACCGCACAAAATAGTGGAACTGAAAGTGCTTGCGTTTAAGTTAACCCTTTCATGCCCGAATTAAATTAGGCGGAACTAAAAATTCTTTGAGGTCAGATATGTGTTAATATTGACTCAAATGTGAAGAAAAATTTCAAAGTCATTGGTGTCCTGGTTCCTTAGTTACAGGATGTTGCCTATTGGCAACATTGGGCAGTGGTGGTGAATTTTAAAAACCATATAATTATTTTTTAATGAATTTTTTATTGAAATTTAAGTACGAAAAGACACAAAACCATTTTTTTGTAGATTGGAGCACAATTAAACATTTCATTTATTGCATTTACAGCGTGGATAATCAGTTTGGCATAGCTTGCATCTGCCTTTTGCTCCCCATCGTACCCAGTGACCAAGATTATCAGATCGTATGGATTTTACAGGTTCTGCAGCATGTGCTCTTTTACAGGAGCTAAACTCAGAGGCCTCGGAAGATATAGGGATGATGGAGGCGGTGGTAAAGAACCTGGTTATGAAGAAGTTGACTCCATATCTGTAAGAAATAATTCTGGTCGACCTTTCCTTTATAAAACCACTGTTAGAGTTGCGTTCAGAAGCTCGTTAGTAAGCAATATCCCACTGGAATCTTATTAGTGGAATTTGCTTCACTTCGCCGGTTGTATATTTGAGGTCTCTGCGATAGACCAGCCATCTATCGACTACAGAGGAATTCATACACCAGTATACTATGCGCATATAAAATTTATTTGAGCTATGGTTTATTTTGTATAATTCTAGCAGCAAGTTAGCAAGAACTCCGTTCCAATAGTTTGTATCGCATACAAGTTTGTTTAGTCATAAATCTTCTTCCAGACTTCATCTTCAAAGAACTGGGTGAAATATTTGATTGATTGTTTCACCTCATTGCTGCGCAGTTCGCTTTTCCAACTGGTATTATATTCCATTACCTCTGCGCAAATTAGCTTCGAACATTGCAAATAAATTTTCTCTATCACCTCCTGTAAAAATTTTTATTCTAAATTTGTTTTCAGTCATTTTCTTTCCTAATTAGTTCTCATTTAGATAAACTTGCAAATTTTTTCCCTTATCAATCATATTTTCCAATGTTTCTTTGATGGAATTTACGAAGTCTACTGTTCTTTCCTGCTCTTCTTCTTCATTTTCCTCATCCGCAAATCATACCAGTATAAATGTAAATTTTTTTCCAATTTCCGTCGGCTTAGACCTCTTAGACGCATCTAAATATGAATATACATGATGAAATATACATTGTTCGGAAATTACCACAGTTGACTAATGTTGTTTAAAGGCAACTGCACTTTTACAAAAATATTACAAGCAAACTAAACACTTTTCTCAGGATTAGTTTTCCCTAAATAACTCTTTTACCTTTATTTATTTATAGCGTTTACTTGGTTTTACAATAAAATAATTCTTTTAATGTTTTTAAACACTTTTTGTATAAACACTTTTTTTGCGAAACGATCTTGACAATTTCCCTTTGCGGAGATCGACTACTGAATGAACACGTGTCCAGCTTGGAATAGAACAAGTAGCTGTAAGCTTGCACAATACATGAAGCTACATAATACATGTCCGCATGTCAAAAAAATTTAAATAGCGTGACTTAGAAGCCAATAAGTACAATGCCTATAGACAACATTGGCCTTGAAAGGGTTAAGTTAAAATATTTGTTCGTTACTTAAGTCTTTTGATTTGCAATATTGTATACACGTGCGTAGAGAATGCTCAAATTCAATAGTTAATAAAATAAATAAGTAATTTACCAACAATCAAAACCTTTTTCAATACAACAAATAACAAGTAAGGAAGCATTAGTCGCATTTCACCGACAGAGTAATACCCTGCACGAAGTCACCGAGTGGGATGATAATCCACGGAAAGAAATGAAATTGTGTGTGCATTTAATTTACCGTCTAAATAGTTTGCTGACCACGCCCATATTTGACAAACTTCAAGATATTCCTAATAAAACTTTCTACGACGGCTCCTTTAATGCGTTACAATTTTCGGACAATGTTATTTTACTTTATTAGTATAGGTGTACTGCAAACTGCTGTAAGTGTAAAAGAAATAACATATTTTTCATATTGTCGAATATATCTCGAGTAAAAAAATGAGGCCATCGAAGCAAATAATGGGATGCCCACAATCTATCCACTGAATAAAATTCTGCCTTCGTTCATTAATATCGCTCAACGATCGAAATCAGTTCTTATGACTATCGACTCATACAAGTTGTTTTCAATATTTTTATTATTCGGAAATGTTTTCAATATTTTTATTATTTTCCAATATACAAAATTCAATAAATGTTCTGCTTCGTACAAACTCAAACTTGCAAAGGCTTAGACGACTGCAAGGCTGCCTCAAGGATGGTGCGGCCAGAGCTTTAGGCTTTTGGCCTCAACGGGAGGATAGCTTCGCAAGTGCGTGGGAAATATTGTGCTCGTCTTATGACAACGAGTATCTGTGCCACGCAGCGTATTGTTCAGCCATTTTTGATCTACCAGTCTGGTCGAAAGAAGGTTACCCTCTGATTCGAAACATGCTCGATACTACGCGAAACAGCATGCGCATGTTGGCAAGACAACTTACTGCCGATGAGCAACGGGATTTAATTGTCCTTAATTTCCTCGAGTCTCGCCTGGACAGTAGTTCTCGCGCTCAATGGGAAATGGTGCGTCCAACGGATCGAATTCCGAGCTTGCAAAACGACTTTTTTGCCTGGTTGGAGCGGCGGGCCAGCGGGCAGTTGGGCCGGGGACCATCGCAGAGTATGCCGCGCTTGGCGAGTGGTAATGAAGGGCGGTTTAATATACCTACGCGTGAGCACACAAAACCCAATGTATCACGAGCACTCAACTATTTCCCGTGCCCCAACTGTTCTGGAAACCACCAACTCTACAGATGCCCAAGTATCCTGCTAATGAATAGAGATGATAGAACTCGAAGAATTATTGAACTTGGGTTATGCCAAAATTGCCTTCGCCGAGGGCATATTTCGCGAAATTGTTCGGCGAGGAAATGTCCTCGCTGCTCTCTAGCGCCACACAATAGTATCCTTTGCCCAAAGATCTTCGCGGTAGATGCCACTATCGATGCAGGTATTGGAAATGATCAAGCTCCGATGCTGTCAACGGTCAACGATATTCCGATAAAGGAGCAATAGCAATTAAGGCACGTACGTGAAAACGGCCTCGGAGTTTCCACAAACGATTACTTTCCGGCCCTAGCAAAAGGTCGAAGACCATCAATACAATTTTCGACCGAAGCTCAGCATAGCCTACTGGCTACAGCCCAGGTAAGACTTTTGACACATAATGGAATAGCGGGGACGATGCGGGCCATGTGTGATACAGGCGCTCAGGTTAATTTAATAAGCGAAAACTTTGTGGCAAAACATCAGATTCCTACACGTCGAACGACAAGTAGCATTCTTCCCGTGGCTGGTGCGGCAACTCGAAGATGCCATAAATCTATCTCAGGCCACTTGTTATCCATTTATAGTGACGAACCGCTGCTCTTCCTAACATGCTTGGTGGTGCCAACAGTACTTGGAGAGATCATGCTACCGCAAGAGCACGTGGGCAGCCAGAACTTACCCATAGACATATCCACGCGACTGGCTGACCCCTCTTTCTATCAACCAGCTCAAATTCAAGTCTTGCTGGGCGTAGGGGTATGGGCGCAGCTGATGCAGGAAAACATGCGGCAGTTGACTTCAGGCCTTATGGCACAAGAAACTCGTATCGGATGGCTATTGTTTGGCGAGTTTTCAACAGGCAGAAGCGCGCTTGCAGGTGCTTTCACAGATGAAAACAGTGAGCAAGGAGGGGACTCTCAATTAGACAAATGTTTGCAAAGATTCTTTGATTCCGAGAAGTTTCCTAGCGACCGATCTCACTGGACAGAAGAGCAACAGCAATGTGAAACGCATTTTCTGAACTCGCATCGTTTTGATTCACAGTCAGGGCGTTACGTCCTGGAAATCCCCCTCCGAGTAGATTGGAGCCGTATTGGGTCTAATCGGGCAATAGCCCTCCAACGTTTTTTTCATTTAGAGCAGCGTTTTAAGCGGGAGCCTGATTTGGGGGAAAAGTACCACTCATTCGTGACTGAGTATTTGGCCAACGGTTGGCTACGGCCTGCCACAAGAGCACCAGAAGGCCCAGCCTATTACATTCCTCACCACGCGGTATTAAAAAAATTCCGAGTAGTATTTGATGCGTCATGTTCGACCGATACAGGCTTATCGCTAAATGATGTCCAGATGATCGGACCGAAACTACAAGGGGATCTAATTGACTTGCTTTGGGGATTTCGTTTGAATGCCTACGGTGTCTCTGCAGACATTAAGAAAATGTTTCTGCAAGTAAAGATAGTGTCAAAGCATTGGGACCTGCAAAGAATGTTTTGGCGAAACGAACTTGGCAACATATCTGAGTATTGGCTAACGGGGGTAACGTTCGGAATGGCCTCAGCCCCGTTTTGTGCAGTAAGAGCGATGCAACAGTGCGCAAAAGACAATGCGACCAAATGGCCTTTGGGTTCACAGGCGGTGCTTAAAAACTTTTACATGGACGACTGCCTGACCGGAGCTGATACAGAGCAAGAATTGTTGCATTTATCTCTGCAAATGAAGGAGCTTTTGGCGGCAGGAGGATTTGAGCTTACAAAATGGCGATCTAATTCTAAAAGCATACAGAGGGTTTTGGTTCCGCAATCAACAGACGATGAAAACTTGCTTAACACCAGCACAGAAGCATCAGTATTAGGCCTCAGGTGGGACACGAGCACGGACGAGCTCACATTCAAGGTACAATCCTTGCCAACGATTCCCGCCTTCGGTTGGACTAAGCGGACGGTCTTAAGTGTCACGGCGCGACTTTATGATCCAGATGGGCTAGTGGCGCCATTTGTGATAAGAGCAAAAATTCTACTTCAACGCATTTGGAATGCAAAGATCGGCTGGGATGCAAGGCTACCAGATGTTTTGGATATCATGTGGCAAGACGTATTTTCCCAAATTACACAATTTGAGCGCCTCCGTGTTCCGCGCTGGCTGGGCTATGATCGACGTTCCGAAATGTCCTTACACGGCTTTGCCGATGCATCTGTTCAAGCCTTTGGAGCGGCTATATATATGGTTGTTCAGACCGATGAGAAAATTGTTTCTAACATAGTACTGGCGAAATCTAGGGTTGCGCCGCTAAAGAAAGAGAGCATACCGCGTCTTGAGTTGCGTGCTGCCGCCTTGCTCAGTGACCTAATGCAACGTATCCTGACAGAGTGCGAGATTGAACATGGAATCAAGATCTCATCAGCCACCTGTTGGTCGGACTCCATGGTAGTTTTGTGTTGGCTAAAGCGCGAAACCGGCACTCTCAAACAATTTGTAGCAAACCGGGTGCGACAAATCAAGGAGAGGATACCGACTTGTGAGTGGCGTCACGTTCCGACCGAGGCCAACCCAGCCGACTTCATCTCGAGGGGTATGGCTATGAGAGAGATGATCGAATGCCACTTATGGTGGCACGGGCCTGCGTTTCTCCAGCGCACCAAGGCTACGTGGCCGGAGCCACCGGGAGCTTTGCCACGAAATTTGGACATCGAAGTTCGGAATGAATGTCGGCAAACAGGACTGAATCAAGCTCAGTCAATCGTATCTGAGATAGCTGTCACGGCCGGAGTGCGGCGCTTCCCGGGGCAGAAATCCGGACAAGTTCAGTTGGTTGCGAGTGTCAACGCAATCAGTATAAGCCAGCAATCGCTTCTTTACCGCTATTCATCCATCAACCGTGTAATACGTACGACAGCTTGGATATTCAGATTTGTACGTTATTGCCGGGCCACCCCAAGAGATAGAGACAGGGCTCCCCTGAGTAATAGGGAATTGCAGGACTCGTTGGAATATTGGATCAAGCAGGAGCAACGCGACCATTTCAAGGACGATGTGCGGGTGCTGCAACTCGACGACAGCAACAGCCATTCAGAAAATCGACAACGACTTTCAAATGCAGTCGCCATGTTGACTCCTTTTATGAAAGACGGCATCCTACGCATGCATGGGCGATTGCAAAATGCAGATTTGCCAACCGAGCAGTGCAATCCAATTATATTACCGGGAAAGGGGCGACTGGCCTGGCTGTTGGGCAGAGCTACGCATCTCCAATTATTGCATTGTGGCGCGCAGCAGCTCATAGCCACATTAAGACAATGCTACTGGATAATAGGGGTACGAGCTCTAGCGAGGACATTAATCAAGGATTGTATTATCTGCGTGAAGTTGAAGGCCAAAATGAGTCAACAATTGATGGGGGACCTTCCGGCTTGCCGAGTTCGCCCTGCACGGCCTTTTCTCCATTCGGGAGTGGACTATGCGGGCCCTTTGCACGTGCGACCAGATCGACGGAGGGGAAAGGTGGCAATCAAGGGTTATATTGCTGTATTTGTCTGTATGGTATCGAAAGCGGTACACCTGGAATTCGTTTCAGACTTGACAACTAGCGCTTTCATAATGGCGTTTATTCGCTTCACATCACGCTACGGCCATTGCTTGCATCTCTGGAGTGATAATGGAACCAACTTTGTTGGGGCAGAGCGGGAGTTAAGCCGTATGCTTCAGACCTGGCAGACATCAGATCTCTCTGAGCAGTTAGCAGTGAGGCAAACTCAGTGGCATTTTATCACCCCTGCTGCACCTCACCAGGGAGGCCTTTGGGAGGCGGCCGTAAAGGCTGTCAAACATCACTTGCGTCGTGTCATGGGGGCACGACTATTGACGGTTGAAGCGATGCAGACCCTGTTGTCAGAAATCGGTGCGATTCTCAATTCGCGCCCGCTGTGTGCACAGAGTTCCGATCCACAAGATTTAAATCCTCTGACGCCTGGACATTTATTGATCGGCGAAGCTTTGGTGCCGGCTCTGGGTGGACGAGTGCCAATGGAAATTCCGGAAAACCGCTTGGACTACTGGCAAATGCGGCAGCAAATGGCACAAAGATTCTGGAAGCTGTGGAGCGATAGCTATCTTCACGAACTACAGCAGCGCCCCAAATGGCGAGAAGCTCGCCGAAACTTGAAGAGCGGTGACCTAGTTGTCATCAAAAATGAAATTACACCACCAACCCTGTGGAAAATGGCCCGTGTTACCACGCTGTATCCAGGTTCTGACGGTTTGGTGCGGAATGTCGGGCTTTGGACTGGTGACAACAGTATCACCCGGCCCATCCAGCGATTATGCGTTCTACCTTTAGAATCCATTGAGCCTCGATAGACGAGTCTCAAGGCCGGAGGATGTTAAGGCGCTGAGTCGTTTTTTGTACTTTGTTTTCTAAAATCGGTTCGTTTGGTTTTTGCTGTCAGATTTTTGCTGTGAAATAATTAGTTTTCAAGTTTGATAGGTGCGGATTTCTTATTACCTCCGCTGAAAATGTATCCTTAAATTGGATCCACTCATTATAATCGCCTCGAAATATGGGAAGTCGATCTGCTAAGGGTAAATCGGCATACTGAAATGACATTGAGCTTGCTCCCTGGGCGTGAGCCACCCCCAATGAGGATTTGCATGGCTCCAGTGCCGCTATTTTTTGACTCAGTGCCGCTCGAACTTCAACATATGTATCTTCCACCCGATCACGCCAAGCGTTGTCCATGCCTTGCAATCCTTGATTTCGGCCGAACCGCTGAAATATGCCGAATTTGTTGTCGAATTTTTCCCAGGCCGAAATGATGATCCCGAGGCGTATTTTCATTATATCTACGTTCTCATTTTCTTCGCTTGTGGACTTAAACCAATCAGCCTGACGTTGAATCTGGATGGGTGCAACCTGGACGTCGCTGCGTATGTCGGTCGCATCTCCGGCGCTGCTTGTAGATGCGTCGATGTCTTCGCGATCAATCATCACCTCGTCTAAAGCTTCTCCTTCAGCTGTCGCGGCTACTTCAACCACCCTTCTGATTTTGTTTGCTCGGGCTGTATCTACAATAAATTTGTTTAATGAAAATTCGGAAAAATGCCCGTTGCCAGGGAAATCGTTCAATTTTATCGGATGGAATTTAAACAATGGAAGACGCACTGTTCCCTTGAGGAATGGAATTCGCAAAATGGAAAACGCACTGTTTCTCAAATTGAATTCGCATTATGGAAAACGCACTGTTTCCTTAGAAAATCGCTCAAATGGAATTCGCAAAATGGAAAACGCACTATTTCTCAAATTGAATTCGCATTATGGAAAACGCACTGTTTCCTTAGAAAATCGCTCGAATGGAATTCGCAAAATGGAAAACGCACTGTTTCTCAAATTGAATTCGCATTATGGAAAACGCACTGTTTCCTTAGAAAATCGCTCGAATGGAATTCGCAAAATGGAAAACGCACTGTTTCTCAAATTGAATTCGCATTATGGAAAACGCACTGTTTCCTTACAAAAATCGCTCCAATGGAATTCGCAAAATGGAAAACGCACTGTTTCTCAAATTGAATTCGCATTATGGAAAACGCACTGTTTCCTTAGAAAATCGCTCGAATGGAATTCGCAAAATGGAAAACGCACTGTTTCTCAATTTGAATTCGCATTATTGAAAACGCACTGTTTCCTTACAAAAATCGCTCCAATGGAATTCGCAAAATGGAAAACGCACTGTTTCTCAATTTGAATTCGCACTGTTTCCTCCTTCTAAAGCCGAAGCGAAATTTTCAACCTTGGCCCTAACTACAACCCCGATATTTACCTACAGCACTCGGCGCACTGGCTGTGTCATTGAAACCATCTCCACCATCCATCCCATCTTTATTTGCTTTCCTTAATCTTGGCATAGTGAACTGTAATCCGGCTCGATTGGACCAGAAATGTTTTCAATATTTTTATTATTCGGAAATGTTTTCAATATTTTTATTATTTTCCAATATACAAAATTCAATAAATGTTCTGCTTCGTACAAACTCAAACTTGAAAACTAATTATTTCACAGCAAAAATCTGACAGCAAAAACCAAACGAACCGATTTTAGAAAACAAAGTACAAAAAACGACTCAGCGCCTTAACACAAGTTTTTAAACAAATAATTTGTATGCGTGTGGCGCATGGCGACTGCTAAAAGAGACACAATTAAGCCCAAGCGATTGCCAATTGTTTTCAAACAGCCAAAAGGGAGCACAAACATTTATAGCTTTTGACAACTTCACGTCATTAGTCATTTCATTTTAGCAATATTTGAAGTTCGATGAGCTGAAGTGAGCGACGGCTAAACAAGTGGCATGCAAATTTGTGCGCGCTAATTTATCATGCACAGTCAATGAACTGCACAGACACGCGTTGCAGCAGAAAAATTCAAATAAAAGTCAAAATACACATACATAGGTACACACCTTTGAAGGTTTCAACGAAGGATTTCGTACGAATCCAAAGCAACGCTGTAACTTCGATGGGTATCATTAAAAGCCCTAAGTGTTGTGCTGGCATGCAGAAATTATTTGTAACGGTTGCTATGTTGTAATTTCGATATTAGATAATGTATCGCTGAGATAGTACAAATAAAATGCTTTGTTGGGACTGGCGCGAAATTTGTAGGTAAACAATTAATATTTCATATAATTAATAGTTTTTATTCGGACTGACTTGCCAAAGAGAAATCACAATACTTAGTTGTCTATTTCTGTTCTGAAACAAAGCAATTTTAAGTGTACAACAACAAAGAATTCGAATTATTGCTCACATGGGCAGGTCATATAGCTATTTCGGTTTTTGCCAGAAAACCTCATCAGTGACTTTTAATGTGAATTCTAATAATTTCTAAACGACTAATTACTCGAAATAGAAGCATTAATGGTAATGTCTGTGAAACGTAGGAGTTGAACCATGAACCTATGACGTAGTAAGCGAATGTGCTAACCATCACACCATCGGACTGGACGACTCTGCGCTGACCATTATTATCTCATGGAGTGGATCCCACGACAGTAAATTGGCTCCGGTCAATGCTGAAGTGCAGGACCGCGGTGGTGGGCGGGGAGGAGGACAGGTTTATCATGACGGAGGTGAAGAGAGGCTGCCCGCAAGGCGGTGTCCTTTCCCCTCTGCTCTGGTGCTAGCTGATCGACTCCCTGCTTTGCTCACTCAACGAGTCCGGGGGTCCGGGGTCTACGCCCAAGCCTACGTGGATGATGTAGCTGTCCTTGCTACGGGTTCATCCATTAGAGTCGTGTGTCGAAAGGCACAAGCTGCGTTGGATATAATTCACTTGTGGTGCATGAGCAATGACTTGTCTGTCAATCCTCTCAAAACTGGAGTAGTTCTCTTCACCAGACGGCGAAAGATTGATGGCCTTGTCCTGCCTATTCTAGGGTGAGTAACTATCCAACTCTCTAGGGAAATAAAATATCTTGGAGTCATCCTCGATAGCAAACTTCTCTGGAGCAGTCATGTTGAATCCAAAACTTCAAAAGCTCTTTCTGCCTTCTGACATTGTAGGGGTGTGTTTGGTAAAACGTGGGGTCTTTCGCCCAAAAGAATCCTTTGGCTCTACACGTCGATGATTCGACCAATAATCTCGTATGCGTCTGTAGTTTGGTTCAGCAGGCTCTCTCGCCAAAGCGTCATTGCCTCGCTGGGGCGACTACAAAGAACAGTGTGTCTTGGTTGTGCGGGAGCCATCCCGACCACCCCTGGCCCTCTAAACGTGATACTCAACATTCCACCCCTGGACATTTTCATCCGAGGTGAAGCCGTCAAGGCCTGCTTTAGATTGAAACAAGCAGGGATGTGGTTTGAATCACATCGGGGCGTGCATAACTCTACGCAGACCTCTCTACCATTCTTGGATGGAATGAGCATGCCGTCTGATGTATTAGTTCCGCACCTCGAACTCCGGCGCAGATATCAAGTTTCCTTTCCTGAACGCGACAGCTGGCTTTCGTCAGCCGAGCCAGGCAGGGGGTGTTGTAGAATCTTTACAGACGGGTCCAGAACCGACGAAGGTTCAGGAGCTGGTGTGTATTTTGAGGAAAACGACACAAAACTTCACTATCCATTGGGAAAGCATGCATCCGTCTTTCAGGCGGAAGTCTTTGCAATCCTAAAGGCTATGGACTTCGTCAGGGAAAGTGGATGGTCTGGCAAGAGTATTTGCGTCTGTAGTGACAGTCAGGCTGCACTTATGGCCTTGCTCAACCCAATCACCACCTCCAAGACGGTCAAAGAGTGTAAAGCCAAGCTTAACAGCGTAGGCTTTCACAACTCACTCGCCCTCTTTTGGGTACCGGGGCACTTCGGCGTGTCCGGAAATGAAGTGTCCGATGAACTTGCAAGATCAGGTTCTGAAGACCACTTTCTGGGCCTTGAACATGTCCTTGGCCTGCCTTCTTCCATGGTCAAAGCGTCCATAAACGACTGGGTTGTTTCTCAACACGGTCAATGATGGACCGGGCTAGCTGGATGTAGACAGACGAAGCTCCTGCTTCCAACCGTCGACAAAGGAAAGTCCTCTTTTCTTAGGTCTCTAAACCGTAAGGACTGTAGACTTCTTGTGGGTGTCCTGACCGGTCATACCTCCTGGGCAAAACACCTGAGTGCGATGGGTCTGGCCGACGACAGCGTCTGTTAGAGCTGTCTGGAGGACGAGGATACCGCTACCCACTTCTTATGCGAGTGTCCCGCCTTTGCCAGGTCGCGATTGCAGCTGCTGGAGTCAGACGTGGTGAGAACCGATCAACTAAGTTCCTTGCCACCATCGAAAATCCTCCGCTTTATTAAAAGCTCAGGAAGATTTCAGTAAAAGGAATTCGCTTACCAGTACAATGGACAAATACTTGTCTGCGTGCTGGTAGGTTTTTCATATTCCGACAAAAAAAAAAAGTGCCAATACCTGTCAAAAAGCCTCTGTTTTGCCATTCACACATCAAATGCTCCGAACATGGTCAGCTTAGTTTGAGCTTAATCTGAAACGAATATTTAAACGATACTGAATGAGGGGCTTATTCATTTATGCGAGTGAGAAATTCCAGATCATTTGTGGGCATGCAAAGGCTGCGAGCATGTTCGGGTCAATTGTTGCAGTAGTAGTAAGAGTCTCAAATAGAAGGAGTGGTGCGTGCGCTGAAGCGATCATTGAGAAGCTTAACTGAAAAGTTACATATTTTAAGTTATAATGGCCATGATCGTAAAACCTCGTTATCAGAGTTCTTTCTCTCACTTTGGAAGGCTTTTAGTGAAGACAGATACATATTTATATATATATGTATATACAAACGTATGCAGAAGCACGAAAAATTGCCAAAGGCTGATATCGTTGCTAGCACTACCGGTTTCGGCATAATGGCAAGAAGCGTTTACTTGCTCATATCGCAGCTCGGATTTTCCCAAGCCAACGCTTGTGGCTAACACAACAAGTACTGCTATTTCAAATGGCAATTCTGCCTTTGCTGTTCTCTTCCCAACGCCCAAGCAACGAAAGCGAGTTTTTCTCCACCTTTGCTTACCGCTGCTACAAGTGACGACTTTGCATCGTTTTTCTGCGGCCAACCAGTAAGTGCCATGGGAATTTTGCTCATCCATCACCACCTCTACGGCTACCTTTGAGTACTCGTTATTTCTGTAAGCATGAGCAATAAAACATTAATGCAAGCTGTTTGCTTTCTGCTCTTTGCTATTATGTAAAATTACCTTGAAAAGAGCTATTATGCGATTTCATTCCTATACACTCAAAACGATAGCATGGTAAATTTAATAACTATACATCATGGGAATACAGCTCTATAACGATGTAACGCAAGTTATGCTCATATTGAAAACTTTTTCTAAACACGGTTCTAGCAGAAGATATTGAATTGAGAGACGATCTTGAAGTCTAAAAAAACAATTGTCCAGCTGTTGTTCATTTAATTTGTAAGTATGTATTTACAAGGAATATAAGTACTTAAGTGTACATAAAGTCTTCCACGGGCAAAACAATATCCTTGACAGCTTGGCTCTTGAGAGAATTTGCTTCTGGACTTGATTAAGGGTACGGCGATGAATAGAAAGTAACACAGTTTCCTTATGATGACAAAATAGAATTTAGATAAAAGAGATAATAAAAACCTATGATTTTTTCTGGAAATATGGAAATATTGCGCTCAGGAGAAAATAGACACATTTTATACCATACTATTTCAGGAATAAAAAAATATTTTGCGCAACAGCCAGTGTAACCAAGGCTTAGGCCTAGCTTTCTTGCATTAACTTGTGTGGGCTCGCCCTATTATAAGCACAAGTTAACGGAACCTTCATGGCCGTGTCCGAAAGAGATCGTAAGAGGTCGTAATTTGAAAACCATTTCTCTCTTAGATGGTATGAGTCAGCTGTATTTCGAACCAGCGCGCTCTCAAAGAGTTATTTAGCCAATATTCATTCTAAAATTTTTTCTTTCAAATTTTAGCAGAGACCTCTTATAATGGTATACTCGTATCACTTACGATTTCGGACCGTCGTTCATTTCTAGAATAATAGTAAAGATATAATGTCAATAAGCTCAAATTGACTTTTAGTGAATAGCTTTGGAAAACTAATACATATGTATATCTTATTCAGCAGTCGTAAGCAGATATTGGCCAAAGATGTTCACATTTGTGCTTTTCTCCAAATAAAGCTCATATACCTACTGTCCGACGTCGTAAGTTCATGCACCTCCAGCGCTTGCCTCCTCTTATCTCTGTTTATGCCATTGCGAGTAGCAATTTTCTATTTATTGCCTTCTTTTTCAATTAACAAAAAGATAAGCCCACTTTATCATACGTTCCGCAATGTAAGCCATTTTTATTGACACTTACTTCCGCCATGGCCACTGACGACAGTGATTTGTGCTTGCCATGATATATCAGCACTTTGCCTCAATATTTCAGTCGACCGATGTTACGGCTACTTACTTTGCTAAGCCGCACATAGAATTCGTTATGCTCACAATCAGTGTTGAACAAATTAAAGCCCATCCTAAGGTGCAAGCCTGCGCTTCACCCAACGGAACTTTATAGCTATGATCTTTGTCTCCAGCACATACAAATTTGTAGTGCTCATAGCGACACAGCATTACCATATTCAATGGTTATCTGCATCTTTCGGCTTTGATATGTTAATCGACAGGGCTGCGTATTTCATTGAGCAAAGAGATCGACATCGCTTCACGCTTCCAGATAGCCCAGTGCGCCCCATTAAACCCCTACAGCGACGAATCTGAATTTCGATCTTTTATTGGGTGAACGCGTTGAGGCGTGTCACAATATGTGCCTGCTTAAGGTCTCCATTCAGTTTGGCCATTTTCATAATTATTGATGCTTCTCGTCTTCTCAATGAACATTTCTTCGGCTACTTAGTGTTGATAAGCGTCAAAATTTTAAGTTAGTTGGAGCCGCAGCTAATGGCACATAGTATTAAGCTTTATCGTAAGCTTTAACATATTCGACAGCTCTGCCCACTATGCTGCATGCATTGTCAGTGAGTGTGATGTGAGGGAAATGCCT
This sequence comes from Neria commutata, assembly GCA_963457695.1. NCBI lineage: Eukaryota > Metazoa > Arthropoda > Insecta > Diptera > Micropezidae > Neria > Neria commutata. Next base: position 19,532,076 of record OY735249.1, on the reverse strand, counting down.
GTTGGATTGGCTGCTGGTTACAGCTGCTGGAATTGGAGAAAAGCAGTGGAAGATGACATGTGGGTTGGTATGTGTATTCACCTCAACATTTAAATATGTACCTACAAGCATATGAGACACACCCTAACTATACGGAAATAAGATATGCATGCTCAGTGAGATCGGTATCAGATTAACATTCTCTTAGAACTAGCGATATCGATCGGGAAGAACTTTCAGGGAGATTTCGGGTTTTCGGAACTGAAACCATAAATTTAGGTTATAATTTTTCGATATTTTTACCAAATAAAATACAAGAAATACATATACATTCTTAACAGAAAGGTTTTCAGTTGCATTGCCAAATTATTAAAGTAAATCTTTTTGATTGAAAAATCACGAAAATGCCCTAAAAAAGGCTCTTCCTAATGCATTTTACATGTTTTTTGGCGTTTATAATTTGGTATTTAGTCTCACTTTCTTGATCCTTGTGTTTTGAATGAAAAACTGTTAACTGAAATTTATTGCAACTGGTTAGGTTAATCGTGTCCAGACCATTAATAGAAACCAATTGGAGTTTTGGAACGGGGTGCCCTCTGGAAATTAGAACCGTAATGCAATAAACGACCATCAGCCTATCCAGCAAAGCCGCTGGATGGTGATGCGGCTGCCGATGCCAATGCCAGCGTAGAGCTGGTACAGCTCATAGTTCCTCCGACGGGATTGGGCCGAAGATCTCATGGAGCGCTTATCACTCTAGCACTCCCAGAAAGATTACATCAGCCTGCGAAATCACCCATGTAGAGCGTTGGTTTTCTCAGGCGAGAGAGAGAGATATACATCTCAAACGCTTACCGAGTATGGGGAAGTATCGATGAAAGGTGTTTAAAAATCAATTGCAGTATTGCCACCCCTACTTGTCATATTTTTCATACATTAAAAGTTATTTAGTATGTATAGAAACATGACATTTTGTCAGTAAAATTGTTTCTTTGCATGCGCCATCTCACGCGAAAAATTGATAGCTCTCTGAAAATATTCTTTGCCATAAAAATAAAGCTTCTCAATTCCGTGCTTGTACTAATGCAGAACCATGACATATAGATTAATTCGAGAAATTAATTCCAAGCTTTCCCTTTGATTTCCTTCTTGATTTTGATATTGATGCACTTAAAAAAATGTTTATTCTAGGTCTTAAATCATTATTTAAAAATGCTTTTAAATATTTATATAGTAAAAATAACTGTCGCAAAGTAATTTGAAGTGTAATTTGGTTTATTTTAAATAAAATTGTTATAAGTAAAGAGTTTTTCTTAACTCTTTTTGCAAAATACACAATCCAGTGATTTGAACTAGAGCACTGAAAAGTTAATTCCGTAACAATGTTTACTCAACTATTGCTTCATTGGAACTAGATCCTAATACCTTTTGCTCACTGATGCCTTTACTATGCAAAGCGCTGTCGCCATTACACTCAGCCTCCATTTGCACTTGACAATAAACTTAACCAGCAGCTCTATAATCAGTCAAAATCCATTCAGGCCCGCATTAGACAAGCGAAGAGCAACTACTGTAATTACAATTCAAGCCAAGCAAAAACCAGATCAGAACTTTCTGCAACAGGAAAGCACAATAGTACATAAATAAAAGCTATAACCACAAATCTACAACCGCAACATAGCAATCTAATAGCCAAATAACCAAATCCAACAAAATTTCAAGCGCAAGTTCACAGCGCAATCAGCAAGCAGCAACAACAAAAACAACTGGTAACTAGCAAAAAACAATAACAGCTTCAAATTCAAGTTCATGATGAATGCCTCACGTGCTGTTGCCAGTTCAGCTGCTGCTGCCGCCGCCGTTACCGCTGCAGCGATGGCGGGGTGCAGAAGGTGTGCGCAGGGGCGTTGGCTGCTGAGGCTAGCAGTAGTTGCTTGTTGCTCCGCAATTCGTGGCTTTTATTTGATTCGATTTGTTGTTGCTGTTGCTGTTATTGTTGTTGTTTTTGTTTTTGTTCCATTATTAACGTACTGGTAATGCTGCTATGAACGCCCCACTACGCTATTGAGCTTTTTGCTTTTAATACACCCAAGACAAACTCGTTTGAAATGCATGTAAGTCAAACATCTCTACACTAGAAATTGTCATATTGATACATGTCAGAAACTTCGAAAAACTAACTTACATCTTATAATGTAATGAGAAAATGTAATCTTCATAAACAGAAATACATTTATGAAAAATAAATGGCCCAACAGGCCTAACTTTTTCGCATTAACTTATGAAGCACAAGTGAACGGGACCTACATATTACTTCTAAAGCCGTGTCCGAAAGGGAACATTTTCTATTCAGTTTTTGTAAGAAGTTTTTTATATCAAGGCAAGGTATACTCTTGGAAATTTGTCAAAGTAGCACCTATTGGCAGGAGTAATTCTTCGCCAGCAGTGATGTGTTGTACAAGACGCCCAGACTCAGTTTCCATTAAAATTTGGAAGTAGACGAGACGAAAAAATTCATAAATTCACTGAATATTTTCTCTTCTTATAAAAAGTGATTCATTGTGGTGTCAGGAAAAATTTCTTCCATACAATTTTGTAATTTATATTTTTAATCCATGTAACGAAGCACACGCTAAATTTGCTTTGAAGGCTTATTACAGACCGCGTATTTGTATATTTCCAAGAATCTTAGCCACTATTGCGTCCAAATACAAGTCAGCATCACATAAACGTATGGCATTTTGTCTTGGGTGTATGTGAGCTCTTGCATGTAGCTGGCATGGGTGCTGTCTTAATTTTGAGTTTTATTGCTCACTTCAAGTCGATTCGAATTCGCTTATGTTGCCTATATTGTTTTTGTTGTGGTGCATGTTGTTGCCTCGCAATTACCATTCTCGTTAGATCGGGTCTTTGGCTTTTAGCTTAAATCGGAGTTCTCTTACTTTTCTGTATATGGATGTATGTATATATTATCAACGAGTCTACGTGAACTATTTAAATTTGATTGCCTTTTGATTTGTGCTGTCTGTTTTTGTTTTTGGTGCTTTTCCCGAAATTTAGTTTATTCCATAGGATTCAAATGTTTCCAGAAACACGTCGATCTTCGCGATCTTTGTTAGATACGCGCTTTTTAAGTGCAAACACGCGGCTTTTATTTCTATTGTTTCCGTTGGGCTGGTTTTCGTGTTTGTGGTTCTAATCAATTTAGAGAGATTGCCTCTTGGCTCTTGGTGATTTCCTGGAATCCTTTCTTGCGCCACTAGTAAGTGGAGTCTTCAACCTCACTCGTTCTTTTATAGATTAGTATATTAATCTAGTTGCATTAGAGATGGGAATTCAGAAGGTGCGTTTCCTTTGATGTTTGCATGTGAAGTAAGTCGACAAGCTGACATTCAAAACGCTGGACATCTTTAAAATGATAGAATGCGAGGAGTATGATTTAGCAAACAGGGAATTGACCACCAACATCAATACAAAGGAATAGAAAAATCTAAAAGCGTTTAAACATACTCGTATTTGGATTGTGAATAGCGATACGCCTCATATTGCAAGACCGGCGATATTCACTAGACGTAGCTTCATCGGAATACCGCGGAATTCTGTTCTTGTCTGAGAAGTGATACGACTTTACAGAAGCTTAAGAAGCGTACTTTGAATGAGAAATTGAATAAACGTGTACTTCGAAACAAATTCAACATTGTAGGTATTTGAATTTAAATGCGCACATAAAATATGTATTATGTGAAAATGTTTTCTTATCAACTAAATTACGTTTTTAAGCTCACAATCGATAGATTCAACGAAGTAAGACCATTTATTAAAACTTGCGCTGTATACCGTCCAACTTGAAAATATTGCCTGTGCCAAAAACTTTAAAACGAGAAATGAGGAGGAATATTTTTGAATGGAAACAGTGATGTACAGGTAATCATTTAGTAGCGATATATAAGCAAATATAGTAGTTTAAGGACGGATAATTGCTTCACAAGAAGGGCAACTGTTTCACAGGATTGTATCAATATCAATGATTTTACTTTATTCTAATTTTGTCTAAACGCTACATCCAGTTTGAATGGCTGAAAGAATTCTAAAAAGCCAACAGGCACTATAAAGTACTTAATAGGAAAATTAAATAAAATCGGAATATTTTGTAATTAGAGATATTATTAGCGGTAATTGATAATCAGTTTATTATAGTAACCAAGATTTTTGCTAATATTACTAAGGTTTATTTTCCGTAAAAAGGCAGTGCCTGAAGCCTCCAGTACCATAAATAATTCTGCAACGCCACTGAGTCTGCACTCTTATTGAAAGTAAAGGCGTGACGCCGGCTTACGGTGGCAGACAATGGCAACAGGTAAGCCTCTTGTGCCGCGGTAAATGAAAACAATAATTCTCAGAGTTACGCAGATATTGCGAAAGCATCTTCACACCTACCATTCGCAACATTGAGTATTGTCATAGGATTTCCATGAAGGGTTTGCTGTGGTAAATTTGTGCCCAAGCAGCTAAGAGTGATCGATACTGTTTTCAGGGGCGAAATTTAGCAGAGTACGGAATTGGGTAGTTAATACGTTTGTAGCTTAAGTCTTTTGTTTTCAAAAGAGATTAAGACTCTGGCATTAAAAGAAACACGAACTTTTCCATTTTTAAAGAATAAAAATTGTCAAGGAGAATAAAAATTGTGTATGTTCCTTCCTGTTTGTCCAAACGTCATAGGTGTACTATATAAAATATAATCGACAAAAATATCAAGAAGTTCGCATAGTAGAAAAAAATTAGACGAGACTACAATCGCTTTTATCAAGAAGGCACTTCTAGCTTTACCAGACTGTAGAATCAATGTCAATTTTGCTTTTTAATTGTGAAACGTTTTCGTATTCTCCAGACAGTACTCCTTTCAGCTGTCCCAACGAGGGTTGCCAGAACTTTTAAATCTTTAATTTACAATCCTTATTTCAACATTAACCTTTAAGTGAAAAGAATGCATCTAGAATAAAAAAAGTAAAAATTATATTTTTTATGAAATCAGTGAAACTTGCAAAGTTCTAAAACAAGAGTATTCCTAATACTTATATTGCTTTTATCATGCTAAAAAATATTCAATAACATAAAATTCTTCAGTCAACTCTTGTCTATAAATAAAATAAACGGTGTAACATTCGCCCTTTTTTCCTGTCGTTCATTCTATGGTATGCCAACTAGCTTTACTTGACTTAACTTAAGTTATATCTAGAGCCCGACCGAACGCTCGGTCTCGGTCTCGGTTACCGAACAGTTCGGCCAAAAGGTTCGGATTCGTTCTCGGTTCGGTCTCGGCTACAAAAGGCCGAGTATTTAGCCGAACAGTTGAGGAACATATTGTATAGTTTTAAACCAAAATTAAATTTTTTAATAATACTTTTTGTTGATTTTTCATACATCAGATGCTTAATGTAGGTATTTATACCTCAAAAGAATTGTTTTTTATAATAAAATGTATTTTTTCCTAAAAATTAATAAATTTTTTTCATTAAAATTCTTCTTCTTTTTTTTGCCCATGTATTCGAAAGGTTCGGTCTCGGTCTCGGCCGAACATTAAAAAAAAGGCCGAACGCTCGGTCTCGGCCAAAATTTCGGGTTCGGTCGGGCTCTAGTTATATCGCTGGCAAAATGTACAAAGGCCCTAACCTACATTGCTGAAATTTTACAGCATGACCGTCGTTCTTGGCTTTAGGACTCTAATTTGCGATTAGGTGTATTTTAATATAGGCTACTAGAAACTGTAAAAAACGTGTTTGGTAAGAAATTTTGGTTAAGACTTTATAAATCTTGCCAGTGATATGTAGCTCTGACATGTAAGACTATGATCAAACAAATCTTCGAACTGACTTCAGCTACAACATTGGCCAAACCCTTCGCACTGGGCACCAGCCAGGCATACTAATAACCACTTCGTTGTAGCACATTGAAAGTTATAAATTTGGCTACAATGCCAAGGTAGCTGCTAGCAACCTCCCACACCTGTGCGCTCCTGCAAAGTGAATAAAAATGGAAATTAAAATCAACAATTCAGTTGAAGGTATTGCTCGCACATAGTGAACGCCCTTTGCGTAAATGTGTGCCGCACGTCTACGTACTTCCTCCGGTCTTACACTCGGACACACACACAGACATTACGCATCAAATCGCTGCTTTATTAGCATGCAGCGTTAATAATTCGACGCTGGCGCACTAACCTCCAGCGACCGCGGCAGTGGCAATAACCGCCGCCGTCAGCCGCGCTGGCCGGCTAGCTAGTAGCTACCGCGTATCGTACAAGTATGTGAGCGGACAGTTAAGTAGCTGAGCGGACGCCGCACAATTTGCTAGCTGCAAACGCTCGAGGCGTATTGCTTATTGCGTGTATGCCGAAAATACACTACAGCTTTGCAAAATCTGGAAGCAGAATCAAAAACTGGAAAAAGAAAGAAGCAGAAAATTCAACTTCAACAGGATCCATGCTGCTAATGGACAAAACGAATAAGAATGCCTAAGAAAAAATATAACGTGACACATACACTGGCAGGCAAATACAAGGCACACGCAAAGACAGAACCGTGTGTGCCTGGAGGAGCGCGCCACCAAAGCCACTCACAACAAGTACGGAACAGACAAGAGACGCAGCGATAGACTCGGAAGACTGTGCAGAGGACGCGACTGATGATGTTAGCTCGCGGAGTTGCAGCCGTGATCGTGGCCGAGGCAAACAAACAAACAGCGTCGTCCATCAGCCGTCGCGAGGTCCGAGCTCGAGGAATCCGCTATAACAGTGTTAGTACGTTAGTAGGTAGTACGCAAACACGAACAGGTAAAACAGGTATTTTAGCAAAAGAAGCAAGTAACAGCTACAACAACAACAACGGCGGCAACGGCGACAGCGACAACAATCGAGCAATTGAAGATAAAAATAACAACAGAGGCCGGGCAAGAGAACCAGACAAAGAGGGAAAAATACACAGTGAAATGAAGATAAACGAAGAAAGAAAGAGCGCTTGAAAGAACGCACGAAAATCAAAAATGAAGAAGAACACGATTGACGCACAGTCGAGGCAATGACAGAACGGAGGAAGAAGAAGCAAACCTTAGAATCAAAGTGAATTGCTGAAGGCTTCAAGTGCATGTTCTCAACTATGAAATACAACACATACGCAACCCCACGAAACTGAATTGAAGCACAAAAGAAGAAGACGATCAACTCCAAAGCACCTAAGAATTAACGACTAGTGCGAATGTGTTGAACATACTTACCTGTACCCATACATGTACACGCAAATATATACAAATATTCGTACGTAACTAGTATGATCAAGAGCCAGATCAAGATCAAGCCACTTCAAGACGTACTTACAGAATAAAATTTGTGGTAAAATTGGTAACACATTTTGGCTTAGTCTTAAAAAAGAAACTATCGCTTTGAATAAATTTTTTCTGATGTTTTGTTAAGTAACTATTTTTTGTCCAATGGGAAAATTATTTTGCAATCTGATAAAGTACTCAAACCAAATTGCTGATTTGCAAGATAATTCTATTTTTAGAATAAAAGATATATATATATTTTTGTATTTTGATCACAATTTTCTAAAATTTTGTGATATTTGATCAATTTAACAAAGTGTTGCAATTTCGATGACGGAAAAATATAAAATTCTTACGTTTCAATTGAGAAAAAATATACCAATTGGATAACAAATGATTAGACCATAGTGTAATAAGTGAGTGAGAGTATTGCAAGTGACTTCTGCTAGGAGTTCTCTTTGTGTAATTAAACCATTTCTTTCTTTTGTATTCCAAAGATTCTTGTGGCGGCACTTTTCAGTCAATCCTTTCCCTGAACTGGCTATAAATATGGTGGAACAATTTTGTGTATTTAAGAAAAATGTTATGATATAAAATTCACTTAATTTAACAAATTATTTATTTCACAGATAGAATCATTCTTTATTGTTAATTTTAAAAAATACTGTCAAGCTTACCGAATATCGAATTGCAATAATGATAACAACCTTATCAAATTAACGATTAAAGGCTCTTCAATTCCAATAAAAGTGGTTTGTCTTTTTCTCACATTGATAGAAGATTTTGTTAACCTTAGATGATAGTATAGATTTTCATCAATGAATCTCTTTGTGTGATACATATACATACTTATGTAGACACACACACATACATATGCATAATGACATGTTCGAATTTTTATTGAAATGATGATGATAATGAGGAAGGGTAGTGCTTTAGTGGTTGCTTTTTGCATTGCCATTCTAGTTTTTGTTAAAGCAACGCGGTGTTAGTCCAATCTAAGATTAGTGTTAAATCGATTAAGTAGCGCACTCCTGTGTCAAACTCCATTTAGACGCAATTTGTATTGCATTCAATACGGGCAACGGTGCCGGGAAATGTGAAATTGCGGCATAACACTTTTGTCTCCTCGAAAAACTACTTTGCTGCGAATTTAAAGCTATATACCTCAAGCGCATCCAACGCACACAAAGCCCCTACCACCCTACCATATCCAGCAGTGTTATCCGCTAGATGCAGAAACTGCAAAATTACGCAAACTCTTGCAATTACTTTCGCCGTGCCGCGCAGGCTTTCGTAACTCGAGGACGTAGCAGCGTAGCCAAACGAAAGAACACAAAGCAAACGAATTACGTAAAAACTCTCAATTGCCGAAGAATTATGTACATGAAGAAGCAATTCTTACCAGAAAGCAAAAACAACAACAGTAGCAGCAACAGCAACAGCAGCACGACCAAATTCACTTCCCTCTCATTCGTAAGGAATTGCCAACGACGAAGCAAAGAGAAGGAAGAGCATCAAAATTCTAACATAACGTTTGTCTCGGCTCTGCCTTGGCCGCTGCTACCATCAGCAGCACAGGTGAGTGAGAGTGAAGTTCAGTTTCATTCGATACTCTTTGCCGCGCCTGCTCTAGCAGCAACGTCACTGCCGCCGAGTGATAACAAATCTCTGTTGGGGCAGTGCGCACGAATGCAAGCAGAGCCGACCCACTCTCAACTTCCAAAGTCAGAGTCAATGCTAAGCCGCCGCCGAACCTGTTTCAAACGCACGTTTAAGCGAGAGAGAGCGAGACGCTGCATTACTTGTCTCGAAGAACTTACATACATACCCGGCGAAACTAGCTGTAAATTTGCTACGACAGCAAGCCGAAGACTTACAGGTGCTTTCCCGAGCGCTGGTTCGCTGCCTATCTCTCTTTCTGCCACTGTATGAGTGTATCTGCTCGCGCATGCGGTTGAATTCGCCGCGGATTGCGCTCAGCTGCAAACCAAAGTAACGTTAGTTCTTTTTACGCAAACGCGATAGACAGTTTACTACTAGAGAGAGAGAAAGAGAGAGTTGCCGCGTAATTGTAGAGAGTTGGAGCGAGTTTTATTGGCGACAAACATTTGAACTTCTCCGCCAATTGAACAGAATCTAAGAGAGCTACGCTTAGTAGTCACCAGTGTTGCCAGAACCAGGGATTTCGCCCATATTACGGGATTTTTGTACCTTTAAAGGGCGCGTGGGATTTTGAGTCTAAAAATGGGATTTTTGAGCCAATACCTATCTTTTATACTTCCTTTGTTTATTTTTTGTTTATTTTTTAATAACGGTAAATATTTCATTATTAGCACTGAATTTAAGTGTAATCTTCAGCGTTGCGCTTTAAACAACAACTTTTTTGTTTTTTATGTTTGTTTAAAAAAATATATGTATATGTGTTTATGCCAAAACCTCTCAGCCACTGCCCAGCTGCGTTAAACTGAAATGCTGCTGGCAACGCGGGTCATGTTTTGGCTTTGACACAGCAACTGACATGACCTTTGCTGTCAACTGGCCCGGGCCCCGTAAAACGCGCTTTGTGGCGAGTCACAGCAATCGTTCTGTGACCCCCGAAGCTACGGCATCACCCGCTGTTAGTGTAAGTTGAAGATATTGAAAATAAAGAGAACAACAACAAGCTTGCAGCTCCTACCCGCTCACCACTATACTCCAGATATCATCGGCACCCCTACTCGCGGAACTGGCACCCCAGTCAGTTCCCGCGAAAACAATATGTATTTATGAATTGTTATCGAAAAACAAGTTTTTTAGTTAATATTTTTAAATGGGATTTTTTCCGGGATTTTTGATTTTTTAAATGGGACAAAGAGGGCATATTGCATAAGTAAATGGGATTTTTGGAACTAGATCTCTGGCAACACTGGTAGTCACTTGTCAAGATCAAGTAAATCGACGAAGTGTTGCCAACTACTTGAGCTGAAAATATTTTCCAGCTATCCTATACAGTATTTGTTGTTGGAAATATACATACAAGCGAGAGATTATTGGTCTACACCGCAAAAATCTCAGACAGTTGGTATCACTTAAACATCGGTAAGCATTGAAGGACGATAGAAGTGGGATCAGATGAAACCTTGTATGGAATGCTCATGGGCATGACGACGGACCACTCCCTTGAAGATGTGCTTAGCCAAAAGAAACTCAGACGTAGAAACGAAGAGACAAAATGAACGTGATCTGATTCGATTTTTTAAAATATCGGGTAGCTTAGTCGGTTGGAATCTAGCTGCATGCAGGAGAACCTGGACTGTAATATATTTTATGGGTGCCATCCCTCTATAAACCTTCAATTTTCCGAGTTCATTGTAAACCAATTATAAATCCGATTCGCATTAAAAAGATATCAATTCGGGACACTTTGATATATGAATACAAAGGTCAATGGTCAATACTACTGAAATTTTACATATTTCGGAAGACTGTATATTCGGATTATCAAGCGTAAATTTTTTTCGGTTGCCTCTATTTATTATGAAAATGTCAGTTTTTGCATTTGCTCCTTTTTATACCCTTCACCTATGGTAATAAGGTATGTATAATAACTTTGTGCGAAAATTGTAACGCATTAAAGGAGCCGTCCTAGGTATAGACATAAGTATATAGAAATGCTTAGAATCACTTTCTGTGTTGATTTCCGGTTGCCCGTCTGTCTGTCCGTCTATCTTGCTGTCCGTGGCCACAGGAGAGAAAGAAGGAGTTGTCCAATTTTGACCAAAGTCGCAGTGAACCTTCCACTACTTCAAGTTCCAAGATTAGCAAAATCGGACGAAGGACACGCCCACAACGGGTCAGTAAGTCCCACTACCCCGGAATATTTTTAGTAAAATTGCTTTAAATTGTTTAATTACTCGTTAAAAGGAACGGTATTCGGTATTTAAGGTAATGTGTGGGCCCTCTACATCAACCAAAAAATTGGCGTGGTCCGCCCACTATATAGACGGTAAGCGGAAAATCTTTATAACTTCCATAATATATACACCAGTCAATCCATATTTGGTCACTTCACTGCTGGTAATAATACCTTTAAACGCTCCCAAAATGGGCGTGGTCCGCCCACTCAGTTACTTGGTGTAGGGTATTACTCTGTCGGTGAAACCCGACTGATGCTTCCTTACTTGTTTGTTATTATTTCTTCTACATTTAGGAGATTTAACACACATCTTTAAAGCGTTGATCGTCGAGGAGAGAAAAAGACCTCTTCATTGTAAAAGTTGAATACAATCGCTTAAAACCAGAACCATCCCACATATATTTGTTACGAACGCAATTTGAAAGGATTCGATAAAAACAAATTTTATATTATTTTTCAATATTGACAGTTTCAATTTCTTAGGTGTCGCAAAGAATATTTTGCTCGCAAAAACCAGTATAAAGGAGCTAAATTTAAGAGCAGAAATATTATTGGTAAAAAACTCTGGTCGACGTGTTCAATCGCTTTAGCCATGCCCAGTGCGCACTTTTTTGCATCTGGAAGATTTAGTGAACTGCACAGCGTTCTTGTGCCAGGAAAGTCCATGCTCTCCTAACGAAGAGTCTATCAACGCGACTCCACCGGGTAACTTCAAAATCTTAATGCAAAGCGCCTGGAATATTGCGCAAGCGCCCAACTCATGCAGCCAATTTCAGAGTCAAGACCAAAGACTAAACAGACAGCATAAAGCGGCAGCACTAGATAAAACACAAGAAGCAGCAACAAGGCGAACGAAACAAGAAAACCAAAGCCAACCGAAGCCGGCAAACCAAGCCGATAGCAACATAGCGAATGCGTCGTTACCTCTACCTTGACTCTGAACCAGCGAAAAAGCAAAATACGAAAGAAACTAAAAATAAACACAAATAGGCGAAAAACTGCATGAAAAACGTTATGTGAGAGAGCGGCGCGTGAGAGGCAGCAATCGTGTGCAATAAGAATAAACAATGATACGCCTGTTGCACAGGTAGTAGTAGTGGTAGTGGTAGTAAGCAGGTAGGTAGGTTGGTAGGTAGATACACCGGTAGATGAGCGAGAATCGCCGCTTCCACGGCAAACGAAGCGAATCGCGCAAAACAACAGGTAAACCGTTCGTTTGCGCCACACACGCGAGAGCGCAAAGAGCGAACGCCAACACGAAAGCGCACGGTCACGATCGCCGTCGGTTGGCGTCTCCCAACTTCAGCTTTAGAGCTCGTCGAACGTTACCTGTGCGAAGTACGGCTTACGGTGATTTGCTTGCGACTGTGCGGGCTGAGACTGAGCGGTTTTTGGTTTCTGCTGGCAAAAAGACGGGCAAATAGCCGATCACTGCGGCGGCTCTAACCGATCGACCGACCGCCGAATGAATGACTTTGGACTAACTGCTTGTGCGCGTAGACCGCTCGATTGCAGTAAGAGACGATCCGGCGCAGAGGATACACGCGTTTTCGCTTGTCACTTAACCAGTGTCGGGCCATGGCATCAAGCACCTAACCGCTTCGCATAGAACAGAGCTAATTAAAAGTGTGAGCCACAAGTATTTAGCATGAAAATCAAGTGCAGTGATACGCATACATACAAACGAAGAAAGTGTCCCCAGCTCAAGCTTAATTGACAAATAGCAGCAATTGCGAAAAGTTAACAATTTGAAACAGCTGCTTGAAAAAAACTGACAAAAAGGCCAAATGGCAAAACTTAATGGAAACCAAGTGTGTAACTGTAAAAAATTACAAACCTAAATATTTTGATATTTTTGCGAAATTTCTTTTGGTATAGTGTTAATTAGTGGTTTTGAATCAAGAATTGTAGAAATAAAAAACAACAAGAAATCAAACAGCTGCCAGCATACACACAACTTGGATTAGTGTTGTTGGAACTGTTAGCAAGTAAAAGTGTCAAATGGAATTTTTTGCAAAAATGCAGAATATGCGCCAAATTTAAGAACAAAAATATCCAAGTGAAACTTTTGAAACTTGTCAAGTATAGTGCATTTATAAAAAATGCCGAAGATATTTCTGATAAAGAATCGGCTGCACCAACAGCAGCAACGCTTGCTGGAGTCGCAGAATTTGCTGCAGCACAAAAATGAGGATGATCGGCTGGTGCCACCGCTAAGCCCGACACCGCCTGCAACAGCTGATGGATCGGTACCATTTCCCACACCCGCCCCACGCCTATACGTGCCGACGCCCACACCCACTCCCACACAACCACCGCAGACACCTGAGCCGGAAGGTTCCTCAAGCGCACAGCTCGTTACGCGTTGCCGTTCTACGTCGCCCAATGCTGCTGCTGCTGCTGTTGCCTCTGCTATCGACGAAGCCAATGTGGCTGCCACTGTCGCGCCGGCAGCCGATGAAGAGGAGCAGCAACAACCTTTAAGCTTGATTGCTCGCTTCCAGCCGCCCCAGCCGCCCCAGCCGCCCCAGCAACAACAGCCGCCATCGCCCTCACCGATACATTCACCATCGCTGACACGCAAGCGCTTCCATCATCGTCGCTATTATTTTGGCCAACAGCACTTCCGCGGCGACAATGACGACGAGCAAGGTGAGTCCACTGCATTCAACGTTCAATCCGTATCCACATAAAATGCCAATGGCGTGCTTAGTAGAATCGCTAGGAATGTGTCGTAGGGGGATAAAGGCGGGGGATAGAGGCAAAATATGTAAATTTATTTTAATAATTCTTATTAGATGGCTGCCGTCTAAGTAATTTCAACGAGACACAGCAGAACTTTTTATGATCTTGATCTTTAATATGAAATATATAGTTGATATAGCTAATATGCATTATATCCAAATAATTTTGAAAACAAGTTATTTTTGTTATCAATAAATAAAATGTAAGAAAATTTAAGAATATTTGAATACGAATTGACAACTTTCTTCCATTCAAGCATGAGCTACAAGAACTGCTTATTAATCAATTTATATTGAATATAGAATGATAGAGCAAAATGACACTGTTTGATAAATTCCCAACAGTAATGCTAAGAAAAATGTTAGTACAATACGAAACAACAAAGTCTGAACGAAGCGAGCAAAATTTAATTTTTTTTTGTATTTCTGTAATAGACATTTCTTATGTGCAAAGGTTTTATTTTGGTTACCTCTATCACTTAATGAAATAAAAATTGCATTTTTGGAATCACGGTGATTTAACTTTTCCAACTATGGAATAAATTATCCTTTCTGTTCATATGGCGACGGCCGGGCATCCAACCAGCCTATTCTAATCCATAAACTTACTTGCTGAATTGTTTTCCGTCGTTTTGAAAATAAATTTTAAAGAGAATCTTCTCATTTCAATAATATTTTATTTAAGTTTTAGGGTTAAGCCGATTGAATAAATATGCGAATTTCGTTGAACCAAAATATAAATTGAGTGAAATACATTTTACAATTTGAAAGGTAGCAACGGATTGCGATGGCAAGGAATGTCAACGTAGCAGCAATCCCTTTTATATTGTTAGATTTAATAGTTGTACTCGTTTTCTTCATAAATTTCGAAGATTCTTTATAAAATTGCATAAGCCACAGAAACACTTTTAATAGAGCATGTATTTCTTTATTTATACAAACATGTAGTGCAGCATACAATTTTAGAAAACTACGGATATATTCAGCAGTCAATGGTTCGACTATCGACCAGATAATCCTGATCAATTCCGTTCATGTGCCGAAGTGGATGCTACTCCTGTAAACGAACTCTGATTTTAATTGCTTAACAGCTCAAGCTGGCTATTCGAATGAAGGTGTCTAATATTTTTGCCAGTAAGGGTTCCAGATAGGAATATTTGCTGGCAAAAAATTTCACTTGCTATAAATTTAGTTTGCCTTAGTTTCCACCAATAATCTTTGCAATCTAATAAAGTCACTTGACAAAGCTGACTGTAAGCAACCCACCCCTAGTGCCAGCGCGTTATAGCAGCAATCACAAGTAATTAATGGCAACAACAAAGTGTTACCACCCATTTACAAAGCGCAAGCAGCGGCCGTTTGCCCAGGCTCACGATAAAAAGCGTTCATAAATTGCGCTGCAAACCGCAAAAAGTAAACAGTGTAGGAAAAAATAAGCTTGATCGACTTGGCTACCAATATTCCAAAAGCATGAGACTTGGCATCAGCTCTAACACTCACACACACACACACACACACTAACCCCAAGCGGTTAGAAACATATTGCAAATAATAATTGTGCAAAGCAGCATATTGAGCTTGAGCTAATTTTCCTGCTGGGAACAGAATCTAATGCGCAAAATAATGCCAACACCTTCGAGACTCGGCAGTGGGCACTCGGTACAACACAAATGTTAGAAAAAGAACAGTGTAACGCGTACATATAAGCATAGCACAAAAATATTAAACATTTTTCGATTAATAATATCAAACTTAATATTTACCGTCTTTTGTCAATACATACAGAAATAAAATCTTCTAAAAATTTGCATTGTCGCAGGACTTGCCATAAATATCGGAAGCAAAAACCTGCAACTTGTACTATTATACTATTCAAGATTATCGATTGAAATTTTCATATATAGAATATTATTTAGAATAATAATATTTTACTATTGAAAAGAACTTGCTAATATGGCTGCTATCGACCAAGCGCCACGCCGAGCTTCTCCACAAAGTGCATTATAACACAGCATACACGATCAACTGAAGTCTTGCAAATATATAGTTCTTGATTTCAGAAAAATACTATAGTATAAAAAGTATGTGTTTTTTATTTTTGCGAATGGGTTTAATAATTTGCTACTAACTCTGCGCGAAGAATTTGTTCGAAAATAATGTTACATGACTCACAATCAAAGCAAAACATTAAAAAGAGTATTGCAAAATAGAATCCAGGTATTTCATATTTTTAGGAAGCGTATTACTTTGCAGTGTTTCTTACTATGAAAATTTTGTTCTATGTCCTTTGGGAAAATACACTAAAACACCAAGTATTTTTTCACAAGCTAATACAATTTATTATAAGATAATCTTCTTAAGAGCTATATATGTACCCGATTCTGTAGGGTAGCTGAGAAATATTTTGGATATATATTATTTCAAGTTTTCTCTCACTGTTCCTGTGTAGTTTCTCTCAAAGATTTCTTATGCTCCGTATACTGTGCGACAATGCAATAATTGCTTTTGCCTTAAATGACAGCTGGCTATCGAACTGTCAATAGCCACTTATTGTAACAACAATTAAAGCACACATCGACAGCAACAGTTTTGCAGCTAAAATTTTTTCCCAACAAGCAGTTAGTTTACAAATCCAAGTAATTTTTTCTCACAAACGAAAAATATGTTTGTGAAAATTAATTCACTTTTTGCTCTGTGTGTTGGTGGATTGCCATTCTGGTGTGCGATTTATGGATATAGAACATTCATTCAAATGATTCGCCACCGGAACGTAGGCAAAGGGTGGACCTATTAGCTTTGCCAAGTACATATATATCATTCTGTCAGATCTTGCGCATGCCGCTCATTTGCCAGTCAGAGGCTGCCCCCACTCTTAAAATGTCTGCCATGCGCACAAGCAACAACGTGAGACCGCACCCCAAAGTCAATTGCCTGACTATGTGCCTGCTACAAAACTCTTCGTTCAATTTTGTAGTTGTTGTTGTATATAACAGATTATATAAATCTGCTATTGTTTCTTTTTAAATGAAGCACAATGAGGTTGCGCGAAAACGTAATATTTCTTTTAAATTTTGCGCGGCTCGGCGGAAGAATCAAGAAATTATACAGCATCAATCACTTTCATTGACTTGGCGTTCTGAGAGGCAAGCAGTCAAACCGAGTGTGCCGAGTGCCGAAAACGCTTTTAAAATTCCAAATTAAAAACTCTTAAAGATGCTAATATGGCAGCTGGGTGCACGATTTGAGACGCTTTGAAACGCTCGTCGCAATGCAAGCGGGCATAGAGCGCCACTAAATGCCGCCACTAATGCCTGCCTTCTCGGTGGCCTTCCCATTGACCGCTGGGCATCCATCCAAGCATTTCTCGCCGCTGCTTTCTACTTTGGTGTGCCCGTCGCTCGCTTTCTGCTGTTTCTTCATGTGGCTTACATAACATTCTAGTTAGCTTCTCGGCGGGCAGAAACGGCTCAATCACGGCTTCTCACCCACAGTGTTTGGATCGTTGGAACGTTGGAGGTATTTAAACGTCGACAAATCGTCGTATGCGGCGCGCATTAATTTACATGCTTAAGATTTGTTTTCGTAAGCGCTCACACAGAAAGCGTGTTAAGTAAGTAGATAAGTGTTAGTGCATACATATATCAAGCTGTTATTTTGACCAATTAATTTAAATGCAAATCGAGCGAAATGCAAATTCAGCTGGGCTCGTCACTGAGCTTTGATGCAACTGAAAGCAGCTGCTTTGGGCGTGGTCGACGTTGAAAGCGTTCGTATCGCTGGCGGGTTACTCAAATGTTGAAGCAAATGTTCTTGGGCGACTCACATTCATTCACAAAACGAAAGACTTACGGCAGACGTGCACAGACACGAACAGATTAATTCAAATTTCAGCCAGAAGAAGCCATAAAATTTTATGAGGTTTTAAAATATTTATTTTGTACACCTTTTAACGTGTAAGGAATTTGTTGGTTTTGCTATAATCGTTTACGTTCGCTACCGCATAAACTCAAAATGAATGCAGTTCACTCATAGTTTTTGAAATCTTATACTATCTTTCTTATGTAGGGAAGGGGAAGGGAGAGGGGGCTCTTTCTATACAAAATGCAATTGATTTTGCCATACGGCAGTTTTATGATATATGTCTGTTGGCAACCGAATTAAGGCGCTGTTAAGCAGTTCAAATTAAAGGCAATTAAACTATACAAACTTATAAAGGAAATTAAATAAAATTAAATACGCCACATATTCTCTTTATCTTTTAACAGCATTATAAAGAATGGATTGGAACACTTATATAAAATTAATTGTGAATTTCTAGCTCACAAACAAATAACAAAACAAAAAGCTGAATTTAACAAAAACATAAATGTAATACATAAAGAAGAAAATCATCGGTAAAGGCTTTACAATCTCTAATTAAATAAAATCTCTAAGCTAAAGTGATTTATGCACTCAAAAACATATAGTATTTCAAAATAAATATCAATAAAGAATGGCCAATTAGTTCTGCGCTGCAAGTTACCACACTAGTTATCCCATTTACCAATGTACATATATTACTACGATACGAAATCGTAGCACCCAGTTGAAAATAGCAACGATTTTTCAAAGTTTGTTGCTTAAGTTTTTCGTATTGATAGTGCCAAAGAAGACCGAAATGCATAGTTTTGCAATAATTTCTCACTATATCTTCCACACTCCGCTGCGGCTTTCATATTCATTCACTGGTATTTTGCTGCAACTTTTTTAAATTATAACTAACTGCTTTAATTAAAACTTCATGAATTTACAATGAAGCCTTTCCGAGTTCAGCTCACTTACTTGCTCATTCACAGCACTCTGCAATCATTAACGAAACTCATGAAAGAATTAATTTTCCCACTGCTTGCCACTAACGCTTGCTCGCGCAGCTCCCCGCAATCTTACACCGCTTAATTAAGTCCAAAGAACATAAATTCCTTTTGCGCCTTAGCAAAATAGCAGCGAAATAAGAAAATCCCACAAGCAGAACAGCGCGCGCTCCCCACATCTCACTGATTTTGCTCACGCTATTATTGCCCACCACGATCCATCAGCACATTCTAGCCTGGTGGAGCTGGCAACCACGCTCATTGCTAGTATATGGTGTACTGCGCTGCTCAAGCGAAGTTATATAGCATTTATATATACATACATATGTACATAGACAAGCAGAAAGAGTAAAGTAAAAATACATTTTGTTAAATTATAATTTTTATGTGATACAAAAATACAAACAAAAAATATACACTTGTGAAAAAGCAAAGAAAAACAACAGCCACTGCCACAAAAGTAAGAATAAGAAGTTGAGTAAGCATAAGCAAAAGAAGAAACATACTCGCACACATACAAATACACATACGTGCCAAAGTAATGAAATACCCACGAAACATGGCAATGTAAGCGCCCGCTGCTCCTGCTGCTGCCCCTCCCCATTCGCACACTGCCACGCTGGAACCAGTCACGGAAGAACGTCGACCGTCTGCCGCTGCCGCATGCCACACTTGAGCGCACTGCGCTTCAGCACTTTGGACCAGCCGAAACATTCTTTATGCGCGCAACGGCAACAGCAACGGGCAAGCGGCCAAATGGCCAAATGGCGCAGCCGCCTTGCCGAGATCTGTGCTTTTCTTTCTCTTTGTGTGTACATATTTCCTTTTACTCTCTACAGCTACACACACATGCGCACACACACAGTACTTGACTGCGCCATGCTCTGTTGAAGATGCTGTTGCGCTTGTGGCCATAATAGTAGTACTTGCCATTGTTGCTGCTGTTGTCGAGCTGCCGCTGTCCATGATCACGATCATCAGCATGCTCAGCCTCAGCAAGTACATCGTTTGTAGCTGAAGGAGCAAAGCGCCCAGCACAGCAAGAAGAG
This sequence comes from Neria commutata, assembly GCA_963457695.1. Lineage (NCBI taxonomy): Eukaryota > Metazoa > Arthropoda > Insecta > Diptera > Micropezidae > Neria > Neria commutata. Next base: position 19,512,239 of record OY735249.1, on the reverse strand, counting down.
TCGGCGAAAAGCATTGCGAATTCCGCATAGCATCGAGGAATAGTTCTATGCGAGCAAATTCGCTTGCCGTGCGCTCGTGCAGCCAAGCAGCAATGCTGATGTTGCAAGTGTGCAGACACCACACCACACCACACCACACCCCATTCCATTCCATCCCACCGAACCAAACTAAACCCGATCAGCAACACCAAGCCACAACCAGGCGATTTTTTTCATCTGTATATGCGGCGGTAGATATGGCTGCAGTTTTTCTTGTAGTTGTTGTTGTAGTTTCTGTGATGCTCCCCTCTGTCTTGCCCGGCTGCCACATATCTACGTATATGGATGTTGGCTTGCTACTTTAATATACCAACTCGTACTTGTATTCTGCAGATTTCCGTTTTCATTTATGCCTTTCCCTCTGCTTTTGCCAAGAATGTTTCTAGCTTACGTGAAAAACATAAAAAATAGATTTTTGCTTGCGGCATTAGCACAAGTTTTCAACTGCGCCATCTTCGGTAATTCTTCGCTTCTTGCTCTTTCAACTGTTACTCACTCTCCACTCGCACTGATTACACTCGGCAACATGATCTCTGCGTTCAGCGCGTTGTTGTTGGCGCTTTAGCTGCTTTTTGCGGAGTGAGAATTGCGTGTATTCTTACTCTTGGCTTTTATTCATTATAGCCCGTTTGCAGCGATTCGCATGTTAAATCATCATAATTTTCAAATCAAATCCACTCTTCACTGGCAAAATATATTTTTTTATGTAATAAGGTTTTTTATTGCGCACGTCGTAATATTGTACTGGCATGTGATGTGAAAAAGCCGAGTCAAGAAACTATCAGCGGGTAGTCGTTCTTAATATAAAGTTCTGTATTTAACAAAAGGCAAAAGAAAAGCAAAAGGGTCATCCACATTATTTTTATTAGAGTGTTCTTTTAATAAATAGAAATTTATTTTTATATTTTTATATTTGTATATTAACTAGGAAAATGTTAATTCATTGTAACTAATGAATAAAACTTCTACAACACAATAATTCCCTTGACATGTGAGTCGGAAACCCCAGGTTTGTACTTTAAGTACTTTCTATACATTCTATACTTTCGAGACGCGTAATAGCAAGGTTAATAATAGTTTGTTAAAAGACGAATAGACGAATGAATAGCAGACATAATAGTGCTATGAAGTCTGGACTGTTCGTAGGTGTGGCGAGCCTACCTGTGCTCAAGAAATGCATGTAAAAGTGCATTGCTCACGCATGTTTCTTAAGTCTTTCGAATTTTTATTGTGCTTGCAATCGAACTGAAGTTATATTTAGAAATTTTGTTTCTAATTACTTTTATATTATTCGTTAATAAGCTATTAATTGTTGCGATGATTTTTTCTTGAAAAAATGTTACATGGCAGTATAATTTAGATCAAATATAAAACTCCAAAATTTTTGAAACAAAATTAAGTATGTTTTGTTTTATTAGGCATTCAAAGGAACAGCCAGCTCTCAAGTCAACTACACGAAAATTGCAGCAACAACTCAACACCTGTTCCATGTCAGCAAAGTGCTGGCGAATGTTGGTTGCGCCTTTGAGTGCAAAAGTGACCACAAACAAAGACAATTAGCAAAAAATAAACACACATCCTTGCAGTGCTAATTTCCTTAACCCTTGATAGAAGTAATCGATTCATGGCATTTGCAGTGTGTCCAAAGTGCGCTTCTGACTTTGGGGATTGTTAATGGGCCTCACTTAACGTGTCGATGGCGATAGTCGTAGCAGACGCAGAGGCGAGTAAACAGACTGACGAACAGGTGTGATTGCTGCGGGCAGCGTCCCTCCTTTGCATACTTTTTCGTAGATTCAAACTTCTGCACTTTTTGATGGTTCAGTGCAGAGTGCGGCAAAAAGTCACTTCAGAAGGCAGAAAACTGAAGGGAAAGGAATTGTTTTTTTTTGCGAGTAGTATATTTTGGCAAAAGCTGCTTTAATGCAAGGACGGCGAACAGCGACTTCCTATTTGATGCCTACCCACTCAGTGTCGGAAGTGTTTAAGTGCTGTATAGGCGGCTCTTTAGAAGTAGCTCTTGTCTTATTCATCCTGGCTGGTTTATCACCCAAATTATGATAAGAACTAGGAGTTTGTGCTGTAGCGCTATGTTATCTATATCAATCACTGATATTACGCAAAAAATGTTTCTGTAATTTCCCTCGATTATTCATGAATCGATTAATTTGCAGTAGCGAACGTCTTAATTAGCAATCATACCTTTCAGTTTCTTTACAGCTGGAAATGAGCGAAAATGTACATATACCACTTAATATTATAAGCATAGAATTCGTTCGCTACTCTAATTATTACTATATAGAAAACTATTGCAATTTTCAACATAATGAAGATGGCAAAAAAGCATGATTTTCCATAATTTTTTTCAAGCTAAATCACTTAAATAATACACTCTCTCTTTGTCCATTATTCAGACGCGCTTTTAGCTAATTAACCTTTTCTATACATAATTAAAATAGGCTTGCTTATCACATTCTGTTAAGAAGATCTATGCGGAAGTTACGGTTTAGTGGAAAAAGTAGCTAATGCTGTATTGATCTGAAAAAATGTATCAACACGACGAACGTTTCGTCTCGAACCCGCCGCTGCTTCTTATATTTCCCAACGTGTATCCGTACTCTGATGCCCAGTAATGAGCTGCAACTCCTGCATAATTTATGCTATTACTTCAAAACTTCACTTAAAACTTATAGTTTCGTCCTGAAATTTTTACGTAAGAAAATTTCGATTTCCTGAAAGTTGTAAATGTATCGCGCCACTTAAGCTGCCAACCTATTCCAGTGCTACATTGCAAAATTTATTCAATTATATCACAAATTGTAATCTTCATTTCCGCCTCTGAATTGTTTGCACAGCTGTGCTACCACTAGCAATGACGTTTACTTCCGCTAATACATTTTCCCTAAAACAATAAAAGCGTGTCCATAGCGCCGAAAGGAGGTACAAGGCAAATGACTAAAGTGAAACGCAAAGTCTGTCGTTAGTTAATCGTTTAAAGGCTGCCATTGAACAGAAAACCATTTGGCCCATTGCGAAACTAATTTCACAAATGTACTTACTTTTATTTCTTACTTTGCCATTCTGAGAAGTACGCACGTGAAAACGCTCTCGGTCTTCCTGCGCGGCCTAACAACAACCAGCCGCTGAGATACCCTTCGTACATTTCGGTCTTGCAGATGTTATGCTGCAAGTAAATGTGGAAGGGTCTTACACTTACGGCGAAAGAACAAAAACCAACAACGCAGAGGTCAAAGACCTTCCCCGCCAAACCGAAATAAAAACATAAACTTAGCTCTTTCGCTTTTATGCAAGCATTTAGTCCGAAAACGGAAACTATTACTTTTCGCTTATGTGCTCGTACACTCACTTGGAAATTTCTGAGAAAGGCATTTCGAAAGTTTTCAAGTTCATTAACTCGCAGGCAAACAACAACGCCACCAAATGACATCATCGCGTTAAGATATTTTCTGGTTTGATTACTGCTCCGCACGTCCTTCCTCTCCACTCAGAAAATACAAATAGTTTTATGAGTTCATATTTACTTGAGGCTTGCAATTAGCATATTCTTCATATCCAGAGCTAATGTTCAATAACTCTTACTGTTTCGAATCAATTGAAGAACTCAAAAATTAACTAAAGAGCAGCATAAAAAAAGAGGCTGGTTTTTCCAAAATTATTATTATACGGCAGTGAAGGGCTTGCTATCAAAACCTCATTTTTGCTCAAATAGTAGATAGAGTACTGTATCTGAGTTATATTCCCCTGTGCTCTGCTTCCACTCAGTCTGCCTTCTATTAATTAGCCAAATCAACCAAATCAATAGTCAAAATTTTTCGCATTCCTTTTTTATTTAGACAACAGCATATAGTCTTTGTTGCATTAAAGTAAATTCTAGTCATTTATTTAAGCTGTTATCTGCAAAAGCTTACTGTAATATGCGCGAAACAGCCGCTGTGTAGAAACCTTTCACTTGAGATTTTTTATGTACTTTGGGCACCGAATTTCTCAAGCGCTGTGCACGCAGCGAGAAAAATGTGCAAATTTTAGCCTTTCCGCAGTAAAAGCATCTGTATAAAATTAAAGAATAATGATTAAATTCAAGACATGAATTTCGCAAAAGCAGGTTCGTGCCTTAAATCTTTTGTTTGTTGCCAGTCCATTTCGCAGTTTAATTGTTTGAAATAGGAACACTAAAAAGTTATATGCTATTCTTCTGCTTATGAATTGTCTTAATTAGGTGCTCGTAGATAAGCCGTGCACTTTCGAGCTGAATTGCGCAATATGCTCTTGCCGAAAATTTCTTATACGCTGCAGAGGAAACCAACAAAGGCCTATGAAATATTGTTACAGCTTTGTGCCGATTGTCTGAAATCACTACGAATACCGAAATACCTTGCAATCGTATAGCCATACAAGTTCTACCTGCTTCTCTTCACTATCTCTTCATATATTACAGGTAAAAATTTCAAAAAATTGACATCAAAAGCAAGTGAAAATTCTTTTAAAATCCTCGTTCAAGCTAGTTGAGCAATGTAAACCAAGAAGTAGCTACAGAGCGGACGGCACAAAGGAAGCGAGCGCGATATGCGACGCAGATTTCAGTTTTAATAGTTTAAATTGACAATCAAAAAAAATGTAACGAAACGAAAAAAGCGAACAAAGCTGAGCTAACTGATTGTGTAGTCTGACAGGAATCCGAAATCCCGTCTGCTCGAACATGACGATCAAGGCAGATGCCCGTAATCAAGTAGACGTAAGGTACCCGAATTCGCCTAAATCATCTGAAGCTGCAGCGAAACGAAAAAACAAAACAAAAACGATAATTCCAAAATATAACTGAAAACAGGTCTTGAGTAATGCTCGCTCCGCTTCGCATTTCGAAAATATTGCTGGCGCAGTTAATACACGCACTCGACCGCAGTCGCAGTCACCTTACCTGACTGAAAAATCTCTTCAAATAAATCAATTCGTTACCAATGAATAAGCAGCGCATATTTTACTCTTTCTGTCCTTTTGATGTTCTCTCAGACAAAGAAAGTGCATTTTCATGCAAGCGCTGCTATTCTCTTTTCTGGTCCTTGGAAAAAGTAAAAGCAGCCGCTAGCAAGCGAAGTAATTAATCATTCCATTCAAATGAGGCGTTAATTGAAATACAATAAATGGCAATGACTTTTGAAATATGTTTCAAACGGTTTTGATTGTAACATAAAAAGCGTATAAATATCTTGGGCATGGCTTTCAATTTGCAAATTACACGTACATACATTGCGAGAGACAACGATTGAAACTTATTGAAAAAAGATATAGTTAACTGACTATCACTTCGGAAAAAGCGATTCTGATTTAATATAAAATAAGAAATGAGAAAAATACTAAACTATTCAAAATAAAGTATTGCCTTCCATGAAATACAAATGTATATCGCTAGTTTTTATTTTGAATTGTGCGTTAAATCGAAAACTACCATCGAAAGTTCAAATTTCGAATTGTAATAATTTAGTCAACGGAATCAAACAAATTGTGAAAACACATTTGAATTTGTTTTCATCAGATGTTATCAGCTCCAAATTGCATTCGAATAAAAACACAACTAGTTTTCAAGCATCCAGTTCGTTGCTTAAGTCTTTTGTTCAAAATGTATGAAGTGTTGAAATAAAACCTTTTTGTATTAGTAACTAATTTTTGTTTCTGTGTTGCCGATAAACAAATCTTATATCGTCTTGAAATCGTCTTGCAATTTGTTAGTCCCTTCTCCCCCTCCCACCCTCGCATTGACTGCATTGACCTGCCACACACTTGCACAAAAATGTTGTGCAATTGCCGGGCATTGTTATTACGATACAGGAAAGCATGCAGCGTGTATACTGCGAGAGACTACTTCACAAATATCACACATTTTTATGCAAATTACTCACACTCAAAGCGCGCGTCTTGGAGTTTTCGACGTTACACAATCCGCTAATGACATGGAGACAGACTTCGGCGATGCTGAAATTGCCAAGTGTGAAGAAGAGACAAACGCTGTACATAAGTATAATATTTACCACTCGCATTTATTGATTTTTCACAACCGTCAACCGACGTCAAAACACGTTCGCGTAAACGAAAAACCGCGCATTTGAATCCGTTCCACATTTGTAATACCAAATGCGCCATTAATAATTAATAATTGACTGGCACAACAGCCCGTGTGGGCTTAGGCCTAGCTTTCTCGCATTAACTGGTGTGTGCTTGTTATATTTTTGCACAAGTTAACGGGACCTACTTTACCGAATCCGAACGGGTTTGAGAAGCTTTTCATGGCAAAGATTATTCTCGGAGAATTGCCAATTGCGCCATTGCTATTTGTATAAAAGTAAAAATTGGCAGCCGGATCGGAATCATTGTCACGACCCAGCCAACCTCTAACGAATATTATAACAACATACATAAAATAATGAATGTTTTATCTAACACCAAATATACGTTTATAAAACCTAATTATAACTCAAATAGTATCGGAGTATATAACAAGTTGAAAAAGTTGCACATAGGTCGTCAATTCGAGCTTTTACAACAAATATTTTATTCTTCCCATTACTTATACATATATGCCTAATTAAACAAATACTATATTTGCTATTATATGAAAATAAACCTTGCCCAATTTTATAATATATATGTACATATTTATAACAATTTTATTTTGTCTATATAGTTCGCACACTCGTATTATGGATTGTTATAACTCATATGTAAAAAAAACTTGTTTCGATTGCGCGGCCGTAATTAGATTGTAGTACTATCTTTTTGAAATGCGTGTACAGCATCGTATCTAGCGGTACCTGTGTGCCGCACTACTCAACTCATTCATTAAAATTCGACGTGAAGGCGGCTGAGTTACTTGAGCGAGCGATGTCGCTCTTCTTCACACTCTCGTCCGTCCTTTACTTACTTTCGTTGTAGATTTGTGGAGCCCTTGGAGAGCTGCTGAGCTGAACCCGCTTGCGCCCGTCAGTGCATCTGCGGCTGCGGCTGCTGCGCCGGCGTAAGCGGCGTAAGCTATGCACACTTGCAATCGCACAATATCACAAGTCAACCCTGACCTGAAAAGCAACTGTTTCTGCTGCGCGCCAACAGCGCTGTGCTTGTTGTTGTCGTAGTCGTTGCAGCGTTGCAGGCAGTCTGTCAGTCAGTTTCATTATTGCTGCTGTTGGTTGTTGTTGTTGTTGCCGCTGCAGTTATTATGATTATTGTCGTTGCAGCTTTTCGCCGTTGCTATTATTGTTTTTGCTGTCGTTGGCGCTTACGTGCGCTCGTCATAAGCACACACACACATACACACACAAACAGCAACCAACCAATCTGCCTGCACTCGTTGTACGCGCCTTGATGCTGTTGACGCTTCATTACGTTGCCTTATTTATCTGCACTTTGTTGTTAGTGTGTGTGTTTTTTGTAATCGTACAGAAAGCATTTGCAATATTGTTTACCTCTATTTCATGCATATATTTATTTATTTATTTATATTTACTAAGTTTGTGTGCCTACTGACATATCTAAATGTCTGGCATTTGTAGGGCCAAAAGCAAAAACGTGCTGTTGGTTTGGCGCTTCAGCAGCGTCGAAATTGAAGCTGAAATAACCAAACGAACAAAAATTTTAAATCTAGGATTTTTTATCACAGGAGTTTATTGAACAGGAATCAAATTGTGTCAAATCAGCTTTCAAATGTCCTTGCCGTAAGCAAGCAGACTGCTTGAGCTAGCCTAAACTGCGCGAGGATCGCGGATTTTAACGGTCGCTCTGTTTTCTAATTCCTTTAGACAGCCAAAAGCAGGTCACCATCAGCACAAACCTGCTTGAACCCGGCTCGCAGTCTCAGCCTCAGCTTCGGCACCGGCAACAATTACAAAACGCATTTATAGAAACGCACTCACTCAAGCCGTAAACGACGATGCTACTCGTAAATGCTGGTGGGCAGCAGGCCGCGAGCTGCCTGCTTCCATTAACTCGGAGTGCTCGAATGATTGATGAGCTTTGGGCTTAGCACGCTGCTAACTAGAAATGTAAAGACATGGAAAAAGTACATATGTATATCACTAACAGCACATCATACATACTATTTCTCTTTGTTGGTTTGTATGGTTTGGGCGGTGTAAATCTTAAAAGGAAACAGGCTGCTCCTGCTCAGCAGTAGTGTGGGACTCTTAACCACTAGAAACACCTCCGAGTTCTGGCCTCTTTTCCCCGCACCAGTGTGTGAACTTATGTGTGTTTTTGTATTGCCTCTGCATTTGAATATTTCACTGAAAGACGAGCGAGTCATTTAAAAGTCAATAACTCCGGGTTGACGGCTAAGCGAGTGTGATTGTGGCTGCGACTGCGACTGTTGTTGCGAATGAGCTGTTGATTCTACGATGGTGACTGTGCGAAAAAACTCGTTTTGAAACATCCGTTAAATTTAGTCAACTCCCAAATATCAGCTACTTGAACTAAACTTGCTTTGCAGCTACACATCAAAAATTATTAGTCCAAATAAGCTTGTAGCTATCTGTACGAAGAACTCGAATGGCGAATTACGGGTTAACTTTAGTTTAGAAAACAGCGCTCGATTCGAACCGATTCAGTATAATAAACAGAGCAGATTTGGAGATTCGAACACGGAATTTAAAATTATACAGAAAACACTTTTGGCTATTGTCGTTGGTTACTGGATAGTGCATAATAGCAATCAACTCCAAAGTCTGAAACCCAACGACTCATATTTAGCCTATGTGACCGTTTGCAGCTTTGACAACCAAATGCGATCTATTTTAACAGCTTTTACTTGATCGCTATAGCCCCTGCTCCGGTGGTTAGAGAATATGCAACATATACTTCATTGATCCTACTCATTATATTTTTATATTATAAAAACGCGCACATTGAAAAATTTTTTCCCACGGTGTATGTCGTGCTAAATGATCGACCACGTTCTATGAACTTAGTTAGAATCGCAATAATTATTTTATTTCGCACCAAACAAGTTCTCGGTTAACTGTTTTTAGAGCAGGCAATTTAAAAAATTTTCGAAATTTAAATTATTTTTTGGGAAAAAACACGCGTTTGAATTTCAGACGTTGTTGTTCTTGCCATTCTGCCAAAACAACAACCAAAAATGAAACACATAAAGACAAGAACGAGTTTTTTTTTATTTATTTTAAAAATACTTTTTTGCAGTGAACTTTTGATACGCGCGACGCTCGGGTATCGTCTGTATGTATGTATGAGTGTGCCGCACTCGCCAGGCTGCGGTTTAATTGCGCACGCCTGTAGTCGTTGGACTTTTTTGCAAACTCATATTCATGGCCTCCCCCCTCCCCTTCGCAAAACTCACTACTGCTTACCAAACCGCTTCACTGCGTTTCGCTTCGCTGCACCGCAGCAGTCTCAGGCGTCAAAGCTCTTTGTGGCTGGTGGGCCTACATCTGAGCTCAACATTAACCTTGGTCTTGGCATGGATTCTTAAACTTCAGTATTTAAACTTGGCTTAGAAGCTCACAGTAGCGCTACTCAGAACGTTTGTGCTTCTCGCATAGTGGGCTTTATCTTTTTCTGTATTTTCTTTGCCGTCAATTGTCTCTCTATTTCTGCTTTTAATTTAAAGTTTCACACAAGCCGCAGAGATACCAACCGCAAGCCGCGTACTTACGTCAGTAGGTGGACTTGTTGCATTCCCATTGTGTTCATGCTTCTATGTATGTGTGTGTGTGGCGCGCACACGCCGCACAATAGACAAATTTCATGCAAGGGGTGTACACAAATTGAAAAATCTTCGTAGATGCGCAAACTTTAGTACAGAACATACTTACGTTAATATAAGAAATCTTTCTAGTGCCATGCCCATCTGCCAGGCTATATACTACATATGTAAAACAAAAAAGACAGTAATTTCCTTTATAATGTAGCTAGTTAAACGAGAACCAGTGCAGAGGTTTATTTTAGTGCATTGTAAAAGTTGCCACATTCTTTCACTTCCACTAACTCCTTAAGAAATACAAAGATTTCATTGTACATGATTGTTCATTTGGTAAATACATGAAATAGAAAACGTTCATAGGTCAAAATCATCAAGCTCTGATCAGTTCGTTTCGAGAAGTATACATTATAATATATAATGTGCATTTCAGGTTAAAACATTACCCACAAAAACGCATATCTTTCATCGATTTGTGTTGGAAATGCGATTAGTGTAATCGTAGAAGCGCAACAGTCATTTTACAGAAGCTGTTAGCAATGAGTTCTAAGGCTTTATTTATTTTTTTATTAAAAAGAGATTGACACAGGCGCCTGCTTTTTTCATCTATGACAATGCAATAATAATCCTATAAATACTTCTGGCTTTGCTAAACTTAAAGAGCTCACATATAAGGAATTTATAAAAATATAGTTACAAAAATTATAAATGTCGTGTTTTAAAAACTGTTGGTGTAAATTGAAAATAAATATTTGGGTTGGAGCTCACGACAATTATAAAATGTTTCCAATTTCCAACCACTGTGCACTGTATAGCTCTAGTATGAAGCCTTACGCAGCCGCTACTTTTCTTGCTTTGTATTTGTATGGTTTCAAATCACGGCAATTTCGTATGATTAATGTTAGTGTTGCTGTAAAGTGCATTTAATGGCTTTGCGTATTTACTCAAGATTTAGTGTGGTAATTGATAATGAAAAGAGAGGAAAAGAGTTCCTTCGCCCCCTCTGTGAAGCAATTAAAGTGTAATGGCTACTCGTGAAAAATGGCTTTGAGACTGCCTTGCAGATATTGAATCTTACGAGTATAATTGAAGAGTAGGCAGTGAGATCAGAAATTTCAAGCCTGGGAATTTTTTTTTATTTTAGGGCTCAGAACTGTTTCCGCTTTCCTCGGGCCTTCAGATTTCCGAGTGCAGCTTCTATCGGTTTCCTCTTTCTAGTTTCAGGCAGCTGTTTTAGACTTTATTACTGTTCTTCCGAATTATTACGACCCTCTTTCCGATTTTTTATACCCTTCCCCTATGGTAGTCTATGGGAGCCGGTCTAGCTATAGACATATAGTACATACAAATTATCAGAATCACTTTGTCAGAATCAATCTGTCTGTCAGTGATCGCAGAAGAGAAAGAAGTAGTTGTCCGAATTGAAACAAATTTGGAAAGCATGACAGTATAGCACACGCCCACAATGGGCCTGTAAGTCCCACTACCTCGGATTTTTTCGGTAAAATGGCTATAATTTGTCTAATTACACATTGAAAAGAATAATACTTGGTATTCTAGTTCAGGGGTCGGTCTTCTATGTCATACGAGAAAATGGGCGTGGTCTGCCCACTATATAGGAGGTAAGGGGGAAATCTTCATAACTTCCATAAAATATGTACCAGAGCGGTCATATTTGGTAACTTCATTGCTGGTAAAAATACCTTTAAATTTTCCAAAAATGAGTGTGGTCCGCGCAACATGTTGGCGGTAAATTAAATATCCCCGTCATTTCTGTCGGAAATCCACCAAAGTATAAATATTTGGCATATATACTAGTCCTATTAGGACTTTTTTGGAGTTTGTCAAAAATGGGCCATTTTTGCGCTCACTTTTATCGCCCCTTTTCATTCGACTCTCACAAGTCTCAGCCTCCGGGTAGGGAATTCTTCGAAACTACAAGCTAGGCCGAAATATATGTAATTTTTATAAAATTTACAATTGCAACAAAACTCATCATTTGCTTAGTAGTAGTTGGAAATCCGACGAATACATTTAATAAATCTTAATGTGTCCATATCGATTTGCAACCGGGTTTGCTTATACATTTTTTTCATTTTGTTTCAAATATATATGTACATACATATGTATTTATTTATTTACCATATTCTGGCGGCGAATAAACGTTGCTGTAATCTCTGTCGGCAACTTTTATAACCACTTTTTTGAGAAAATATTTTCACCACAATCACTCCAAATTGAATGTGTGAAACTATAAAGAGCAACGTAACGCTACAGAGAGAAACATTTTACCGGTTTTCAAGGTTATCGCAGTTTTAACTTCACAAACGATGTTGCCGCTTTCAGCGTTTTCTTTCATTATTTTTTTGTCTCTTCGTGTTAACATATTTAACTGTATTAAGTGACTGCCAGGCAGCGATTGCAGTGACGACGACACACAAAACTTACGTCATATTTTCTACAATAACTACGGCAACTACAAAAACAACAACTTGTCGTACACAGCTGGACCTGGCACATGTTGCTGTTGCTGACTGGCGCACATATTCAGCGCATGATGCCGCCACAGCCGCCACATTTTTGTGATTTTCTTAACTTGTTCAGTTTTTGCCCTTTAATTTTGTTGTTGCTGCTTTTTGGTAGCTTATCAGCTTTGCATAAAAATGTACGCATCATATCGTTGAACGAGCAAAAAGCGACCAGCAAGCCGCACAGTTCACAGGTTACCATCTCCCCCTAACTCTTACCAAAATCGCTACACTGCACAGTAGGGCAAATATCAAGACCTTTTTAAAATATGAAAACTATAATCAATTTGTATAATACATGGCATGATAGACTGTTTTAGATTGCTGATTCAAAGATTAAAATTAAAAAAAACTAAATAATAGATCAAAAACGGGCCACAAAGAAAATAAAAACATTAAAGTTAAGCAAGTACACAAGTATTTGGAGCTAGATATGAAGAAACACACCAAATTTCGCTGAGTTTGCCGTTTTTATTATATATAAATTGCAATAATTGGCGCAATAGCCCGTAAACCGAGGCTTAAGCCAAGCTTTTTTGCATTATCTTGTTGTTCTCTTATTATAAGCACATGTTAACGGGACCTACACAGTTTTCTTGTGAGAATAAAATAATTAGGCAATAAAATTATAGGCAGTTCTAAGGGAACGCGCTTTTTCAACATCGGCTTTTGGACAGCTTTTCGAGAATTAGCTCCACTGTGTACTGCTTGCAATACTTTACCTAAATATTGCATGTTGCCGGTGTTGTTGCACAGCATACGACGCTGGCGATATTGCCGAAATATTGTCGAAATAAGATTTATGACTCTCAGCCGCATTGGATAGCTCTTCGCAGCCGTTGAGCCGCGCTCGTTTCGGCTCGACTCTGCTCGGCGCGGCGCGGCGCGGCTTGAATCAGCTCATCTCGTCTCGTCTCGTCTCGTCTGGGCTCGTCTCTTAGTCAACTTCGCAGCGGTCAAGTGGGTGTTTACTTAATACTATTTTGCGGCATTTTAATGGCCCGCCCGCTTGGCAGCGCCGTTCGACGTTTATCGCTTACTGCTGGCATTGTTGTTGCTATAGATTTCGCGGGTACCCGCTCCGCCGATGTAGGTCACTCTGATGTTCAATAAGTGTGCCCTCTTCTTCTTATTTTTTAATTAACGGTTTCGAACGGCCAACACAAATTGACGCCTTTGCGTCACAAAGTGTTGCTAATTTGTTGTAGTTGAGCATGTTTTGTTGTTGTCTTGCGTTATGTTGTCTTGCGTTGTGTGTCTTGTATTTGACTTCATTTGGTAATATTAAATATTTTATTTCACCATTTTTGTAAAGTTTTGTTCACAATCGGTTTCGATTTCTTGCCTTTAAGGGTCATATACATTGTATCAGACTGAAATTGTGTGTATGTGTGTGTGTGTGATCAACGACCTGCAACCGTTGCTGATGTCGCTCGTATTGCTCTCGATGTCCGATGCATTAACATTTTGAAATTCTGTTGTTGTTGTACATTTAATTTCACTGTTCATTTCACACAGAAATCGACCGTTTTGTTACGTCTCTGTTAAAAATAAGCTTTAAAAATTACAATCAGCACTGTAAAGAGATCAATACTCTAATTTATATATAAATAGACATTGATTAGTATTAACTTTTCCACACCCTCGAAATTATTGAATGATTTGTCAAAGTAAATTTTGCTCGCTTTGCTCAAATATGTTAAGCAGTCATGGAAAAATGTGCTGTATTACCAGCGGTTTTTTGTTACATTTCCGCTGAGCGTCACATGTATGCATTGTTCAAACAAAAGGAATAATTGGCAAAACCGTTAAAAAAATTGCAACTATAGCCTAGTCTATGGAAAATCTAAATTACTAAAAATACAGTAACAAGAACAAAACAGAAATAAATAGCAGCCATAACAAAAGCGTCAACTGCAGCAGCGTGGCTGCTGTACGCGAATTGCACAAAATCACACACAAATACACAGAAATGCATACTTACACACGCGAAGTGCACAGCATTAGAATATTCTACGCGTTGACCTAAATTCTATTATTTGCAGTTTAGTTGCAAACTAATAACAAATAAGAAAAACGGCGAACGAACAACAAAACAGCAGAAAACTGCGCAAGTGTACGTGCATATACATTTACTTATATATTGTATATATGTATGTATGAATGTATGTGTGCATGTATAATATGTATGCATGCAAAAAAAAAGTACTTGAATAAATGCAGATACTAGATGACGATACTGGCTAAATGCACAGCACAAGCTTCGAGCGAATCGTTGTTGAATATGTTGAAGGGGAAGGGGAAACCGGCGGTCAACCGCATAGTGCTGCAAAAGCAGCGGCATCATCTCAGCGCTTTTGTAGCGAAATTTTGTGTTTTTGAAAATGAAAAATGATTTTAGAACTATAATTTTTTTTATCGAAGTGAACACAAAACGACAATAAAATCGAAAATCGCTTGGGGAAGTTCGGTGCAATCGCAGGAGTGTGTGTGTGCAGCAGCGCTTCGCGTCTATCGCGATGCGGCTTCTCATCAGCTTGCATCCGCCATTGCCGTTGCTGCAGCCGCTCTTGTTGCTGTTGCTTTATTTTGTTTTGTTTGCGCTTTTTGTTGGAGCATCAACTTTGTTTGCGCATTTTTCGTCATCGCTGCATCTGTTTCCAGAGTTGCGCACACTGCACGCTCCATGCTCCGTACTCCGCACTGCAAACGCATGTTCATGTTATATATTTTGTTAATTCGGTTCCCCCCCGCGCGTACATAGCGCACTTTTCGTGTCTATCTCGTTAGCGTTGTCGCGAGCGGCTGGTTAGCAGATTCAGTTAGCGTAGTACGGGCATTGTTTGTGAGAAAAAATAGAGTTCAATTACACTTTGAGGCCATTGATTACGACTGAATTCGGAAAATCTTAGCCAATACATCAAAATTGTTACAATCCAAAACTGAGTAGACAAATCTCTTGTATCAACTCTACAAATATATGGGTCATGGCTAAAGCCCGACCGAACGCTCGGTCTCGGTCTCGGTCTCGGTTACCGAACAGTTCGGCCAAAAGGTTCGGGCTCGGTCTCGGTTCGGTCTCGGCTACAAAAGGCCGAGTATTTAGCCGAACAGTTGAGGAACAAATTGTATAGTTTTAAACAAAATTTAAATTTTTTAATAATACTTTTTATTGATTTTTCATGCATCAGATGCTTAATGTAGGTATTTATACCTCAAAAGAATTGTTTTTTATAATAAAATGTGTATTTTCCTAAAAATGTATAAATTTTTTTTCATTAAAATTCTTCTTCTTTTTTTACATATGTATTCGAAAGGTTCGGTCTCGGTCTCGGCCGAACATTATAAAAAGGCCGAACGCTCGGTCTCGGCCAAAATTTTCGGGCTCGGTCGGGCTCTAGTCATGGCCTTTAACAAATTTCATTTATTTCAAAAATGAGCAAAGCGCTTAACAAACCTGCAAGCAGAAGTGTTTAACTAAGAGCAGGGATTCAAAACAATTGTTGTTTGGAAAGTTTTAAACTTAAAAATCCCACTTAATATATGTATGTACATATGTAGATGTAAGTATACAAGCCGTGTAACCGAGGCTAAGGCCTGGCTAACCCGTATTAACTTGTGTGTGCCCGTACTTTTTAAGCACAAAATAACGGGATCAACACATTTATTCCATAGCCGTGTCGAACGGGAAGCTTTATTTAGCTATTTTGTGAGAAGCTATTTTATCATGGCAAAATATTCTCTCGGAGAATTGCATAAATGAGCATAATTTGAGTTTGATTTTACATAATATATAAGTGAAACATATATGAATGATATTTAAAAGTTAAATAAAAGTCTTAAGTTAAAAACGCCTGAACGGGCGGTAAGTATATCAAAACTTGTAGTCAAGTTTCCCATTGTTATAGTGGAAAGTGAAGAGTATATCTTCTGCGAATATTTGCATAACACAGATCACTCCAGGAGACATATAAATTTAGAGAATCATCCTGTCGAAAAGAGTAAAAGCTATCGAATGTGTACGGCAGACGTAATTGTCCCCTCTGTCCAGTGGCCACAAATTTTCATTCCGAGTACATATTTCAATACACTGGCAATGTACGCTTCAAGTTGTTAGGTTAGTAGTGCAGGGTCGCCGCACCACATCCATGTGGGGTAAATATGGGCAATCAAGTCGATCGTTTAACATATCGAGCCAAACAACTGAGTCCAACAGAGCCGTGACAATTTCAGCGGTGATATCTGCGTCAACTACAGCTGCCAGTCGCGTTAGCTGCAGTGGCACAGAGGGATAGCCGCGGAGCGGTGGCAGCAGCATATGACCTTGAAATCATGCAGTCTTTCAACAACAACCACTGCAGGCAAAAGCATTGCTTATTGCACAGCTAAAGCAGTTGGCGCTGATGTGTCTCCGCCGCCGCACTCAAACCCATGCCCACCGCCGCCGCCACCATCCCAGACAAGCTTGCGCCCGTGTCTCTCTGGGTTAATGTTAAAGCCATTGCAGCCGGCTTTGCACAAATGCCGCCGAGCACAGCTTTTCGTTTTCGTCCATCACAGCCGCTGCAATTACCATCGGCTTTGCGCATGCGCCTTTGACCATTTTTGAAATTTTGGCGCCAACTCGCTTGCACTCACATGGCCCGCTGAGCAAAGAAGCTGACATACATATTTGCCAATTGTTGTTGGGTTGTTGTTTGTTGACTTTGTTGCTGTTTGTGTTGTTGATTGTGTTGCCGATTGGCTGGCACCGTTGGCATGTTTTCATTAGAATGAGCACATGGTCGTCATTCTTGTTTGCGATATTAATTCGAAGCTGCTCGAGCACATTAAAGCCGATATTTTTGGCTAATGCGCAACAGCTGTCACTGCTGCTAAAGACCAACGAATAAGATTAATTCCAACTCAAATGCGTAACAAACTAATAACGGTTGCTTACGCAAACCCGCGACAATGCTTGACGGACGGCTGTTAGCGTTTAAGCCTAGTCTTGTAAATAGCAATGCATGCCAGCCGCTTTAGAGATTTTGTGCCAAGTCAGTAAGCCAGAACCTGCATGGCTGCTTTTTACGATGCTTTTTTATTTAGCTGAAGCGTTTATAAACGCTTTTTAAGGGCGTAAGCAAATCAGCGACAGAGTAGATAATTCTGCCAACCCCCTTCGGGAACCGAACTAGCAAGTGTGTTGCCAGATACTGAATCTTGGAAGATGCTGTAATAAGTAGTTTTTTGGTAAGATGTTTCTAAAACAAGCCTAATAATGCACCAAAACCTTGGCGGTTATTTTATCGCGTGCTTCAATTAGGCGCCTCACTCTCGCAGAAATAAATTCATAAGCATAATTATGAAAAGATATGTGGTTTTTTTCCTGGTTGGTTTAACTTGTTTTGAACCTTTTTAACCGATAAACCCGCTAAAATCAATAGTCTCTACAAATTGGTGGTCCCAAAATACAGCTGCAGCTGAACATTGCTTTTAGCTGGTTCCTATAAGGGACACTTAATTTTTTCCCATTTGCACAAAGTATAAATGAGCTCGGCCTCTTTTTCCGTAAATAAAGTAAAAAATCGATGACATTATAAAAGCCCGCCTCTGCAGTTAATTATTAATATTCTGGCTCATTTTGGGCTGGCACTTTACCATTTCCACAAGATTTCTTATCACTTGCAATAAATCTCGAAAAGGCAAAAACAAAAACAAAGCAAATTTACTCGTATGCACAAAAAAGCCAGCAATCTTAAAAGCTTTTTCCCGGCCCGCGCTCAGCGTTCGAGCTTGTGTAATTATCAAATCTTACCATGAACTTTACATTAACATTTCTTGCCTGCCGCTAGCTTGCCTGCTACTGAGCCGCCATCATGTCGCTTTGTGTTGGGTTTTTGCATTGCTGCCAATTTTTTCATGGCTAACAATTAACCGCGCAAATATACAATAAACCAGTAACAACAGCAACAACTACAACAAGTGCGCTGCAAGGTTAAAATGCACCGCTGCTGGCTTTATTGCACTTCACAGCCAGACACACACACAAACACACACACACACACTCACACACTCACACACTTTGCACTGAAGCCATGAATATGCAGAAGTATGTGCGCGCTGAGCAATGCAAGTGCAATTAATTGCACGCTCCGTACCCAACCCCCGCGTTTTGCAGCTTCAATAAACTCAATTGACTCAGAGCACCGTTTGAAAGTGGAAGAATGAAAAAGGTTTGATATTGTAAGAAAAGCGCTTTGACAGCGGCTGAAGTGGTTGGGGCGCTTGTGAGCCCAGCTGCTCTGGGCACATACATATGTATGTATGCGCCTGGCATCGAAGGGTAGTATGTAGGATGCAGTTGCCCATTAGCGCGCGGCACCAAGTTACAGCAATGCATTAAAATACGAGTACAATACGAATGAAGAAGTAGTGGCCACCTCACAGCTCGCAGTACTGGATAGTGCCCAGTATGTATGTGACCAATACAAAATGAATGTGCTAGAGCTTGAAATGCTTCTTTCTGCTTCTTCGATCAAAAGATTTTTGGTAAAATAGATTGCTGGAATTGGTTTCAAATTGTTTCGTTGTGCAACGTCAACTCTTGCGATGAACTGGCAACTCTCCGAGAGTATTCTTAGCCTTGATCAAGACTTGCAATCTTGCCCGAACTCGGTTGTATTAGGTGTATACGCGATCTGGTGCAAATGCATTTGCAATTAGCTTCAAAAGTTTTGCCATCAATAATGCAATAGGTTTTAATCTAGGAAACTAGTAACTGTGTTGCATTTGCAAATCAGTAGCCCAATTCACAATCTTGTGCAAATGGTCTGGGATTTTTTATTGTTGTGATTTTGCGTATGCACCTTTGCAAGGCCATTTGCACCAGATCGTGTATACCCCTATTGTATAATAAATTTGTATATGACGTTAACTGAAATATGTATACTTATGTAATATGTATATGTTAGCATAAGGCTTAGGATGGGCTTAACGATTTGTCTGCTGGGTACTGCAGTGCTGCCCCTTTAAGTGTTTTAATAACTGCTGCAGTTGTTGATCTTGTTGCTAATACTGCTATTACAATAGCGACTCTTCGCCGTTTGTATTCGCATTGTGGTCGCCTGGCTTGAGCTCGATCGGGGGACGCCACAGCACGGAATGTTAATTGCTTGAAATGCGATACAAACAGCGACAGGCAGTATTCGACTATTCGGGTGAACTTGTGAATCATTCGCATTTACTCAGTAGAATTCCGAGAATCTTTTGTGAATTGAATTGTAGCAGACAACGTCATTGCTATAGGAATTTGCACGACTTTGCGCTGGGATAGCAAGCGGCATCGTGTGAAACGGTGCTTTGTCATAAAGAAAATTCTGAAAACCCATACTAATAAAAAGTTGTAAACCATTTAAAGTTTTCTGCTCTGAAAACAATTTTCCTCATATTTAGAGTCTAACATTAAAAACATTTTCATTTAATTATTTGGTTAAATATCTTTTTTTATCTATTATACATATATTTGTGAATGTTTGTATGTATCAACTTTAAAAGTCATACATTTTAAAGCATAAAACAAATGTTTTTAAGAAAGTAAATATGCACAGTTTTAACAAAATAAACTCCGAAACAGTTGATATTTATTATATTTACAACTAAAAATATTCGTCATTACATATAACAAATTATTGATATGTAATAAATTCTTGGAACGGTTTTATAATTATAACTCATATAGAACAAAAGGCCGAGGGTAGTTGGTACAAAGTCCTTCGCAGGTGTAGCTGCTTAAATTTCCGTCTACGAATTTATGTCAGTGTGTGTCCTGCGAAACAGATTAGCTGACAGTTCATCTGTTTTCACTTTCTGCGCAGTCTATCAAAGTAAACACAAAGGCCACTTTATATGTCAATTTTTAAGTCGGAAACACCTTGCAGCTCTCTCTTGGCAGTTGTGCCACCATTTACCCACTTCCATGCATCCTTTCTGCCACACTACGTAACTCCTTTCGCTCATCCTGTTGCTGCATAGCAACACATGCTTAATCATTCGCTATCAACACATCGCAGCCTGGCGTAATTTATTTAAATGTGTCCAGGCTGACCGCCGTCACAGCCGCACATGCTGCTTCTATTGGCCCGCGGCCGAAAGTATCTGCCAGTGTGTGTGTGAGTTTGCGCATGCGCATGTGTGCCAATACGAGCACCCTTGTCAAATGCCAGCCCGACTGCCCCCCGCTTCGAGGCTGCTCTGTTGGCCAATGATTTGCCAATTGCCGAAATGTGTTCCTAATAAAAGTGAGACGCCAAATTGATGTATGCATCCGTTGTCCTGTCGGAAGTCCAACCTCTTCCTTTTGCCAACGCCACGTTTAGGCTGCACAGCTCGCGGCACGCCTCGGCGTTCGAAACAGGTGCATTCTAGACGCATTTTTCTCTTCGCTGTCCTTCTCTGCCCATCCGCAGTTTGAGCCCCCTTGCCATTTGTGCCAAAAACCAAATGACCTAATGCGGCCAGCAACTACAAATTATGTCGTGTCCGTTGCTCAATGCCTGCCAAAGTTTAAACTTGCATTTCTTTATTAAAGTCTTTGGAACTTTGGGACTCATTTAGCAATTCTAATACGCAATTTGAGTGCGACCTCCACTGGCCACGTTTCGAAGAAATAAGATGTTGTATGCGCCGCCGCACGCCCATTTGCAACACGATCTCTTCGTCGTGCGGCGGCGCTGCCTGTTTTGTCAAGCTGGCCCTCAATCATCTTCGAAGGCTAACGTCGAGCTAAACGGAGGTGAGTCTATAAATTTGTTGCTTAAGCGGCTGTGTTCAAATTAATTTGTCTCTAACGCCCAATTGGCTCGAAGCAGGTTCCTTGCGCTTTAGCTCTGCACACGAGACCGACAGAAGCAGCTGCATACTTGGGGTTTGCCCGAGCGGAATTCCCTTTATTTTTCCCGGATTAGCCACTGCTCATTCACATGCACACAAAGCACTTGTTGGTTTTATAAGGATGATTTATCATTGCGAGGGTGAAAGGATTTGTGTTTGCCATTAATAGATTTTTTCTGTAACTATTTCGGTGGAACGTGAAACACTTCATTGAGGAAGATGTGGTTAGCAGAGTGTCTTTCATACATACGTCTGCTTAAATTATCAAAAGGCGTCGAGGAAAACTGCAGGAATATAGCAACATTTGACTAAAAGGTTCTTTGGCAGTGACAAAAGACACCAAAAATCCAAGTACTCTGGTTCTATGTCTATGGACAAAATTTAATACCGCGTTATACAACCGTGTCCGAACGGGATTGGGAAGCTTTTATTTAAAGGGCAAAGTATACTCTCGGAAAATTGCAGACTAGCCTGTGAGAGACGGCGCCCAGTAAAAGATTCGAAGTTACATTCTTTTTGGACAACAATATCTTTTTCCTAAAAGTGACAAAAAATTTTACTTTTCAACAATGCCGTACTTACTTCATACTTCATTCCTATAGCATAAAGTTGGAAATTGATGATAAAGATTTGCTACTAGTACATCGGTTGCTTCGTAGAAAAAAGTTTTTCGATTCAACACCATTTTCAATTTTTAATGAGAAAATAGACATTAAAAATGAGAATTGTAAAATCCAAATAGAAAATGTGTATTGCACATGAGAATAGTAATCATTTCATATTTTCTTTATCATTTGCAATTCCATTACCACATTTCGAGCATCTCATTTCAATTTGATCTTTCCCATTTTCAAATCAAATTTCAAAGGAACAATTTCCGATTCAAACTAACATTAAAATATTTTAAAACCGGTTCAAATTTCTTTATTCCAAAACCGAATGTCAGATATTTACTGAGTTCGAAACAAGAATTCCGGTCTGAACTTTGGTTTTTTGCTTTTAAATATTTATTCTGCATTTGTGATCCTGCTTCAGGCGTTTGAAAGACTACAAATCAGATTTCATGTTTTATGAAAGTTACACATCGGTGAATGCTTTTCATTTCCGATTCGGGTCCGAAACTGCATCCCTAGTTCCTAAGTTTGGTTTCGATCTCAGGTACTAGTTCATTGCTTCTGCCAGGAATTACTGTTGGCTGAACCGGTTTGCGCGACTTTAGTTGGCTCATTTAAAGTTATTCCAAAATTCGTATATGTACATGCATGCGAGTGTATCGCAAACTTCAAAACAAATTATACGAGCATTTAGGGCTATTAAATAATATGTGCCAGATCAGTTAATTGTAGGCCATCGTCCATCAATGGAATTACGTCAAAGCGCAGTTTCACGCTCTACTAAAGCCTCTAATGGTGCCCGCTGAAAGCAAAAGTATTACACGATACAGATAAAAATAGGAATAGCGCTGCCTAATTACAGGTATCGCATACGTTTTTATATATGTTCGAATACGAAATTATTATACATTTCCAAAACCGAAAACGAAGAAATGAGAAATGAGAAAATATGCAGAAATACTAAATATAAAGCATAGCTATAACTGCTTGAATGTAAATATGCAAATACATGCATTTATTTGCGTAAGTGTGTACATATATGTTCATATATGCTAAAAGCTGCTGCTTATGCTAATACGATGCTTGCGAAAAGTATATGCGAACGTGTATCTGTGTGTCTATGTGTGCGTTAAACTTAAGCAGCTATTGCAAACAAAACATAAATCACAAGTGAAACTCGCTCAATTCACTAATAGATAAAACGTTAGGAATTGCATCACGAATAACAAACGCGCTTCACGAAATGACCGCAAATATGAGCCCAAAGGTCCGCGGTTTTCCCGAGCACAGCACTTAAGTTAAATGATTTCAAAATGATGCCAAAAATAGGTTGAAAAGATTATTGAACTTATTAAAAAAATCAATGTGCAGAAGGGCTTTTAATTCGATTGGTACACTTCTTCAAACAACTAAGTTGGCCGAGTACATGAACTCCAGATCAAAGAAGTACAGTATGCAGTCACGTTTGGCTAATTTAAATTTATTTTCTAGTAGCACGAAGTGCTTATATACAATACATAGATACATATCAGCAACTTATGCTGTGGCATTGCACTTTTTGAAAATTATCAAGCTTTTAGTTGCACGTCAGTTTTGGTTGTAGAAAATGTGCTGGTAAATGATGTGATACATATTTCGGCTCGATTAAACAGTGCTCATTAAAATTAAAGCAGAAATATGTGTAGGGCTAGTAAAACACTGCGCCTTGTTTAAATGCTCAAAACCAATCAAAGCTAGAGCATTAATTATTCTTATATTTTTTTGTCACGCTCAACAATTTCTTAAAATTTTTTTATTTTGATATCATATAACTTTAAATTTTTTTTAAATCAAAACTAACTAATAATAATTAGTTGACGATGCAAATATCATTGTTATAAAGTTGATTTTGTTATTAAACCACGCCAAATTATTTGCACTTATTCAAAGGCATCATATATATTTAAATGCCGATTACAATAACTTTTATTTAATACCTTTTACTTTTACGTGATACCTTATAGTTAAATATATGATTTCGAAATAATAATTACTATGCAAGTAAGAAGCGATCGAATATCGATTTTTGGCCGAAACCGAAGAGCAGAGTTCTTTTGTGTAGAAGCAGAAGCCGGATTTTGAAAAGAAGCCAAAGCCGAAAATTAGTACCACAGGGACAGTTCTTTTTCCATAGCTAGCAAAGCGTTGAATAAAATCGCATGCAGCAGTGTACAGAGATGTGCATAAACACCTGCAAAGGAAAGGATGCTTTCACAAAGCAAGCGGTTTACAATTTAGAAAAGGCCGTTTCATTTTATTCGGCCGAAACTTTTGCTCTATCCGAAGCCGAATAGTTTCAGATTCTGGGAGAAACCGATTTCGGTCGGTCTATCGCTTAAATGCAGTCTTAGTAATTGAAATTGGTTGTAAGCGGGAAGTGAGCTTTTTTATGGCTCACCATTTTGCCTTTGCAATAACAAAAAATCTAAAGAAAAAAGAGAATGAGTTAATTGTTTAAACTTTGGCGTTAGCACTCTTACCCCGGGACTCAAATTTTAGGCGTGCGGGTAAGTACATGCATACATATGTATGTACTCACACACACACAGCCACACGGGCATACATACATATGTAAACTCACTGTCAGTTTGTGTGCGTTTATTATTACGAAATGTTAATTTGTTGTATTGTGTTTCGTTCATATGCGTTAGGGTTAATGATTTCTCGTGCGGCCGACACTGAGCCGTTTGCGGCGACTCACTGCCTTTCAGCCGCGCCGCCAGTTTGGCACTCTGACTGCCGCGCTTCGCTTTATTTGTCGTCAATTTGTCACTTTGATGCAGTTTCGTGTCCAACTCACAGCAACAAAATCGACCCGGTCCGCCGAGTGCTGCCACTGGTGCCACTGGTGCCACTGCCGCCATCGTTGCCACCTTCCCTACCTGCGGCGGACGACGGACGGCAGACGTGGCCCGGCGGACGTGCTCAGCACACGCAATTAGCCTCTGAACCGCACTGAATGACAGCGGCCCGCAGCATGTATGGAATTTTGTTGTTTTTTTTTGCTTTTATCTTCACTTTTCCAAATTTTTTGTTAATTTTAAATTCATTTTGCATACCGCTTCATAGCAACTTTTGTTGTAGAATAGAATAGAATTTATGAAATGCACAACTAACTAAAAAATAGGCGTAGGTATAATATTGTGTTTGTGTGTGTGTGTGTGTGTGCATGAAAAGCAACTCGCTTCTGTGAGTTACGCAAAACGATAAAAGGCAACTGTTTTTTGTGTAGAATACAAATTTGCTACCCCATTCCCTGGTCCTACACTGTCATGCACGAGCTTGCGTATGCATGTGTGTGAAGCTAATGTTAATGACGATACGATAATGATGTTAGTAGCGCGGCAACAAATAATTAAAAACCAACAACAAAATCTATTGGGACAAAAAATTTCAAGCATTTCAAGGTAGACGCAATGAACGCATGCGTAAGTTTTGCTTTGGCAAAAAACGATTTTCTGGTGGAAACGGCTTTAATATTATAAAATTGTTTAACAGTTGTAAGCTTTCCTTGAACTGTAAATTATACAGAGCAGTAGTTCTTTGATTCTCTAAGTCGATCATCTCAAACTGCAAGCATCAACAACAAAACTATGAAAAGACATTAAAACTCTAGATTTTTTTCGAAAATCATACGCAATTATTGCGGTAGGTACTCATTCAATATACCTATAGTACATACAACACAAAAGAAACTTCCACCTCCCATTTATCAGGAATACTATGGCAGAATCTTCTTTTCCAGTCCACGAAATTCCGCTTTCGAAGTGCTTACTAAATGCGTCGCTACGCACATTCCGATATGCAAAACGAGGAGCAACACCCACAGGGAAGACCGATACCGGCACATGCAACAGCGACAGCACCCGCACCAGTGCCCTCCTTATGTTCGTCTGTCTGTGCATGTGCGTGTGTGTGTATTTGCGCGCCGTGCGAGCAATAGTGTGGCACAATAGGCGTTGGAAAAGCGTAGGTGTCATATAAACATTTTCGAATTCTACGCTTGTTTAAACGTTTTTGTATTTCTTTTTCTACAGCTATACATTTTCGTTATTCCCGACATTCTAGTGAGCAAATTTACATAAAGTTGTGTTGTTGGCCTTTTCTGCGACGCATTTACTATGAGGGTGAGGGCATACATTAAAAGTTCATATGGGTTTATTTTCGTTTCGTCCCATACACTATAAAAGCTGCGAAAAGTGATATCACGTCACGTATTCGACTAACTACCCTATAAGCAATTCATTAGTCGACTACGAAAATAACACACTTATTGCTAACTTTTATGACCTAACTATAAGCTAACTATTTACAATGTAGTGCAGAACTTCTCCAAAATCAAAGCGAGCTGTTTGTTTTCTTTCTGTTTTGCTTTATATATTTGTCATAAATATTTTGCATTGGAAAATTGAAATCAGTTGCTCAGAAGGAAATGAAAAGCTTTACCA
Organism: Neria commutata; assembly: GCA_963457695.1. Lineage (NCBI taxonomy): Eukaryota > Metazoa > Arthropoda > Insecta > Diptera > Micropezidae > Neria > Neria commutata. The sequence goes on along the minus strand of OY735249.1, from coordinate 19,485,982 downwards.
AAAACCAAGTATGTTTGCCAAATTATGGAAATATACGGATATATTATATTAAACAGGCAACGATTCTACAGCGAATTTTAACCCCTATAAATTCATATGAATTTAGTTAGCTATAACTCTAAATCCGTTAACTTTAAGGTACATAGTTGAAAAGTCATGCAGAGTGGGGACTGACTACTGCCTAGGACAGCGACGCCCAAAACTTCCTTATGGAAGGGCAAACACCAATACAAACAAACTTTGTTATGATGAAAAAGGAAAAAAAATTTTGTTCGAAATGTACACTGTACAAAAAATTAATTGCATATTCTTCTTAGTTATATGTAATGAAAAACAAACCAGCTTAATAACTCAAAAATCATAAAAATCTCCCATGATCCTTTCAATAAATGATCTAAATCAATTTCCCAGTCAAAAAGATTTATTTCACACTTCTTTTGAAAATAATTCTTCATTTTGCAAAGTTTGCATAATTAAAATTTCAAGCTTAATATGTATGAGCACAAAAATTTTTCATGTGCTTCTCATTCCACAGCTGAACACTTTTTTCCTCGAAATCATGCGCAAGACAACAACAGAATCTGCGTTGAAGATAACTGGCGCAAAAATGTACCAACAAAGCTGAAGAAAGTGTTGTTGCTTTGCGCTCGGGCAGTGGCAGACGAAACGAAAATAACATTGTTGTTTGTGTTTTTCGTACTGCTTAGCGCGAAGAGCTGTGTCTGTGTGAAGAAATCACAGCCTATACCAAAGGGCATTTACAAAAACAAATGAGCACCGAGGGTATAGGCTGTGGGCACCCCTGGCCTAGGACATCGCAATGTTAAAAAAGTCAGTTGTCTCCTTTGAAAATTGTCGACGAATAGTCAACTATGGTTGCGAAGTAGTTAACTTATAGTGCATTAAAAGTTAGTTAAGTTGCCGGTAGGGCACCTACTACCTACCTGCATATATGTACGTACATATATGTATTTGTACATATGTATATTCCAATAAGTACCGTAGCAAGCAATTGATCAACTTCAGCTGGCTTGATAGTTTAAACTTAAAAATATAGCAGAGCATTTCTTTCAATGTAATATCAAATTAAAGTTACTTGATTTTACCATTATTTTAAAATTCAAATCAAGTAAAAATCGAGCCTTGTTGAAATTCGTTTAACATGACATATGTATATGACAGTTACGTTAGTCAGAGTTTACCATCGAAAATTTGATTTTCGTGAATCTTCTAAGTATCTAGAAGTTATTGAGTATAAGCCCTCGGTAATATCATTTTACCAACCGAAATTGGCAATGTTTTTAAAATAAAAGCAAGCGCTATAATCGAATTACTCGCACCTTTGATTTTGCTATTGTTTTCCAATCAAAAGGCAAGCCTTGATGTTAAATTGTAAGCAACTGTTAATATCAATACTTGTTGACAAAAATTGCTTGCTATTAGCTTAAATTGCGTTTATATTGCTAGCAACCCTCTTATCAAGCTTGATATGTAAGGTAAGCCTTGATAAATATACTTACAAACAAGTACCTATTTAGTTAATAAGTTGTTGTTTTTGTAGCAAAAGCAATGCTTATTGGGTGGTGCACATACCTATATAAACAGATGTGGGCATGTGTAAGTGCTGTTTCGTTTCGCTTTTTATAATACGAAACTATTTTGCAAATATGTATATAATCTCATTGAGAATCAAATCAAATACAGACGGATTGAATCGCATTGAATTGAATTGAGTTGAATCGAGTTGAGTTGAGTCGAGCAACGTGCATACCGATCGCAGAATGTGCTTTCGCATATATAGTGGTTAAGTAAGTAGTATAGTAGAGTATAGTAGTGGCAAACAGGGTCGTTGACTTTTGCTGCTGTTGCTGTTTCCGAACCAGACGCACTCTTAAACATGCATATATACACACACACACACACGCATAAACAGGCAGTCGGCAAGCCGTTTGGGAGTTGTGTTTCCCTTAGCAGACGGCTCATTCGAGAAAGGCGCTGCTGCTTTTACGGGCACTGTCCATGTGCGTTATCGGAGCCCGTTCAAGGTATTTGCTACGCGTTGCGGTACATTCAGGAATATGGTTCGAAGCGGAGCTTGTAATTTCGTTTGAATTTTGTGGCAGTGGCAGCGCAGAGCAGAGCTATAGAGTAGAGTTCTAACCTGTAGAGAGAGCTTATTATCAGCTATTATATGCAGTATAGACAATTTTGGGCTATTGCTATATTGTCTATTTCTCACAGATTTTCTACAGAGCTAGCTAGCTTAGTTTTCCTCTCCAGCGAATGACCCAGCTCAAGTTTTTAGTAATGATTTTAGTTATGCGCTAAACTTGATCAGATTGACAAGACGACAATTACACGAGAAGTCAGAGAAGTCATTACTCGAACCTCACTGCCTCTTCATGTTCAACACTCTAAGTCTCCGGCTTTTAATGTGTGATTCTAGTTTTCTTGCGAGTGACTTGGAGTCTTGAACAAACGACTAGCTGCAGTTCTCCGGCACCGACCGAATTGCCTGCCCGGAATAAGAATAGCTTAGTATTTCATGCATTGATTCAAGTACCGAAGGTGAGTGGGCTGTTAAAACTTTTACTCTGCTAGGAAAGATAACTTTGTCTGTAAGCTACCCTACGTGGCTACGCAGCCCTATCACACATGCTCAGATATACCTGCCGTCCCGTCAGAGCTGAGTCGGTATCATTTGCTGACGAAAACCGGTTGCCTTCGACTATTCCCATAAAAAGCGAAAAATTACTATTACCTACGGTAGAGGCAACCACCCAAAGCTGCAGAAAATGCACCTCTGCTTCTTGGATGCTTCTAATGAATCTTCAAGCTTCGCTTCAATACACGACCTAAGGAAAAAAGTGGTAAAACTAATCACAAAAGCGCATTGAAGAGGAAGCACACCGCGGCCTGCGCTGCATTTGGCTATTTCGCTTAGCGCGTTTTTATGTGTGCCCGTGTATGTGTGTGTATGAATAAAAATTGCCATAAAAAGGTAATTGCATCAGCGAAAGAACGAAAAAGTGACTCTGGATCGTATTGAACTGTTGCTGTTGTTGTTGTTGTTTTGTAGTCGGCTTCTTGGCCACAACAAACCATCCTTCTTTCACTCTTAACCACGATAATGCCTCATTCATTCTGGTCTTACCAGTTTGTCAGCACAACAGCGACGCAGGTCCGACGTTCTCAAGCAGAAGCAATGGACACATAAGAAATCTTTAAAGCAGGATAGGCAGGGGAGGAAAAGGCGGAAGCATTACATTGTTTTATTGTGGTTGTTGTGATTTTAAAGTGTCTCTCTATTGCGCAAGCGTGCCTAGATTACGTGCTTACGTGTGGTTGTTTTTGTCTGGCAAAGACAGTAGAAAGGCGCTTTTTCAAAAGTTGCATGTGGCCTGAGCAAAAGAAAAGCAGTTGAGATGGAACTAACACATAAGCAGTAGTCAAGGGTGCCACCCTGGTGCAGTCAATGCAGTCGGGAATACAATTGGTGATGCCAGTGCAGACTTCTCTTTCTTTCTCTCTCTCTCTCTCTCTCTCTATCTCTCTAACAATTTTTCGCAAATTTAGTTAAATAAATTATTGCAAGGCCTGTTTTCGCCATACAATTTCCTTAAATCCGGAAAACCGGTCAAATAACAGGAAAAATAAACAACATCAATGCAAGTTTTTAAATCAGAAGACATGTATTTGCACTAACTTAATTAATGGAAAAATACAAGTATTTAAATACAAATTATAAGAATTTTTGAGATGCATCGCAGAGCGTGTAGTACGGCGTTTGGGGTGTCATGGGTTCAAAACAATGCACTGGGATTGAATTGAGCTTTTTATACCCTACACCTATGGTAATAGGGTATAATAACTTTGTGCCAAAATTGTAACGCATTAAAGGAGCCTTCCTAGGTATAGACACGCCCCCAATGGACTTATAAGTCCCTCTACCTCGGGTTTTTTGCGATCAAATTGCTGTAATTTGTCTAATTACTCATTGAAAAGAATAATACTGGGTATTCAAGTTAAGGGGGCGGTCATCTATGTCATACGAAAAAATGGGCGTGGTCCGCCCACTATATAGGCGGCAAAATTTGTCCGGTTCCCAATTGACTAGTTACGAATATAAATGAATGAAATTCGGTTCCCAAGTTAATATATAGGTCTTAGATGCCATAGAAGAAAATGGGCGTAGTCCGCCCACTATATAGGCGATAAACGAAAAATCCTCTTAACTTCCATAATATATACACCAGAGCGTCTAGATTTGGTTACTTCGTTCCTGGTAAGAATATCTTTTAATTCTCCAAAAATGGGCATGGTCCGCCCACCATGGGGGCAGTAAAATAAATATGCCGATAACATCTGTTGTACACCTGTCAGAGCATCAATATTTGGCATGTATAGTCCTATTAGGTATATCTGGTAGTCTGCCAAAAATGGGCGTGTATTGTAAATAAAATGCACCCACAATTTCAGTGAATTATCACCCTACTTGGGAACATGGTGTAGGGTATTACTCTGTCGGTGAAACCCGACTGATACTTCCTTACTTGTTTTTATTCTAGTAAACTCATAAATATAAACTATGAAACAGTTCTCAAAAAGATTATGTACTTCTAATAAAGCTCTAATGATCCCGAGATACATGAAAATTTAAACATTGAGCTTTTTTGTTTTTGTCTCCTAACTTTATAATAAGCAAATCAATATTTTTCGTTAGTTAAGAAATGCGTACGTGAAATTCTTTTTGTTATTTTTGAGCGAAAACTGAGCATGCTTTGCTTTGAAGCTGGGTTTGAATTCATTGGCAGCACTGTCAAGTCAAGCAAAGTGCAAGAGGTATGCCCTTCTTCATTTATGTATTTAGTACCTTCTCCGGTGCTCCTTCCCCGTCTTCTGCTGCTTCCGCTGCTTCGGCGAACCGCACAAAGCAGCATTGCAAGTCGAAGACTGCTGACTGCTGCACACCTTCCTGCCTTGTGCCGTCTGCATTTACGAGCCACACCAGCCACCGGTGGGTCTGCTATCTAGCAACTGGCAACGTTCGCCGGCGAATTCACGGTCACTGTCTTACACTGGGTACAGCTATGCCAAGGTTGGATTGACGCTGTTGATAGCTCTGGCCGCGACAGCGTCTACGTTGCGTTGTTTGCAACTTGCACTTGGAAGCCGTTTATTTTGCTGGCTCTTTCCTCGACCACTTACCTAGTGCCAACAACGCTGCTGGTGCTGCTGGCGTCGCTGCTTGTCTTCCGTGGCAATTTTTCTGCATTTATCTTCCTTCTGCCATGCCACTCTTTCGTGTCGCGCCCATGGCAGTGCTATACAGCGAAAAATGTAAGTACAAGGAGCTGAGCTACTAAGAATCGTCGTTCGTAAGCATTTTTCTGCAGCGCTGGCGCATGCGCGGCCCCATCTCCGCCCACCGCCACTTGGCTGGAAGGCAATTTTTACTGGCTTCCTACATTTTCCGGAGTTCTGTAGAAATATATCGTGTGCATGCAGACAGGATTTGAGGCTGTTCTCTTTTGCTTGAATAAAGGCACTATGATGATTCGTCCCTTTATGAATTCTCTCATAGCAGATGCAAAAATCACGGCAACCGCAAGCTGCACAAAATGGCTGCTCCGGCACAGAGAAATTTTAAGTATTTGAACTTAACGCTTCACTCAGATGTCGGAGATCTACGCCAATGAAGTGACCAGATATGGACGCTCTGGTGTTTTTACAAACAGAACCTTTTACTGGAAGTGTAGAGTATACAAATCGCCGCTTGATTCAATACTTGCCGTATGTCGACTTTTTCACTTTTTGGGAAATGCAGTTTTAAGTTTATAGTAGGTACTCACATTTTTTTTGGCACGGTAGATTTTTCTGAAAATCGAGTATTTGGTAGAGTGAAACCTTGTTATTAATACTGTTTATTCCAAAAGATCGACTTTTCGATATTTAGGAAGATATAGCCAAATGAATTCAGTATTATATTGTCGTATCTACCATTCTGAACAAATTAGTTTGCCTAACATCAAAATGTGTCGTATATATATTAGAAAAAATTTTTTTTTTTTTTTAATTTTTTTTTTATTAAAAAACTGCAAATATAATATACAATGCAATGTTTCTGCCAAATATAGCTTTAGTAACTTATTTATTTGTTTGTCAAATCCGGAGGCAGAAATTGTTATAGTACAAAGTTGAAGCGCTATTTCTTATTAAATCTTTTGAATTAAGTATTTTTATAATAGAATAAGGAAGCATCAGTCGGGTTTTACCCTACCTGAGCTGGGAAAGAAATGAAATGGTGGGTGTATTAAATTTACTGTGTAAATAGTGGGCGGACCACGCCCATTTCTTACAAACTTCAAAATATTCCTAATAGGATTACATATTCCAAATATTGATACTCTGGTCGACTTTCGACAGTAACTATAGGTATATATAAATTACCGCCTCTATGGTGGGTGGACCACGCCCATTTTTTGTGAATAAAAATGCATTCTTACCAGCAATGAAGTAACTAAATATGAACGCTGTTGTGTATATATTATGGAAGTTATGAGGATTTTCGGTTTACCGCCTATATAGTAGGCGGACCCCGCCCAGTTTTTCATAGGGCATGTAGAGCTGACATCTGAGCTTGAATACCAAATTTCATTCGTTTAAGTTCATAAAAAGTCAATTGAGAACCACTTTACCGAAAAAAATCTTACATACGACAAACATGGATGAACATTTTTTTTGCCTCTTTGATACTGAGAACGCCAATCGATTTAGCTGGGTTTGGAACCCCCATGCCATCCTTAACTCAAAATGTGAAAAAATCGACATACAACAAGTATTGAATCAAGCGTCGAAATGTTGACGGATTAAATTTGAATACATTTAGTTAGATAGATATGAATAATTGCGGGCTTTGAAAAATCTGTAGAAGGCTTGGAATTTAATTATAAAAGACCTGTTCAACACTTGAAAGATTAATTCCTGGCCCTGTTTTATTTTTTTTTGCTTTAAACAGATTCTTTTTTGTGTTTTAAATTGATTTTCATTATAGAGCCTTTATTTGTCCTTAGTGTTTTACTTGACTTGTTTCAGGCATTTCTATAGCTACTGAAAATGCACTTAGGATAACCTTCAACCTTCAAGCCTCTATTCAACCTGCCCTGTATATTTGCATATAGCGATTTAACCATGCGGTGGCTCGGTGGGTAAGTGCTTGGCCGCTAATGCAAGACGCCAGGGTTCAAATCTCAGCCGACCTCATAACCTCTAATAAAAAGATAATGTGTTTTTCAAATTGATTCTTTGCGCGGCGCCACTTGTGATGAATTGACAACTTTCCGAGATTATTCTTTACCATGAAAGCTTCTCAATTTGCTCGGACACGAATTTGTGTTTGTAGGTCCCGTTAATTTGTGCGAAATATATCAAGCACACGCAAAGTTAATGCAAGAAAGTTATGCTTTATGCCACACGGGCTGTTGCGCCAATTATTTATTTTTATTTTTTTTATTTCACCAAAAAAATTTCAAACCAGCGGAAATGGCATCTACAACGAAAACAAATTTTCACACGTGTCTGACAATTGCCTGCTATTCAGCATAATATCTGCTCTAAGTGATGTATACAAATAAGCCGTTGGGCGGGAAAGAGATAGATAGAGATACATAAAATTCAGCCAGTAAGACAAATGAGTAAGTAAACAACTTGGCAACGAGACCTCGCCGAAGGTTACCATACAACTTCAACAGCAACTCAATGCAATTCATTTCCTATTTAATTTTTTTCAATTTATTTACTTACTTACTATCTTATTTTTACATAATTTTCAAAGTTTAGTCAAGTCTCGAATTCATGCGCGATTTCGAATTCGTTTTTAACAAGCTGTGAAAACAAATTCCCAACAACAACAAGACGCGCTCATGTAATTAAGCATTACTATTTGCCTTGACCTTAACACGATAATACTACATACAGTGAGTTATACTCGTAAAAAAATATAAAACCCAACTCGCGCACGAATGGAATGTACGATTTAAAGCAGTGCACGTGAAATTGCTGTTAAGCTTTTAAAAATGTTCTGTCAATTTTATTGACGAACTTTACTTTGACGAATTTATTTGTATTCATCCGTTATTATTTGCACTTATAAAAACGCACTAAAATCGAACCCAAGCAAAAATCTAATCGATTAGCTAAGAAAGACGTTAGTTTCGCCATTATTCCATCGAATTGCTCAGAGAAGAAGTGGTCACAGGATGATTTGAAATTAAGTTTGTTCACATACAAGTTAATACGGAAATGCTAGGCCTAAGCCGCGTTCGCAGGCTGTTTCGCCGGTAATCTATTTATTTATAAACAAAATTGTTGCATAATTTCATTATTTTGACCATAAGTATAAGCCTGAAACTATACAAAAGTTCTTTCATGTGTATACTTTCAGGTCGTGCGCTTTGACAAACTTTCAATATTTGCATCTAATTTTTACAAAATACATAATGTACATATTTTGATATTTATTCGTATTTCTAATTAACTAGAAATGCTTAATTTAATTTGTTAATTGTAAGCACCTTCACCTCCCGGGGCAACACACTTTCGCTGGTTGTCATAATGTTCTCTCGTCTTGCTGTGGCGATTTGTTTATTGGTGGTATCACGATTTCCTGTTCGCCCATGTTTCCCATGTGCTCCAATGCTGAATGCAACTTGTTAAATCACAATTTAATGACCGCGATAACCTCTAAAAGTGGCAATTATCCTATTGCCATAGTTTTTTGTTCGTGCGCGTACAATTTAAACTGGTTTGTACTATTATAAAATATATTTAAACAGTTACAAAACTACGTAACATGATTTTTTGTGCTATAAAACCGAGGGCGCGTCTCGTGCATGCTTACTTGAAATGAAACGTATTGACATATAAATACAAATGAGATCATATAGCGCCATACAGTACTAATACATATGAGTAATGTCATTCCAGGAAAAAATTGTTTTTGACAAAAAGTTAAAAACGAGAAATTGCTCGTTTCGAACTGTGCATTTTCATTTCAGTGTAGAAAAACTCGAAGTTTATGAAGAGACAAAAAAGTGAATATATAAGACGAAGAACCAAATCAGAACATAATGAAAGAGTAAAAAATTTGCACATGTATTTGGAATTTCGAATATGAATGCGAGTGAACCAATTTAATGAACACATTTACAACCAAAAATGTACATACATATGTAGCTATATCAAATACATCATTTGTTTTCATAAAGTACAAAACGAGCTTTCTTATAAAATGAACTAAAATATAAGATTTTTTCAATTCCGAGGAGAAAGCACATTATACATTTTCTATAATGCAGAAGAGCTATAAATTGAGCCATCAATCCTATCTTTTAAATTATACTGTATTAACACTGTGCTGAAAACGAATCCCGCAAACCCTGTCTGTACTCCTGATCATTCAATAAGTGCATTTTTTTATTCGTAAGTACTTATTTATTATCCCAGGGATATGCATGTAATTTTTAAGCAGCTGTTCAAAAAGCTGTCAAGTGTGCGTCGGGATCGCGCACATAGTGTTCCGTACCAGAAATACCCTCTTTAGCGTTCGAATTTGTTTTATACCCGTCTGTCCTTTGATTGGTTTTACCTAAAATTATGAAAATTATTAATTCTAACGATATAACAATAACAATTTGTTCTAAAGGGGCTCGTTTTAAATAAAATAATTTTAAACAGAAATATTTCGAAAAAACGTGCAGGATTACAGTAATGCGAGATCAAGTACCTAGTAACCCTGATTTAATCAAAATTTTAGGTTGAGAAATGGAGTGTGCCGATGGGATCATGTGGGGCAGGTCAGTTTTTCTCACATTTGGAGCTAGTATATCTTTATAAATCGTTTACATAATATTAAAAAAAAATATTAAAACTGTAGTAAAATGCCCAACAGAATTCGATTTTGGCAAGTTACATAATAAACGTTTATTTTAAAGCAATCAATAACTAACAATGTAAAACATACACGCATTTATTATGGTTGTTGTGGTTGTTGTGGTGGTATAATTTTGATTAATTTCAATTGATAAATTTAATTAAAATTTACTGCTGCTCAAACCGTTCCTTTTGTTTAGCAGTTATACGCTTTTGTATGTTTAACATGCGAAATTAATTGATTATATTTTGTTGGAATTCACTCAAATTGTTGTTGTTTTTCTGTCTCTCTCGTTTGATTAATGATTTTGCCATAATTGCCAAAACGTGATCGCTGCTATCAGAAACGTATGCAAAGTGTTTAAATTAACTTAATTTGTTTGACAGCCGTACAGAGATTAATACAGTATGCGCTCGATAATGCGAATAATTGCGATTGAAGATCCTTGTTCGGAATTTCTATAAATTCGGATAACTGGATGATCATAATAAATACAAAATAAGCACACAAAACGAGCAAATATGTGTAGTTGGAGAGCACTGCTTAAAATTTCATTGAATCGCAATGAATTTTACGGAATGAAAATTTTAATGTAGGGTCGCCCGGTTATATATTTACTTTTCTTTATTGAGTCGTGTGAAATGAGCACAACTTCCAGCAGTGCGAAGTATGTACAGTTAGGCTTGTAAAATTTCATTCGAACCAAATGAAGCAAGCAATTCAGATTAAGGAGCAGCCATTATTTCGGAAATTAAAGTTGATAATGGCAACCAAAATTTCATTCGGGTTATTGGATATTCGGATTATACTGTCCTCGGATTATCGAGCGAATACTGTACAAACAAAGTGCTTAGTTTGCTTACAAGAGACTCGTCCACGTTAGAGGCTTTGCTTAGATTAAACCAACCACAAGAATGCTTATCATTAGAATATAGTTTAATGCACATTAGTTTCAAATAGAATCTCTTCGATACACTGTGCAAATAAAGAGAAAAATATTTTTTTTTACTTCTCCAAGTAAATCATATTTCTCTAAAGGATCTTTGAAAGCTGATCAAAACTTTGTAGTAGTAAGATTTTTGCTGTAAGTGCGAGTTGGTGAGTTATTGATGGTTTCCGCTAGAAGGCATTTCTAATCGTCATCGTTAGTAATTCTGAGTATAGTTACATATGTATGTATATGTAAATGTAATCACAAGTTTTAAATGAAATTAAAATATGTATTAGAATTAAATTCATGATTACAAATTACACGTAATCGTTATCGAATCGTTTTATTGTACAGTGAATTAAAATGTATACAGATTCGTTTGAAATGCTATTTATGCAGATGGTTTTGTTGTATTTTTAGAGCGAAAATATTTAGGTATTTTCTCTGTGGCATTTATGGCAACATTACCAATGTTAGAAGCTTCTACGTCTGCGGATTTAAAATTTAATAAAAAACGATTTAAAAAAATACAATATTGCTTAAACTATTCGGACCTGCGCAACCTTTGGGTAGCATCCCAGTGCAAATCAACGGAATTTAAGTATGTAAACGTATAAGATCTAGAACGAAAGCATTAACATTTTAATTTTTATCGAAATCAAACTCTCAAACCGAACTCTTCGAAAAAGTTATTACAAAATTGTTTAAAAATTTAATTTCATTTCCACATTTCCTTGCCCGTCTGGTCTGTTACTACGTAATGTAGATGAATGACGTAACGAAAAATGCGAAAATCCCAAAATTATAACGGCAAAATTTTTGCATACAAAAATGGGCAAAAAACGCGTGCAAAAAACGACGTAAGGCGGGGATTACGTCTTCGCCGAAATGCGTCGCAAATTGCCGGGATGCGTTTCGCTGCATTCCTTACCCCTTCTGCCGTCACGTAGAGCAGAAAAATCCTGAAATTTTCCGGATTGCGGCGAAAATTACGATTTTTCCTATTCATTCAGAGCATTTAGCTGTGATTAACGTTGAATTTTTTGCATATCACATATTGGTTGCCTGGTGCCCAGTGTACTTTTTTTACTTTCCTTCCGTGGCTACGCTAATGCAGTCACGATCTTTACTGCCTGCCCGCTTGGCGCAAAGTGCAATGCTCCTCCGAACAGCGCACAAGACTCTTTCGATAGCCTTTTCGTTTTATTTAACATTATTCAGAGTCCGAGAGCCGCCGCTCCATTAACAAGTGGACTCAGCAAGCATGCTGCCACGAATCGAAGCATGTTCCAGCCAATGGACATGCCTGGCATACATAATTTCCACTCGAAAAAAAACACAGCAAATTCTTCCCAATAAAAATAAGAACTTAGCCACAAAATAATTGAAATGCTTGTAAGCAACAGTACTTTTATTCATCGCCATAATTATTATACAACGATTTATGCGTTTGCGTTAGCATTAGCGATGGTGATTGTTGGCCCAAACACGGCACGCGGAATTTCTTCGAAGCATTCATTATTAATATTTCAATTATTTCGTTTGGAAATTCTGAATTCAGTGCCAAACTGAGGCACTTTTTGCAAGACCATGCCCGATTTAAAGACTGTAGCACCTCCTTACTCTTCCTCTCCCCTGTCAAACTTTTGCGCTCGCTCTTACACACTTTGGTTATTTTTATTTGTTCTGGAGCTCTGAGGAATTCTGTTCTGGCGTTTGGCACCTGCAGCGAACCCGAAAGCGCCTTGCTCGGAAGCCGAACAATATGTGCCAGCTCGATGATCATGAGATCGAGAGCATCCTACGAGTATTGTAGAAATTTTAATGTGGAGAGGAGTCTCCACCTGCAAAAAACTTCAGAAAATGCATTTCATGAAAGTACAAATTTCACTTGCTGAACGGGGGCTAGGAGGAATGTCTCATCTACACTTCTGGTATGAAACCATGTTGCCTTTCATACATATTCACTGATAATAGTAGTTAAATGAGCAGGCGATTTCGATAGAAGTGTATACGGACGTTTCCACCGATGTTATGCCGAATTTTCTACATAAGTAGAATACGCGATTTCCTACACGGTAACAAATAAAATGTATAAAACTCTTGAAACCATGTAAAATATGTTAACTCTGTAGAATATGTTAAGTATAAAATATATTAACAAATTTTTGCTATATACATATGAGCACAAAAAATGGGCGATTAAATATGATGAAATTTGTATACATAATTGTTTCTCTATATATGTATGTACATATGACAATAAATTAAAGTCCAGGCCAGAAAGATGTTAACTTGAAATCAAACTGTATTATTCACCATCAGTTTGAAAATCTCATATTTCAAATTACCTACGAATTTTCTTAATATTAAAAATTTTCTTTGAGTTTTCTACATTTTCTACACGTACATACATACATACATACATACATACATACATACATACATACATACATACATACATACATACATACATACATACATACATACATACATATGCATATGAAGTAAATGAATGAGCGAAATCGCCAAACTCTGGCTTTTACCAAACAATTCGGTTTTCGAAAAACTATTCCCTTAATTCATTTTTTTCAAAAATGCCTTACTTTTTTGTCAAAAATTGTTTCACTTCACTTTTTCGAGAAATGCCTTCGTTTAATATGTATACGAAAATATTGTGGAAATTTTGTTCAACAAAAATTTTACCAGCATTGTAGCTTTCATTTGGAGGAGCACCGCCTTAAATTGAATCTTATAGAAACAAGTTGCCTAAGCACATGTAACAACCTAAATGTAATGAAAAATTGGTACTAATAATGCAAATGGTTTTACAACACTGCAATTGGTACTAACAATGGATTTGTTTTTTATTAACTCGGAATAAAGAATTGAAGTTATAGAAGTGTGGTTTATCTAGAAGAAAAGGGGTAGAGAAACAAAGTGGAATATATGGTATTAGTGTCGTACTGATCACATACTACGTGGAATGATACCAAGAAACAAATTATACCCAGAACAGAAGTCACACGGCTAATATAATATATGTATCCACCTTTTGGATAAAAATTTATGGTGAAGGCAAAGAAGGTTATTCACCTTCTTTGACTGACTGATAAAATATAAAGTTTCCCGAATTCTAGTTCTAATTGCATCCAAACGGATCACAATAGAGCAATTACAAAGTGTTTCTTATATGTTATTTATATTTAAAAAAACCTCAATTTGTTTTTAATAAAAATTTGGTGGCCTGTATGAGATAAAAGACAATACTTTTTCTAGGGTAAGTGCCTATATAAAACTGGCAGATTTATCCCTCAAAAGAAGCAACATATGGTTAGAGGTTTTTTCTTATATGTAATCGGAAAATTCAGCCTCCACCTCCGACAATGTAATGTGGCTGGTTGACTTCTCCGCAACACCATATCGTATTTAATTGTACCAATTCCAGTAGCTCGACATCCACAAGGCTACCTGGCTGTCTCCCGATTAAAGAACGCGAGACCAAGTCGATCATGAGAGTATTTTCACTCGTATTATTGTTGTTTGCTTACAGAGATCTGCCTCGCCAGAATAACTGTTTTTTCTTTCAACCAGCTGAATTTTTTACCATTTCATATTTAATAAATAACGTATAATTTCCCTTAAAGGCTTACTTGAGAACTGAGCTGGACAGTTATACAACTGCCAGTATCTGTTAGTCGAAATCCTCTTTCTTGGTTTATTTTAGCTTGATGTATCTCAAGCATCATCTGCATAAAAACAAACGAAAGATTTGTCCCTTTTGTTGTAGTGCATGCCCCCGCATCCCCTCGATCGTTGTTTAAATACAATTTAATTTTACACACGAACAGACATAACCAGACCCCAGATTAATTTTATACTTTCGATCCACTAACATCTGTAACTTCACATCATATCTTTTTTGTGCACAATAAAAATTTTTTCAAACAAAAAATATTTGGGTACTTTTTTTCGCTATAGCGTTTATTAACACTTATTGAGACAACTTGTATTATTACGAAATAGCTTTTTACATAACGGGCTCTTCTGCAATCATCTGCATTTAAATGAATTTTTGTTTAATTTCATATCGAGACGAGAGATGGTAAACAAATACAATTGCTGCTTAATAGAACTTATGTTTTCAGTGCATAAAATACCAAATCCTGAAAATTAATAAATTATTGGATCTTTTAAAATACATAAGTAGTTTATGTGCCTGCGTTTGAAAAAGAAATTAAGGTTTTTAATTTTTAGTTCCAATTCTCGGCTTCAGATGATGCATGTATGAAATGAAAGAAAACTACCAACTCCAACAACCAAATACCAAAAATTAAACAAGGTGCACATTTTTCAATTTGGTCCTCTTGCGCTTGGCTTGGCGCTTGTTGATCAATCAAATTTGGAGATTTTGCGCTTGGTGTTTAGCACATGTAACTGAACTTTAAGCACATGTAACAACCTAATGAAAAAATTGGTACTAATAACGCAAATGGTTTTACAACGGATTGGGCACTAATAAGGAAAATAGTATGTACTAATATGGGGAACAGTAGGTTTTTTTTTCTACGAAAAGGTGCAACCGTTCACCATTGTCGTTTAATAACACTAATTAATTTTTGCAACTCGCACGAGCACAGCTGTTCAAACGTAATAGATGACATAAATGTGATTCGATCTGTTACAATGTCGTGCAGATTGTTTTCAAAATGCGATTGAACCGTTTGTTCAACTAACTGATTCAATAACAGTTTATGGTATTATTTTAATAAACACGGAAAACGCGGTCGGCTGTTGAACCCTCTAAAGTGATTTCCCCTATTAAAATAACTAAAATAACTGAAACGTTTTACACAAAGGGCGCGCGAAAAAATTTATAAATGGCGCAGATTCCAATTATTGTAGTCATAAAGAAATATTCAAGACATAAACGACGCCAGTGCAAAGTTTGCCAGAAACAGAAATCAGGAGGTAAACCTTAAATAAGTTAAAATTTGTGGAAAAGACTGTTTTAAATTGGATTGGAATAAACTGTGTTTTTCATTATGGCAGTTCCGCACAGAATAAATTCTGTCATGTGCTGCTCTCTCGCCCACCACATTTTTCAAGATTACAGTTAGGTGGCAACAATTGCATAGTGAAGAACAAAAGCAAAAAATGAACAGTTATTTTAAAATTGTTGAAAGTTGCTCTTGAAAACGGAAAATTGCCGTAAAACGCAATATATTTAGCATAAAAGTATAGAATCCATACCGTTCTCAACTGAGAAATTAAGGAGAGTTGTATTTGTGTTCATTTGGTAAAATAACTGCATACATTGGTATAAGTCCCGTTATTTCCTGGAATTCTAAGTACAGTTGGATATTCTTAGACATGTTTTTTTTGTATGCATTGAAGCAGTGCAATGTTCTAAATTCAACATTTATTTTTGCAGTTAGCAACAGAACAGCAGAGGAGCGGCTATCATCAGCAACACTTTCCAGCAACGTCCCTTCGCCCGCAGAAGCACCCGCCCACATAAGTGTAGCAACTCCATTAAGAGAACTTGAAACAAAAGACTGCAACAAGGATTCCCGTGAATCTCAAATACAAACACCAAAATCAACGAATCCAAAGCAAATAGAGGTTGAAGAGGAGGAGGAGCGACAAAAGCCGAGGTTTGTCTCTTCGATATTAGGAGGTAATAAACCGTACAGTGGCGGCGTTGTGCTCACTCAAGCACAGCGTAAGGAGTATCCGGTGGAGGTTGTGAGTCGCTGTCGTACCGTCACGCCCAGTGACGAGAATTCTGAATGTGATTCGGACTCTGATTCCGATGGCTCAAAGCTTATAGTAGATGAAAAGCCGTTGGTACCCGAAGAAAAACCCTTATCGTTGCGTTTGCGCAGTACACCACCCCCACTTGAGAACCGTCCTAGTCCGCCGCCACCACCGGAGCCTGCAGTACGCTGTAGCGTAATACAACGCGCTCCGCAGTTAGCGACGCCTGAACAACCGCAGCAACAAAAGCAACACGAGGTATTATTGCCACTGAGCGCTCTCGAGCACTTAGGGCCAGAGCAACAGGAGCCCATCAACTACCACGTGCCTAAACGACGTTCGGCTTCCTTTGACAGTGACGAAGAGCGAAACGACGCTTTAGCGGCGAAGCGCTTAGAACGTGAACGTAAATTGCGTGAAGCTCGTCGGCGCAGTGCGATTCTTGCGGCGCGTGCAGTGCTCGCACAGGCTCGTCTAAACCCACGATTTGCGCGTAGTCTTCCTGGCATTTTGGCGGCTGCCGCAGGCCACGGTCGTGCTTCGTCTTCCACTAGTGCTGGACAGAGTTTTCAGGGAGCCGCTGGGTTTGGTAGCAACGGCGCAGGCGCCAATAGCAATCAGAGTCCCACTGGCGGCTCTGGTACACCCACGGGTTTTGGTGGTGCGCTCGGTGGTAGTGGTGGTGGTACAGGCGGTGGTATGGGTGGTGGTCGTGACGGTCGCAGCAATTACGGTCCGAACTCACCACCTTCCGGTGCTCTACCTCCCTTCTACGAGAGCCTTAAAAGCGGCAACGTTATGAACTCTTCCTCATCCTCTGGAAATTTCAACGGAAACTCGAACTTCCTCTTACAAAACGCAGCAGCAGCAGCCTACCTTATGTCGGCAGCGGGTGGTAGTGGTTCTGCTGGACATCAGCAACTCCATTTCGGAGATTGTGCTTCGACGGCGACTGGTAACAACATTGGCGGTGGCGTTAGCGCTGGTGTGATGGACGCCACCTTTGCGAATGTCGAGGGTAATTCTAATTATTCTGCGCAAGTACAAAACGGAAAATTTCATAATCCTTCTTCTCCGCCCTCGTCCCAACAACACATGCATTCGCATTATGGCGACAACCCTTCAGCTTACGGCATCATACTCAAAGACGAACCGGATATTGAATACGACGAGGCAAAGATTGATATAGGCGCTTTCGCACAGAACATTATCCAAGCAACGATGGGGAATCCGGGAAACTTCAATGCAGCCGCATACGAAGACGCAATCATGTCGGATCTCGCGAATTCGCAGGGCCCCAATGGCACTGTGGACCCTTTGCAATTCACAGCTACACTTATGTTGAGTTCTCAAACTGATCATCTGCTGGAACAACTCTCGGACGCTGTGGATCTGAGCTCATTTCTACAGCGCGAATGTGAGGATGATGACTCCACTAGTCCGCGCCAGGACTTTGAACTGGGGTCCACACCTTCGCTAACGCCTGATTCAGTTTCCATTACTCCTGTGGACAATCAAAACATTTCGAGCGCACATTTGGACTCATTTCACGATAATCTGATTCAGCAAATTAACAGCAATATCTCGCGTAGCCAAATGGGCAGTGGCCAGCAGCAGAACCAAAATGGTTATAGCCCCTATGAGCGCCAGTCGCATGTTAACAGCGCGCAGCAAAATGTTGCCAATCACCAACAACAGCAACAACCACCACCATCTTACCAGCATGCAACACGTGATTTAATGCAAATGCAACAGCAACATTTGGGTCAGCAGCATGCTCCCTACCAGCAGCAGCAACAACAGAACACACTTATGCCGCACGCCCCTCCACTTCTGATGACACAACAGCATCATCATCATCAACAACAACAGAATTCTTATCAGCAGCACAATCCTTATCACCACCAACAACAACAGCAACATCATGGTGCTGTCAGTCATCACCTACAGCTTCAGCAACATCATCATATCCATCTGCACCATCATCACCAACATAACAGCGAAAACAGCAATCTGTCATTGCCCTCTCCGAATACCGGAACTCATCTGCAAGCACACCATTCCCTATCTTCGGCGGCAAGCAGCTCATCGGGGGCCTCCACATCTGGTCTTCTCGATAATGCCGCAGCCGCAGCGGCCATGCTCGATGCCAAACCACTCATTCAAAGCGTAAGTCCCTCCCACTCGACCATCAGCTCAAAAGCAAGTTCGTGCTTTTCTAGAAAACTGAGTTCAAGTCCAGCCACCGTGGCATTTGCTCAATTACGTAGTGTTGCTGCCACTGCAACAGCAAAAGCAGTCAGTATTTTATCACCATCGCCCACTGTGGCAATGTTGCATGAAAGCAAAGTGCTTCAGCAGCAGGTAAGCATTCTAGAACAATCGTAACATTCTATGTTCTTTTGTTTTTGTTTGTTTTCGTTTCTTTTGTGTGTGATTTAAATACTGTCCAGTTATCGGTATCACATGCTAATAGTTGACCACTTTTTGGTTAGTTGAATTCGGAATTCTTTTACAAAGACGGTTGTGTTATTTCTCGTTGGGCAAGGATTGAATTCGGGTTGCACATTTGATCAAATCAAGAGGTTCAGTAAAACCGTTCAGTGACCTTTTTTTGCGACAGCTTTCGGCCCAAAGAAATCCTACGATTTAACTTTCCGATTGAATATAGCATCTTCATTGCTTCCGAAAAGAGTCGAACCTACGATGGATTCAGTGCTATGTTTGAATGTTATATAGTATGTTTGCCTAATTCTAAATTTAACATTATAGCTTTTTATTTTAAACTTAATACGAAAGTATCCCCTTTCAAAGAAGTAAAATTCTTACATATCTTCCTAGTCTATATTCTTTTAGCTGATATAATCTGTAAATAAATACAAAATTTGTATTAAGGCAAAACTAAATCTCCAAACTCAACACATAAAAGCCTAAGATTTTAAATATCTAAAATGCTTTTAATTTTAATCTCGCATATACTGGATTAGCCACAATTTTTAGCAAAAAATTCCTGTATTCACTTCCTAATGTTGGTCCCAATCGAATATCCAAATACAAAGTTGATATCCTATCATTTTCCGCCTATGCGGGAGTTGATCTTAATAGTACGAATTTAGGTCTATTATAAAAATTTTTGGATTCGTCCATCTTGTACTGAATAATAAAAAAAAAATAAGATATCGGTCCACACTGTAACTAACATTTTTTTTCAAGAAAAATAACGAAATCGGCAGAAAGAAGCAGTTGTCCGATTTGGACCAAATTTAGTACACGGTGAGAGTGTACCTTAACTTAGTTTAAGTTCCGATATTACCCAAATCGGTCGAAGGAAACGCCCACAATGTGCCTATAAGCCCACTTGCCTCAGAATTTTTTCCTTAAAATTGCTCTAATTTGTCTAATTACTCATTGAAAACAATAATATTTGGTATTCAAGTTAAGGGATCGGTTTTCTATGTAATACGAGAAAATTCGAAATGGAAAATCCTCATAACTTTCTAATATATGTACATATGTACCAGAGTGTCCATATTCAGTCACATCAATTCTGTTAAATTCTTTAGAAATGGGCGTGGTCCGCCCACTATGTAGGCGGTACATTTAAAACGCTCACAATTTCATTTCTTTCGGTGGATTATCACCCCACTCGGTTACATAGTGTAGGGTATTGGGTTTGCTCCCTTACTTGTTTTATGATTATTTTAGCTTACTGAGTTTTCGGATTCGTACTCGGTATGCACCCACTAAAATTAATGAAAAAAATTTCTTTGGATAATTTAAAAGGTCTTTATATGCAATGCTCCATATTTCGCTTTCTATCGAAATCAGTGAGTGCGATATCAATTTAAATCATCGATTTAAATTTTGATCTAAATTCAAATGTGGAACACGGTTCCTGCAGATTTTAAAGATTAAATTGTATATTTTTCGGCCCACTATTTAGAGTTAGCACACAGGTTTTTTGTATAGAACCGAATGCGATGGAAATATGCAAATTAACTAAAAGGTTAAGTGGAAGCTATTGATCGCTGCCATAAGAAAATTCCGCACCAAACTAAAGTACAGATTAAACTCGTTAAGTACGGCTAAACTTGAAGTTCGACTCAGTAGATTGAACTTATTTCGTTTCATAGAAATTAAGAACAAAAACTTATTCTTTTAAATAATCTCTGCTCCATTGCAGTTGGGTTTGCCACCAGAGGTGCAGCTGGAATTTGTCAACGGTGGGCATGGCATTAAGAATCCGCTCGCTGTGGAGAATACACACACTGCTGGTCACCATCGCATACGCAGCATCGATTGCATAGATGACTTGAAGAAGGGAGGCAATAGCAACAGCCCCACCACAGTCGCTGCAGATTTGTCCGAGGGTGACGGCACTGGTAAATTCGTCTGTCGCATTTGTCTAAAGGCGTTTGCGCTCCAGCGACTGTTAAATCGCCACATGAAATGCCACTCGGAAATCAAGCGCTATTTGTGCACCTTCTGCGGCAAGGGCTTTAACGATACGTTCGACTTGAAGCGCCACACGCGCACACATACAGGTGTGCGGCCGTACAAGTGCAACTTGTGCGAGAAGAGCTTTACGCAGCGCTGCTCATTGGAGTCGCACTGTCTAAAGGTGCACAGCGTCCAGCATCAGTACGCCTACAAGGAGCGCCGAGCTAAGGTGAGACAAAATTTAATTGTATTTGTAATGATCTTGTCATCTAAAAATTTTTTTCTTGTGTTTGTGTATTAGATGTACGTCTGCGAAGAGTGCGGCCACACTACCTGCGAGCCCGAGGTTCATTATATCCACCTCAAGGAAAATCACCCGTATTCTCCCGCACTTTTGAAGTTTTATGACAAGCGTCATTTTAAGTTCACCAACTCTCAATTCGCAAATAACCTTTTAGGACAACTGCCGATGCCGGTGCATAACTAAACCACAACACTACCAATGAATCCGATGAATGTGAGAGAAAGCATCAACGATATACATCTTGAAACAAAACCACCCAATACTGCAACTGTGCCCCACTGCTTTAAAGGAAAATTATGGAAGTCGATTATTTTGTTCTTTTTTCTTGATTTGAAACTGCCCGTGAAGGAGATTATTTTTTTATGTAAACCTTTTCATCATTAATTTTATAAACTGCTATTGTAAGAGCGAACATTTGCCGTGCAAATAGTTCCCAAAACAGAAAAAATTAAATACTTTTTTTACGTACGCCTTTAAGAGTGTAAGTGAAATTTTTTAGAAAGAAACTGCTTTTATATTTCAAATATAAGCTAACATAACAAACGATATATAATTTAATTATGGAGTGAATTATGCCTAAGCGCGAAGACAAATTTAAGTTAATTTGGAAGAATTACATTTTTCTTTTATGCTGTAACTACCATTCGTAAAAAATTTGGATTGGACTTTTAGTTTCTCTTACTACTGCTAAGCATTATAAAACTTTTAGTTGTCGTTACTGCTGCTTATCAATATTTTACTACTTTGTACAAACTAATGTTGTTTTAAGACCACACTTGTAAAATTATTTTCAAAGCTACCAACCACAAATTCAACTTTTTTAAATTTTAAATGTTTTTCCAAAACTATTAATTCTTAGGGTAAATCATGTAAAATCAAATTTTTGTTTCCACACTAAGCTTAACATTTTGATGAAATCTATCTTAAACAGAAACATGTGAAATGAATATTGTTAAGAATTTTTAAGTTAAAAATTAGAGAAGATCAACAAGAGAAAACCATGTTGGAATAAAATCAAAACTGTAATGAGGCGCATTTAATTACGGATCATGAACTGTGTTGGTAGATGTATCGCACAGTTTGTGTTATTAATTTTAGGAATTCGAATTTAGGAAATCCTTTGGAAGTAAATATCTTTATATGAAACACTTTGCTACTTTGCTGTTCATAAACGAAGTCGCGTTTAGAGTGTGCCGCCTTAGTCTAAGGTTAGTTATGTTTCTCCTATATTTGTAGTTCTAGTTTCATGTTTAGTTCATAAATGAAAACCACCAATTTTTGTACTGATTCTTAACACTCATGCATATTTGTTTAGTTAAAGTTAGTGATTATTTATTTATAACTAAAATAAATATAGTTTATTTGCGTAAGTAGTTGTAAGTTGACGCTTCATTTTTTAGGCAAGAACAAGGCTTTATCTTTCAGATTAGTAGTGCGTTATTTTGTATTTGTTTGTGAGCAGCAAAGTGTGATTTTTACTTCGATATATAATCGAAGCGAAGAGCGAGAGCAAAAAGAGGAGGAGCGAAGTACTGCGTGTCAATTGCTCAAATGACGCACCTCTTCCTTTCACCCAACAGAGATGTGAACTTGTGAAAGCAATCGGGTTTATTGTGCAATCAATTGGTGTTGGTATATTATAGTTTTAAATTTAATTACTGTAGTAGCACTTGATATAGTAATATACGTACGCATCCATTTTTATGAAATGAGTGCAAATGCAAAACGCATTTAAACTGCATCACAAAAACAAATAAATCTAACTATTTTTTACTGGAACTTTTAAAATGAAATATTTTGCAAACCGAGAACAGGACTAGAAAGTGTTTGGTAAATTGAAGCGACAAGCTCAGTCCTCTTTCATAATGAGATGACTTCTTCTGTATGAAGATACATACAGCTGTGCTGCATGGAGTCTAGGAGGCCGAGAGTTGACATCGCTTAAAAGGGATTCGCTGCCACGCCTCTTGAACGGTGTTTCACAAATCTGCAGTATTTGAAGGTTTACGCTCTGCGGCACTTTTATTTACAAATTTTGTATTGGGTTAAGGTCAGGTGACTGAGCAGGCCACGCCATGACTTTAACTCCATTAGCCCAGAACCAGTCCTTTGTGGATTTACTGGTATTTTTTGGATCATTGTCTTGTTGGAAGACCCGTTTTAGCGGCATATTCCATAAGACGTACGGCAACATTACTTGGCGCATTATTTCCACATACACCCCGCTGATCCATTAAGTGGATTGGGCCAACTCCGTTGTATGAAAAACTTCCCAATATCATTACTTTTGCACCACCAATTTTAACGGTCGTGATAGTTTAGGTACGTTCGTAAATGCATTAATTTCGTGTAACAGTATCAGCAGCATCAGCAGTGCAGCCAAGTTGCTCTGCTTCTGCATGTTGAATGCACAAACTCATTTTGCATTAACGAACGCGTTTAAAGGTGTAAATTTTGGTAAATGCATTTATTGATAGTTGGGAAACTCGAAGTGAGTCCTTTAATGAATTTCAATAAAGTAAGAATAAAACGAGTGAAATAGAGATGGGTCGTAATAAAAAAATTTGTTGAAAAAGAGAAAGAGATTGATCCCGAAAGTAAGTAATTACTTTGAAACGATAAAAACTTATCCATATGATGTATTCCATCATTATACAAGATAACAAAAAAATTTTGATCTCTTTATAATAAATTTTATTACGTTTGCATTTGTGTTCTGTTACTCGCATCAGTAGAATAACTGATGCGCTGGTTGCAGAAATTTGCTGCAGCAGTTCCAAACTTTCGTTAATGTTGCAGTGCAACCGCAAGGATGCATTTACAAACTCTCTAGATCTAGATCCTTGGATTCTGTTCCACCAAATAACACGATTTTACTTTCGTTCGTCCACAAAATGTTCCTCCCATTTTCTGCGGACCAGGCGAGTTGATGTATTCTTTGGCAAACTTTAGGCGACTTCTTGCAAATAAATTATTTTCTAACAAGCGTTTACGGACAGTACCTGCACTTACAGCAAGATTCAGCTCATTTTGTATCTTTTTGGGCGACGCCGAAGGATAAACTTTGCTGTACCTTACTATGTGTCACCTATGTACCTCTATACCAGATGCCTTTTTTTTATAAGCTTTCTATTAACTTCACTTTCTGTCCGCGGTATGTCCGCGGTATGTCAGTCAGCGGTATGTATGTCGTCAAATCTAGTAATCAATTTTTCACCCACTTCCCGACTACTTAGAGATTTGAAACTTTGCATACATGCCTAAACACGAGCACAATACATACATGAATCAATAAATTTTATGGGCGTAGGATAAGGGGCGTGGCACTTTTTATCAACTCCAAATTTGTGTATAACTTTAGAACTACACATCACACATCAATGAAACTCGGTAGGAACTTACTACATATCCATATCCTTCTACTGAGAAAATAAGGGGGCACTGGATAAGGGGGCGTGGCACCCCCCATACAAACAAAATTTTTGATCTCGATTAGCTTTGGAACTAAAGTGCAGCATTGAAATTTCGTATGCAGTCGCCTATTGGATGTGTCGTCCCACTGGTAAAATTTTATGGGCGTAGGACAGGGGGCGTGGCACTTTTCAAGCAACTACATACTTGGGCTTTAGTTTATAATTATAGGTACACCACACATCAATGAAAAACGATAGGAACTTACTCGCCGCGCCTTGCAAGCAAAACAACAACAACTCATCGCGCCACAAATATGCCACGAATATTAGGGTCGATCACAGCCGTATTATTGGTTAACTTGAGGATATGACATATGACGATAGGAAACACTGTGAATACCATAAATATTGTGTACTGCTCTGCAAGTTTTAAATTCTTTTTGCGAAAAATTTCAGAGCTCTAAAATTGAATTTATGGAAGACTAAAAAGTAGAAAATAAAATTATATAAAAAAAAACTTTTTAAAAATAAGCTTTAATGTACTAAAAAGTAGAAAATAAGTTGTTTCCAAGTCACCTGTATCTTACTATTAATAAAAGCTTGTGCGCTCAATATCCATATTCAAAATATCTTTCATTACTAGAATCTATTTGCAAAAAAATTATTTAAATAAAATATTGTGGTAACTGGTTGGCAAATATTGAACACATGAGCGCCCCAAGCTTTTATGGATAGTAAGATACTGGTGACTTGGAAACAATTTATTTTCTACTTTTTTGTACATTAAATAAATTAAAGCTTATTTTTAAAAAGTTTTTTTTTTTATATATTTTTATTCAAATTGAATATTAAGTTCTTGACCCTGAAAGCAAACTACAAAATCATATTTTGATATTAATTTCTTGTCTCTGTTTGTGGATTACTCTATTCCTGGTAAGCCAAAATTAAAGTCACGACCTGCTTTTCTGAGATCCACTATCGTGGACCTCCATTGGTCCCTCAATTCTTTTTTAGCTGTCATGGAGTACTTTGCGAAATAGTGGTGCAGAGTATTACTCTGTCGGCGAAGCCCGGCTGATGGTTCCTTACTTGTTGTTATTGTCTTTTGCAGGAATGTTGTGCACAAAAGTTCGGTCAAGAATAAAATTGAATATTTTATTATAAGGGCGAAGCCGAATATCAGGAAGCGAATTGTACATAATCATTTGCAAACAGGGTTAACAGTTATTCTCTCCTATACACTCTCAACTACAAGCTGAAAAGATGCAAACGGTCACTCGAAAAATCAACTGTTTTGGTCAGTGGTGGCGCGTTCCTTTACCAGTTTTTGTGTCACCGAAAACTTTTCCATTAAAGACTTTTCCAAGTTTTTTCATCGAACACACCTAACATATCATCACTTTTCATAAACAAAAAAATATGCAACAAGAAAGCGAATGAACCAGTCATCACATAAGACAAGCCCATTACGTTCGCAGGTCTCGGTACCAAATGAGTTCCTAAAGAAGATGGAACCATTACATGGTAACAGGTATTGCAGAAAAAGCACGGAAAACTACATTGCGAGTTGATAATCTTTACTATAAGCTTACATTTTATTGTGATAACCTGGCTACACTACAGATAGAAGACTCTCTCAGCTTGGGATTCATTCAAACAGTTGTCGCTGCTAAGTGTACACAACTTTTCAATCTTTGTCGATCATAGTACAATATTCCCACTCTCCTTATATCTAACACACTGCGGGCAATGAAAAGATGACGTCGACGTGGTCGACGTGCAGTGTAAACGGATCGTCTTGAGCGGAAAAGCATGCTGGGCTTTAGCGGAAACAAGCCGGACCCATTTTGAAGCCGAACGCCTGGCCCGCTCCACCGTAATCCTGCGGTTGTAAGTCGTTTAGTGGCAAGTAGCTCAGTCGTTTGGTGTCAATCACAAATGTGGATGAGCCTTTTGCGTATGTTGTCTAGAGGGGAAAGCAAGGAAACAAGCTTCAGTTAGGCACATTTACAAATAGGCACACTACACTGAACTCACCTGACATTCATCCGAAAGTACCGTGAGTCGCACCGTAGTGCTATCGCGGGCAATTTCCATTTCATTGTCGCCGAGGAATTTAATGGATCGGTCGTAGTTTCCTCTGGTCATGTCATACCACGCCACGGAGTTCACGCAGTGATATGTGAAATTCTGATGGCCTTCTTGGGAGAGTAACTGCAGGAAGGCCAGTTGCACCGTGCCCACGCCATCGTAAGTGATTTTTGTTGCACCCTCGAGGGATGAAAACCAGGCGTCATTTCGGTAAGAATTCTGACTTCTGCGCCACGGCACCGTGGGCACTTCCGCCGTATGCGCGTCGGGAAAAATGCAGGTCTCTCCCTCCCCACTGCTCATCTTGCAATAGACGTATATTGCGTCGTCCGGCATTCCTGCATTCGGGTCGATCCAATACCAGCCGTCATCGAATTGTGGATGGGCAAAGTGCAGATCACGGCATGTTCGTACAGGGTTGTCCTGGCTGCCCGTCGGTCTGCGCATGCGATCCATCTCTTCACGCATGCTATAGATGGCGCTGTACATGTCAGCAAACTTGGCATTGGCCTCATTTGTCGTCGTCGGCTTCTTCTTCCGCTTGCGCTTGTGTTTACGCTGCGCATCGTTGGAGTATGTTACGGGTTCAGCACTGGGAAGAACGCCCATAATTTCGTTGAAGTCTTCGTCATCATCAAAAGACACTAGGTCTTCCGGTGTGTCGACATCACGGCGACGGCGACGTGTTTCGGCTTTCACCGTCGAATATTCCTGCATTTGAAACAGCAGCTCAGGTGGTATAAGCGGTGCTTCAGCTGGAGCACCTGGAGGTCCGGGTTGTCCTGCCGGTCCAATTTCTCCTTTGTTTCCAGCTGGCCCTTCTGTGCCTTTTGGACCGGGTGGACCAACACCTCCGGCTTCACCTTGTGGTCCATCGTTACCTCTTGGTCCTATGGCACCCATTGGTCCAGGGTCTCCTTTAGCGCCCGTAGCTCCTTGGGGACCACGAAAACCACGATCTCCTTTTTCACCTTGTTCGCCCTTTAAGCCCACCATACCCAGTTCGCCCCTATGCCCTTTAAGTCCACGACGTCCACGATCTCCCTTCGGACCCAAGGCACCTGCTTCTCCAATACTTCCTTCCTTTCCTTGTGGTCCTGATGGACCTGGTCTGCCTGTTTCTCCTACTAATCCTATAGGGCCTTTTGGTCCACGCAGTCCTTGTATGCCAGGTGCACCTTGTGGTCCAGTCACACCAACTGGCCCAGCAGGCCCGATATACCCTTTGTCGCCCTTTTCCCCACTTGGTCCAGGACTACCTTGTAAGCCGGCCGGTCCTTCTGGTCCATGTTTCCCAGGTGGCCCCGTTTCTCCAACTCTCCCTTCAGGGCCATTATCACCGGAAGGTCCGATTTCGCCAGGCTTGCCATCTTCACCTTCAGGTCCAATTTCGCCTTTAGGACCCATAAGCCCATGTTCTCCACGAGAGCCCGGAAATCCGCGTGGACCTACAGCCCCTTTTGGGCCGTCCGGGCCCTGCATTCCTTGCATTCCGTGTGGGCCGACTGGTCCTGACTTTCCTTCTTCTCCCTTAGGGCCAACAGGTCCAAGTTCGCCAGGTTTACCTGTAATACCGATCACGCCTGGAGGACCTTGAGGGCCATCGGCTCCAGTTAAGCCTTGAGGACCTCGTGGTCCTGGTTTTCCCTGCGGCCCAATTAAGCCTAGAATGTTTATAAAAGCAACCAGTTAAGGTCTCAAATAAATTGTTTTGTCTTCTTAGCCACCTTTCAATCCTCTTCGCCCAAGTTCTCCAGGTAGGCCGGGTGGTCCTATAGGTCCCATTATACCCTCGTCTCCTCGTTCACCCTTCGATCCAGCTGTTCCTGGTAAACCTTGTAATCCCGGTTTTCCTTGAAGTCCCACGGGACCTGGCATGCCATCTTCGCCTTTAATTCCTCGCCGACCAATTTCTCCTAGAGGACCTTTTTCACCAGGTGCTCCAGGTGGGCCGAATTCTCCACGAGGGCCTTGTGGACCTGGTGAACCAATGGGTCCCTTTGATTTAAAAGATTTGCATTACAACTTCTGATTTTGAATTTACTGACTCTGTTATGAACACTTACGTTTTCTCCTTGACTTCCCTTTAGACCCTTTTCGCCTGGTGAACCTACTTCTCCCTTATCGCCGTCTTCCCCCGGTGTGCCTACTGGCCCTGGAGGACCAGGTAAGCCGCGGAGCCCCATGGCACCATCTCTGCCTGCGGGGCCTATTGGCCCTTTCTCTCCCAAAACTCCTTTGTATCCAGGAGCACCTGGGTTTCCCGGCTGCCCAGAGCTGCCCGGAGGTCCTTGTGGCCCAATGTGTCCTGGTTCCCCAGTTTGGCCCTTGTCACCACGTAGTCCTGGCCCGCCCATAGTCCCTTGTTCCCCCTTCAAACCAGATAAACCAGGCTGTCCTTGATGTCCACGCTCTCCCGGGAATCCTGGAAGACCAGTTGGTCCCTGTGGTCCTGGGTTGCCGATAGGTCCTATTGGGCCAGCTGGACCCTCCTTGCCTGCCTCCCCAGGTAGTCCCGCCTCACCTGATTGTCCGGGAAGGCCAGGAATACCCGGTTCACCAACCGGCCCGATTTCGCCAGGTGCACCTCGAGGGCCGATCACGCCGGCTTCGCCGACTGGTCCTGGCTTGCCAGACTCTCCCTAAAAATATACATGATCAAAACCAAATTTTCCAACAGAAGACACACACAAAATTATTTTTAATTACCGGTTGGCCCCTTTCTCCTGGAAGTCCTGGTTGACCACTTTTTCCATCTACGCCGGGTGAACCTGGCATGCCAATAAATCCTCTGGGTCCTTCTGCTCCTTGTGGACCAATTTCGCCCTGTGGACCTGCAGCACCGGGCTGACCCGTGTCACCCTTGGAACCCGTACTACCGTCATTTCCGCGTCGTCCTCGTGAGCCACGGAACCCTCTGGGCCCAGTTTCCCCCCTTTCACCTTGAGGTCCTTGCAATCCACGTTCTCCTTTCATTCCAACTGGGCCCGTGGAACCTGTTGAGCCCTTGTCTCCCTTATCACCCGATGGCCCTGGATATCCTTGGAATCCTTGTAGGCCTTGCTTACCCTTTTCTCCTGCTGGGCCCATAGCCCCTGTTTCACCACGTGGCCCTTCGAAACCTTTTGGACCCTCCGGTCCTTCTGGACCAATATTGCCTGGTGCACCTGCGGATCCGCGATCACCAGGACTTCCAATGTCTCCTTTTTCGCCATCTAAGCCACGTTCTCCTGTATCACCTTTATCACCTATTACACCACGTGGTCCCTCATCACCTTTAGGCCCTCGCGGTCCGGGAAATCCAATTGGGCCCTGAGCACCCTGCACGCCTTGATGGCCTTTCGGACCAATTCCACCAGGTGTACCCGCCTGTCCAGGAGAACCCTCGGCGCCTGGTAAACCAGGCAAACCAGCCTTTCCACTCGGGCCAGGAATACCAGATGGACCGAGGTTACCCTGTGGACCAGGAGCGCCTACAGAGCCAGGTGCTCCCAGTTGCCCAGGAGCGCCAGGTTGGCCTGTCATGCCTGGATTACCCTTAGATCCCTGGGGACCTTCGATGCCTTGTAGGCCCGGATTTCCAACTGGACCTGGGAAACCTCGAGGACCGAGAAACCCTCGTGGACCCTTTAAATTAAATTATATCCACGTGATTCATAAACTACAAATTTCAAATATTACCAGTTCTCCCGGCAAACCAGGCAATCCTGGCGGTCCTTCTTCACCTCGCAGACCCTCAATACCCTGTTGTCCTTTCTCTCCTACTTGCCCGGGTATTCCACGATGGCCCTTCTCTCCTGGCAGACCAATTGGCCCCATTTGGCCAATTTCTCCTTTTGGACCTTGTGGACCGACAGTACCACGCTCACCATCTCGGCCAGAACGACCACGACGGCCCTCACGACCCGGTGGTCCTGCTGGACCTCGAAGACCACGGGAACCCTGTCGAAGGAAGATGTTCTAACAGTTAGATGCAAATCTTACAAATTTCATATTTTCAATTTCTTTCAAAAACATACTGGTTCGCCAACATCACCGGGTTCACCTTTATTCCCTGGCGGTCCAGGCGGTCCTGACGCTCCAGGGAGACCTGTTAATCCCATCGGACCCTCGGATCCACGAAGCGCCATCTGGAAAACATATTGCAGTAGGCGAATATATGTACACCAGAAAAATGCATGCAAACCATATGCTGTGAAATCATTTGTCTTAATGCTTCTGCCTGCGAATCCGGTCCTTTCTCGGTGCCACCCTGTGAAGTCTGCGTAAATTTATGCAGAAAATATTAATTTAACCATCACATCAGTATGTGAGAAAAGCACTTACCGGCACGACAAACACATGTCCAGGTGGACCTTGAACACCCGTCATTCCTGATAATCCATCCCGACCCGGCTCTCCCTTTGCACCTCGTTCTCCAGCTGGACCCGGAATCCCTGTGTAGCCTCTTGGCCCAGGGTAGCATATGACAGAACTGCCCGTTCCTACGCTGCTGCTATTACCCGGAGTGGATGCATTTCGTTTACCAGCCTCACCTTCCACACTTGGTAATTCTGCACCCTGTGCATTGTTACTTGAAAATCTATTCTCGACGCTATTAGCCGTTAATTCTTTCCCTGCGGTTTTCTTGTTCTTTTTCGCTTTGCGATGTCTCTTTTCAGAAGTCTCCTTAGAGTTTCCTATTGGTATCAGGCCCGGAAAATGACTTCCCCTTTCATTGCTGCCAATATCTTCAGATTCGGTTGAGTTCTCGATTGCGAACGTATAATCACCGTCCACGACATACTCCTCCGAGTCGGCAAAGTTGGTCGAGAAGTGGTCGTCACTCGTGGGCACTAGTGAACCGAACCCATTAGAAGCTCCGCCGCCGATACCGTAAGAGTTGTCCCTAGTTTCACCATTCATTACCAGAATATCCAAGTTTTGCAACCGTTTGCCATTAGCATCAGGAAAGTTTGCATGATTGTCTTCTCTGATTGTCTTTAGATGCTCTTGCATGAAGTTGTTATTATCTATTTCGTTGTTTACATTCAATCCACCAACGGTATCTGGGTCTATGCTCCCATATGTATTGATAGTGACAATGACACTGCTACTGTCACTGTCACTGTCACTGCCGCCTTGTAATTTGGCTCCACTATTCAACATCACTTCCATTTGTTCGTTAAGACATGGCGTTGTGTATCGCGTGCACACTTCATATCCCGCATCGGGAGTGTCCGTTATAGCCATCATTTGAATGTCGCCCGTGAAGAAACCCTCGTCGTGAGTCATCTGCACACCGGTCAATATCAGCCCGTTCGTTACTATTGTACTGCCAGCAGAGCGCTCCAAGCGGCGTGTCACTTGCTTAGAGCAATCCACGACCAGCGTTACTGCCGTCCCCTTAACACTGAGGCCGATGCGATGCCACCTGGAATCCCCAATTCCAATCCCAAAGTTAATGTCGTTGCGTTGGTTGAACCCGGCATCCATTTGCTCATAGATGAAGTTGATCTCCTTTTCGCTAACGCTCAGCGACAACACTTCCTCGCTCTCGTCCGAATAGACTGTGAAGACGGGAGCCTTGACCTGATTAGTTCGATTGCTCCGCAAGATTAAAAGTATAGAAAAGTCCTCCGGGAACCCATTGGGAAAGAGTTGAGATGTCTGCATTGTCAGTATTGCATCTTTGGAAATGCGATAGGCTGGCGAGCGATGCACTTGGTACCGATTGCGCTCAGCACCACACATACCTGGCACTTCCGCGACACCTGGTGGCAGCTCGGGCAGTCCGAATTCTCGAATGAGATCGGTGAAACCATCTACGAATACGCAAAGTGAAATAGTTGTGACCAAGTCGATGTTGCTTTTAGAAAAAAAATCAAAGACAAACATCGTCGGACGCCGTAGGCAGGAACGGGAAAAGGAAACTACTATCCCCAGATCGCTAAAGCTCCGAAATTATGAATATAAAAAAATTTGAATTCGATTTCGTAATATTTAGACGGTGTACAAAACATACGCCTGAAAAAATTTTCTATTTAATTTCTATACGAGTATATCAGCGCCCCAAAAAGACCAGAGCTGTATCTCACAAATAAATAGTCACAAACACATGTAAAGATTTGCTCACCAAATCCTCACAGGCATCTTTATACCCTACACCTATGGTAATAGGGTATAATAACTTTGTGCGATAATTGTAACGCATTAAAGGAGCCATCCTAGGTATACTTAAACATAAGTATATAGAAATGATCAGAAACACTTTCTCTTTTGATTTCCGGTTGTCCGTCTGTGGTGGTCCGCCCACTGTATAGGCGGCAACAATTTTCCGGTAAAATAGCTCTCAATTGACTACTTATGCATTTAAACGAATGAAATTTGGTTCCCAAGTTTAAATATAGGTCCTACATGCCATATAAGAAAATGGGCGTGGTCCGCCCGCTATATAGGCGGTAAACTTAAAATCCTCATAACTTCTGTAATATACACACCAGAGCATTCATATTTGGTCACTTCATTGCAGGTGAGAATATCTTTATATTCTCCAAAAATGGGCGTGGTCCGCCCTCATTTCTGTTGTACACATGTCAGAACATCAATATTTGTAATATATAGACTTATTAGGAATATCTTGTAGTTTCTCAGTAATGGGCGTGGTCCGCCCACTATATAGGTATGTAGTACATTTAAAATACCCACAATTTCATTTATTTCAGTGTATTATCACAACATTCGGTTATTTGGTGTAGGGTACTATTCTGTCGGCCCAACCCGACTGATGCTTCCTTCCTTGTTTTATCTTTTTTCTTTGTTAAAAGATTGGCAATCGCGCTGAAACCCCTTTCCAACAGGTATGAAGATATATAACCAATGACATCCGTTTCTTCAATATCCACTGTGGTATTACCATATAGTCAAAACATCCTCAAACTTAGTTTTAAAACCTGATTAGAGGGCATTTAAATATTGAATGTAGGCTGAAACGTCGTATTCCTGGTAGTTTGTTTGTGGCAAATTGGGAAACTGTGCGCCTTCCAATGCTACGCTTCATTAGCTTAATTCTGGAAAGAAACGCTCTGATGATGGACTTTGTTTTCATCAAATTGAGACAATCACCTTGATACTGAAAGTTAACTTCACTAAATTTAATAAACAAATCTGTTATCTGTCTGATTTCTACTTGATTAAATTTTCTATTAAAATTGGATTTTCAGTATCCAGAAAATTAAAATAGTCTCAAGAAATGCAAAAAGTCTTATCAGTGTGAAGGAGTAATCGATGAAGAATCTCGTCATTTCCTCCAATCAACTGCGCAAATATCCGCGTATGTTGAAGATTTGCTTTAACTAACATATACTTACGTAGATAAGGTGCTATCAAAGAGTATGTTAATATAATTACAAGTATTATATCATATTAGCCCAATTCACAATCTTGTGCAAATGGTCTGGGATTTTTGCACAAGATTGTGAATTGGGCTATTATGTACATGTATGTATATATAATATAATAATTTAAATCCTTTCAGGGCTGGAACATATCTCGGAACTAGGTATCAAGCCTCTTTGAAACTTTGTGAAACAAACCAAAATTCTGACAGATCATTACTTTGACCACTCCTAAACGGGAATCCTAACTGGTATCGCTAAGGACCCAACAGGGTCTATGCGTGGGCCTTTTAGGCAGCCAGATTAACCTAATCTAAAATAATTATATTAACATACTCTTTGCTGCTATGCTTTACAGAGTGCATGCAGTGGTCGGTATTTCTTTGAGGAGTCACAAAAGAGTCTCGTTAGAATTGTGCGTTCTGCCCTTAAGTGATTGCCGACACACTGACCACTTAGCCCAGTATCTTCGACGCGCAAATATTGCACAAATCACGAGCTAATTAAACTTTGACAATGACTATTTGAGCAGAAGCTATTCGCGTCTGCTGCATCATTTTCCTTAGCGCACACAAGTACGCACGAGTAAAGTTGCTGTACCGATTTCACTGATCATGTGTAACGTGACCCTAATGATTGGAGCAGGCTGCATAGAGAAATGCACCACAATGAATCTCTCAGAGGGGCATGCGCGTGCGCACACCATTTATCAATTGCAAATACATGAAAATTCACTTGTACTCGTACATTCCAGCCGATTGGAGTGCACTGAAAATATAGATTTATGAGCGACTGACTGGAGGCTGGACAACTGGACGACGACGACGGCATTTGAGCTAATTTTATTTGACAGCTCTGAATGCTCGCTCGCTTCCTTCTAACGACTGCCAATTCACGCCTGCTTGCAACGCTGCCGTCGAAAACTGTCGAACAGTGCATTTGCAATTAAGCACAGATACGGATGCGTCGGTAATGGCACCGTTGGAACACATGCTTCGTGCAGAGTTGTAAAGTAATTTCATATAATGCTGCATAGGGAAATGTACTTTGCGCTTTGATGCGTGTGCCGCACATGTTAGTATTTATTGCCACTTTTGGATGGGTCAATTGATTTTTGCTTCTGTAAGAAATTGCAACTGCATTATTTCTTATCGGTTTGAATTCGCGTGCCATTTACTTCTGTGCATAAATATCAATTTCCGTTCCGCTGCCAACGGCATGTTTCTGCAGATGCAATGATAACAGTGAAATATATTTGTCATTAAAAGACGTTTAATGTAGCTGATAAAAAATATAACTGAAAAAATCCAAATTAAACAAGTAAGGAAGCATCAGTCGGGTTTCACCGACAGAGTAATACCCTACACCAAGTAACCAAGTGGGCGGACCACGCCCATTTTTCACAAACTAAAAGATATTCCTAATAGGACCGTATATAGCAAATATTGATACTCTGATCTGGGGGTCTATATCGATATATTTATATAACTTACCGCCTTCATGGTGGGCGAACCATGCCCATTTTTCTAAAATTTAATTCTTACCAGCAATGAAGTGACCAAATATGGACGTTCTGATATATATTTTATGGAAGTTATGAGGATTTTAAGCTTTCCGCCTATATAGGGGCCGGACCCCGTCCATTTTCTTGTATGGCATGTAGGACCTATATCTAAACTTGGGAACAAAATTTGATTCGTTTAAATGCATAAGTAGTCCATTTTTTGTAATGTCCTAGAAGACCCACACCTCACCTTAAATTCCAGAAATCATTGCATTAAATGTAATCATTATAATTAAACAGATTAAAGCCATTTTACTGAAAAAATCTCGAGGTAGTGGGACTTACAGGCCCATTGTAGGCGTGTCCTTCAACCGATTTAATTAATTTTAACACTTTACCTAACCCGAGGTTCACTGTGACTGTGTACCAAATTTGGTTCAAATCAGACAACTCCTTCTTTCTCTTTTTTCCGTACACGCAGACAGACAGACGGACGGACAGACGGACAACCGGAAATCAAAAGAGAAAGTGTTTTTGTTTCGCACAAAGTTATTATACCCTATTACCATAGGTGTAGGGTATAAAAAGTCGAGTAACTTGCCGCGACAGATAGTGCATGTTTTCAGGTCTTTTCAACTAAAAAAATTTAGTATAGCTCCATAATTCGATGGAGCTTTCAGAAATGTCACCGCATAAATATACCTTGTCAATTAGTTCATCGCTAATACTTCTTCGGAATTTATATCCGCCGAAGTTATGCAACGAAACCAAAGAAAAATTATGTAATGGAACTAAAAGATACCAAGGTTTCTCATCCTTGATCATAGCATCAGTCGGGTTTCACCGACGGAGTAATACCCTACGTCAATTACCTGAATAGGACTCATCCATGGGAAGTAATTGTTGGGGAAGAAATCCTGATCGAATTCGACCAAATATCGAGAGTCTGGTATGCATACTATTTGGTGTTCGGAACACGCCAATTTTAAATATATAATAATTTTGTTGACCATTATTGGTATAAACCCATTATTTCGGATTTTATAAACATATTTCACTTTCATTTCTATAAAATTCATGTATATTTTAAAATAATGCAATATTTAGCATTTTATAAGAAAACTAACGAAGCAGATAGATTGATAGATTGTACATATATGCAAAACGCTCCACCGAAATGTACATTCCCACAGATTTATTACGATAATAAATGATTTATCAAATAACGCGATAAAAATTTATTATGATAATAAATGATCAGCGAAATTGAAGAAATGATCGAAATAACAAAAATATTTTTGTCAGTTTCGAATATTTACGTTATTTAAATTAACAATCCAGTATTTTCTCAAATCCAAAATTAAACATTTTGAGGCTACAGGGTCAAATAGGGTCTGGATAAAAAAAATATAAATAGAATTGTGTTTTGTGACCCAAATGTAGAAAGTGAACTTTATATTAAAAAAGGCTGCTCTATGCAGTTGAGGGTTAAGGGGGTCCTACAAATTTATTATTTTCTCAAAATGGTGCGAGTTTGCTGTGTTTCGGACCAGCGATTCCTCGCACCAGATACCGAGCACTTATCCCTTGAGCCACTGCGGCACCTTGAAGTTTACTTACCTTCGTTAACTTTGGCTGCTTGGTTCGGGTTTAAGCTTAGCAGCAGTAGTAGAGCCGTGCTAAAGACCAACGGCTTGTAGAATTTCGGACAGTTTTGATTACGATGTCTTGGTTTAGGTTTTCGTTTGGCAGACATATTAATATTTAAAATTCTCACGCTTAATTTTGCTTTTTATTTTCAACAATTATATTGCATTTGCCAGCGCATCGTGTATCAAAGCCTATGGAATTTAAAAATGAAATGAATATAAACAACAAATAACAGTATATTTGATAAGGAGGTATTCCCTCTGCCTTGACGTCACTGGCACACTTTTGAAGAAACTTCATAGCCATGCACTGTGTCGTCTGGGCATTTATATGTGCATGAATGTGCAGGCTGATAGCAGTAATCGCAATTACTAAAGAGCACTGACCTAGGCCAATTACGTATACGCAACTATTAATAAATAAAATTGCATTAGAGTTTGAATATACTACATAATATGAAAAGCGATAGCAGTATCTGAGCTGAAAGTGTGCACATACACATGTGCCTATATACATATATAGGAACTTTGTGCCTTTTCGTTATCGCAGCATTAAAAAAACTCAGCCTTAACCCGGTACGACACTTCAGCAAATCAGTTTAAATCCGTCTTGCACTTGCAACAGCTGTTACTGCTTAATCTTCAACCTCGCATATATACTACATTACTCGTACATATACCAGAGCAGAGCAGAGCAAAAGACATGCAAAGCTTCAAATTGTAGTTTATTTTGAAGCTGATAACATTTTGAACTATTCACAGCAATTTAAGCGCCTTTATCAATTCGCCGCTTTAAATCTTTCGAAATGTTTAAATATTTTAGTTCAAGTCTTCAACCGGAAGTGGTAATGTTTAAATTTTGGAAATGTTCTAAAATTTCATTGAATTAATAATATGTATGAACTGGATTATGAAGTTATATTGTCCTTCATCGAAATTATTAAGACATGTTTTAGAAAAAGTGGTAACAGTAAAAATTGTATTACTACCAAACATGCGAAAGAGTTTCATCATCACATCACTTCCGGTTGCGTTCGCTATTTTCTTGCTTTATTTTCATTGCTTTCATTGCACATAATTATACTTTATTCCTTATTTTTGTTAGCCCTTAAGTCTGTACCAAAAAACCAAAATTGCTCCCTAACAACAAAATATCACTTGGAGGGATTTTCGGGTTTCCGTATTCGATTTTCCGATTCTAAACTAACATCAACGACCGCCGCGCGAGAACTGAACTGTCGAAATGGTACGCATGTTTCAAGAAGCTCGAATCGAGCTACACACAGTCTGAATCGCAAGAATTGCTCTTAAGAGAAGCTTTTGAAGCAAACGCTTGCTCTTTGGAGCTGGAAAAAAGTTATAAGCGTTAAGTTGTGGTAACATTAGGCAAAGATCAATGCACAGGTCCTGCAGAATCAGAAAGTTGTTTTCTAATTTCCACACTAACTTAAGTGTATCCAACCAAAGGAGAAAAAAAATTAAAAATAACGGAAACTTCAAATCGCAATTTTAAAATCTTTTATATTAAAAACAATGGAGTTGGTCATAGGGACTTTAAGCAATCCAGACTGAAAACTTTGAAGCCAATACAAAAACTTATTTTATGTGTTCCCATAAAATATGTAAACTTTTGCAGTTCATGCAATGTGCTTATTAGGAATGAACATGCCCGTGCCTTCTTCGTCTTCCATACGTAGAAATCAAAAACTGTAAAATCTGGAGATCATGTTGGCAAATATGTATATTGGGCTGTTTATACCAAAAATTATGTATTTAACATCTCGAAGAACTAATAATCAGAATTAATTTAGATCTTAAAATTAGAGTTCAAACGGTGTGCCTTATATTAGTAGGTATTATTATGACGCACCAAAAAAAGAAAAATTCCAAACATAATATTAAACAAACCAATTTCTGTTTACGTTTATGAGCAATAACATTGAAATCAAATAACGGCCAGCAAAGTGGTAATACAGAAAAATGTGCTAGTTATTAATTTATGAAACGGATTCAGGGCGGTTGCTCTAGTTGCGTGACTGTGGAATTTATGGGATGATGTTAATCTGTGAGTACTACTGTGAAGAAACTGTTTTATATACTCGGTACCTCAGAAGTTGCTAAAGATATATAAATATAGGCCAGCCGATCAGCTCACTTTTAACTAAATTTTGCAAATATTTTTTATTAAAACATATGTTATGACTGCCTGTAAAACTTTTGGCTGAACCAAAAAATTTAAATTTTGTGTTGCATGAAACTTTTCTTCTGTTTGACTGTGTCCATTTAATTTGATGTGCTCTTAGGTATACCTTAAGCGAATCGTAACATTTAATAAAAAATCACTAACTTTTGCATTAACATATCCCTTCAGATTTAGCCTTTATTAAAAAACCAATCAGAATACTCAAGTGCAATCGATTCGAGTTGTTATTTCGAATAGGATTAATTTTTGAAATGAAATACAGAATTGCCAACGACATTTGAAAACGAATCCGAAAAGTGTGTAGTACGAGAACTTATTAATAACATTAATTGTTACTATTAAAAGCACTATATTAGATTTGTAACTAACAGAATCCTTGTGTAATGCTGGTTTTAAGAATTTATTGCGGATTATTTAAAGACTGCTCTCTTGCTCTCTTCGCATACACTCTTTCATTCTCTTGCTTCAACAGCTCAACTCTTGCTCTAAATCAAAGATAGAA
This sequence comes from Neria commutata, assembly GCA_963457695.1. Taxonomy (NCBI): domain Eukaryota; kingdom Metazoa; phylum Arthropoda; class Insecta; order Diptera; family Micropezidae; genus Neria; species Neria commutata. Next base: position 19,445,878 of record OY735249.1, on the reverse strand, counting down.
AACCGTTTAGATTGTACTCAGATGCTGGATAGCTTCGAACTCTATAAAAAGCCACGCTCAGTTGGAAAACGTTTTAGTTCGCTTGGATTCGGGAAACGGAAACGTTCGAAAACGGTTGTGGAAGTATTGTGGTGTGCAGGCGGAACTCTAAATAAGAGTGCTCAAAAGTGTTGATAAAAAACTTATGCTTAAGGATAGCAGAAGGTCAAATATTGTATTTCGAAAACCTAAGGAATGTGTAACTAAATACTTCTAATATAACTGAAACATTTTATAAAATTATATTATTTTGTATTGGAAACGTGCTTTCGAAAAAATTACATAAGCAGCAAATACATACAAATGTCTTTTATCAATTTCATTTCCTCGCAGCTTCTCGTACTTTGCACAAAAAATTTTGGAAAAATCTATTTTTGTGCTTTAGTTATGGAAAAAGGAAATACTCTTGCCACGTTGCAACTAAAATTGCTCTTCTTCTTCGTTACAAGCACGTAGCCGCTAATACTCTGCCCTCATATTTGTGGCATAACAGCCCGGAATGGCCATAGCCTAGGCTCTCTCGTATTAACCTGTGTGTGCACATTTATTTTTAGCTTAAGCAGTTGAAAAGGCACAATTGCTTCCGGTATAGCTAATTGTTATTAGAGTTATTAATTATTTTTATAATACCGGGATTTTTTAACAGCGGAACTTTTCATGTCCGTCGATTTGTTTCTAATTCAAAACTATTTTTATAAGGCAGAAAAAGAATTAATTTAAACAAATAAATAAGGTCAGAAATTCAAATTTTAGATGTTAAACGGAACTTTTAAATATCTTCACTTCTAAGCCTCCCTCAAGGATGTTTACCGTCTGCGCCTACTTATGTCTTATAAACAAAGTAACAGTAGCTAAGTATGTATAATGTTAACGTCAGTACAAATCATAAACCAATTCGTACTAATATTTCAAATGCCTAAATGAATACCAAAGTTCTTATTGGAACATCTCTACTACATGTCTATATATGTATGTACATGTGGTACACAGATACATACACACATGCATACATCGTAGCATTGCGCTGACTATGGAAACAGTTGCCGATAACGCGACACTTTCAAACGAAATTCGGAGCGCTTTTATCAACAGGAGTTTATGACCTCTCCTATTTAAGGCTAATGATTATTATTCACTAGAGTTCCACAGACGTATCCCACTTCACTCTGAGAGTTTTTGAATACAATGTTGAAAATGCAGCCGAAAAAATTTGACCTAATTTTGTTGCAATAAAAGAAATTCTTATATAAATAACAACAATTTGATGCAAAAGAGTCGGAAACAAAATTATATTCGGGTCGCAACTCAAATAGGTTGAGCAATGCACCAATAAAGAGAATAAAAGAAACGATGCTAGAAACAGTAACTAGTTTATTAGAGAGCCTTCAAATATTTAGGGGAATGTGTGGCGATACCAATACATACAACTTTTATATAAAAATTTAATCCAATAAGTACTTCTAGTAACATTTAGCAGTGCACTAGATACCTCAACTTTCCCCCAGCTAAATCCTTGATTTATGTCTTATCGTTTTTCACTATAAACATTTTGCTGAAAGTGAAAATCGTTGGCAAAATGTAAAAAGGCCCTAACTAACATTTCTGAAATTTTTCAGGAGAAGCAAAAAACAACATAACATTTCAGAGCATGTACATATGTATATAGAAAGGTCCATTTTGTATTAGCTAGAACATCTTCATTTTTGGATTAAGAACTCAAATTTTTTGTAAGGGGGTGTATTTTAATATAGGCTGCCAGAAACTGTAAAAACGTGATAGTTAGGGCCTTTGTATATTTTGCCAGCGAAATATGGGGTTACTCCGACCGCCCCTGAGGTAATTCCGATCACCCCGCCATAGTTTTCCGAGAAAAAATTAGGTGCAAACAATTATTTATTTAATCAAATTTTATAAATAACATTAGTTTATGTATTATAATTTATAGTTTGAGAGGAAATGCTTTTTGTATTAGATGTTATGTGCCCGGCTGAGAGTTGAATCGAGGCGATTCCGCATCAGCGACCAAGCATTTAGTCCACTGAGCCACCGCGGCGCCACTTCCCGCGATGAATTGGCAATTCTCCAAGAATGTTCTTTGCCATGAAAAGCTTCTCAACCCGTTCGGATTCGGTTAATATTGGTCCCGTTGATTTGTGAAAAATATGACAAGCACACACAAATTAATGCGGGAAAGCTAGGCGGCCTAAGCCCTAAGCTAGGGCTGTTGCGCCAATCAATTTTTAATTAATTATTATTATAATTCATGTCGGAAGGTTTTCTGGGTTTTCTGTAACCGAAGCATAATTAAAGCATTTCTTGCTACAAAGAAAATAATAGCGAAAATTATGACATAGCGGTGAAAAAGAGCAGGCCTCGTATGGCAGATGGTTTTCTATTAATAAATAGCGTTTATGCTCTTAACAGATTATGAACAAAATATTCAAGGCTAAATTGCAGTGAAAACACAAAATGAAAAGGAGGCATTTGAAAATATTATGGATCGGTATACTTGCTCTAAGCGTTTTGGGGGATGTCGTGAGCGCTGATCCAGCCAGTGGAAAGAGCAAGACACGAACGAAAAAGGGGAAAAGAGGTCGAAAACTAATTGGAGATCAGCGTCCACAAGCCGAAGAACCACAACCGGCTGCTGAACTGCCCGGATTTGAGGACATTGAAACATACGACTACATTAACAATTACGACGACGAAGGTAAAAAGTGGAAATACGTATTGAGACTTTAATCGATATTTGGTTTATAGAGAACCCTTTTGGGAAACCTTTTTTAGTTGATTTCACGATATAAATTTAAACAAGGCTCTCTTAAGCCTTACTTGAGGGACGAGCTGTCCGGTACCTTTAGTTTTTTCAAACTATTGCAAAACATGGATTGCCCAAATACCATAACATTTTATGATAAGAACATTTTGCGTTGTGTAGCTTAAGCCTTGGAGTCGCATACACCGTTTCCGTCGACGAAAACGAAAACTGAAAAACGTTTGTGTTCGTTGCTGTTTCGTTTCTGAGTCAGTTTTCGTTTCGTTGGAAGCGTAGAACAGAACAGAAACTAAATTTATTACGGACTTTTTGAAGTTGTCATATTCAAATTAAATATAATACGTCGAAATTCAAAAAATTGCTGAATTTTCGGCAAAATGGAACTATCCAAATTGTTTTGGTGCGATTGATGGCAAATATGTGCGAATCAAATGCGCACCAAAGGCCGGTTCAGCTTTTTCCAACTACTAAGATTTTCATTCAATTGTACTCTTGGCTATTATCGATGAAAATTACAAACATTTCACCGCCAATGGCCCTTCTATACACTAAAATCGTTTTGCCAAATGGAATTTTTATTGATGATGCCTTGGGCAAAAATTTGATGAAACCATATCCAAGATAACAATCACTTTATGATCTATTCAAAGCTATTTATTTAGGCTGTATGCAGCTTTGCAAGAGCTAACTGCATTTCTTCTAATTCTTTTTCTTATCGATCATCATTGTGTAAAGACGTATCGGAGCTCTTTCGAACACATTGTATTTTCAATCTTTCCATTACTTACGGAATAGATCGCCATAAATACATTGCATTAAAAACAGTGTTGTACTTCTCCTTTTACAGATGTAGATACTGGAGCTGAAATTGGAACATATGCGACTCACCAAGAAGGTATGCGTATTACTCAGCCCTCAAAAGAATGAGCCGCCAATTCGGTGACAGTTAACTGATGGCATGTCATTGCAGTTGCATCGCCGCCACTGTCTAGGGGTCGCCCAGCGGAAAATATTGTGGGCGCGTTCTCCTGTCTCTACGAAGGCAACTGGTATCGCGATGGAGACGAGTTCACCAGCGAGCAGTTTGGTTGCAACCATACTTGTGTCTGCACCGAGGGGAAAGTGGTATGTCGTCGACCGAGCAGTTGCGATGCGATTCCTGCTGAAGATGGTTCTGATGAGCGGGATGAGCATTCCAACACAATTCCGACATCTACAACACCAAGGACTACAAGAGCTACGACGCCGAATGTTCCCTTTATTAACATCGGAACTGACATCGGAACTGACACCGGCCCTAGAGGAGTTCCGGGTTACCCTGGTGCACAAGGACGTCAAGGTGACTCTGGTGTGCCTGGTGTTCCAGGTAACCCAGGTACTCCAGGAACTCCTGGTACTCCTGGCCCTGTACCGGACATGAGCTACTACCATCAACAACTGGCAGCTGAATATGCTAATTCAGATAAGGGACCGAGCTCACCTCAATTCGTGCCGGAATTTCAATACCTTCAATCATCAGCTGGACCAGCCGGGCCTCGTGGTCCGCCAGGAAATATGGGTCCAGCCGGTCCACAAGGATTTCAGGGAGTACGTGGTGAGCTGGGAGAGCCTGGTGCACAAGGGCCACCAGGACTAATTGGCCCGCGAGGTCTACCAGGCACCCCGGGAAAGGATGGTGTCCCAGGTGAGGATGGTGAAGCAGGTGCACCGGGAAATGCTGGTACGCCAGGTCCTAGAGGCTTACCGGGTATGCCAGGCATACCTGGTTTGAAAGGTCATCGTGGTTTACCGGGCTTGGATGGTGGAAAGGGTGAACAGGGCATACATGGAGAAAAAGGTGCTTCGGGAGCAATGGGTCCAGTCGGTTCTATAGGACCAATCGTAAGTTTTTGCCATAATACTTGAAATAGTCTTTTTGTCCGTTGGAGAAAGCAATCATGGACATTTTCGTAGGGCCCTGGAGGTTCCCGTGGTGAACGTGGTCGTGAAGGGCCACCGGGGCAGCCTGGTGCAAGAGGTGCCGACGGAAATCCTGGTACAACTGGTCAGTCGGGCGCGCTTGGCAAACCTGGTCCTCCGGGATTTCCTGGAAGCCCTGGTGTCAAAGGCGATATGGGTCATCATGGTCCGAAGGGTGAGCAAGGACTGCAGGGCCCTAGAGGTGAAGCTGGTCGACCAGGTATAGCGGGTGAACCTGGTGTACAAGGACCAGCGGGAAAAGATGGACTTCCAGGAGAAAAAGGCGTGGTGGGTTCACTTGGATTAGTGGGACCACAAGGTTTTCCAGGTCCCCGAGGTCCGGAAGGATTATCTGGGAGTCCAGGAGATTCTGGAGCGAAGGGAGCACCCGGACAACCTGGAGAACGTGGCTATAAAGGTAAATTATCATCTCCAATAAAATTATGCATTTGTTAAATAAAATTTCAAGCCAGTGCTTCATGTAGTATGTATATATAACAATTTTTAAATTTAGGTGATATGGGCATTAAGGGAGAAGGTGGACAACCTGGTCCTAGAGGTCTTCCAGGAATTGTTGGACCAGAAGGAAAGCGTGGAAAACGCGGCATGCGAGGTCCCACAGGACCAGCTGGTCCCTCTGGTGAAAGAGGTGTTCAGGGTTTATCTGGGTTACCGGGAGTTGACGGACCTGTTGGACCTAAAGGATCCCCAGGCGATCGCGGGATTCAAGGCCCTGCTGGCGTCAAGGGCAACTCAGGCGATATTGGTCAATCTGGGCCTCCTGGAGTTCAAGGTCTGCGTGGCTTACCTGGACGAGTTGGTGCAATAGGAAGACCAGGGCCGACCGGAGAGCGTGGTATTCCTGGGGCAGACGGAAAATCTGGAGAGCAAGGTCCCCAAGGCCTGCAGGGCCTTCCTGGCCCAATGGGAATACCTGGTGATAAAGGTTTCACCGGGGAACCTGGCAAAAACGGTGAACCGGGTGTAGCGGGTCCTTCCGGACCACGTGGTGACAATGGAAAAGACGGGCTTCCTGGAGCTCAAGGGCCACCTGGTTCCCAAGGACAAGATGGTGGTCGTGGCGAGCCAGGACCTGTGGGATCAAGAGGATTTCAAGGTTTGCCAGGTGTAGCTGGAACTCCAGGAGTACCTGGTAAAGATGGTGGCGCTGGACCTGCAGGCACCCAAGGTCCAACGGGTCCTCCTGGTTTTAGAGGCGAAAGAGGTTTTCCGGGAGAACGCGGACCATTAGGGCAACCTGGAACACCAGGCGATAAAGGAGAATCTGGAGAAAACGGACGCGATGGCCCTCCGGTAAATATCATATATATTCACGGTTTCGTTCAAGAAAAGGCTCAGTCAGAAAATTTGATTTAAGGATGAAAGCTGGAATTTTTCCTTCCAAATTATTGTCTGTAAGTGAGCTTTGGTTTGAGTTTACGGATCTGCATTTATACTATTTGACATGTAACTTACATTCTCAAAAACATAAACCCTCTTAAGCTTGCTAAGCCTGTTATTGAATAGAGTCTTGGATATACTTAAAGAATGACCAAAACAAACACATTTAAATTGATTGACTTTCAGGGCCCGATAGGTAATCCCGGAATGAAGGGACACATGGGCCCACAGGGCATGCTTGGGATGCCTGGTCCAAGAGGCTTACCTGGTCCTGGTGGTGATAAGGGAGAACGTGGTGGAACCGGTCCTATGGGATCAGAGGGCGCTACTGGTCGCCCAGGTGATCGAGGACCTCAAGGAAATGTTGGACCACCTGGAGCTCCCGGTGAAGCAGGCGAGAGAGGTGAGCCTGGAAATGCAGGGTCACCGGGTGAACAAGGCGCTCCAGGATCGCTAGGAGAAAGAGGACCTATTGGGCCGCAAGGGTCACCTGGGTTTGCGGGTGCACCAGGTTTATCGGGCTTACCCGGTGCAAAAGGAGATCGTGGTTTAATGGGCATCAAAGGTGAGCAAGGAAATAGAGGCCCCAACGGCTTGCCTGGAGAGCACGGCCCTCAAGGCCCAATAGGTTTGGCAGGACCCAAAGGTGGTCGCGGTGAACCAGGATTAAGAGGAGAGGCGGGATTAAGTGGATTACCGGGTAGACCTGGAGATACGGGAGCAGCGGTAAATTGCCATATGGAAATTTAAGGAACTCCTAACTTAGTATACTGTCACTTAGGGTCAACCAGGAAGTCAAGGTTTACCGGGAACCTCAGGTTTACCTGGTATTAAAGGAAACCCAGGAGAAACGGGCAGATCTGGATCACCTGGACCACAAGGATTACAAGGTCCTCCTGGCATCGAAGGATCAAAAGGTGAAACTGGTAATGACGGCCCTACAGGACTCGCAGGAAATCCTGGGCCCCCAGGTAATCCAGGAGAACGCGGAATTCCTGGTGCGCCAGGTCCAACGGGCTCGGTTGGATTACGAGGTCTCAGGGGTGTCGCTGGAGAACCTGGACAGCATGGAAAGCCTGGAAAAGATGGCGAAGCAGGTCCTCCAGGTTTTCCCGGTAAGTTTGTGAAGTAAATTTTAGGTATTTAAAGCAAGCATTATATAAGTGGAATCCCGTTTAAATAGGCCCACAAGGACCGGCAGGGCCAATGGGAGAAAGTGGCCCAGAAGGACCTTCCGGCAAGACAGGACCGACCGGTTTAGCTGGACGTCCGGGTGATAAAGGACCTCAAGGCCAACAAGGAAATCCCGGCCAAGCAGGAAACCCTGGCCTTCCGGGACCTCAGGGACCCATGGGTCCGATGGGTATAGTTGGAGAGCGTGGTCCTAAAGGCGAAACTGGCTTAGCTGGCGCAGAAGGTCCTATCGGCCTCAGGGGTAAGCCAGGGCCTCCAGGAATGGAGGGATTGAAAGGAGATCAAGGGGAGCTAGGGCCAAAAGGTATTAAGGGACATCGAGGTTTAATTGGCTTGCAAGGCATGCCCGGGCAAGCAGGTCTAAAAGGTGATACCGGAAATCCTGGTGCTCCCGGACAACCCGGCAAGCCCGGCGAAATGGGTATGCGTGGTCTTCAGGGTCGGGACGGAAATCCAGGAACACATGGACCTTCCGGTCAACCTGGTCCGAGAGGATTTAGTGGCAGTGAAGGAAAGTCCGGTCCTATGGGCCAAGCAGGTCCACCGGGCCCACCAGGTCCACCTGGTGAATCTATAGGATACGATGCTGCTGCTCTTACGGCTCTGTTGAATCATGGACAAACGAAAGGTATAGACATTATGAGTGATCAACCGATGGATTCCTTTGCTGAAGGACTCTCCGACGAAGAGAAGCAAGCTTTGGTGTTAAAAGCTTTTGAGCACGTTAAGTCGAGTTTCGAGAGATTACGCAGACCCAATGGCCAAAAAACTGCGCCAGCTAAAACTTGCAGGGATCTCTTCGCCGCTTACCCCGATTTTACATCTGGTGAGTACTGGATCGATCCAAACGCAGCTGATCTTCGTGATGCCATACTCGTTTACTGCGATCGAGAGACTCGTGGATCCTGCGTCATACCGCAACCGAAGCGAACGTCCGACATTACCTACACAGGCACAGAACAAGAAGCTTGGTTAGGAGAAATTTCTGGCGGCATGAAAATCGCATACAAGATCGACTCCTACCAGCTAGGTTTCCTACAACTGCTTTCGGCTAAAGCTTCACAGAAGATCACGTTCCATTGCAGAAATACAATAGCATTTGAAGATGCCGATAAGACTACGAATAGGTGAAATACTTAAAATAGCTGACTTTTTTTGGGACTAATCAAAGCGAATTTTCATAGGAATGGCTTGAAACTGCTGTCATGGAATGATGCTGAGCTGACGCCGAATGGACCACAGCGCTTGCGCTACCAGGCCGAAGTGGATGATTGCAAAGTATGCTCACGCTGTGCTCTGGCTTTTGAATTCAGTTGGCATCGAAATGATATTCATCTCTCTCTTACAGTATCGCTCAAACAAATGGGCTAAAACTGTTATCACCTACAAAACGGAGAAGTCACAGAGGCTGCCAATTGTGGACATCGCGATCAGAGATATAGGCGCGGAAAACCAACAGTTCAGCGTTGAGCTGGGTCCAGTGTGTTTTTATTAAGCAATGCTTACTACTTCTTCACTGCCTTCAAAATAAATTTAATAGAATTAATATAAAAACTACGAATGCTGCGAATTTATCTTTTAAGTGTTAACAAATTCGAATTTTCTTTGCCTTTGAATATCATGCAACAAAACTTTTTATAGGAATAAACTTTTTTTAACGTGTCCGCTTCTTTTCTTACAACGGCTGTTGTGATCAAATAAAAATAAAACAATATGAATATTTCCTTTAATTTTATATTTCATTTCAATATGACGCACTAACAACATATTAATGTATGAACGGATTTAGAAAATGAGTTTTATAATTTGTTTACAAATTCCACTTGTTCTCTGTAAACACTTTTGGTCTGAATATTTCAAAAACTGAACCACCGACAAGGTATGCCGAAGTATGTATGTATGTACTACTTTTACAAGATGATTCGGCGGACGAGCCGGGTGTGACTACAAAATCCATGATTGTCTATGATTATATAGGTAAAATCTATCGATAAAGTTGGAAAATAGGGCAAACGTGTTGTAAAAGTGAGCGGGAACTTGCGATTGAAGTGTGCATTTGCAGGTGGCTGTCAATTATTTGCTTCGAAAGCTTAAATTTATAACTCCACAAATGAAAACAAAATTAAAGCTTTCCATTATATTTCCGCGACTGCCAAAGCATATACTTTCTATATGCATATAACATTTTCACATAATTATCTTATTATTTCACTGATTTGGTTTAAAAAATCTTTTTCTTCCACAAAAGTTTATTGTCTATTCTTAGAATGGAAAAAAAATCTATATTGTTATCATCTTTAGATCTATGTAAGTATGCTGAAAAACGTTTTGCAATTTTCTAAGAAGTTCGAGCTAAAATAATAAATGTTAGTGAGCTTGTTTATTTTTGTGTTGATTTTTCTTTCACGCCTCATCTCTATCACCAAACTCATTGTAATTTTGCACACGGGTAGCTTAAGGAGGATAAGGACTCGTGTGTGTGGCGCCTCCCACACAACTTGCCTTCTTTATGTGGAGCATCTTTAATATTATAAGTGGCACACAATTAAAACTCGGTGTTCTGTAATTTTTTAGTTATACTTTTCTACTAGAAAAAAGTTAGCGACATTCGACAAGAGTCACTCCCTCTTGTGGCTTCTCTCATATGGTTGAAATGTTTAATGTGTTAAAGCTTTGTAACGTTTTATCGTACAATATTAAAGGCTCAGTTAGTATTGACGTATCGTATTTTTTCGTATTACGTAAATATAACAGAGGTACATACTTATTTAGATTATGATTTCTGCGTTACGATACGTCAAAAGGGAACGTATGTATAGAGCTCCGGTAAACTAGGTTTTCTCTGGAATTATCTAGCAATTATCCTTAGTTCGTCTACTAACCAAAAGTATAGAACGTTGTTTAAGGTGTGGCATCTCTTACGTAGTGGAACAGGTAGAGAGAACTGTGAATTTGTTAGCACAGCCGCTAGCCCATGGTGTGATGGTTAGCTTTTTCGCCTAGCAAACCATGGTCCCAGATTTCAAATCCTGGGGTTCGCAGACCTTAACAAAAATACTCCTACTTCGAAAAATGTGTTGCTCAAAACTATTAGAACTCACATTAAAATTTAACGATAAGGCTTTCTTGTCAGAAACCAAACTAGCTATATGACCCTGCCCCCGTGAGCAAAAATTCTAGTTATTGTTGTTGTACACTGTATCTCTTCATTTCATGCAGGGATAGACAACTGTAGCCTTTTTTCTGGCAGTAAGTCCAAATAAGCACTGGAAACTATTCAACTGAACCGCAAAATAGTTATACAATATTTTCTCATAAATGAATATTTTCATGAAATTCATGGAATCAGATGCGTGGAGAATGTGTTTACAAGGAAAATAAATTAAAAAATATTATTGGGTTTATACGGCAAATTAAAATTACAACTTTACCTAAAATGTCCCTAATGAAATGCTAGTGAAACTCAAAAAACTAGTTTTCAAAATTAGTTGATAAAGTGTAAAAAGCTCAAAAATTTCTATATTTCATTATATTTGTGCCAAAGTGAGCGTTAGAACGAAAAACGTGAAGTGGTGGGAACCATTTGTAGCATTGATCACGGCGCTGATTTGTAGAAAATATTTGTATTTTGTCAGTCGTATTTTAAAAAGTCTACATTTTAAAAGATTTGATAAAATGTAGTTTTTTATGACTTCGGAGCTCTGAGTAAGGAAACCAGCTTCCCTCCCTGGCTCTACCTGTGTACGTCTACGATTTATGTTTTAAGTAGATTGAAAAGCGGAAAAACTTAGAATGTTCTTACTTTGCTTCAGCACTACAAAAAAAATTGCACTTAAAAATTTACAAATAGACAAACAAACGTAGTAAGGAGTTCTGCGAGTTATTTGTATTTGTTGCGTTTATTTGTTGAAAAGTCAATTCCAGGGCAGTGTTTTATCCTAAACGGGTATGCCTGTGCGGTCTTTGATCTTGCCGAGAACATTGACGTGCACCTTCGAATAGCCGCTGGATTTGCGTGCGAGTGCGCCCAGGTCGTCGCTATCAGCAGTGACAAGTGGACAACCAACGGAGCCTGCAGCAGTGCCGCCGTCCATGGATGAGCATGATAGCGAAGACGAGTTCTTCGAGTCCATATGCGAAGAACGATGCGAGGAGTCGTGCGAGAGCAACAAGTCTTCGCTGCTGGGGCGTAACTGCGAGGAAGAAGGCGTATAGATTGGCTGCAGCTTGTCGACTTCATCGTCGATGGCTTTGAACTGCCAACTCCAGTTGGCGCGGTACAGAAAGGGACGGTGGTCGAAGCGATTATCATCCGGGCTATAACTCTCCGCGTGCACGGCCGGCGTGAGCACGGTCATCTTGTGGCGATTAATAGCGTAGCAGCGAAAGAAGTGCTTGACTTTATCGGCGACCTGAAATTGTACAGAAATGGCACATCTGTTTCAGCAGCTGTTTTGGCTGTTTTTGTAACTGCATTTTCCTTACCTCCTTCGGGGTCAAATCAATCTTCCAAGTAGCAACCAACCTGCAGAACATGCTGTAGGGTCCACAGCAGGCCTGTTTGCGCAGGCGACCGTACTCGCTTAGCTCCGCATAAGTCATGCCCATATCCTCTTCGTCCGTCTGCACAAGCTGGCCATCATGCAGCGGTTCTAATTCGGCAGTGGGCGGAGCCTCAACAATTTGCTCAAGCACGGTTAAATTAAATCTGCGAAGTAAAACAAAATTTAATAGTATAATGAGAAGGCCATATTTTGAAGGCATGCAACCATAGAAGGCTCACTTTTCTCTGGCGTAGTTGAGGAAGCGCCTTAAATCTGCCTTCGATATGCCACCAATGGGATTCACATCGGCCGACGAACAATCGTACTTCGTCATATAACCGCGCAGCGACTCATCCACGTTGGCCGAGCCGAGCACTAACAAGCCACCGGGTCTGTTGCGCACCCACAGCATCAACTGGGCGAAAATGTAAGCCAGCACCATGCGGATGCGTGACTGGATGTTTTGCAAGGCTAGGTTCTGGCGTGCGCAACCGCCCTGCGTCCGAAAACGCGGCGTCAGGCCAGTGACCGCATTGAATATGCCCAGCAGCGCATTCACAGCGGTATCGATGTTGATTTCGATGTGGTAGCTGCCGAGCTGGCTGGCTAGTTGCGAAGCGCGGCGACGGGTCTCTTTGCTCGAATTAACGCTGCCCATGTAGCAGGTGACCAGCAGTCGGTTACAGAGCGCCGCCGGATTGTCTGGTGTGTATTCAGGATCGGCGAGTATTTTGCGTATATCCTGCAGCACCTGTGCGTCGCCCGCTTGCACCGCATTTACAATGAGGCGGCACATTGAGTGCACAATCGTCGCAGAGCTGCTCGAATCGACACCGCCACTCAGCGGCAGGAAGAAACCTCCCTGGCCGGAGCGCCGCAAGTAGTCCCATAGCCAGCAGGCCGGACCCATGGCAATTTCTTCCTCGGGCGAGTGGTAAATCCATTGCATTGGTGTGCTGGAAATCTTGAAAATGTCGTCGCGCGTCGACATCTCAAAGTCGCATATAATGCGAGGATATGTAGGCGCCGAAGCGGCCATGGTGCACCGTGAACGCTGAGAGGCGCGATACGCACGTATCTCTTCAAGGTCGATGGTGGCAATCGTAACTTCCTGAAATAATTAAATTTTAAAGATTTTTTTTTGTGGAGGGGCAGGCCTGGGACACATCACATCACATTACGATAAATTGTGATCCTAACTTGATCGATTCAAAAACTGTAGGCAATAATATAGAAACGGGCCATTTTCCATTTTCTAGAGAAGTACATGGGATAAGTATAAAAATTTTTTCCAAATAAATAAATAATTTCCGCATTAACTTGTGTGTGCTTGTTATATTTTGCACAAATTAACAGGACCTACAAATGACTATATCCGAATGAAAAACAAATGGGCTTGATGCTAAGTTCCGAGATCTGTTCGAGCCCTGAAAAGAATGGCGCTCCTAAACAAGTCAGACGAGTTCTAGCGATTGCGGGGCAGGAGCACAGTATGTGTTCCAAGGTTTCCCTGCTACCCGCTTCTTTGCATTTCCTGCAGCTTTCATCGTTTGTTATACCGATCCTATGTGCATGCGCTGCTACAAAGCAGTGTCCCGTAAGTGCACCTGTGATAGCTCTACATTCTATTCTTAGGAGAGTCAGAATTTTTGAATTCACTTAGAGCCACGCCTTTGAAGTACACATTTTTATACCCTACACCTATGGTAATAGGGTATAATAACTTTGTGCGAAAATTGTAACGCATTAAAGGAGCCGTCCTAGGTATAGACAAAAGTATATAGAAATGACCAGAAACACTTTCTGTCTTGATTTCCGGTTGTCCGTCCGTCTGTTTGTCTGTTTGTCCGTGACCACAGGAGAGAAAAAAGGAGTTGTCCGATTGAAACCAAATATGGTACACAGGGAGAGCCTTAACTTAGTTTATGCTCCGAGTCTATCCAAATCGGTTAAAGGACACGTCCTAATGGGCCTGTAAATCGCACTACCTCGGATTGTTGTTGGTTAAATGGCTATAATTTGTCTAATTACTCATTGAAATGAATAATACTTGGAATTCTAGTTAAGGGGTCGGACTCCTATATGATACGAAAAAAGGGCATGGTCCGCCTACTATATAGGCGACAAAATGTTTCCGGTAAAATGCCTCTCAATTGACTATTTATGAATTCAAACGAATGGAATTTGGTTCCCAAGTTCATTTATCGGCCTTACATGCCATTCAAAAAAATGGGCATGGTCCGCCTACTATATAGGCGGTAAACGTAAAATCCACATAAATTTCATAATACATATATACATACATATGTACACCAGAACATCCATATTTGGTCACTTCATTGCTAACAAAAATACCTTTAAATTCTTCAAAAATGGGCGTGGTCCGCCCACCATGAGGGCGGTATTTTAAATATACCTAGAATTTCTGTTGTAGACTTTCTCGAGTGTTAATATTTGGTATATATAGTCCTATTAGGAATATCTTGTAGTTTGTGAAAGATGGGCGTGGTCTTTTATATCAGTGGATTATCGCTCCACTCGGTTAACTGGTGTAGGGTATTACTTTGTCGGGAAAACGCGACTGATGCTTCCTTACTTGTTTATTCTTATTTATAATAGCATAATATTAAGTTTCTCTATTCTATAAAAATTAGAAGTATTCTTGCACTGATTTGTTGGTCGGAGAGAAAAAACGCTGTTCGAAAAAACGTAAATGTTCGAAATTGGTAAACATTTTCTCTTACATTCTTTTCCTAATTAATACATTTTCTGTAAAAAGACATCATCAAAAAGTTTGTATTTCTATTTGTCTAATCGACGTCCTCCAATCGCGCTCGGCCTATTTTCCTTCAATTTCGAATTTTGTGGACTTAAATTCTGTGATATATAATAAATTAACTATTTTTATAACGTTCCCCCGAACATTTGGTCAACAGATACCGACATTTATTTCGATTACATTTTTCAATATTTTTGATCTAAATATTAGGAATGGAAAAATGTTGAGAAACAAATTCTATCTAAAACACAAAAGAATAGGACCTACACATTTATTCTAGAGCCGTGTCCGAATGAGAAGTTTTATTCAGCTTCTTTGTGAGAAGACTGCGACATTACTGCTTACTCACCACATCTTCCAGCGCAAATTGTTTACCTCTCGCCACGATCTCTCCATTCAGCGCAATGGCGGAGCAGCCGTTGAAGTAGACGCGCTGACCATCACAGCCGCGCAAATTGCTAAACAAGTACGCGCCACCTGCCTTATAGCTGGCATTGCGAATAAGGTCGGTGCTGATGTATGCTTTGCGCAATTCCATGTAGCTGCCGGAACTATTGACTATGACCTCAACACCCGACAAGGACATATCGATATGCTTGCTGGAGCGCGGTCAAGAAGATAGCGAAATCAAGTTATCGCTCGAAATAAAACCAATTTTCAAAATTCAGTACCTTCTGACGTTCCACAACTCCTCGCAGATCTCATAGCCAAGGCAAGTGTCCTTCGTGGCTATGACCGCGTCGCCAAAGGGAACCGTGGCCTGCCCCGTGTGCTGGCCAATCATGCGCGGCAAAAAGTAGTCCTCAGTTTGTAATGCCTACATGGAATGTGTGATTAAAGTGTTTGAATGATCGACGAGCTCGCCAGGTACCTTTGTCCAAGCTGTGAACCAGCGCGTCTCTCTGTAGTTTCCATCATCGCACACCGCCATTTTCGGACGTATCAACAGTATCTTGCGATTGTAGAAGGCAACACGGCAATTGTACGTCACATTGCGGTGCATCACCGGCATGCCCACGTCGACCAGCATGTTCTCGCTGCAAAGGAAAATGGCCACATACAATGGTGCGCATGGTACGCAGAAACTTCGAACTCACCACAGAGGCGACAGCATAACTTCCAGCATGACCTCCCATGAGTGCAGAAACGTATCGGGCTCACGAAAATGATCTTCACAACTGTAACCACTGTTGGCGAACAATAAATCAGTATTCAATTTTGTATCTTATAACACAAAGCAACAACTCGACACTTTTTTATGCAGATGCTTGTGGATGTGTGTTCAGGAACGAAATCTGAATCGATTTAGACAGTTGCATGTTTTCGCGTATAAGTCGAGAACGGGACAAGTCATTTAAGAAGCTACAGGAATTGAGGCTACAAGCGTTCAATATATTTAAATAGCAGAAGAAATTTTTGTTGCAATTTTGGGCGACGAATTTTCATTAATTTTTAAATAAAACTGTCTTTGAAAATGCTCGACCATTTTAATATCGATCAATATAAAAGCGATATATCGCCGCTTGATTCAATACTTGTCGTATGTCGACTTTTTCACTTTTTGCAGTTTTAAGTTTAAAGTACTCCCATTTTTTTTTTGGCACTGTAGATTTGTCTGAAAATCGAGTATTTGGTAGAGTTAAACCTTGTTATTAATACTGTTTATTCCAAAAGATCGACTTTTCGATATTTAGGAAGATATAGCCAAATGCCATCCTTAACTCAAAATGTGAAAAAATCGACATACGACAAGTATTGAATCAAGCGGCGATATATTAATGCGTCAAAGGACAATTAGTCTAATCTTTCCATATATTGGAATATTGTAACCAATGAAAATCCAAAACCATGGGAAATGAGCTCTAGCGAAAATAACTTCCAAACCGTTCTTACAATAAAAACTCCGACTTTGCGTAAGTTTTTAGACTGTTACACAGGCTGTATTCCTAAACTTCAGTTGCGCTGCATAAGTACAAAGCAGTATGTTCCTAAACGCAAACATAACAACTTTGCACGTGCACCTTGTTCCTAAACGCAGGCATCAAGTTGTCGATAAGCATCGAATGCGCAAACTGCTCATTACAAATTTTGTTGATGCTTTGTGATAAGTTAGGTTATGTTTTTTCGGCTGCACTGAAACTTTTAGGACGCGATTAAATTTCGCCTCCTTTTTCTCAATTTTATAATTAATTTCGATTTGCTGGGAGTTTATTCGCTACTCAAATGCAAAAATGCGTTAAATATGTAGTTTTTTACAATTTCCATTTTGCAAAAGCAATGTTGAGCATCAAGTGCGTTCCCAAACTAAAAAGTGCTGCCAACCTAATTTATGCAATGCATCGCAGTAGCACTCAGAAAACAAATCAGTAGAGCATTGGGGGCGCAGCACTGCTTTGCATAAGTACGTTTAGGAATACAGCCACAGTGTACGAATCAGAAACGAACGGAAAAAAACATTTTTTCCTACGTGCTGCTGGAAAAAAATACTTACCACACTTCGAGTTCCGGGCCGGTACGATAAGAAGCACCCATGTCCTTGGCCTCCAATATGGATTGCAATATTCTGGCCAAGTTGCCCTCAAAATCCAAAGCCCATTGATTCAACGTGGAAACGGCGATAGTGATTTTTCGACCCATGTCGATATAACGAAGAAAGGAAGTTGGGGAATAAAAAAGGGAAGCTTAAATTCAAGTACACCAGAATTATTGGCAGCTTTGTGGGCGGCAGCGACAAAGAGAACACACACACTGGCGGCAACAGATCGGTAGTCGGGCAACAAAGTAAAAACACCTGCAAAATACAAGAAGAATAAAATTGTTTTGATATTGTGTATAAGTGTATGTGAGATTAAATTTTTTAGCACAAACTTGCAACACAGCAGAGCAGAGCGGAACAGAGCAGGGAGCAAATCATTTAGAATGAAAACGAAAGAACAGCTAACTGCCAATTGTTCTCTTGGTAACTACATCAGCATTCTTCAATGGAAACCATCGCGACTTTCATATCGATCAAGCAAAAAGCCGCAGCGTCACATTCCGGCACACTTAATACCAATTTCTGGCGCCGTAGAAATGATGCATGGGAAAGCTGTTACGATATGTTATCGTATTTTGACAGTATCATACACCAATGCTAAGGAGTTTTAGGGAGCTTAAACAACCTTAGTAACATTATAGCTTAACTATTGGTTTCTGTGCGAATCCGGATCTGAATGCGAAATCGAAATCCGAACTCAAAGCAAACAATTTTGTTTGCTGACAGCGAAACGGTTTTTTTTTTTGGCAATATGAAGGCAATATGATAAGGGCTTACCATCCTACATAGTACATACTTCCAGAGCAAAAAAATATTTATATATGTACATACGTATTTAAGGTTGTAATTAATGGACCATTGTTAAAAATAAGACAAAATATTAATTACATATTATTTGTTGGTCATTTAAAAGTAAGAAAATGTTTTAAATAAGTAAGGAAGCATCAGTTGGGTTAGCCCGATAGAATAGTACCCTATAGCTAGTAAGGCGTGTGACGGTGGGTCTACTGAAAGAAATGAAAGAGTGGGTGTAGTAAATTTACCGCCTACTTAGTAGGTGGGCACCGCCCATTTTTGACAAACGACAAGATATTCCTAATATATATATAGAATATTGGCACTCTGGAGGGTCGGTTTGGTGCGGGATAAGTATTCTCCTAGTTGCCGTAATATTTAAGTGTGCCCAGTCATCCTTTCGTTAACTGCTCGTACAGCTTTAAGTTAAAAGACGGGTTTTGCCATGAGAGTTTTCGTAGAGATGTATATAGGAGGAATATTCCGGATCGTCTCCAGCCCCGCCTATGGCGTGGCTCGGAAAACTTCCATTATTCTCAAACATGCTACTCTCTGTACCTTCGTATGATTCTTTAATGTTCATATTTCATTGTAATCTAGAAGTTCTTCTTCCAGGAAAGTTTCTAGTTAAGAAAAATGACAGATATTTGGCTTCTTTTGGTAAAACTAGCGTCCACTGTCGACGCAAAACTTATTATCTATGTAGCATCTACTGGTGAGAAACACGAGTTCCGTAGTTCCCTTTTCGTTTGGTTTACCTTCAAAGCGTGGAAGGCAAGAAAATCTTAATTTCATTGACCTCATAAAGTTTCGAGACTTATCCTGCATAGGGCATGCCTACATTTTTGCTTAAAATCAATCCCATTCTTTTTGTTTTATTGTACATTAGTCGCTACTTCCGGTTTAGTGGTTTCAGCGCAGAGCCTATTTTGTACAAGTCAACAGCTAACTTATAGGCAAATATGCATGAACATCTGAGCGCGAGCGAGGGGTGTCAACCTTCGTCTGTGCTTGAGATATAAGAGAAACTTCGTGGGCACAAACGCTTGCTCCGCTGCATGTGAACCGAAACCATCTAGTAGCCGCGCACTGGAAGTTGATATGCTATGCCACCCAGCTTACATAGGCTACCGGTAAAATACCTCTATCTATGTAGTTGTTTGCATTCATATGTTGTGCTATTAATGGTGTGCGTTTGTAATGCAAAAGCTTTGATTTGCTGATAAAAATGTATGCGTGGCAACTCTGCATATGCAGGATAGCCGAGGTGCAAAAGAGCTCGTTAACTACGTGTGTGGTAGTATAAAAGTTCGTTGACGTCTCGCAGATATTTAAAGCACCGGCACCGAACAAACATTAAACTCGTTCTTTATATACATATATAAATTCAAAATATTCTCGGAAAGTATGCGCTTTTAAATTGTCATACAAATTTCGAATTTCTAGCGCAACAAACATATCTATATATGTAAATGTTTCTATTTTGTGAACTGTAAATTCTTTTTCTGGAGTTCGAAAAATTAATCTGCCAGCTGTTACATTGTGAAGAAATGTGAATTGTTGATTTTGATGTGAAGCGAAAAATTATGATTAGAAGATTATAAATTGCAAACCGTTGATAAATTGTGGAAAACTATTATTATGTAAATGTCGGAAATTTAATTCTCTTATATTTGCTATTCCAAACAATACCAATAACTTTTTATACACTCCCACCAAACTCCTTAAAGAGAAGTGCTCAGATCGCCGGAATATGAGTATTAGCGGTAAGTTTTTAAACCATTTCATACATAAACTCGTTCTGACTAAGAACCCAGTTCGGTTAAATTCGGTTTACTTCAATAAAAAAAAGCCACATAAAACTATAAGTCGACTACGTAAACCTTTCGCGTAGTGATTTGAAAAATATAGACGAAATTTTGCATATTAAAAGTTTAGATCTCGTAAGATTTTACGCTGTTGTCCTGTCTAATGTAATTCGTTGCCTTCTCCATTAATTTTAATTAATAATATCCAATTAAAAACATGGCTTTTTTTAGTGGAGCGCATAACACGCGAAAAAATAGTATAGACTGCATATATTTCATACATATCGATACAATACGTTACGTTATCCAATATTCCCAACAAACGTTCAAAGTGCTCATCGTGACAGTCATACAAATAGTCCGCTCGGCATATAGGACAGCGCAGGGGACGTCGCTTCTGCAGCTCATCGAAACAGTTGGGACAAAGAAAATGTTGCAGCTCACAGAAGCGTGCATCGCGACGTTGAATGAACATAGCAAATGCTGCAGGTGAAACGCTCGATGCACAGCGCATTTAAGGCCTCTTCTATTTAGGATGCCCATGTGCTCTCATCGCGGTTGTCCCTGTTATCATAGTTGCCAATATACAGCCGCATCTGACGCGAGGGCATCTCTTGGTTCATGAACTCCAAATAGCCGAATGGAAACTCCAAGTCGTATATCTGCATCGGCCGTTTCGCATCGCGATGTATAGGGTCCCAGGTACTCCACATATCCGTAATGTGGTCGCCCGAACTTAATGGTGTATTTTTTGGCTCGGAATCGCCTATATGAAATATTCTCGCTTCAGCATTTCTGCTTTGCCACTTTGCTCCTGGATATCAAGTCAGGACAAATGAAAACCATTTTTCCCAGCGACCATAAATGCTTCTTACGTTAGATCATCGAAAATTAAATCGTAGCAGTCGTTATTCCGAGGTAGTGGGACTTACAGGTCCATTGTGGGTGTGTCCTTCAACCGATTCGACTAATCTCGGAACCTAAACTAAGTTAACTTTCACTGTGTGACTGTGTACCAAATTTTGTTCAAATCGGATAACTGCTTCTTTCTCTGCTGCGACCACGGACAGACAGACGGACAACCGGAAATCCAGACAGAACGTGTTTCTGTTCATTTCTATATACTTATGTCGCTACTTAGGACGGCTCCTTTAATGTGCTAAAATTTTCGCACAAAGTTATTATACCCTATTATCATAGGCGTAGGTTAATTTAAACTGAAGCATAAAAATACATAATACACAATACTGCAATGTCACATTGCACAAAATAAAGGCCAATTATGTACATTATCTAAATATAGCACCACGAATAAAATTAATTTATGTCTTTCTATAAACAACACAAAAGTCAATATATATAAATAATAATAAAAATTAGACGTAAAAAAGCAAATTATGTTCGGCATTTAAATAGGAAGTGGCAAAGAGGAAGGCGTGCGCCTAAAAGCAGACAACAGCGCGTGTTAGTCAGAAATCACGTTATAGCCCACAATAACTGCTCCTACCAATGTTGTTAAGTGCAGGAAAAACAATTTAAAAATTACAAATGACAGCGGCGACAACGGCAGACATCCAACTGAGGCAGTTAAAGTGGTTGTGCTTCGGAAGGTTGAAGGGTACTTTTTAGGCCATGCTCTTGCTTGTCTACTCACACATATATGCATTCATACTTGTATAAGTACTAGGGATGCCAGTTTTCGGCATTTTTTAATGCATTTGGGGCTCGAAATTTAGATTTCGCAGGCTACCAGAATTCAGCTGTTCTGAAAATTAACGGCCTTACCGTATAAATCACCGTGATCGAACGCAACGCGAACACGAAGCCAACGCCGGGATCAAAAAACGGCATTTTGTAAATCACGGCGTAATTGCGTTCGTTGTCTTACGGCATCACTTGAGCTGTCAAGTTCTTACGAAAAAAAAGAGTTGTATTTTTCTTAATTTATCAGCCAAATACAAAACACACAAAATTTGCTGCATCCATTGCATACCTCCCATAGCCTAGTGGTTAGAGCGTTCGACTAGCACGCGAGCAGTTGCGAGTTCAACCCTCAACCGCGATGCATTTCTTTTTTTTTTGTGATTTCGATCCTCAACTGCAGTGCTAGTATTTTCTTTTTTTTGTACTTTTTTCTTTAGTATTTGTCTTTAAAAAGTACTGCAATACTTATTATTTGCTTCTGCAGATTACCACAAATCAATTTTCACTCGAAATTACCAAAAATTTTGCGTTTAAAAAACTGAACGCGAGCACAAACCCAAGTGAACGATTTGACAGTTCAAGTGAGTGAATGCGCCGCGTTGCGTTTTACGCGGTACCGATTTTCATATGAAACTACGTAAGACAACGCGAGCAGTCACCGAGTGAGGTGATGCGTTTTACAAAATACCAAATTAGTGAACGCAGGGTGAAGTGAGGCGTTGGGATTTACAAAATAAGCACCTAAATTTTCTCTGAGTCAACCTATCAGAGTACTCTTATGAATACAAGACCAACTTATAAAAGGCCACTCGTTCGTCCGCATGTTTAATATTATTGAAATTTGACAATGATTGAGGGTGCAAAACATTTCTTCCATTTTAACGTAACGCAATGTCATATCAATCCCGAAAATTCAGGGATTAGTCACTATTAATCCCGGTGTTGTCGGAACAATATTATTCATAATATCCAGGGCTCCTGCGGTTGGCATTCCCAATCGGATTGTAAGTGTGGCAAAGTTACGAGTTAGCATGCTGAAGTTGGCCTTTAGCTATTCGCCAGCAGCAGACAGTTCAGTCGTTTTCAGCGGCTTTTGGGACAGACAAGTAATCCGGCCCTAAAACATTGCGGGATGGATCGATTTGGATCGCGCATTCACGGATATTAGGTACAACCTCAGCAGCAGATTGTGAAACCACATGTGCCCACATATCAAATGCTTATTTAAATAGTTAGCCCAAATCTCTAATTGATCAAACAAAAACTACACTATTTGGATTTACGAAAATTTGCTGTTTTATTAAAACTTTAAGCACAATAATGAGGTTAATAGCGCATGGCGTGCACACTTGTAAATATAAGCTCAGGCGTCTGCATACATGCAGTGGCTTTTCAATATGCTGATTGACTGCAGTGCAGAGCACGAGTGAAAAGTGTGAAAACAGATAACAATTTTAATCTCGCGCAGTGCGGAAAATGTAAATGGTAACGTTTTGAATCCAACGCGACTCAAACATGGAGTGCACCTTGGACTTGCCGGATTTTACAAGTGGTAAGTGCAAATAGCCAAAACAAGCCATACCAGGAGAAGAAGAGAAATCCGTATAAATAATCAAGTTTTTGCTGTGAAACTGCCGAGCAATTTCAAAAACTCATGAAAATGTAGATCATTTATTTATTTAAATTTAAACTTTTTTTGAAATACACAAATTTTGTTAGCATTTTACAAGTGGTAAGTGTAAATAGCCAAAACAAGCCATACCAGGAGAAGAAGAGAAATCCGTATAAATAATCAAGTTTTTGCTGTGAAACTGCCGAGCAATTTCAAAAACTCATGAAAATGTAGATCATTTATTTATTTAAATTTAAACTTTTTTTGAAATACACAAATTTTGTTAGCATTGCCCGTAAAAATAATTCACATTTTAATGTCAAAAAAAAATCTGGCGTCAAAAAGATGCACACAAACAAACTATCGCTTTACAGCTGCCCGATTGGTTTAGCTGCCATCGGAACAGGTGGTGAATTCGTAGACAAACAGTTGCGAATTTTGTGATCATATATATGTGAAATGCTTTGGCTGTCAAGGTGACAGCGGGCAGCAGCTGTCGGCGCGCCACAGCGATCCACAAGTCCGAAAGAGCAAAGACCTACGGCTTACTTGAACATCACAGCCAGAGCAGCCAGCAGAAATATTTTGGGAAGCGCTGGCATTTAATTGGGCACACAAGCCTGACCAAACAGAAAAGAAAAATATAAGAAACGCTGGCATTAATTTGGGTATTCAAGTGTGACGATAAAGACAACCTGGCGCCCATCAATACAACTCATCTCAGCAAGTAATTAATTAATAGTGCGAATAAGATGCTAATGCCTAGAAAAGGGTTGACTTCTTGTGATCAGGTTTGAATATTTGTATTATACACCATTGAAATTGGAGCTTAGATTACTTGAGGAGTAGTAAGCCCCGGCAGCCCGGTCAAGCCTGTTAGTCCAAAAAATTTAAGTATCAAACTTAAGATGCTTTTGTTCACGTTTTCAACATCTAAACTAGTTTAATTTTCAGAAATCATTTAAATATCCATTATCCAAATGATTTCGTCACATTAAGGAAGTAAAAAAATCATTAGAATGAATCAATCTTTTTCCAAGCATTTTGTAACGACTATCGTGGCATGCTTCGTTACCAAAATTAGGCAATCTTTCCGAGTAGTCTACGATGTCTCCTTATTATAAATACTTTCCTATATTATGGACAAAATAATGCGTTTGTTTATTCGGATTTTCTATAAAATAAAGCCACCATTTATTTTCCAAGTCATTGTATTAGACATACGGGCCAGACATGCCAACCTGATTGCATGTCTTAAGCACGTGGATACACCTACGTAAGCCCCACTGATGCGTGCTTCCATTGTTGAATTGTTGAAACTTGCTAACATACGCCGTATCCAAGGATTTTATTTTAGGAGTATCGGCATTTTAGGCAAAAGGAAAATAAGAATCGTGAAAAGGTTTTGCCATTGCATTTTGTAGAGTTTGGCAGTCATTTATCGGCTGCGTCTAAAAAAAGTTCTAAAACAAACAGCAAAAAACAGTGTCCTTATAGTTAATTGTTATTATTATTGTTGCTGTGTTGGCGAACTTCTTACAGATTGTACACATAATGTTTGCAGCTTTTTTAATGCAAATAATGCATTATATACTCCAGGATTTTGAGTTTCGAATGCAGGGCTAATGTGAAGTTACTAATTTCTAGAAAAGAGCATGTTTGCAATGAAGTTCCACTCATATACATACGTTCAATTTCCACGTCGCGTTCATAAAGTTTTGACATGCTTCGCTTTTTTGAGTTGCTGTAATGATTAAACGGAAGTAGCGCATCGAACGGGGAAAAGCCAAGTCATCGCAACAACCATGAAATTAAATTTCCGACAATCCAAGTGAAAAGCAACGTGCTTAAACAAAAGAGAAATAAAAATTAAAACGCAGGCAGAAAATCCCGTCTTCGTTAGATTCCGAAGGCAAACAAAAGAAACTGCAACTCCATGGACAAGGACTCTTCACTGTCAACCGTAAGCAGTCGGAAAAAGGTTCAGGGTGTTCAGCGGGTACGCAGTATACTAAACACGACTTGGTAAAACAAGTTGATGGTAGCAGGCAGACGGAGAAGGAAATGGCGCTGAATACCGCTCATTCTTTTCAAGAATTTCGAGATGTACGCGTACTCGTCGAATTTCAGGCGCTTGCATTTTCTTATCGTGCGTGAACGGGAGAGAACTCGAAACTTGTAGGAATTTTCTACCTAAAAATGGATATAGGAAGTTTTAGTGCTGGCCGTGTACAAATCCTGCAGGCTCAATTGTTCCCAGTTTGTACGCTCACACCTGCAGCAGCCAATGGTAGAGGTAATTAACTGTTCAGAATTTTTTTTACAAATCCATAAATAACGCTGTACAACAAAATCAAAACTTTTCCATTTTTACAAATTTCAGCCTCTTTATTCTAGTAGAGAAACGAAAAAAATTATGCCTAAAATTATTTTTGTAATCCATATGCGAAGACCTTTCTAACGATACCTCAAATGATATAAACAACAAAAATTTTTTGCTACGGAAGTTCATATTAAAAATTTAAAAAAAAATAGATTATCACATATTTCGAAAAAACCAGCAGAATTCCAGTAGTGAGTGATCAAATACCTTGTAATGTAATATACCTTGTATATAAAACAAATTTTGTTTGGGCCGACCCAACCCTCTTTAAAAATTAAAATAAATTATTTATAGATATATTTCTCAACTTTTTATTCTGAAAATATGTTAACGTTATTAAGACCTAACATCATGCCAATTTCAAAGTTTCTGCATTGAAAAAGAGGTCTGTTATGTACACCTCTGGAACCAAAAGTGACCTTATAAGTGTTCCCCTTTTCCATTTAGGCCCTTTAGTTTAGGGAAACGGCACTCTAATAAAAAGCAGTCAAGTGCGAGTCGGGCTCGCTCACTGATGGTTCCGTACCAGAAATACCCTTTTTAGCCTTCGAATTTAGTTTCTCTTTGCCCGTCTGGCCACAGAATTTTCGACATTTTGGCCTACATCTTCGAAACCAATTCACCTAAAAATATGAAAAAAACATTTTTGGAATGCACGGACCAAGCCCTTTCTAACGATACCCCACAATATGTAAACAACAAAAATTTGTCGCTGAGGAAATTTTTTACTATGGTAATCTTAAATAAAACTTAAAAAAATAGAAAAACAAATTTGTCGAAAAAGGTTGCAGTTTTCCAGTAATCTATGACTAAAGACCTACTAACTCTGATTTTATCAAAATTTTAGCTTAAGAAATGTATAAAGGCAAGGGGGGTATGGTCTTTTTTTCGACATTTTGTGCTATATCTTCGAAACCACTTCACCGAAAATTATAAAAAAAATATGTTTGGAATCCATGGACATAGCCCTTTCCAATGATATCCCACTCGATATAAACAAAAAAAAATTTTTTCTGAAGAAGTCATCTTAAATTAAAAAAAAAAATTTTTTAATTTTAAATTCGAAAAAACCGGCAGCCATGCAGTCATGCGTGATCAAATACCTAGTAAGCCTGATTTTATCAAAATTTTCGGTTCAGAAATGGTGTGTGCAGATGGGATCATGTGGGGACAGGTCCGTTTTTTTAACTATATCTTTCTAACCCGTTTACATAAAATTAAAAAAAAATACATTCTATGATCTGTGGACGTTACCCTTTCTAATGATACCCCACTCGATATAAACAAAAAATTTTCTCTGAGGGGGGTCATCTTAAATCAAAAAAAATTTAAAAAATAAAAAAATCTAAAAAAGCTGCACCCTTACGGTAATGCGTGATAAAATACCTAGGTTCTCCGATTTTATCAAAATTTTAGTTTGAGAAATGTCCTGAGCGTGTTGGATCATGTGGGGACTGGTCTGTTTTTATCACATTTTTAACTATATCTTTCTAACCCGTTTACATAAAATTTAAAAAAAATACATTTTGTAATCTATGGATGTAGTCCTTTCTAACGATACCCCACACGATACGATTTAAAAATATTTTTCTTTTTTTTTGTCCGACCCGAAAACCTTTAAAAATTATAAAAAAATATTTCTAAAAATATTTCTTAACTTTTTATAGTGAAATGTGCTTAGGTTATTAAGACCTAACACCGTGCCAAATTTCAGGTTTCTACGATGAAAAAAAGGTCGTTTTATATACACACTCCAAAAACAAAAGTGACCTTATAAGTGTTCCCGCTTTTCCCTTTTAGGGGAACGGAACCCTAAAACCGAGGAAAAATTTACATTAGCCAATTTAGTGTTTTAAGACCTATAGTAAAATTTTAATAGTAAGTTTTTGTTAACCAGTTCTGATCGCTTTAAAAATATTTTAAACCCAGAGCATCGATATTTGGCGTATAATATCCTATAAGAATTGTCTTATAGTTTATCAAAAATGGTCGTGGGTCCCCCCATCATGGAGGCACTAAATTTAATACACCCACAAATAATTTTCTTTAACTTTATTTTTGCTCCGCTCGGTTAGGGAGACATTCTTTCAAAGAACCCCGACCGATGCTTCCTTACTTTATTTTGACTTTTGCATGAGTTTTTCACAGACGTTAGTTTCAAGACTTTTAAAGAGTAATATTAGATTCTGCACGAAATAATAACCATCAAGTCTTCGGAGAAGCAAGTATCGTAGTGCCGGTTGGGAGTGCTCCCCAATTCCTCTTTGAACAACTACTAATTTTATGCTATAGTAACAGCAAACAAAGCTTATTTGTAATGCATGTGTGTGTTTTTGCATTGTCATGTAAATCGCTGTCACCGAAAACGAAATACGCTAATTAATATGCGTTCTAACGCATAATGAAATTATCTTTTCATTGGCAGGACCTGATATTTTATGGATGACATCAATTGCCAACAAACTGGGTTAATGTCTTCCGAGAGTTTTATGGTGATCGAATAAAATGTGAATGTATAAATATTTTAGCCTATCTGTTACTTGACGTTTACTTACAGTAATGTGTAGCTTTCCTTTTTAGCCAGAGTTTTATGTTTGGCCGAATAGAGCTTAATCGCAGCCCGCAGAATAGTTTTGGTAGACCACTTTCTGGCAACCCGAAAATATTTCAATGCCAAAAATGCGAAGGCAAGCATGCAATTTTAATTAATTGTGCACCAAAATGATGTGACGATGTCATTGCAACAGCTGCCACTATCATTAAAATCATTCAAAATTAATAAGCGAGACATCCTTTAATTAAATTTATTCGTATCTTTTTTGAATAAGCACAAATGGATATATCTCTCATAACAGTTATCGGTAATATAAATCGATATAATCGGTGACACCATTAACAAGCAAAATATAAAAACAGCAGTTTTACAGATTAAGGACTCTTTAATATCAATGCTTGTTGCTTTATCATGCGCATTTCAAAGAAAGCTACATTTCTGAAATGTCATCATCAGTTGCAGTCAACTTTTTACTGTAACTTTAAATAAATTTAATTTTGTCGCCTGGAGAAGTTCAAATCTTTTTTCTTACATAATTCGCGGTTATTAAAGTAAAGGCAGCCAGATCACTCAGTATCGCAGTACATACATATGTATAAGGGAAAAAAGGTCAGTCCTAGGAACGCTAAGTATAGACTAACTTGAATAACCGAAGCTTTGAAATGAAGAAACGTATATACATATTTCGAGTGGATTCGTACCATTTAAATGGGTTTCAGTCATTGTGGTTCTAACCAATTTTTACTCTTCCCAGATTTCGAAATGATCTCTCGTCGATGGCTGTAGGGCATGACAGAGCTGCTAAAACTAACAAAGCGTGCACAATTTGCAAATTCTTAAATGTATGTCCGCCGAAAAATCTGTATGTTGCCACAAATTGAACCACACCTCAATTTCGTTATGAATGTGGTTCGCTTCAGTACACGGGTGTTGTTTTCATCGCCCCCCTGTGGACGCTCATAAGTGTAAAACAAAATTGTTAGTTACCGCACCAAAATCCACCGGTATCCGGAGTATTCTTTCATGTATTTTAATAAATTCAATAAATTTGCATGTAGGTTAATTAATAAATTTTCATGTAGGTTAATTATCATGTCAGCAGATATGTATATAAAGACAAAAAGAAGCCGAAGGGGAATTGCGTCTTTTATTGACGAACCCTGATGGAAGCCAGATAGATGTCAGATCTACAATCCCCCATTGCATAGCTCACACAGGTTGTTCTATCTTTCAGCCTTAAGTACTTCACTCAAAGAAGTAGTGACATGAAGAAATTAGAATCTCATTACGAAAAGTCAGAATAATGGTTTTCATTACTTACATTATTCGGCCAAATTTTTTTCGAAGCAGAATACCCAATTTAAGTAATCAAGGATTAACTCTTTCAAGTAAAGTAAACAAGAATTTTAGTCAGTTGGGAGAGTTTTTGCTTTGTTGACGCTTTGTATAAATTCAATATCAAAACTTAATAGAACTTGTAAATTACAAATGATGTCACTTCCATAACAAAATTCGTTCTGCTACTAAAACGAGTGTTTTGATGCGACAGTTTATGGAGGCCGATCCTAACGTAAGATCGATCTCTAGCCGAAAATGCTGTACCTACCTCATTTTTATTTATGTTTTTGGAAAAGAAAATATATAGTCTACATAACGACAAAAAATATAAAGTTCACAAATGCAAAAAAGCTCAGGGGTTAAAGAATAACAAAAGCGGTGTTCTCTATTCGCGCTCAGTTGCTATGAAAGCTCTTAGCAATAACTAACAATAAACGAGAGAGAGTGAGTGTAAAAAAGTGGCCACGAAGCTTCAGAATTGTTTTGATTTTCGTTCGACAATAAAGTGTGCGAAAATACAAGGTCAATCGCGGCACCCACAAATAGATATATGTACATACATACATGCATATGTACATATACCCGAAGATATGTAGCCAAAAATCTTCCATTAAGCCCCTTTGGCTTTTACCATATCTGTTGGATATTTAACTTTCGATTTTTTACAACTTATTGTAAGAACATTGTAAGCTTTTTCCCTTGGAAATTATGCAAAAAAGAGGGCAACTCAAATTATGTATTGGGAGGGACTTTGCTCGCTTTAGTCTACGATTTGCCAAAATTTATGAGTTTGTTTTTATACAGATAGAAAAAATCAACTTACTATTTTAAGAAGGTATTTTTGTATGTTTTCTCATTTTGAATTTGTGAAAGCAATCAAATGTAGTATATCTGTGTGCGCAAATTTATCGAGATGGTCCCCAGAGTATATATTAAATCTGAGTAAGCCAACGTTGTTTACATTAAGTACTGCTTTTCGATGCTGTGAGCTAGGACATCGATTTGGACTTTAATACAACCAAGGAAAGAGTTCAGTGGGTATTTCAACAATTTATATTAATTTTTACTTAATAATTGGACAAGCGACAAACAAGAATGTTTGGACGTGCTTGCTAGTGGCTAAATATACATATGAGCGCGTGTGAGGTTCTCATAATCGCTAGAATGATCGTATAGTGCGTATTCCAGACATTGCGGTAATGTTGCACTCTTTGTTAGTGCAAATATTTTAGGCTTAATAGAATCCCAGAACCCCAAACAATATATAGCCTCTTTGTCGATATGAACGTTGGAAGCACTGTCATATTACTAATTAATAGCAACCTGTGCCACTTCACTTAATTCTTAAGCTAAATTATGTACATACATGCAATTCTCTATGTGCTGTCTCCTTACTTCGGTTCTACACGAAAGCAGTAAGTCACCATGCACTGACCTCTGGCGTGTGTGTTATGAATAAATAAAAAGCTCTATGCGCGGACAATGTTACAATAAAAGTGTAGAAAATCCTATCAGGAATCGCAAACGAAGGCGACCTACTCAGAATAAACAGCAGCGACTGAAAGATTCAGAAACGAACTTGCTTTGGAGTATACTTATAGCTTAGAATGGAAGTGGTGAGGAGAGGGAGAGGGAGTAGGAAAACTGCTTAAAAGCTTCCAGCCCGCCAGAACAACCAACCAACCAACAAGTCTTTACTCCCGAACAGTGCTGTCGCAAGTTTTACTCCTCTTCGGCACAAATACTACATTTTTATAAAAAGTATTAAAATCCTTAGAAACCCCACATCTAAAAAAATTTGAAATTCAGACTTTTAAATTTGAAACTAAAAATATGTCAAAGGGTAGCTACTTCTTCAATATTCGAATAATCGTATTTAACCAATCGGCAGATAATGGCTCAGTGGTCAAATGCTTGGTCACTGATGCCAGAGGGATGGGCTCATAATTCAGCCGGAACACATAACATCTGATAAAAAGAGAATTTGTTTTTCAAATTGTTTCTTTCTCGCGATGAATTGGCAATTCTCAGAGAGTGTTCTTTGCCATGAAAATCTCAATTCGTTCGGATACGGTTAATTGTAGGTCCCGTAAATTTGTGTAAATATTACAAGTACACACAAGTCAATGCGAGAAAGCTAGGCCCAAGCACGCGCGACTGATGCGCCAATCAACTATTATTATTATTATAATATCGTTGTATTGTACCGAAATATTTTTGAATTTTCAACTAAGAAATTGTATGCAGGGTTCAGAAAGAAATTAACTTTACCATTATCTTTATGCTCAGGATAATAAGACATTTAATCATTAAGTATGTATGCAAAACATTTTATTAAATTTAATTTTAAATTTGTTTAAATAATACTAATTTACATTGGGTACTATGAAGAATTCCCCCTTTTCAAAACGTTAACTACTAACAGCAGCACTGCTCCGGAATAATGCACACAAATACCTATGCACCCACGCAAAATTTGCTCGAACTTACAGAAAAGCACTCTTTTCGCTCTCTCAGTACGGCTGCAAAAGCTCGCAGCAACGCGAACTAATCAAATCTTCGGTACCCATGCTCAACAAAAAAATAAACGAATGTGAAAAATGAAAGCTTCGGGGGCGCTGTTAAATAACTGCGCTGCTGGTCTTCCGTTGGTCGTCGGAAACAATTTTCGTCATTGCGGCAAATTTTCCCGCTGAAATCAGTTATCAACAAAACGAGCAACAGCAAAGGTCTTTTACGGAAAGTCTGAGAACGGAGCAATTCGGAATCGCGGCAAATTTCTTCCTTTGCAGTGCAAACACGGCTCGATACGGCGTATTCTTGGCTGGCTTTGAACTACACACTGAAGCACACCAACCGAGAAGTGCGCTGCCAGAAGTTGAAGCAATCTATTCGCCAAATTGTGCCGCAAATAGTTAAATCTATTAAGTTTGAAAAAGATCTCTGCCCACAATCGAATACGAAAATAAACGGCGATCGCAAGCAAATCAAAAGTTCAAAGTTTTAAAATAAAAGAAAAATACAACAAAAGCTAAATTACAACTTACCTGTAAAAAAATCACAAATTACAGTGTGTGGAATTAAAGTGTTAAACGCGAGCAACAGTTCCGCAATTGTAAAGTGCAGCTTAACAACAACAGAATTGCTTTAAACTGCAGCACTACATCATCAACAACAACAATAGCACTCTGCTAAGCAGCTGCTGTCCTGCTGTTCCTAAATTCCCGGTACGTTTTCCCTACGTGCACTTCTCGCCTTGCTTCTGCTATAGTTCCTTTTCTGCTCATGCACCTTTGCAAAGCAAATTATTCTTCATATTAGATGGTCTGAGACCGGTCCTGAACCCAGGCCTCCTAGCATCAGCGACCAAGCACTTGTCCGACTGATGCTTTCTTACTTGTTATTATAAGCTTTATTTTAACTTGCCTTCAGAATTGTTTGTCCTCAAATCTAGTAATAAATTTTTCACCCACTTCCCGACTACTTAGAGATATGAAACATTGCATACACGCGTTAACACCAAGACAATACAAATTTTGAAAATTTTACTTTAAATTAAGTTATTAGCGAATCTGCAATAGCCAGTCAGAGCACAGACAGGGAAGAAGAGGCACGTAAGAACAGGCGGGCCAGGAGCTGATTAATCGCATTATATATAATTTTGCCGCATTTATAGAATGCGAAATGTGTAATGACCTAGATTTATGCCTGATTTAGGCTCCTACCAATATATAGGCATCACAACCAATATTATATAGATATAACATTAAATCACATCAAATGCATCATGTTCCGGGGACAGACGGGCAAGCAGAAGCGCTGCTATTCAACCGGAAACAACGAAAACCAAGAAAAGGGCAGACGGGCAAGGAAAAGTACTCCTATTAAATAGAATTAATTTCAGCAACAGCCAATCAGAGCACAGACATGGAAGAAGAAGCACTGCTGTATATAAACAGCACAAAATCACGCTTTGGTCTATTGCTTTCAGTTATTCGTTGCGAACGCACATGTATTGGAGCTCTTACTTTTGAGTATTTTAATTTGATTTTGATTTAAGTTTTCAGAGCTCTAAAATTAATTTTATTGGATTGGATTGGGCTGATTATATAAAAAAAAGTTTTTAAAAATAAACTTTAATTCATTCCAAGCCCAAGCTTTTATGGATAGTAAGATACAGGTGACTACATTAACAGCCCAATCCTGAATATTCCCTGGGAGTTTAGTTCCCAAGAATTTTATATTTCCTGGGAGACAAATTCTCCTATTCTAATCCCCTTGGGAGAAGCAAAATTTGGGAGAAGAAGTTCGAATATTTGAAAACAATTTTTGGGCTGTCAAAATAAATGTAAACTTTCAAAATTTATTGAAAAAATTTTAAAAAGTGCAAAAATTGTGTGAAAAATGTTTGGTTGGCTGGTATAAGTGGCTTAATGATTATCAATTAGCATTGAGTGCTACGCCTCAATAAACCTGCAACCATTTGGCGGAATTCAGAACTTTTAGAACTTTTAGAACATTAATGGTTTTCATACTTTGGATGTCATTGGTGTTCTCTAGAAAAGCCTTTCAAACGTTTTAAGCCTTCCTCTTGCTAAGGCAGGACATTTGAACAAGAAGTGATCTGTCTTTTCTTGTTAATTCAGGTTTTCGCAGCTATTTCAGTACCGATGGAAGGGAATGCCGAGTCTAGCAGCATGCTTATCTACCGCCCAGTACCCTGTGCGTACGGCAGTAAGCCTGTTTACATTCTTCTTGTTCATTCTAAGAGGAGTACGTTTTTTCCGGTGTCATACGTGCAGCAGATATTCTTGGTGATTCTGCATGTCACAAAATCTCTTCATTGTCGTTTTGCTTCTACCTTTGATCTCGCTTATCGAAGCACCCACGTCTGCCGCGCTTGAATCGTCGAGCGCAGAGCCTAGCTTCGCCAGTTCATCAGCAGTCCTAATATATTTCTGCAAACTGGTATTCATACCAGAGTTCCTATAAATCTTCTAGCCAGGATTAACAGTTCCATCCTCCACTCCTCCACCAGTTTCGATCGAATTTTACTAATTATGCCTTGGAATAACCCTGATATGAATATCACCACATCGTCAGCATAGGCCACTACACTGGCATTGTCCGCCTCCATCGTTAGCAAAATTTGTTCATAACGATCAGCCATAGTATAAGAGATAGAACTGACCAGGGTCAGGAAAAAATTTTATTTTGTTTGTTAGACCAATTTCAGCCTGGATGCGTCTGCTTTTAAGTAGCGACACTATCCAGGAACCGATGAAATCCTCCACCTCTTGTGTTATGGCCTCTTGGATTGCTGCAATCCTGACATTGAAATTTTGAGCCGCTTCTGTCCCACATATTGCCGCACATTACTAAAATATTTCCATTTTTCCTTGCTGCTCCCTCCTAAGTTGCTTGTCAAAAAACTCTCAAAAAATTTTAGCTTCTTCTCCCATTTTTTCACATTGGCGATGCCTACTTTTTCCAATGGGAGTTTTTTGACTTTTCGAACATTATTCAGAATAGGAGAATTGGGAACAGGGAAAAAACTCCCAAAAAAATTTTATTCAGAATAGGAAAATTGGGAAATGGGAAAAAAATTCCCAGAAATTTTCTATTCAGAATTGGGCTGTAAATGAATTAAAGCTTATTTTTAAAAAGTTTTTTTTTATATAAAATTTTTACTATTATAATTATCAAAACAAAGAAAATTTCAAACAAAAGAAATCAACAAAATAGCATTATTTAGTGTGCTCTTGAGAAAAATCGATACGGCAGGTGGGGTTGAAAAATCCCAACAGCCAAATGCATGTAATAAATCATATACTAAATCCAATTGCGAAAAAAGTGCACAAAAAAGAAAAGAAACAAATCTAACCATGTGCATTTTACATCTCTTGTATTATTAATGTTGTGCGTATGTGTGCTCTAAATGGACACAAACTATAATAAAGGAAAAATTTACAAAAAAGAAGTACAGATGCAGAAGGATAAACTCTTTAAAACTGCATGAAATAAAATTAATTTTGTTAGTCCTAACGACAAAAAGTAACAAAATCTCAAAAATTTGCTAAAATGAATGTAATTTGCGGTTCAAATGGTCAGAGGGACAGATATGGCAATGCGGTGGAGCGCTGCCGAACACAAGAAGGATGTGTAGCTGGCGCGATAACATAGGAATGCGGGCGGCACACACAGAGAAAGGAACAACTCTAGGAGCATGGCTGTGTATGTGTGTCTCGTGTGTGTAAAATTGTTTGAAAGTAGCTCACATTGCAATAATGAAAAGCAATAAAAAATAGCAAAGGAAGATGTGAAAAAAAAACATACAAGAAAAGCACTTGTCCTTTTCGGCAGGGGCGCTCGGAATTAGGGCCGCACTTTCATATTTATTCCCTTACTTAATGGGCCAAAAAGAACCCGTTACGCGGGTTACAGCCTGATGTAGGACTTCTTTGCCTCTGGTACGCGTGCGCTTTTCCAGCTGGAAATGCCAAGAGTTGCTATTGTCTCCTCTACTAGGTCTTCCCATCGGAAAAATAGCCTCCCGCGCCTTCTCCGTCCATAAACTGTCGCCTCAAATACATTCTTCGCTGGAGCTCCTTTGTCCATATGCACGATATGATTTTGTATAGAGCACCAAATTTTCAAAAAAATGTATCTCATATCGCTATATGTATATGTACGTATGTATATTAAAAAATAATAATAATTGATTGACGCAACAGCCCGTGTGGGCCTACGTCTAGCTTTCTCGCATTATCTTGAGAGCGCTTGTTATACTTTGCACAAATTTACGGGACATACAAATAACCGTATCCGAACTGATTCTGAAGCTTTTCATGGCAAATAATACTCTCAGAGAATAGCCAATTCATCGCTAAAAGTGGCGTCGCGCAAAGAAACAATTTGAAAACAAATTCTCTTTTTATCAGATGTTATGAGGCCCGGATGAGATTTGAACAAAGGCCTCCCGCATCAGCGACCAAGCACTTGTCCACTAAGCCAGCGCGGCGCGGCGACTTTTAAAAAAGCATAGGAAAATAGTGCAATATGTTACATATGAGAAAAATATTATGGTTTGAAGCTTCAGTTTTAATGCTGCATCGAAACCGAAAAGAAAGCAATGTACAATGAAAAAATGTAATTTCTTTTAATTGAAGTATTTTTTGTCACTTTAGTTAAAGTTTCTTTCAAGAGATTTCTATATTTTTTGACGAAAGTAACAACGGGCCCTGCCTGAAAAATGAAATCTCGGAGCTTGTATTACGCTTTTTTTAAGATCCTCTCAAGCCGAAAAAGTTACTTGATTAGACAAATACAAATCAAATTCAAATTTTGTTTATAATGTTTGCATTTTATGACAAATAATATATTGCATTTGTAGTGAAAGTATCCTTTTAAGTATTCCCTTCACCAATATGTGAAGTAGTTTAAGAACGATTTTAACACAAAAAATGACTCACTACATCTTCCGTGACTTAAATTTCTGTCTACGGTTCTGGTTTGTCTACTTAAAAGAGACAATATACGATATATGAGCATAAGAGCCACTTCAAGCATTCGTGCTTGTATGTGTGAAACTTCGTGCACAGGACAATGCATGTGCCAAACATGCTTCGCTCCGGTATCCAGTATTCACATTTCTGCCATCAACCGCAGCTGTGTGGCGCCTGCGACTCAAATTAATTTATTAAAGTTTACTTTATATGGCTACTCCACCCATCTAATGAAAATTTCATTACATTTTCCTCTCAGCAAAGATTTTGACTCTGTTTAATCGAAATTTTTTGTCAGCTCAGGTTAATGCGTACTGAATAAAGTGAAGCGTATTAACTACTTCAGAATTGTATTCTTTTTTAAACTCATAAATTAAATGTGAATTTATGCCATTTACGTACATTCGCATCTTCAATATGAATATCACTCATACGCCACAGTCATTTGGCAGCCGGCAAGAATTTATTTCTTATTACGGCATTTTGAGATTGATTTCAGAAACGATCAAATTAATTTTAATTAAGCCTACTTTATTTCAAGCCACCAAGCGGATATCAAATTAGTCAAATTCATTTCTGAAACAGCAAAATTAGTTTCACATTAGTCAAACTGGTTATGCATATAAATGAATCAAATTCGGGAGCAATCGAAAGGATCATAGAAACGCGGAAAGAGAATAAAGTAAAGCAGAATTTGAAATCAGAAAAGTGGAAAAAATTTACCATTTAAAATATTAAACTGAAATTTACCATTTAAAATATGAAACTGAATCCCAGTTGAAAAAAAGCTCTCCTGTATGCCTGCCGGAGGCATGCCTTGGAAGGTCAGCAGGCATGCTCGCTTCCATACCCGCTTGTATCTTTTTTCTACAGGCATGTCCTAGGACGGCATGCCTGCCAAATGAACTGCCGTAGCAACAATGCGGCATGCATCTCACGGAATTGATGCGGCAGGTCAGGTATGAAAAAAATAATTATAAATTAAAGAAATTCTTTTTTCTATTCGCGGAGAATTGCCAATTCATCGGGAAAACTGGCGCCGCGCAAAGAAACAATTTGAAAACAAATTCTCTTATGACTGAGAATTGAACCCAGGCCTCCCGTATGAGCAACTAAGCGCTTATTCACTGATCCAACGTGTTGCGTACGCTTTGGTCGCTTAAAATTAACCAGAATGAGGAAATTTCTAAAAATAGACTTTTGAAATTGACAATAAAATTATAACCTGCCACATCCCTTCCATCGGCATGCCTTCCTTGTTTTTCAACTGGAATTAATTTCACCAATATTGAAAAAAGTTGGCCATTCGGAAATTATTTTGATCATTTCTCAATTATTATGTACAAGTGGGGCCACCTGTCGTGTGCCTGTATACACGACAGCTAGTAAAACAATTAGCAACAATAAAAGGCAAAGTAAATTAAAAAATAAAAAATAAAATAAAAATTTAAAACCTGTGGGATTCGAACCTATGACCTGCCGAATGCAAGCGCGCGGCTCTACCCATTGGGCTACACAACGAACTGATTTGATTCATCTAAAGTCGTAAAAGACAGAAAGTGGACAGGCTGCAGCAGGCAAACGCTTTTTAGTCAGTCTGCGTTTTATATATAAGATAGGATATATAAAATAAATTAAAGCGTTTATGAAATTAATCTGGAATGGTGTAATGATGCGAAGCCATCGTGCACCCACATACTGGGATCATACTAGATCTCTTCTTATTTTACTCGATATTTGAATTAGTTTATTTAAAGCATTAATAAGCAACCAGTATACGAGCAACTCAGTATTCGACTGATTCGGAATGAACTAATGCAAGCTATGCAAAAGAAAATTGATATTTGGATTCAGCCCCAAAATAAAAGCTAAGGCCCCAAAATCGGGTATTCGGTTTCTAGCTTAAAAGAAGCAATTCCTGTTCGACTTCGGTCAAAACTCCATATTCAGTTGCTTTTAAGAAAGCCTGTGCTCAGATAATTTTTCAACAGATTAATTAATTTTTTTAATTCGAGTGAAATTCTTAATTAATTTGTATATATTTGTATAACACCAGTGCAAATAAGAGTAACATTCATTCAGAAACCATGAGTGGGGTTTGGTATTCAATGGTAACGGAATATGAGATCCCATTCTGACAAGACAAAGCGAAAGTACAATTTCAAATAAAGGTTGCAAAAAATCTCTCGAAATGCGAAATATAGAAAGATGTCGAAATCTAAAAACATCTACTTTTAAGTTTTTCATTGCCACTAACACATACATATATACGCTTTTCCATCTTTCAGGATTTCTTGGTAGTTTTTTGGCGAAAGGTTTTAAAACCAATCAGTTGGAGGTGAACACTGATGAGAAAACCCTACGCCCCATTGCACGGCTGAGAGAACCAAGAGATCTTTTCGCACTGCCGAAGGACAAGGATCATGACTGCTCACAGCAGGCCCCCAGATGGCCGATCGAATGTCAGGTATGAGATTTTGCTATGTGAAAATATTTCTCATGTTCCACACAAGCATGAATGCTTTGCACAAGCCATGTGTACGTATGTATATCAAAGAACTAAAGGGAGCAGCTTTTACGTAACTTCATGTCTCTCGCAATAAAATGCGCATGAGTTCGTATACAGAATCTTATATGACGCGCACAGAGCAAAAACGCTTCGAGTGTCAATTTTCGCCTCATTGCGCACATGCGCTGTGCAGGTATAAAAGTCGTTTTTGCTCTGGGCGCGTCATATATAAAACGCAGACTGACTAAAAAGCTTTTGCCTGCTGTCCACTTTCTGTCTTCTACGACTTTAGAGGATTGAAATTAGTTCGTTGTGTAGCCCGGTGGGTAGAACTGCGCGCTTGCACTCGGCAGGTCACGGGTTCGAATCCCACAGTTTTAAAAACTTTTTTTTTTAACTTTTTTTTAAACTTTTTTTATAAGCTTTTTTATTTTTTACTTTGCTTTGCCTTTAATTGTTGCTAATTGTTTTACTAGCTGTCGTGTATACAGGCACATACGACAGGTGGCCCCACTTGTTAAACATAAAATACTCCCATGTGAATTAAAAAGGCAATGACTTGGAGTTTTAATAAAAAACAAGAAGTAGGATTCGAGTGATGACTAGTCATGAATCAAGATGACGGTCTCTCGCTGTCTTTCTAATTTTTATGCTATGATTCTCACAAAATCAACGCAATGAACAACAATCTGTACCAAAAACTTGGCTCATTTGAGTCCTTCATGCATCTGTATCTATCATGTATGTATGTTATATTTATTTGAGCGTGCAATTTCCTCTCGCTTCTACGTGGTATACGCTTTTAGTGCGTGATGCTTTATCCAACAAGATTAATGGTATTCTATGTTAGTGATTTTTGTTTGCCATTCCGTCTGTTTTCTGCTGCTGTTCCGTAAGGTTGTGTGAAGTTTTCGGAAAGGGAATAAAATGACAAAATTTGTGTGTTAAATGCATGTTTACTTGAAAACTCGCCAATGCTGGCAACAAATTGAACTCCGTAGAGAGTCACATTGCGATAGAGCGTGTTGAAGGCACGAATGTAATTGATGAGAAAGAACGGTTAATAATCCCACAATGATCTTAGGATTATGTGGGGAATTTTTTTATTATTTGTAACTGCGAAGCAGTAAATGAAAAGATTGTGGATGTCGACATGAAGTTTAAAAATACATTTTCCATAAGAAACTTGAGCCTATTCATCCACTCAGGAACCAGGAGCGTAACTAAAATGTTCAGTGGTCGCAAAAAGACTAATCCTCATTCAAGAGTCAGAAAAAAACACAACCAAAATTATCACAGCAGCTTAAGCCAGCATTTATGAATAGCTTACGCTTCAGTTGCTCAAATGTCCCGTGAGGTGTTGTTGCCACTGCTTCTACTTACTGTAACTAGGCATTTTCATACAGTTGAGCCGTACAACCTGCAGCAACACATCGTCCTCGGCTCGTAAAGTTTTTGAGTAAACGTGAGCTCGTAAGCTCGTAAATATTTACAAGGCACTTACATATACAAATATGCAACGTGTGGTCAAAATTGTTTAAGTTTTAAAATAACTTTGATTCATTGCAAAGAATACCCTAGGAGAATCGCCAATTCATCGCAAAAAGTGGCGCTGCGCAAAGAAACTATTTGAAAGACAAATTCTTTTTTTTATTTGATGGTATGAGGTCAGCTGAGATTTGAACCCAGGCCTCCCGCATCAGCGACCAAGCGCTTGTCCACTGAGTCGCCGTGATGAAAGAATTATTCACTGGTTTTCGAATATAATTACATAATTTTAATAACTGGCTAGCCGATTAATCGAGTACGTTTTTTCCTAAAACAGCTTCGGCTCTCTTACAAACACAAAAGTAAGAGGCAACTACTTTTAATTTTCATAAAATACTTACTTACTTCTATGGAGTTCACACCCTATTGCAGGTTTCGTTGGTGCGAAGCATAGATAGGGCTTCTTCCACTTGGTCCCTCCATCGAAGATTCGGTCTCCCTTTTCTGCGAGTCACATATCTTGCGAAGAATTTTCCTCTCGAACTCGCCAAGAGCTGCTTCATCGGTGTCAGTGTCCATGCTATCGCGGCGTAGAAAAGCACGAAAAACATATTTCCATATACGGTCAAGAAGGAAAACTCAAAGTGCGTTTCTAGTAATATTTATCATGCCTCCATATCCTTCAGCTTAACTAAAAATTAATCTAGTGT
Source organism: Neria commutata (assembly GCA_963457695.1). Lineage (NCBI taxonomy): Eukaryota > Metazoa > Arthropoda > Insecta > Diptera > Micropezidae > Neria > Neria commutata. The sequence goes on along the minus strand of OY735249.1, from coordinate 19,404,244 downwards.
GAGTCGGACTCGCTCACTTAGGGTTCCGTACCACAAATACCCTTTTTAGCGTTTAGTTTTAGAATTTAGTTTTTCTTTGCCCGTCTGTCCTTTGCTTGGTTTTGGTTGTTTTCTGTTGATCAACAGCGCTTCTCCTTGCCCGTCTGGCCATAAAATTTTTGACACTTTGACCTACATCTTCGAAACCAATTCACCTAAAATTATGATTCTAACGATTACCCCACAAGATATAAACAACAAATATTTTTTGCTGAGAAAATTTTAAAAAAATAGAAAAACAAATATATCGAAAAAGGTTGCGGTTGACCAGTAATATGTGACTAAAGACCTACTAACCCTGATTTTATCAAATTCTAGCTTAAGAAATATAGAAAGGCAGGGGGTTTGGTTATTTTTTCGACATTTTGTGCTATATCTTCGAAACCACTTCACCGAAAATTATAAACAAAATTATGTTTGGAATCCATGGACGTAGCCCTTTCCAATGATACCCCACACGATACGTTTTAAAAATATTTTTTTTTTGTCCGACCCGATGACCTTTAAAAATTATAAAAAAATATTTCTAAAAATATTTCTTAAGTTTTTATAGTGAAAATGTGGTTAGGCTATTAAGACCTAACATCGTGCAAAATTTCAATGGACGTAGCGCTTTCTAACGATACCCCACACGATACGTTTTAAAAATATTTATATTTTTTTTTGTCCGACCCGATAACCTTTAAAAATTATAAAAAAATATTTCCAAAAATATTTCTTAAGTTTTTATAGTGAAAATGTGTTAAGGTTATTAAGACCTAACATCGTGCCAAATTTCAGGTTTCTACGATGAAAAAAAAAGTCGTTTTATATACACACTCCAAAAACAAAAGTGACCTTATAAGTGTTCCCGTTTTTCCCTTTAGGGAACGGAACCCTAAAAACAGCATTTTACCACACGCACATGTCCGCCGCTCCTTCAAACCATTCTAGTGTCCTTGTTTGATCTGCTGACTTAAATAAGCGCTTATGCTTTCCTTGCATTGACGCTTTAATTAGTTCCTCCCCTAGGCGGGCGAGGCATCAACCCAATCTCGCCATTTATGTTTCTTGCGAAAAGCAAAAGTGCACAGCGCCGAGCCACAGAAGGCAGAACACTGGAAACTCTTTAACTCGGCGAATAATTTGAGTTGCTTTGTGTAAAATCATAATAGCGAGCTGTGGGTGAGTCCTGCTTTCAGGGAGATAACATAATTTCATGGGTAGCATTATTTGCCGTCGTATACACTGAGTGAGAGGCGGAAAGTTTGCGATATTTTTCTGTTGGGCTAACCCGACTGATGCTTCCTTACTTATTTTTTGATGGTATGATCCTTCTTGTGGTCCTACCAGCTAGTTCTCGCATCAGAGACTGAGCACTGCGGGATCAAAAAAGGATTATCTAAAACTAAGCAAATATCCGATGATTATTTTAATGCACATATCAGCAATACTGAAAGAACTTGTAAAGAATAAAACGCGTCAAAAAAGAAAATCTCTAATTATTTTCGGCTAGAATTTGCTGATATTTTTAAAGTATTTTCCCGGCGATTGCGGAAAAATGTGTTGCGCCTTTAGCACGAAAATATATGAATTCAACTTCTATAAATATAAAAAATATCGCTCATAAATCATGTTAGACCAGCGAGCAAGCAAACGATTTGCCAACGTTTAGCGGAAAAGCCATTCAACTCTAAGTCACTATTAATAGAAAAGATTTTTCTGTCAATAAAAAGGATGATAAAACAAACAATCTGAAAAACGTATTGCTACGACAAGGAAAGCCGGAGCTTGCTTTAAATGCAATAAACAAACCGAGCAGGCATCGCCGCAACATTTTGATTGATTTCGGGCATGAAATTTTACAAAAGACTCCACCCTCTTCCCATCGCACATGTATAGATTCAAAAAGAGTATTCTTAAGGTGTGTAATACAATTTTGCGGCACTCGGCTTAAAGTAAATACAAATTGCGTTTTTTGATGAAGGTGAGAAAAAAATTTGCATATTTATACATATGCATGTTTTTGAAATTGCTCAGAAAATTCATCAGCTCCGTGTCTTTTTGCTCGCTCTATTATCATAAGGCGATCAAACGAACATTTTGCCAGAGAGGCAGCATAAAGAAAAGATATTCTGCTTATGCAAATAAATGCGACACCTTGCTGTTATCAGTTACCAGAGAGCGTGTTGGAATATGGCATGTCACCTTATTGAACCGCGTAGAAGGAAAACCCCACCACGCTCACGTGACTTCGGTGATTTAAACAAAAAGACATTCAGTCACCAAGCATACAAAAGGGCACAATGATAATGCGACATATGCCGAAATTAAACACCACATATTTCACTCCACCCGATATCAAAATAAACACTCATTCTACTATCAATTGTCAATGGCAATAACCCAGAAACCCAGTTTGACATACGCATAAATTTGAGCGTGGGTTTCCGGCTAGACGGCTAGAATAATGAATCCATACAAGCGACGAACAAATTTTGTAATAAAATCGAATGAAATTTGGCTTATTACCATTTTTGTCAAGATATAGAAACTTTCGAAACGTTTGCCTTATCGCTCAACTACCATACAAATAGGTGACGAAATATGTATGAAAAAAAGTATTGCTAGCACATTAAAACGACTCAAAAATATTTATTTCAATTATCAACAATGTCGGCAAACTCAATAAATGAGTGAGTAAATTTTTACTCGTATCTATCTACATATGTATATATGTATATAAAATTCAAATTATGTACATATGTATGTATGTTCGGAGTTACGTCCTAAACCGTTTGATCGATCATAACGAAATTTGGCAAATAGACTAAATGTATGGCTATAAAAAATTTTGATACATCAAGATACAATAATAATAATAATAAAAGAGGGCGTGGCACCTCCCATACAACTTAAATAATTGATTTGGCATATCTTTAAAACTACAAAGCGTACAACATTATACTTTGTATTATGTTAGTGTTTGGGGCGTAGGACAAGGGGCTTGGCACTTTTCAATCAACTCCACATTTGAGTATTACTTTACTACTATACATCATACATCAATGAAACTCGGCAGGAACTTTCTACATATCCCTATCCTTCAACTGGCAAAATGGGATGGGCATTAGACACGAGGCTTGGCACCCTTCATATAAATTTGGAGCATGGGGTAAGGTGGCGTGGCACACCTCAATTGTATGTACCGTAATAAATTGGGGTCCATAAGGAGTGAAGGGGGGTCGTGACTTTAATTTCGGTTTTCCACCAAAGGAGTAATCTACATACAAAGATAGTTCTGTAAGGACCTACATTTATGACTTCCCCTAAAAATATATAGACATCACAAGCATAAGCAAGGAGAAGCCCTGCTTTTCCACAGAAAACAACAGAAACCAAGAAAATGACAAAATGGCAAACACTGGTATTAAATTAAATACAATTAAATACAGATCATCCATACAGAGCATAGAATTATGCATTGCGTATTTTTATAAAAACGCGGGGTGGAACCCGCGGGTAACAGCTAGTATTCAATAATATATTTCCAAATCTTAACTTTTGTCCCACCTTTTGCCACACATTAAATTGACAGCGATAAGCAAGCGAAATAGAGCAACACGGGAGGAGCCGCTCGATTCTAGAAATGCATCGCATGTCCGTCTTTTTTCCCCACACGCGCACAACAATTTGCCTTCTTAAAATGCAAAATAATTTTCAGCTCTAAAAATAAAATTTTTTTAATATCGCGTGTGCATATTCCGTGCAACTGAGCTCCCGCAACTATGTGTAAAAAAACAGTCAAGCGCCAAGGAAATACACAAATTTTCATGAAAATATGGCAATGATTTTCAGCTCGCCTTCCTCTTCGTCCTCTTCCACATGACGTCTCTAGCGACGTTTTGGGCTTTTATGCAGTTTTTATTGGCAAAAATTTAAATTCACTTCTCAAGAATATTTCGCTGCTGGGAATATTTCCGAGTTTGCAAGCTCTGTCACAGTCATTGTACTGTTCGGCTGCAGCCATCGGATCAGAAAGTCGTCCCGCAAATCATTAACCATAACTTTTTCAGCGTTTTCTTCACTCGCACCCCAGCGCTTCAATTCATAGAGATCCACAAACTTGCAAAATTGCATTGCAAGAACGCACAAGGAAAACGTTAACCAACAACAGGAGCTGGGCACTTTCTTCTCCAGGATTTGGTATAGTGTGTAGATGTGGTCGATGGTGGACTTACTACGTCGAAAGTCGCACTGTTAAGGTCCAACCAGTGCGCTAGTAAATGGCTTAAATCTTTCTCACAATTCGCTCGACAGGACCTTGCATACGATTGCAAAAATGAACAAAAAGAGATCAATATTCAAGTTTCTACTGGATCGATGCAAAAACCATTTAATTAAAAAAACGTCGGCAACTTTAGCCACTTTAGGCTCTCGACAAAGGCCTTAAATTTTTTTGGGGGAATTTTTCAACTATCAAATAAACGGGATTTGATGTATATGATTTACAAGACAGCATAAAATAAAAGACTTAAGAGGGTAACGAAATGATCCGAACTCAATTAAACGGGTAAATCGCTGTATATTTCATATGGGACTTTTTTAATTGAGCGGGAACCATTGTACTACTGAATCGCGTGCATAAAGAGACACAACTTTCCTTCGAATATATTTACTTAGCTAGCTAAGAAAATCGTGAAGTTTATATTTGGCTTTTATATTTTTATTTTTCTTAACGGACTATGAGGAAAAGGCAATCAATACAAATTCGAATGAAACTATTGCCAATATTCTCGCAATACCTTCTCGCAGAAAGAAAAACAAACAAAAGTCAATGTTTATTTTCCGCAGACCCGAATGCACCATAAAGCTCGACCATAAATCATTAAAAACTGTTTATGCGAAAGACATTTTTTATCTGCTCACAATTTTCATCTTGCCAATTTTCACTCTCCACTTTTCCGTTTTTTATGAATCGCTGATCTGCTGATTCTACGCCGCCTGCATCTATACTATAGATTCTATAGCACAGATATGTATATACAAACGTATTTAGGTATGTAACAAATTTTAAAGATGAACACACCAGTGTAACGCGACAAAAGTGGGCAAATGTCTGCAATAATATATTTCTCATCGGTCTGCTCACAGTGTATAAGTGGCACATTTCAAATTAGCTATGGCACACTTACACTTTCGTGTGTGACGCTTGTCACGCCCACATCGAGTTTTGGACCGCTATGCCCACACCTCGCCAGCGCACGCAACCAATGCCTCTTCGCTTTAGGCAGACGACTTGCGAGCGTTCATTATCGATGCCCGCTTGTTTACTTTATGAGGTATACCCAACTAGGGCTGTTAATTCCGAAAAATTTTCGGTGATCCCAGGATTTTTGGGGTCCAAAATTTCAAAATTTACGGATTGTTGCAGTAGCTTTTTGCATACATAAAATATTTTTATTTATTTATAAATTTAAGCAAGCTTCGTTTATTTTATTTTCATTATAGATAAAAATAAAAAACATAAAATCCCGCGATTTTTTCCACAGCAATCCTAATATTTACCGAAACGACACCCAGTGATATTGAAATTCGGGATACCGGAATTGACAGACCTAGGCCATACAATTGCTTAAATTTAATTCTAGCAAATTCACATTTAATATGACAAATGGCAAAACAAATGGGGCGAAAGTTGATTGGCGATGAGGCCACGCCAGGACCGTTGCCAAGTTATATATATCTGCCAAACAGGGTGTCTGCCTTTCAGATGAGCACATCAGCAGCGTACTGATGCCTCTGCAAGCGTTCTACAGCCAAATAGAGGAATGCATGAAAAGGAAAACGAGGGCCAGATGGAATAACCTAAGCACCTGTGCGACCTACAAAACCATGTGAAAGTCCTATGACGAAAGGTATACTAGGTTTATACTGACTCTCCCAAGAGTAGAATGTAGAGCTATCATAGGTGCACTAACGGGACATTGCCTTGTAGCAGCGCATGCACATAGGATGGGTATAACGAACGACGAAAGCTGCAGGAAATGCAAAGAAGCGGGTAGCAGGGAGACCTTAGAACACATACTATGCTCCTGCCCCGCCATCGCTAGAGCTCGCCTGACGTGTCTAGGAGCGCCGTTCTTTTCAGGGCTCGAACAGATCTCGAAACTAGGTATCAAGCCTCTTTGGAAATTTGTGAAACGCACCCAAATTCTGGCAGATCACTACTTTGAGAACTCCTAAACGGAACTGGTATCGCTAAGGACCCAACAGGGTCTATGTGTGGCCTTTCTTAGGCCGCCAGATATACCTAACCTAACCTATATATATCTGAATGATCGAGAATGTCAGCTTTTCTATGATTTCAATGTACTACACCACGTGAGAGAATATTGGATTTGTACGAATGTTTATAATGCTTAGAGGAAGACGTGGTAGACATAGTAATAAGCAGGGATCCGAATAAAATCACCTGCAAAATTTATCTGAAAAAAATTGATAAAAAGCTCTATAAACCATAAAAATTACCTGAAAAACAGAAACCAATAGATATTTATAAGAAATGTCGCTTCCCCAAACCAAAAAATTTCCACGCCTACAATTCAATGCGACATTTTAAGCCCAAGCCAATCCACGTAAAGCTCTCAAAATTGTAAAGACTTGAAATTTTTTCAGTCACTTAAAACATATTGAAACCAATACGATACTTCAATAACATACGAAACGAGGCGTGGCATGGCTCGAAAACTGCATTTCAATTGTAATCACAGGTGTAGTGCATAGATAATATCGGTCGGAGCGACTGTAATTCCTTACTTGATAACTTTTAGTCTTGTATTTGTGTTTAGGCCAAACGCATTAGTGTTAGGTCTTAGTGGCAACATGCACATGTAGGCAGCACTGGTTGAGTTTTTGAGATAAGAGGACTCGCTGCTCGTTAATTTCGATCTTGGATCTCACCCAGCCGCCACAGCATCAGCCATTTGGTAATAGTTTTTTAAAAAACCCAACTAAAATTCGCCCTTCAATTCAAAACCGAACTGCCACCTTGTTCTTTTTGTTTTATTTTAGGAGCTCCCAATGTGTTTTCTGCTGTTGTCGTGGATTTCTTTAATAATAATAAAAATAATTGCGCTTCTAGACGAACTCAACTGCTCCCCTTGTTTCGCAAGGCCTATTGTGTGCTATTTCTCAACTCAATGAGAATTTGAACAGCATACACATATTTATATTACTTCAGTAAAATTTTCTACTTACTGTTACTTTACAACATTTGGGCAATTCACTCTTCACAGCATTCAACCTGGCTCGTAGCAACAGCTGAAAAGTATAATTAAAAACACATTAAATTCCGGGCAACTAAAAAAATACCAATACCATTGAAAAGTTATGCAGAATGGACATTAACGAGTTCCCGAGAAATTCAAAAAGCCAATGCATTCGCTAACTGGGATCTAGAACACTGAGCTAAAAACCGCATAGTAAAAAATAATACTTTTCATTTAAATTCCATTCTAATATTTCGGTATTACAAACAAGTAAGGAAGCATCAGTTGGGTTTTACCTACAGAGTAATAGCCTACACCAAGTTAATACCGCCTACAATGTAGGCCCTACATAGTGGGCGGACCACACCCATTTTTGACAAACTAAAAGATATTCCGAATCAGACTATATATGCCAAATATTGATGACAGGTGTAGAACAGAAACTATCAGTATATTTAATTTACTGCCCTTATGGTGGACGGACCACGCCCATTTTTGGAGAATTTAAAAGCATTCTTGCCAGCAATGAAATAACCAAATATGAACGCTGAGATATATTATGGAAGTTATGATGGTTTTCCGCTTACCGCCTATATAGTGGGCGGACCACGCTCACCTTTTCGTAGAGCTTTTGCGGCCGATATCTGAATTCGAGTACTAAATATCATCCGATTAAGTTCGTAATACCTCAATTAAGAGCGATTTTACCGAAATTACCAATCGGTCCCAATCGAATTCTAATTAATCGATGAATTGTCATTTTGATTAATCCGAAAACTGAATCGGCTTGATCAGTTGGTAAATCAAAAAACTGATTAATTAGCTTTTTACATAAATACGGTAAATAAGAAATATTAAATTTGTTTCGAAATAATATCATAGAGAAGAAGGTTTTTTCATTGTGCGACGCTATCTCTCACAAGAAAGAGGCAAATCTCCGAGAGTATTCTTGGCATCTATAAAGCTTTCCAAACCAATTCAAACTCGGCCATAGAATAAGTTTAACACAAGTTGCCGCAAACAAGCTCCGTTTTTTCCAGTTTATAGGTTATTGTACCGATTATAAACATATGTACATGCTTATATATGTACATAACTTACTAAAATTATCAGACTGCAGAAGCTTTCAAAGGCAGAGAATACAAATTTTTCAAAATCAAAACCCTATTGACCTACTTTCTGATCTGTCCTTACATAACATAAAAAAAATCATAAATTTCCTAAAAATATCCACATTGTACTATTTAATATAACTCATTAATAATTATTTAATAATAATAATAATTATAATTCATTAATGTTACTTTAATATATCTTTAAATAAGCTGAGTGCTGAAGGCCATCGTTGCCATTGCCTTACCATATTAATTTATAATTTTTAATTATAAGTTAATAAATAAATAATAATAATAATAATAATAATACTAAAATTATTTTCTAAATACATATCTATCAAATCATCAATCACTACGATTTTTTTTTTGTTTGTTTGCACCTTACCTTAATCGTTCGATAAATTCATTTCCATGAAAACCAACACATACACCAATTAATTTAAAATTTTTGGAAACCCCATAAAAGGTGCAATTTTCCCTTTCATACTTACACACGTCTTGTGCTTTAAAGGCCAAATGACCAATACGCTCTCTCAACTGCAACGTATGAATAGGTCAACGCACACATTTCCCAGCCCCACACGTTCTGGCGTTATTTTCTTTTCCACAGCAGAAAAGCATTTGAAAAACGACAAAAAAGCTATAATGCAAAGCACGATGGAAGATGAAAGATGAAAAAGAAAATGCTGCAACAAAAAAAAGAATTTGGTGGCACTAAAACTGCGTCGTTGCATAAAATGCAAGGAAACTTATTTTGGTTGCTCTAATTTGGCGCAGCAATAAATTTTTCCGTGTAAAAGAAAACAATTAAAAAGCTTTTAATTAATGTAAATATTTTCAAAAATGCTTCAGGCAGTTTTCAGCGCCAATTTAATATTCTACGGTAAGGAACAATTCAGAAAGAATTAAATATATGAAATGGTGCACCAAGCACATTTCTGTGGCGACAAGTCATAACCGCATAAGTCCATTGACTTTTAGAAGAGCAGTTTAAAGTTTCAAATCCTCACAGCAAAGCACCTTAAGCTATAAGGTTTAGGATAATTAGGTAAGGATAATTACCGTCCTCAAAAAGATACAAACATGGAAAATTGATAGCAAATAGATTATGACCAGCTGAACACGATGGCACTAAAAACTCAATTTTGTCCTAACTCGAGTTAGGCCATTATGGTTTGTGGTCACTGACAAAGTAATACCCTACACCAAGTAACCGATGGGGTGATAATCCACTGAAAGAAATTAAATTGTGCATGTATTAAATTTACAGCCTACATAGTGGGTGGACCACGCCCATTTTTTACAATCTACAAGATATTTCAGATAGGATTATATATACCAAATATTGACACTCTGGAGGGTCTTCAACAGAAATTAACGGTACATTAAATCAAAGTGACCAAATATGGATGCTCTGGTGTGTATATTATGGAAGTTATGAGGATTTTTTGTTTACCGCTTATATACGTAGAGGACCGATGCCCAAACTAGATTACGAAATATCATTTCTTTAAATGAGTAATTAATCAAATTTAAACCACGAGCTGAAAGCCCCGTTAGCTAGCGCTCTTAATTTTTTTAATTATAATAATTTATTATTGTAATTACGATAGTAAATAAATAAAAATAAACCATAATACTGAACAAAGGTAGTGGGACTTATAGGTCCATTGTAAGCTTATCTCGGAACTTAAACTAAGATAAGGTTCACTATCACTGTGTACCAAATTTGGTTAAAACGCCCTCTTTCTCTCCTGTGACCATGTACAGACAGACGAACAGACAACCGGACAACCGGAAATCAATCAGAAAGTGACTCTGATCATTTCTATATACTTAAGTCTCTACCGAGGACGGCTCCATTATTGCGTTACAATTTTCGCACAAAGTTATTATACCCTATTACAATAGATGTAGGGTATTATTATGTCTCCTAAAAAAAGGTTTTTAGTTGCGGCCCTGATGTTCTACTAATAAAATTCTATAATTTTTCGTACTTTATACAAACAAAATTAATGCCAACAACCCTGCATTTATTCTGCAGCAAATAATGAGATTTTTGGGACTGACAATAGGCCGGAAATCGGGGGTTTCTTCTTTATAGCACCAATCTAACATACCGGTAGATAGACAAACAAATAGACAGTTTAGGATCCCGAAGCATTTTAGCGTCCCAAAATCCTGGAATTTTACATGCCAAAGCTCTCGTTTTCCATTACAAATTTTGGCAAAAAATTTAAAAAAAGAACAAATACATATGTGCCATATAACCTGTTTTTTAAACATAATTCAAATGATTCAAACATGGTTGTGTTTTCTGATGCAGCAACTTTATGGATCTAGCTTTGGCTAAATTTCATGTTTAGAGCTTTTGTGCAAAATTTAAATTTCATTCTGCAAATGCAGAATTTCGAATTAAAGTTCCACAAAAGGCTTCAATCGATTGTGTATGCTCACATTTTAGCAAGGAAATGAATAATCTGAGTGCACGCGATGACAGGCCAACCAGAGCAATTTGGGAGCAACAGGCATGGAGGAAGTAGTCGAAGCATGTCTCGGGCATATTAAAAAACTACGCCGACAGGATGAACTGACAGACCACCATGAATGTCACGAACAGCATAAGGAAAGTCCAATGAAATGTCGTGTAACACGGCAGAGCACAAAACCGGTCGACGCACAGTGATTCAATCCCAGACAACAACGAGCCAAAATTGGAAGTGCTCAAGTTTTAATAAAATATCGTATGTGAGTCAATGTTCTCAAATCGGAAGTCAATTTAAATAAAGCCTCTTTTTTGATTTCTCCACAAACAGAATTCAATATTTTGTCATATTCTGTCAAATATAGCAGAAATATGAAAGGTTTCTTATTTAGACGTGATTTTGATGGAAATCCCTTATTTTTTGGGATAAACTGATATGTATTAATGAAACTATATTTTGATTTTTAACACTTTTATTCAATTTTCTATATGTTTGCATACTTTTGAAGTGACAAAAGGATAATTTTTCTCACAAAATTGTGCTTTAAAGTTTAAACTAGTTTCCATTTTAAAATTTTGTCGTAGATCGAAAGATATCAGAGAATAACAATAATAATAATTGATTGGCGCAACAGCATGTGTGGGCTTAGGCCTAGCTAGGCCTAGAGAATCCTTTTACACATTCTGATAAAGAAATGTGCTTTTTAACATTGAAATAAAAACAGTAAAATGTTTTTACATATACTATAGACTCTCTGCTCTTACGTTCACTTTTCAGTTACCTTATTTTTGAACATTCTTTTAAAACTCGAAAAATGAAACAGAAATTCCCTGTTCCAAATATGGATACAAAACTGGAGCTTTCGGCAGGTTCATTGTTTTTTATATGTATATTTTTGACTAATCGGAACAGTAATTATCTTTTAACCAAGAATCAAATCACACACCATTTATTTCAATATTAAGTTTGTGAATTTGGTCTATGGAACGAGCCACTGTGCGGCGCATAAAAGGCAAGATATGCATTAAAAAAAAAATTACTGACTTTGTGCTGCTGTGATTGTACGTGGTCTTGTCAGCAACTGTCAACCACCCAGTCAAATGTCACGTTGACCTCTGCTTGCTTTCCATCTTTAGTTGGACTATTTAACTTTAATAACACTCCTTTCTGTCAATGGTTACAGCAGGGAAATAGCGCAAACTTAATTGAACTCGAATTCAGCTCATTTAATTAATGCTTCTATGGTATTCAGCCCGCTTGTTTTTATGGTTTACTTGCGAATTGGTTAAATTGTATCCGTTTCCTCTTTCCACTAATTAAATTTGTTGGAATTATTTTGTTATACCCTGCACTCTCCGACATTTGAAACGATAACTGTTCCGTTATGTTATCCAATACTCTTTGAAAGCTTTACTAAAGTAATTTAGCCGAGAGAAATTAAAGGTTCCAACAAAATAAAAATGCAGAAATTTCAAAACTACACTCATAAAAATATGTGAGTAATGCCAACTAAAGAGATTGTCATAGCTATGAATGAACAAACCAAATTGAAAAATTATCGAGAGTAATATCTACTATCAAAAAATATTAAACTGATTGGAAGACGTTATATTTGCGAGTCTCTTCTACAGTAGCCGGAATCATTTATATATAACTGAAAAAAGTCAACTCTAAACGAGTGCGAGGTAGTATCTTCAAGTGACGAAAACGATTTTGAACCCGTTTGTCGCAATAAAGTTGACGTAATGTCAAACTACGAAGAATAATGGGTATACATTTTGAAAAGTTGTAAATATGTAAAATAAGTACATATGTAAATAAAATATTTAAGAATGTTCGCATGTGCATTTTCTAAATCAGATTCCAAAGCAATTCCTAGTTATGTATTTCATAAGGTTTTGAGTTATTTTCTACGTGAAACTTTTTTATGCGGTCCCTATTAATTGTGTTCGAAAACTATTTTTTACAGCTACTCGTGAAGTTTTGTGAGATTTTGTTTCTGCGTCCCAATCCACTAGGCTTGTGTCGTTCGTGGATGACCTATATGAACTAAAGCTAAATTTACTTGAATTATAAAAGGCGCCGAGTTTTTCAAGTGACAGGTGCAAGGCACATTAACAAGATATGTCACCAGAGAAATTGACAAGTATCTAAATGAAGAGTATCTAGATCGGAAGAATGATCCGCTAGTGTGGTGGCATGAGAAACGTGAGGTATATCCCCCTTTGTATTAGAACATGGTAAAGAAATTTTGCGTAGTGGCTACATCAGTCCCGTGCGAGCGCATTTTTTCGGGGACAGGAAATATAATAAATTAACGCCGAACTCTGCTGAAGCCGTCTAAAGTGTCAAATTAGAAATTTTTGCATAGCAATATGTAAAGAATTTTCTACTTATTAATATTAATTACTTTTTTTATATGTTATTGAAAGATCTCATATTTCATACACAATTTTTACAAACGTGTTATTTTATAGAAAGCATTTAAATGTATGTATATTCAAAGCTTGAAGCTTTGTTTAAGTTGGTTTTTGTATTTTAGAAGATAACAAAATATGTGAATTGAATTTAATTTAACAACAAATGTACAAATTAAAGTTAACTGTTCATAAATAAAATATTTTCCCTTATATTTATTAAAATATATTATTATTACTAAAAAATTTGTCGAGAATGTTTTTTTCGTAATTTTACGTAAACGAAAAACTTTGGCCGTTGACTTGAATACGTAAAACATATTGCAGCTGTCAGTCCTTTGCATATTTAACTTTTTGCTAGTGCTGCCGTATAGTTTCGTAAAGAAAAAGAGCACGCTGATCATTTTGCTAGTATTAATATAAAGCTGTTTTGTTGAACTAAGGTAGAAGAGCAAGCACTTTTCTGCAACAAAGCTATAGCTGACATGTTTATCAAGCTCCGTTACGCTTACGTACAAATTCGTTTTAAGTGATAGCATGTATAGAGCTCGGGTATAATAGGTTGTGTCAGCTGAAAACGGAAAAATATGTTACGGCTACACTAACTGAGCCATAAATTGTGACTAGTAGACCCCGCTTAACTGACCAGACAAAATCGAACGATCTTGGTAGTGCATTTAAAATTTTTTCTAGAACAAATAGAATAATTTTAACGAACTAGTGAACTAGAAAATAACTAGTTCTAAAAGGTAACCTAATCCCAACTGAACTAATCGCTCAAGTGAACTAAACGGCACAACTCTACAATCCACCGCACGAAAATAGGTTTAAGTGTATTCTAAGATTATCGGTGTCATTTCGTACTTTTAAGGCTCAGTTGACGAAACGTATTTTATAACGTAGCGTAAATATCTGAGAGATACCTATTTCGATTATGACTTCTGCGTTACGATACGAAAAAATACGTCAAGAGCGAACGCATGTATAGAGCTCGGGTAAAGTAGGTTTTGTCTGCAGACACGAAAAAATACGCTACGTCAATACTAACTGAGCTCTAAGTTTCCTACTATTAGCCAAAAAATGTATCTATTTTCGCTAAATTGCACTGTTTCATTTACATTTCATTTTGCAACAGGTCATCGAGGGGCGCATTGTGCACATACCGTACGTGCCAGCGACACCAGAGCCATACAACGAACCTACGGGCGATGAACTGAAGCCACGTCCAGTGGGCGAGGAGAATGGCGTTGTAGTCTTCAATTACAATCCTATAAGCGCTGTAAACTATGTAAGTGTAGAGCGCATTTGCCTGCCATTTAGAGAATTGTAATTGTAGTGTACAGATGAAACGTTCTATTTTTGAAAACACTTGTTGATGTCCAATATAAAATTACACACACCCATATTGAGAAAGTGATTTGCAACGGCGAAAACTCGATGCCAATCTTCTTCGACATTGACACTGCACGTTAATTATTCGGAATGCTGTATTGAACTAACACCGACACTTGACAGAAGGTTCCTTCATTCGATCATATACATATATGCAACTATGTCAATAACAGACACTTAAAAATTCTACTCGAGTAGTTATTGAGCTAAGAGCTGCGGCGCTAACAACAACATTTAGCTACAATACACACTAACCTCCCTACAACAGAGTTTGTATTGCTTTGGAAAAGTTAATCGTGCGAAATTGTTGTTCTTAAAGTGCATTCAATATGAAATCTTCTAAAATGGTTTCTTTCCCAAACCACAAACCCTATTACAGAAAGACCCTGAAAAAGCCAATAGTCAAGAATCGAGCGATTCCGACATATCGTCCTCTGAATCACGTGGCTCTACGCCCGATTGCAGTACGCCAGACCGCCGCAAGCTACAACTACGGAATAGTTTGACAAAACTGCTTGAGACACTGCAACCGCGCTCGTCCAGCAACTCCAACGATGAAGACGATGACGAAGACGAAAAATCCACCGAAAACTGCTTACATACGCCAAAATCAGACCAGCAGCGGGCAGCTGGTGGTGCTGATGACACAGAAATCGAGAATATTTGGGCGGATAAATCATTGGAATATGCACCGGTCACACTCACCGCCATTCGAAATCAGTTCGCAAAGGACGTGGCGCCGAAAGCTCAAGTGGAAATCGAACGCATAGAAGCCAAAACAGTATCACCCGTAAGATTCGATGCCGCACAATTGGCAGACTTAGAGTTAAGCACCTCCTTGACTAAAACTAACAGTAGTAGTAGCGTAAGCACCGACTACACCGACAATTTGGACACCGACGAGGAAGAGGACGGTGGTAAGACTCTGCGAGACACAAGTGCCTCACCGAAAACGGACACAGAACTAAACTCAAAATTAAAAAATAAGCCGATTGATGAATTTCAAGATGCATGTTTGCCACAAAATTCGGAATTCAAGTTGTTTCGCGAAACGCAAGCATGCGCCGCGGAAATGAGCAATAGTCTAGATCCCAAAGATCCTCAGCCCAAAGAAACCGCTACTCCCAAGCCAGCAGATAATAAAGATTCCACTTCTAATTCCATGTCTCCACCACAGTTCAGTCGATCTTCTGTCGGTGGCTCTAGGTTTATCACTAACTGTCACCCATACAATCCGGAGGAATATGACGGTCTGGAGTTTGAATCACGCTTCGAATCAGGAAATCTTGCCAAAGCCGTCCAAATCACAAACAGTTATTATGAATTATATCTCCGCTCGGACCTATATACCAGCAGATCGAAGCAATGGTACTACTTCAGAGTTCGCAAAACAAAAACGAAAGTTAACTACCGGTGAGTTTGGTGAGTGGCTAATTTGCCGCATTTCGTCTTACTTTATCTTCTGCTCTTTCGATCGATTAAATAGAAACATAAAACATATAGAATACGTATGCGAGCCTCAAATTTTAAAATGTTACGGGCGGAAAGTACGAAAATGCGAAACAAAAGTAAGCGCAAGAATAGGTTGACCCTGAGTGCAGAGAAGAATATGTATGCATTAGTGCTTTCGAATCGATCTAAATGGATAAAAAATTTAATAATATTACAAAAAATATCGAGTGATACTTCTTTTTGCTTTGATCTTAATTTATGGCTTATTATTTGTCCCTTAGTTTGGCACACAGCTTCAAAAGGATAACCAAGAGGATAATTTCAAATTTACGATTTTCATTATTCTACAAGCCCAATAGACTCTCCATTCAAATAGTAGAGTCCGTAATGTTTGCAAAGTGCATTAAAAATTACTGTTAGTTAGTATTCGAGTTAAAAGCTTGAGGAAAATGTAAAAAATTTACACTGAAATACTACGGAGTAAAGCGCCAATCAGTCACCGCGTATCGTATTTAATCGTAATTGATCGTAACGGCAAAATTTGGGCCGTTCAGTGAAAATCGTATCGCAGCTGTCGCTCTTTTGCAGGTTTCTGTTTTGGTTATTGCTGCCATATAGTTTCGTGCACAAAGTAAGCACGCTGTTCATTTTGATTTTGAGCTTAAATTTTACATTCTTTATAAAATCTATAACACAGAATTATCTAAATTTTTAGATATATTTATTGTGGTCTACTTTTATGAATTAATGTTAACAATAATAATCCGGTTTTTGTTCTAAATTTAAATCGAAGAGCAGTGGAAGCACTGTTTTTAGTACAAAGCAATGTCATATTTGGATTATAATTTCTGCGTTACGCTGCGATTAAATACGCCATGAGCGAACGCATGTATGAGCTCGGGTAGGGTAGGTTTTGTCTGCGATACGATTAAATACGATACGCGGTGACTGATTGGCGCTTAATTTATATTTTGGTTTTTCCACAATTCTACATCTGCCGCATTGACTTTCTGTCTTTTTCTTAAATAACTCATGAAGTTTAAACACAAATTTCGTACAAAAATGTGCAAACTCCTTGAAAATAAATGGCGTTGAAGCCATTGGGGGTTTAACTGTTCTGACCAAATGGAAGACTGCATCCCGCTCATTAATCATTCACCCAAAATACCATGACCCTAAATTTGTTGCACAATTTAATTTCAAAGATTTTCGAATAAGTATAAACTGAAAATGATCTCAAATACTTTTTTGTATACAAGTTTATAATTTTGTTACTTTTGTTTTGATTTCATTCATATTTGATTCAATATTTTCTTCCACAAAAGATGATTCCATTTTCGTACCACTTCGTAACAGTTGTATGCATAATAGCATATATGACAAGTATAATGCAGACCGGGTGGTAATCTGTGAAAGAGCCTGTTGCTCTTTATTTGGAGAGTGGGTCGCAATAATTTGCGAAAAAAATGGCAAAGCCCGGAAAGCGGGTTGTAATGATACCTCCCGCCATAGAAAAATTTTGCATTTATAAACTTCACATTCTACACAGTATATATTCTTTGATTGCATGCATTAATATTTTAACGCTTTGACGTTTCGTCAATATACCAGATTTTCAATCGTGAACCTGGTCAAGTCGGACAGTCTGTACAATGATGGCATGCGCCCACTTATGTATTCGACTATTAATGCCAAGAACTCAAAAGAAGGCTGGAAACGCTGCGGCACAAATATTTGCTACTACCGCAACGATGAGGAGTGAGTATAAATACGTGGGGTCTGACTTAGTTCCGAGCTTTCTTCTTCTAACTGTAAACGTACCTTTTTTGTGCCAGAAACGCAAATGAGGATGAGGAGGACAACTCTTCCTACACATTAACATTCAATATTGAGTTTCCACATGATGATGATACTGTGTACTTTGCGCACAGTTATCCATATACATACAGTGATCTCCAGGTAAGTGCCAATGTCAATACATGAGCAGGTATCTAAATTACATTAGGCTAAAATTTGCTTAGCATCTTCATATTATCTCATACGTCTTTATACATATCGAAAAACCCAATACTATATTCTAAACAGGTAAGGAAGCATCAGTAGGGTTAGCTAGACAGAATAATATCATACACCATGTAACCGAGTGGGGTGATAATGCACTGAAAGAACCACACCCATTTTTTATAAACAACAAGATATTCCTAACCGGAAATCAAGGCAGAAAGTGATTCTGATAATTTCTATATACATACATATGTATGTCTATACCTAGGACGACTCTTTTAATGCTTTCCAATTTTTCACAAAGTTGATATACGATGTTACAATAGGTCTAAGGGGTACAATTAGACATTGATCTTAATTTTAAACGAATAAATGAATTGATCAAGAAAAACTGAAAGAGTACTTTATTTATGATTCTTTTTTCAAAATACATATGTATATTCGATTTGTGCAACCAAAAGTTTAAGGTTGTGATATTGATTTATTATCTTCCACTTATGCTTTTTTTATCGTTTTTTGATGTTTCGTTTCATTTAACCTCGCATTCAAAAGGATTACCTAATGGAAATTCAAAAGGATCCCACTAAATCGAAATTTTGCAAACTAAGACTGCTGTGCCGCTCATTAGCTGGAAATAATGTGTATTATTTGACCGTTACGGCGCCCACACCCGATGAGGAACTTATGAAGGTAAGTGACGTCGGCTTTTGCAGGAGTTTTTAATCGGGCAAGCGAGACCAATTAAGAAACTATTGCACTGCGATAGTTTAGTTACATGCATACACACCTTCTGGCACACTGAACAGAAAAAATTTTTGAGCCAATGAAAATATGCATTGCTACAACGTAAACAATGAAAACCATTTCTTTGGATTATGCAGGATTTTTTATTGAATCCATCGTTCTAGCAATAGCCAACTTGAGCTTGTGGATTTTGATTAAAATTAATTAAACACATTTTCCGTTTCCGCTGCCCTTTTGCAGTTGCATTTATACTACCTCAGCTGGTCCATCACGAGATTGTCATGAATTGTCAGTGTGAGCACTTTGTTACCTTATTACGTTGCATAATAAAATGTCGTTGGAGCTATGAGTTGCACACTCGAGCCTAGTTAGTGGCTGTACTTTAACTTTTAAACTGTTTAACAAAAGCTCGCTAGATTTTGTGGAAATGGCAATTTCTTAAAAGAATTTAAAATATAAAACTTTGTTTGCAGTGGTAATCAATTACGTTGGTGGAACTAGCATACAATTTTTTATGAAATTCCAATTAAAAAAAGCGTCCAACTTCACCCATCAAAAATTAAGTACAACTCAAGATTTTAAACCTGAAAAACTATTAAATAGCTTCAGGATTATTCCCATAACAAAAGTACAACTCTTGTGTTTGAGACTTACATGTATGAAAATGCTGCGGAAGATTACGGAACGGAATCAAGAACAGGCCCCAATACATTATGCATTTTGATACTTGTTTCATTTTTACTTATTTGACGAGTTATATATGTACATATAGCCAGCTAAACTTTGCGTATTATGTTTTTAATTGCATGCTACTTTCGGATAACTCAGCGAAAAAAGTCAATTGTAGTATCAGGACGTGTTCATCCCAGCGAGACCCCTGCGTCCTGGATGATGAAGGGCCTCATGGACTTCATCACCGGCGATACGCTTGTGGCCAAACGTTTGCGTCACAAGTTCATTTTTAAACTGATACCGATGCTAAACCCCGACGGCGTTATTGTTGGCAATACCAGAAACTCGTTGACGGGCAAGGACTTGAATCGACAGTACCGCACAGTTATAAGAGAAACATATCCATCCATTTGGTATACAAAAGCCATGATTAAAAGGTCAGAGCTACACGGCATGCAAAATAATGTGATCTTATAAATATAGCCGTTCATTTTTTATTACCATTGAGTTTCTTGGTTACGCTCAATTTTCAGACTGATTGATGAATGTGGTGTGACCATGTACTGTGATATGCACGCACACTCGCGCAAGCACAACATATTCATTTATGGCTGTGAGAATAAACGTAATTCGGAAAAGAAACTAGCGGAACAAGTTTTTCCTCTAATGATGCACAAAAATGCTGCCGACAAGGTAAGAATGCAAAAAGCTCGCCAAGCTTCCATTGAACTGACTTGAAGTACATAATTAAAGGTTTAAACCCACCTTTTAGTATTTTTTGGAATTTTGTTCTGAAGAAATTTAAATAAGCTATTACGAACTTCTTACCCAAATAACTCAGTAGCAATATTTTCACTCAGAGTACTGGGTCTGCACTTGGTTCTACTTGAGTAACTGCCAAAAAAAAACGACTGGATGAAGATCTTTGATTCACATAACTTTGTGTACTTGCATCAGAGATAAACTTTATATTTTTCCCAGTACATCAGCAAATTGTGCTTGAAGAATATGCAAATATTATTGCTAGTGAAATAAAAAAAGCTGTCAAGTGCGAGTCAGGCTCGCGCACACAGAGTTCCGTACCATAAATACCGTCTTTAGCGAATTCGAATTTAATTTCTCCTTGTCCTTCGCTTGGTTTTGGCTGTCAGATCAGTTCTTTGAGTTCATCTTCGAAACCAATTCACCTTAATAGTTACCCTGATTTTTGCACATTTGCCTGAAAACTGATCTATTCTACTTTTGTTCTTAGTTCTCCTTTGAAAATTGTAAATTTAAAGTACAACGCAGTAAGGAAGGCACTGGGCGCATCGTGGTCTGGATGCTGGGCATCATGAACAGCTACACCATTGAGGCGTCATTTGGTGGCTCGTCGCTGGGCTCACGCAAGGGCACACACTTCAACACAGCGGTAAGTTGGTCCTCTCATTCCAATTAATATTTTTATAGTTTCCATAAAAGCAGTGCGAGAGCTCTGAAACAAATCGAACTGCAAAAAAAACCCTATTAAGCTGCTCAAGAGAACAATATATAATTGAAAATGGCATTCAAGAGAAATATCCTCTTTAAAAAATAACCTCAAGAACGATAGAAAGTAAAATAGTTGCTGATGTAAGAACCGAAATCAAATAAAGAGGCTTCGTAGAGTATATGTATATCTTCCACTTTATTCTTATAGACATTTTTGTTTAATTTTTCTTTCTTCAAATAAATCTTAAAAACTTTTAAGATCTAACATATTTCTGTGCTCACAAGCCGTTAAAGCTTGAGCTGGCTTGTATGCACATATAAAGTAGCCCACGTTTAATTAACCCCGGCTTAATTGGTATCCCCGCATAATTAAACCAACAGCTCAGACAACAAAAGGGTATTTAAATCGACTCCACGCATCAGGGACTAAGCATATATCCACTGAGCGACGACGGCGCCAATTTATCTTGTTCTACCAAAAAGCAATGCTTTTGGGGAGTTACCCAACGCATATGTGGCTATCTTATATATAAAACGCAGAGTGACTAAAAAGTGTCCGCAGCCTGAAACCTGTCCACTTTCTTTCTTCTACCACTTTAGACGACCGCAATCAGTGCCCTGTGTAGTCCGGTGGGTAGAGCCGCGCGCTTGCACTCGGCAGGTCATGGGTCCGAATCCCGCAGGTTTCAACTTTTTTATTTTTTTTATTTTTTACTTTGCTTTGCCTTTTATTGTTGCTAATTGTTTTACTAGCTGTCGTGTATACAGGCACACACGACAGGTGGCCCCACTTGTATACATATATTCTATCTTAGCGAGCTATACGCGAGTATG
Organism: Neria commutata; assembly: GCA_963457695.1. Lineage (NCBI taxonomy): Eukaryota > Metazoa > Arthropoda > Insecta > Diptera > Micropezidae > Neria > Neria commutata. The sequence continues at coordinate 19,382,369 of OY735249.1, read as the reverse complement.
CAGACAAGCTAAGCGAGAGTTTATGGACTATTCGCTTAGCAAAAAACAAACCTATACTATAGTCGCAAATATTCTTTCCTTAACCCTACCCTCCTTAGGTGAAAAAAGCGGATGAAGAGGAAAATAGAAACAGTGCAAACCAAAGGTTAACAAATTGCGCTGCTGTGTGCAATTACGTTTTGCGACGGTTATTATATTTCTTTTACCTCCACAGTTTGTTGCCAATTAGCAATTTTACTCTTCGTGCCCTATTTTTTCGCAATTTTGCCCCAAGCAGCAATTTTATGTATTTTTTATATAAATTATTTTCTGCAGGTTTTGATTTAAAAAATTTGTTGGTTTTTCCTAACTTTCGTAACTTTTTAATTCGCAGGATTACGAGCACATGGGAAGAGCCTTTTGCGAAACGCTATGGGATTACTATGATGAAAATCCGAATAAAGTAAAGAAACATGAAAAACTCTATAAGCAAATTAAAAAGATAAGAAAACGTGAGAAACGTGAAAAGAAAGCATTGAAATTAAAAAAATTGGCCGAACAGGGATGTATAATGGACGAGAAACTTAAAGTTAAACGTTCGGAGAAGAGTGTTTCCTAATTTACAAAACTACAAATATCCACACATTCTATTTGATATGTAGCGCCTGAGAGTGTTTATTGTAGCAAATATACCTGGTTCAGCTTTCTTCCTCATTAGTGCTTTTTATGTAGAACTCTTACTTAATGCTTTAATTTCTTTCATTTACTTTTGTTCACTCAATAACTAGTTTGTCGTTTAATTTCATGCCTTTCAATATTTTCATAATAATTCATTTATTTGCATTTAAAATCAACTGCTTTCAATTAAAAATACATAATTCGAAATAGCAGCTATGCCCTCTTATATGGCAACATTATCCGAACATCACAAAGCGTCTGGAGGTTTTGTTTTAGATTTACGTATAGTAAACAAGGGTCCTCGTCTAAATGTGTCTGATTCTACTTGTAGAAAAATTGGTGAGAACAAGCTTTTGTATATTCCAGAGTTCGGTACAGTAGAAGTGGGCACCCACACTCCACACACCGTGTAGAAATACTTGATCGATATTCACGAGTAGATTAAAGGAATTTAATTAATTAATTTCGTCTGGCAACCTTTTGATAGGAGCAAGAGACCCAAGTAAGAAAAGTTTGTTTAACCGATCGTAAGCAATATTTGTGTCGAATAAGACAAAGTTTGTAATATGAAAGAGCGAATTTAACATATTTTATTTGATGAAAAAATGTTACTCGTATGAAAAGTGGCTAGGACATGGACGTGGATCCATTGGACAATCAGAACGTAGGTAAACAATTTTTTTACCGAAATCCTGAAAAATGAATCAGAAAATGTGAAATATTGATATATATTATTTTACATAGATATTCTGTAGTGGACGTGTTTATCAAACGATTTGAAAATGGACTGAAAATTTCATATATAGACATATACAGGTATAATCAGCTTAATCCCTCTGGCAGTTTGGCTGTATTCCTAAACGTCAGTTGCGCTGCATAAGTACAAAGCAGTATGTTCCTAAACGCAAACATAAAAACTTTGCACGTGCACCTTGTTCCTAAACGCAGGCACCAAGTTGTCGATAAGCATCAAATGCGCAAGCTGCTCATCACAAATTTTGTTGATGCTTTGTGATTAGTTAGGTTATGTTTTTTCGGCTTCACTGAAACTTTTAGGACGCGATTAAATTTCACCTCCTTTTTCTCAATTTTACAATTAATTTAGAGTTGCTGGGAATTTATTCGCTACTCAAATGCAAAAATGTTTTGAATATGTAGTTTTTTACAATTTCCATTTTGTGAAAGCAATGTTGAACATCAAGTGCGTTCCCAAACTAAAAAGTGTTGCCAACCTGGTTTATGCAATGCATCGCAGTAGCACTCAGAAAATAAATCAGTAGAGCATTGGGAGCGCAGCACTGCTTTGCATAAGTATGTTTGGGAATACAGCCTTTTTTAGCAGTTGAATTTATCTTGGAGGTAAATTGTTCAATACACATATAATCCTAAGGCGTCGCTGGTTCGACCAATAGCTAGTTTGGGTGACCGAAGATTCTTGCCAAATTTTATTTGAAGTATTTTTCTAGGTTTTGGGTTATGGCCATTTTGTTATAAGTGACAGACGAACATGGTAAGATCCATTCAGAATTCAGTCCTGAATATTTCTATATACATACTTATCACTATATCTGCCACGCCTGCTTATGGGCGCACTCACGTGGTGTAGTACATAAAAAGAGATTTGTCTCAGTTCTTATTTACTAACTTAAGGTGCCGTCAGACGGTGCAATGCAAGTGCTTGCAGATTGCATTGGAATAATTTTGATTTCGGAAAGTGATTGCAGTGAGCAGTCAGACGGTGCAATGCAAGTGCTTGCAGAAAGCGATTTTTTGATTGCAGCAAGTAGAATTGCATGCAATTACTTTTCGGGTGGTCAGACGATGCAATCTGCAATCGCTTGCTGCAATTATTTGAGCGCTGTGGTGCTGTGGGGTACGGGTTCTAATCCTACCGGCGGCAAAAACTTTTTATTATATTTTATTGATTTCAGTTTTTTTGAACGTTTTTTTATGGAGAATTTTCTCGTCTTTTCGAGGTACCGAAAATTGGTACGCCTTAAGCATTTGAGTCGCATACACCGTTTTCGTCGACGAAAACGGAATCCCATACATTAGCTACGAAAAATTTTCAGTTTTTTTCAAATTTTTCGTAGCTAATGTATGGGATTTCGTTTTCGTAGAACGGTGTATGCGACTCAAAGGCTTTACGCCAGAGCATACCCAATTAGTGGCCCCATATCTATACCGGTCGACGGAGAAAATTGTGTGCAACACCCATTACCGAAACAAATAATCTCTTGTCGATTTTGAAAAATCAGCCACAGAATGTAGTGTCGTCGACAATGTGATAGTGTTGCCGACGAAAATCTTTGTATTCGATTTTATGAGGTCTGTTGATATTAATTCTCTTCTTATCAGGTGGTTATGAGGTTGGACTAGATTTGGACCTAGGCCTCCCGCATCAGCGACCAAGTATGTACTTGTCTACTGAGCCACCGCGGCGCCTCCATTGCTATTTCCATAAGTTTTTACAGCAACACTCGGCATGACAAAATATACCCCATGTCATAACTATATGTTAAAACAGAGATTACACTTTACAGACTTTATAAAGTGTACTTTTGATTTTTTTTTAAATTAATAATTTCTTTAAGAAATCTTTTTAACCAAACATAAACATAAAACATTAATGTGGTTACACAACAAAAAAACCAGAAGTATTCTTTACGAAATCTGTAAAATGCAATATTCGTTTTTTATAAAATTTTTGTGTGTTCTATTAACTTATTACAAGAAAAATGTAAAACTTACTCTTAATATATAGTTATAATATAGGGTGTAGATAAGATTGAAGCAAACTCTCAAACCGGTTAAAGAAGAATTTTCATATCCGGCACACACACACATGTTTTTCGATCGAAAAACCATTGAAAAACATTCGTTCGCTTTCCTGCAATCACAAATATTGCAGTGACCAGTCCTGCAATCTGCAAGCGCTTGCTGCAACTGATTTGATTGCATGCAACGATTGCATGAACTAGTCAGACGGTGCAATGCAAGCATTTCCGTGCAATCAAATCAATTGCAGCAAGCGCTTGCACGCAACCACTTTTCGGGTGGTCAGACGATGCAATTCTACTTGCTGCAATTAAAACGATTGCTGCAAGCACTTGCATTGCACCGTCTGACGGCACCTTTACAACTGCCACATGAATTCGAAAAAGTGAACTGGTTTTATTAAACAGTATTTAAAATCAAAAAGTACAGTACAATGTGTTCACAGTAAAAGGAAAAGTTATTAAATCACGTTGGCTTTCGATGCGGCGCGCTCGACGGTTCTCACTCGACTCCTCGTTTATCGTCGCGTTGTTAAAGGATGAACTCAAAAGCATAGAAAGCTACAGGGCTGCATTTTATGGTACTTGACACAACGTCAATATAGCATCACAACCTGTTGCAGGTCTCAACCTTACGTACCAGCTCTCTCCAGACGCCCCTGCTTTGCGCGCGCATTTTCCAGTCTCTGCTTACCATCTTAGCTAGGGCTTCTTCCACTTGGTCCCTCTACCGGAAATTTAGACTGATAAGGCCCAATCATATTGTTGACAAAGGGCTTCAGTCTTTCATAAATTACGCTCGATATCACGGTAGTTGACGCAGATCGTGGGGTCTCCTTTTTTGTTGATAGAGACCACTGAGATTCCAATCATTGCGCATACGCTCTTCTGACCATATTTTGCAGATGACCTGACATGCACCTGATCACTTCGTCGCCTCCGGTCTTAAACAGCTCCGCGGGTAGTCCGTCCGCGCCAGCAGCTCTGTTGGTTTTCAGCCGCAGAATAGCTTTTTGACTTCCTCCTTGCGTCTGAAAATTCGCATCTTCTCCCTCCTTTTCTATCGAAACCGCTCCTTGACAGCTCGTGTTACAACTGTCTGTCTGTATGCGGCGTCTTTCACAGCAGTGGCGTCGTACCACTCCTGGTCGTACCATTGGTTCCTCTGACGGGGCCTTTGGAAACCAAGGACTTCCTGGGTTGCTGTGCGCATAGAGTGGGAGTTGTATGTCCACTGGGCTGAGTTGGGAGAGTCGAGCGGAATACGCACCAGCTATCTTTGCTGCGTGGTAGCGCGTATGATTTTTACCGCACATAGGCGCATGCGGACCTTGGCGGCAAAAAAGGGATTCGAGTCGATGTCTATCACGCTGGAAGCACAACATGATCAATCTGGTTTTGTGTTCGTTGATCGGGGGACAGGCAGGTAGCCTTGCGTATGTCGAGGTGCTGGAATCTTTTACTACTACTATCATGATTCCTGCTGCGGCGAAGTCGGCCACCCTCGTTCCGAGGTGGAGGCATAATTTTTCGACCGATGGACCAAAGATATCTTGGCGTTACAATCTCAGAGCAAATTGGTCTTTAGCCCTTCTGCCGGACCAGTGGCAACTTCTTCGTGTATAACACTACGCATCCTAGCATTGCACACATCACGCCAAACGTTACTGTGCTGTAGTGGGAGTACGAGTGCGACAATGCAATGAATGTCTCCCAAGTGTGCGACCAATTGTACGCTCTTTTTTCTGCACCTTGTTTTGTACGTGGAATTATAAAGTAAAAGCACAACGCTGTGTTTTTTCGAACCCTGTGTCAAAACATCGGCCAAAGTTTACCAAGAAACCGTTTTGGAAGCTGTTGTTAAACCACTTAACCATTCTCTGTTCCAAAACCAGTAGTAGACTTTCCAGCAAGGTTCTGCGCCGGCCCATAAAGCAAAAACAACCCAAACCTGGCTGCAAAACAATTTACCAGTGTTCATATCCTCTGAAGAACGGCCTTCTGGCAGTCCTGATTTGAACCCGCTGGATTCAAAATTTTGGCCATTTTTAGAGGACCTGGTTTGCCACAAAAGATACCCCAACATTGATTCTCTTAAGATAGCTTTGATTTCGCGCGTGAAGGCCAAAGGCGGACATTTCGAATGAATATTAACTTTTTGTATACAATATATGTACATATCAGCAAATTGGAAAAAAATTGGCCTAAAAACATTCATTATTTTTAATGTTATAGCATAAAACGTGTGTAACAGTATTCATGTCCCTACTAGGTAGTTCAGCAACTCGTGCACTGAAACGAAAAACCACTGCTTTTTTAATGGTTTGCAGTTCTGATTTTTACACACATATCCTCACGTATATTTATTATTTTTTTTTTTGCATAAGTGGGCGAAAAACACAAAACACTCACAATTACGGAAACTGATTCTCTTGCATATCAGAAGAAATTCATCTTTCTACTAACTCTAATTTTACTCGCGCTATGCACCCGATTTTCAAACCTGCTTCGTGCCAATTAAGATATAAATCCGTTTTTTCCTTTTAATGCTCTCTTTTCATGGAAATTATCAGAAACTTTTTAGTTAATTTCTAGTCTTAAACACTGTATTTTTCGCAATACTTTAGGGGTGTAAGTGCAGTTGTAAGAATGTGCAAGTTTATTTCTGTATCGAATTTCATACTATAATTTTTGTTAGTTTATTTTGAAAATTTTGTTATGGCTTGTAAATTTCTATTTAGATTTAATTTGATTTTTAGTTTTACATATACGATGTAATTTTAATTTTTGTTAGTTTAGTTCGCAAATTTTTTATTGCTTGTATTGTACATTTCTATTTAGATTTAATTTCCTTTTATTTTTAGCTACTTTATGTAATTTCACTTCAAAATAAATCGGTAAGACCTTAACGTAAAACTGTCTTCACAACTAAACAAACATGTATAATTTGTTTAATTAATTGTATTAAACGTTGTAAGAAAAAACACAGGTAAAATTGAAATCGATTAGATAAAACTACACTTTTCATATTAACATGTTAGCATACTTCTCAGATCGAAAAATATGTTCAAAGCTTTCTCTGGAGTAGGTATGAGATCGTGTCTTCATAGGTGTTCTCGATGAGGATGACACTACGAGCATGCAATTTATTCAAAACTGTTGTGATCGAATTGGCTGAACCAAAGGTTGAATTTTGTCGGACAGTGTAAAGTCTTGTAAAACATGATATGGATACTGCTATAACATCAGCAGTATGCAAATATAATTTAAAAATAACTTCACCATATCTTTGTTCATACCCACATAGTGTCTAATAAGCATTCGTTTTCAGGAAAATCTATCTAATCTATGTTATCAACCCAGAGAAGTAGGCTCACAGCTTAACAAACACATCTATTAGTTCGTTGAGTATTAGCGCTGTAATACGCAATCTTATTTCTTAAAACTATTAGAACATATTAGCCACATCTTCTTATAATTATGTCTAACACACTCACATAGCTAACCCGCCGTTACTATATGCACAACTTCAATCTTTCGTTTAACATACATATTTCATACAATATTTAAAGAGAGCCTTTTCTCTCAAAAATTGAATGGGATGTCTACGCGCGAGTAACAGCGTCCAAAAACAGATGCGCGCTTAACGGCGGGTTAACTTGTAACCTTAAGTGTTAACATGGTAGTAAATAATAAATTATACACCCTCGTAATCATATCATTATATGAGCCGTTGATTTTGAAAGTGGGGTAAGTCCACTTTCTGTTATTGCGAGATATTTAAATGTTTACATTTCACTCTCAGTGTCAATACTATGAAGAGCTAAATCTTCCATCTCCCAAATACTATTGGGTGTGCAACTAAGTTTCCGCCCTTTTTTGCTAGATAAAAACCATTTATTTCAATAACTAAATGAATTGATACATTATTCAAAGTGTTGGCCATCGGAAGACCTTTTCCCATCTTTCTGGTAACATATGGATTCCGCGCCAAAAGTACTGCTAATTTTTTGAGGCCAAGAATGAATCAAGCCAATTTCGGATACCTTGTTCTGAAGTGAAGCGTATCCCGGTGAGAGCGTTCTGCATCGATCGAAATAAATAATAGTCAGACGGGGCAAGGTCCGGGCTATAAGGCGGGTGAGCCAAAACTTCCCAACCACTGTTTTCCAAATAGTTTTTAACTGGAATAGCAACATGTGGCCGAGCGTTGCCATGATGGAAAATTATGGATTCGTGCCTGGTCGCATATTCTGGCCGTTTTTTGTTAATCGCTCTCTTCAAACGGAGCAATTGTGTTCGGTAGAGGTCCCCTGTGATCGTCTGACAGCGTTTGACAGCAATCTTCATCGAGTAATGCCTCTAATTCTACATCTTCAAACGTTTTCGGCCGTCCTGAGCGCTCCTTGTCTACCACATCAAAATCACCACTTTTGAAGCGACGAAACCATTCTTTGCAAGTTGTTTCGTATGGAGAATGTTCACCGTAAATTTCTCTCAGTAAACGAAATATTTCGGCTGCACTTTTCTTTGCAATAAAATAGTGTAAAACTACATCCCGCAAATGACGCTTTTCTGGTACAAAGTTCGACATTTTTAATGAAATAAAAATATAAGTTGTTTACACTTCAATCTGATTTCATATACTACGTTTGAAAGCGTATACTTAAAGCTGTCAAATGAGTGTATCGCCAGGTTCAACAATTTGTAATACATTTTGTAAAATGCCATCTATGTAAAAGGGCGGAAACTTAATTGCACACCCAATAGAATAAAATTTTTTTTTACTATAAATTGTTTACCCACAAAAATATCATAACAAATTTATCTATAAATGCCATTACCTACTTGCCCCACTTTCAAAATAAACGACTCATACATATATTGTTTGTGATATTTGTTATTAAAATTGTTAGCGCTCTTAAAACATTCGACTTATGTGAAAACCGGTCCATCGAATATTCGGTAAGTAACCACTTATACGAAAACTAAATGGTTATTCGTATCCGACTAGTCGCTCTGCTTCGCCTAACCGATTAACTCTTCTGATGCCACAGTGCGTGCCACTGACGAAGGAAGCTTGAGTAGTGTGTTTGCGGCAATAGAAAACGACGCGTGCCTTCGACGATACAACTGCGAATCTTTTTCTAATATTCATTAATATTCAAAAGTTATGTACATATATCCTGACAACATACGTAGATAAATACATGTCAAGTAATCCAGCAAGTGATTACTTTACAAGTGAACGGTTAATCGAAAAGTAGAATTTTTCAAGAAAATTTGGGAATATGCCTACCTAATATTTGGTGGAAATTTTACTACCATGTCAACGTTTATGTAACAAATATGCATCTCAACACTTAAACCCAACAGTTAAAGATTAAGCTTGATTCCCAGTAGCCACTTTCAACACACAGCGTTAATTCAACATTACGATTTACTTAAATTCACAGGAACGGCTTCGTCTGAAAATCATTGAGAGGTTGCTCAAGCAGGGGTCCAGTGCTGATGAGCCACTTAACATACCGCTTTCCGATTACTCCAGGTAAGAATGCGAATTCATAATTCAAATTCCGAATTTCGTGTACCCGAATTAACCGAACTAACGATAGTGATGAAGGAGTGCACAGCTCCAGTTCGGATAACGAGAACAAAGTTCCGCCGAGCTTTTCGGATCTAGAGGGCCCCTGTTGTGCGCCCCTCAAAGTGCCGCCTAGTACACCGGAATCAAGTGCGGTCGTTCGCAAGGTAAGTGAGCCGAGTCGCGATTTGGCAACGACGCAATTATAGCAAGCCTTGAGCACACTCTCGCCTGTAGAAAAAATTCAAGCGCATGCGCAAAATCATGCATGAACTCGACCGCATTTACTTTCAACCGCTCTTTCAAAAACGCCTTCATTCTGCTTTGAAAACCAAGAAGCGCAAACAAAAAACAGCAAAGAAATCGGCCCGTGAAAGTGCTACTGCCATGGGCAATGCCAATGCCACTGTCACTGCCACTGCCACCACACATGAAGGCGTCAAAAAGGTGGATGTGGGCAGACTCGAAGGGGGCCAAGCGATTCAAAGTGAGACAAACAGTCAAAGTGAAGCGCCAAGCGATTCCAAGTCCAAACGGGACAGTCAGCTGAGGCTTGCATCGACTGAGGAAGATGCACTAACTATTTCCAAGCATTCCACACGCCGCCTCAGCAAGAGGAAAAAACCCAAGCACAAAGTTCAAGACATTCCGTTGGACAAAGCCAAAGCCAGTCGACGCAGTCGACGTGTTCGAGTATCGAGGAGGATGCGCGTGTGGCTGGCGGCAAAAAAGATCTTTATATACCGTCGAAAAATTAAGGTAATGCCCACACTCAAGCGAGCAGTACAAACAAAGCCAGTTGGGATCGCGATTGATGGGGCTTTCATCTTACATTTAGTAGCATTGCAACAATAGTACTCGCGGCGTGGCACAGTGATTCGTTCCATTTACAGAATTCAAAAAAAATATAGTCCCATTAAAATACATATGTATATACGCGGAAAGTTTTCCTTCTTCATTTTTGCTGTTTGCGTACGCGTGTTGCACACAGAAAGATTTCTTTGGCAAATCCTGTCTCCTTGTTTAAGGTAAGCAACCCACACTTTGCTAGATACGATATATGTACGAATTCTCAGCACTCGTAATTTTGTCCCGTCGTTGTATGGGCTCGAATCACTGTGCGTGCCCTTCAAAATTATTTATTTTTAAATTGGCTACGGTTGGGTCACATTCACTCTTACCTAAATGAAATGTCTCATTGATCTTGCCCTATCGACGAGAAAGTGCATTCCCCCCTGCCTGTATTGCATTTAATGCAACGCATGCACTTCCGTTTCGTTTCCCCTTGATTTTGGGTATTCGAATTGTTGGCAAGAAAGCCATGGCCCAATATTAACGAAAACAAAACAATTTGTTTGGTGTTTCGTATTGGCTGAAGAAGTGAATGACTGAGTGTATGAATGACAGTGTGTGTGAAACAGCAAACTCTTTCAAGAACGTGAATATTTATTTCATGAAAAGATCACACTAAAAAACACGGGAGCACTTATAACATTACTTTTGTTTTCGGAGGTGTGTTCATAAGCAGACCTTTTTTCAATGTAGAAAGCTGAAATTTTGCGTGATGTTAGGTCTTCATAACTTAAACGTATTTTCACTGTAAGAAGTTAAGAAATATTTTTTGAAATACTTTTTTGAATTTATAGGGGTATTCCCTATCCGGTGCAATTGGTCCTGCAAAGAGCAAAAGCAAAATTTTTTTCCACCTTTTGCATACACAACAACAAAACACACTGGTTTGCTTTTGCATTAAAGTCACAATTTTCCTAGACCAAAATCCATTGCGTTTAGTGCAAAATATTTGATGCAAAATATGAGCATAGTTGCCAGCTTGAAAAGTCGCACTTATTGGTGTTATAAATATTAACCCATGATTTCATTTGCTGCATTTTCAATTAAGAAGTCGCTTAATTGTTGTTTTTCGCTCTTTCGTGGCATTTTTTTGAACACTCAAATAAAACAGCTGTTTGACAAAAACATTTGCAGGAATTTCACAATCGGTCGTTCCCGATTATAAAAATGCAAAAGAAAAATTTTGCTTTTGCTTTTACATTCGCTCCGGATAAGGAATACCCCTTATGTATAAAGGTTTTCGGGTCGGCAAAAAAAAATATACTTTTATATCTTATCATGTGGGATATCGTTAGAAAGGGCTATGCCCACAGATTCCAAAACTATTTTTTTAAATTTTAGATAAACGGGTTATAAAGCTCAAAATGTGAAAAAAACCATTGCTTCACTGTATTTCTCAAGCTAAAATTTTGATCAAATCGAAGTTACTAGGTATTTGATCACTCATCACTGTAAGGATGCAGGTTTTTTCGATTTTTTATTTTTGTTTGTTTAAGATGTCCCTGCCTCAGAAAAAAATTGTTGTTTATGTCGATACGAGCGTCAAAAAAATGCAAGTGCTTTTGAGATAGTACATATGTATTTTCATTTGTGCGAATGTGGCGGCGGACTGCCAAACCAGGAGCATTTGTCACTGTGTCTGATACCCTCGATTCGAATCGGTTTTTTTGTTTCTGTTTTTTTATTTGTCTGTCCTTTCCACTATGATAAGGTTAGAATTAATTGTTGTGATTGAACTCTTTGATTTGTTTTGGCGCACATGCCAAAATGAAATGGTAAAGATATACATACACCCATACTAAACGGGTAGCATTTATATGAATACAAATGTCTGTTACATATATTTAAAAAAACCTTTCATAGAATTCAAAAAGAAGCAGTTTCTATACAAATGATATTAATAAGGGAGACAATGTCTTTAAATTTTTAATGGTGTTCCGCATTTATTGTAGCTTTTGTTAAATTTTTTTCAAAATTTATTCTTTTTTCTTATGCGATTCTGCTGGTTGAAGAATAAAGTGCAAGAAACGACCAAACGACGAAATTAACGACGACAGATAGATATTATTTGCGGTTCGACGAATTATTTGACAAGAATTTAAAATTCATAAAATCGCAATCAACATTTTCGGCAAATGTATTGCAGTTTTACAAAAGGTGTGACAGAAGAAGAAAAGCATAAAATAAACTTATACTCCAGAGTCATTTTATGATTTTGGTAATACTATATTACAGGAGTTTATCGATCAAAATTAAAAATAATTCTTACGTTACAACGAATTTTCACTTTCGATAAAAATAACTATTATTTATAAGAGAAACTAGCTGTTCCCCGCGGGTTCCACCCCGCGCTTTTATAAAAATACGTAATGTGAATAGAGCATCGATTGAATGTTGCTATGTATGTATATTTAATTTAATAGCAGTGCTTGCCAATCTGTCTTTTTCTTGGTTTTTGTTGTTTTCTGTTGAACAGCAGCGCTTCTACTTGCTGATGCTTGTGATGTCTATATACTTGTAGGGGAGGTCATAAATGTAGGTTCTTACAGAACTATCTGTGTATGTAGATTACTCCTTTGGTGGAAGGCCAAAATTAAAGTCACTCCTCATGGACCACCACTTTTTTACGGTACATACATTGAAGGTGTGCCACGCCACCTTGTCCCATGCCCCTAAATCTATATATATAAAACTAAAAATTATGTAAAAATGTTTACATGTACATACATATGTATGACTAAATAGTAACAGAATACAAATTTTAATATTGTATGACTTGTAGTTCTAAAGACATATCAAATCGAAGATATAAGTTGTATGAGTGGTGCCTCGCCCCGTTGTCCCATGCCCCTAAGTTTTTTGAGCAAATTAGCAAAAGGGCAGGACTAAATTCTAACAAAACAGAATTTCAATGTTGTGTAAGCAACCCTGGAAAAATCTGGAGGTCTAAAAAGCGAACGAGAATACACGAGTAGTTAGTTGGTCGTTGTCTGCCGAACAAGGCGTTTGTGTGTCGTGGACTTGAAATGTATTAATCTTTTATTCCTTTATTAAAATCAAATATATTCTATAATAATCTTATAATTCAGAAGTGGAACGAGTAATTCATGTGAAAGGTATTTAACGTAGAAAGAATACACGTGAAATATCGAACGGCGTAAATTCCTGAACAACGCGCAACGGCCAGCTCACGCGAAAATTGTTAAACGTGTTAAGATGAAAACGAGGGGAAAATAACAATTGAACGAGTAATGTAACGAAATACGAAAAAAAACTAACGAACAAACGTAACGGAAAAACGCAACGATAAAGGAGAAATAAACGTAACGAAAAACGGAAGAATGACAAATCAACGTAACGATAGAAAGGAGAAATAAACGTAACGAATAAACGCAACGAAAAAAAAGAGACAGAAAAAAATAACGAGTAAGCGAAACGAAAAACATTCGAAAACCAACGGCAAGTACGCGAAGACGTGCGCGTGTGCAAAAATCTAATACGAAACGCTTAAGTTAAATAAAGAAATTTCTCTTAAGAAAACAATGGAAACGAAAATGGTGAAAATTACGTCGCTTAAAGTAGAGCAGCTTAAAGAACTATTACGGGAAAGAAACCAACCTACGACCGGGCAAAAAGCGGAATTAGTTTTGCGACTAGCCGAAATTGTTGGTAGTGACGACGTAGAAATTGAAAGCGAAAATATGTCGGCTCAAGAGCAAATTAATAGTTTACGCGTAATGGTAGAAGGATTGGCGACTATGCTGCGTCAAACAATTGAACAGCAGCAAGCAACGACAAGTGCGAATACGAATGTGGTACAGCCACAGATACAACAACAAGCAGTGTACGAACAAACGCAACAAGCGTCGCCTTTGTTGCTTAGCGACACGTCGACAGCGCGCGACGTCGGCGTCCCTGCGCAGCGCTACTCGGTAAAGGAGATCGCCGAAACGATTCCGACATTCGACCCCTCAAATGACAACTCACTCTCCGCTGAACAGTTTATCGAACGAGTAAATAGTGCGCTCAATGCGTACAAATGGGAGGAGAAGTGTTTATTGTTGGCGGTGTTTAGTCGAATGCACGGTGTAGCGAAATTGTGGTTAGATGCGTCGCAGCATCTTCATGCAAGTTGGGCAGCGTTTGCGAAAAGCCTTTTGGCTGAATTTGGTTGCAAGCCAGACGAAGCTGACATACACTACAAAATGTCAAGCTCGGTACGCAGAAACGACGAGAAGGTTGTCGACTATTGCTTTCGAATGAGTGCATTAGGTCAGCGATATAATTTGAGTGAATTGGCGGTTATGAAGTATGTGCGCGACGGGTTGAGGAATAGAGACTTACAAATTGCAATTGCGCCTTTGCGTTTTATGAGCATTCGCCATATGCGCGAAACTTGTGACGAATATTTGATCAATCGAAATCGGTTTGGTAGATCAGACGAACAAAAACTAAAAATTGAGAAAAGCGAGAACAGTACAGCTAAAACGTATAGCGGAAAAAAGAAAGTGGTGTGCTATAATTGTGGTGACGAAGGTCACATATCGAGCAACTGTACGAAGCCACAACGCCGGCAACGTTGCAGCGATTGCCATAAGGTTCATTCTAAGGGCGAGTCAGTAAATTGTGGAAAACGAAACGCAGCAATACGATATTGCATGAAAGAGCAGCCATTTGTTAAAAACGTACATATTGGTCAAAAACAGTTCTCAATGTTAGTTGACACAGGCAGCGAATGCAGTATGGTGAAACGAACGGTTGCACATTCATTGCAAGGAGAACGTGAAAAGTGTGCATTGAAAATAAACGGCATATGTGGAGGTGCACGCCACGCAAGTGAAATGCTACGTCAAAAGGTGTGCGTGGACAATGTAACGTTAGAGGTTGAACTATACGTGGTCGATGACGAAATAATGCAATTTGATCTTCTTGTTGGACAAGATGTGTGTGCGCGTGACTATTTGTGTATGATTACAAAGAACGGTGAAGTCAAATTTGAAAGTGAGCAAAGCGCTAGTGACGTAGAAAACGTAGAAAAACGTAATATCGACGTAAATTCTATTGCGTGCGGACTGTCTGACGGTGACACAAAATCAGAATTGATAAATTTGTTATATTCTTTTGCGGATGTTGTTGCAAGTGAACTTAAAGATATCGGAAAAACAGCGTTAATCGAAATGAAAATTGAATTAGACACGACGAAACCAATTGCACAACAACCGTATCGCGTTCCGGAGCCAAAAAAGAAAATTGTGGCTGAAATGGTAGATGAACTGTTGCGAAATGACATTATAACGCATTCGGTATCGGAGTACGCCAGTCCGATTGTGCTTGTTAAAAAGAAAAACGGTGGTGATCGTATGTGCGTTGATTATCGGCGGTTGAATCAGCACATAGTTAAAGAGATTTTTCCAACGCCAAATATCGAAGAAAGATTGCAAGAAGCAAAGCGGTATGTGTATTTTTCGGTACTAGACCTTAACAGTGGTTATTACCAAATACCAATAGAAGCAAACAGTCGAAAGTTTACTGCGTTTGTAACGACAGAAGGACATTTTGAGTTCAAGCGCATGCCGTTCGGGTTGAAGAATGCGCCCGCGGTTTTCCAGCGTTTAATGGACAAATTTAAAGAAAATACTCAACCGAACGACGTAATACACTACATGGACGATATGCTTATCGGAAGCAACACCGTACCGGAAATGTTTGAAAAATTAAAACGTGTATTCAAAGCCTTACGCGACGCAAAGTTAACACTCAACATCAGCAAATGCGAATTTCTGCGACAAGACATTGAATTTCTTGGGCATCACATCACTCCTAATGGAATTAGTCCAGGTGCAGTGAAGACGGAAGCAGTTGCGAATTTTCGCACACCAACGACTATAACCGAGGTACGTCAATTTCTTGGTTTGAGCGGGTTTTTCAGAAAATTTTTACCGGCATATTCTGTAATATCCGAGCCTTTGAGAATTCTTCTACGTAAAGATCAAAACTTTGTATGGGGAGTTGCACAGACGAATGCGTTCAACGAGCTGAAGTTAGCGTTAACTACAAAACCTGTGCTGACCGGCTACAGGCTAGACGCAGAACATGAGGTGCATACGGATGCCAGTTCAATCGGCATAGCAGGCGTGTTACTACAACGTGAAAACAACGATTTTAAACCGGTTGCTTATTTTAGCAGAGCAACAACAGACATCGAAAAGAAATTTCACAGCTACGAATTGGAAACATTAGCCGTGGTGGAAACGTTGGAAAGAATGAAATACTACGTCTACGGTAAAGCAGTGAAGGTGGTTACGGACTGTAACGCCATCAAAACGGCAATGCAGAAACGAGAGCTGATACCAAGAATAGCGCGCTGGTGGTTAAAAATCCAGGATTTTGATATCCAAATCGAGCACCGATCCGGCCAGCGAATGGCACACGTAGACGCACTTAGTCGTGCGCCTAACGAAGAAGGGCATGATGTTGAAGAGGTATCTCTGTTGGTAAACGCAGTACATTTGAACGAGGAAGACTGGTTGCATAGTATGCAACTACAAGACGGCGATATCAGGCGTATGGTTAGCGAACTTCAAGATAAAGCGAAACATGCGAACGACGACTATGTGGTAGAAAATGGAAGGCTTTTCCGGAAGAAAGGTGGCGCCAAGCTCTGGGTGGTGCCTAAAGCGCTGCGATGGAAGGTGTTGCATGACTGTCACGATAACGCAGGCCACTTAAGCGTGGACAAAACGATGGAGCGTATACAGCAATACATGTGGTTTGCCAAAATGAGATGTTTCACCAAGGGGTATGTCAAAGCGTGTGTTGAATGCGCATACAATAAAGCAGCAGGTGGTCAAAAAGAAGGGGAGTATCATTTTGATCCCATAGATCCAGTACCGTTTCAGACTATCCATTTGGACCATCTTGGGCCGTTTCCAAAAAGTAAACACAGAAACGAGCACGTCTTGGTATTGGTCGATTCATTTACGAAATTCACGATTATACGAGCAGTCAAGAGCACGAAGACAAAGTTTGTCTTAGACGTATTGGACGAAGTAAGCAGTTACGTTGGAATGCCTGTACGAGTCGTTACTGATCGTGGTACGGCTTTTACGTCAAAAGAATTTTCAAAATATTGCAACGACAACGGCATCAAGCATGTCAAAAACGCAGTGCGCACACCGAGGGCGAACGCGCATGCTGAAAGGACGAACAGGACTATTTTGTCCATGTTGCTACCATCGACAGCTAACGAAAAGCAATGGGACGAGAAGCTTCGCGTGGTGCAGTGGGCTGTCAACACCATGAAGAACAAGACAACACGACGAACGCCGCAAGAACTTTTGCTGAATTTTACGCCACGTGATATACTCAAAAATAAGATAATTCTCACACTGCACAACAATGATGGCGTGATCGACGAGCGCGAGGTACAAGAAGCAAGGCGAGCAGCAGCATCAAGAATTTTCCAAGAACGTGAGAAGGCGAAGAAGAGGTACGACGAAAAGCATGCTAAGCCGAGCATATACAACGTTGGCGACCTTATACTAGCGGAAAACGAACCAATTAGTACCGGTTACTCACGAAAACTAGAACCAAAGTATAAAGGTCCTTTTATCGTGACGCAAGTACTTGGCAAAGATCGCTATGTCGTCGAAGATCTGCCAGGTTCTCATCGCAAACAACGTCACTATTCATCAGTCTACGCATCAGACAAGCTGAAGAGTTGGTGTCCATTGCCGCTTGAAGAAAACGATATTTTCAACGAAACTGAGCAGCTGCACAGCGACATAGATGACAACGATGACGCAGAGGATTCGGAGCGAGGTCGCCCCAAAGTGTCAGGTTTGGCCGACTGTAAGCAACCCTGGAAAAATCTGGAGGTCTAAAAAGCGAACGAGAATACACGAGTAGTTAGTTGGTCGTTGTCTGCCGAACAAGGCGTTTGTGTGTCGTGGACTTGAAATGTATTAATCTTTTATTCCTTTATTAAAATCAAATATATTCTATAATAATCTTATAGTTGAATGTCTTGTAGTTTTAAATATATACCAAATAAAAGATTTAAGTTGTATGAGGGGTGCCTCGTGTCCAATGCCCATTCCATTTTCCCAGTTGAAGAATACGGAGTTTCATTTATGTATGATATATAGTTCTAAAGTAATACCCAAATGTGGAGTTGATTGAAAAGTGCCACGCCCCTTGTCCTATGACCATAAAATTGTACCAGTGGGACGACTCATCCAAGAGTTGCTTGCATACGGAATTTCAATACTGCGCGACTTTTACTTCCTAAGCTATTCGATTTCAATGATTTGGTTTGTACGGGTGGTGCCACGCCCCTTATCCAATGCCCGTCTCATTTTCCTAGTTCAAGGATACGGATATGTAATATGTTTCTACCGAGTTTCATTGATGTATGAAATATATTTCTAAAGTTATACCCGTATAGGATTTGATTGAAGTGCCACCCCCTTGACCTACGCCCATATAATTTTACCAGTGGGACGACTCATCCAAGAGGTGCATGCGTACGGAATTTCAATGCTGCGCGACTTGTACTTTCAAAGATATGCCATATTATAGAATTAAGTTATATGAAGGGTGCCAAGCCCCCTTGTCCCACGCCCCTACATTTTTTCCGGCAGGAAGACACATCAAAATACTAACATAACACAAAATTTTAATGTTGTACACCTTGTAGTTTTAAAGATATGCCAAATCAATTATTTAAGTTGTATGGGAGGTGCCAAGCCCTCTTGATTTATAAGAATTTTTTATAGGCTATGACCATCCTTGGAACATCTATTGTCCATGTGCCAAATTTAGTTATGATCGATCAAGCGGTCTAGGACGCAACTCCGAACATACATACATACATACATACATACATACATATATACATACACACATAATTTGATTTTTATATATATAGATATTTTACCATTGCTGGTAACTTTTATTTTCGAGAGAACTTTTTTTTCATACATATATGTATATTTTTTTACGTTGAAGCAAAACCATTATTTATGAGAAAAAACTTTTAACGTTGTTTTTAAACTTACTTGGATGAAACTTTGTGGATAAGTAGCCAATGTTGTGGGCTATGACAAAGGGCGTGGCACTTTCCATACAACTAAAATGTTTACTTTGCTATAACTTTGGAACTACTAATAGCCGAGCATTGAAATTTGATTGAAAATCGTCATTTAGCCATGTCCATCTACTAATCTACTAAATAAAATAGAGGACGTTGTTCACGGAGGCGTGGTATCTCTCAAACAACTTAAACTGCTTAAAAGTAAACCCCATTACTTTTCTTAGTAAACTTTCGAAAAAGAAAACATGACACGCAAAAACAATTTAAATTTTACTCAGAAATTATGTGCTCTACAGAAACAATTACTTCGCTATTGTAATTTTTTAAATATTTTTTTATTTCCAATTATTAAACATTTTCAATGCGGTGTTGCCCTTTATTCCATTCTTTTCGCACAAGTATAAACTCACCGACCATACAAAAACACGTGTAAAAAAAAATTTTAAAAATTAACTCCTTCGAGCCGGATTTGAACCAGCGACCTATGGATTTCTACAACATTTGAGCCTCTACAGTCCACCGCTCTACCAACTGAGCTATCGAAGGTTATGCAGCCATTTTGCCAAACACACCACATGTCTCGTTAAGCAAAGACAAAAACCATTAGTGCGATTCTACACTACTCATTGAGTCATATTCTTGCCGTCTTGCTATAATATAGTTGATGATTTCCCAATTTGAGAAATCTTGGCACAAAAAGTTGTTAGCGCTTTTGGTTCAACTTACACCTGCGATTCTTTTTTTTTTAATGAAATTGACCAAACACAAATCTCGCACAAACATAACGGACGCTAACCTGCAACACAAATTACGATGTGCAAAAAATACCCAAATTTAGATCGATTTGCAAAATCTTAGTGAAACAGTGGAGAAACAAATATCAAACTAGTAAAATAAAATTTTTATTTATTAAAGCATGTAAGAATATGTAATAGTAAACAAAATGATAAAAATACCTCCAAAAAATATCTATAATGTATCTAAATATGATATGGCAATATATAACGAACCCGTTTAAAGCGAACTTTCGCCTAAAACGACCCAATTTCAAAAGAACGCGCTGGAAAGGAACGACTTAATTTAAAGCGAACTTTGTTTAAAACGAACCGTTATGCCCGGTCCCTTGAAGTTCGTTATAAGCGAAAAGTACTACAATTTTATGTGGCCCGCGGGGCTATGATGCATATCCAAAGTGGCCCATAGGATCATTTGGGTTGGCTACCGCTGCTTTAAGCAATACCTTCGATAACTCAGTTGGTAGAACGGTGGACTGTAGAGGTTAAAAATGTTGTAGAAATCCATAGGTCGCTGGTGCAAATCCGGCTCGAAGGAGTTTATTTTATTTTTTTTCTGATTTGTTTTTACTGAAACTTTAAGAGCACTAGAAATATCTCTTTATAATTTGAGTGTGTTACTTGTTCTCTCTGACCCCTTTCCTTTATTTGAAAAAACGAAGTTTAGTCTTCGAGTATTGCTCTATGGTAGCAAAACAAATAAAGAGTCGATTCATTCATTCTTGCGCAGAAAAAATCTACTCGGTTCCATCAAGGCGACCTTTTAAAATTGAAACATTTTCTTTCTCTATTGGACTGAATTAATATCACAAATATTTCCACATTCATTCAAACTTACACATTTCCCCTATCTTTGGGATAAAAAATTTCTACTACTAATGAAGTCGTTTAATTGCCATGTTTTCGCAGAATCGCAAAATAAAGTTGCGCAGCAAGTCAAACACCCATCGCAGAAAAGACGACCTCCAACGTACACCCCTCGACCTGCCAACCACAGATCCGGGTTCAGATTTACACTTCTCAACGGACGATGAGCAAGGCACCGACGCAAGGCATGACGAAAATGGTTGCAGTAATGTGACACGCACATGCCGTTATCTGCTGCACAGCGAACTGCAGCGCCGGTACA
The DNA here is from genome assembly GCA_963457695.1 of Neria commutata. Classification (NCBI taxonomy): domain Eukaryota; kingdom Metazoa; phylum Arthropoda; class Insecta; order Diptera; family Micropezidae; genus Neria; species Neria commutata. The sequence goes on along the minus strand of OY735249.1, from coordinate 19,361,482 downwards.
TCGAGGAGATCGGAGACGGTTCGAACATTATGAAGCGCATGCCGCCCGAACTAATAGTCAGTTCACCAACGGAACGATATCCCGTAGCGATAACCTATAAACCAGCAGCTCCGAAGACGGCACCGGCAGATAAAATACTAATCGGCGAGTTTCCACTGATTGGTGGAATGACGCGTAGAACTAATTCATGGCATAACTTGAACAATGGTGGAAAGTGCACACCGAAACTTAAGTAAATCAGATAGCATAGCTTCTCATTCAATGTAAATATAATTTAAAATTAAATTCGGAATCTTACAGAACGCAAAGCCCATTCCAGCCAAGCAGTCCCTTCAATTGCCAAACGAAGGAAGATCTGGAATTGCGCCTTTCATTGCGTAAGAAAATTTGGACTGGCGTTAAACCGGACATCTCATCGAATTATGCGGAACGTAATCGCCCTCTATCGTGGGTCATGCCAATGTTCGGCACACAGCTGAAGAAGGAAACGCTCATGCCTACCACAAATCACGGCTTCAAAAAGGATTTGAATGAAGTGCTCTTCAAGTCAGCCTATCAACATTTTTAAGTTCTTCATTTGTAAACTTATATTGTACCCTCCTCCATTTTGCAGTGCCTGCTCACAGAAACTATTGGCTTGGCAGCAGGAGACTCTGTTGACGCCAAACAAGCAAAGAGGCAATCTCACGCTCAATTTAGTAATGCCCGACATTAATAATGAGGAAAAAACATTAAGGATGTTTAAGCAAGTATCTCAAGCGCGAAGTACACAAAAACCATCAATGAAAATGGAGTCTAAAGAAATTAAGCTGAAAAAAAAGAAGTAAGTATTAGGCCGTATCTCGAAATCAAAATTATCTTTTAAAACTCACCTTGAGAAAGTTTCTGCACAAATGTTTACCTGGGCATACTATAGCTAAAATCGTTCCGTAATTCGGATATTTGAAGTCCGCTTTTAGGGCCCAGGAAAAATTTTTTTGCGAGATGAGTATTTAAAAACAAGTAGGTATGTATTCACGTACAGCTTGTTTACCCATATTCCATGATACGGCCAAGTCAGTATGATAAAAACGATTTCAAGGTGCTCATTTAAATTTATAAATATTCTAACCCTGTGCCCAACTTCAATCAGAGTGCAATGGTGGGAAATATGTACAAATTCAAAATTTGAAAATAGGAATCCTAGCAGTAATTTTCAGCTGCAATCTAAGTGGGCACTGTAAATATGACAGCGACTATAAATTTCCCCATTAAAATGTATCTACACTTGCTCCCACAGAAACTCGGTCTCGAAGATTGCAGACACTACGCAATTGATCACACGCCTAGCCAAAAACAAATCCAACAACATATTCACAGCACAGCGCCTGCTCAAAACTGCCACACCTTCACATAGCAGTCAAAAGCTGCATAAGCATGGGATTAACAAGTTCAAGACTGGTGGCATTGTAGTTACAGCAGTACAATCAAATGCGCCAAAAAAGACCAGAACCAAATTGCGTGCCATCACAACTAACGCTTCCACCATTTCGAACGCTAGCACTTTAAGGACGACCGGTCAGCCACCTCCAAGGACGGACATAGTTGCACCATGCTCGCTGACTGCTGCATATGGCAATAGCATCAATTTGGATATACGCGCGGCAATGGAGACCAACACTTTTGCGTGTAAAATCAAAACCAAACTGAAGAAAAAATCTAGAGCGGCCAATGTGGAAGCAGACGGTGCGAGTCTTGGTGTTGCTGGCGGCGGCAAGAGTGCATCTGGAAGAGGCATCACTAAGAAGCTAAATAAAATATAATAACGCAAGGAATTTACAATGTCAAATTTTTACAGGATGGCCTTATACATCAATTTTATACTTGAAAGATGTTTAGTCTCGTATTATTTCAGCACAATTTAAAAATTTTACAAGCACATTATAAATTATACATACTAGCAAATACAACTGTGTATATTTCACGTTATGCGGTTTGATTTCGTCAGTGGCCTTTCGCTTTCAACTCGGCTGAAAATATAAAATATAGCGAAAATGTAAGTTATGGTATAATTCTTGTTTGTGAGAAGCTTTTTGATCATGCCAAAGTATACTCGGACCGATTTACCAACACGGCTCGAGAGATGGCGCCGCGTGCAAAGAAACGAAGTTCCTTTTTGAAGTGATAACTTTTTATGGGAGGGTAAACCGCTTCGTAACGTAACGCGTTACGGTGCCAGTCTGTCTGGCTTCCCTCTCTCTCACGCATACGGCAGCGGTACGCGGGCCCCTCCTCTCTCACTCTAACCCACAGCGCTTAGCTGTTTTTCGGACAGACGCTACCACCAAAGAGTATGTTAATATAATAGAGTGCGCATCACTCAAATTTTCGGCAAATCGAAGTGAGGGCCATTTTTCATATTTCGGTCGCGGCAAAGGGGGACACAAAAACTACTCAACCGCTCAGAGAATTTCGTTGACAGTCGTTGATTTGGCATTTCGGGTATGCTCAAAGCACGAAAAAGGCATTTGGTTGTTTCTGTGTTGTTGTTGTTCTGTATTTCTTGTTCATACCAAATGATAATTTTGGCGATTTAAAATTTATTTCAATTTCCCTCTGCTGATCTTATTATAGGGCAATGACTATATTAAGAAGTTATTTATTTGCCAACATCACTTTTATTAAGGTGATATTGACAAAAATATCTAATATTAATATATGTGCATATTTCATTCTTTATTAAAATGTATAAATATTCTATAAAAAGCCTTTTAAATTTTAGTATTATCTCTGGAAATGTCGCACATTGGAAAAATGTTTGCGATATTTCAACAAATTCCAACTTCGATTTGAAATTTCAAAACGAGTTGGAAGCTGCAAGCAGATTTCATTCATAACACAGCATACGCAAATGCCAGGAAATTCGACATACGCATATGTACATATGTATGTATATTGAAGTTCCTTTTGTTCGTTTATGGCAGAGCAGAGCCAAAGAATTTTTTGTCTTTCATATGAAAACAACAACAACACAGAATCAAACAGCAGCGCTGTCGGGAATATCGTCTAGCCGAGCGCTGCTCTGATTCTTCGTATACTTTGTTGGCTGAGCTGCCGACATGCAGAAGAAGAGCACATGCACACGACTTTCATAACACCATGCAAAATACGAAAATCAGCCGCAAAAAATGCTCGTTCGGCTCATTTGAGTACGAAAACCGAACGAACCAAGCCATTGAGTCGTGCGATCAGGGGTGCAAACTCAGTCAAAGCCAATTCTCTCAAATGCTTTAAAAATTCTCCCATGGGAATTGGCACTTTAGCCACATTTTCATTCAAAATAATGGTAGTAAAAAACATAAATCAATAAATAAAACAGTATGGCTGAGTTCCAAAATGCTGTAATACAAAACAACAGCATTTTGTTAAGAATATGTAGAAAAAGAGTTCGAATTCCCACAAAATGGGAGAATTTTCTCACAGTAAGCAGCCCTCGTTATATTTACTTTGAGTTTGGAATTTCTTGTAGCAGAGCGGTTCTCTGAGAGGACGAGTGACTGAGCGAAACTGAGTGGAACTGTGGGCTTTATTAAAATGACCCAAGGGCAAAATTTTCTCAGCCAAAATTTTATAAGAGATGCGCACTCTATTATATTAACATACTCTTTGCTACCACCGTTTTTGAAAGTGATTATAAAAAATATGATGAAACAAGCAGAAGATTTCTTTGCAAGATTTTTAGATGACATACAATGTAAAAATTTCGTTGCTTATTATAGCTACCATAAGCCAATTGTTACTTTTATAGGATTGAATAATGATACTAATAATATACTTACACAAAATTCTAATGTACATATTGAAGAATTGTAACTGAGAATTAAATATATTTTATAATCAATAAAAGATTTTATTGATGAATAACCTTTCCTCACATTATCATGTTGACATGCATGAAATTTAAGTAATAACCTAAGCTTTTCTCAAGTTAAAAAATTTCAATATTAAATAGTTTAACTTGGATTAGTTTAAGTTATCACTTCTGTCGAGCGTCCCGAGATGCACACATTTTTTTTTAAGATGGTATAAGTCAGCTGAAATTCACGCATCAGGGACCGAGCACTCATTCAATATAATTCACAAAACAAAATAATAATATGTAAATCTTTTTTCATCTGAAAATTCTGAAGTTTTATTCGATTTATAGATGTGAGTTATCCTGGCTCAAGGTCTCAATTTGAAAACGTAGAAAGTTACCTCAGAAACCTGCAGCTCTAAGGTTGTTAAGTTCATAAGTAAAAAGTCGAGCTAAGTAAAAATTTTAAGTTCTGCTTTGACATTCAAGGCCATTATTAAAAAAAAACGTTAGTTAAAACAGATAGTCAACCAAGTAACCGAGTGGGCGGACCACGCCCATTTATGACAAACCAAAAGATATTCCTAATAGGACTGTATATAGCAAATACTGATACTCTGGAGGGTCTACAACAGAAATTATCTGTATATATAATTTACCGCCTTCATGGTGGGTGGACCATGCCTATTTAAAAAAATGTTAAAGGTACTCTTACCAAAGAACAGACCAAATATGGACGTTCTTTTGTTTATAATATGGAAGTTATGAGGATTTTGAGCTTACCGCCTATATAGTGGGCGGACCACGCCCATTTTGTTATATGGCATGTAGGGCCGATATTTGAACTTAAGAACCAAATTTTATTCGTTTAAATTCATAAATCGGTTATTGAGAGCCATTTTACCGAAAATTTTTTTCCGGTTATATAGTGGGCGGGCCACGCCCATTTTTTTAATGTCATAGAGGGCTCACACCTTACCTTAAATACCAAATATCAATTCTTTAAATGAGTAATTAAACAAATTAAAGAAATTTTGCTGAAAAAATTCTGAGGTAGTGGGATATATATACAATTTCTCCCGCGTGTATTTCCTACTTTCATAGTCTAGTGGTTAGAGCGTTTGACTAGCAGGCAAGAAGTTGTGAGTTCGATCCTCAAACGTGGTGCTAGTTTGCACTTTGCTTTAAAAAGTATGTATTACAATGTGTACTTATGATTTACTTTTACAGATTACCACAAATAAATTTTCAAAATGCCTTTCAAAAATCGAACGCGAGCACAAATCCAACTGAACGATTTGGCAGTTCGTGTTACGTTTTATGCGGTACCCATTTTTCTATGAAACTACGTAAGACAACGCGTGCGTTCATTGAGTGAGGTGATACGTTTTACACAAAACCAAATTCTTCAACGCAGGGTGAAGTGAGGCGTTCAGCTTTATGCAATTAGGCCGTACAGTTTAAGGAGTCCTTACAGTAAAATTCGCTTAGCTGCATTCAATAAAATTCCAGAAATTTTGGGCACTTATGCGAAAAATGCACTTGACCGAATTTTTTAGCTGAAATTTGTATTAAAAAGCTAAAAATTAGAGGCTACTAAACCGAATGTGCAGCTAAGTGCAAGCGAATTTTACTGTATTTGTTTTTGTGACTGCTCCATCACAAGAGCAGGGGAACGATCGCAAATTTATAAAACTGCAATTTGTATGAAGATAATAATTAAAATATGTATAGTAAACACATAAACATAATGAGCAAAGTCAAAAAGATAACTAAATCGAATTAATTTTTGTTCGAGCTCTGCGGCATAATATTTTGTAAAAGAGGAAATTATTAAGCCTCTAGAAACGAGAAATGATTATGTACGTACAGGTAAACCTCCTACAACGCGGATTCCTATAACGCGTTTTCGCTACAACGCGGTTCCCAAAATGCGGAACTTTTCCTACAACGCGCCTCCTACAACGCGATTTTTAAAAAAAATTTCTGTGTAACGGATTTTTATTCAAATATTTATTATTTTAATTTAAAAAAGGTTTTCTTCCCTAAATACAATTCGTTGCGGTATGTACATACATACATACTTTGATACCTATTCTTTTTTGTAACACTGACCTCCTACATTTGAGTATGTGTTAACAAATTTATAATCGAATACGTATGTATTCTCTTGTTCCACATCTTAAAAGCTGTCAAATTATGTTCCACAACATTAAAATTAAATCTAATTGAACTTTTCACTCAAAAGTATCGAGAAAGTTTTAAATATGACAGGAAGAATACATTTTAAAGAACGATCCTTTAAGCCTTAAAGTTTAAGGGATAGAGCAGAAATATTTAAACGAAATCTTCAAAATAACTTATCTCCCTATCATGAAATTTATAAAGTTGTACGAAATAAGAGCAAACAAACTTCATTAAAGGATTTTTTGAAACCAATAATCGTCGAAAGGATGGCCGATTCATATAGCGGATCAAGCTCAGATTTTGAACTAGTACGAACAAAATGTTTGAGAGAAATCATACTAAATGACCAGGAGGAGTAGAAAGTTATGCTTCTAAATATTTTGGTTCTAATTTATTAAATCGTTCAACTTGAATATGTTACGTTGAATTGAAATTTTATATTTGTTTTGTTTTGTTCCTAATCTCTGCTATCAGACACACACTCTCACACACACACAAAACGGCCCTTTTCAGGGCCAAGGAATACCGATGCAGACAGCCTCCACGTAGTGACTTCAAAGCGTCATAACTCCTAAACTAAGGCTATAATCGAAAAAAGTTTATTTTAGTTTTTCGTTTTCTTTTCGCCCATATACCATTATCCAACGGTCATACTTAGAAACCGGAGAAATCGTAATCTCCCCGTTTTGTTTTTGTTTTTGTTTAAATAAATGAAGTGTTATCAAATTACATAATATGCTGTTATGACTCAATAAATAAATACACGAAAATATATTAATTATGTACATACATATATACTATACAAAACCCAATTTTTCAGTTTGGAACCAAACTCTGATTTTTGTATGGAGTTCATATCTAAAACTCGTTTTCTTACAACGCGGAATTTTTTCGGAACCTATCTCTCGCGTTGTATGAGGGTTACCTGTCATATTTTAAGATAACATTTGTTCAGCGATAAGTGGAAGTGGCACCTTTGTACCTTTCTAAGATGAAAGTGCTTGTATACTTCGGTTAAAATATTTTTAGTTTTATATTTCATGCACTTTGAAGGAATAACTCACGCCACTCACGCCGGTCTAAGAAAAATCAATTTTTCCATTCACCACTTTGGTTTTGGGTTTGGGCACAGCAATTTTGCTTTTTTACACTCACCTTTATTAGGCTTTACTATAGTTAGAAATTGTTCAACTGTCCCTTACGAATCACAACAATATTATTATTCAAAAACTATTAAATTCTTCTGAAATTAAAAACTGTGTAAACAAATCACAAATCTCACAAACCGCACACCACGAACGACAAAAGTGATGCTAACCCAACAACGGGAAATCCGCCAAAATTTGTTTCGATGCCGGTTGGGTACCGACCGCAAACAAAATTCGTATCATACTAATGGTTTGTAATCTTTCATAACGATTTTATTTCCTATGTTTGTTAGGGCTGAAACTACACCGGATTAGTCAAAACGTTTCCCTTTATCTGATCAAATAACAGTACAGAAATACATGATTTCTGAGACAGCACACATCAAAGCAAGCAAAACAAAACATACATACATACATATGTAAGTTTTTGCGTAGACGTTTTCGATGCGTGCTGGAATAAAAAAGGTTTTCTCACCTTATCAATCAAAGACGTTTTCACTGATCGTGTTTTTTCAGTGTAATAGTAGTATGACTGCCACCAAGCCTCTTACATTTAAAATTTTTATAAATAATTGAAAATGGTTTTTGGGCAAATTTTATTTGGTCGTCCATTTTAAGCAAAAAACAGGAACAATATCATTTGAACAAATTGCAAATGCAACCCTCCAGCATGAAGTTTGTTCGAAAACACAAAAATTCGAAAGCAGCAGCAGTAAATTTAGAAATAGCGTTAACAATAGCAGTACGTCATACTTCCGCCGCTCTATTGAAACTTCTTACAAAAGAAGCAGTGCATTCTAAAAAATCAGCTGATTTCGAAAACTGCCTCTTCCGCGCTATTGTAAATTGGGATTTAATATGATTAGCTGGATCGAACACATGTTATTTGAAGATAGTGCGTATGCTTGTCGAATATCAAGAAGGCTTAAATTTATTCTGTTAACTAAGTATGGATTATTTTGAGCAGAAGCTATTTCCCCTATTTTATCTAAAAGTAACTAATGGGATTAGTTTACAATTTCTTTGGATTCACAAATTGAATAATGAACAGAAATTGAATATTAGCATCACTGGCACGAACACCAGGGCTGGCAAACACTTTCAGCCATGTGTCCCCTCACGGTTTCGTGAAATCTTCAGAAACACCCACAGGCCGAGCTCTACTACTGCGACGTAATTTTTTTTCGAGTATTTGGATAAACACCCAAATCGCTGGACGAATTTTTCTTGGCGAACGTGCGCTGTCAAAATTAAAACACACAGCAGTGCATGTGATTGCCCACAATGACGACGGTAGCGAAGTTCGCCCGGCGACGCTTCGTCAGGCGATAGAAAAAATTCTAAGTTTGTGGCTGCCGTCGAGCGAAAAAATCAGATGTGCAGCTGTCAGTGGTAATAAAATAATACATAAATAGAAAGAAGGAAATACATAGTGAATTTTTGTGCGGAAGCAATTTTGATATCATTACAAACTCGTAAATTCGTGGATTCCTGGTTTCCGTTTCTTTTAAATTCTGTGCTTGTTGTGTAGCCTTTTTTTCCAAATCTGCTGATGCGAATTTCGCTCCGATTTTGTTTCACTAGGCGAAATTCCCCGGCGACTGTTGTCGGATGCCATTGCTCGCCGCGAAAAAATCACCTGGCGAATTGGAAGTGTTTATTGCATTTGTTTATAGTTACGGTAGCTTTTTGGTTTCTTTATTTACTTTGTTTTTGGTTTCTTGCATTCTTGGTTTCTTGGTGCTGCACTTTGTTCCAATCTTTTCCACAAATTTAAAATAACCGACAATACAAAAACACGTGTAAAAAATAATTAATAAAAAAAAATTAAAAAAACTCCTTCGAGCCGGATTTGAACCAGCGACCTATGGATTTCTACAACATGTCAGCCTCTACAGTCCACCGCTCTACCAACTGAGCTATCGAAGGCTTGTATGGTCGTCTGTCAAATACCGTACTTGAATTGTCTCTGATTTATGACTAGGGATGTCAAACGCATATATACTAGTTTTTTAATACCTTCCAAAAATTTCAAATTAACAACAACGCAGGGAAAATTTTGCTCAAAAGAATTTAACGTGCCCTAGTCAGAAAAATTAACTTTATGTATTGAACAGTGCTTTTCTAATTAATTCTCAAGTCGACTACAATTTCATTATACGACCGCACCTCTTTAGGTCTTTTTTTTCAATAATAGTTATAGCCATATAGGGAATGGCTCCCACATATTTTCTGGTTACGATCCCAATAATGCACGACATTTCAGAAAATGTGTCCCGAGATTCTGGAATTTTTCCGCAGAGTTCGGGCACCGTTCATACGTTATTGATAATCAGCAGCTGTTGTTGGTTTGTTTTGAAAAATATTAATTAAATTAATTTTGCATCTACATTGAATGTTATGCTATAATCAAAATACGGTTGACAAATTTTCTGCACATCAGCTCCTATATGAATCCTTTTACATTCTAAATGCTTTGAAAGGTGTAATTTTTGCAGAAAAATGAATTTTTTGCAACATCTATTTTCGCTTGTAACCTGTTTAAGCGACGATAACAATGTTTGTGACAATTGATATGTTATTCCTTCTGCCACAGATTCATTAGAAGCTAAATCCCAATAAATCAACAAGTTCTCTAGACTTGCCAATTATTTAACATTCTTTCCTATGGTTTTTATGCTTTACTCTGAAACCGTCAGAGGAAATCATACAAAAAATGTATGGTTTTGCCGAAATTCGCATAAACTTCGAGAATATCTTAAATATAATTAATAAGTTTGTCAAATAAAATAATTTCAAGTATTGTATTAACTAAACTATTTCATGGCTGAAACTGACCACTGATTTGAGTATGTCTAACTAAGAAATATGCATTAAATAATTTCCAGTTTCAAATGTTGTGAAGCAAAGGGTTAAATTTTCCGTAAATTTGTAAAAATATTGTTTAATGCAACTTTATGCTTTTTATGCAGCTTTATAATAATATTATAATAATATACTGGGTTCGGACTCCCTGAAAGATTTGTTGATATATTTCTGTGTTTGACTTAATAAGAAGGGTATGAGCAGTTAAGTACGCATTTTGACAGCTCGTGCGTCAGCCTTCGATAGCTCAGTTGGTAGAGCGGTGGACTGTAGAGGCTGAGATGTTGTAGAAATCCATAGGTCGCTGGTTCAAATCCGGCTCGAAGGAGTAAATTTTTTTTATACTCTGTGTTTAGGCGGATATGTACTAGGAATATTCAGAATGATATCGTGATATCGTAATACGTAAGCGGCTCCTTGCTAGTGATCCAGATGAAGTGCTCATATTCGGTACCGCGGAAAAAATTCCGGCATTTGTTGTCTAGTTGTCGACTATCAGGAGATGCTGGACCTCCACCTGCATTGTCGTTATACTATTATACGAATAAATTGTTTTCTTAAGGAAACCTTTAAAATTTATAATAGGTTGTTTAAACTTGTTTACGTTTTCCGTTTTGGAACTTATTCCCACTCATACGCTGTCGCATTTGCCTCCTCAAAATGTTATCCGGCACACCAATAATTTATACGCAAAAAAATGTATAGATAAACTATATACCTCTAACTCTCTTTTTTCACGATAGATACGTTCCCAATAAAATCGTCGCTTTCCTCTACCCAAAAAAGAGTAAAAAATATTGAAATCGCAATAAATTTTTATTATTAATGCATTCAATTATTAAACTGCACTTACTGATGGCCACCTTTTTTATTTATTTCCTTTCTTCGAAGCACTTCCGATCAGCACTACTATTCTAATGAACAGCAGATTTTTAGAGCAGTTATCAAAACAAAGAAAAAAAACAAGAGTTATTCGATATTTTCGATTATCTATTCTCAACATTGTGGTCTACAAAATATGTGAGCAAGTAATTAATTAAGTGATCTTTAGCCAGATGTAAAAAAAAAAATTTTTTTAAATTTATAAAAAGAATTAATAGAATATTTAAAATCGTGTTAAAACAAATCAATTCGTTTAAAAAGAGAAATATGTTATCTTTTTACTCGTGTTAAATGAAATTCATGTAAAAAGAGAACTAGGTGTATACTACAAGATATATTCTATTCGTACTTATGGGTAGGAGCTTCACGAACCCAACTGGAGCTCCTAGACCGTATCCAACGTCGCGCGATAAAGCTTCGACAATGCTCCAATGCAAAGAAATTTTTGTTAAGAAAATATGTTTTCATCTGAATAACTAAAAAATATTAAATTAATATAGCTTAAAGCTCTTTTAGATATTTTAGAATCCTGTTCATAAATACTTTAACTTTGAAAAACATGGAACGTTTTTAGAAACTAACAGAAATTTAATTTTAAGTATATCAAAAGCTGTATAAAAATGTCGATTGGGTAGATAATCCTATAAAACAGTTTTTAAGTACAATCAATATCACCTATTAATCTTCTATACTGAAGTACGGCAGCGTCAAAACCTATCCGAAAATCGCCTACAAAACATAACCACACAAATATTTGTCTGGATGCCTCGCTGCAAATCGATATAATATTAAATTGTTCTATTCATTATACTGATAAACTAAATGCATTCTTTATGCCTTAATATTTAATGCAATTGCTAAAATATAAAAATGCAATCAAAATCAAAGAAATTTCATAATGAAAGGTCAACAAGATTCACACTAATAATTCACTCAAGTTGCTCTGATCAACGACAGTCAATGTGGAAATTGCAAAACATTGCTTAGAATTGTTATCTCAGCAAACAAGAAGCAACAATTCTAAGTCTTCGTCATTCATACATATGTTCAAGTGATTAGCAGCTCATGAGTTTTTACATTAACATTTTGTATGAACTTACTATATGTATGCATGAACTAAGTACACTGTTTTTCTCATTAAGATTTTCATTCAATAATCATGTTTCGATTCCGTTTGGCCTGAAGGGTACTCATTCTAAGTACGAAGATTGGCATGGTGAATTATCAGTGTCGTGGCTTCCGTGGAAGAGAGAAGATACACTTGAGCAAGTTAGCGGATGTGAAATAAAAAAACTTTGAAATAGCACAAACATTTAAATATATAAAAAAAATTTTCTGTATATTTGGAGAAAATGTCTAAATTCAAAGCAGTGCTTAATTTGATGCTCATATATCAACTGTTTGTTGGAATCTTTTGTCAAGAAGGTGTGCAAATTTTATAAAATCTGTATTTTTAAAAGACTTCGCTTTTGAAATCAGTTCAATAATTTAAAGATTCGTTTATTTCATAAAGTGACATAATATTCCTATCTGTTTTTGCATGCATACACCAATATATGCGCAAAGTAAGAAGAACTCAGTTTTGAATTCGTGACAGTTCATGAATTAAATTGATAACCCCAAAAAAACCATTAATTAGTCAAAGCTCCAACATAAAAAGCATTGAGGAGATAATTCGCTCCTGAGTCGAGCGTCCTAGTTGTGGAATCGTGCTCCTATGGAGGTTTTTCACGTCATGCCGGCCATTTATAGGAGGGATGATTTGATTTCTGTATTTTAACTCAAACGCGTACGAGAATGACCTTTGTATTATCCAATAGCTTTAAGTCAAATAGTCACAAAAGAAAGCAGTGCTAAAAAATTTATTACTTTGCGTAATTACGGGACAATCACAACAATTTCTCAAAGTTTGGTAACCATTCATCCACAAAGTCGATACATTCTTAAATAGTGCCTAAACCTTACTTGTATTTTGTGTACAGTTTTATTTGGACGGTGGATAGTAATTTCAAATACATAAAATTTTATATTAATAACTTTCCAATCGGCTGACTATAACTGGAGATATTTAAAATTTTGTAAAATCACTCTTATTCGCAACGCAGAATATGGAAATTGTGCAATATATATTTGGAAAACTGTTCTACTATTATTAATACCCTCTCCGATCCTTTCGATACCGCGAGAGGCTTCAGACAAGGCCATCACCTATCTTGCAACCTCTTCAACTTCCTGAGTGTCCAGGTCCTGGCATACGCCAGAATGTAGATCTGGTCGATGGTGGACTAGCCAGGTCTAAAGCCGCTCTGATAAAGTCCAATCAGTGATTAGGCGAATGGCTTCAATCTTTCACACAGTACGCTCGACTTGACCTCGTGGCTAGGCGGTGGTATGTCAACACCATTGTCGTTAATTAGTGGTATGTATAGGAAACCTACTTTCTTTGGCGGAATCGTTGGTGTCATAGTCTGCTAATAAGCCGGAGAAGTGCTCCCTCCATAACATTAGTATGCTTTGCGCATCGGTTATCAGAGTGCCGTTTTCATCTCGACAGGAAGCTGCCCGGTCTAAAATCCTTCGGTTAGACGCTTAACCTTCTGGTAAAATTTTCGGGTGTCATAACCGTCCCTGCACATCTCGATCTCCTCGTGCTCGCACTTTTCTTGTTTCCGCTTCTTGCGTCCATAAGCATACATATGTATGTACCTCGAAATTTCAGCGGTTTAGTGGCCCGCAATAGATTCACTATGCATCTAATGTTATTATATTTTATTAATGTTTCAGTTTAGGGGACGGATAAGTCCACTATAACCGATAAATGATACTGTGCATATTTATATGCAGAAGGATAATTCATTAACTCTTCAAAAATTTACATGGTCTTCCCACTATGTAGTTGCTTAATTGAATATGTATGGTATACACTGCCAAATTTGTAAATATACATAAGTTCTTCCAGCAGTATTCTGTTTTAATTTTGAAGGAAAATGTTCAAAGTCACTACTCCACGTTTCTCCCTCCGACTAACATATAAACCATTTGCAACCAACATGTACTTTGCTTTCCTATAGAGGCATCCTTTAAGAAGCTCTAAAAAAGATACTTTAACTTCAAAAATTACGATTAAATAGGCATTCCTTTAGGAACTTGATTCTCAAAAACGAAAATTTATACGCAATTTTTTGAAGTTTCTTCTTTTGCAGTGCTATCTCTCTCGACGAATTGGTAATTTTCCGAGAATTTTCTTGCCTTATTTAAGCTTTTCAACCCCGTCCGGATAAATTTGTAGGTCTCATAAGCTTGTACTAAAAATATAACGTAAAGTTGATTTGTTATAATTTCTTTTTAAATTGCACGTAAGTTCCTTATAAGAAAGCCCGGGTTAAAGGGAAGGATTAGGAAAGTATTCGAATATACGTTGTGTTCAAAATAATAGGAGTGCCGATACCGAATATCTTTAAAACTTAATTTTGGTTACGCAACCACATGCAAACCACTCCAGGTTTTAACTGTACGTGTAATGGGATATTAGAAAATAAGGATAAAAAAGCATTTTATGATTGCTACAATATTTGAGATGATATTCATTCATTTCAGTGTCTTGTCTGGATTTGGACTGATCAAAAAAATAGGAGTGCGAGGTATTAATAAATATTAAAAATGTTTAAGCTGAATATTAGTAAAAAAAACTAAACAATAAGTATGGGAGAGGGATTCAATAAGGTTTTCTTTTAGTTTTAACTTAAAATTTTTGTTTTTTGTAAATAGTGGAACGAGCAAAGCATTTCACTGAAAAAAAACGCTAATTAATATAAAAAAAAAGAAATCACGAGAAAACGTATAAAGAAATTAAAGAATTGTATGTTTTATTTAATTACAAGGACCTTGAGCCTGAAAAAACACATCTAGAAATTAAAGAATTATTGAAATGCTCTTATAAAATTATTGCAAACGCCTTGTCCTATAAAAGAAAGGCCGAAACTCATGGTCGGAAGCGAACAACTTTTAGCGTGGATGATCGGCACATAGTAACATACAGCAAAGGTGATCCTTCGGCGCCGTCCAAAGAGATACAAAAGGAGCTGAATCTTGCTGTGAGTACAGTTACTGTCCGTAGACGCTTGTTAGAAAATAATTTATTTGCAAGAAGTCCCCGAATAGTACCATTGATGACGAAGAAGCTTGTGGCTGCTCGCCTAAAGTTTGTCAAAGAACATATCAACTGGCCCAAAGGAAAATGGAACATTGGAGGAACATTTTGTGGACGGACGAAAGAAAAATCGTGTTATTTGATGTAACAGGATCTAGGCAGTATGTCCGGCGTCCACCAAACACCGTATACTACCAAGACCGTTAAACAAAAGTAATGATATGGGGCAGTTTTTCAAATACCGGAGTTGGCCCAATCCACCTAATTAATGGAATAATGGATCAGCGGGTGTATGCGAAATGATGGGCCAAGTAATGCTGCCATACGCTTTGTGGAATATGCCATTAAAATGGTTCTTCCAACTAGTCAATGACCCGAAACACACTAGTAAATCCGCAAAGGAGTGGTGTCGGGCCAATGGAGTTGAGGTCATGGCGTGGCCTGCTCAGTCACCGGACCTTAACCCAATAAAAAATTTTTGGGCAGACATAAAGAAAAGTGTCGCAGAGCATAAACCTTCAAATAATGCAGATTTGTGGAATACCGTTCAAGAGGCGTGGCAGCGAATCCCTTTGAAGCGATGTCAGGATCTCGTCGACTCCATGCCGCGCAGATGTGAGGAAGTCATAATGAATCACGGATATTCAACTAAATATTATATAGCTAACTAATTTCTGACAAAATTATGCCTCTCTTGTCTTTGATTACTTAAGAATATTTAGCCATGCGTTCATACTCCAATTATTTTGAACAGTGAATTTTTAACTATTTTTATAAAAATTGTTTTTTCCATTTTTTACGTTTTTGCTGAAATTGTAAGGAAGTGTAAAACTACCGCAATGAATCAACAATTTGTTATTATAAGAAATATAATTATATAAAGAAAACTTTTTAAAAATAAGCTTTAATTTATTTAATGAACTAAAAAGTAGAAAATAAATTGTTTCCAAGTCACCTGTATCTTACTATCAATAAAAGCTTGGGGCGCTCATGTGTTCAATATTTGTCAACCAGTTACCACAATATTTTATTTAAATAATTTTTTGCAAATAGATTCTAGTAATGAAAGATATTTTGAATATGGATATTGAGCGCACAAGCTTTTATTAATAGTAAGATACAGGTGACTTGGAAACAATTTATTTTCTACTTTTTCATACATTAAATAAATTAAAGCTTATTTTTAAAAAGTTTTTTTTTATATAATTTTATTTTCTACTTTTTAGTCTTCCATAAATTCAATTTTAGAGCTCTGAAATTTTTCGCAAAAAGAATTTAAAACTTGCAGAGCAGTACACAATATTTAGGGTATTCACAGTGTTTTCTATCGTCATATGTCATATCCTCAATTTAAGAAATAATACGGCTGTGATCGACCCTAATATTCGTGGCATATTTGTGGCGCGATGACTTATTGTTGTTTTGCTTGCAAGGCGCGGCGAGTAAGTTCCTATCGTTTTTCATTGATGTGTGGTGTACCTATAATTATAAACTGAAGCCCAAGTGTGTATTTGCTTGAAAAGTTCCACGCCCCCTGTCCTACGCCCATAAAATTTTACCAGTGGGACGAAGCATCCAAGAGGGGCCTGTATACGGAATTTCAATGCTGCACGACCTCTAGTCTTATTTTCTCAGTAGAACGATATGGATATGTAGTAAGTTCGTACCGAGTTTCATTGATGTGTGATGTGTAGTTCTAAAGTTATACACAAATTTGGAGTTGATAAAAAAGTGCCACGCCCCTTATCCTACGCCCATAAAATTTATTGATTCATGTATTGTCAGCGTGTTTACGCATGTATGCAAAGTTTCAGATCTCTAAGTAGTCGGGAAGTGGGTGAAAAATTGATTACTAGATTTGACGACCCACATACATACCGCTGACATACCGCGGAAAGTCAAGTTAGTATAAAGCTTATGAAACTACCGCAGAAAATTCAAGTTGTTTTTTTGAAAATGAAAATATTGTTTTTACTTAGGTCACTCCTATTATTTTGAACACAGCTGTATTGGTGTATTATCAATTATAAAAATCATAATTTTTTCCCTCTTCTTCCACGAAGAATGTGTTGGCCGTTATATAGTACAAGTGGGGCCACCTGTCGTGTGTGCCTGTATACACGACAGCTAGTAAAACAATTAGCAACAATAAAAGGCAAAGTAAAGTAAAAAATTAAAAATAAAAAAAAATCTTAAAACCTGTGGGATTCGACCCATGACCTGCCGAGTGCAAGCGCGCGGTTCTACCCACTGGGCCACACAACGAACTAATGTCATTCACCTAAAGTCGTAGAAGACAGAAAGTGGACAGGCTGCAGGCTGCAAGCAGATGCTTTTTAGTCAGTCTGCGTTTTATATATTAGATAAGATACAATAATTTACGCAAATTTAAGTTCCATACCTTTAAAATAAAACCAATAAATTTAATTCAAGCATTATATGCACCCGACGACTATGATCAGGAAGAGGAGTACCTGTATGCATCCGGTAGCCCGTGTAATGTTGTGCGTCGGGGCGATCCGGATTTGACCACTTACGACATAATATCTTCATATCGATTTGATGAACATCGCTATGAGTATCAAGGCGTACAACAAATCATTGGATCCACCAATTATCAAACAGCCTATCATGTGGAAGAGTATTCAAATATGACAATTGAGTCCTTGCGTGCATTCCCCAAAGGTGTGCCCGATGAGTTTTCATTCGAATGCACATTTCGTTTGCCGCAACAACAGCCTCCGAACGAATGGTTCCTCTTTGAGTTAACGGACTATCGATATGAGTCGCAGATGAGTGTCACCATTAATCCAGTTTATAGCAGCATCGCCTTTTCGTTGCCGAAGTACGATGGCTCCATACAAACGGTTTCGTTTGAGGAAACTGAGGTGAGTTTATATTTCTACACGCAAGCACCGCATCTGAAGTTTCTTGAGTTTGTGTGCAGATCTTCGATCGGTCTTGGCACAAAGTGATGTTTGGTGTGAGTCAAGACTCGGTGCGCTTGTGGATTGATTGTAAGCCCATACCTTATGGCAATGGTCACTTGCATGCGCCCTTGGATGTGCGTGGCCCAATTGATGCGACTGAAGGAACATTTTCGGTTGCGCGAGACTGTGAAACAAAGCGCACCGTCCCTGTGAGTAATGAAGTGACCCCAGGAGGTATATGATGTTATGAGCACTTATCGATTATCACGTCTAGATGGATTTGCAATGGATGATCTTCAGTTGCGATGTAGACAAACCTGACCACACAAGTTGCGAGGATATACCTCAGTATGCTCAAGCTTCAAATAGTTCGACTCGGCCTGAACCCAGTAGGACTCCTCCGGTACCAGTCCCAGTGCCAGAAATCCCTCCAGAACCACTGGATCTATCTTTTATTACCACATCAACTCGTCGTCCATGGTTTTTATCGACCACTCCAGCTGCTTTGGAAGGCCAAGAGCTGCATGCTTGTCCAGAACAATGTCCCAGAGGACCACCAGGTCCACCTGGACCTCAAGGTCAACCGGTAAGGCATTGCAGTTTGTGCTGCATAAGCTTGATTTATTTAATTTTTTAAAGGGTTTAATGGGGGCACCTGGCCCGAGTTCTTCGATTGGATTATATGAAGAAGGGCCTGGGAAAGGTGAAAAAGGTGAAGCAGGGTTGATAGGATTACCAGGCAAGGACGGCTCTCAAGGACCACGTGGACTACCTGGTTTACCAGGGAAAGATGCCTTATATATTGAGTCCATTTCGGGAAGTGTGCAAGGAGAGAAAGGGGATCGCGGAGACAGAGGCTTACCAGGTTTAGATGGAAGTATTGGACCACCTGGCTTAATTGGACCGATGGGACCACCTGGACCAGCAGGCCCACCAGGCCTACCAGGCGAACAAGGCTACTCAGGCTCTGCGCAAAATGAACTGCGCACTATAGAAGAGCGCGAAATTCGTGAAATATGCATTGCAGTTGTCAGAGGTGATTATTTACATACATATGTATATCTATCGCCGCATTCATATATGTCAATATTTAAAAATTATATACAGACTATATTAGTGAAATTTCTGCCTCGCTGGTTGGACCACCTGGTCCGCCGGGAAGACGTGGAATTTCCCGTATAGGCCACCCTGGTCCTCCTGGAATTCAAGGTATTTTTAATTTTATTTGAGTATAGCTTGCATAAAATTATTCGCAAATAGGTGCTAAGGGCACACAAGGACCTCAAGGTGAACGGGGCTACCCCGGGATGATGGGTTTATCAGGTCCTCAAGGAGAACAAGGACCACGTGGACCGGAAGGGCAGAAAGGTGATGCTGGCATTGACGGAAAGGGGCGGGATGGTCCAATGGGTCCGCCGGGATCGCCTGGATCTGAAGGGCGTGCTGGCATCGATGGTATACCGGGAAGACCAGGTGAACGCGGGGACGCTGGAAGACCAGGTACTGTTGCTGATTTGTATTATCTTATAAATATTTATGCTTACTTACTTAATTTACAAGCGGAAATATTTCCGTTGACAATTTTCTTTCCTTCCTTCCATTTGCTCTTTCCGTGCGGAAAGTTTTCTTTGGCCAATTCTGTTTTTCGGCATTAATGTTGTTGTTGCAAATGTCAAAAAGTTGTGAGTGCGAAATGGGCAAAAGAAGAATTCCCAGTCTGCACTCGTCTCCTAATGTTTTCCTCTCTTACCGACAAACTCGGCTTCCCGGAAAAAGAAAATTTTGGAGCGTAAAATGGAACTACTATAATATTAATTCAGCACAAGCATTTTTTGTATCTACATCTATGACTAACTACTATTAAGTAAGATTCTATGTTCTCGAATAGATTCAAAAGATCTTTTCGGAAGTGCGGTCTTCTTAATAGCAAAATTTTAATATTTCAAAGTATTAAAAATGTTCTTTTACGACTTCCTGTGAAAATAACGAATTTAAACGTCGTTGATGGTGCTTCAGTTTGTAGATAACTAGCAGCGCTTCCCAAAAATATCCCACATGCTTCACTAGCGACTTATGTACTTGTAATAAACTATAAAATTAACCTACGCAAGCATTCGTTAGGTAAGGAAAATCATATGATTAGTTCAGTTTATATTATGCGATGCATTTAATTACATACTTCGTCTTCTGCACTTTTCCTTCCTAACGACCCATACAATTCATGCTGGTGTGCAATTGATTAATCGGCAACGCTTTATGCCATTGGCATGTTACCTATCACACCCACTCGCACAATTAAGTTGAATTCTACCGTTCAAAATTTTCGTAATCCAATTTAAGGCTCACTTCTCACACATGTATAAACTAAATGTTATTACATATAAGATGACTGTTTTCCAAAACTTTTTTCAGGCGAGCCAGGAGTCCGTGGAGCACGAGGGGATCCTGGAATCTGTCCAGACTGTTCATCATATCAAGCAGCCTACGCTTATCCATTACTGCTGGCGCAGCAACAGCAAAGTAACAAGGGCCCTCAAAACTATTACAACAAGGGCCCTCAAAACTACAACAACAAGGGACCATGATCGTGCCTCATTACAAGTGAAGTTTTTCAAAAAAATTTTAGGTTCCATCAACACGATTCTTACGTAATTCTAAATGTATCCCAGGAAATATTTCGAACAATCTTCAATAGATATTTCTGTACAAAAACTTTCCGTTAATAAATGGCAACAATTGGAAATCCTCTCTCTACACTATATAGATGGGAAAAGTGTATATAGGTATAATGTTTGTGCAACAATTGTAACGCCTTCATTGAGGCGTCCTACGTATAGACATCATAAAAAAAGTAGATAGAATTGATCAGACATTTCTATTTTTGATTGTCCATGTGTCTGTCCCTACACTAAGGAAAATCTCGCGACCTGAAATTGACGGCGGACGTACTTACTTTTAAATTGACGGCAGACGTACTTACTTTTAAATTGTTTCATTCTTAAGCTGGGCGATCTTATATATAAAACGCAGAGTGACTAAAAAGTGTCTGCCTGATGTCCACTTTCTTTCTTCTACGACTTTAGAGGAAAACAATCAGTGCCCTGTGTAGCCCGGTGGGTAGAGCCGCACGCTTGCACTCGGCAGGTCATGGTATCGAATCCCACAAATTTAAACAACTTTTTTTTTTTATTTTTTACTTTGCTTTGCCTTTTATTTTTGCTAATTGTTTTACTAGCTGTCGTGTATACAGGCACACACGACAGGTGGCCCCACTTGTTTTATAATAAGATATCGAGGGATTAAATAAAAAACTCAAAATTTAAATTTAGTTCTGTATTAAAATTACATTCAAATGTTGAGAACTTTAAATCAGGAATGAGATTTTAAAATAAGCCGAAGGGATTTTAAATTAAAAATGTACGCGTATACATATATCCCGATTTATTCTTTAAGAAGTTAATATTTTTCTCTTCTTACACGAATTGTTTTGTTTTAACACGATTTTAAATACACGTAATTCTCTTTTTATAAGCTTTATATTAGGTTCACATCCGGTATGTCGTCAAATCTAGTAATCAATTTTTCACCCACTTCCCGACTACTTAGAGATCTGAAACTTTGTATACATGCCTAAACACGAGCACGATACATGAATCAATCATAAAAATATTAAAATTACTATTTTAAACCATGATTTTAGCGATTTTACTATATATAGGAGACCGCTTAAATCACACTTTAGGAACTAAGGATGTATTCATTGTGTAACCCAGTGGCTAGAGCCCCGGGCTTGCATTCGATGTATCATGGGTTCGAACCCCCGCAGTGTTTTAACTTTTTCTTTTTTGTTTAAATTTTTACACTCATTTAAATTAGCAAATATGTACATACTAGGGTAAAAAAGCCCGTCCTACGACGGGTTCATATCATTGAGAAAAAAAATCGACAAAAAATTAATCAATATACACAACATTTTTTATTGAAATAACAATTAATAACAATACGGTGGAATTATTTTACTAAAACTTCCTTATATACAACGTTTCTAATTAGTAAAAATCTTTTTAGAATTTTCAATCAACTCCCCTTGCCCATTTCCCTCAATAATACATAGTTTTACGTCATCAGATCGCTGGACTCTAGACATGGATACGTAAAATTGCCCATGACTAAATACCGGCTCTTTTAGAGACACTCATACCTTTCCCAATGTTTGACCTTGAGATGTATTTATGGTCAATGAAAACGCCAATTTAATGGGGAATTGTCGGCGCCGCAGAGTGAAAGGCAGTTCAGTGTTTGTAGGGGCTAAATCGATTCTTCGAATAAAAACTATCTCTTTTTCGGCAGTGCCTGTTAAAACTTGTGCAATTATTAAATTAGCCTTTAGGCTTTTCACAGCTAGACGTGTCCCATTGCAGAGACCTCTTTTGGTATTTAAATTTCGAAGAAGCATAATAACACTTCCAATTTTGAGATTCAATTTATGCAACGGCATTCCTGATGGACAACAGTCATTTAAAATTCGACAGGGTAATTTTGTTTATCGTTATCATCACTGTCGTCGATAGAATCCGTGCTAAGGTATGTCACTGTGTCACCAAATAAAATTTTGAGAATCTCATGCTCATTAACTTCATTTACATCAGAATTTTTTGGGCACAGTATAGCCATCTTGGAGTATTGATTTACATTATCAGCACTCAAAGTGTCCCCAAAAATTTCTTTTATAAGCGAACCTTTACAAACAAAGTGATCAGGAATTTCTATAATATCTTCAGGCAAGCCGTGGTCATTCGTAAGATCTCCTAGATCTGGTTTCATAAGGTACTACTGGCAACGTTTGCATGAAATCTCCATATGATGACTTTGCCACCAAAAGGCTTTTCATTTCCCATAATTTCTTGAAGAAGTTTGTTAATGCAATTAACTGAATTATTTGCCGCCATTGTAGCTTCATCTAATATTAAAACTTTTGCCATTCTGATCAGATCCGCATCAATGCTGTTCACTCTTAGTAATGAAACTGAGTTTTCAAATACAGGAATAGGTACTTTGAATTGTGAGTGAAAAGTTCTACCACCATTTAAAAGGTTGGCCGTAATTCCGGTCGATGCTGTGGCTAGTGCCACGTTTCCCTGTGCTCGTATAGTACTAAGGAGGAGCTTGTATACATAAGTTTTTTCCACAACCACCCGGGCATTTAGGAAAAAGCATCTAATTGCTCGATCATCATCTTCAATTGCAGCAATTATCTTATCGTACGCTACCTTTTATTGTTCATTTAAAGACGCTTTCATTGCTTCACTTCTTTCCCTTTCGTCTGAGTATTATATAAAGTTGCAAACCTCATTTGTTCTGTTGAAGGAGTATGCAGTCCAAAGTCTGAACATTTTTATAAGCTTTATATTAGGTTCACATCAGGTATGTATGTTTGTTTGTATGTATGTCGTCAAATCTAGTAATAAATTTTTCACCCACTTCCCGACTACTTAGAGATCTGAAGCTTTGCATACATGCCTAAACACGAGCACGATACATGAATCAATAAATTTTATGGGCGTAGGATAAGGGGCGTGGCACTTTTTTATCAACTCCAGATTTGTGTATAACTTTAGAACTACACATCACACATCAATGAAACTCGGTAGGAACTTACTACATATCCATGTCCTTCTACTGGGAAAATAAGACGGGCAGTGGACAAGTGGGCATGGCACCGCCCATACAAACAAAATCGTTTATATAGAATAGCTTTGGAACTAAAGGTCGTGCAGCATTGAAATTCCGTATATAGGCCCCTCTTGGATGCTTCGTCCCACTGGCAAAATTTTATGGGCGTAGGACAAGGGGCGTGTCACTTTTCAAGCAACTACACACTTGGGCTTCAATTTATAATCATAGGTACACCACACATCAATGAAACACGATAGGAACTTACTCGCCGCGCCTTGCAAGCAAAACAACAACAACTCATCCCGCCACAAATATGCCACAATTATTAGGGTCGATCACAGCCGTATTATTTGTTAAATTGAGGATATGACATATGACGATAGGAAACACTATGAATACCCTAAATATTGTGTACTGCTCTGCAAGTTTTAAATTCTTTTTGCGAAAAATTTCAGAGCTCTAAAATTGAATTTATGGAAGACTAAAAAGTAGAAAATAAAATTATATAAAAAAAACTTTTTAAAAATAAGCTTTAATTTATTTAATGTACTAAAAAGTAGAAAATAAATTGTTTCCAAGTCACCTGTATCTTACTATTAATAAAAGCTTGTGCGCTCAAAACCTATATTCACACTTATCTTTCATTACTAGAATCTATTTACAAAAAATAAATTAAATAAAATCTTGTATCAATTGGTTGACAAATTTTGAACAAATGAGCGCCCCAAGCTTTTATTAATAGTAAGATACAGGTGACTTGGAACAATTTATTTTCTACTTTTTAGTACATTAAATAAATTAAAGCTTAATTTTAAAAAGTTTTTTTTTATATAATTTTATTACACGATAGAGTACAATGCATATACAATATTAAAAAATTCTTGTTAGAGTTCATTAAAGAATTTATTTTCCGTGCTTCAAATATTAATACATACATTAAAATTATTATAAAAATAAATTTTGATTTGGATGAAAGAAAATAATATGAGAAATTCATGAATATAATAAAGTATAAGACTGCAATATCGCAATATCACTGCTATCACTAGAATTTTTTTGTTCATCATTTTGGGACATGTTTGGAATGAAAAATTAATTTCGTGTAAAAATAATTCGTGTAAGAAAAGAATTAAATGTATTGTATGAATTCTTTTTATACATATATTTTATGTTTTATGAATTTCTTCTATGAACTTCGAATTATATTTTTCTCGGAAATTGGAACGAAATGTTACAAAATTTTGCGATACCAAGCAAACATATTATGTAGATTTTATGCGTATTTTCTCTCTTTGTTTTTTAGGTCTGAGAGCAATCTACTATTTCTCCATTTAGCTCATATTTTTTACACGAGTTTTTTTACAGTTTTTTTTATTGGGAACGTATCTATTGTGTGAAGAGAGAATTAGGTGTATTCTATAGCCGTATTCGAACGAGAAGCTTTATTAAGCTTATTTTTGTGAGCAATTTTTAATTATGGCAAAGTATACTCTCGGAGGGTTGCAGACCAACTCGCGGCAGACGAGGCGTGGGTGAAGAAGCGAATCTTCTTTTCTTATTAGATGTTAAGTCGGCTGGGATTTAGCGACTCCACGCATCAGTGAATGAACACTTATTCACCTAGTCTTGACTAGTAGTCACGGCGGCGCAATGCAATACAAGTAATTACTTAATAAGAAATAATGAATCAAACTGCAAAAAATAAAAGAAAATCGTACTTGAACAAATTACATATGCTTTCACTTTACAAAACTACAAAAAGAATTTCTACGAAGCCGCCACGACATTCTTACAATCCCAATTATTTACTTAGTTTTACTATGAGTCGGCTGGGATTCGAACCAGCAACTCCACTGATCATCAGAAACCGAGCACTTATCCTTTGAGTCACGGCCGCGCCTACCCATTACGAGTTACATATATGTATGTATGTATTTATCATTTGGTGGTGTATTTTTCCAATAGATTATATGCATTATATGCTTTTTATTAACCAATTTTCCAAGAATCTCATCAAAATCATCATTAACAAGTAAGGAAGCATCAGTCGGGTTCCATCGACAGAGTAATACCCTACACCAAGTAACCGAGAGGGCGGACCATGCCCATTTTTAACAAACTAAAAGATATTCCTAATAGGACTGTATATAGCAAATGTTGACACTCTGCTCTGGGGTCTATATTGGTATATAAAATTTATCGCCTTCATGGTGGGCGGACCACGCCCATTTAAACAAAATTTAAATGTACTCTTACCAGCAACGAAGTGACCAAATATGGACGTTCTGATGTATGGATTGGAAGTTATGAAGATTTTCATCTTTCCGCCTATATAGTGGGCGGACCCATCCCATTTTTTGGTATTTCGTAGAAGGCTCACCCTTCACCTTAAATACCAAATATCATTACTTTAAATAAGTAATTAAACCAATTAAAGCAATTTTACTGAAAAAATTACGAGGTAGTGGGACTTACAGGCCCATTGTGGGCGCGTCCTTCAACAGATTTGAACAATTTTAACACTTTACCTATCCCGAGGTTCACTGTGATAGTGTACCAAATTTGGCCCAAATCGGACAACTCCTTCTTTCTCTTTTTTCCGAACAGGCAGACAGACAGACAGACAGAGACAGACAGACGGACAACCGAAAATCAAAAGAGAAAGTGTTTCTGATAATTTCTCTATATACCAAATTAATAATAATTAATTGATTGGCGCAACAGCCCGTGTTGGCTTAGGCCTAGCTTTCTCGCATTAGCTTGTGTGTGCTTGTTATATTTTTTGCACAAGATAACGGGACCTACTTTACCGAATCCGAACGGGTTTGAGAAGCTTTTCATGGCAACAGATTTATTCTCGGAGAATTGCCAATTCATCGCGAGAAGTGGCGCCGCGCAAAGGAAACAATTTGAAAACAAACTCTCTTTGTATTAGATGGTTACCGGACCGGGAGATGAACCCAGGTCCTCTGCGTCAGCGACCAAGCACAGCCCACTGAGCCACCGCGGCGCTTTATACCACTATATACCGCTATATACCAAATTGCTCTATTGATTTCCCCAGCTGTAAGCCGCATTTATGCAAATGAGTCACATGATCGCTTCATTGGGCTTTCTTTGATGTGAAATTGACTCGCATACGCAAGTGTGTGCGAGTTCGTGAGGTTCTCGAAAAGAATCGTGCCCAAAATTATTTATATTCATATGATTCGACTTGCCGACTTGCCGTTGCCGTGCTGAATTCATAATTTGATCTTTGGATCTTTGGGGTCTCGCGTTGGCCGAGATAAAAACCAGAGACCATGGTAAAGTTGAAAAACAAGAGACCATGGTAAAGTTGAAAACTGTGAAGAAGTCGCGGTTGCTAAATGAGATGCTTCTGAACAGGGTAGCTCATAAAAATAAAAAAAGCAAAAAAACATGCTTAACATCTGAGCCAATCAGTTTTTTTCCGCGCATAAACTTTGTTTTTCACCTTGCCTGATGTATTCACCTTACCCTGGCTTTTCACCTTGAAGGTTAGCAATGCCATAAACCAATTACAAATATATATTTTGACATTTGCTTCTCTCAAAACAAGCCACTGTAAAGAAAAATTTACTGAAAGTTTTACGGCGTCTGTTTTCCTTTTTCCAGAGGCAGTGAATTAGAAAATTTCTCGATTTATCATTTTATAATTCAAGTTTCGCGATTTCTGCAATCGTAAATGCTATTATATTAAAATCAAGTACAAAACGGACATATTTAACACCTACTTTTACATACAGAAGGGAGCCAATAAAACGTGTTCAATGTTAAGGCTGCATTAGGATAGTTGCAGGAAAAGTGGTGTGGCAACTAAAAATAGTGGGTAACTTCTCCAAGTGTGTTTATTAAATGTGATAGCCATACATTT
Source organism: Neria commutata (assembly GCA_963457695.1). Taxonomy (NCBI): domain Eukaryota; kingdom Metazoa; phylum Arthropoda; class Insecta; order Diptera; family Micropezidae; genus Neria; species Neria commutata. Next base: position 19,333,914 of record OY735249.1, on the reverse strand, counting down.
CATCTAACAGCTTGTTTCAATACATCTCGGATAGTGCAATTGGATACGCGGAATTTTAAAGTACAAATAGCCCAGGAGGAGGCAGTCGCGTAACTACTTAATTCTAGCTAAAAGCGCTTAAGGTAAATCAAGTAAAAATTAGGAATACACATTAAAAATAATTAAGTTTAAATGCTAGGAATCTTTTTTGGAACGAACTTATGTTGCACCAGTTTATTTTTTGGGGTGCTAAGGATATCTTATTCACAGATTTAACTAAGCTTGTTCGCAAAAGAGTATCTTGTAGTTGGAAAGAAGTTAAGACTATATTTTCGGACCGGTCACTACCGGCAACTCTCCTCGCTGTTGAAACGCGGCTTAATTTGTTCCTAATTTAATTTCAGTATGGAGGATTTGTTTAATAAACTCAAGACAGAAGCTCCAATCAATAAATATATTCGAGAGCCTCTGCCATACATTAAGAAGAATCTTAAAGTTAATGATAGCACTCTTAGCACTGAATGTGAAAATGACAGGAGTTGCATATCTCCACGGCGTGATTCTATGCCACCACCTAGTTCAGCCGTGGTGATAAAAAAGGCGAACAAAAGTCGCAGCTTGTCCCCGCCAAAGCAGCTTCCAACTTGTTTTAAAACCAAATCCTTTAAAGTCCGAATCGAACGCAAAAGTTTCGAAGGTTCACAGGATATAAGTCAGAAGTCTTTAAAACGAAACAATAAAACTACTTCGAAGAACAGAACCGATGGAGAAAGCAAAAAAATTCATAAAAGTACCATAAAGCCTTCTTTAAATGTCGTGAAAACGACGACCCCCACAAAAGCGCAGCAAAAACTTTTCGATCCCGCTGTATTAAAGAAGGCACAACTCATGAAACAATTCCATGTGAAACGTTGCCTTGTGCGACTGCAGCGTAAGAACTTAGAAAAGCTGCAGAAAGAGTTGAAAATACGGAAAAGTCCGAATAAAAAGATGGTTAACAAAGATCCCAAGAAATTATCGCCAAAAGAAGCGAAAAAGCGTAAAAGTACTAATGCAGCAGAAGATGACGCGCCCATACGAAAAAGGGGGCGACCCAGCTTGTTGAGTTTAAAGGAGCAAAAACCAAAACAATCCAGTTTTTTCATCAAAAGTACTAATGCAGCAGAAGATGACGCGCCCATACGAAAAAGGGGGCGACCCAGCTTGTTGAGTTTAAAGGAGCAAAAACCAAAACAATCCAGTTTTTTCATCAAACTGACGACATCACCGCCCATGGCGAATGCAGCCGCCAAGTTAAGCGCCAAGATGAAAAGCAAAAAAAATCATGCAAGGGAGAAATCGAACAAAAAAGAACCAATTAAAGAGAAATTGACAAAAAAGATTATTTCCAAACCGCCGAAATCGACAACAGCAGCTACAAAGTTTACACGCTCGCAGCTTATAAAGGCTTTCGGTAAACGGCCTTTTCAATCACGTGTTAAAATAGAGCGATGCACTCATCCGTTGATGATTATCTTTGAATCGAATGCCAGAGCTCGCAAATTACAAACTAAACGCAACAAGTCAAAGAATCTTTCGGTGTCCTTTAGGGAGCAAGTGGAGATATTCGGCGACAGTGATGACGAGTCGGACACTGATAGTAGCAAGGAAAGCATTAACTTACTGCCATCCACATCTCAGGCGGCATTAAATAAATCTGCTATAGCCACGCCTTTATTACCTGTGATGCCAGCTCGTCTGAAGAAAGTGGAAAATGGCAAAGTCGTTGACGACATTGAACTGGATACTTCATTGTTTATAGATCCGACTAGTGGTCATTCCAGTACACCATATCCAATACCTGCACGCAAGAAGCGCGAAAAGAAATCTTATAGCCCACTCAAAGATGACGGCAGTCCCAGTCCTCGCAAGGAGCGTCTAAAGATGGCCAATGAAAAAATGCCACCGAGTGGCTTGCGACGTCTTAATATCGATGACATCGATGATGACGATGACGAGGATGACGATTGCGAATATATTGGTAAGTTATTTGATGTTAAGCTGCTAATAAAGAAAACAGTTATTTACGGGTATAAGAACAATTCTTCAAAGTCGAGACAGAAACCTAACCTACGTTGTTTGAACATTCGAGTTTTGTATTGTTGCTTACTAGCAATTTCGAGGTTACCCCAGAAATTTAGGCTTACATCGGTTTAAAGAAATCCATTATTTTGTATATGCATGTACTTAAACCATTTTTATAATTTTATCCATCCATATCCTCGTGCAAAATAGCATTGTTGGCGTTGAAGAGTTTAGGGATGAGCTTGAGAGTTGTTTCCCTCACTCTGGTACGTATGAAAGAGAAGCCGCCTTCGGCTAGCATGTTCTTGATAGGATGTTGGAAAATGCTGCGACACCCCACCATGGTATGGTACATTCAACAGTCCAATAATGGTTGCGGCACACCATTCATAAATAAGAAGTGCGTATTTGATTTTAGAGAGTAAAAGAGATCTGTTATGATCCATCCAATAAATAAAATTATATAAAAAAAACTTTTGAAAAATAAGCTTTAATTTATTTAATGTACTAAAAAGTAGAATATAAATTGTTTTTAAGTCACCTGTATCTTACTATCAATAAAAGCTTGGGGCGCTCATGTGTTCAATATTTGTCAATCAGTTACCACAATATTTTATTTAAATAATTTTAGTAATGAAAGATATTTTGAATATGGATATTGAGCGCACAAGCCTTTATTGATAGTAAGATACAGGTGACTTAAAAACAATTTATTTTCTACTTTTTAGTACATTAAATAAATTAAAGCTTATTTTTAAAAAGTTTTTTTTTTATATAATTTTATTTTCTACTTTTTAGTCTTCCATAAATTCAATTTTAGAGCTCTGAAATTTTTCACAAAAAGAATTTAAAACTTGCAGAGCAGTACACAATATTTAGGGTATTCACAGTGTTTCCTATCGTCATATGTCATATCCTCAATTTAACAAATAATACGGCAGTGATCGACCCTAATATTCGTGGCATATTTGTGACGCGGTGAGTTGTTGCTATTTTGCCAGCAGGGCGCGGCAAGTAAGTTCCTATCGTTTTTCATTGATGTGTGGTGTACCTATAATTATAAACTGAAGCCCAAGTGTGTAGTTGCTTGAAAAGTGACACGCCCCTTGTCCTACGCCCATAAAATTTTACCAGTGGGACGACGCATCCAAGAGGCGACTGCATACGAAATTTCAATGCTGCACGACCTTTAGTTCCAAAGCAAATCGAGATCAAAAATTTGGTTTGTATGGGCGGTGCCACTCTCCCTTATCCAGTGCCCGCCTTATTTTCTCAGTAGAAGGATATGGATATGTAGTAAGTTCCTACCGAGTTTCATTGATGTGTGATGTGTAGTTCTAAAGTTATACACAAATCTGGAGTTGATAAAAAAGTGCCACGCTCCTTATCCTACGCCCATAAAATTTATTGATTCATGTATTGGGCTCGTGTTTAGGCATGTATGCAAAGTTTCAGATCTCTAAGTAGTCGGGAAGTGGGTGAAAAATTGATTACTAGATTTGACGACATACCACTGACTGACATACCGCGCAAAGTGAAGTTAATAGAAAGCTTATAAAAAAGAGTCAAATAGCAAATCTGAGCAGCTTACGATAAATGCGGAAAATTTGTAAGCAAGAAATACTTACTTCTAGTAATGTCAACCACTTACCATTATTCAATTTTAAGATTTTATAGAATCTATACAATAGATAATGAAGTAATTCAAATTATTAAAATATCCCCATCTGTTTTAACACGTTTTTGTTTTTACGGAAGTCGTGAGTTTAAGGGTTACCTCGAAGTTGCAACTATGCCAAAATACTATACTCGACGATTCTTACAATATATACCACATGCGAAATCCGAGTATCTACAGTGTAGCACCGATGGATAGTTGTGTGTTCACTGTCATGTAGAAACAAATCTCGGCAACAAAATTTTACTACAGGCAAACAAAAGGTACGTTCGTTAAAGAAACATGGCCCATCACTGCTTTGAGTCAAGCGTTCATTAATGCAACAGTTTGACTTTTACTTTAGGAAATTTCTGCAACCATAGCAGTACTTGTTATACAGTTGCATCAGCTGATCGCGCAGTGCCAACTAAACTTCGCATAACTGCTGCATTTATGCACCAAATTGCTGCATTTACGAACGTATCTAAACTTTATTTATGACATAATGCATAATGCAACAACGGTTGTTTTTGGTTAGTTTGGAGAAACAATAATCCTCATTTTAAACTGTTAAGGGTTTTTGGTCTTATTCTGGTATACATAAGTGTACAACAATAAATTTTTGTTATTGGCTAAAAATTGTTGGATTCTTAACTTTTTGTGCTTTAAAGTGCTTTTTAAAAGCATCATTGTTAAATAATTAACCTAAAGCGACAACTGGAAATGTACACATTTTAATGCACTTTAAATAAATTTGTTATTTTAGTGCCAACCGAGGTACCACAACGACGTATATCGCGGGCAAGTTCTACAAATGCCTCTGACTATGGTCCAGATGTCGTGGCATGCGTTCCAAATGATGTGGCTGCAACTGTGCAACAGGACAAGGACATAACGGAGAGTAGGATAAAAATGCAGCGTGGTTTCGGCGAAGTCATTGGAAATGAGGCTGAAGATTCCTGTAGTAGTTTTGTTTCAGCAGAAGGTCCACTCCATATTCCGCCCCCCGACACTTTGATCGCAAAGGAATCAAGTAAAACTAAAAAGACAAATGTTAAAAATACGTCGTCGCTGCCTAATGTTAAGAAAGCAGATGCTGCATGCGAGGGTGCAAAATTATCGAATACGCATACAGAGGAATCTGTGGAGTTAGATGAGGCAGAAGTATCAACGCGCACACCAAGCCCAGTGGAAGAGAACTGTGCAGATAGCAACTTACCGCAACACCACGTATTGTCAACTGTTGCACCGTTTAACTGTTTGGAGGATCTGATTAATTTAGATATAATTTCTGGTCATGAAGTATCCTACAACAATGAAACTGAAAACGCAAAGGAACCGAGGAAACACCAGAAAAATTGCAAAAGCTTGACGGAAAAAAACTCAACTTCAGTTGAAAACGAGGATTTATCATTGAAATTATATGTGGAAGGTAATAAATGTATTTTATTTTCTTCACTTGTGCTTTACACTTATTGTTTTATTTTAAATTAGATGATACCGACGTCAGTGTACGGTCAGCCGCTTTTGAACCTGCAGATAGTATTGTTGAGAGCTTTGTTAACGATACACTGAACGAATTTTCAAAAGATATACAGATGTCTGAGTTAACCACTGTGTCTAAGGAAGTTGAGCTAAATGTGTCGTCTACAGCTAACATCCAGAATTTGACATCGATGTCCAAAATGAGGGTGGAGTGATTAAAAATATTTCCTAGAGGTAACGTAAGCAATGCAAAAATTTAAGTAATTTATAGAAATTATGAATTCCTTATAGCTTTCGCTGCGTTGATATATGCCATGCAGAAGGAATAGCAAGTCCATTGCAAATCATGTGAAGTTGTTTAATTTTTTATTTTTTAAATGCAATATTAATTGATTTTTGATCCATAGCAATCACTAACGAGCTTGACCACCTTTTGTTTCCTTCTTTTGTAATAAATAAATTTGTATAACTTTTCTATTTTCTAATACACTACTATATTCATGCTTAAAAAAGAATAGCATACTTCGTTGAGTTTTACGGTAAGCTCTTAATATTGTTGAATTGCTTAGTTCATAGATAATATTTTGTTGTGCTGCTGTGCTGCTTACAATTCACTCTGATCATGAAGCATACATTAAAATGTTACACGTTTGTTTGAAAATTACGATATAATTTTAAATTGTCGCAGCACATAGTTATGTGTTGCTAAAAGGTTTCTCTACTATTTCTATATCGTCTTAAGTGTAACCCTCCCTTCCTTGATAAAACACAGCATACCAAAATTTAGTGAACACAATTTAATTTAGGTTCTTTATTTTTATTTAAGTTTAAATACACTAATCAATTGTTTAAACTGAACCCTATTTTTTTTTTATAAGCGAATTTTAAAAGTAAACCTGCTAACTGTAAGTCATTGTGTGGGAACTAAGAAACATGGGTACGTTCGTAAATGCAGCAATTTCGTGCATAAATGCAGCAGTTATGCGATCAGCTGATGCAACGATGCAACAGTAGAGCAAGTACTGCGTTGGTTGCAGAAATTTCCTACAATGAAAGTCAAACTGTTGCATTAATGAACGCTTGACTCAAAGTAGTGATGCGCCATGTTGCTTTAACGGACGCGATGCCATCGTTAATGTAGCAGTGCAACTGCAATGCAGCATTTACGAACGTACCTCATCTGTTATTCTTTTAAGTACATCTTTTTGGGGTAGCTTGCTGCAAATCAAATACAACTTATTATATTCATAGTCAATTGCTATCTCCGAAAAATTAAAATTAAAATTATGCTATTCAAATGATTTCCCGCAAGCTGCGCTTACTACATTGATCTTACATTTTTAATTTACATTCTATTGCGAAATCCGAATCCCCGTTTAATAAAAACTTTGTCACGTATTTTAATATGTGTTTCTCTTTAAATTCTTGATGAGAATATACATGTATACATAATCAATATCAAATTACGGAAAACTTTTTAGATATGTCTCAAATTTCACAAACGATTACAATCGAATTTGAATTTGTCTTAAAATCGATTTCGATCGAATTTAAAATGTGTAAGACGGCAGATTGGGATGTTTAAGCTAATGTATGAAATTTGTTCACACCAACAAGAAATATTGCAAACGATTTGTAAGTAATATTGATTAAATTTATAAGTCACATATATATGAAACGTATTCCAAAAGGATACCGAGAACTAGAGACAAAATAATGTATCGTTTATGAATTATATTTTCAAATACATTTTAAATTTCGCAACTGCGAATATTCAAAATTTTTCCAAGTGTTACTTTTTCTAGCCAGATTCCTCATTGCACTTTCCAGCAAACCATATACGTTATCTTGGTTAAGCAAATGTTTTCCAGAATGGTTTACAATGATTCTTCCATTGGCGCAAATTATAAAAGCCGCAGTCGCGCTCGTCTTCGCTTTTGATCAATTCCATGAAATACGGAAAGATTTCATAAGCCTTCAAGTTGGCCAATAGGTAAGTAATTTTCTGTTGATTGCGTAGATCGCCCATTTCAACATAGATTTGATGGGCGTCCGTGAACACTTCTGCTTGTATTCATTGACAGTCTGGAAGTAAAGTTTACCGAAGCCAAGTAGTGTGTCAGCCTCGATGAGCTTCATGTTCAGTTTGCGGCTTAGTGTCAGTTCTGGCCTTTTCGAGTTCATTTAAACTGGGGATAATACGAAAGATTAGTTTAGTAGCGGTTTTGTAGTTCGATATAAGGTCACCGTGAGCGTTTGTCGGTATGATTAGAGCAGGTCTGAAGTAATAGTGAAAAAATTCACAAATCGAAATTATCGATCAGCAACAGCAAAAAATTTAACCTACAAATTTGAATTCAAAATCAGTCGAAATTCAGTTTTTTCATCTGCAACTCAGTCAGCGGTTCCTTCTCTTCTTCGGTTGGTGCAAATGCTTAGAAGTAGAAATTTTTCTTGTAAAAATTTGCAAGCTATCATACTATTATATAAAACGCTATTGCGTGCGCAATGTTTTGTTTGAGTTACCGTTACTCTGTTTACATTGAATGTAGGAATGTAGCATTGTTTTTGCACATTGGTTTTGTACAGCATTGTTTTGGGAAACATTTGATGAGAGTGAGAGAATGTTAGCATAGACTTGAAATGTTGTCGTGCTGTTCTCTGCACAACAACAGTAGTGCCTTTCATTCCACTTTCATGTAAAAAATGTAACATTTTGACTTACAGCTAACACTTCTTGCCGTATGGCCTCGGTTTTTTGGACTATTTAGTAATTTTTCCACCGAAAGAGAAGTTTGTAAAAAATTTAAGATTTCAGGGGTAAAAAAATAAAACTAATAAAAATAGCCACATTGGCAGATGTGAATAGAAGCCGTGCTACTGAACATTAGTCAATGTAAATGACCGGAGATTTTTAGTGGTCGGTTAGATTTCATGGGAAATCAAAATTAGTTCAATTATCTAAGCAAGTTTTTAATTGAAGTCAATATTTGAGTAGCTGCATACATATGTATGTATATAAGTAAATGTAGACACTCTTTTCAAGAGTAGGCTACGTCTGAAAATCTTTTTTTTCACAAGACGAGTTTAAGTTATTTTTTTGGTATTTGGTCTGTTAGTGAAATACATTTTTCTTTCTAACTTTGGATAGGGAATCAAACAAAATGCTAATGACATATATGTACATGTATTCCCACATAGGTACATAGGTGACTTAACTACAAAAGAATAGGTGGACTGACGTTGTATAAATAATTTTAGAAAGATATTGTAAAAGGCTAATAATAAAGGGCAGAATAAAAAAATACAGATAAATCAACGAGAGGAAGAGTAGGACACCTTGATTTAGCCGCACAGTGGGTCAGAGGAAAGGTTGAAATTCTATAAGGTAAAATACTAAGAATAAGTATAGGAATTATTCATGAAAATTGCAACTTTAGAAAAATCTTGAGGGAAATAGATTGGATTAAAATCTTTTTGGAAAACTAGCCTCACACAATTTTTACTTATTATTTTCCACTAAACACCGAATTTTGTGATACTGATAGTAACAATTATGTATTTGCTCCCTTATTTATTGCCTCCCGGATCACTACTAATATCTCCTTTAATTATTTATCCGGATTGAATAAGGTAACGCAGTATGTACGTTATCAACCAGCAAAATGAGCTTACTTCCTTTAATTAAAGTTTTGGTTAAAGGTGACAGCAGAGCTGACGGCTTTGTTACGTTCGTTCGGGTAACCAACATTTCTCTGTTGCTCTTAGTTTCGAGGATACAGAGTACAGAGTTAAAATATTAACATTTTAAAATATAGTAGGTAATACGGATTTATAAAATTTGATTCTAAAATTACAAAAAAAATTAAGACGACTTCTCCATATCGGCGAAGGAAAAGTAGGAGAGTCGCCACGAAGTGGCGCGATACTGCTGGTCATTATATAAATCAGTTGTTGTTCGGTGCTCTCTTTTAAAAGTTCTGTAGTTCCAACGCTTTTCCAGTAAAAGTTTTTTTCATCGAACGTATGTATGTACCTATTGTCGCTATATAGGCCTTTGCCCTTTAAAGACATCCTGCGTGCGCCCATGGATGACACTTTTCTGCCCACCTTATATTGCACATGCTTTTGCACAGGTACACTTCACAATTCAACTTGGCGGCTTCCCAATTTCCCTTTGTTCTGACTTCGTCCTGAACTTTTCCCATAATCTCCAGCGCCTTTTGATACTCGTCGTTTTTCATTAGGAATTCAGCGTGCATCAGATTTGCGTTACAGTAGAGCATTATGTGCTCCTCAATGCCCACTAAAACAGAGCAAATGAGTACAGTTTATAGCTAAGGAGGTGAGAAGATAAATAGAGTGTGTGAGTACAGTAATGCCTCGATTTGCGTCGACTTGGATTAGCGTCACAAAAATGATAGGTATTATTTGATCGTTTTTACATGTATTCCAGAGGGCGTAAAAATTAAAATTACACTTACAAATTTAAATAATACTAGCTGTCCCGGCAAACGTTGTTCTGCCTAAAATAGTTATTTTATTCCAAGATTTGTTTTGAAATTTAATTCAATTATGGTAGGTATTTTTTTAATAATATGAAAATTAAGTACAGGAAGAATAGATTTTCGTGGATATTTTCTTTCTTTCTACTAGTATTATATGGTGTCAATTTGAGCCAAATCGGTCCGTAAATAAGGATTTTCGAAAAAGACCATCCTCAGAGTCACTTAGGAAGGTCTAACTTACTGAGTCTTATTTACTGAGTCATAAAAACATATTATGTAATTATATAACACTTCATTTATTTAAACAAACACAAAACAAAAAAAAATAAAATTTCAATTCTACGTAGCATATTTAAGTTGAAAAATATAATAAATTAAAGCCAAAATAGAACCAGATATTGCTTTTTACTCCTCCTCATCACTTAGTATGATTTGTCTCGAACGTTTTGTTCGCACTAGTTCAAAATCTGAGCTTGATCCACTATCAGATTCGGACATCCTTTCGATGATTATTGGTTCATTGGACGTTCAATTAGATTAAATTTTAATTTTGTCGTTGTGGGACATCATTTGACAGCTTTTAAGATGTGGAACAAGAGAAAACATACATACAAAAAATTGGTATCAAAGTACATATGTACATATTTAGGGAAGAAAACCTTTTTTAATTTAATATAGTAAATATTTGAAAAAAATTCCGTTACATACAAAATATTTATAAAAATCGCGTTGTAGGAGGCGCGTTGTAGGAATCCGCGTTGTAGGAGGGTTACCTGTAATATGTTGTGAGTATAAGGTCGATCGCTTCTGTGGTTCAGCAGTGATGCTGCAACATACATACGCACCAACGTTTTTATATATTAAGATCTATAAAAATCAAATTATTTATGTATGAATATATGACGCGCCCAGAGCAAAAACGACTTTTATAACTGCACAGCGCATGTGCGCAATGAGGCGAAAATTGACACTCGAAGCGTTTTTGCTCTGTGCGCGTCATATGTATGTACATATGTTCGGAGTTGCGTCCTAAACCGCTTAAGGGATCATAACCAAATTTGGCACATAGACTATAGATGTTCCAAGGATGGTCATAGGTTATAAAAAATTTGTATACATCAAGAGGGCGTGGCACCTCCCATACAACTTAAATAATTGATTTGGCATATCTTTAAAACTACAAGGTGTACAACATAAAAACTTTTTACTATGTTAGTGTTTAGATGTGTTTTCCTACTGGAAAAAATGTAGGAGCGTGGGACAAGGGGGGCTTGGCAACTTTCATATGTATAACTTAATTCTGTGATATGGCATATCTTTGAAAGTACCTACAAGTCGCGCAGTATTGAAACTCCGTACGCAGGCACCTCTTGGATGAGTCGTCCCACTGGTAAAATTATATGGGTGTAGGACAGGGGCGTGGCACTTTTCAATCAACCACACATTTGGGTATTACTTTAGAACTATATATCATACATAAATGAAACTCCGTATTCTTCAACTGGGAAAATGGAATGGGCATTGGACACGAGGCGTGGCACACCTTATACAACTTAAATCTTTGATTTGGTATGTCTTTAGAACTACAAGTCATACAACATTAAAATTTTTATTCTGTTATTATTTAGTCATACATACATACATGTTAACATTTTTACATAATTTTGAGTTTAATATATATAGATTTAGGGGCATGGGACAAGGTGGCGTGGCACACCTTAAATGTATGTACCGTAAAAAAGTGGTGGTCCATGAAGAGTGAAGGGGGTCGTGACTTTAATTTTGGCCTTCCACCAAAGGAGTAATCTACATACACAGATAGTTCTGTAAGGACATTCATGATTTCCCCTACAAATATATAGACATCACAAGCATCAGCAAGAAGCCCTGCTGTTCAACAGAAAACAACAGAAACCAAGAAAAAGACAGTCTGGCAAAAACTGCTATTAAATTAAATACAATTAAATACAGAAAAATCCAATCGGAGCATCATTTACATTACGTATTTTTATAAAAGTGCGGGGTGGAACCCACGGGTAGCTAGTATTATATAAAAAAAAAAAATTTTAATAAGCTTTTATTCATTTAATGTACTAAAAAGTAGAAAATAAATTCTTTTCAATTCACCTGTATCTTACCATCAAAGTGACATGAACTCTCCATTTTTGTAAGAAGAATTTACACAAGATTTCGTAAGCACAAAAAACTAATTGTATAGTCTACTTCCTACCAGCTCACAGTCTATCTGCGAACATGATAACGCAGTTTATAAGTTTATTTGTGATGATTTGCCGGCTGATTTTTTCGAAATACGTGTGTTTAAGCCAACGTAGGGTACACCGTTTCGGTTGTAGCGAGGTGGCAAGTTGATGCCAAGTTTCGTTTGCACCCGAGTGCTGTGAGCCGGTGGCGGCAAACTGCGCTTGGGCACTTGCGATCCAACCTCATACCCGAATGGTAAGCTAGCTCTCCTCCATATGAGGATTCACCCATATCATAAATACAGTCCACTTATTGTTAACTCTTATTTAACTTTTATTAATAATAAACTACATTTATTATACGTTTTATAACGTGCACCGAAGTTTGCTTTTTCATTTCTAATTTTGCTTATATTTTCTCCATGTTTCCCGTGCACGACAAACCGCTGCTGCGACGCCGGGCCACGGACTCTCCCCATTTTAACCGTTTGCGGATATATTCTGCAAACCCCGACGCGTCGCGTCTTTACGTGTATGCCCATATATGTATATATGTACATATGTATATACTCGGAACAAATTTCGATAACGATATCAGGAATGTTCGAATTCCCGCAGGTTCTGCGAAGAAACTACAGCTAACGAATAAAAGAACCATTCAAAAACAAGTAAGGAAGCAATCAGTCGGGTTTCACCGACAGAGTAATACCCTACACCATGTTCCCAAGTGGGGTGATAATTCACTGAAATTGTGAGCGTATTTGATTTACAACCTACATAGTGGGCGGACCACGCCCATTTTTGGCAGACTACAAGATATACCTAATAGGACTATACATGCCAAATATTGATGCTCTGACAGGTGTACACCAGATGTTATCGGCATATTTATTTTACTGCCCCCATGGTGGGCGGACCACGCCCATTTCTGGAGAATTAAAAGATATTCCTACCAGGAACGAAGTAACCAAATTTGGACTCTCTGGTGTATATATTATGGAAGTTAAGAGGATTTTTTGTTTATCGCCTATATAGTGGGCGGACCACGCCCATTTTCTTGTATGGCATCTAAGACCTATATATCAACTTGGGAACCGACTTTCATTCATTTATATTCGTAACTAGTCAATTGGGAGCCATTTTACCGAAAAAGTTTTGCCGGCTATATAGTGGGCGGACCACGCCCATTTTTTCCTGAGATATAGAAGAGCTACCTCTTAACTTGAATACCAAGTATTATTCTTTTCCATGAGTAATTACACAAATTATAGCCATTTTACCGAAAAAAATCCGAGGTAGTGGGACTTAAAGACCCGTTGTGGGCGTGTCCTTCGGGTAATTTGAATAATTTTAACACTTTACCTAACCCGAGGTTCACTGTAACTGTGTACCAAATTTGGTCCAAATCGGACAACTCCTTCTTTCTTTTTTTTGCATACACGCAGACAGACGGACAGACGGACAGACGGACAACCGGAAATGAAAAGAGAAAGTGTTTCTGATCATTTCTATATACTTATGTCTATACCTAGGAAGGCTCCTTTAATGCATTACAATTTTGGCACAAAGTTATTATACCCTATTACCATAGGTGTAGGGTATAAACATACATTTCTCGCTCCTAATTTTCCGCCGAAAACGAAGGTCCTGTTTTTGTGTTCCGAAAACGTTCGTTAACGATATCTTTCTCGAAATTTTTTACGATATCGTTTTCGAATGCGTTTCATATATCTTCTTCGAAATCGATCAAGTTATAGTTTGTGGAAGTGATTTCGAAAGATTGTTCTAAAGTGTTCCTTTCGTGATAACAATGTCAGTTTTAATTCGAATTTAACCGCTTGATACAGTGTTTCATATGTCTCCCAAAGGCTTACTTGTATCCCATCGGCTGCCCACATTTGTCCACGAGCTAGATTAATGGCTTTCTGCAGGTACTTGCTTACTTCGTGCATTGCTTGGCCTTTGGTAGGGTTCACGAACGGTTGGACGGTGGACAGTTTCATGAGACAAGACGAAAAGAGGTACAGTTGGAATTTTGCTACTATTTACATACAAATTAGGGCTTTCATATATATTACTCAGGATTTTTAAATACAAGAAGATTATCTTGAAATGAATAGATATCCCTTTCGAAACAATCGGCCAATCCTAATATGTATTGTTCATTAATAGAAGTAAAAAGTGTATCGAATAATAATTTTATTCTTACAGGCAGCTTAACAGCAGAATTGTTTGGAGTAAAAATCTTTGAGAGAATTTTGAATAATGGAGGAAGTTGTTGGAGAAAGATTTTATGTATTTGTCTGTTATGCATTGGCCAACAAGCATCGAGTCCGAAAGGGCTCTCTGAGCTGAAAGAATGTTATGCACAAAAGTTTAGTAAAGGACAACTAAAGAGAGGCCTAATATCAATTCTTGGCCAAAGCCGTAGAGAAATAACATTTATTAATTTTAGGGTGAAGCCTAAGCCGTGTAATTTAATTTGAAAGCCGAAATCGAATATCAGAGGAGAAATTCCATTTTGCAAATCAGCAAAATGCTGAATTGAATTTAAGAGTTGTACACAAACATCTGCAAGGGTTGGATGAAAACATTAAAATATAGTAATCGGCCAAACTTTTGTTACTCTGGTTGGCTATATAGGCCATAAATAGAGCCTGATGGGTCCTTAGCGATAACAGATGATGATCAGGATACGGGAGGTAGTCATCTGTTAAAAAAGCGAATTTCACTAAAAAGTTGGCTTCTCTATGATTTAGGATAAAATCGGATAGCCTTTTACGAGTCTGATACTAGTTTAAAAGACCTGCTCGCGCTTTTTTATGGTAGAACAATGCAATTTAAAACCCTGAAAAGTTTTATCAAGACAAAAGATACTCTTTGCAAGTTGCTGATTCGTTTCCAAAAAAATAACTACTCTTTTTGTTCCGTTAGGACACGGCTATAGAATAAGTGTTTATAACTCGTTAATTAGTGCTTAGCATAGAACGTTCCACACACGAACAAATGAAAAAATGCGAGAAAGCAAGGCCTAAGTCTGCTACGGACTGTCGCAGCAATTCGTTTTTGTGTCTGTTGGGGATCGAACCAGACCGATCACTCATCCACTGAGCCATTGTGGCTCCTCAGTGACACTCGTAATACTTGAAATGCTGTAAATCCAATGACATGCTAAGAATTCTACGATATCCACAAACTTACCTTTCGAGATGAGGTAGCATCCGTATTTATAGTAAATGTGCGCAATCACCTCCAACGTGCTATCCAACTCTTTATTACTTCCTTCACAAATCCTCATTACGATCTTGTACGCGTCATGGAGCAGCCAATCGAATTTCCATTTGAATGACTCCAGCAGTAATACGCACCTAAGCAGCAGCTGGACGGAAACTGCTAAGCCGCCGCATTGCTGCAGTTTGGACGCTTTCTCTGCCATCTTTATGTTTTCAAAGAGTGCTAATAGTAGTTGCGGCTCATCACTTACTTTTTCCCGTATTAAGGTTTCCCGTACAAAGTCGCGCTCCTTCTCGGCTAAATGTTGCATGTGGGAGCCTGCTCTTAGGCAACCCTCCTCGTAGAGTTCTTTCACCAGAGCATCGTAAATGGGCCCTCCAGCGCGGCGTGCTTCTTTATATGAATATTGAATGATTTTTCCGTTTTTATTATTATGTTTTTCCGGCACTTTGGTCATTTGCTTAAAATTTTGCGTCTCTTCAAATAATCAATATACAATATACAGTTGCCAAATATCTTAGCACGTCTCCGAAGAAAATGTTTGTAGCTACATGTGTACATGAAACCATAGTGTAATTATATAGTGTATATATAATTATATTATTCCACTATGCATGAAACTATACACAATTTTTGAAGAAAATTAAAATGCTTTTGTGAATGAATGATTCCTTTATGGCTAAGTTGTTAGAGAAAACAGTGGCGTAGTCATAGGAGAACCGGGTTTGACGTTCTTGGAATTTTTTTAATGTGATGTAATGCACCTATTCAGCAGTTTTGAAATTTAAAAATATAAAAAATATGGCTCTAAAACTTTGTTTCTACTATGATGTCGGGTATAAGGCATTGTTAATAGTCGACTGGACCGACTGTAACTTTATACTTGCTTTTGTTTAGGGTCTCTTTCTGTGAGTCGAAATCCTCTGCAACACTACCGATGGCTCCTTCATTACCTATTACAATTTTTTTCCAAAATTGTACAGTAGTATGCATAATTATTTTTGTTTATGAGAATCTATATAATAAAAGTCCTCGTCACTGACTCACTGCGTCATTAACGCAAAGCTTATTATAAAAGTTTAGAAAATAAGCAAGCAAGAGCTGTGATAGCACAGTGAGTAAGGCGCTGGCGCAGAAACCGAAAGTGCGTGAGTTCGATCCCTGGCAGGGTATACTTATTTTTTTTCGGTATTAATTAATTACTGGAAAGGCCACAGTAGTTTTTAGTTTCTGAGTTGACCACAAGATGGTGCCACTCGCAACTAAACATAAATTTAGATCTACAGCTTTGGAACAAAAAGTCGTGCAGCATTGAAATTCCGTATGCCGTCGCCTCTTGGATGTGTCGTCCCACTGGTAAAATTTTATGGGCTTGGGATAATTAAACCCGATAGGAACTTACTACATATCCGTATCCTTCAACTCGAAAAATGAGACGGGCATTGGAGTGATCCCAAGCCTATGGAGTGAGACCAAACATGACCCAAATATCCCAAAAAATAAAAATAAAATTTGTCCAAAATTGAGTCCGTGGGCGCCACGGGCGCCTTTCCAAAACTAGTTATACAAATAAATTACATATGTACATATAATTTTTTAAGTTCGATGAACTTGAGACAACGCTGATAGCGATTTAATCATCTTCCGTTACCAATTTCTTTTTTGAAGAATTCTCGATAATTTTTTGATATGTTGGATCGGATTAATGCTGCTGCTCGAATTCATGCGTCAAGCACATCAAATCAGTTTTGGTTCCACTTCTGATTAGTTCCAGATTCATGCTGACGCCACTTAGGTCACTCTCCATATTTGGCACAAGAGCCAAGTGGTCATTGGCACCGCTATCGAATTCCGTAGACCACAGTTCACTACTGACGTTCAGCTTGATTTGTTTTTCTTGCTCTTGCCAGAAGGGCTTACACAAGTTCTTCCACTGGCGTAGGCTATAAAAATGGCAATAATCTTTTGATTTACACATCTGCATAAATAGTGGAAACATTTGATCTGCCTTCAACTTAGCCAACATATAATCGGCCTGTTTCTTGTTCTCCAAGGCATGCTCTCTAACAAAGATCTCACGAGCGGCCAAAAAAGCTTCGCGCGCTCTTAACTGATGCCTGCTCGATTGTGAATACGCTCTTCCAATGCGAAGCAAAATAACACCCTCGAGCTCCTTTATGCCATATCTGCGGCTTATTGTGAAAGCCTGTCGTAGTTTTAGCAATGCTTTGTCCGGGTCGTTTAAGCTGCAGAGAACAAAAAACGTTTTGAACGGAACGAACCGTAAGCACAGTAATGTGGGAACTTACTAGTAGTAGCAAATGCCTTTCTGACTGTAAATCATGCATTTGAGCGGAATGAAGTCGTAGCGAGAGTCCTGAGCTATATGCTCCTGCACCATATCGATTTGCTTCAACGCCAATTCGTATCTTTGAGATTCGATCATGAACCCTATGTTGTCGATGTATGCCTGGCAGACCAGCAATTTGTTCTTCTCTAAACCAACTTTTTAAGAAATAGATATCGGAATACATCGACTGAAAGTGGCAAAAACTTGGAGATATTTTATTGTTAGTTATCAGTTACCTTGTGCCAGTATCAGAATGGCATCGTGCGATAATTGCACTGCATGTTCGGGATTTGAGTTGAGAAACTGTTTCGCATAGGAAAGTGTAGCCTTTGCTAATTTCCTGGCGACAGCCTCAGGCATGTAGTCGTATTTGTTCATATCAGGACTAGTATCCGGTTTCCACGATTGACCACTGCAAATCTTTAGTGATATTTTTAGCACTTCAATAGCAAGTTCCATTCTTACACCTACGAAGTGCATGAGATATTATGTTTGACAATCACACACCGATATCCTTACTTGGACAACTAACTGTGCGTCCACCGACAAAACAATTTTATGGAATATGTTAACATTTGAAAACATTGAAAAAAGGTATTACATTTTCTTCATTTTTGGTGGAAAGCATTAACAATACTGTATTACAATTTGTCGATTTTCATTTTTCAATGAAATCGTTATATCCTCGAGGCGTGGATTTTAAAATAGTCAGAGTTTTTCAGTGTCGCGCACATTACTGTAAATGTCGCCCTATAAACATATACACACATTCATATGTTAATGATCTTCACAGTCAGTGGTCCAGTACGATCCACCAAACAAACTAGCTGAATGTAAGCATTCCTACCCTTCTGCTGCAGATAGGTTCCATATTTGTAATAAAATCTCATTTTCATCTCATTAAAACCGATTTCATTCGGATCTAATGCGGCCATAATATCCGCCACAATATCATAGAAATCAGCCAACAACCATTCGAACTGATTGCTGTATCCCTCCAAAATAATCAGGTTCTGGTACAGAAGCTTTAAGGAGGCAAGCTTGCCAGCACATTCGCCCAGCTGTGCAGCCTTTTCGGCTAGTTTACCATTCTCGAACAGCTGCAGCAGTAAACCGCGTTCTTCACTCACACTGCCCAGTATAACTTTGCCCGCCAGCAATTGATGCTCCTTCGCGACCAGACACTCAAAGTGATGTGCTGCTCGTGCGCACCCTTCCTCATAAAGCTCCTTTGCGAGCACCGTGTAGATGGGGCCTCGTATGCGACGCGCCTCAATGAAGCTGTACTTCTGGGCATCCGGCTTTTCACGAATTTCATCGCGATTGAAAGTAACAATCGTTTTCGACTTCTGATCGGGCATTTAAACGTGCTCAATCGATAGTGTAACTATCGGAGGTCAAGTCAGGAGGCCTGGAAATACTAAACGGGCTAAATAAAATATGATTTGTATTTGTAGATATCTCTGAAGCTCCTGGCATCGCCTGCTTAGCCTCAGGAAGAATACATATTTTATGTATACACAGTAATTTAATTACTTTGGTAAGCAAAAAATCATAATTTAGACTAGGTTTTATACCCTACACCTATGATAATAGGGAAAATGTGCGAAAAGTGAACCTCTACTTAGCTTAAGTTCCGAGATTATTCAAATCGGTTCGGAGACACGCCCACAATGGGCCTGTGAGTCTCACTTACATGGGCGTGGTGCGCCCACTACATAGGCGGTAAAATTAGTTCGGTAAAATGGCTCTTAATTGAGTAATTACGAACTTAAACGAATGAAATTTAGTTCCCTAGTTCATACCATACAAAAAAATGAGCGGGGCCCGCCCACTATATAGGCGGTAAATGGAAAATCCTCATAACTTCCATACTATGTACACCAGAGCATCCATATTTGGTCACTTCATTGCTGCTAAAAATACCATTAAATTATCTTAAAATGGACGTGGTCCGCCTAACATGGAGGTGGTAAATTATATATGTACACTGATAATTTCTGTTATGCACGCTCCACGTGATCCATATTTGGCATATAAGTATAGGTATAGTTCTATTAGGAATATCTTGCATCTTTCGTTTCTTTCAGGAGATTATCGCCCCACTCGGTAACTTGGTGTAGGGTATTACTCTGTCGGTGAAAGCCGACTGATGCTTCCTTACTTGTTTTATTCTTCGCGGGGTCTTAAAGCTTTCGTTATTGATGTTGTTGATGACAATGCGAGAGGTAGACGATATCCTTCACAACGCCGAAGATATAGCTGCCAGCAGTAATGTTGTGTCCAAAACAACGGGACTCTTTGCTCGATGACAACAGTGGTATTTAACCCATATTTTAACGAAACGTATTTCGTTTCTAGCCCTTACGCTTTTTGCTGGCAACACGAAGCAAGCAGGAATACAGCCATCAAGCCACTGCAAACAAAAGGAGCAATTGGAACAGTAGCAATCATGACATCCTAAGCAATATAACAAAGCCGATTGGCGATAAGGAAAACCATAAAAGCATAAAGCCTAATATTGCTTTTAAATCTATTAATTTCGGCAATTAAATCTGACCGAGAACCGTTGAAAACCTGGAATTTAAAGACGGTTATCACTCTGAATTGATAACAACTTGAACTGAAATTACAAAAAGCAGATAGAATTTGATTTTAATTACATTGCAATATATTGGAATTAAAACATATATCAACTTCGCGCAGATAAAGTAATCAGGTAAGGTATTAATTGAAGCACGCTAAGCAATAATTAAAGGCACCCTCATGTCTGGCACCATACGCTTACAGGATGGTGTAAGTAAGTGGGTTGGTATGCACTAGGGACGTTAAGCTCATGGCAACATTTTACTGGGTTACGCTCTGCCGCAGAGCTTCTCTTCAGGCGTATCTGCTGAGAGCGCGCCTTCATCAATCTGAAATGTAAGGACTGTGAAGTGCCTCCTTCACTTACTATTTCCATCGGAGGCCGGCCTCCAACTGCAGCCTCACTTTTCTCTCGAACACTCCTACCACCAGTCAGCGAAATCATCGATGCTTCAGCGTCATAAATCAACGCGGGAAAGACGAGCGTCTTGTAGAGCGTTAGCTTCGTCAGCCGAGAGAGAACTCTACTTCTCAATTATATACCAAATCCGTAAAAGCACCTACTGATCGGGGTTATTTTCGCTAAGGTTTTCGCTACAGCTGAATAATCGCGTTGTCCTGCTTGCTTATAGACGCTCACATGATGCCCGGTTATGGAAGGTTGATGGCGTTTTAATACCTATTTTCCGCTGATTACACTCAGCCACAAATTTTATTGATTGTCAAATTGATAATAAATAAATTTCGGTTCATTCACGTGGGAGCCCATGAATTAATCCTCCTAACGCTTCGCGTATGCCGCGCTCATTTTCCGTAAATTGCTCAGGCTTGGATTCACACTGAAATTAGTAAAAACAAAATGAAAAAGAAGCATAAATATTTGTTGTACCCTTTGAAAAACTGTTACAAAAAACTTGTCTTCTAAGAAACACATTTAATGACACACGATTAAGTCTTTTCGATTTGTGGCATATTTATTCTGAAAATAGTCTGCAGAATCAGAAATAGTCCCAGATTTTTGACGTTTAACCGCAAAAACGTTATGCTTGGGATCACGGGATTGACATCCTGCACGCACACCTCAGCTACATGTTCGTGAGTGTCTGCCAGGAGCCTCCTGTATTCGAAAGTTTTTCGCCTACTTTTTTATCAAAAGTATCAGCCATATAAATCTTTTATGTCACAAACATTTCACTTGATCACTCTATCAAAATTAATTTGTCTGACTTGTATGAGAATTGGAAAAGCTCACTTTAGAAAAACTCGCAAGTAAGTAGCGAAAGAAATAAATTTTATTACAAGTCTATGTAGGATTATAAACTGAGCACGTACAAACGCATTCCTTCATGTTACAGGCGAAATAGTCTGCATGAAAAAAAGTGCCAAACTTCACAAAAACAGTGGTTTCGTTATGTGAAAGTCGTCCGGAATCTCTCGACAACAAGAACAAAAAACAGGCTAGTCACGTAAACGCCATAAAAAGGGTGCAATACGGCATGATTTTCGTGAGTTGTGAGGCAGCCACAAGTGAAATGTGGCTACAAATACTACAACCATGCCAAAGGACAATGAAAGCATAGCAGGACGCGAAGATGATGTTTGTTTTGTTGTTCTTTACTGTACATATTTCTAAACAAGGCACATAAAGTAAGCAATTATAGGCACGTCCGAAACCTGATACTTTTTTTCGGGGTAATACCCTTCTTTTACTAGCACCAATTTGGGATTTCACGAAATCCCTCCAAATCTCATCCCGCCTATCAATTTATAATATTTCGAAATCCAAGATATCGCCAAAATCCTACTGAAATATGAGCATCAAATGCTGTGCTGAACAGATATTTTACAATCTTGCTATATAGAAAGTACTTAAGGTATTTCGACAAATGCATTTGCTTTGCTTGCCAATCATATGCTAATTTTGTCACTGATTCAATGTTTATTTTGTTATTAACCAATCAGTTTAAAATGTATACAATGGGCATTTTTATGCACTTCCCCATGTGAGTGCGTGTTGGGTTTGTGCGAAAGTTTGTAACGTCAATAATTTGTAACGCGCAATAATTTCTCCTTGCCAGTTTATCCATGAAATAAGGATATTATCATCCGGTACGCGCACCCGTTAACTTTATTCGAAGCAGCTACCATATAAATTAAGCAGAGAACGTACATATATGACAAAGAAGGCAGAGGTCAGATACGTTCTCTGGCCAAACAAGAAACTATGGATTGCTGAGGGGTTGTGTAAGGAGCGATGATTTTTCGACATTTCGAGCTATATCTTCACCTAACACTATGCAATTTTTTGGAATCTATAGACATTTCTTACTATACCCCACAAGATCTAAAATATATTGCAGCATTTTAGAATGCGTGATCAACTACATAGTAACTCTGATTTGATCCAAATTTTTGCTTGAGAAATGTAGTGTGCCGATGGGATAATGGGGAGACAGCTGCGTTTTTAGCATTTTTAGCTATATCTTTCTGACACGTTGATTTCAAATTTAAACGGAGCCCTTTTTCACGATACCCCACACGATACGATATAAAAATACACCAGCTCTAAAAAGTAAAAAAAAATTTATATTTCTTTACTTTTTACAGTGAAAATACAGTTTAAGTTAGGAAGACCTAACATCACGCTAAATTTCAGGTTTCTACATTGAAAAAAAGGTCTGCTTATGAACACACTCCGAAAACAAAAGTGACTCCTTAAAAGTTCTAGTTTTTTCCTTTCCGGGGAATGGAACCCTAAAAATAGCATTTTGCTTCTAAAATAAAATGTGGTATGTGCCATCCAACAAGTAACGGCGTCCAAAAAAATAGATGCGTGATTAACGTCGGTCTAATTCTAGTTTTGAATAGAAAGTATAAATCTGTAAGAAAATATTTAAACGTATTTTGTGTGTGCGCCTTTATAGACAAGTTGGCTGCGAACATAAACGCTTTACTGGCCACGTGCCGGCTACATCGAACATGTTGTATTTACGTTCGCTGACTCACATCAGCTGTTTGCGAATTAAGAAGAGGCAAGCGGAAAATGCTGCTTGCCTTTTCCGCACACGACGTCATAGTAGCGCGGAAAAGGCCCCCAAGTATTTGACTCCACTTGTGCACGGCGAGATTTGAACGCGAAAACTTCTTCAGTCGTCGCGTTGACGTCGTAGCGTGCGAAAGCGTCTGCGGCAAAGTGCAAAGTGCCGTTTAGCGCGACTGTAGAAACCTCTGTCTTTCTATTCCAAAGAAGTTAACGCCTTACGTTGTATTATGTGGTAAAGTGTGCGCGATTAATATGATTTTGGCATAAAATAACAGTCATATTAATATTACTCTTTCGGATTGCTTATTCGAGGCAATAAAAGTGTTTAAATTTTTAAAACTATGCGTAAGCAAATGATGAAGGCAAATTATTAGCAAAAACTAGCTTAAAACTGTCAAATTAAAACGCGGTATCGGAAAAATAGAAATAATATTAAATGTTGCTTATACGCACCGTATTGCAGGCATTCTTTGCTGCTTTTTGAGAGTTGAACCAGTTTTTCAACGTATAACTAAATCAGTGCAAGCTTACTGACTGGAAAAGTATTATATATTTCGCATAAATTGTTTGAACAGGCGCATATTTAATCAATATGGAACGACTGAGCTTATTTTAAAAGTTTTACCTAATTGTGATTCATAGTAAAATTACATTGGATATTGTTTTCATTTTGGCTTTTATGTATGTATGTGCAGTGAAAACGATATTTATAAATTTTTCACAATGTGAGGAAATAATTTATTTTAGATCAACCAAAATTTGAGCCTAGAAAACTATGTGGAATGATTTAATTTAATAAATATTGACCAAATTCAATATCTGTGGTCATATGCAATAACGACTTAAGGTGCCGTCAGACGGTGCAATGCAAGTGCTTGCAGATTGCATTGGAATAATTTTGATTTCGGAAAGTGATTGCAGTAAGCAGTCAGACGGTGCAATGCAAGTGCTTGCAGAAAGCGATTTTTTGATTGCAGCAAGTAGAATTGCATGCAATCACTTTTCGGGTGGTCAGACGATGCAATCTGCAATCGCTTGCTGCAATTATTTGAGCGCTGTGGTGCTGTGGGGCACGGGTTCTAATCCTACCGGCGGCAAAAACTTTTTATTATATTTTATTGATTTCAGTTTTTTTGAACGTTTTTTTATGGAGAATTTTCCCGTCTTTTCGAGGTACCGAAAATTGGTACGCCTTAAGCATTTGAGTCGCATACACCGTTTTCGTCGACGAAAACGGAATCCCTCCCATACATTAGTTACGAAAAATTTGAAAAAAACTGAAAATTTTTCGTAGCTAACGTATGGGATTTCGTTTTCGTAGACGAAAACGGTGTATGCGACTCAAAGGCTTTACGCCAGAGCATACCCAATTAGTGGCCCCATATCTATACCGGTCGACGGAGAAAATTGTGTGCAACACCCATTGCCGAAACAAATAATCTCTTGTCGATTTTGAAAAATCAGCCACAGAATGTAGTGTCGTCGACAATGTGATAGTGTTGCCGACGAAAATCTTTGTATTCGATTTTATGAGGTCTGTTGATATTAATTCTCTTCTTATCAGGTGGTTATGAGGTTGGCCTAGATTTGAACCTAGGCCTCCCGCATCAGAGACCAAGTATGTACTTGTCTACTGAGCCACAGTGGCGCCTCCATTGCTATTTCCATAAGTTTTTACAGCAACACTCGGCATGACAAAATATACCCCATGTCATAACTATGTATATGTATGTATCATTTCATACAACTAGCAAAAATTTATTTAAAAACCGAGATTACACTTTACAGACTTTATACAGTATACTTTTGATTTTTTTTGAAATTAATAATTTCTTTAAGAAATCTTTTTAACCAAAACATAAAACATTAATGTGGTTACACAACAAAAAAACCAGACGTATTCTTTACGAAATCTGTAAAATGCAATATTCGTTTTTTATAAAATTTTTGTGTGTTCTATTAACTTATTACAAGGAAAATGTAAAACTTACTCGTAATATATAGTTATAATATGGGGTGTAGATAAGATTGAAGCAAATTCTCAAACCGGTTAAGGAGAATTTTCACATCCGGCACACACACACATGTTTTTCGATCGAAAAACCATTGAAAAACATTCGTTCGCTTTCCTGCAATCACAAATATTGCAGTGACCAGACCTGCAATCTGCAAGCGCTTGCTGCAACTGATTTGATTGCATGCAACGATTGCATGAACAAGTCAGACGGTGCAATGCAAGCATTTCCGTGCAATTAAATCAATTGCAGCAAGCGCTTGCACGCAACCACTTTTCGGGTGGTCAGACGATGCAATTCTACTTGCTGCAATTAAAACGATTGCTGCAAGCACTTGCATTGCACCGTCTGACGGCACCTTTAAGTCGAAAACAACTGTTTCGAGAAAATGCAATTCGAAATTTGAAATGCACATAAGTGCATGTACATAAGTACATGTGTTTTTTTTAAATAACTTTTTTTCTGAGATGGGTACAGATACCGGGGTTTGAACAAAATATGCGCATTAACGTCAGGAATACAGTGGTAACGTCAACTCAATTTCGTCTTAAGTCGACTTAAGTCGTTATTGCTTTTGACCACAGATATGCAATTATTTAAACAAAAATATCTTAATTTTCAACTGAAAAGAGAAAAAATCAATTACATGAATTTAGTAAAAAGTTATTTAGGTTCCTTAGGGCCAGTTTCTCAGTGGATGTTTAAATCTAATTTGCGAATTTAGTTTAAATCTAGTTTAACTTTTCTTGAGTTTCACAGTGCATTTATTTAAATACGGAATAATGAATGGCAACTTCGAATATTTGACAATTGAACACAGCACAACTTGCCAAAAACATATGTTCAATTGTTCAATTATGGAGGCAGCGCGAGCTAAAAATTTTTCGTCGGCCGAAAGAAGTGAATTATTGGATATTCTTCAAAGAATCCACAGTTTATATTATTTATAATACTACGGGATCATTTATATGTGCTACACCATGCAGTTGTATGTTTAATTTGGCCGCTTATAAATTGCAATATTGTCGACGCAGCTTGCCTGCACATCCGAAATCAGCTGTTTATTTGTTTTCGATTGCAACTCTGTGCCGTACTTAAATGCCCACAACCGGGCATTTAAATTGTATTTAACTTCCCACTGTGAAACTGAAATTCCCTATTTAAACTGCAATCAGAGTTTAAACATCCACTGTGAAACTGGCCCTTAATGTAGCAATATTCATCAGCCACCTTGTACTTCAATGATGCTGTCAAATAGGCTCTGGGTCTTACGCAAAGGCTTATTAAAGTGCAATTTTTTACCCAAAAACTTTTCTTTATTAATTGTATGGAATTATTTTGGTTTTTGCGCAATAAGTTTACTAACACTTTCGTAGAAGATCGTAACAGTTATATGCACTGCACCGTTTCGCAGAACCTTCTTCATCAGGATGTTGAAGAAGATATACGATAGCGCGTCACCTTGTCTGAGGCCTCCTTTCGTATCGAACGCAGCGGATACAGTTTGCCCAACTTTGACGGAGCAACTCGTGTTTTTCAACGTCATCTTGAGCAACTGAACTAGCCTAGAACGGATACCAAAGTCAGGCATGGCGGCGTCTAGGTGATCTCGTATTCGGCTAACGAATCTAGCCTAATCGTCGACGAAAAGTTAGTACTTTTCATGGGTCATTTCCAGAATTTGCTGCAATGTAAATAACTGGTAGACTAACAAGGTATGAAGCCGCACTGATAAGACCCAGTCAGTTTTTTAGTTGATTGTGTGGTTTTTGCTTTTCGCAAATAACGCTCGAATTTGGATCATAGGGTTACAAAAGATTTTGAATTTGAATATTACTTTAGGCAGTCATTTGGTTATTCAATGTAATACAGTGCAAATTCATGTCCCGAATATTTTCAACTGATACTTAGTTATTCCAAAAAGGCAGTTCTTTTTATTTTGTGGTTATAAAACCGAGTCATTCATACTTACATACAATACAGAGAACCGCTTAATTTTTTTTCAAAAGTTACTGTCCAGCCAGATCTTGCAACTAACAAATAAAACTTGTAATTATTATAATTACAACTACAATTTTTGTCAATATTTTAGAGAATGGCACAGAGAATGCAGTTATATGACCTGTCGTTTTACAAAAATACAATATTGAGGAACAGCATAGAGGGAAATGAGCATGATCGCCGAATGCAAAAAGTTGCTATTTCCCAAGTGTGATTAAGTTATTATGAAATCTTGCATTTAAGACTCCGCTTCGGAAATTCGGTATTAATTCGTCAGTGAATGAAATTCCAATTTGCGAATACAACATGAAATGTGTTCAATGCTAGTGGCACTCATACGCCAGAGTGCATCCTGGATCTATGCGGAGCGCGCATACATCAAGTGTACAAATTGAAAGATTATATCGTTATACTAAGCAGAGATCAAGAATTGTTTGACTCAGACTTGCTGAGCCGAGGCGACGACTTGAGTGCTTAACTAGAGCGACATTACTTGGCGACTGATGTGAACGGGGTAAGGAGTGTATTGTCGAAAATGGTGGAATTCGATTTGGCAGATGAGGCTAACACGGAGTTGCTGGAGAAGCTGAAGCATTTGGATGTGCGCGCGGAGACGGTGGAGAACGGCGGACTCTGCAATAGGCGCTGGTGGAAGTCGCTGAAGTGGAAATCCGCACTGAACCACATTGGCTTGTTGGTCTCGCTATCCATTTACTGCGGCGTGGGAGGTCTGGTGAGTGTGAAAATTTAGTTTTTGTAGCCAATCGTGCACTGAGAGAAAACATACTCAAGCCGGTACTCAAGAATTCTCGATAGCTATATAATAAAGAATAACGTAAGCAGGGTGCATCCAGCAAAAACTGTAGAAAACCGCTCCCTATTCTTTGCCTCTTGCCGCCTGAATCGATTAGCCAACCTGCTCACCAATTTTTGCTCTGGTGAGCCCCTTAACCCTAGGATTCTGGTTTAGAAATAACAGAATACTCTTACAAAATTGTACAGACTTTTCAGAAATTGTGTAGAACGAATGTTTTTCCCCGGAAATACGCATAACTAAAAACAAATAATCCATTTGTATTGCCAATATTGGAAAAACTAAAACCAACAGGCAAGAAAACATTCTTTATATACGTTTATGCTTACATTTAGAAAAAGTTCAATAATGAATAACGACGAAGCAAAAAGTCGACTTTAAAAATATCATATAAACTTTTTTTCCATTTTCGGCTGCGACTATTCATTCCTACATGGACAATTACTAGCATTGGTATTCCGAAAAAGGAACTACTAAAAGCCGTTCAAGTAGCCAGTATTTTAATTACTGGCTTTGGGCATACAAAAGATACAAACGATACAGCGATGATTCCAAAATATCAATGTTTTCTCTTCAGCATCGATTATTTAGTTTCGATCTTTTACAAGCACAATAAAGGCACGTAAGTAAAATCGATGTACATATGTATTTGAATGCGCTGTAGCATTCCTATTCGCCAAGCCGAGGGACCTGAGGAAACACACAGTAAGGAAACCTGCACACAAAGTGATTATACATCCGTCAGCTATCCATCACCAACTGCAGTGACCGATATTACAAGTATAAATCACGACGTTAGAATCACGCATAGACCCTATTGGGTCCTTAGCGATGCCAGTTAGAGTTCCGTTTAGGAGCGGTCAAAGTAATGATCTGTCAGAATTTGGGTGTCTTTCACAAATTTGCGAAGAGGCTTAATACCTAGTTTCGAGATCTGTTCGAGCCCTGAAAAGACCGGCGCCCCTAAGCATATTCGACGAGTTCAAGCGTTGGCAGGGAACACAGTATATATTCCAAGGTCTCCCTGCTACCCGATTCTTTGCATTTCCGGCAGCTGTCGTCGTTCGTTATACCCATACTATGTGCATGCGGTGCTACAAGGCAGTGTCCCGTAAGTGCACCTATGATAGCTCTACATTCTATTCTTGGGAGAGTCAGTATAAACCTAGTATACTTTTCGTCATAGAACTTTCACATGGTTTTGAAGGTCGCACAGGTGCTTAGGTTATTCCATCTGGCCCTCGTTTTTTCTTTCATGCATTCCTCTTGTTGACTGTAGAACGCTTGCAGAGGCGTCAGTACGCTGCTGATATGCTTATCTGAAAGGCAGACACCCTGCTTGGCAATAACATCCACTCCCTCATTTCCATTACAGGTCTTAGACTCGCATATCACCAATAGCATCAAAGTTGTATTTATTCAAATTTCGCATTCGATAAAAATTTAACTACCCGCATTTTCAGTTTAAGTATGTGAAATAGGTATTTAAATTAAAAGAATAAATTTTGACTATTTAACTCAGTGTACTGAACGCACACAGAAATGGAATCATGCAATTCTTATTTGATAAATAAAGCAATATTTAATATTTCGCCGACCATAAGAGTCATAATAACATTGGCGTATTTATGATTATGCCCGCCACAACTGCCATTAAGACGCAAACACAAGCGGCAGCGTTTTCCAACGGCCGACGAATGCATTGTATAGCGTCGGCCCGCAGACTCGCAAACAGCAGCAGGAAGAATGATCATATTTGTGCGCGCTGAGAAAATTGTGGCAACCGTATAAAAACTCGCAATCGAAAGTTTCTCCAACTAAAATTACTTCATGGGAAATTGAAACTGAAAATAAACTAGCGTTTAATAGGCGCCGCTAAATTTAGTCAGCCAGCGGCACGGAGTAGGAAGACGCACGGTGCAGCAAGTGCAGCAAAAATATGTCGGAAAAATTTAATATTCTAATTATGAAAAATTTCCAAGGAGGAGAATTTAGTTTTCAAATTGTTTCTTTGAGCGACGCCATTTCTCAAATAATTGGAAACTCCGCGAGAGTATACTTTAACATACGAAAAAGTATATCAATCGCGTTCGGATGGAATAAGCTTTTAGGTTCCGTTAAGTTGTGTCAAAATAGGTTGTGCACACTAGGGTGACCGCTAAAATCGATGTCGGAATTTTGTCGACGGGAACCCCACAAAATGATCAGCCTTGGCAGATTTCAAGGTAGCCAAAGTTTGAGCACGATTGGAGCATGTTAGCCCGTGCCTCAAGGAGCTCAAAGTTTAAAAAAACTCGATTTTTTGGCTGACTAGCGACGTTTTTGACCGTACCTCCGGAACTCTTCACTATTTTCCCATGACTAATATCTCAAACTAAAGGCAATTAATTTATATTCTCTACATATTTTATGTAACTTGTAGTCGAACCGAGCTATAATAGCGTTTGTTACCAAAATCATGACTCGGAATTTTTTAATATTTTTCAAAGGACGGAACTAATTCTAATGGAATTAAAAGACAGATTGTTTTTTTTACATATTTCAATGTATTAAAATTCATTAAAATACAGTCATATACATTGAAATAAAGAAAAGAGTTTCTTTGTATTGTTTGCCATCTTTAATAAGGATACAATAAGGATAAAGGTTTTGTCAAAGTTCTTTTTGAACAATCAGGATACAGCTTTCAGCATAAAATGGCGGAGATATACGCATCAGCGTACCAAGAAATAAATGACCAGACGATGCTGACTATACATAAGCAAATACGAAAGCAGGCTTTTACCGATGCACTACATTCATGACCACGAAAGAAATACAGTTTTCGAGCCGCTGGTTTTTTTTTGCATATTATTGAGGTACGTTATTAGCAAATATTTGAGTAAAATAAGCTGAATTTTGTAATATAAGGGATTTAAATTATTTATAAATTTTTGGGCGGGACGATAAGTCGGTTGTGCTTACTAAATTTGAATGAATCCATATTCAGAAAGTAAAAAGCTATATTTTATGAATTGAGAAATATGGGCGTTACATTCATCAGGCATAAAAAACAAGCCGGGAGCGGGAGAATGTTTATTTGAACGAACTTCAATTGGAATAGACACCTTTGTTGAACTAATTACTAAATGACAATACAAGTCGCATACGCTCCTATATAGTACAAGTATTGCCTTTTCAAGCCATTTGACTCAAAAATAATTTTTGTCGGGAAGCAGATATGGGCCGATATTGCCGATTGATCTATTTTTAAGGAAACCTTTAATTGTGTTGTCACAAGTCCTAACCACCTAAGTCAATTCTCACTGTAGTATATGTAAAAACTATTAGGTTAATGATGGATAATTGCCGTCCTAAAAAAGATACAAACATGAAAATTATATAGCATATAGATTTGAACACGCTGAGCATGATGGCAATAAAAATTAAATTTTGTCCCAACTCTTTATGGTTTTTGGCAACTAAATTTTGCTAAAAGAATATGAGCAACGTTTCAATGCTTAAACACCGCTCCCGCTATTTTTGGCCATGGTTTTCATTATGTCGGCTCACTGTGCGATGTACTATTGTACTCACACAAATACATACATATATAAATATGTACAAAAATGTTTGTGTAAACATTTTGTCGGAATTTATTTTTGGTATATTTTATTACTTTTAATTGCAAAAATAAGTTTTCTCACAATTCTCAAAAAGCGAGTGCGACGATCATGAAACTTCAGCTGGCAGTCGGGCGCCAGACAGCGGTACTCCATCAGCACTGCCATCATCAAAAGCGCGAGTTCGCGTAACGCATCGCTTCCATTTCTGGTTCTGGCTTCTGCGATCAATTGCTTTAGCTGCTACTTTCGGTCACACCACTGCAGGAAAAGTACTAGTTCCGAAACAAGCTTAGTCTTCAGTACTGTATACCCATTCCAGCTCTATATATCTCGCCTTTATTACTATAATTATTGTAGAATTTTACATAAGGATGTCCTAGGCGTTTCGATTGATCCCTTGCTTCACTACTTGGAGCTAGTTCGGTATCTAGTTACTGGTAACTAATTCGGAAACTATTGAGCAAGTAAGGAAGCATCAGTCGGGTTCCATCGACAGAGTAATACCGTACACCAAGTAATCGAGTGGGCGGACCACGCCCATTTTTGACAAACTAAAAGATATTCCTAATAGGACTGTATATAGCAAATATTGACACTCTGGTCTGGGGGTCTATATCGGTATATATAATTTACCGCCTTCATGGTGAGCGGACCACGCCCATTTTTTTATAAGGAATATAGAGCCGATATCTGAACTTAAGAACCAAATTTCATTCGTTTAAATTCATAAATAGTTAATTGAGAGCCATTTTACCAACACGGAACAATTTTTCCGCCTATATAGGGGATGGACCACGCCCATTATTTGGTATGTCTTAGAGGGCCGACACTTCACCTTAAATACCAAATATCATTCCTTTAAATAAGTAATTAAACAAATTAAAGCAATTTTATTGAAAAAATTACGAGGTAGTGGGACTTACATGCCCATTGGGGGCGTGTCCTTCAACCGATTTGAGCAATTTTAACATTTTACCTAACACGAGGTTCACTGTGACTGTGTACCAAATTTTGTTCAAATCGGACAACTCCTTCTTTCTTTTTTTTCCGGACACGCAGACAGACGGACAACCGGAAATCAAAAGAGAAAGTGTTTCTGATCATTTCTATATACTTATGTCTATACCTAGGACCGCTCCTTTAATGCGTTACAATTTTCGCACAAAGTTATTATACCCTATTATCATAGGTGTAGGGTATAAAAATACATATCAAGTGCGAAATATTTTTCCCGTATATTTTTTTACAGCATTTGTTCTTAAGTTAGCACTTGATTGTACTCGTACTAAACTTTGGCTTTCTGAAATACATATTTCAACTTAAGTTAAATGTAACAAAAATCCAAAATACTTGTCGCACAATGTCGCTTTGGCAGAGTAGCGGAACAAAATTGTGGATTCCTTGTGAAGTGTATTTCACGAAAAATTTACTACAAATTAACTACTCTTTACACTATCTTGGCGCGAGAACTGTACCTAGTTTGTTGTTTGAAATATGTTCCACAACTTAAAGCCGTCTACTTCCAAATTTTACTGAAGGACTTTGAACCCGTCCGAATACACATGCTATCTGACGACGATGATTCACTTAATGCCCCAGTCTGCCTTGCATTTAGCCACATGTGTGTGTGTATCTTATTATGTGCTAGACAATAATCTTGCTCCTGGTTGGGCACGCGTCTCTCGAAAATCGAAAAGTTGGCCAAATATTAGTATGGTCTGCTGCAATTGTTGTGAGCACAAACAAAATTAGACAAAAACAACGATTTGAACGAACGGAAAATGATTCGTTTATTACAGAGCTGGATAGTTAAGCTTACATTGGGAATGGAATACCACCTCCATTCGGGAGTAGCACGAACTTCTGAATGCCTTTTAAAGATTTTCAACTTTTTACAAAAAAAACTTCATTCCAAATTCGAGAAATTATTAAATTAAATTAAAAAAAAAATCCTACTTAACATTGTTGACAAAGTTTTCCAAATCTATTCAGCAGGCTTTATCTCGAAAGGAAATAACCCAATACAAAACTTTCGAAATTAAAAACTCTAATATTTTAAAACATTTTCAAACAATCTTCGAGAACTTATGCCTGAAAATTCATGGTGAAACTTTCAAAATGGTGTATCATTCAATATTGTGCAATTCTTAAACCGTCTAGAAAAGCCCATTCTTAGAATAATAGCATGTCTGTCAAATAATAGACCTCGAAATCTTTAAAATTATATCTGTGGTCATATGCAATAACGACTTAAGTCGAAAACAACTGTTTCGAGAAAATGCAATTCGAAATTTGAAATGCACATAAGTGCATGTACATAAGTGCATGTGTTTTTTTTAAATAACTTTTTTTCTGAGATGGGTACAGATACCGGGGTTTGAACAAAATATGCGCATCAACGTCAGGAATACAGTGGTAACGTCAACTCAATTTCGTCTTAAGTCGACTTAAGTCGTTATTGCTTTTGACCACAGATATATGTATAATTTAATAATTTTCTAGATCGTCTGAACTAAGCGCCGGTCTTCAAATAAATAATAGATGTAGCATTCTTTAATGTTTGTAATAAATGAAGTGCAAGCACAACTGTGGCTCTTAAGCGATTAGTGGGAAAGGAGAGAATGTGGGATTTTTCTATTCCCTTGTCTTCATCTTCCCGCTAGCACGCAGATTTTTATGTTCAATGCAACAATGCTTTGCTCAATTGGAAATATGGGCAATCTTTAAACGCAATTATTTTGGAAATGACTTGACCAATCGTTGCTCTGATATTTTTGTGCAAATGTACTCATCGAAATCTTTAAAATGATAAATAATTTATCATGCACCTCTCTCTAGATCGTCTGAACTAAGCCCTGGTCTTCAAATAAATAATAGATTGTATTCGGTTACTATTTTGGTTCAATTCCTAAGAAGTTTAAGATTTCAATTGCGATTACAAATACTTGTAATCAGAAGTTAACATCACAAATTCCTTGGTTTTTGAGATGAAATTATAACTGTTAAAAGTATAGAAATTTAATTAATATGCCGTTAATTAATCGGGTAAATAGGGTAAAATCAGTGATTCAAAACAAATCTGATTGAACTCTTCACAACTCTGATTAATCCAAACAAATTTTGTAACTTTTTTAGTATGGTTAAAAGAATTTTTCGATATTCGAAGTCGTTGGAGAGTTACATCCATCGAACGGAGAAGATGTTCGCAGCGCATATTATATATATGACGCGGCCAGAGCAAAAACGACTTTTATACCTGCACAGCGCATGTGCGCAATGAGGCGAAAATTGATACTCGAAGCGTTTTTGCTCTGTGCGCGTCATATATAGTATATGTATACTATTGATCCAGAAAAATTCCGCGGTAGGTGTAGGTCCATTGTGGGCGTGTCCTTCAACCGATTTGGATAATCTTAGAACTTAAACTAAGTTAAGGGTCACTGTGACTGTGTACTAAACTTGGATCAAATCGGGCAATTGCTTCTTTCTCTCCTGCGATTACGGACAGTCATAAATAAAGACAGACGGAAAGAAATCAAGATAGAAAGTGATTCTGATCATTTCTATATAGTTTATCTATACCTAGGATGGCTCCTTTAATGCGTTACGATTTTCGTACAAAGTTATTACACCTTTAGTTGTAGGGCATAAAACAAGTGATTTAAATTTTGAAATATATGCATTTTCTTGTAAACTATACAAAATATAACTAAATAAACCAAAATGAATGCCGTCGCTTTGCTGGTTTTTTTGCATGGGAAATGAACATTTAAAATTTTGCTTATACATACTTACTATCTTTCGATGCGTAGGCTGCCACTTTTTCTTAAGAAATAATGTTTCTGCATTTATTTCTTGCGAAAACCAGAGTTACCTTATGCACATCTTCACTGGAAAAAGTAGTTTTTCCGTAGCAAATTCCTTAAGAGCTGCAGACGGGCTTAGGTAATTTTGACGCAAGTAATTTTCTGGAGCATTTTGTTGGCGTTTTTAGGGTTCCGTTCCCCTAAAAGGGAAAAAACGGGAACACTTATAAGGTCACTTTTGTTTTGGGAGTGTGTATATAAAACGACCTTATTTTCATCGTAGAAACCTGAAATTTGGCACGAGGTTAGGTCTTGATAACCTAAACACATTTTCACTATAAAAAGTTAAGAAATATTTTTAGAAATATTTTTTTATAATTTTTAAAGGTTTTCGGGTCGGACAAAAAAAATATAAATATTTTTAAAACGTATCATGTGGGATATCGTTAGAAAGGGCTATGTTCATAGATTATAAAATGTATTTTATTTTTATTTTATGTAAACGGGTTAGAAAGATATAGTTAAAAAGGTGAAAAAACAGACCTGTCCCCACATGATCCCATCTGCGCACGCCATTTCTGAACCGAAAATTTTGATAAAATCAGGCTTACTAGGTATTTGATCACGCATGACTGAGTGGCTGCCGGTTTTTTCGAATTTTTAATTTTTTTAATTTTTGTTAAATTTAAGATGACCCCCTCAGAAAAAAATTTTGTTGTTTATATCGAGTGGGATATCATTAGAAAGGGCTACGTCCAAGGATTCAAAAAGTATTTTTTTTATAATTTTTGGTGAAGTGGTTTCGAAGATATAGGACAAAATGTCGAAAAAATGACCATACTCCCCCTTGCCTTTCTACATTTCTTAAGCTAAAATTTTGATAAAATCAGAGTTACTAGGTCTTTAGTCATAGATTACTGGAAAACTGCAACTTTTTTCGAGAAATTTGTTTTTCTATTTTTTTAAATTTTATTTAAGATTACCGTAGTAAAAAATTTCCTCAGCGAAAAATTTTTGTTGTTTACATATTGTGGGATATCATTAGAAAGGGCTACGTCCGTGGATTCCAAAAATGGTTTTTTCATAATTTTAGGTGAATTTGTTTCGAAGATGTAGGCCAAAATGTCGAAAATTGTGTGGCCAGACGGGCAAAGAGAAACTAAATTCGAAGGCTAAAAAGGGTATTCCTGGTACGGAACCCTCAGTGAGCGAGCCCGACTCGCACTTGACTGCTTTTTTATATGGAGCTTCGCTTTTCTTAAGAGCTGCGTTTTCGGAAATTGAACCAGCGACTTTCCCATCAGAGACTAAGCACACATCTACTTAGCCACTGCAGCGCCATTGCCATTATTTTCCTAAAAAAAACATTTCATCTAGAAGAAAATGTTTGGAGTTATATTTGAACTAATAAAAGTTAATTGCAGTACTCATAACTTTCTATCCTTTTCTGAAGTGGAAAAAAAGCTATTTTTTACTATTAAACAGGCAACTTAAAAGGACTTGCAGTGCCGCTGCACACGCGTTCCCTTCAATTAAAGCGGTTTCAGGAAAATAATAACTACTGAGAGGAAATTGCTAAAACCACCGACCGGAAATGTGAACATGACGTTGACGTGCGCTTAATACGAGTGCATACCAAATATTTGCCTGGCCGTCATTACCTGCTCTACAGCAACTGTAACGTGGCAGAGTGGCACTGGCAGTAGCACGTCTTGAGATGTGCAAGCGTCACGCAGCAAGAGGAGGTATGCAGTTCATGGCTCACACGCATCCTTGCATACTGTATTAACATACTGGCATTTCCCTTGAGCGTTGCGTGTAACAAATCATTGCAAAAATCGTGCTCCAGTAGCTGCAGCGATTTCGAGGCGATCTTATAGAAAGGTGTTTTGAATTTCTCTAGCCGAAAATTGCTTGGCGTGTCACAGACTTCACCCTATAGATTGCACCGAATCGAGTACCAAGCCGCACTTCAAATGACTTGAAGCCG
Organism: Neria commutata; assembly: GCA_963457695.1. Lineage (NCBI taxonomy): Eukaryota > Metazoa > Arthropoda > Insecta > Diptera > Micropezidae > Neria > Neria commutata. The sequence continues at coordinate 19,296,576 of OY735249.1, read as the reverse complement.
CTCCTGTAGGACAGTTTCGCCAGATTACCAAATTTGCCTAAATATTTTGCCGCCGCACTTCATTAACATTGTGTGAAATTTATAAGCTTTCGCTATTTTATGTATGTACTTTTGCCCAAATAAATGATCACAAGAAATATATAGAAAACTCTTAAGTTTTGCATCAACATTATTAAAAACGTTTCTGATAGGCCAGATATAAATATATTGTATATCTCGATTTTAAGATATTTTTCAAAACGGTTCAGCTCATCGGCGTTTATCGCTAGTAGCGAAATATTTTGGAAATTGTCATAAGAAAAACTATAGTTTATTTTTACAAGGATACAAACACTAACATTTTCGTGAGGCACCCTAAAAAATAATTGCCGCAACAAGCCGTCTAATCGAGACTAAGGCCTAGCTTTCTCACATTAACTTGTGTGTGCTCGTACTACTATTATATACAAACGATAATCGTGACCTACACATTTATTCTACTATTTATTGACTGGAATATGAATTAGTGACTCCACGCATTAGGAACCGAGCAGTTACCCACTAAGCGACGGCGTACGGAGCAAAACATTAATATTTCCCAAAAGATAAGTGTGGTCTTCCCTTTTGAGGATATATATACTTCTATATGCCATCCCTTCCCGGTTACCCTGTGTAGGGTATTACTCAGGCGGTGAAACCCAGAAAATAAAGAGTTCCCACACAAAACGCTTAATAGATTTTTGCGTTCGAGAAGGGCTATAGAATAAATGCATCTGCCATAAATCTTTTAAATCATAGGGCGATCATTCAAAAATGTTCCTCTCTTTTGTCGATAGTTCATAAAAAGTCTTGTACCTATGTGTGTGTGTAGGATAATGGTGCATGTTTTAAAGTAGGTTTGCAGTGTTTTCATTTTTGCTAAAACTAAGCCGCATGCTTGTTAATGTCCCCTAAGGCAGGAGTTCGTGTATTTCATAAGCCCATGCTGCACATGCTGCTCAGTTCCCGAAGTCAGCAAACTTACGCCCAACCGTGGAACACTGCTTACATTGCTCAGACGGTTGCGTGCCGCACGTGGACTCTTTACAACAATGGGCATAGTATTTCAAAGTGTTTGCGGTTGTGTTGGAATGGTCGTGATTTTGTTATTGATTGCTTACTATGGCGATTTTACTAAGTTCTGTTATCAAATATATTTAAAAGATATGCAAATGTTTTAGATGTTTGTGGGACTTTTATTGATGGTTTCGCATTCGCCAGCGCAGAGAATGTTTATCGACATGTGAGTTCAGGTTAATTGAAGAGGAGGGTCATAATACAGATAAATAATCCGCCAAATCGGAATAGTTGAGCTATTCCCTTAATGTAGTTATTCTTAAGTAATTTTACATATCTCGAAGTTGTAAGCATTTGAAAACAGACATTATTTCACATAAAATTTCTGAAAATGAAAATGATTTGAACGTTTATCAAGTAAATTTGATTGCTTCCGAAAGCAATTTTTACGTTTCTGAAATAAATTTGTCCATTTCTGAAATCAAATTGATTAATCAGAAACCGCCACGGCCTATTGTTGACGGTTAATGCCGGAAAGCTCTTATATGTATGTATAATTTTTATGATAAACATCACTTCATAACCATTTCATCAAAATAAAAAAATAGAAATTGCTTAGAAATATCATATACATACACCCGAAAAATCTAGAATTAGGGATAACAAATCGATTTTCAGAGCTCTCGTCCTGTTTTATAAGCTTTATATTAGGTTCACATCCGGTATGTGGGTCGTCAAATCTAGTAATAAATTTTTCACCCACTTCCCGACTACTTAGAGATCTGAAACTTTGCATACATGCGTAAACACGCTGACAATACATGAATCAATAAATTATGGGCGTAGGATAAGGGGCGTGGCACTTTTTTTATCAACTCCAGATTTGTGTATAACTTTAGAACTACACATCACACATCAATGAAACTCGGTAGGAACTTACTACACATCCATATCCTTCTACTGGGAAAATAAGACGGGCGGTGGACAAGTGGGCGTGGCACCGCCCATACAAACAAAATCGTTTATATAGAATAGCTTTGGAACTAAAGGTCGTGCAGCATTGAAATTCCGTATACAGGCCCCTCTTGGATGCTTCGTCCCACTGGTAAAATTTTATGGGCGTAGGACAGGGGGCGTGGCACTTTTCAAGCAACTACACACTTGGGCTTCAGTTTATAATTATAGGTACACCACACATCAATGAAAAGCGATAGGAACTTACTCACCGCGCCTTGCAAGCAAAACAACAACAACTCATCGCGCCACAAATATGCCACGAATATTAGGGTCGATCACAGCCGTATTATTTGTTAAATTGAGGATATGACATATGACGATAGGAAACACTGTGAATACCCTAAATATTGTGTGCTGCTCTGCAAGTTTTAAATTCTTTTTGCGAAAAATTTCAGAGCTCTAAAATTGAATTTATGGAAGACATTAGCTTGTGCGCTCAATATCCATATTCAAAATATCTTTCATTACTAGAATCTATTTGCAAAAAAATTATTTAAATAAAATATTGTGGTAACTGGTTGACAAATATTGAACACATGAGCGCCCCAAGCTTTTATGGATAGTAAGATACAGGTGACTTGGAAACAATTTATTTTCTACATTTTAGTACATTAAATAAATTAAAGCTTATTTTTAAAAAGTTTTTTTTTTATATAATTTTTTTATACCCTACACCATTGCTTCCCTAAGTGTGTTCCGCGGAACCCTGGGGTTCCACAAAAAATTTTAGGAGTTCCGCGTGATAAATTTAATTTCATTAAAAAAAAATTAGAATGATGTTTAATATATTCACAGCACGGATTAAAAATATTGCAAAAAACTGTAACAGGAATATCTTTTATTTTGTAAAAAATGGGCGTGGCCCGCCCACTCGATTACTTGCTGTAGGGTATTACTTTGTCGGTGAAACCCGACTGATGCTTTCTTACTTGTCTCCTATTAGTTTGATATGATTCACTTATATTTTTTGATTGAAAAAGTAAATAAAAATTTGTTCTTGCTGCCGCAAACGAAATATTCAGCATTAAACGCCAACGCAATTAATTTGCCATGTCAACACACCTCTGGAGGCTGCGTGATTGTTGTTCCTCTTGCCACCATCGGAAAGATGCTTCTCAGATCTGGTCACTTGGAAAATTAGGCCAAGTGTCATTAAATTATGTTTCTGTAGTGGGAAAATCGTCAGCGGAGACTGCAATAATTAAGTTGTGGTCGCAGATATTTCGAGTATTCACTTGAATGTCTGTCTCTACAGATACAGAGAATTCCTTTTGTCAAACTCTGCATAAAATTTATTTAAGTAAAAGTATTTTAAAATGATTTTATTGTGGCTTTATGTTTAGCTGTTCCGAAATTTGTAGGCGTTGAGGTTGTCAACGTTGAGGCATTCTCAAGTCGTCGCAAAGTTTGGTCATTTCATTGTTGTTGTACATATTTTAATTTCACGGCGTATTTTGGCCTAAATCCAATGTTCCGTGTCGTTGGTAGCCGGCGGGAATTTGTCTCGGTGTCACTCGGTGTCAAGCATTCCAACTTTATTGCGCGAAAAGTGATGCCTTCACTTGTTGGCTGTAGACAAGATGAGGGAGAGATGCAGCATTTGGTCGCAAGTAAGCAGCGTATATGTTTCGACAAGGCTGTGACAGTTGGATCCAAAACGTCATACTGAAATTTATATGCAGCGCGTTCATGTCTATGAAAATCAGCGGTTTGAAATAATTGGAAGTGTCAGTCGTGATGAGTGGCACCGGTTTCTGCGCGATACAGTATGAGAGCATTTTCGATAATTTTGCAATAATCATTTCATTTAGCTTACACTTTATGTAGTCCGTGCTAATAGCTAAGGCTATACTTTTTCGCCGGTAAAAAAGTAAACTGACCAGCACGCAGACAGACATTTTTCCATTGCAGTGATAAGTAAGTAAACTGTCTTTTAGTGAAATCATTGTAATCTTTTTGCAAAGCAGGCGATTCAAGAGAGTTGGGGAACTGATGGTTGAGGGATGTGAGCTAGATGGATTTTCTCAAAAAGTACCGAAATCCTTCTACGCCCCCCTTTTGCAAACACTCTGAAATCTACCATTAGTAAAATGGCAGTCATGTAATCGCTTAATTCTATTTACAACTGTATCTGGCGAACGTTCAATCTGATTTGGTCCATATATTTTGAATCGGTTTCCTGCACAATATCGATCATAAGTGTCAGCGCGAAAAGGATTCTTCGAGTATGGTTCCTGATGATTGACCCTCTGCATGTCTTTAATCCACTTTATCTACATGCACACAAAACACAAAAGAGTAACAGTCATCGACAGTAAATTGATGAGGTCGCCGCTTTGACCCGATGTGTTTTTGTGCAAATAGGGAAACATTGCGAGGCAACCAATGTGCACAAGTTGAGCTTTTTATGGAGACTCGAGTGGATGGAAAACTGAGCCAAAGTCTCTGGGGGGTGAACAAAGGACATGTGAATGTGCACTTTACTACGATGTGCTCGAACGCCTCAATACAATTTAAATGCAGCACACACGCTTTACTGCTGCTCATCTCATGTCCTAGCGATTGATTCTATTGTTGCGAGTCGATATAAGAGGGAGTCAAACAAATAATGGAGTAGAAATGCCAACGAAACGTCCAGCAGTAAAGCAATATGCAAATGATCTATTTCCAAGACAAATCTCTCTCATTGTCCACAATATTATAAAGTAGTCCTGCAATACAGAACTCACACGATTTGCTATTCATTTGCAGGCACCCTCCTCTTCTCTTCTATTCGATTACTTGAATTGTTATTGGAACTGCGTGCAAAGTTGCTCAAGATTAAATTCTCTTAATATGTGATAATCGAATCGACAGTAGGGTTGTGCATCCGCAGCCGTTTATGCTCCACATCCGCTCCGTATCCTCATACATATGAACGTATGTACATATATATACAGTATTCTGCAAATTCCTTTGATTATGTCTCCCTTAACCTTACTTTATAAGCAACTCTTATTATATGAAATACTCGAGTTGCAAACAAATCGACTGCACATAAAATAAATTCGAAGCATTTAAAATAAAACTATACAAGGCGTATACAATAAGCCAGGAAAATATTTCATGGGACAATTAAGACTAAATGACCCCACGCCAAGGAGGCAAATACCCGCCCACCGCGAAACAGCGAAAAACACTCTAACCAAAAAGGAAATGATGTGCACACCAAAGGCTAGAAGTTCAAATCACAAATCGGCAGCACCACCCAATGAGTGAGCAAATTTAAGCGCTGGCCTAAATCATGAACAGAAAACACACGCATCGCAAAGGTTTCGCTGACCGCTGGACATGTGTACATGTGTGCGCCTACGAATGAATGAATTCGTGGTTATCTGATTAGCTTTAATGAACACGGCACACACACGGCTCGGCTCCTATTTCTTGTGCATATATACATACGTGCATTTACATTAACATTTCTTGTTTACATTTTAAAGGGAAAGGAAATCGGAAAGTTGCAACAATGCGAAATATGAGCGCGCCATTCAATTTTGCGTCTCTTTGAAATGAAACACCGAATATGGGCTCCGAAGTTACACTGTGTGCCACACACAAAATAGTTGGAGGCTTTTCTTCGCAGACACTTACTAGTTATGCCGCAAAACGGAAATGGCGCCAAACGGAAGTTGAGGGATCGCCCTAATTACAATATCAATATTTTGGCGACCGAAAACCAATGTTGCATATTTGCCAAGGACGAAATGAACGTGAATATTGCTTGTGAGTCAATGTGGTGGCATAAAAATAAATTATGACCTTCATTTTATTTTACGTTTCACTAAAATGCCCGTGTTACATATTGTACATAAATTAACTTTCAAGTGTGGAACAGTTGTGGAATTCGCTACGCGTACTTCATCATGAAAATACGGCTGTGTTTCTAATTTACTTTTCTACTTTTCGCAACAATAATCTGGAAGTGCCCTTTAATAGTCGCTAATTCTATTCCCACAATTGCAAATTAGCGCTGAGGCTGTTGAAACGTTCCTCAACTGATGTAAAAATACAACTCAGCCGCCATTGATGTTATTCATTCGGGGTTCTGTGAACTTATTTACATATTTGCCATCACTCAGTTTTTGTGAATTGTGTGTACAGTCTGCGCCAGAAGACAGAAACCGCGATTTTTTCAAAAAGCTCAAAAGATATTTATTATTTCCTTTTATGTCCCACACCTATGTTAATAGGGTAAGTTAACTACATATGTGCGAACATTGTGACATGTTAAAGGAGCCCTCATAAGTGTGCAAATAATAAATTGAAATGATAAGAAGCATTTTGTCTTGTTTTTCGGTTGTTCATCTTTTTGCCGTCTGTCCGTAGCCGCAGGAGAAAAGGAAATCGCTATCGGTACTGAACCTTCCCCTAGTTCAAGTTCCGAGATTAGTCAAATTGATTAAAATAAACGCCCACAATAGGCCCACATGTAAGCCTATCTCAGTATTTTAATGGTTCTCATTTGACAACTATCTACAAATGGACGTCGTCCGCCCCCTTTCTCCATAATATGTCCATAATTGATGTAGTGCACTTAACGAAATATCGATATTAGGTATCTATACTTCGATCATGTTTCTCTTTAAATTTTCAAGAAATGCGTTACCCGCCTTCCTAAAGGTCTTCTTCCCATATTTTACCCCAATTTGAGTTCTTAGTAAAGGCCAATACGCTCTTGGTGTAACACAATTTATTTATTTCTTTATTTGTTTAAATCTATTGGGCTTGGACAGTTAAAGTGTCGACTTACGAGTTTGTATAAAATTTTAGATATAACTGACAGTTACTATAGGTCTACAGTTGGTTATACAATTTTTTGTCCCGATTTTGAAATTGGTGATATGTAGGATGTTTTCCATTCTTTAAGGAAAATTCCAGTTGAAAGGGATAAATTGAAAAGCAAAAAAAGCTTAAGGAAGAAGCTAAATTTTAAGGATTGCGGACGGAAGTATATCGTACCCGGCCCCATTTGCGTGCATCAAGTCCACAGAGCTCAGCGAAAATTTCTTACTCAGAAACTGCGAAGTAGCCAATATTTACCGATTCCTTGATAGTAGAGAAGTCCTCTTGGGCAATTGAAGGGTCGGCTCTAATAAAAACAGAGGCAAAGAATTTAGCAAAAATTTAGCGAAATTTCTTAGTTACCATTAGCAATTTAATTGATTTCGCCTTTACCAAATCAGCCACACTTTCCTTTGTTTTTGATTGGATAGAAAAGTGTTTTCTACTATAATACCCGGATTTCCGGATAACCACTTCCACCACCAACCACTTGCCACTTCCCTAACCCCAAACTTTCGTTTACTCCGTCCGTAAAGAAGTTTTACTTAAAAAATTTGAAAGCAAACTATTTTCCTTTTTTAGATGATACGAGTCAAGCAGGGATTGAAACAGTGAACTTTCGCATCAGAGTCCAAGCACACATCCACTGAGCCACTGAGGCCCCATAGTTGCATATATCGTTCGAGCTTACACTCTAACGGCGAGAGGCAAAATATTTTCATGTATTTGCACATTTAGTCCTGGCATCACGCGAACTTAATATGGCGGAAACAATTCCCTTTTTACAAGCCAATTAGCGTGTGGTTGTCTTGACGACGGCCGAATAGAACTTGAAAGTTTGCCCCTCGCCATTACTTGACCCACATTTAAACAAAGGCTTTGCGCAACTATATACCTTAATAGAAAGCAACCACAGCTCATAACCGGAAATGAAGTGAACACCTGCCAGCGGCTTGCAAATATCACAACATTTGCTTAAGTAATTTCACTCACGACAACAAGGAGAAATCGCATACTTATAGACCCAAGACTCGGTAAATATATTCTTTGCCTTCTGAGGAACAACACGTAAGGAAAAAAGAACATAACACAAACCGATTTCCTTAACAATGGCGTGCCAAAAAATACATACATAAATCAATATGTAATTACTAGTACGGAAGCATCAGTTTGGTTTCACCGTGTCCTTCTAACAGACTAAGCTTCGTCACGTGACGTACTACTCGACTTATCGTTTTCAATATTTGATAAAGTTAACACTTGCCTCTTTTTGAGCATCGCTTAAAATTCGATGCAAACCAACTTCAGTTTTTTAAATTTTTAAGACAAATACAAAATAGTGAAATCGGGTGTTTTGTGAGTCCGTCCGTAAGTCGCAGTACCTTTTTCGCTTTCATGATTTCTGAATGATTACAAAGCCGCATTCCGGTATTTCAATTTGGGTGTTACCAGCGTTGGAGACCCTAGTTGTATGTTTGTGTGTATATATTCGTTTGGAATCAGCTCCGGCAATTATCTCTTACAATTACTGTAATTTCTGTTATATACAAACAGTACGCTTCGTTAGCCAGTTGAAGTATGTGATGACAGGCTGAAAGGTATGTACAGATGTAACTGAAAAAACATCTTTGCTCTCATTTATGAAAATAAATACATTTTGATTATGTTGAAAGCTCAAAGAACAGGAATGAGCGCACCTAGGATTTCTTTAAAGAGGGCAGATACGGGGGTAAGTTTTTACTTTTCTGGCCTTATAAAGAAAACACGGTAATTTTTCATTGAAAATGGCTTTATTATTTTTAATTTCCATTTTCCATTAAGATTAATAAGATTTTATGAGTTCAAAACATTTTCTTCATTCCGCATGGTTTTTGAACGCGTCAACGGCTCTTCGGTGCTCACAAATCGACGTAGTTTATCCTTAAGGTGCGACAACAACAAAAAGTCCTTGGGTGCTAAAACAGACTGTAGGGCAGATGACCCATCAATTCGACTCAAATAATCAGTTGTTTGGCGAGATGTGTGAGAGCTCGCATTGTCATGGAGAAATATGATTCGACGTTGAATATTTTTCCCCAATTGCACCACAAACTTCTGACAAACAAATAGTTGTGTACCTTTCATATTTTACCGTTCTACATTGTTCAAGTTGTAGCGTCCATTTTTTTTTGAAAAAACATTTCGCGCGCAAAAACTTATGTTGGATTGTTTTATCTTGAAACAACCTCACGATGACTGTTGTTTAGTTTCAGAATCATGTGCATATCCATGATTCGTCACCTGTTGCGGCTTTATACGCGACACCTGAAGCACCGAATTTAATTTCTTGCGCATTTGTTTTCTAATCGACACTAACATATTTTTCAGTTTTTGTCAAATTATGTGGGATCCAACGAGAACAAGCCCTTTTCACAGCTAATTGTTAATGCAAGCTCTTATGTACGCTGGTGGAACTTATGCCTAGAGACTCTTAAATATCACGGTATTACGTCACGTGACGATCTGGCATCATCAGTTTACGCACAGCATCGATGTTTTCTGGCACAACAACTAAAGACGACCTTCCTACGTTCTGAGTACGTACAATATTCAAAACCCGTATTTATACACCCGAGAGTAAATGGGAAAAGGGATTTTGTTCCCCATAATATGAATAAAACACCATCTAGCGTTGTGCGCTAGGTAAATGCAAGTTTATAGTTTTGTTTTTTATTTTATAAGTGAAATGAATCATAGCAATTGATTAAAAGTGCCGCGGTGGCTCAGTGGTCTAAGTGCTTGGACGCTGACGCAGAGGACCTGGGTTCAACTCCCGGTCCGGTAACATCTAATACAAAGAGAGTTTGTTTTCAAATTGTTTCCTTTGGGCGGCGCCACTTCTCGCGGTGAATTTGCAATTCTCCGAGAATAATCTTTGCCATGAAAAGCTTCTCAAACCTGTTCGGATTCGGTAAAGTAGGTCCCGTTAACTTGTGCAAAAAATTATAACAAACACACACAAGTTAATGCGAGAAAGCTAGGCCTAAGCCCACACGGGCTGTTGTGCCAGTCAATTATTAATTAATAATTGATTAAAATTTGTGTGTTCGTTTTTGAATAAATGACGCTTTCCCATTTATTCTTGGGTGTATGAATACGGTTTTGCATATTGTATAAGTTAAAAACTGTTAAACTTTCCAGTGGAAGTGTCTGATCGCACCTTGCAAAACTTAGTTTTTAGCCGTTTCACTTTTGAAATGAACGTAAGATGGTTCGGAAAATCAATGTAAAGTCAAATTTTTTAATTTGGGAGTACCTATAATGCAAATATAATTTGGAAATTCTACGCAGATTTTCACATTCTTATTTTGGGATTTCGGAACACAAAATCACTCTGGATTGGAGGCACTAAACTTAATCTTGGATATAGAATCATGGGATTGACATTCTTACATCTCACACACAAACACACACACACACACACACACTACATTCAAAGCTTCTTGGTAATGAAGAATTATCACCGAAGTTGCCCTGGAAGGTGTTGCGTAGTACTTTGTCAATGAGATACAGCTTTCATAGCGTTCTGCAAGATGTATCTCCGCCATTTGCAATGGAGCGAGTGAAAATAAATCATTCGTAAGCTGTGGCGGTATGCAAAAGTGTACGCCTACAAGACAAGTTAATAACAATTAATTGAGTTATGTATGTATGATGTGCGCAGCAGCGGGAAAGTCGCAAATATCCATATTGAGAAGCAGACTATAAGGTTCTAGCTTCGTGGCAATCATAGTACATACATATCTATAAATGTTATACTACTTTCATAGCGTAAATGCAATTTTAAAAATAAACTACAACTGCATTTAAAATTGACCAAAAAACTTTGCCTGCATAAGTATGTAGGTATAGCAGCACAACTGCGCTGGAAGGCAGCCAGACAGATGGGCGAGTGGAGGCCGCCACATGCAGACAGAACGCTCGACAGACAGGCGCCTTCAGAGAATTGATTTTCCATGTCTCACGCTTTTTTTGCGCCTTCCCAAGCTTCGTCGGGGTCATACTACAATTCTCACATGTGTGAATCCGACAACGCAATGGGTTCATCTCATCGTCGTCATCTGTCATTGCTACCTTTGCTGAGTAGTAATAATTACATTGGGATTATAATATCATCTCCATTCTAATTTTAAAGAATTATAATTCGTTATTATTATTTTTAAATTCCGGAAATAAGAATTGCAATCGGTAAGTAACATTTTCAGTTCCTCGGATTAAAGATAATAAAAAATTTTTTTTCACTTATAACTTGTTCTTCTTATTCCCATTTTTACAAAACTTTCAAAAACTATCACATAAGAAGAACTGCTTTTCAATTAATTTAATTCCCATACTTGCGAATTTTTTTAATTTTATTAAATGACCGCTCAATCCAAATTGGACAAAGGTAGCATAATCTGTAGTATTTAAATTTTAAGGCTAGAATGAATGGTAAGATTTCCCTCAAATTTAATAAAATGATATAAAAAAAAAAACTTTTTAAAAATAAGCTTTAATTTATTTAATGTACTAAAAAGTAGAAAATAAATTGTTTCCAAGTCACCTGTATCTTACTATCCATAAAAGCTTGGGGCGCTCATGTGTTCAATATTTGTCAACCAGTTACCACAATATTTTATTTAAATTATGTTTTGCAAATAGATTCTAGTAATGAAAGATAAGTGTGAATATGGATATTGAGCGCACAAGCTTTTATTGATAGTAAGATACAGATAACTTCGAAACAATTTATTTTCTACTTTTTAGTACATTAAAGCTTATTTTTAAAAAGTATTTTTTTTATATAATATTATTTTCTACTTTTTAGTCTCCCATAAATTAAATTTTAGAGCTCTGAAATTTTTCGCAAAAAGAATTTAAAACTTGCAGAGCAGTACACAATATTTAGCGTATTCACAGTGTTTCCTATCGTCATATGTCATATCCTCAAGTTAACAAATAATACGGCTGTGATCGACCCTAATATTCGTGGCATATTTGTGGCGCGATGAGTTGTTGTTGTTTTGCTTGCAAGGTGCGGCGAGTAAGTTCCTATAGTTTTTCATTGATGTGTGGTGTACCTATGATTATAAACTGAAGCTCAAGTGTGTAGTTGCTTGAAAAGTGCCACGCCCCCTGTCCTACGCCCATAAAATTTTACCAGTGGGACGAAGCATCCAAGAGGGGCCTGTATACGGAATTTCAATGCTGCACGACCTTTAGTTCCAAAGCTATTCTATATAAACGATTTTGTTTGTATGGGCGGTGCCACGCCCACTTGTCCACCGCCCGTCTTATTTTCCCAGTAGAAGGATATGGATGTGTAGTAAGTTATTACCGAGTTTCATTGATGTGTGATGTGTAGTTCTTAAGTTATACACAAATCTGGAGCTGATAAAAAAAGTGCCATGCCCCTTATCCTACGCCCATAAAATTTTACCAGTGGGACGACACATCCAAGAGGCGACTGCATACGAAATTTCAATGCTGCACGACTTTTAGTTCCAAAGCTAATCGAGATCAAAAATTTTGTTTGTATGGGCAGTGCCACGCCCTCTTGTCCAATCCGATGTTTTATTTCATGTATTGTGCTCCTGTTTACGCATGTATGCAAAGTTTCAGATCTCTAGGTAGTCGGGAAGTGGGTGAAAAATTGATTACTAGATTTGACGACATACTGACATACCGCGGACAGAAAGTGAAGTTAATATAAAGCTTATAAAAAAAGGGACTTGGTTTCTTTCGAAGAGTTACTCCTCATATCACATGCCAACAGTTTAGTTGCTGTGGGGTCCAAGCAGGAAATGTAACCAATACAAACCAGACGGCGATGGCCCAGGCCTAACGCAATTGTCCGCCCCTAGACGTATTTTCAACTACTAGTTTATTTTCTATTACTCTTAAGCCAATTTATAGTTTTTGTCACATACACTGAGCCACTGCGGCTCTTGTCATGAAGATTGCTATGATGCTCTCTTCAACGCGATGTGCCTACTGAAGTTCAATATTTTTGTTTCAATTAGTTACTTTTGCATATGTTTTACATCGGTTTAAACTTAGCTGCTGTATAATCGACTGACAACCAGCAATTTCGATCAAATATGTAGTTGATGTCGGTTCTGCTGGGGTATAACTCTGTCGGTGATATACCACTGATGGTTTCTTTCATTTTTTTAGGTATGTTTCGGGTGAAGCTAAGCGGGTGTGCCCTGAGCCACATTAGTTGAACAAATGACCATCATTTGTCTGAATTGTGCCCTTGCTCAGTTCATGGCCGCACGCAGTATTTCAAGCCGATTACATTTTTGGGAGTTAATTTTTTGTTAGAAGCTAGTTTCGTCCTGTGGTAACAGCAATCCCTACACGGCGCCTACTCAATCTACTGCGACTGTAAAAAGCAGCATTGGGTTATATCTCGTCTTCTATTGCTTGTTATTAAGAGTTAAGCGAAACAATAAAGATAGCTGCATTTGGTCTTTGCCATGGGGTAAAGAAGTGCCGCGGTAAGGAGTCACCGTATTTGTAGTATCTTTTGTTTTTGAATGGCTTGGAGTGTTTACTTACTTTGGATTTTCTGGCTCTTGCATAGATTGCGGGTGACTTCTTCTCATTAATATGAAAACATTGAAGGAATCTTTGAGATCTGTATCAGGGCTTTTATTCAATATGTCCTATCAAAAATTTTCACGAAAACGAGTTTTTTATGGAAAGCCCTATACTAATATAATATTGCGTTATGCCTGGGCCATCGCCGTCTGGTTTGTATTGGTTACATTTCCTGCTTGGACTCCACAGCAACTAAACTGTTGGCATGTGATATGAGGAGTAACTCTTCGAAAGAAACCAAGTCCCTTTTTTTATAAGCTTTATATTAACTTCACTTTCTGTCCGCGGTATGTCAGTATGTCGTCAAATCTAGTAATCAATTTTTCACCCACTTCCCGACTACCTAGAGATCTGAAACTTTGCATACATGCGTAAACAGGAGCACAATACATGAAATAAAACATCGGATTGGACAAGAGGGCGTGGCACTGCCCATACAAACAAAATCGTTTATATAGAATAGCTTTGGAACTAAAGGTCGTGCAGCATTGAAATTTCGTATGCAGTCGCCTCTTGGATGTGTCGTCCCACTGGTAAAATTTTATGGGCGTAGGATAAGGGGCCTGGCAATTTTTTATCAACTCCAGCAACTGAGCTTGTGCGCTCAATATCCATATTCACACTTATCTTTCATTACTAGAATCTATTTGCAAAAAAAAATTTTTATAAAATATTGTGGTAACTGGTTGACAAATATTGAACACATGAGCGCCCCAAGCTTTTATGGATAGTAAGATACTGGTGACTTCGAAACAATTTATTTTCTACTTTTTAGTACATTAAATAAATTAAAGCTTATTTTGAAAAAGTTTTTTTTATATAATATTATTACTTTTTTCTTCAAACGCAAACTCAAACTGAAAACGGGTTAATATTTTTGACAATTATCAGGTATGACAATAGAATGTCATTGCTATCTGGTTCACTTGATATTTATTACACTATGTCTTAGAGTACAAGAAGTTTCGAAGAGAAGAGAGTAGACGTACACTGTTTATTCATATGCGGTCGAAGCGGGAAAACGGGAACAAAAGTGCTCGAATACCTGCACACTGTTTGAATATTCAAATATTGCGCATTATTAAACAAGTGGAATTGTTGAACGTTGTTGTAAAATTAACAATGGAAACAATATATAGACAACTTAATAATTTATTTATTTAAAATCTTTATTATAAATAATTTAAAATAAAATAAAAATTCCGATAAATAGCTGATATATTCGAGTAAACAGTTAGTCTTCGAATACTTTGCAAAGTTCTCGATTACTGAATAGAAACCGTCCACCGAATACGAATGTGCAGAGTTGCCGTGAGAAATGAATACGAGTAAAACCGAATATATTCATGCAGGGCTCTAATCCTTGCGCATTCAAGTGATGAAAATGACAGATGCGTTCCACATTGTTTCTAGAAAGTTGCAGATGTTTCAAAATGTAATCTTTTTATGCGCCGCGGTGGTTCAGTGGACAAGTGCAGGATCGCTGATGCGGGAGGTCTGTGTTCAAATCTCAGCCCACCTCATAGCATCTTATCCAAAGGAAATTTTATGTTGTTCTCACTATATTGACAAAGATTTTGTTGGTCTTTCGTCAAATAAAAAAAACGCTTATCAATATGCATAAAATTATTATAACAATAGGGGTAAACCCCATCTGGTGCAAATGGCTTTGCAAAGGTGCGAATACAAAATATTTTTCCACCTTTTGCAATCACAACAACAAAACATACTGGTTTGCCATTGCAATACAGTCACTAGTTTCTTAGACCAAAATCCATTGCGTTTAGTGCAAAATTTTTTGTGTAAGCTTTTGAGCATAGTTACCAGCATGAAAAGTCGCACTTATTATTGTAGTATTGATCATTTTAATTTTCATGTCGGCTTTTGTTGCAAAAATTGGCATTTACAATTCGTTTTGAAAACTTTACTTTATTCAAACTGATAGTTCAGCATTTTACCAAATTGAAAAACAAATTTTTCATTTGATCGTAAAAAAAGTCTCAAATGGCAAAATTTATTCAATTCCATAAAAATGGTTTTTGCCAAGTCTTGAAAAGCCCTCTTTGTCAATTTCACCTTTGACATTATTTGTGTGTAGGTCTCCAGCATGCTAGTCAGTTACAGCTTCAGTTTAAAGTGCTCAAAAAATATTCTTTAAATTTGCTACAATTTGTATCTTGCGGTAGGTAGTATTGTGTTTGTTGTATTTGTATTCAAAACAATAATTTCGCTCGCACGTAGAGGCCATGATTTTCCGCTGGAAAACTTGTTTATGTGTGTAAAATTCAATCAACACTGCCATCAAACAATTTAAACTCTGGTGTGAAATTCTTTGGCGAATTCGCTCAAAAGGCTAGAATAATTAATGTGGAAGAAACAAATACACACATACACACACGTAAACAATTGCACTGATATTCTTTGCCAAATGCCGATGATGAGCAGGGAGAGCTGAATGATGTGAGAAGCACTTTCATGCTCATATTTGAAAGAATTCAATTTAGAATTCAAATGGCGAAATAAAATTAATGAAAAACCACAGCAGCAGAGGAAAAGCACGCAACCACAGAATGTAGGAACAATTCAACGGAAGCGAAGATCATCTGCCGGCCGATACCACTTTTCACACATCAATCAGAACCAGCAGCATTGCTGCCGCCACTTAGTTTCGCGAACGCTGTTTTCTTGTTGCTCAGAATTTTTGATTTGCAATTAATTAGTCAATAAAAATTAAATAAATATTAGTACTTTATCAAACTTGATTGCACTACAGGAGGTTTCTGATTCTTGCAAAATTTTATATGCGCTCTGCTACCGACCAAGGAAATGTACTTAAACAGAAAGTGTGGGAATTCATTCTGGGACTATGCTTCAAATATTTGAAATACTACAACTTGAAAAAAATTGTGTGATTATATTCTGTTTTGGAATACATGCTACTGACAAATTTCAGATTCTAAAATATCTTTGAATTTAATACATTTGTATACCCCAATCCAATATTAATATTGTGCTCGTTCTATTTTAAACACAAATTAACGAGACCTACACATTTATTCTATAGTCGTGTCCAAACGGAAAGCTTTATTCAGATTTTTTGAGAGAAGCCATTTACTCATGGAATATAGTATACTTTTGGAGATTTACCAACTACCTCACGAGAGGCGACGCGGCGCGAAAAGAGTTAAAGTTGTTTGATTAGATGGTATTAGTCGACTGGGATACGAACCAGCGACTCCTCAGAGACCGAGCACTTAACCACTGAGAAATGGTGACAGAACGGAATTGAATTCTTATAAACCCAAAAACTCAAGTTTGTTAAAATTTATGTATTATTACTCCGCACGACACAATTGTCGTGACTAGACTTTGACGTAAAGTTCAAGTTTTCTCTCATGATTTTTTTAATGGATTTCAAAGTTTTGAAAGAATGCAATTTTTAGAAAATAAATCGACCCACCTCATTATAATATAATGGGATGAAATTAAAGATAACAATAAAGTAATTTTGTCAAGAAATTAATATAAATATTAAATATACAGGAAAGCCTCGCTTTGCGACGTTAATTGGTTCCCAAAAAATTCGTCGCAAGCGAATCGTCGCAATTCGAATTGCATGGAAGTGTGCTAAAAAATTTAAGATGCATACGTCCCAATGCTAAATCCAAAGGTTATTTGATCAAAAACAAAGCAATTTCCAGTTTCTAATCAATTTATTTATTAACTTTATTTATAAACTTAATAATTTTACGATGCGATGTGAAATGACGAAAACTTATTCGCCAATTTTTTTCGGCGCAATGTGAAACGTCGCTAACTGAAACGTCGCAAAGCAAGGCTTTACTGTATTAATAACTTATTTCAAAATATTTACAAACAATCGAAAATAAAATAATAAAAACTTATATATTTCTATCATACAACGATATCAATACATTTTATTACTCCACAAACACCATAAATTATTATCTTTTATTTCACCCCATTTTAAAAAGTGTCACTCTTTTAAAACTTTGAAGTGCTGCAAACAAATTCTAAGGAATCGAACAAAACTCAGTTCGCAGTTTTCCCATGTTTAATCCAAAATTCTATTTTTGCAGCATGGTGTTATCTGTCGATGAGTCATAAATTAAAAGATGTTCATAATTTTTTGCAATTTTAACCAAATGTCGAGATGAAATTTAAAAAAGTATGACACTTCATATTGATACCCTGAAGTTAACAATATACCAAACTGTGAAAGATTTGCTGCTGGTTCGATGATACCATTCATCCACTCATTCGCTTGTTTTCCCTCTATAGTACTTTGGGGCGAACATTAAATCTAGCTGGAAAGCAGCTGGCGGTGATGTAAAACATGTATGAGACATGCAATTATTAATTTCTCTCCTATGCAGCCTGATGTACTGCCACATTTTTTTCAATTTCAGAATAAACAGCGTAAAATCAATTAGGAAGAAATGAAATTAATTGATGGAATCACTTGGCCATTATAAATAAATGGACCCAAATGTTAAAGCACTCATTAGCAAGCTCATAAATAAATTAATTGCCATCATTTCACGTATTTATTTATACAATTTTGAAAAACGCTAAGAGCTCTTACCCGCCGAAAATTGAAAGAAGCGCCACTGGTGTTTGATTCTTTGTTGCTGCCAGAGTGTTTTCATAAGGCATATGATTCATGCACAGCCAACGCCATCGAAAGGACATGTGTGTATGAGATACATATGCATGAGTATACGAGTATGTATTTGAAATCGTATGTAGGTATGTTCAAAATGATTAACAATTGTAACTTGTTTTACTGACAAGTCTTACGGTTTTACGCTTTCCTTTGTGTAATCCTGTAGTTGATGAAACTAGAGCTTGCGATGTTACGATTACATTTTTATTACAATACATACTATATAATGGTAATTGTTGGTATTGAATGCGAACATTGTTATCACATATTTTCGATTACAATTACAAGTAATTGTAACCAAATATGTTTACGATCGCGCTTGCTTGTATGTATGTAATCACAATCATAAATATTTTAAGATTGCATATCATCGAATATTTAGAAAACATGTAGGTAATCGTTATCGAAAACTACGACCTTCAATAATTTGTGACTTCGATTAAAAAGTACTATATGTACATATTACTTCTAGAGAATTTAATACAATAGGTTAGGTTCATCTGGTAGGCCCAGTAGGCTATGCTCAGCCCTAGTTGGATCGTTAGCTATAGCAGATGCTGATTCGTTTATGAGTACGGAAAGTAGAGATATCTGTTTTAGTGAACTTTAGATAAGATTGAATTGTCTCAGCTTTGAGGCCTCTTCCAGCTCAGTAAGCCATGGCACTCACAAGTAAGTTACGCGAGATCTAGAGGTGGCAGAACAGATACACAGGACACGCTCGAGAATTGCCTTAGATCTAGACTATATTTTTAGAAACATTTTAAATTTTGAAACTTTTATGACATTTGCCTTAATCAATATTTCATTTAACAGAAATTTACAGAGTCATGCAAATCTGATGACTAAAGAAAAATCTGTTATTTGTAGTCATCATTCGAGAGCCTACGAGAGTTATTTGATATGTTACGAAAATGGAATATTTATATTTCAGTCAACCTTTGGCTTTCGTGACCACTGTGGAGCCCTTTGGTAAAGGTTTGGCTTCTAGCGGAAAAAAGTTTTTATACAAAATTCATCATGAACCTTAATAACGGTAGGCGTAAAAGAGCGTGTTCATATTTAACATTCTGACCAAATATTTAGAAAGTTCATAAACTGTGCTTGTGGCTACAAGCTGCCGAAACTTTTCCGTTAATCAGCAATTTTTTGTTCCTTTGCTTTTCTTATTTTTAATCTGAATCCATGACGAAATTATCAACGAAGCAATCATTGGTTTATATGCGGACCGCGTATAAATAAACATTGTTGCGTTTTCTAATAATAAGAAATTTTCATGTTGGTATTATCGCATTAGAGCAATTTTGTTTTAAATTTATTTTACTTGCATTCGGTCTGCAAAATTTTATTGTAGCTTATTAATAACTTTCACAATTTATAGGAAAATAAATAAATTTGTATAGCATGCGATGCGAAGAGTGAAAATATTTTATTTCATTGTGGTCATTTTGCACCCACAGAAGTAATGCTCTCGAATTTATGATAATCGTTCCATCTGTTCTGAAAATTGAAATGGGCGCAAAAGTACAGTCTGTTTAGTAAGAGCGTGAGCGTTATAATTTGTTAATTTATAGGTTAACTTGCATGCAATTAAACACACAGGTTTTAAGAGCGCTTTTGCGCAGTTTTATTATAAGTTAGCTCACCTTCTTTCCTTGCCCAATCGCGCTTCAAATTTCGTTGCGGTCATTTAAGTCAACTTTTCATGTACTACTTGCCAAAAAGTACATAGATGCTTTTTAAGCGTGCTTATAATTTTATATCAATATCTCGAAGACGGCGAGTGGCTCGATGGACTGGGTTCAAATCTCAGTCCGGCACATAACCAGTGTTGGCAGACATTTTTTGAGAAAGAAGCCAGATGGGCTTCAAAAAAGGCTAGAAAAGGCTAGACGACTTATAAAAAAGGTCTAGAAAAAGGCTAGATCTTTTAAAATTGTATTTTTATCATAAATGTCTTTGTGAGTATACATACGTTTACATACTATATGTGCATAACAGAACAATTGCAAAAAAAGGAAACACCACGAATCTCACTTTAAATGTTGATATCTCAAAAAATATTTCATCCTCATCTGAAGAATCAGAATTTGTATATAAATCACGATTATTTGCAAATCTTAAAATATCATCCGTGATTTCAAAATCATGGTAGAATTTTTTTTTTCTTTCAGAGCATATCGAACAATTAATAGAGAATTAAGCATTCCAGCTTAATGAAATTCAGCGTTAGTAAAGGATAAATAATCAATTCCCAGAATTGAAAATTCGAAAAGACAATCGACGACCAAATTTATGTACAATTTCGCACACTGAAATGACGCTTCAATTTTGAAGTTGAAGAAGCACAAAATTACATTATGTTCGTACATTTTAATATGTACAAGTACTACTTTTAGAATTTGATTTTTTTTATAGAATAACTAGCTGTTACCCGCGGGTTTCAGCCCACGCTTTTAAAAAAATACGTAATGTGAATGATGCTCTGATTGGATGTTGCTGTATTTAATTTAATAGCAGTGTTTGCCAGTCTGTAATTTTCTTGGTTTCTTTTGTTTTCTGTTGAACAGAAGGGCTTCTCCTTGCTTATGCTTGTGATCTCTATATATTTTTAGGAGAAGTCATATATGTAGTAGGTCCTTACAGAACTATCTGTGTATGTAGATTACTCCATTTTACCTTGGATTACTCCAAAAAAGTCACGACCCCCCTTCACTCCTCATGGACCCTAAATTTTTGACGGTACATACAATTGAGGTGTGCCACGCCACCTTGTCCCATGCCCTTAAATCTATATATATAAAACCCAAATTATGTAAAAAATTTTACATGTATGTATGACTAAATACTAACAGAATACAAAATTTTAATGCTGCAGGACTTGTAGCTATAAAATAAAAAATTTAAGTTGTAAGAGGGGTGCCACGCCTCGTGTCCAATGCCCATTCCATTTTCCCAGTTGAAGAATATGGAGTTTCATTGATATATGATGTATAGTTCTAAAGTAATACCCAAATGTGAAGTTGATTGAAAAGTGCCACGCCCCTGTACCACGCCCATAAAATTGTATCAGTGGGACGACTCATCCAAGAGGTGCCTGCGTACGGAATTTCAATGCTGCGCGATTTGTACTTTCAAAGATATGCCATATCATAGATTTAAGTTATATGAGGGGTGCCAAGCCCCCTTTTCCCACGCCCCTACATTTTTTCCAGCAGGAAGACACATCTAAACACTAACATAATACAAAGTTTTAATATTGTACACCTTGTAGTTTTAAAGATATGCCAAATAAAGTATTTAAGTTGTATGGGATGTGCCACGCCCTCTTGATGTATAACAATTGTTTATAGCCTATGACCATCCTTGGAACATCTATAGTCTATGTGCCAAATTTGGTTATGATCGGTTAAGCGGTTTAGGACGCAACTCCGAACATACATACATAATTTGAATTTTATATATATAGATATAAATTTTTTATTCGGACTGACTTGCCAAAGAGATTTGACCATAGCTGTCTATTTCTATTCTGAAACAAAGCGATTTTAAGTGTACAACAAGTGTACTCGGAGTAGGGTTTTGTTGGTTAAAAAATAAAAAATACGTCATATTAAAAAAGGCTAGAAGAGGCTAGGGCAAAAAATAAAAAGACTACAAAAATGGCTAGAGGCTAGATGGTAATTTTCGAGACTAGACGACAAAAAAAGGGCTAGATCCAGCCTCATCGCGTTCGTTAATGAAACAGTTTGGTACAGCAGCAGAAAATGCAACCAGCGCACCGCACCAGTTATTCTACTGTTGCCGGTAACAGAACACGAAATGGAAACGTAGAAAATTTTTGAAGTAAAACTTCTTTGCGGAGGCTAAACTCAAAATTTTTGTTACGGATAAAGCTTTCGACATAGCAACAAGAAAGCTTAAATCTGTTGTCTTTCTTGCCAAATTAAAATAAAGCATACTTTTAGGACTCAAAATTCTGGGTACGGATAAATTTTTCGACATAGCAAGTTTCGAACAGGTGGTGATATTAGGTAAGCTTATATCTTTTCTGTCTTGCCAAATTAAATTATGGCATACTTTTAGGACCCGATACTCGGATAACATTTCATACTTGTGCTGTAAAATTGCAAGTAGGTAAAAAAGTTGCCAGAGTTTATAAAAAGCTGCGTCTGGTGTGTGCACAGGATGGACCTTTGCGTAAGAAACTAGTTGCGAACAGGTGGTAATATTAGGTAACGTAAATAATAGAGAAGGTGCATCTCGTAAATAGAATCTATTAGGCACAAAATTATCAAGCAGGCGAATTCGGCCGTCCAGTCGCTCTCCTGATTGTTTCGTGAGCGAGAGAGCGCAAATATGAGAAAACGTGTTGCCGCTCAGCACAGAAAAAGCCAAATAAAGGCAAAATTCCATTTGTTTTGATTTGTTCGATTTCTGTTGCCGACCGAAATTCAAGTGCCAAGAATGGAATGGCAAATGAATCGTAATCGTTGCTAAATTTAAACGCAGCAATGTTCGAGGTGGAGGTGTTGCAATCTATGCTAATATTAATAACACCAACATAGTAGCTTCAAATATGAATATATTTTTACGCAATGTAAGTGAAATTGGAGATATCTGTGCTGCAAACTGCGTTTTAGAAGATGGGACAAATTTAATAATGGGTGCAGTTAACATTTCTCCCAATAATACTGTGCAAAATATTATCAGCTTCTTACACAGAAGACTCCTCGTATATGGTTTAGTAGGCTCACAAGAATTGGGAAGGAACTATCACACAATGCCATTAATTTAAGCTGGAGGTTTCAACCTTAATTTCGCGTCGGAAGAATCCCAACCTTTTATCCAATTCCTGCATGATGCATTACAACTACGAATGAGCAACAATCCCAATGAGTCTACAACATTGCAGTTTTCTCGCGGTATCTTGAAAATTTAAGTTCTTAGACGTATCATAAGCCGATTGTTTCTACGCTAGAAACATATATCGCAATTTCTGAAGTTACTGATGGAAATAATATTACTGAGTTAAATAAACAAAATTTCTACCACTAAAAGTGTTGAATTCATTTAAGAAATCTAAACAATATAACATAGATAATGATTATCTATCAAGCAAAAATAAAATAAAAACATACAAAATAAGTTTTACTTCAGCCGTGTGGTCTAAGCGCACGTGTTTTTTTTATTAATGGATCAAAATTTGTTTGTAATCTTGAATAAAGATTGAATCATCTGTAATTATTTACTTTCGGGATCGATCTCTTTTTTTTCAACAAGGTTTTTACCACGACATATCTCTTTTTCACTCGTTTTATTCTCTCTTTATTCTAAATTCATTCGAAGACTCTCACTTCGAGTTTCACAACTATCAATAAATGCGTTCACTAAAATGTCCATCTTGGATCGCGTTCGTTAGTGCAAAATAAGTTTCTGCAGAAGACGAGCAGTTGAATCAGCTGATCGAGTGATCGAGTAGCAGCAACTAAAGTTGGCTGCACTGCAGATGCCACTGCACGAATTTGCCGCGTTTACGAACGTACCTAATTTGATTTCAAAGTGTTTCTCTTGCGCGGCGCCACTTCTCGCGATGAATTAGCAACTCTCCGAGAATATTCTTTGCCATGAAAAAAAGCTATTCAACCCGTTCGGATTATATGTGAAAAGTTAATGCGAGAAACCTAGGCACGGGCTGTTGTACTAATCAATTAATTAAATTAATTAATTCATTATCTTGATTCTCTAAGTTTGGAAAGTAATCACTGAGTGATTGCTGTAAACTGGACTGATAATTCAAATTTATGGCCAACAAAATACGCCAACAGTTCCTTTCGCAATTCAAATATTCGCATAAGAATTTTACCACGCTATAAATATGACTTAGATAAATATGACACAAACATTTTAAACTGTTACTTTGTATGACAGTGAAATGCTTCGTGTTTATTATGAATTTTTCAAATTGTTCTCCTCTTTTTGCTAGAACGAATCTTTTGTAACTGATTAAAAGTCTCTCTTTTGAATGCGAAAAATGTGTATTCGAGTATTGTTAATTTAGCATGCACATTTACCTATTTTATGAATATCAAAAGTCGTATATAACTTCCGTTGTCAGCAAAAGCGTAAAGATACGACATTAATAATAATGGGTCAACATTTGAATTTCCTAACGAGCCAATGAATTTCGCATACAATTGGTCCATACTGTTCGACTGGTTCTCATAACTGAATTAAAGAAATAATTTCCTTGCATTCTCATCCGCTTCTCCTGCAATCAAAAATCAATCACTTTGTTTACTTTTGGCTTGCCTTTTCTGCCTTTTGTTAAATGTTTACGAAAAATGTAAATAATAGCAAAGCTACTTACACACAAACGCAAAAAGACACACACACACACACACACACACACACACACCGGTTCATGCTCAATGACCTATTAGCAGTCGTCTTTGTTGCCAAAAGTAATCAATCAATTTTATAGAATTTCACTTTGCATCAGCTCTCGTCCATGATGCTCCTCCCTGCCAACCTGCGCCCCATAAAACCCGTTCAGTTTGTTGCCGATGACTGCTTAAACGTCGATAGAGGCATAACAGATGTAAAATGAAAATAACGCACTTGCGGAGAAGCGCTTTAGCGTATTTCTTTAGTAACATTTTTTATTAAAATTTGCCGCAAGAAATTAACTAATCTCTGCTTCTGCTCTGCATTTGTTCTTGCGTGTAATTCTAGATATTCCGACAGTTGGAAAGGCCGGCGGAAGTGGAGCGGCTGATGTATCTGAAAGATGTGGTCAAGACGCAGCGTGAAAAGTTCATTAGTGCGATATTAAATAACACAGATGTGAACAATCTGGATCAATTGTTGTCATTCGAATTGGCAAAATATGAATCGGTGAGTATAAAAATTGTACATATATTTATTCTTGTTACATAAAATAAATAAGCAAAAAGTAAATGCTTAGTGGGATGGATATACCTGATGCTTTAATATATTTACAACATATGCCATTAATTTAGAAAGGTTTAATCTCAAATCTCCTCGGCTAATTTTGGCCGGTCTGTTTCTTTTCTTTTTTTTTTTGTTAACAGATTGGCAACCGCGCGGAAACTCCTTTCCACTAGGTATGAGCATGAAAAAGCAATTAAAAAGTTTCTCGCGATATTCCATACTACGGGATAAGTAACATGCACGTCCTTTTGAAGCCAGAATTGCTGATAAGCATTTCTAAACTGCACCTTCTTCGTTAGTTGTTATTGCGATTCCGATCAATTCTTGCAATGTCACCATATGGACTGATTATCCACAGTGATATTACCATACTCAACAGATCCTCAAAACCAGTTTCAAAATCAGAATAGAGGGCATTTAAATCTTGGATGTAGGTTGAAATACCGATTTCCTGGTAGTTTTTTTGTCACAAATTGAGGAACTGCGAAAATTCGCGCCGTCCAATATTTTGCTTCATTAGCTTAAGAAGAAGAATAGTGAACAAATCTCTTAAAATTGTCTTTTAACCTTGGTCTCTAGCATCCAGAAACTCGAAAATTGTCTCAAAAAGTGCAAAAAAATTGTCAAACATAAGCCTTTCAACCGCCAGCGTACCTCTGTGTGCATTAATGACTTATTGAATAGATTCACGCAATGGAACACTCAGATATTTAGCAACTAAATGTTTTCGATGGCTTACGCAGTGTATTGCTAATACCCCGGATACATTTGGTTTTAAATAGCTTATAAATCACGATAACGACCAACCATGGCAGGTGCCCCAGCTGTAGGTACTGATATTATATTTGGCTTTTACCCGCGGCTTCCACCCCACGTTTTTATAAAAACACGCAATGAAAATGGTGCTCTGATTGGCTCTTACTGTATTTAATTTAATACCAGCGCTTTTCCTTGCTCGGCTGTCTTTTTCTTGGTTTCTATTGTTTTCTGTTAAACAGCAGCGCTTTTCCTTGCTCGTCTGACCCCGGATCCTGAGAAAATGTTATATCTATAAAGTGTTTTTTTAATTATTTGTGATGCCTATATATTTGTAGGGGAAGTCATAAATATGGGTCCTTACAGAACTATCTGTGTATGTAGATTACTCCATTGGTGGAAGGGTAAAATCAAAGTCACGACCTGCTTTTATGATATCTACTATCGGGGACACATATCATAGTCTACTAAATTTTTTAGCTGTCGTGGACTCCTTGGATATCGCCGAGAACCCTTGGGTCTCCACGTGAACCACTTTGGGAAACAGTGGCTTAAATCATATAAAACGGTTACTTAAATTTTTTTCATTATATTCGTGAATCTCGGTTATTACAAATTTTTTTTTTAAGCTTAAAGTCTTGTCATGGTTTTGGTTTTCTAAGCAATTTATTTTGCAAAAATTTAAGAAACTGAACACTGAATTTAACAAAGCAGAAAAATTCAACACAGATATATTAGAGAAGAAAATTATAATCATTTTATATGGACAAAAACATTAAACTAAAGATTAATAATTAAGTTTCAAGTTTTTACATACATCTTAATACAATTATTATAACTTCGAATTTTTCAAAAACACTAGTAAAAGAGCACATTTATAATTTTCCATAACTTTTTCCAATATCTTCAAGTTATTCTATTTGAGTTTGTTGGAGTAATCATTATTTATGCTTCATTATCATGCTCCATTTTAATACTGAAAGTGAAAACCTGTTTCTTTTGACCGATATTTTTCTTTTAGAAAAAGGTAAACATATGAATAATATGACAATTGAAGCCTATATATTTATGGCAACGTATGGAAAATATCACGCTTTTTACTCGATCAATATAGACTCACACGGTTTTGAGACGGCAATCCCCACTTGGGCCCATAGTGCGCTGTGCCGCAGGCACTTTCGATTTATCAATACGATCTATTTATTTTCTTCGTGGCCAAATTTATATTGCTGCAGCAAGTAATAAATAATTTCGTTTTATTGGATGATTGCGGCGCTGTACTACAAAAGCGGCAAGTTCAGGGCCTCACACACAGTTTAAAATTGACGCCTGGGAGCGCAGGATAAGCGGGATTTCGGACTAACAGCATGGTTGCACCCTTGAACTTTGGCTTAATTGCTTTGTGTGCCGTGAAGATACAATATTGTGCTCCATTAAATCTAATAAGAGACATCTCATTGCTTTCTCATCATCAGAGGCGTTCTTGGGGAAAATTGTTCGCAGGGAGTAAATTTTATTTTTTTAATGCAATAAGAAAAGCGGCCAAATTCTGACAAACATGCATACACCTGGTTTTAAGAGGTAAATGGCTCTAATTTTCCTAGTCTTTATTCCTGTTAGGATTACTTTTACATTTCGACGACGAACGTGGGCGATTTTATGTATTAAAAATTAGGGTAGGGTGGGGTCTATGACAAAGTGCTGGAAAAACCTGCATATGCATTTATTTTTCGTTGGCACAGTGTGATTTGAACTTTCTTCCTATTGCCAGGCAGTTCAGGAAGCCGCGGAAGGTGGTCTTCTTATTGAGGCCGATAAAGACTTCCCAGAGCCGTACGAGCGCTGGAGTATACTACAAGCTGTGTTCTTCTCCTCGACTGTGTTAACAACGATAGGTGAGTCTGAAAAAGAGATTTCTTAAAATGTATCAAAAGAAAGTTTCGAGATTTTTTAAAAAGTACGCATAATATCTATTTGTTTCCTTTACATTTGCAAATTCAATACATAAATGACACGACGCAATCCTTTA
This sequence comes from Neria commutata, assembly GCA_963457695.1. Classification (NCBI taxonomy): domain Eukaryota; kingdom Metazoa; phylum Arthropoda; class Insecta; order Diptera; family Micropezidae; genus Neria; species Neria commutata. The sequence continues at coordinate 19,268,653 of OY735249.1, read as the reverse complement.
ACAGACTCTGCAATTCACGTATTTACAAAGTATAGATAGTATATATAGATATATGTATATGTATATGTGAATGTGTTTGTGGCAGAAAAAGGGCTTTGTGGTCTGGGGTCGATACTGCACTATGCTTCTTATAAACGCAATTGAATAGTAACTTTTAGAGCCCGACCGAACGCTCGGTCTCGGTTTCGGTTACCGAACAGTTCGGCCAAAATTTCGGTCTCGGTTCGGTCTCGGCTACAAAAGGCCGAGTATTTAGCAAAACAGTTGAGGAAAAAATTGTATAGTTATAAACAACATTTAAATTTTTTAATAATACTTTTTATTGAATTTTCATAAATCAGATACTGAATGTAGGTATTTATACCGCAAATGAATTGTTTTTATAATAAAATTTATTTTTTTCCTAAAATTGTATACATTTTTTTTCATTAAAATTCTTCTTCTTTTTTTGCATATATATTCGAAAGGTTCGGTCTCGGTCTCGGTTTCGGCCGAACATTAAAAAAAAGGCCGAAGTTCGGTATCGGTCTCGGCCAAAATTACGGGTTCGGTCGGGCTCTAGTAATTTTTCCTTTTGAGAAAGTATAGCACAGTCCCTTGTTGTCAGAATGTCCGTATTCGATCGCTCAAGCAGCTGTGCCGTTTTGGAAGGCAATACACGTTTTGTAGTCCTAATACCGCTGAATCCACTTAACAACAAAATGCTTTGTTGTGCATTTTAGCTGCTGTTCAGGTTTAAGCGGCAGTTAGCCAGTCCGTTGAACAAAATCATATACAAACATTAAAGTAATCGTAGAAATTGTAGTTGTTACCCAAACCCGTAACCGAAACACAGTTTTTACATCAGTTCCGTGCACACAAAAGCTCAATTCAAAGCTTCATACGATATTATCGAAATATGTATAGCGAAACAGACGATATATGATTGTTAAAAATTTTCAGCTTTCTATTTAACATGTTTATTTTAAAATATTTTGCGAAATTTAACGTTTTCTTTTTCGTTCGCATTTTTCGTAGTCGCATCAGAGTAAAGTGGAAATATTATTTTGAGGCAGAAGTCAGCTGGTTCTCATTCTTAAGGCTCAGTTAGTTCAGACGTAACGTATTTTTTCATAATTTTATGTAAAAAATTGGGCCGTTTACTAGAATACGTAAAACGTGTTGCCGCTCTTCTCTTTTTGTTAGGGATTTTGCGGTTAAATTTTACATTCTATATAAATTTATGACACAGAATTATGTTAAATTTTAAATCTTTTTGTTGTGGCCTACTTTTATAAACTAATTTTGTCAAAAATAATCCTCTATTTTTGTTAATCTAAAATCAAAGAGCAGAGCCAGCACTTTTTACAATTTTTACGTAAATTTTTCGGAGAAACCTGTTTCGATAAAGTTTTATGCGTTACGTTTGCGTAAAAATACGTTTAGAGCAAACGCGGGTATAGCGCTCGGGTAAAGTAGGTTGTGTCAGCTGACACGAAAAAATTCGTTACGTCTAGATTAATTGAGCCTTAATTGTTTAGCTAGTCCAGACATATTGTAACTCTTCGAGGCCGTAGAATCAAAGAGTATTAATATAGTATCAATTATTAGTATTAATAGAATATTTGGTAGAATGTTCGCCATTTATTCTAACATGTAAAGGTGTCGCAGATTTTAGTCCTTTGTTTGTTTATCTTTTTGTCAGTGTTGAAGTATAAGTAGTTTCGTCGATTTCCATTCCAATATTTGATATTCTTTGAATTGAGTGCAAACATGTTTTTAAATTATTCCAAATAATTTCCAAATCACATTGACTGTGTTCTGGAAAAGAAAATGTCATCCGCATGGACAAAGGAGCTTCAGCGGAAAATGTATTTAAAACGGCACTTGGAGAACGAAGACGGCGGGAAGAAAAGACCAACTGGAGAAGATGCACGCATAGCAGAAGCGCAGCCCTAAAACGAATTCCAAGCTAATATTTCACAGGCGTTATCTTGAAAGGGTTTCCAACATTTGAGCTGTTATTTTTAAAAGTGGAATAAGTTCATTTTTTACAGAAATGTAGATAATGGCAGTTATAGATAAAACTTTTTATGATCTTTCAATGGGCAAACAATTTAGTTTGGGAGATGGAAGTTTTACCTCTTAATAGTATTGACACTGAGAGTGAAATGTAAACAATGAAATATCTCGCAATAACAGAAAGTGGACTTATTCCACTTTCAAAAATAACAGCTCATTTAAAGCAAACAAATATCGATTTGTTTGTCGATTTAATAAGGGTCACCTTTTAATTTGTGTTCAGTACGAGGTTTCAAGTCACAAATATTGAATTTATGTTGTACTTTTTGAAAAATCTCAGTTCATTTCTCTTGACACAGACTGTAGTAATACTTTAATGTAAATATTGCCGTTACTATTGACAGGTTACGGCAATATTGTGCCGGTGACAACGGGCGGTCGTACCTTCTGCATGTGCTTCGCCCTCATAGGCATACCCTTTACGTTGACCGTAATTGCGGATTGGGGCCGACTGTTCGCGACAGCAGTTTCAGTATTCGGAAAGCGTATGCCAAGTGCGTTCCTAATGGGCAGTTGCTTTTTGCTCTTAGGCATATTTGAGCGTCTTACCAATTATTGACTGCTTTTTTAGAAACGCCGAAATTCACGAATTTCATAGGCCGCACTTGGTTCTATGCCGTTTTAGCGGTGTGCTTTCTGGGCGTGTATCTAGCCGCTGGAGCTGGTCTGCTTCTGTTGTGGGAGGACGACTGGAATTTCTTCGATGGCTTCTACTTCTGCTTCATCACCATGACCACAATCGGATTTGGCGATTTAGTGCCGAGTAAGTGGCAAAATGATCCGATGGTGTGTTGTTCTCACCGTGATACTTAAGATATTCTAATTTCTCGCAGAGAAACCCAACTACATGCTGCTTTGCACGCTGTACATTCTGATTGGCTTGGCTTTGACCTCCACTATAATTGAGCTAGTGCGTCGCCAATACGCCACAAGTTGGGCCAAACTACAAGTGAGTCACTTTCCTCCGCTCCCACTCTGCTTATCCTGTTTTAAAATTCATATTGCATTTCTTAAATTATTCCACTTAATTAATTAAAAAACTTGTGCTATTTCTTTCATATGTCACTGCATTTTTCTTGTTATGCATTGTCATGGTCGCTGCATTCTTGGAATAGGAACTTTCTGGTCCAATGGCGGAAACTTTGCGACGTCTTGGGGAGACTGCGGGCACGGGACTAGATTATGCAACGTTGCAGAAAGTGCTGACGGTTTGTATAAAATATTTAAAAACTGCGAAACTACAAATGTTGACTCTGTGTTTAGCCATGGGCGTATGCAGGCAGGGAATAGCTGCCCTCTCTAGCCGACTCATACCATAATATTCAAACACAAGTTATTGCGAGAAAACTTGCTCTAAGCCTCATTCTATATATTTAAACTTTATCAGAATTATACGAGTATGTATTTTTATTGATATTGACCTTTAAAAATTGATATTTTTACAAATTAAAAATATTAAATTAATGATAAAGTGACTACAATATGCACATATATAACTTTTCCGTTAATACATTAAAACGTCTTTCCATGAAGATTCTTTAAAAATGTATTTTTTCGGCCTCCTAACTGCGTATAACCCCTTAATATACCGCCCATGTTGGACAGATCACGTTCACTTCTGGATTTTTTAAAAGCATTCCCAACAGTAATGAAGTGACCATATGGACGCTCTGGTAGATATATCATGGTATTCTGAGGATTTTCCGTTTACCTCCTATGTAGCAGGCAGACCACGCCCATTTTTTCGTATGACGCAGAGGGCCGATACCTTAACCTTACAACTGGTTGTTCTATCCTGCGGCCACAGATGGACGGACAGACAGACGGACAGCCAGAAATCAAGACAGAAAGTGATTCCAGAGTGGGGTGTATTTTATTCGGTACGCGCCTGTCTGTGAGGTTGTCTGCATTTAGCCATACGCCAATACATTGCCCAAATGACATTCTTCAAGTCATTTGACAATGAAACTAACTGTAAACTGTTTGCGCATTGGCTATTAAATATAATAACTGCTTCGAAATACCATTTTTATTTTATTTTATTTCTCACCGTAGGTTTCAATGCCGAAATGGAATACCTCGAAAAAGAACGCACACAATCCGGACATTGCTGCTTTGGAAGCCATTACGAACGCAATTTTAAAGGAGGTGAAAGAGGCTCAGAGCAACAAACCGAAAATGCTACAAATTGTGATTTACGAATCTTCGGTGTAGTTTGCCCGCAGCACAATATCTAGATACAAATGCATATTCAAAGCGGGAGCCGTCTAGTCAATAGTAGTTAGTACATTACTTATATGCGATGATAATTAAATACTCTTAAATATTTGAGCGAATTCAAGCGCAGCTTAAAATCAAATCATGCAAGGACAATGTCTGTCTTATTTTACTCAAGGGTCTTGTATTTAATTCTCAACACGATTCTCAGCACCAAAGGCACAATTTCACTTGTATAGTGCTCCACAAAAGTTTTCGCAGTTGATATTTCGCTTCATTAACCAAAGTATACATTAATGTATGAACAGAAAATGTATGAACTCCTTTCTGTATAACTGATTTTTCGAATACTTTTGTGAGGCACCGTATATGAATGTCGCAATGCGGGAATTAGGTAAAGGTGCATCCGGTTACTCGAAACCTCAAGTGTACATAATACGGCTGAATATTTAGATATATGAATTTTGAATTCATATCATTGTACATGTGTAATGCATATTCTTAATAATAAACGTAATATATTTTTTAAGTGTTTAAACATGCGTAAACGTGTTGCCTACAGGAACCTGCCTAATTCAATGAATTTCCTAATCTTAAGTACTCTACTTAAATTATTATCTAGAATAATTTAGTTAAATATTTCAATTACAAATACACCGGCCGGCTTAATTAAATGCTCACCAATTTGAAATGTAGATTTCGGAATTTGAACCATTAATCAATTTATAAATCACTTGTATAAATAAACGATCCTTGAATGCAGGGCTCAATTTCACATGATTTTGAGCTTTTGTATACGTATATTGTATCGTTTGTTGTGTCGCGTGGGATATATTTCGCAAGGCCTACTTTCAAGGATAAATTCTTTTTTATATATCAGGTGCATTTCTTAGAAAGATATACATAGCTCAATATGTAATAAATACAATTTCTAGCCTGATCTTCCAGGTTTCTTAAGCTGAAATTCCGATCAAACCGGTTTTGCAGCTTTTTTACGTATTTCTCACATTTGCTAAAAATTTAATATTGTGTGAGTGAGCCAATGAGAGCGCTCTTACTAATATAAAGCCAGCTCTTGCCCGTGTTTTCAAATATTATGGATATTGACAATTATTGACCGTGCAAAGCATTTCATTCGTTTTAACGTAACGTAATGTCTTTAAGAATATTTTAAGTTTGATATGGAACCCTGCTTGCGCGAGCCTGACTCGCACTTGACTGCTTTTTATTTTTGTTCAGTAATTGTTGACTTATTAATGCGCTTTCAAGTCAACAACGAGTTGTTGTGAGCAAAAAAGTTAGACAGAGCCACAAGTGGTACCAGTGCTATATTAACCAAGGTTTCGGAAAGAGCTCACACCTCAATCGCGCTCGCATTGTGTAGAAAGCAGGCAAATCAACTCCAAAGCTCGAATACGCATATGATTGGCACGGAGTTTGAATTCATTTATCGCACCCTGATTCCAATCCATGGGGTTTTCGAAGTTTGTTTGGTTAGTAACTAGCGCCTTTTTCTTTTCTTGATTCTTCTCTTTTGATATTAGCCATTTTTATTTCACACCAGCAGAACTTCAGCAAGCACATGCCACACAAACCAGCATTTCACACACCAGTAAGCATTTGCCTTTGCAAACATTGAGAATGGATTGAAATCAAACCATATTCTCAAGCTTATGAATTTTATTTAATATAACGTAAACATTAAATGGTAATCTTGGTAATCGCTTGAAGCTGTGCGTACAGAGATTGCGAGTTAGGCTGCGTGTGCCAGTGCAAGTGCGAATAAGTAGTACTAAACACGAAAGAGCAATCGAATATCTATTTGTGGCCGAACCTGAAGAGGAATAGATGCTTTTATCACCAAAGCCGAATATCGGATTTTGGGTGGATGCCGAACAGTTTATTTTGCCGAGGTAAAAGCCGAATATCATATGGGCAGTTCCTTTTTTGTTAGCTGAATTGAATTTTATTCATAAATATCTGCTAAAACGAGCATATTTTCATTGCACACAAATATATGTATGTATATACATACATATATGTATACAAATTTGATTTCATTCAGCCGAAATCATTCATCATTTCAAGCGAATTCTTGCGTGTAAGGAAAGCCGAAGCCGAATATTCGATTAGTCTTTATTAAACACACGCAGCAAATGCGAAGAATTGTACGCTCTTTTTTCTACACTGTACTCTGTGCGTAGAGTGCTCAAATACGCTGCACTTTTCCGAAACCTGCTGAAACCAAAAAAACTTGTCAGCAGTATTAAACTTGATATCAACATTAAAAAAATATATTTCACATATCCTTTCTTCTAAGTGAAACGGCACTCAGTGCTAATTGTAGTCAGACTGATGATCCACTTAAACCAACCAACCAATCAACCAGCCTTTCTTTATTAAATTTTATGTTCAATTGTTTTATAAAAAATTTAAATTTTGATTTATAGCGCAGGAAATATACATTAATTCCTGATTAATTAGGAACATGAAGTTTACTTGCAAAAGAATTGGGTGCGCGGTTAATTGTGCCGGTTAGTGTATATATATTTATATAGTATGTATTAACTTAAGGCTAAAAAGATTGCTAAGCCAGTTTATTACGCAGATGGAGACAATATCACTCATACGTTTAGTTGCCGATTGTCTAAGTAAATTTATATAACATGTCCAAGCACAAAAATGCCTGTTATTCTATATGATGACTATTTCAGATCATGTAACAATAAAAGACTCTATTATAAATTTTGTTTAAATGCCTAATTCAATGCACTACCGGAAACATTTTTGAAATAAAAATGTTGTACATATTGAAAAATCGAAACAATAATGATAGTGTGCTTTTGGCATAATATCAGGCAAGGGGGTTTGGCGTGTCGTGAATGTTTACGAAAACTCTCAAATGAACTTGACATAGGTACTATTTCACTTGATTTAATTTTCTATAGCAAGTTCACCGTCAGCCGAGCGAAAGATTTTGATTTATTGAGATTTTTATAAGCACTTTGCTTCTCTACTATACAAGCTAATTCCTAAAATTCTCTATGATTTGTGGAACGAAAGCATTTCAATTTTATTTATGTGGCCTTATGCTAAATTGCTTATCATAAATCTTTTGAAATGCTCAAATGTTTTTCACTGTTGCTCGATATGTGATGGTGATGACATTTATCGCAACATTCTATTAATAAAAGTGACTTTTTTTATGTGTTTGGAAAATTTAAACGCATACTGATATGTCATATACAATTGGGAGAGGATAAAGAGTTTGAGTGTACTGTATGTATACAAGAAGGACTACGTCATGTCAACTTACCCCTTAAAGTCATTGCGGCACAAGCTGCGTTAGATATTATTCACTCGTGATGCATAAAGAATGGATTATCTGTTAAATCCAAAACTAGTGTAGTTCGTTTCATCAAGCGACAAACTATAGATGGACTTGTCCTGCTCATTTCAGGGCAGCCGTCTAAGAAAAAAATATCTGGGAGAGGTACTACTTAAAATTTCACCCTTGACTTCATCAGAAGCGAGGCTACTAAGGTTCGCTTGAGACTGGAAGATACACAACTCTACGCAGACCTCTCTATCCATCTTGGATGGTATGAGCACGCCCTCTGATGTATAATTTAAATTTCCGCATCTCCTTGAGCCTGAAGCCGAATATTGAAGTGGCGATTCCCTTTTGCACTGTTTCGTTTCATTTATTTAGTCTATGAATAAACAATATTCTTACAGACTAATAAGTAAGGTAAAGAGAAATCTTTAATCTAGCGCTTAAATAAGTAACAAATTAATTTAGATTAGCTTTAACCCTCTAACCGGCAATGGCACTAAAAGGCGGGGTTAAGCAAAACAGCAATAGCGTAACGTCGTTATAAATTTTCACCTTTATAACTACGCAATTATGTGGAAATATGCTAAAGCAACGTAAATATACAATTTTTATGTTCTTAGCGCATTGATACAAGCATCTGTGATCAATCGAAGTCGAAAATTCGTGTGAAATGAAGAAAAAAATTATTTTACCGTGAAGCAAATATTCAAAAATTCAAAAAAATTAGTTATCGGGCTTCAATTGTTACTAAAAAATTATCACTGTATAGCTATGGTGTTTATGTTAGATACTATAACTTTTGTTGTGTATATTCCCAAAAAAATAAGCTTCTGATAAGCTAAATGTGCATGTGAGTTGCCGGTTCCCGGTAAAAAAAAATATTCTTTTTTTTCCAAGTATGCAAATTATACTCATAAATAATTTTATATATTTTATCTCTATAATAATTTCTAGGGCAATTAGAAATATGTAATTGTTTCATAGTTGTGAACACGGAAACTAATCGTAAACGTTTCAATTTATCGCTTATGGGCGAAGAAGCTACTCAACAATTGATTAAATATGTAATAATTAATGATGGTTCTGCAGATGACAGCGTAAGCTAGGATGATTTAGACAGCGATGACAGCATTATAGATCCTGATATTCAAATATCCAATGAAGCTTTTGCACAACTAGATAATTATATACGGCAGTGATGGGCAGGCCCTATACTCTCGGTGCTCATTTGTTTTTGTAAAAACTCTTGGCATAGGCCGAAATTTCTTCACACAGACACAGCTCTTCGCGCTAACCAGTACGAAAAACACAAACAACAATGTTATTTTCGTTTCGTCTGCCAGCTCGCGCGCATATGTTTTGTTGGTACACTTTTGCGACAGTTATCTTCAACACAGACGTTGTTGTTGTCTTGCTCATGATTTCGAGCAAAAAAGTGTACAGCTGTGGAATGAAAAGCACTTGAAAAAATTTTTGCTCATATTAAGTTTGATATTTAAATTCTTCCAACTTCGGAAAATGAAGATCATATCTCTTCAGAAGAGAAGTGGGAAATTGATTTTTTTTACTGGGAAAATGATTTCGATCATTTATTGAAAGGATCATGGGAGATTTATTCGACTTTTGAGTTATTAAGTTGGTTTGTTTTTCGTTACATATAACTGAGCAGAATATGGAATTCCTTTTTTTACAGTGTACATATTGAGCAAATTTTTTTTTTTCCTTTTTTATCATAACAAAGTTTGTATGTATTGGTGTTTACTCTTCCATAAGAAACTTTTGCCCATCACTGCCCTACACCTATGGTAATAGGGTATAATAACTTTGTGCGAAAATTGTAACGCATTAAAGGAGCCGTCCTAGTTATAGACATAAGTACATATATAGAAATGCTTAGAATCACTTTCTGTCTTGATTTCCGGTTGTCCGTCTGTCTGTCTGTCTGTCTGTCTGTCTGTCTGTCTGTTTGTCTGGGTGTCCGTGGCCACAGGAAAGAAAGAAGAAGTTATCCGATTTAGACCAAATTTGGCACACAGTCGCAGTGAACCTTCCACTATTTCAAGTTCTGACATTAGCAAAATCAGCCGATGGACTCGCCCACAACGGGCCTGTAAGTCCCACTACCTCGGATTTTTTTCGGTTAAATGGCTCTAATTTGTCTAATTTCTCATGGAAAAGAATTTTACTTGATATTTTAGTTAAGGGATCGGTGTTCTATATCCCACACAAAAAATGGGCATGGTCCGCCCACTATATAAGCAGCAATTTTTATTTCAGGAAAATGGCTCTCAATTGACTATTTATGAATTTAAATAGATAAGATAAGATACGCGAATAATTCTCGAAATTGTTGCGGCATTTTTTCGTTTGCGGCCTCATATAAAGTTTCATCCCAAATTTCAATTTTTCGTTTACTTGATAATTTGTCGCTTTATTTTTGAAGTTTGAAAATTTTAAAAGTTTGAAATAAAAAAATTTCGAGCAATTACAGTAGATATGGCGCACGGAGGGTGACGCTTGCCTCTTATGTATATGATGATTCGATTAAAGCTCTTATAAGAGGTGCATTTAGAGCATAGTTAGATTTAATGAAGCCAACATATAAAATATCAAAATGTCGAAGAAATCTCACAGGAGCATTGCAGTAAATCCTCTCGAGCATAGATGGACAATCAACGTTGCCATTAATGATATCAAAGACGAAGGATAAAGATAAAATAGATCTCCTAATTTGCAGAGATTTAAGGTATAAACCTTAGCTAGCAACGAGAAGTATAGGAAGGTATGGGGTCTTGAAAGTGCAACGATCGAAGTGCAAAACGAATGAAAACTTTTTGGATACGCCCAATGCGATTAATATGACACGTATGGTAAGGTCTCCAAATAAACGTTCTCAAAATGTTTGGCCGTGGACCCTTGAAGTAATTTTTTAAATAACAATTTTTCAATTTTAATAAATAAAGTAAATAAATAGAATTTGTAGTTAATACTTTACAATTGCTTTTATAACAGGAATTGAGATCGTAAAAAAAGAACAAATTTTTTCTTGAAAGAAAAAGATTTAATAAAATCATATGTACGTATTCCCATGCGAAATTGTATACAATATTTTTTAATGAAGATGATGATTAAAATTTGGATTAATTAAAGGCATTTGCAAACGCATGCCATATTTTACCTATTTTAAAAATGAAACATAATCTCGTGGAGCACAGTTTGAAGAGCAATGTCCTATTGCATAGCTTGCAAAGCGCTCTGCTATCTTCCCATGAAGTATTATGAAAAAAGCGATGACTGATGAACTGAACTGAAGCATCCATGTGTAACTCTGCATAATGTATCTGTACATCTAAATATTCAAACATCCACAACAAAATGCACCCGAGTTATAACTAGTGTCCGACCGAACCCGAAATTTTGGCCGAAACCGAGACCGAGACCGAGCGTTCGGCCTTTTTTTAATGTTCGGCCGAGACCGAGACCGAGATCGAACCTTTCGATTACATATGCAAAAAAAAGAAGAAGAATTTTAATTTAAAAAAATTTATACATTTTTAGGAAAAAATACATCATATACATAAAAGGCAAGCGTGCCCCATATCTATCTGTAATTGCTCGAAATATTTTTATTTCAAACTTTTCAAACTTTCAAAAATAAAGTGACAATTATCAAGAAAACGGAAAATGAGTTTTGGAAAAATGGCTCCAAAAAGAAAGAGGAGGGGTCTCGGCTGCGCAGAGAAAATACCAGCGAAGCCGAGCTGTGGAACGCGTTGTTGTTAGTTTCGCAACGTTTTGTTTTTTTCTATTGGAAATTTTACAAAACTGTTTAAAAATCCATTTCATTTCCACATTTTCCTTGCCCGTCTGGTCGTTGCTACGTAATGCAGATGAAATGACGTAACGAAAAATGCGAAAATCCCAAAATTATAACGGCAAAATTTTTGCATACAAAAATGGGCAAAAAACGCGTGCAAAAAACTACGTAAGGCGGGGGATTACGTCTTCGCCGAAATGCGTCGCAAATTGCCGGGATGCGTTTCGCTGCATTCCTTAACCCTTAACCCTACTACGTAGAGCAGAAAAATCCTGAAATTTTCCGGATTGCGGCGAAAATTGCGATTTTTCCTTTTTCGTTACGTTGAAAAACCGCGCGATTTTAATTGAATTTTCTTGCTGTACTGTATTTGAATTTCATTTGTTGCGCACGAAAATATGCTAGGGAAATAATAAAATTCGCGCGGTTTTTCTGTTTTGTTCGAAGTGTACTTAAATAGAAATGGCGCTTTTAAGTGTGGAACGGAGCTTAAACTGTGCTTTTGCTGTACAATGCAACCACAATACTGCGCATAACATGTGGAAAGCGAATAATGAACTCACACTGAAACCCAACACAGGCGGCAAAGGAAAGCGCCAGTGGTGGATAGCTCCCTCGCCTCATATGTGTCGCCGCAGTAGTCAGCTTTCTTTCAGCTGGAAACACTCCGTGAGTGTAGACGAATTGCAGTGAAAACTATTAATGAGTCCCGGCTGCACGACGCTGGACTAGGCTATAAAAGAGCCACACATATGGACGCACTCGAACAGTGCATTATAATCGTTCGTCCGTTCGTTCGTTCGTTGAGACCGGAAAATTCAAAGTCGCCGCGCATCTGCTTTTGTCTGCTTTAGCGTGATCAGTGCATGTGAAATTAATTTCCTGGATTGTGTTTGTGCGCCAATAAAAACCTGTGCTCTTGAGTTCTATTGGAGAAAGGGCTGAAGAAAAACTCAAGCAATGACTTTGGAAGTGCTGAAAGACCCCACCCTGATTTCGCCCAGTAGCGTTTTCTATTTCCTACTGCTGCCCATCATCGCGCTGTGGTTCATTTACTGGCGGTTGTCCAGGCGCCACTTGTACGAGCTCGCTGCCAAATTGCCTGGACCAAAAGGATTACCCATTGTGGGCCATTTATTTGATGTAATCGGACCCGCCTCATGTAAGTTTATTTTTATTATTTAGGCCTATTTAGGGCCTAGGATCCAGACACTTAAGCCCTCTGGCTCATTGTTACTCGGCTCCGCCGACCTTCTGCATTCGCAATAATTTATAAGATACAATTTATAGTGCTGTCGAGCCGTTCGGTGATCTTTGCACTTTCTTTAGCTCACTATCCATGAGAACAGATTTTTGCTTTATCCGGCCATTTTTTAAAAAGTGATATTATTTCGAAAATATTTTTTTTTTATATGATGCTATTATAAAATCACGACAAAGGACAGACTTTTTTCAAAAAATTTGTACTGCTAACTGAACGATGGTAAGTGTAATAAATTTAATTGTGAGCATAGAATCTCAATTTTAAGAACTTTATTGTACTCAGCTATAAAGCTAAAAAGATAGCCAGCCCTATACTAAATGGTTGCCTGTAAAGTGTAATTTCCTTTAGAATGAATTACCAAATTACTAATGCCAGAAAATCGAAATGTAAGTTCAAAACAGGTCCTCAAAGTTTATTATCTTTTTGACATTTCAAAATTCAATAAAACAGAGAAATCCGCAAATTCTAAATAAATTAGCATTGTATTCAGAGTGGAGCAGAAGAACAGTGAGTGTCAGAAGAAGGTAGTTACGAGACGGAAGCAACCCTTTGAACTTCCAGGCTCACTGTAAGTATAACTGCAACGGAGTGAAGCTGTTTTATACCAACCACTCACCGAGTAAATTGTTTGGTGCAGCTCCTATTTTGAAGCTCTGCGCTTGCTTTCGATTTCCTGCCGAAGCCAATTTTCAAACTAGGATTGTAAGCACCTTTCATCTCGGTATAGCGCGGTCCAGTATGTGTTCAAAATTTAAAATGTCACCATTCCATTTGACAACTTACTAAAGCTATTTTAAAATTTTTTAGAATACGGTGATTGGGATTAAGAAATTAATTCCTCAAAATATTTATTCAGAATGAAGTGCTGGGAAATGGCAGGAACATACAGGGAACAATTTGTTCAGAATAAGGCTGAATATTTATAATATGTCAAGCCATTGGCTTTGTACCATAAAATATTTATTTATTCACATTACTTTATATATTAATATATTTCATAGTTCTAGCTTTAAATGCATTTTTTCCTAAAATAGGGACCGAATTTTTGAAGAGTGTTAAGGAATAAAATCTTCAAAGTACATTTTTACATCTTTCGTTTCTGATTAAGGGTTTCGATACGAGTATTACGAAAACCGGTTTAAAAAAACGGTATTGATAAGCTGCATTGATAAAATGCTTATAAATACAAGTAAACAAAATATTCGGTCGACCTTTAGTAAGAAGTTTTCACTAATATATTACTTAATAATACAGTAAAGCCTCGCTTTACGACGTTTCAGTTAGCGACATTTCACATTGCGTCGAAAAAAATTGGCGAATAAATTTTCGTCATTTCACATCGCATCGCATCGTAAAATAAAAAGTTTCAATTTTCTGTATTGATAAATAAATTTATTAGAAACTGGTAATTTTTGTTTTTGATCAAATAACCTTTGAATTTAGCATTGGGACGTATGCATCTTCAATACTATTTTAGCACATTTCCATGCAAGTCGAATTGCGACGTTTCGCTTGCGACGAATTTTTTGGGAAGCAATTAACGTCGCAAAGCGAGGCTTTACTGTAGTTTTTGTTTTATTAATAGTCGCTGTTAAGTAAATTATTATACTTGACTTTCCTTCTTAATGTTAATGTTTTGCTGTTTGTTACTGTTTACTTAACATCCAATTTTAGTTTGTAAATATTAAAATTTGTATATGACTTTTAAATAATTTTTTCACTGCGATTAATAGCCGTATTAATTCCGGTATCCCGGTTTTGAGAAAACCGAAAAATACGCATCGGTATTAATATCTCTAGTCCTGATAAATTGAAAAAAATTTTCGGAGTTTTTCCTTCTTTAATTTGATACTCAATTTAACAGTCTTAAATAACCGAAAAATTTTTAAAAATTATATATTTTTTTATACCCTTACGAATTTAAAATTCCTTTAAATAAAAATCCAGATACTCGAAACGAAAACAGAGCGCGTAATTTTACAACATTGCATCTTTAGAGTCTCAAGATTTCTCTGTGTGCGAAAAATTATGTAATATTATTGAAAGTTTGAATTTCCTTTGATATTTTCTAAATGCTATTGATATTAAATTTGAACAAAACGCTTACGTTTTTGTTTGTTGTATTTAGTATTTATATAAATATGTTTTGTTTTTCAGCTGTTTTCAAAACAGTTATTCATAAAAGTTCAAATTACGAGCACATTGCGAAACTGTGGATTGGCCCGAAATTGGTAGTGTTCATTTACGACCCACGAGATGTTGAAATACTACTAAGCAGCCAAGTATATATAGACAAGGCATCGGAGTACAAATTTTTCAAGCCTTGGCTGGGCGATGGCCTACTAATAAGTACGGGTAAGTTGTTATGCAAAAATTTAACTTATTCCTAAAATTTTCTTGATATACTTTGCTTAGATTATCTACATAAAGTGAACATATGTATGTATGTATTGTATATTAGGGCTACTATTTCCGGGAATTTGGGCGTTGTAAGTTTTAACCTCAGGATCCCGGCATCAACATCAGGGTAGATTAAAAAAATAAGCAGTACAAATATCAGATCGTTCTATATTGTTGGGTTGCTGCCAATGACTAAAGTCTTCGGTTTTGATTTACGGAAATTTTCTGACTTCAGCTCGAACGAAATATTTCCACACTTTCTAATAAACTGTCTCTGGTCAAACGTAGTAAGTTTTCGGATTTCTTTATTGCATCTAATTATAAATGCAAATATTAAAATATTCTCCCGAAACGTTGATGCTCTGGTATACTTATATATATTATGTATGCTACTAGCATATTTAATATATGAAGTAATTTTGAGATGACAATGCATGCAGCCCGTCCTGCTCTATTCGGTTTGTTTCTTAATGTATTTAGTACGCTGGTGGGAGAAGGGGGGTGGGGGAGCGGGGGCAGTTATCGTCCCACAGAGATCTAAAATCAAAACTAAACAAAGAGTTTAAAGTTAAACCGATACAATTATATAAAAAAAATCTTTTAGACAGTTATTTGCCAAAAAGATCCCACTATTGCTTTAACAATCAAAGTATGCATATTCTGATTTATTTCGCTTTCTCAACATTTCATGGAAATCCATTCGATCACATTGCTAGATGATAAAAACGAAGAAAACTTGTTATTTCTCTATAATTGCCGTGACATTTCATGCAAAATAGATAAGTTTAAAAATTGAAATAATTAATAAAAGATTAGCCATGCGCGACAAATGACGGCGCCAGTCCCTCCTTCCCCCTCCTCCTTCCCTCCATCCAGCTTGCTCAATCATTATTGCTGGCATTTCAGATTTGGCGGAGGGAAAGTGGAAAACATCGCATACATTTTCAATTTGGTTTAAAGCGTTCTGAAGAAAGTGTGCGTGGGTATAAAATACAGTCCACTAATATGCTGTAAATTTTCTAATGGACTTGATATATTTTCATGTCGGAAGAAGAAGAATAACAGGAAGAAGATGATTTCGTTTGTTATTGTGTTATTGTGCATAAATAAAATCAAGTGCAAAGTAGCAAAGTTTGATAGGGGAACAACATGAAACTGCATGCATGCTCTAATTTTTCTGAGTGGAAATGCAACAAGTAGCGAAGAGGCAAGCTCATTGATTAATTAAATCAGCCATTATGCTAACATTAGCTGGACAGATGCGTAAACACATTTGCAATACACAGTATACAAGCAAATCATGCCTAATGACTTTAGGAACACTCAAACAGTTTTCTTTTAAATTGCTAAAAATTTACATTTCAACAATCTGTATCCGAGGACTTTCGACGAAGACTTACTACTTTTTAGCGAGTGACATTCGGACATGCCGGTCGCACTTGGAAACTTTTCATCCTCTATAAGAATAATTGTTTTTCATACTTTGATTCACTTAAAACCGAAAGTTACACATGAACTATACCTTGACTTTGAATATGCCCCTTCCCCCCATTTTGTTTTAAGTTCTTAATTTAAAAAAGAATAAGTCGAAAGAAAGTAAACTTAAAATGCTCCTCGGCGTTATACTTGTATACATTTTTGAATTCAGACGAACGTTCAACGCCCAATTCTGGGTACCAATTTCAGGAACTGTATGTATGTATGTATGTACATATATACAATATTTCCCGCTTACTTGAGCCGGCAAAAAATCCGAGGTTTCGATGCACTAACTGAAAAAATCAATTAACCGATACTCGGTTAAATGGTCCAATGACTCAATTAAAAGAAACCCGTTTAATTAAACAGCGTACTCAATAAAGAGGTATAATTTCTGTAGAGTAAAATTATATACATATGTACATATCAGACTATTAAATAAAACGCTATTGCGTGCGCAATGTTATGGTTCAGTTACCGTTACTCTGTTTATTTAACATTAAGTGTAGCATTGTTTTTGCACAGCATTGTTTTTGGCAACATTTGATGAGAGTGAGGGAGTATGTTAGCATAGACTTGCAATGTTGTCGTGTTGTTCTCTGCACAGCAACAGTAATGCCTTTCATTCCACTTTCATGTAAAAAATGTAACATTTTGACTTACAGCTAACACTTCTTGCCGTATGGCCATAGAGTAGAATAGAGGCCCAACTCTTTTGCTCGCTCAGAGAATTTGCATTTTTTATGTTCACACGCATTATGCTGTGAGTTCACCATTGCATTGTTGTTGCTTCGTCTTGTAGCCGAAGGCGATAGAAAGTAGGAGTGAGCGAAACGGATTGAAAATGCTGGTGAGTTCGTTCTCGATCTGAGTTGCCAAGCGTTTGTAAGAAGCTTAAATAAGACCAGTTCTCTAGGTTTTAGGCACGAGATGAATGCTTTGCTGGAAGGATAACTTTAATAAAACCCAAAAACAGAGTGCTAACATAACTCAGCTATTTTAATTAAATGGCTAAATTAAGTTTTAGAGTTCTAAAACATTATACAAAGAAATCTAATAATTGCTCTTGCATATGTTATGTAAATAAACTATGCTTCTAATTCAAAAATAAAGCATTAACAACATTATGAATGACAACTTTTTCAAATTCATAATACTTATAAATCAATTAATTTGACTTATTTCTGCAGTTTTGGCTAACTGCATGATGTTGTCCCATTTCACACTCAAATTTCTGCAATATAATAGCCACCCACATAGATAGATGCCGTATTTTATAATTTGCTTATTGAACAGCAGAGGAAATAAAAGTTGGCATCCCTAAAAGAGGCTTCTCTACCTCAGACAAGGAAAGAGCGCAAGAAAAGTTCACCCCAAGTACGGTCGATTTATTTAATTTCACCCCAAGTAAGGCCGATTTATTGAATTTCACCCCAAGTAGGTTCGTTTTACGCTCAGAAAAGAGCTGCATAATGTGATGGTATGTGTCAATTTTGCAAGTATTAGCGCGTACGTGAGGCGAAAAAGAGACGTTTTGTGCTAGTGTTAGTGAGCGTAAGCGCATCTTGAGAGAGTTGGGCCTCTATTCTACTCTATGGTATGGCCTCGGTTTTTGGACTATTTAGTAATTTTTCCACCGAAAGAGAAGTTTGTAAAAAATTTAAGATTTTAGGGGTAAAAAAATAAAACTAATAAATATAGCCACATTGGCAGATGTGAATAGAAGCCGTGCTACTGAACATTAGTCAATGTAAATGACCGGAGATTTTTAGTGGTCGGTTAGATTTCATGGGAAATCAAAATTAGTTCAATTATCTAAGCAAGTTTTTAATTGAAGTCAATATTTGACTAGCTGCATACATATGTATGTATGTATGTATGTATGTATATAAGAAAATGTAGACACACTTTTCAAGAGTAGGCTACGTCTGAGTCTTTTTTTTCACAAGACGAGTTTAAGTTATTTTTTTGTTATTTGGTCTGTTAGTGAAATCAATTTTTTCTTTCTAACTTTGGATTGGGAATCAAACAAAATGTTAAAGACATATGTATATGTACATATATTCCCACATAGGTGACTTAACTACAAAAGAATAAAAATACGCCTAATTTTTATATTTGTATGTAGCAAGAGTAGTAGGGACTGACGTTGTATTAATAATTTTAGAAAGATATTGTAAAAGGGTAATAATAAAGGGCAGAATAAAAACAGCTAAATCAACGAGAGGAAGAGTAGGACACCTTGATTTAGCCGCACAGTGGGTCAGAGGAAAGGTTGAAATTCTATAAGGTAAAATACTAAGAATAAGTATAGGAATTATTCATGAAAATTGCAACTTTAGAAAAATCTTGAGGGAAATAGATTGGATTAAAATCTTTTTGGAAAACTAGCCTCACACAATTTTTCTTATTATTTTCAACTAAACACCGAATTTTGTGATACTGATAGTAACAATTATATACAGGTAACCCTCCTACAACGCGGATTCCTATAACGCGTTTTCGCTACAACGCGGCTCCCAAAATGCGGAACTTTTCCTACAACGCGCCTCCTACAACGCGATTTTTATAAATATTTTGTATGTAACGGAATTTTTTTCAAATATTTACTATATTAAATTAAAAAAAGGTTTTCTTCCCTAAATATGTACATATGTACTTTGATACCAATTTTTTGTATGTATGTATTCTCTTGTTCCACATCTTAAAAGCTGTCAAATGATGTCCCACAACGACAAAATTAAAATTTAATCTAATTGAACGTCCAATGAACCAATAATCATCGAAAGGATGCCCGAATCTGATAGTGGATCAAGCTCAGATTTTGAACTAGTGCGATCAAAACGTTCGAGACAAATCATACTAAGTGATGAGGAGGAGTAGAAAGCAATATCTGGTTCTATTTTGGCTTTAATTTATTATATTTTTCAACTTAAATATGCTACGTAGAATTTAAATTTTATTTTTTTTTTGTTTTGTGTTTGTTTAAATAAATGAAGTGTTATATAATTACATAATATGTTTTTATGACTCAGTAAATAAATACACAAAAATATATTAAGTATGTACATACATAGTATGTACAAAACCGAATTTTTCAGCTTGGAACCAAACTCTGATTTTTGTATGGAGTTCATATCTCCTACAACGCGGCAATATTTAGGAACCTATCTCCCGCGTTGTAGGAGGGTTACCTGTATTTGCTCCTTTATTTATTGCCTCCCGGATCACTACTACTACCTCCTTTAATTATTTATCCGGATTGAAGAAGGTAACGCAGTATGTACGTTATCAACCAGCAAAATTAGCTTACTTCCTTTAATTAAAGTTTTGGTTAAAGGTAACAGCAGAGCTGACGGCTTTGTTACGTTCGTTCGGGTAACCAACATTTCTCTGTTGCTCTTAATTTCGAGGATACATAGTACAGAGTTAAAATATTAACATTTTAAAATATAGTAGGTATTACGGATTTATAAAATTTTGGTTTTAAAATTACAAAAAAATTAAGACGACTTCTCCATATCGGCGAAGGAAAAGTAGGAGAGTCGCCACGAAGTGGCGCGATACTGCTGGTGTATAAATAATGGAAACTGCAAATTTTTTACATATGTCTGTACATACATATATTCAATTTATCAGGATCTCTTTCTGTGTCCATTTTCAGTTGTTCGTTTTTCTAGTCTGTCTGTCCGGGGCCGCAGTAGATAAAAAGTTGGTAATCCGAAGTTTTTTTTGGAAAAAATTAAATTTCTAAATAACACTAAGGACCCAACAGGGTCTATAACCTAACCTTTGAATAACACGAAGCACTGCTAATATGTACTATCATGAAACTCTTTTTTGTTTTTTCTTATTTGTGCTCATTTACAGGTCCCAAATGGCGTTCACACCGCAAGTTGATTGCACCCACATTCCATTTGAACGTCTTGAAAAGTTTCATAGATCTATTCAACGAGAACTCACGCAATGTTGTGCGCAAGCTGCAGACCGAAGGCGGGAAGACGTTCGATTGCCACGACTACATGAGTGAGGCGACAGTAGAGATTCTGCTGGGTGAGTAAATCAGAGCATTCGTGTTCACTTACAATTACGCAATTACACTTACGCATTTGCATGTATAGGTATAGCACCCAGTAAGCATTTACCTTTGTTATACGTTTGAGAATGATATGAGATACAGCCCTATTCTTAAACCTCAAATGTTTTAATTAGATTAGATTTCGATTTATATAATAATAAAAACGGCATACATCGTCTAAAGTTGACTTTCGTTTATTAGCAAATCGAATTCAAAACTGAATTCTTAAAACGATATCAAACATTCATTTCATTTCGAATGAAACACTATTTTATAAGCTTTATATTAGGTTCACATCCGGTATGTCGTCAAATCTAGTAATCAATTTTTCACCCACTTCCCGACTACTTAGAGATCTGAAACTTTGCATACATGCCTAAACACGAGCACGATACATGAATCAATCATAAAAATATTAAAATTATTATTTAAAACCATGATTTTAGCGATTTTACTATATATAGGAGACCGCTTAAATCACACTTTAGCAACTAAGGATGTATTCATTGTGTAGCCCAGTGGCTAAAGCCCCGGGCTTGCATTCGATGTATCATGGGTTCGAACCCCCGCAGTGTTTTTAACCTTTTCTTTTTTGTTTTAATTTTTACACTCATTTAAATTAGCAAATATGTACATATGTATGTACATACACTTAGCAGAAAAAGTCTACGTACAAGAGGTCAAGATTTCTTCCATGGACTGAAAACCAATCAAAAAACAACTTTTTCTAAAACAACTTATTTTTTATTAAAAGGTTAGTGTTTTATCTTTAATTTAAGCTTAAAAAAATTTTATTATAATTAACATAACAAATTTGAAAAATTAAAGAATGCAAAATCAGCTCTAAATGGGGCAGAAAAAGTCCTTTGTCCTTTGAAAAATATTAAAAAATTCTGTGTCATGTTTTTGGTAACAAAAGCTGTTATAGCTCAATTCGACTACAAGTGGCAAAAAATATGTATAGGATATAAATTAGTTAGAATAATATTGCCTTTAATTTGAGATATTAGTAATGGGAAAATAGTGGATAGTTCCGGATATACGGTCAAAAACGTCGGTAGTCAGCCAAAAAATCGCGTTTTTCAAACTTTGAGCGCTTTGCGGCACGGGTTAACATGCTATAATCGGGCTAAAAATTTGGCTACCTTAAGATCTGCTAAGGCTCATCATTTTGTGGGGTTATCGTCGACCAAATTCGGGGAAAAAATTTTTTCCCCATATCATTAGCGGTCACCCTAATGTACATACTGACAAAATTTTTGAAATAGTTAAAAATATACATGTACATATGTATGCGAATGGCGAATCGACACATATATTGTGTATGCAAATACACATACATACATAATAAAATTTCTATTCTGCCGCCAATATGCGCCGTCACGTTCTTTGCCGTGATTCTAAAGAAATCAAAATTCATGCCAAACCGCTACACCAGAAACTGTTCATATACATACATACATATTAGCGTATTGGCAACATTAAAGCCGAAGGGTCTGTGGCCTAGTGGGTAGAGGGCTCGAGCTTGCATTCGGTAGATCACAAGTTCGAGCCCCCGCGGTGTATCAACTTTTTGTTTTTCATATTAATTTTTACACTCATTTAAATTAACAAATATCTAATATATAAAACGCAGACTGACTAAAAAGTTCTTGCATGTCCGCTTTCTGTCTTTTATGACTTTAGATAAATAAAATTGGTTCGTTGTATAGCCCAGTGGGTAGAGGCGCGCGCTTGCATTCGGTAACACGGCGGGTCATGGGTTCGAATCCCAGCTCCGCAGGTTCTAAAATTTTTCTTTTTTAATTTTTTTTATAAGCCTTTTTATTTTTTACTTTGCTTTGCCTTTAATTGGTTTACTAGCTATCGTGTATACGGCACACACGACAGGTGGCCCCACTTGTGTACATATAAAGGAAAAATTTAAAATTTTACAAAAAGAAGGTCATAAACACGCGAGTGCTTATGGGGGACTAAAAATTAGAAAATAATATTATATAAAAAAAAACTTTTTAAAAATAAGCTTTAATTCATTTAATGTACTAAAAAGTAGAAAATAAATTGTTTCAAAGTCACCTGTATCTTACTATCAATAAAAGCTTGTGCGCTCAATATCCATATTCACACTTATCTTTCAATACTAGAATCTATTTGCTAAAAATAATTTAAATAAAATATTGTGTTAACTGCTTGACAAATTTTGAACACATGAGCGCCCCAAGCTTTTATTGATAGTAAGATACAGGTGACTTTGAAACAATTTATTTTCTACTTTTTAGTACATTAAATGAATTAAAGCTTATTTTTAAAAAGTTTTTTTTTATATAATATTATTTATACATACTTTACTAATTTAAACATACTTTTTTTGGATTAATTTGAACGTTGTTGTGGATTGACTGCTTATGATAGCGAGCCTTTTTCACTTCTGTTAACCATTTATTCTCCAAATCTGACGCCGGCATGCCCGGTGAAGAGACTGCTGCCCCTTATAACTCCTATATCCACTCTCACAAAAGAAATGCAAAATTAAGCTACTTTAACTTTAGGTCTTTTAAACATTTTAAATTTATTTATGCCTTTTTCGATTTTCGTTTGGCAATCCATCAATAAGTGCTCGCTATCCTTCGTTAAAGCCTGTATATAAAAATCAAGGTGGACGTTGTTCCAGAATAAGGATGTAAGTATTAAACTTCAATGGATATGCCGCAAATTCGTCTACGCCTTTTAAACCAATAAGTGCTTTGCATGTATAGGGATATCCCCTGACCATTGGTTTCTTAAAAAAAATGGGACTTTATTAAACATTGACTATACTTACGCTACAATATTGATGTCCCCCATTGGGGCTGGGGTCACACTTCCTGTGGTGTCGGACGCTGCCCACACAGTTAAAACCTTCACGAAGTTTGGGCGGGGGCAATGCCGCAGAGTCTTCCTTCCTTAATTTCTTCGGGGGTTATGCAAGAATTAGCAACGTTCTGTGTTTTCTCCTTAGACTTGCCAAATCTGACTCCAACTTCAACACTTCTCTACACTTAAAGGCTACTAAGCTGGCAACATTAGCTCAACCATGAACGAAGCTTAAACAAAGTCCAGCGGCTTACCGCTACTGGGTGGTCCGGCCTAGAAACATAGGCATGCGATTTTGTACACTTTTGTTGTTCATTTGAGAATTTTTCTGTATATTTAAAAAAAATTTCAATCAGAAAACCCTGCTATCCAAATTGGATGGAATCACTTTGACTCTAGCAAAAGAAGCAAAATCCCTTGGAAACCTTGGAATTATTCTCGATTCTAAGCTGTCTTGGAAACGGAATTCGGAAGAGAGAATGAAAATAGGGCTCTACGCATTCTATATATGCAAAAGAGCCTTTGGGAAACGATGGGGCTTACAACCTCATATTTTGCACTGGATGTACACCGCGATCATAAGACCAATCCTCACCTATGGAGCTTTGGCCTGATGGGAAACGGTCAAGACTAAGTCCCACCTTAACAATCTAAACAATCTACAGAGATTGGCTAGCCTGGGTGTGACCAGTGCATTGAGATCCACACCCCACCCCAACCTGGTCTGGAGATTATTCTTCATCTCTTACCCATTGATTTATATATAAGAAATGTCGCTGAAAGGGGAGGCCTCAGACTAAGAGAGTCCCAACTGCTTATATATAATCCTATGGGACACTCATCAATACTGGAACAATGTAACACTCACGGCCTACCAGCCTTGACCGATTACATTATACCTAGATACGACTTTAACATCAATCATACCACCTTGATTTCATCTAGAGAAACATGGGTATCAAACAGCGCCATTCACTGACGGTGAATCTCGAATCTCCGAATCTCTGGATATCAACAAGTCATACAGACTTCCCGACTATTCCAGTGTTTTCAAGCAGAAATTTATGCGGTCAACCAAGCCGCGCAGATCATCCACGAAAGGAATCTCCAACCTTCCGTTATATGGATCTGTGGCGATAGTCAGGCTGCCATAAAAGCATTAGACTGGAAGCTCATCAAATCAAAATGTGTGAGAGAGTGCCGAAACTCCCTCAAATCCATCCACCAGCACACCATCAAGCTCTGCTGGATACCCGGACACTTCGGTGCAGAAGGGAATGGCAGATGAACTAGCTAGGAATGGATCTGAAATTGACTTAAAATACTCTGACAACAGCATTCACAATCCCATTTGTGAAGCATATCGACTCATAGAGCTTAAATCCGAAACGATGGCCAACTACCGGTGGTCAAACACCACAAATTGTGCAATTTTCCAGACTTTATGGCCCAAACTAGACGCAAATAGAACTAAGAGCATACTTGTTCTAAATAGACTTTCCATCCGCATACTCACCGGACATTACATTATAGGCGTCATGGCCGACCGATTGCAAATCCCACGGAGTAGCTTCTGCAATAGTTGCGGAGGAAAGTTGAAGAGTTGAAGAGGAAATATAAACTATTGAGCATCTTATATGTCACTGTCCAGCACTACAAGAACATCGCCTACGACTCGTGGGAAAACGGTTCTTTGATATCTTGGCAGAATTAGTACGTGTGCCTCTAGAGGATATTTCAAGATTCGTTAGGATATCAGGATGGTTCACTCACACCTAAGGGTCTGGGCTTTCTCCATCTACCACGCAGTGGCATAGCGAATATATCATCCAACAGCGCCGACCGACGGCACCGGCACAAAAAGTTGTTTGGGTCCGGTCTAATTAAAAAAAAACTATTCTAGCTCTTTGTTTAAATCTTTTTTCCAATAAAGTCAACAGTCAGTTATCGGTAATGATGTGGTGAACAAGAATTTTGAATATTATGTCTTTAGCCAATCCATTTAACAAAGACTTAAAAACGTTTTTCTGTTTCCCCCCTCTGCCTGTGTCACCATGTGTAAGTCGCTGAGACAGAAACCAAGATAAAACTGCCACTAAATAGCTATTAAGATAAGCGCGCCGTGATTTAAATTGCGACCTACATAGTTGATAGCATTTCCTAAATTATGAAAAGACGTCACTAACACAGTGCTGGGATCAATTTAGGAAATTTTCGAGCTATTTAAATACGTCCCAAGTGCAAATAACACATGTAGAATAGTTGGCGAGTTATTATTGTGTCGAAAGAGGTCGTATATGGATCGCGCGTTTTCATAAATGGTATTGGCAACTCTTCGAGAGCAAACTTTAACTCAATAAAAGCTTCCCGTTCGGACAGGGCTTTGCAGTAAATGTGTGGATCCCATTAACTTGTGCTTAAAAATAGAGCATGTGTGCTACACAAGTTAATGTCAAGGTATCAATCGGATTGAGATCCGGCGATTGTGTGGGCCAATCCAAGCACTTAATATGGTGGTCCTTCAGCCAGTTTATGGTAATTTTTGCTTTATGCTCGGTTCATTGTCCTGCATAAACAATGTATCACCAAACTCACAATCAAGAGTTTTAAGGGTGGAAAGAATCCTCTAATATTTCGATATAATGCTCTGCCTTCATAAAGCCTTCAATTATGCGAATGATTCCTACCTTATTTCCTTGGAAGCATCTCGAAATCATTAAGAATCCTCCTCCGAATTTCAGCGTTTCCTGGATATTTCGAGATGTAATGCCCACTTTTGTATCATACAACGACTAATTTTCGACTCGTCGGACCATGGCACTAGCCTCCATTGCTCTGGAGTCCATTTGGCGAGTAGCTCTGTCTTCGATTTGATTTTGGTTTTTTCTTTCATACCGCCCTCCTTGAGACATCTGGGGACTTTTGGTTGGACACCTCAATCTGTAGGGACTCCTTTATCTCATTTCTGGCCTCGGTAGGATTCCCAAAAACTTCTGTGACTATGAGACGTCTCACCATTCTATTTGTTAGAGTTTCGAGTTCCGCCCACCTTTATTTTTAGAGATGGCTTCATTCTCAAAAATATTTAATATGTATTGGAATTAATCAGGTAATATTTACCTTAAGATTCCGAAAAAATTAATTGAACAATTGTAGTTTTAATATTTGTGTAGAACATGATTTACAAAACTCTTCACGAAACCTTAAAGGTAACTGAATTTATAATAAAATGTATTTATAAGGTACTATTTGGTGATACATTTCCTTTTCTAACAAACCAACACACACAAAGAAATAATAAAAAAATGCTTATTCCACAGTGACATAAAAAATTATAACATTGTTAAAAAAAATTGTATGTACAGTTGGGGAAATGACACTGTATCGTATATATACATATATATGTATTAACATTTTAAGAATGTGTGTACCATTTTAAGAATCTAGAACGGCGCCGTAGTGGCTCAGTGGACTAAGTGCTTGGTCGCTGATGCGGGAAGGCCTGGGTTCAAGACCGGCCGCTACACTATCTGATAAAAAGAATTATAATTTGCTTTTCAAATTGTTTCTTTACGCGGCGCCACTTCTCGCGATGAATTGGCAATATTCCGAGAATAATCTTTGAATAATCATGAAAAGCTTCTCAACCCGTTCGGATTCGGTTAATGTAGGTCCCATTGATTTGTGAAAAATATGACAAGCACACACAAGTTAATGCGAGAAAGCTAGGCCTAAGCTCACGCGGGCTGTTGCGCCAATCAATTAATTAATTATTATGTAATAATATTCTAAGAAAAGCGAACAATTGACTAAGTGCAGCACCTTCTTCGGCTTAAATTCGGGACACTCTAAGGAAAGTGATCTTTTAGCTTAAAGGTCGTTCGCTCAGAGCGTGTTAATTGCCAAATGCAAGGCTGCACCACCTCAGCAGGTGAGTAAAGTATAGAAAAGTATTACGTAAATCCGAACAAATGCGAAAAGCGAAAAGTGGGAAGCGAAAAGCTAGTCGTTTGCCTTTCTTTGGCCCACATCGGCTGCACGACTGAGCGGTCGCCAATTGCTGATTGCAGGCAGCCGCGCAAGAGCGCAGCGCCGAAGAAGTAAAAACTCGTCGCATTGAAGACGGGTTGCGGAACAGTTGGCTGAAGCTGGCTGAATTGTTGCTGTTGGTGGCTAGTTGGACGATTATTATGCAATAGGCGTTATTTGTGGCCGCGTGCTACGAAATCAAGCGGCAACATTTGAATATGCGGCGACGTTTATAAGTACTGGAAAACTGCAATGAAGCTTGATGTTTTTGCGTTTCTGCAGCCCTGCTCGCTGCAGCAGCCGGAGCGATATACTCGCATTGCCTATGCCCGTGCAACGGGGAATGAAAACGCGCCGCTATTAATTGCACGCAATGTCGAGCTGCGGTAATGCATTCAAATTTGATAATTTCGCATTCGAATTATGCGGTTTCATTTGCAAGTGTGCGTTTGGAGGTGAGTGCCGCGTTGAGAACTGCACCGGACAATGCCATTAACATAGTTCGCATTTGTCCGGCGAACGTGCACTGCTAGAATATCAATGCAGGCGCGCGGCACAGGGGTCCAATAACTGACCGCAAACGATGTGAATGGCACTTCAGTTGCAATCGCCTGCTGCTGGTAGCGCTCAGCGCTCTGTTCATAGTACAAAAAATATTAAATTTAGTTGTTACTACTTGGAAACTCAGGCGCGTAATTGATATATATTTATCACCTTCTAATGCGGGATTTTATATTGCTAGAATTTGAACCAAATTCTTGCATTTCTTTCAAAAATATTTGATATGTTCGAAAGACGAACCCATTTCTGTTTTTTGCGTGTACTTTTATGTAAGGAAAATATTATTTTTCCAGTTCAAAAAATGTTCTTGTTGGCCATACTATTCGCGCCGAATGTGGGAAAAATAAGAATCCAACTTCATTAACATTTTTGACGAATAGTGGGAAAAATTCTTAAAACATAACATAACTGTCCAGGTTCTACAACATACCAGCTTTCTATTGACTAAAACCACGCCACACTGCATCAGTGGATGCGCCCGCGGTCTCTGATCTGGATTGCAGGTTCAATCCCTGTCAGACTCATACTATGTAGTAAAAAAAATAATAATCCGCTTCAAAATATGTATTCGTGCAGTGCCATCTGTCACGAAGGATTGGCAGCTCTCCGAAAGTGCACCGCGCAAGGAAACTATTTGAATGCAAATTCTTTTTTTTAGAGGGTATGAGTCTGCCAGGGATTAAAAGGCGAACTAGACTCCTGCACGAGCATGCGTTTTTGCTATTCGAAAACATTCACGTGCTTTTAAATAGATTACTTCATTTCTTCTTTGCGCACCGGTCCGAATAAATACGAGCACTGCTCTCTTAGAGTACGAGAAGTTTCGAAGAGAAGAGAGTAGACGCACACTGTTTATTCATATTCGGTCGAAGCGGGAAAACGGGAACAAAAGTTCTCGAGTACTAGTACACATTGTTTGAATATTCGAATACATGTGTACATCCACTTAGCCACTACGGCGCCAGAAAGTATTCTTTGCCTTGAAAAAGAAAAACTTCCCAATCTCGTTCGGGCACGGCTCATATATTTGTAGGTCCCGATAACTTTTGATCTGATTCATAATCGAATAAACAAATTTGTCAATGTTTTTTATGATTTAGGTATGATAGTGGTTGCTTGGACTTGCACATTTAGAATTAAGTAAGAAAAAATCTGCGTGCGTAACTTTTTCTCGGGGGAGGCGAAAAATCATACAAAGAAGTGCATGCATGCTCATCGATGACTTCTTTCAGCATGATGCTAATTAACGGTTATGTCAGATGCAGTCACCAATGACAGCAATAACAATCGCAGGCTAAAACACTTGGTTTCTAGTGCCGGAAACAGCAGCCGTTATTCTAAAGCAGCTGCGCTGAGTGGAATGGAACAGAAGGACGACTACAGACGCAAATGACTAAAGCGTAAATTAAAGATGCCCCCTACAACTGGCCGAGGCAACGCGGGTGGAGTGAAACCTCGTCCGTCCCGCTTGCCGTCAGACGTGTATCGTAAGCAACGGATGGGCGTAAGGTGGTTTTTAGCGTTGTTAAAAGAAACAAGTAAGGAAGCATCAGTCGGGTTTCACCGACAGAGTAATACCCTAAAGCAAATAACAGAGTGGGGTAATAATCTACGGAAGGAAATGAAATTGTGGGAGCTTTAAATGTGCCGCCTACATGGTGGGCGGACCCGCCCATTTTAGGAAAATTAAAAGGTATTCTTACCAGCAATGAAGTAACCAAATCTGGACGCTCTGCTGTACTATATATTATGGAAGTTATGAGAATTTTCCGTTTATGGCCTACATAGTGGGCGGACCACTATAACTCCTTCTTTCTTTCCTGTGCGGACAGGCAGACAGAAAGACAGACAGACAGACAGACAGACAGACGGACAACTGGAAATCAACACAGAAAGTGATTCTGATCATTTCTATATACTTATGTCTATACCTAGGACGGCTGCTTTAATGCGTTACTATTTTCGCACAAAGTTATTATACCCTATTACCATAGGTGTAGGGTAAAACAACAACTGGTTTTGCGTGATTCATTGACTTTTCTTTTAACAATAATTTCGCATTTTCAGTGATTTCTGTATTTTTCCGGCGCCGCTTTTCGACCAGGCGACAGACTATCTTTGCTTGCGCTTTTCGGTTGCGGCGCATGCGCGATTGCTTTCATGTGTGAGGATGTGTGCATGTTTCACCGGTGCGCTGCGGTGCGATAGTGTGCGGCATAGGAAGCCGTGTGATGTAAGTGGGCAGCTGCCGCGATTACGTCCGAATTGTGTGCTGTGAGTAATAATTTCCTTGCGGAGACAACAGGTTTCTTTCGGTAATCATCTCTAGAAATGTTTAAAATTTAAATTTACAAGATTTCCATGTCACTTCATTGTAGTGTCCAATTATGTTAAGTGGTTTTGTGATACTGTTTTGTACTTTTTAATTACACTTAACATGTTCAACTAACCACGGCCGTGCAATTGTAAAAAGATGTTTTTCCACATGAGCTATAGTAAAGAAAACCGTCCCCAAATTATTTCGTGTCAACAGTTTGTGTCAGTTAGTGATGACGAATCGTATTTATTCGACTAACTATCTCAGCTCTAAGTAGCAGTGAAATTTTCATCGATTGATGAAATTTAATTAAATGCACCGGCTGATCATATAACGGAAGGGAATAGTATCACCCCGGCGAGGCTATACAATACAAGAGTGAGTGAATGAATGAAACAATGGACTGGGCAATTGGTGGCAACGAGATAAACTTTAAATCGAAGAAATAATAATAGTAAATAAAAATAGTATAATGCATCCACGAGCGTCGAAAGCGAAGAGGCTGCAACGAAAACTGAAAGGACAGACAACATCAATAGTATTATTTATGCCTTCAACATCGCAGTAGAAATCGGTATACTTCCGAGAAACGAAATTTTGTTTCTGCTACGAATCAGAGAAAAATATGTAGGTACTTAAAGACTACTATGAAGTGAACTTAACAAATTAAACTGAATAATTACCTTTAAATCGGTAAATTGATTTTTAACTAACTTTATACCCAGCAAACAAATTTGCGACAGATCAGATTTAAATTTTCGTGTATTTATGATTTCGGAGCTCTACGATGTGCAGTTGCCTCCGTCCCGACCTGCTTACACCCATGACTATACCGCTTTTATACATAGGTACTCACTTTTCAAAGGGATGAACCCAAATATTTAATCTAATTGAGAATGCTCAATAATCGAATTAAAAAAGTTGTTGTAAAACTGCTTCAATAAAAACTAACCGAATCAAAGCCATTTTGCTTGTGACAGATTCTTGTACTCGTATATAAATATGTTAATATATACATACTTATGCTTACATAAGCCATTCTAAATTAATTTCATGTTCGACTTAAAAACTCTGCTGCTATATTTGTATTCTCAACAGAAACTGCCATGGGTGTTTCCAGGAAAACCCAGGAGAAATCTGGCTACGAATACGCCTTGGCTGTGATGAAAATGTGCGATATTTTACACCTGCGCCATCGCAGCCTCTTTCTGCGCAACGAGTTCCTTTTCACGCTAACGAAGCACTACAAGGATCAGGGTAAGTTGCTGAGCATCATACACGGCCTCACGACGAGAGTAATCAAGCGCAAGAAGGAGGCATTCGCCAAGGGCGCACGTGGCTCCTTAGCGCTAGATGATATACACCAGAGTAGCGACGCTGTTGACGGGCCGACAAAGCGCAACGAGCCCAGCTCCACGCAGGAAACCAGCGTTGAGGGCTTGTCATTTGGACAGTCGGAGGGTTTGAAGGACGACCTCGACGTGGAGGAGAATGATGTGGGCGAGAAGAAGCGTTTGGCTTTCCTTGACCTGCTGCTGGAAAGCGCACAAAACGGGGCTCTCATTTCCGATACCGAAATCAAGGAGCAGGTCGATACCATCATGTTTGAGGGTCACGATACCACCGCCGCTGGTTCGTCCTTCTTTCTTTCGCTCATGGGCATACACCAGCACATACAGGACCGAGTCATTGCGGAACTGGATGGCATTTTCGGCAACTCAGACAGATCGGCCACGTTTCAGGACACCTTGGAAATGAAGTACCTGGAACGGTGCCTGATGGAGACGTTACGTTTGTATCCGCCGGTGCCATTGATTGCGCGCGAACTGCAGGAGGATCTGAGATTGGCCTCCGACAATTATGTTATACCCAAGGGAGCAACTGTGACCGTTGCCACAATAATGTTGCATCGCAATCCGAACGTCTACGAAAACCCGCTCGCCTTCGATCCGGATAATTTCTTACCGGAGCGTCAGGCGAATCGGCACTACTATGCATTTGTGCCTTTTTCTGCTGGACCTAGAAGTTGTGTCGGTGAGTAACTTTTAAGAGCATATTTACATATATATGATTTATATACATATGTACATGTCGACCTGCTCCTTGATTTCAGGTCGCAAATATGCCATGCTGAAATTGAAGATTTTGTTGTCAACCATCTTGAGAAACTATCGCGTTTACTCCGATCTGACCGAGGCAGATTTTAAGCTGCAGGCTGACATTATACTCAAGCGCGAGGAGGGTTTCCGAGTTCGTCTGCAGCCCAGAAAGTGCACTGCCGCAACAACATAGGCAAACAATTTTTGTATTGTCTTTGGTGACTTGTGGCGCTTAGAAAATGGCGTCAGGCCATCAAAGATGAAACGATGTTGCTACAGATTTGGAGAACTTCAAAGTTGGTGTTGGATGTTGGAGTTATACCGTACCTATTTATTCCGTCGACAAAGCTCTCAGATCTTTTACATTTTCTGCGCTGAAATTAATTCTTTTCTTTCAAGATTTAAACATTGTAAAGATTGTAAATTAAGAACATTAAATCTTTATTTTAATATGAAATAACAAAGTAAAATATATTGATATATTCTTGTGAATAAAGATACCTCTCTTGTTTGATTGCTCTCACTTCCTCTCAATTGAATCGACTGTAGAGATATTTGTCCAAACCACTGCATAAAAAGAATTTATTATAGCCAAGTCGATTCAAGGGCACGTCCACATTCTGCCTATAAGTCCACGTACATTGAAATTTTTCGGTAAAATGGCTGTAATTTGTCTAATTAATTTTCAAGTTAATGCATCGGCCCTCTATGTCATAGGAAACGCGGGCATGATAAGTAAGTTTTATGCACGCACATTTTTATTTCTTTTAGTGTATCATCGCTCACCTCGATTACTTGGTATCAGACCTGTAAAAGATTCAATCTAAAATCGATTTACCAATCAACTGATTTAAATTTCTGATTTTAATATCAACTCCACCAATCGATTTAAATTTCTGATTTTCCAATCAGGCAAAAGCAATCATATTGATTTGAATCAATCAGTGATTTGCCCTTGCCTGATTCAAATCACAAATCAAAAAAATTGATTTTGATTTAAAATCAAAAAGCACCAATCGATTGGCCGCTGAGCTGATTCAAATCAATTTTGGTGCAATCACCACATTGAGCAAACTATACAGAGCTGCATTTTTCTGTATTAGAAGAAAGTTGTGGATTTGAGTAACAGGTATGTATAATGCTACAAAATAGTATGCACAAGAAATAAACAACAATTTATGTTTTTTTATTTCAAAATATATGAATGTATAGGAGGAGTATATGTATGTAAATACAATACTTTGTTCTTTTGCTGAAACCATCAAATTTTAACTAATACATATGTATATATTTTACATATTATATGTATATTATACTTAACATATTATGCTTCTTGGGACAGCAGGTAGAAATTCATTGCACTTTTGTGGCGGCACTGGTTTCCACAAAAGTTTACCTCTTTTGTGCGGGTGCTAAGAACGGATGCGAGACAGTGATGCCTATTTTTGTTCCAAACCTCTAAAAGTAATGCGATTCACTCAGGTTAATTTCACAGAACGCACACTGCTTCGAAAATGTTACGGACTAATAATAGTGTCTTCACAATAAACAAACAATGGCACTGAAATAGATATCAGACGATAAAAGTTTTTTCATAAACGTATCAGCTTTAAAAATGCACAAAATCTGGTACGAATTTCACAACGTTGACATCACTGATGGAAGTTTCATATGAAACAGGGTTGCTTTTTTCCTCCCAAATAAATACTTTTCTTGCCATTTTCGGTGAAGAAATATGAACAAATAATTACATATTTCACTATCATTTCAATAAAATAAATGTATTACTTTAAGTTGTTTGTATTTACATATGATTTTTTCACGATTTCAAGTAATTATTCTTATTTTTAAGGAACGAATTTATCTTTGATATTTTTGGTACTATGTATTTCGAAGTATACATTTTATTACTGCTCTGTCATCCTTTTGCGCACTTGATTTGAAGACTTGATTTACAATCAAAATTAAGATTGGCAAATCAGATTGGTAAATTGCTGATTTAAATCAAGTGATTGGTAAATCAGATTGTCACTTTTGATTGGTGCCTTTTGATTTTAAATCACAATCAACTTTTTTGATTGGTGATTTGAATCAGAAAAAGATAAATCGATTGGCTATGCTTGATTGGAAAATCAGCTTTTTAAATCAAATAGGGTAAAATCACTGATTCAAATCAAATCTGATTCAACTCTTCACAACTCTGCTTGGTATAGGGTATTACTCGGTCGGTGTAAGCTGATTTATGCTTTTCTACTTGATTTTCAACTAAAATTGATTTTAAATAAATAACAATATTAAAATAAATAAAAACATTGAATTCAATTGATAACCATCAAAACATATTAAATTTAAATAAATCGATGAATACGTATGTTTTATTCGACCTGTATTGTAAATTATAGTTGTTGTTTTCTTCAGGCTCAAGGTCTCGATAATTAAAAAACTTTTTTTGGATTATAATCATTTATTCCAGGCCAATATTTCGACTTCCATCGGACGTCATCATCAGGGCCACTGAACATAAAAATATATACTTTAACAAATTTTACAAACAACAAAAAGCTATTAGAGAAGAAGGATGAGCTATTACTTACATACATATGTATGTATATATAATATGGACTTAACACTGAAACAAATATAACGCTTAAATTAAACAATTTTACACAAAAGCTAACATAACGTGCAGTCAGTGTTGCTGCGTCCTCGTCTGGTTTCTGACTAATGGTAGAATTACTCTAGTAGTAAAGTAAGAAATAGTGTCAGCTGACACAATCTATCTTACCCGAACACAATGTACACTATTACTCTGAACGGATTGAGTAGTAGAAATATCTGCGTCGATTAGAAAACTACTACAAAAGTCGTGTCAGCTGTGAAAAGAATGTTGCCACACAAAAAATTCACTTGAAAATGAAATAGCAATAATGCTTTTCCTATGCAAGAATTTAAACGGCAACACTGGTTAAAACAAGCAAATATTTATTGGAAATACAGTCCACCTGCGCTTTCGTTTGCTTTTAATTTGTACACATCGTACATTTTACACAACACTTAACAAATTTAGTCAATTATTTCGTCGTTTGAATTAATTTTTCACGATATATTTTGTTTGTGAACTCTGTTGCAGAAAAGTGTTGCCAGTGACCTTCGATTTTAGTTCAACAAAAGAAGTGATTATTTTTGCCGAAATTAGTTAAAAAAAGTAGTACACAATATAGAGATATAACAATTATGATAATTATGTGCCATAAATTTAATAAAGAATGTAAAATTTAATCTCTGAAGAAAATAAACAGCGTTCTTCTTTTGTGCACAAACCTATACGGCAGCAGTAAACAAACTGCAATCAACGGTCGTCGGCAGTTCAATTTCTATACAATTGAACGCCACTGTAAACAAAATTCGGCAAACGGCCTGTTGAGCCTAAATGGTAGCAATATGCATATCTGACATCACTACTGATGTGAGAAATTACTTTGAGAAATTTCTGTTCACTTGCTCTTTGAATTTCCTTTTGTACTGCGTCAAATCTTTTCATTAATAAAAACTAAAACTTTTTCATTCCTTGATATTAAATCGGCGTATAATTATCAAATCATAGCCCGCTCACACGGCCGTTGACTTATTTGTATCTTTTATCTGTAGGCATGTCCTAGGACGGCATGTCGGCCAAATGACGGCCGTAGCAGCAATGCTGATTCGGCAGGTCTGTTATGCAAAACATAATAATAAAAAAAAATAATTGTACTCTATTCTATTAGATGTTATGTGCTTCGCCTGAGATTTGAACTCTGGTCTTCCGTTTCAGCAGCCAAGCGTTTGTCCACTTGACCAACGTGTCGCATTTCTTTTGGTCGCTTAAAATTAACCAGAACGAGGAAGTCTCAAATTTCTAAAAATAGAAAACTTATAAGCAGCTGTAATGAAATTCAATAAAATCATTACTGCGGCTGTTGGGAAAATGCAACCCTAAATTGGACGCAGCGTGAAATTAGAACCAGTTCTATCGTCGGTCGTTGCGTTTTGCGATGGTCGTCGGCCGTTCTGTTCCATTTCTGACGTTCTCATAAGCCTACTCGTTCCAAAATGCGGAATACCGCAGCGGTCTGCGTTGTGGTCGCAATTGTGTTTCAGGCATATGTCAGCGGTATGTGGGTCGTCAAATCTAGTAATCAATTTTTCACCCACTTCCCGACTACTTAGAGATCTGAAACTTTGCATACATGCCTAAACATGAGCACGATACATGAATCAATAAATTTTATGGGCGTAGGATAAGGGGCGTGGCACTTTTTTATCAAGTCCAGATTTGTGTATAACTTTAGAACTACACATCACACATCAATGAAACTCGGTAGGAACTTACTACACATCCATATCCTTCTACTGGAAAAATAAGACGGGCGGGGGACAAGTGGGCGTGGCACCGCCCATACAAACAAAATCGTTTATATAGAATAGCTTTGGAACTAAAGGTCGTGCAGCATTGAAATTCCGTATACAGGCCCCTCTTGGATGCTTCGTCACACTGGTAAAATTTTATGGGCGTAGGACAGGGGGCGTGGCACTTTTCAAGCAACTACACACTTGGGCTTCAGTTTATAATTATAGGTACACCACACATCAATGAAAAACAATAGGAACTTACTCGCCGCGCCTTGCAAGCAAAACAACAACAACTCATCCCGCCACAAATATGCCACGAATATTAGGGTCGATCACAGCCGTATTATTTGTTAAATTGAGGATATGACATATGACGATAGGAAACACTGTGAATACCATAAATATTGTGTACTGCTCTGCAAGTTTTAATTCTTTTTGTGAAAAATTTCAGAGCTCTAAAATTGAATTTATGGAAGACTTAGAAGTAGAAAATAAAATTATATAAAAAAAACTTTTTAAAAATAAGCTTTAATTTATTTAATGTACTAAAAAGTAGAAAATAAATTGTTTCCAAG
Source organism: Neria commutata (assembly GCA_963457695.1). Classification (NCBI taxonomy): domain Eukaryota; kingdom Metazoa; phylum Arthropoda; class Insecta; order Diptera; family Micropezidae; genus Neria; species Neria commutata. Next base: position 19,231,177 of record OY735249.1, on the reverse strand, counting down.
TCACCTGTATCTTACTATTAATAAAAGCTTGTGCGCTCAATATCCATATTCAAAATATCTTTCATTACTAGAATCTATTTGCAAAAAATTATTTAAATAAAATAGTGTATCAATTGGTGGACAAATTTTGAACACATGAGCGCCCCAAGCTTTTATTAATAGTAAGATACAGGTGACTTGGAAACAATTTATTTTCTACTTTTTAGTACATTAAATAAATTAAAGCTTATTTTTAAAAAGTTTTTTTTTATATAATTTTTTATATATCAAGTTGGATTTATCTCCTATGTCAATTTTAGCTTTGGTGTTGCTGTAAACTTGTCCTAGTGTATTTACAGATTTGGATGTTATTTTGTACTCTTCAGTGTTGTAACGCTTCGATGTAATCAGCCTTTCGGTCATTCCTAAATTCCAGGTACATACGTCATCGATTTGTATATTTTGGGCGGTAGCTCCGTATTTTGTCCATTGTTATCCTTCCGCTTAGTGTGTTTTTTAATTAAGTCCAACGTTGTTCTCGTAGGGAATCCGTTTTTCGTTAGTATGTCTATGACCTCGCGCGTCACTTATCGTTAGTGCTTTGTTTATAAAATTATTCGCCGTGTTCATAATTATCTTTTTGGTGTGTTTAGAATTATAATTTATCAAGCGTCCCGAGGCCGTGTGTTTTTGGTACCAGTCGATCACCAATGTGTCATCTATCCTTATTACCAGTGTCCAAATAAGGTAATGTTCCATTCTTTTCTAATTCTTTCGTAAATTTCATGTTGCGATGAAATCCGTTAAGAGCATTTAAGGTTTCGTCAATTTTGCCAAGTTTTACTATCGCAAAAAGATGGAAGAGCTGTTAGATACGGTTATGGACCAGCTAAATTTGGCACTTTTTTCCGGAAAAATGCAACCGTTCACCTATTGGATGGTGTAGAGAGGTTTTGGCAGCCGGCTCTCTCTAGTTGGCATACCTTGTTAATGTGCGTTGGAGCACAGCGTGTCTGTTGCTCAATTTAATTCTATTTAATTTAATAGGAGTACTTTTCCTTGCCCGTCTGATCTGTTCTTGGTTTTCGATACTTTCGGTTGAATAGCAGCGCTCCTCCTTGCCCGTCTGTCCCCGGAACATTTGTTCATGTATTTGACGTGATTTAATGTTATATCTATATAATATTGGTTGTGATGCCTATATATTGATAGGGCCCTAAATCAGGCATAAATCTAGGTCATTACACATTTCGTATTCTATAAATACGGCAAAATTATATACATACATAAATTGCGATTAAACAGCTCCTTGCCCGTCTGTCCCAAGAATATTTGTTGATGTATTTGATGTGATTTAATGATCTATATATATAATATTATTTGTAGGCGCCTAAATCAGGCATAAATGTAGGTCATTACACATTTCGTATTCTATAAATACGGCAAGATTATATAAAATGCGATTAAACAGCTCCTGGCCCGTCTGTCCCTACGTGCTTCTTCTTCTGTCTGTGCTCTGATTCGCTATTGCAGTTTCGCTAATAACTTTGTTTAAAGTAAAAAAATTTTAATATTTTGATTGATTCATGTATTGTCAGCGTGTTCACGTAAAGTTTCAGATCTTTAAGTAGTCGGGAAGTGGGTGAAAGCTTAATTACTAGATTTGACTACAAACCTGAAGGCAAGTAATATAAAGCTTATAAAATTGCGATGACCTTTGTATTACATATTTGCAAATATTGTACCTGAAATAAATAAAATGATGAATTTTGTGGAATTGACTTGAATTAGCGTTTTTTTCGAAAAATGTTCCTGTAAATACAAAAGTTTAAATGTAAATCGACAAAAAGCAACCAACAGCAAATACTAAATAAATATGTAGAAAATGCTGAACAATAAAAGAAAAGGGATCATATCATAATGTGAGCATATTTGCTGAAATCAAAGAATCTAAAAAGGTTCCTGCCGTTGTTGTCATATTTCTCACCTACATACGTCACACATGCTTACCTTTTCCGCCCGGCCGTGGCTTGTCGCGAGCAAAAAATCTTCGCAAATCGAACAAGCTGGTCGTCATATGTGAACACACAAGTATTGCTATTTACGCCGCGCCTGCGTGTCTGTACAAAAAGTCTCGCTTGACAGCGATCGACCGCACGATCTACTAGTTCTACAGATAGCACATAGATAGCGCCACATTTGCCCGTGCAGATGATTCCCAGAAAGATTTTTTGTCGGTAGTAGGGTGCATGAGAAATCCCCTTTTATTTTTTGAATGAACGAAACACGTTCGGGGAATTACTCATTATATAAGGTGGCAGCACTATGGGAAGTAAAAGTAGTATTTTTGCGATACCGCCTAATAGTCCGCGTTTAGACAGGGAAACATCTGGAACGGCAACACTGGAATTGTGAATGGAATGAGTGTGAATGGCGTGTCGCCAGTACGGGAAACAAAAACCCCTCTCCTTTCCCCGTCCGTCCCTCTCCAACGAATACAGTGTTTCTTTTCCAGATGTTTCCCTGTCTAAACGCGGACATACTCGATTCCAGTACTCAAAAAAAGTATCGTTAAAAAGTATCGATGCCAAGAAAATATCGAGCTCAAGTACTCGATACTTCGTATCATACTCATTAAAACATGGAATATTATTAAACAGAACAATATATTTATTTTTTTATTTATATGAATAAATACATAGGTACATGTAGCATACAAAAAGCAGAGCCTTTAATTGAAAAATTCAGATTCTTAAATACCACTCAAGAAGAGAGTGTCGATATGAGCCGGTGAAAGACGATTTTTCTTTTGGAAAACTATAGCTCCCGATTTAGAAAACAACCGCTCGCAGAGCACAGACGATGCCACGACGGAAAAGTAGCTTCGAGCAAGTTCCAACATATAAAAAGTAGAATTCCAACGCGTTCTTACGTCTAGCATAAGCTTTTTGTCGCACACTCGCTGGGGTTTGAACCAACTGAGCTACGGCGGCATCGTGCATGCTAAACATAATAAAAATACTGAAATAATGAAAATGATTGACACCATTGCACAATTTTTCTTTAATAGATAAGAGTTGCCAAACCCAATATTTTAATAATAAATGGGAGGCAAAACTTAAGGTAAGTCAACCAAATTTTTTGGCAAGGCCACATTGTAACGCTTTTGCAAAAAAGTTTTGTCAACGCATACTCCGATCCGATACCTACCTAAAGTACTCGATACCCGTACTCGTACTTGAATAAAAGCATCTAGTACAAAAAGTACTCAGGTATCGAGAGGAGTACTCGAGTACTTACTCATACTCATTAGTATCGGAACAACACTAAGTGAAAGTGACACGACAACAATAATTTGTAAAGTTGATGTTCGCAGCTTTTTGCAAAAATTTTGTTGAAATTAGGAAACTTCCAAATATGTCCGCCATTGAAGAACTTAAAACAAAAATCGCACAACTTCAGCATGAGCTAGAGCAGCACAAAGGTGCGTCGCGATTGGCAAGGGAGCCTATCGAAAAGATGTCGGCGGAAGTTGTGGACTCGAATCCATATAGCCGCTTAATGGCACTTCAACGAATGGGAATTGTGAAGGATTATGAGCGCATACGGGAAAAGACGGTAGCAGTGGTGGGTGTGGGAGGAGTAGGAAGTGTCACCGCAGACATGTTGACTAGGTGAGAAAATGTGTGTTGTGTGGAACAGTTTGTATTAATTGTTTTCATCTCAGGTGCGGCGTGGGCAAACTTATACTGTTCGATTACGACAAAGTGGAATTGGCTAATATGAACCGACTCTTCTTCACACCCGACCAGGCGGGTCTTTCTAAAGTGGAGGCAGCGGCCCGTACACTCACCTTCATCAATCCCGATGTGCGCATTGAGACTGCTAATTATAATATCACCACTGTTGAGTCCTTCGAGTCCTTTCTACACACTATTACACATGGTGGGCTGCGAAATAATGCTGTGGATTTGGTACTCAGTTGTGTTGACAACTTTGAGGCTCGCATGGCCATCAACACTGCTTGCAATGAGCTTCGATTAAATTGGTTTGAATCTGGTGTCTCAGAAAATGCTGTTTCCGGACATATACAATTCATTCGACCCGGAGACACAGCCTGCTTCGCTTGTGCACCTCCACTCGTAGTTGCGGAGAACATTGACGAGCGTACGCTCAAGAGGGAAGGTGTATGCGCTGCGTCGCTGCCCACCACTATGGGTATCACAGCCGGCATGCTAGTACAGAATGCCCTTAAGTATCTCCTAAATTTTGGCGAAGTCTCAGATTATCTTGGATATAATGCTATGAATGATTTTTTCCCTCGTATGAGCCTCAAACCGAATCCACAGTGTGATGACCGACATTGTCTAATGCGACAAAAAGAGTTCCAAGCACAACCGAAGAAAGTGATTGAGGAGGCTGTTGTAGCTGATGATTCTCCCCTTCATGAAGCAAATGAGTGGGGCATTGAATTGGTCGACGACTTACAAAACGAAGCGGATATATCTAATTCTGCAGTCATAAATTCTAATGTAGCTTCTGGCTTGCGCTTGGCATATGAAGTACCTGCAAAGTCTTCCGGAGGAGAAAATAGCGAAGTGGTCAATGAAGCAGCCGCTTTAAATTTAGATGATTTGATGGCGCAAATGAAATCAATTTGAATTCCTAATTGTTAATATACATATCTAATCTGTGTATATCAGTGGCCACAGACCATAAAGCCTCGTTCACATTCGACTTTTGCTTCGCTTTACTTCAGAATTTCGCTTTGACAGATAAGTTCAATACATGCTTTTATATGAGGCTTGCTAAATAGAACGCGAGGAAAGCGAAACGAAGCAAAATGTTGGGCAACTCTCAACTTTTTTGCGCTTTGACAATCAGTTGTTGAAATTTTTTGTGATATTTTTCATTTTCTCGTGCGCTTGCAGTTGGTTTCATTGTCTCGTGCGTTTGCGTTTTCAATTAAGACACTCGCGAATTTCAAACATTAGTAGCATAACTACTATTACTGTAATTATATCAGTAAAATCCAAAGTTAAAGCGTTCATTGTAGCAAGACTTATACTTTTCACGCTTTGTTGTTGAATCTCGAACTGTCAAGCAAAGCGAGGAAAGTCGAATGTGAACGAGGCTTAACAGCCTAACTCGAGTTAGGACAAAATTGAGTTTTTAATGCCATCGTTCTCACATGTCCAAATCTATATGCTGTCAAATTTTCATGCTTGTATCTTTTTTATAACGGTAATTATCCATAAAAAACCTAATAGCTTTTAGCATATACTGCAGTGAGAATTTGAAACTTTAAACTGCTCTCCTGAAAAAATTTTAAAACAGTCTTAAGCGCCAATCAGTCACCGCGTATCGTATTTAATCGGATCGCAGACAAAACCTACCCTACCCGAGCTCATACATGCGTTCGCTCACCGTGTATTTAATCGGAGCGTAACGCAGAAATTATAATCCAAATAGGTATTTCTCACACATTTACGTCTGCTCTGATGCTCAGATAGGATGAGAGAATGACATTGCTTTGTACTAAAAACAGTGCTGCCACTGCTCTTCGATTTTAATTTAGAACAAAAACCGGATTATTATTGCTATAATTAATTCCTAAAAGTAGACCACAATAAATATATCTAAAAATTTAGATAATTCTGTGTCATAGATTTTATAAAGAATGTAAAATTTAGCCTCAAAAGCAAAATGAACAGCGTGCTTACTTTGTGCACGAAACTATATGGCAGCACGGCAGCAATAACCAAGACAGAAACCTGCAAAAGAGCGACAGCTGCGATACGATTTTCACTGAACGGCAGAAATTTTGCCGTTACGATTAATTCCGCTCACAAAAGATACGCGGTGACTGATCAGCGCTTTAGGCTGTTTTAAAATTGATTGACAAAATGACTTGTGACCACAGACATGTCAATTCCTACTCAATCATACCTATCACATAATTCATCGTAGCAATGTTACGAGATCGTAGAAAAAGTGATCATACAACTCACTCGTACGCGAGAAAGTGCTGCCAAATCCAAATGTAAAATTTTCATTTTCTAAGACAGCTGACTCAAAGAAAATAGAGCTAATAAAGCGCCATAATTTTGCGGTTCCTTTTCCAGAACAGTATGGCTGTATTCCTAAACGTCAGTTGCGCTGCATAAGTACAAAGCAGTATGTTCCTAAACGCAAACATAAAAAGTTTGCACGTGCACCCTGTTCCTAAACGCAGGCATCAAGTTGTCGATAAAGAGGTGTTTGCAGCTCTCAAGAAATCGCTCAAGAAAAATTTTGCATTATTCCTTGAGGGCAAAATAGTAGTGGCCAAGTAATTTTGACAGCTAACAGCTGATGCAAATCAAAGCAAAATGTCGTTAAATGAAGATTGGTAAGTTTTCACAAAATTTACTATTATTTGATTAATGCATTATTTATATATATTTTTCAGGCATAATATGGTGTCCACACTAAATACCGCTATTTTGGTGTTTTGTGCGGAACAATTTGAAACGGAAGAGAGGGACAAGCAAGCTAAATTCGACATCAGAAAATTTGTTGAGGCGCTTTTGGCGTTTTGGCGCACTTCGCGGTGTATTTTCCGAGTTTTCCATGTCTGAAAATAAGATAATAGATTAAGATAATTGAAAATCTAAAATAAATCAAAATATTTTGCAAATTTACAACCTAAAATGAACATTTATTGTTTTGCTTACCTCTTTCGCTTGTTATTAGCTGTTGAAAGTCTTCTTCTTGTTAAAGTAATAATGTTTCAAACATTATGGCCGAGTTCTAATGGTGCGTGCGTGCGCCACATTGCGCTGACAGCTAAGTTGAACTAGTGCAAACATATGAAGAGTGTGCCAATGAGCGGCGCGCTGAGCGCAGAGCGCAGAAAGTTGACCAACTTTCAACTTTTGCTGCACTCTTTTGCGCTGACAGCTCATCTACAGCTCACATACACACTTTGTGGTTGCCATCAGTGTGAAATAAAAGTGCGGTAGCTGAATGTATTTTTATGTTATACTTATTTCAATCAATATTAGGTTTAAACGATATATACACAATATTAAAAGTTAATATAGCTATAAATTTGGGACGAAATATGTTCTGTAAACTATTTAAGAATGTTTACTGCTCAAGTTGTAAATTGCCGTAGTGGGGTGACTCTTTTTGGAGCGCACGCATTCCGTGCATTGGAACAGCTCAAGTGCGTTTCAAATTTTTTCGCTCACGCACTGGCGCAATGTGGCGCACGCACGCACCATTAGAACTCGGCCATTATTCCTTGCCAAAATCTGAGTTATGGTCTAATTAGTCCAGCGGCGTCGGATTCAATCGTGTCGGATAGCAATTTGGCCAGTTACTCTAACAGCTAAACGGATTGCAGCTGTCAGTCTATTCTTTTTGCTAGTGCTGCCGTATAGGTTTGTGCACAAAAGAAGAACGCTGTTTATTTTCTTCTGAGATGAAATTTTACATTCTTTATTAAATTTATGGCACACAATTATCATAATTGTTATATCTCTATATTGTGTACTACTTTTTTTAACTAATTTCGGCAAAAACAATCACTTCTTTTGTTGAACTAAAATCGAAGGTCACTGGCAACATTTTTCTGCAACAGAGTTCACAAACAAAATATATCGTGAAAAATGAATTCAAACGACGAAATAATTGAATCAATTTGTTGAGTGTTGTGTAAAATGTACGATGTGTACAAATTAAAAGCAAACGAAAGCGCAGGTGGACTGTATTTCCAATAAATATTCGCTTGTTTTAATCAGTGTTAACATATTACCTCTTGCATAGGAAAAGCATTAATTCTATTTCAATTTTCAATGAATTTTTTGGGTGGCAACATTCTTTTCACAGCTGACACGATTTTTGTAGTAGTTTTCTAATCGACGCAGAAATTTCTACTACTCAATCCGGTCAGAGTAATAGCGAACATTGTGTTCGGGTAAGATAGATTGTGTCAGCTGACACGATTTCTAACCTTACCGCTAGAGTAATTCTACCATTACCTATGCACATTTCCACTGAAAAAAAGTAGTAAATTTCGTAGCAAATTTCTTGAGAACTGAGATAGGGGTCAAGTAATTTTGACGCAAGGAAATTTCTTGAGCATTTTGTTGGCGTTTTTTTATATGGAGTTTTCACTTTTCTTGAGAGCTGCAAAGACCCCTTTAAACCAGAAGAGGTACGAAATTCAGAAAAAAGGTACGTTTTTTCTTAAAATAGGGTACGTTTTTATTTTGATCCTGCCAAACCCTGCACACCTTTGTCAAAAGCGGTGAATTTTTGTTGTCGCGTTGTCCATAATTTGTCTACATTTCTCTGAATTTTGCGAGCTAAAGCTACAGTTACAGAAATGGCTAAAAAGGAAGAAAAGTTACAACTTGTGGAAGAGGTAATCTTTGTGTGACTGGTTCGAGTTTATATTTACTAAGTTTAAAATCACTGTTTATTGATTTGTACACGTCATCCGTGATTTGCTTTTCTTTCTTTGATAGGTGGTCAAAATCAACAAGTGGGATGGCTCTGCCGTGAAGCATGCTCTGGATGATGCCGTCAAGAACAGTTTATTTGCTGATAGGCCCCAACTGAAGGAACAGTACGGACTTATAAATACACGTTTAGTTCTATGCGCACTGGCGGTGGGTATAGCAGTTCTAGCACACGGTTGGGACTTTACGCACCCATTTCCCGAATCACGTCCGGTATTGTTGCTTAGCGTCATCGGCTACTTCGCACTCATGGGCATTCTAACCCTTCACACCACATTTCGAGAGAAAGGTACTTTCGCCGTGGCTGTACAAAAGGACTCCAATGGTCAGCAGCGGACCTGGGAGGCCAGTTCTGATATGAAGAAATACGACGACAAGTATACACTAACACTGTCTGTGAAAGATGCAAAGTCGTTGCGAGAGGCGACAAGTACTAAATCGTGTGCCAACTTCATCGACACAAACGGCGTTGTATTAGAAAATTTAGTAGGTCATGAAGTGAACCGCCTCTTCAACTCTCTGTCCATTGAGAAGAAAGAAAAATAGCTCACTACACCGGACCAGCAATTACAAGAAGTTGGGGCTGTAGAAGAAATAGCTGAAGAGGTCAAATCTCCGTTATTCGTTTAAGTCGATTACTATATATAAATTGTATGTTATGCTTTTGATGAACTGAAATTCAAACTCTATTTAGACTGGATGCAACTCCTACATACATTACGAGATAAACTGCGAAGAAATTGCTTGAAAGAGCTTTCTAACATCATTAATTGCATTGCATTTGAAAACCTAGTTCTGAAAATTTTTTGATATTTGTGTTTAGAATCCAGCAAAAGTAAATAAATATGCGAAGTTTTTGACATCATCAAAATTTACAGTTTCGCAAAATAAAACTATTCTGAAACAAACAAAAAAAATGCGCGAAATAATAACACTACAAATTGGCGGTTGCGGAAATGCGCTAGGGAATGCAGTAAGTTTTACGAATAGTGATGACAAGCAATTTTAGCTTTCAACTGCAGAAGCATAATGATATTGATATTTATTTATTCCACGTCCTTTAGTTTTGGCATGTTATATCACACGAACATGGTGTGGAATACGACAGCGGCAAGTTCAACGGCACCAGCCCACTGCAGCTGGAACGTATCAACGTGTTTTTCAATGCCACCGCCAGCAAACGGTTTTACGCTCGAGCAATATGTGTTGACACAGAGGCGGCTACGGCCAAAAATTTATATTCGCAGTCTTCGCTGTACCGTCCGGAGAACTTTGTTTCTGGTACCGAGAGTACTGGTAACAATTTCGCACGGGGCTATCACACGGACGGTGCCGCGATACTTGAAGAAGTACTAAATAGTACACGCCGAGAAGCGGAGGCTGTGGACTCGTTGCAAGGTTTTCAGTTGTTACACTCCATCGGTGGCGGCACAGGCTCCGGCCTTACTGCACTCCTCATGAACGCCCTCATTGAGGAGTACCCCGATAATCTGCTGTCGAATTATGTTTCCATACCATCGCAGCACATGTCTCAGGTGGTTGTGGAGCCATACAACGCTTTGCTAAGTATTCCAGCACTTGTGAATCATTCACATCTAACGTTTTGTCTCGACAATGAGGCATTATTTCGAATTTGCAATCGAAACTTAAAGATTCAGTCCTCCGACTATGAGCATATCAACACGATCGTCGCTCTGACAATGTCGGGTATAACGACATGCCTGCGCTTTCCTGGTCAGCTAAATACGGGTTTACGCAAAATCTATGTGAACATGGTACCCTTCCCACAGTTGCACTTTCTCATACCCGGTTTCGCACCACTCGCCGGTCGTCAGGAACGGCAATTCTCCCAAGGCACTGTAGCAGAGTTGGTTCAACAAATTTTCTCCTCCAACAATTTGCTCTGCGCCGTAGATCTGCGGCAGGGAAAACTATTGACAGCAGCCGGAATATTTCGCGGTCGAATGTCTCCACGAGAGGTGGATCAGTTGATGACAAAAGTGCGCAACAAGAATATAGACAATTTCGTCGAATGGATTCCGAACAATATCAAAACCGCTATTTGCGATATACCACCACGTGGATTAAAGATGTCTGCAACCTTCATAGGCAACACCAGCGCGATTCATAAGCTCTTTCAACGCATGCTCGACGGCAGTACTGTTATGTTGCGTCGCAAAGCCCATCTTCACTGGTACACTGGCGAGGGCATGGAGGAGCAAGAGTTTACCGATGCGCAAGAAGAGCTGCAATCTATTCTGCAGACCTACAAAGAGAGCAGCTTGTCATCTGAAGAAGCCGAGGGAGAAATTAAATGCCCATACTGCAATGAGTAATAGGGAAATTATTGCAGATGCCTGGAGCATTTTTGTCTGCCAAATCAATCAATTTCGAATTCCAAATTTTTGACGTTTCCCGTTATAATTTATAGATTTAAACTTGTATCTAATATATAAAAAGCAGTCAAGTGCGAGTCGGGCTCGCTCAATGAGGGTTCCGTACCAGAAATACCCTTTTTAGCCTTCGAATTTAGTTTCTCTGCCAATTTTCGACATTTTGGCCTACATTTTTGAAACCAATTCGCCTAAAAATATGAAAAAAAACATTTTTGGAATCCACGGACGTAGCCCTTTCTAACGACACCCCACAATATGTAAACAACAAATATTTTTCGCTGAGGAAATTTTTTACTATGGTAATCTTAAATTAAATTTAAAAAAATTAAAAAACAAATTTATCGAAAAAGGTTGCAGATTTCCAGTAATCTATGACTAAAGACCTACTAACTCTGATTTTATCAAAATTTTAGCTTAAGAAATGTAGAAAGGCAACGGGGTATGGTCATTTTTTCGACATTTTGTGCTATATCTTCGAAACCACTTCACCGAAAATTATAAAAAAAATATGTTTGGAATCCATGGAAGTAGCCCTTTCTAATGATACCCCACTCGATATAAACAACCAAATTTTTTTCCTGAGGGGGGTCATCTTAAGTAAAAAAAAATTTTTAAATATAAAAATCGAAAAAAGCTGCACCCTTACGGTAATGCGTGATAAAATACCTAGTAACTCCGATTTTATCAAAATTTTAGCTTGAGAAATGTCCTGAGCGTGTTGGATCATGTGGGGACAGGTCTGTTTTTTTAACTATATCTTTCTAACCCGTTTACATAATATCAAAAAAAAATATGTTTGGAATCCATGGACGTAGCCCTTTCTAATGATACCCCACTCGATATAACCAACAAAAATTTTGTTCTGAGGGGGTCATCTTAAATTTGAAAAAAAATAACAAAATTTAAAATTCGAAAAAAGCCGCAGCCATTCAGTCATGCGTGATCCCTAGTAAGCCTGATTTTGTAAAAATTTTCGGTTCAGAAATGGTGTGTGCAGATGGGATCATGTGGGGACAGGTCTGTTTTTACCAAATTTTTAACTATATCTTTCTAACCCGTTTACATAAAATAAAAAAAATAATACATTTTGTAATCTATGGATGTAGCCCTTTCTAACGATACCCCACACGATACGATTTAAAAATATTTTTATTTTTTTTTGTCCGACCCGAAAACCTTTAAAAATTATAAAAAAATACTTCTAAAAATATTTCTTAACTTTTTATAGTGAAAATGTGTTAAGGTTATTAAGACCTAACATCGTGCCAAATTTCAGGTTTCTACGATTAAAAAAAGGTCGTTTTATATACACACTCCCAAAACAAAAGTGACCTTATAAGTGTTCCCGTTTTTTCCTATTTAGGGGAACGGAACCCTAAAAATGAATGTTTGTCTGTCTGTCTGTCCGGCTATACAAAGCTACACGCGTTGACCGATTTCAACCAAACTTTATACCAATATTGTTGAAGACCAAAGGAAGGCGACTGTATATAAAATTTTTCGATTCATCAAGAGGGCGTGGCACCTCCCATAAAACTTAAATATTTGATTTGGCATATCTTTAAAACTACAAGTCACGCAGTATTGAAATTCCGTATGCAGGCCCCTCTTGGATGCTTCGTCTCACATGTAAAATTTTATGGGCGTAGGACAAGGGGCGTGGCACTTTTCAATCAACTATACATTTGGGTATAACTTTAGAACTATACAGCAGACATAAATGAAACACGATAGGAACTTTCTACATGTCCGTGTCCTTCAACTCGGAAAATGGGATGGGCATTGGACACGAGGCGTGGCACCCCTCATACAACTTAAATATTTGATTTGGTATACCTTTAAAACTACATGTCATACAACATTAAAATTTTGTATTCTGTTAGTATTTAGTCATGTATTCACGTAAACATTTTTACATAATTTGGGTTTTATATATGTATGTATGTATGTATATAGATTTAGGGTCATGGGACAAGGTGGCGTGGCACACCTCAAATGTAAGTAAAAAATTTGGGGTCCATAAGGAATGAAGGGGGTCGTTACTTTAATTTTCGCCTTCCACCAAAGGAGTAATCTACATACACAGATAGTTCTGTAAGGACCTACATATATGACTTCCCCGATTTAAACAAAACTTCACAAGCAAATAGAAAAATGTTAAGCAAAGTCACTCAATGTATCTTATTCCTTAAAACCACCCTAACAAATTACGCTTTACCATACCACTAACAATAATATGCCTTTTAATACCATTTTTAAATTCCAATTTAGTTGTTATTACACGTATGATGTGGCACTCGGGTAAAGCCGGGTAAATCAGCTAGTACGATATAAAAGTAACAAAAAATCTTTCCCCATATAAATAATAATTTGGCAAACTTTCAACCAAACGAAACAAACATGTTAATTCCATGTTGGAACGGACTTTTTAGTTATTTCTCATATCCATATCTCATAATTAGAAAAACTGCAATTTGCTCCACTATGTTATATTCTCATAGCTCAGATTAGCTTGGAAATATTATAGCCATATTCTAAATTTTTATTAACACATATCGATGGATCCGTTCTAAAGAATTCCAACTCGTCTTAGCTTGATTTTGAGTATTTTACATATGTAGTTCAATCCCGCATTTAAACCTATGTTCTATTAAAATCGTGTGTAGAAATTGCTTCAAAAGTATGATCAAAAATCAAGTTTCATTCTTAGGTGCATCTTAAACGCAGCTGTCGAAATGTGTTACGAGTAATGCAGATAATTGAAGCCCAGGAAACGTGATTTCAAGAAACTTCCTTCTCAGGCAAAATTATAATCACAATGAGGAGCTCCTCGGAAGGTTTTACTCATTCACTGGTCATTGACGCCATACAAGAATTCGGTATTCAAGAAACGAGACATTTAATGACTGGTGCTAGGTGCTGACGTAGACGCAATTCACCAATAATTTAGAGATTAATGCGTTTAAGATTTTTTTCTTCTTTCGTTGTTTATGCTCTTTTGTTTCTCTTTGGGTACGTCTTCTTCGGAGCCCTCGACATCACATTTGTTCGAGTCGTGAAGTGCTGGCAATTCCAATGCTCGACGAACCTCTTCCGCCAATACATCGACGTTTGGAAACTTCTGAGCGCGAGGCGTGCGATGGAGGCCGGACCAAAGAAAAATACGCTCATTTGGATTCGACGGTTTTGGCGCAATTGAAATTTCGAAAGCACCTCTTCGGGGTACGCCATCGGAGTTGAGTTGTATCAGCAGATCGAAGTTAGGTTGATCGCGGCGCACTCGTTTTAGTAGTTCTCCGTAGAGTTCCATAGCCCGCCGTTTGAATGCCGATCAGGTGCGACAATGTTCGATATAGAGCACCGGCAAGTCAGAATTTAATGATTGCAGCGGCACGTCGGTAGGTTTACGTTTTGCGCCCTGGTAATGAATTTCGCAAAGGTCATACTTATAAACACATAGATATTTAAACTTACATTTGCACTGTTTGTTGCATTTCTTTTACGTTTAGGTGGAATTTACGATTTAGACCTTACGCCCACGATTTCAAATGGAGATCCGCCAAAAATTCTAAATACAAAATAAGATTCTGGCGCGTTGGGAATGAGAGATATGAACTAGGCTTGTGTCGTTCGCGAACTAAAGATCTGGTTCTCATATCTGAACTAGCTCTATCGGTCGTTCAGTTGGATGACCTAGATGAACTAAAGCTAAATTTACTTGAATTGTGTTATTTTATTATAAGCTTTATATTAGGTTCACTTTCTGTCAGCGGTATGTATGTGGAGGAATCTAGTAATCAATTTTCACCCACTTCCCGACTACTTAGAGATCTGAAACTTTGCATACATGCGTAACCACCATGACAATGCATGAATCAATGAATGTTATGGGCGTAGGATAAGGGACGTGACACTTTTTTACCAACTCCAGATTTGTGTATAACTTTAGAACTACAAATCACACATCAATGAAACTCGGTAGGAACTTACTACATATCCATATCCTTCTACTGAGAAAATAAGACGGGCACTGGATAAGGGGGCGTGGTACCCCCCATACAAACAAAATTTTTGATCTCGATTAGCTTTGGAACTAAAGGTCGTGCAGCATTGAAATTCCGTATGCAGGCCCCTCTTGGATGCTTCGTCCTACTGGTAAAATTGTATTTTCGCCGCGCCTTGCAGGCAAAATAGCAACAACTCACCGCGCCAAAGCAACGGGGGTTTTGCGCATGGGCCGAGCTCGCCGCGCCTTGCAAGCAAAAAAACAACAGCTCATCGCGCCACAAACATGCCACGAATATTAGTGTCGATCAAAGCCGTATTATTTGTTAAATTGAGGATATGACATATAACGATAGGAAACACTGTAAATACCCTAAATATTGTGTACTGCTCTGCAAGTTTTAAATTCTTTTTGCGAAAAATTTCAGAGCTCTAAAATTTAATTTATGGAAGACTAAAAAGTAGAAAATAAATACGTAAACGTAAAACTTTGGCCGTTGACTTGAATACGTAAAACATATTGCAGCTGTCAGTCCTTTACATATTTCATTTTTTGCTAGTGCTGCCGTATAGTTTCGTGAAGAAAATGAGCACGCTGATCATTTTGGTAGTATGTATTAATATACAGCTGTTTTTGTTGAACTAAGGTTGAAGAGCAAGCACATTTCTGCAACAAAGCTATAGCTGACATGTTTTTCAAGCTCCGTTACGCTTACGTACAAATTCGTTTAAAGTAAACGCAGTTATAGAGCTCGGGTATAATAGGTTGTGTCAGCTGAAAACGGAAAAATATGTTACGGCTACACTAACTGAGCCTTAAATTGTGACTAGTAGACCCCGCTTAGGTTAGGTTAGGTTAATCTGGCTGCCTAAGAAGATCCCGCTTAACTGACCAGACAAAATCGAACGATCTTGGTAGTACATTTAAAATTTTTTCTGGAACAAATAGAATAATTTTAACGAACTAGTGAACTAGAAAATAACTAGTTCTAAAAGGTAACCAAATCCCAACTGAACTAATCGCTCAAGTGAACTAAACGGCACAACTCTAATATGAACATATGACGCGCACAGAGCAAAAACGCCTCGAGTGTCAATTTTCGCCTCATTGCGTACATGCGCTGTGCAGGTATAAAAGTCGTTTTTGCTCATATGTATATCGTAAATCGACATTTCGATCAGTGATGCAAACTTTTGTGTTTATTTCAAACCTCCACAGCAGTGCTTCCCAAACTATTTTGACCGTGGAACCCCCAAAGTTGTTGCCAATGATCGCGGAGCCCTGATGAATAAAAAAAAAAAACAAACACTAAGGTGCTTATTTTGTAAATCCCAACGCCTCACTTCACCCTGCGTTCACTAATTTGGTATTGTGTAAAACGCATCACCTCACTCAGTGACCGCTCGCGTTGTCTTACGTGGTTTCATATGAAAATCGGTATCGCATAAAACGCAACGCTGCGCATTCACTCACATGAACTGTCAAATCGTTCACTTGGGTTTGAGCTCGCGTTCAGTTTTTTAAACGCAAAATGTTTGGTAATTTCGACTGAAAATTGATTTGTGGTAATCTGCAGAAGCAAATAATAAGTATTGTAATACTTTTTAAAGACAAATACTAAAGAAAAAAGTACAAAAAAAGGAAAATACTAGCACTGCGGTTGAGGATCGAAATCACAAAAAAAAGAAATGTATCGCGGTTGAGGATTGAACTCGCAACTTCTCGCGTGCTAGTCGAACGCTCTAACGCAATTGATTGCTAAAATGCCGTTTTTTGATCCCGGCGTTGGCTTCGTGTTCGCGCTGCGTTTGATCACGGGGATTTATACGGTAAGGCCCTAAAATAAATGAAAAAACTTTAATGTGAAGAATGCACCTACTTCTTTGATTCAATTATTCTCCTAATATTGGGCGTTATGTTTGATAACTGAACTCGCATATCTGGTGCAGCATCAAGACTGTTATGATATTTTGTTTTTTTCGCAAAACATTAAGGGCCAGTTTCACAGTGGATATTTAAACTCTGATTGCAGTTTAAATAGGGAATTTCAGTTTCACAGTTGGAAGTTAAATACGATTTAAATAGCCGACTGTGGATATTTAAGTACGGCACAGAGTTGCAATCGAAAACAAATAAACAGCTGATTTCGGATGTGCAAGCAAGCTGCGTCGACAATATTGCAATTTATAAGAGATCAAATTAAACATACAGCTGCATGGTGTAGCACATATAAATGATCCCGTAGTATTATAAATAATATAAACTGTGGATTCTTTGCACAATATCCAATAATTCACTTCTTTCGGCCGACGAAAAATTTTTAGCTCGCGCTGCCTCCATAATTGAACAATTGAACATATGTTTTTGGCAAGTTGTGTCAACCTTCAATTGTCAAATATTCGAAGTTGCCATTCATTATTCCGTATTTAAATAAATGCACTGTGAAACTCAAGAAAAGTTAAACTAGATTTAAACTCAATTCGCAAATTAGATTTAAACATCCACTGTGAAACTGGCCCTAATATGTATATATTTAATTTATCCTTTTATTTGGTTTTGGTGGTTTTCTATTGAAAACAACAGCGCTTCTCCTTGCCCGTCTGACCGTTAAAAATTTTCAATTTAATTTGGTGGTCGATTGTAAATATGAATATGTATATTAAAAACCAATCTTATTTTTTTGTAGGAAATGAAATTTGTCATGCGGAACCCCTAAATTTTTTCGTGGAACCCCAGGGGGAAGCAATGCTCCACAGTGTTAATTTTTAACCTTTAGTTTGTATTGAGTCTGAATATTCTTTCAACTTCAGGATTTGAATGCGGAAATGTAACCTATATGTACGGTGACCATATTTTTTTAATGCAAATAGAGAACACACCCACCAACATACATTTTTTTGCTAAAAATTTTAAAAATGGCAAATGTCCGTTTTAAAAATGTATTTTTTATTCAAACATATGAGATCGTGTTGCAAAATAACTTAAATTCATAATAAAAAAAAACAATTTACGAGTAAACTGTATACAGGGTGGTAATGGGTTCAAAATGGACCCTATATCAAGGCAAGCTTTTTTCATGGTTTGAAGCAAGGAACCACCAGATCAGCATCCTTAATGGCAACCAAACTGTATAACATAAATTCTTAACATAACATACAAGACGTTTTAGCTCTAATTGCTTTGATATTTTTCTGTGGAATGAATTTTTTTTATCAAATTGTGATTTTCCTCTAAGTACTCCTTAAATTCCAAGCAAGAAAGTTCATGATTGCATTTTGTAATTAAAATGGATTTAATTGTGTTAATTTTCATTTGCGATTTTTTCCGCAGTCTAAATGTTCTTCATAAGAGAGAAAACCCTTTTTGTAGGAGCACATGACCCTGGTAAGCAAAGACTGAATTCCACAATTTTTACAAGGTATACTTTTTTGTCAAAGTGATTAAAAATCTCAGTTTACATGAACTCGTAATTCATGTTTGGTATTTATATTTTTATACGATATTAATTCGCTTTGTATCAAATATAGAACAAATATAGAACACATTATAAAATAGAGAACATTTCCATGTTTTTATTAACAAAATATATCATATAGAGCATCGGCTTAAAATAGAGTAGGTACTGTTCTATATAATATAGTACGGTTGGTCACCGTACTTACATATATGCAAAGTTTAATGTATCTGACTATTAATAAAAGTTTGGGGCGCTCATTTGTTCAAAATTTGTCAACCAATTGATACAATATTTTATTTAATTTATTTTTTGGAAATAGATTCTAGTAATGAAAGATAAGTGTGAATATAGGTTTTGAGCGCACACGCTTTTATTAATAGTAAGATACAGGTGACTTGGAAACAATTTATTTTCTACTTTTTAGTACATTAAATAAATGAAAGCTTATTTTTAAAAAGTATTTTTTTATATAATTTTATTTCTTTATACGTTTTCCCTTGATTTCTAAAAACATTCTTAAATCTCTCTCCCATACTTATTTTTGAGTTTCTTTTACTAATTTTTAGTTTAAACACTTTTATTATTTATAAATACCACGCACTCCATTTTTTTTGATCAGTGCAGATACAGACAAGATACTGAAATGAATAAATATCATCTCAAATATTGCAGCTATCAGAAGCTGCTCTTTTCCTTATTTTCTAATATCGCGTTACGCGTACCGCTAGAAGCTCGAGTGGTTTACATGTTGTTGCATGACCAAAATCAATTTTTGAAGATTTTGGTATCGCTACTTCTATATTTTAAACACAACTGCATAGGCGGTAAACTGGAAATCCCCTCATAACTTCCATAATATTCTTCATTGCTGGTAAGAGCGCTTTTATACATATACATATTCCAAAAATTAGCGTTGTCCGCCTACTACGAAGGCGGTAAATTGGATATACCCATAATTTGTGTTGTAGGTACACCTGCCAGAGCGTCAATATTTGTCATATATAGTCCTACTAAGGTTACCTTGTAGTTTGTCAGAAATGGGTGTGATTCGCCCACTATGTAAGCAGTATATTAAATACTCCCCGAATATAAGTACATATATAATTTCTTTCAGTGGACCCACCGTCCGAAAGCCTTACTAGGTGTAGGGTACTATTCTGTCGCGGGTTACCCGACTGATGCTGCCTTACTTGTTTTGAAATGGTTTTTTTGCGTGGCATCATCTGCTGCTTCCAGGCGTAAGATGTAGGTTATAATAAATAAAATAAAATTATATAAAAAAAAAACTTTTTAAAAATAAGCTTTAATTTATTTAATGTACTAAAAAGTAGAAAATAAATTGTTTTTAAGTCACCTGTATCTTACTATCCATAAAAGCTTGGGGCGCTCATGTGTTCAATATTTGTCAAACAGTTACCACAATATTTTATTTAAATAATTTTTTGCAAATAGATTCTAGTAATGAAAGATATTTTGAATTTGGATATTGAGCGCACAAGCTTTTATTGATAGTAAGATACAGGTGACTTAAAAACAATTTATTTTCTACTTTTTAGTACATTAAATAAATTAAAGCTTATTTTTAAAAAGTTTTTTTTTTATATAATTTTATTTTCTACTTTTTAGTCTTCCATAAATTCAATTTTAGAGCTCTGAAATTTTTCACAAAAAGAATTTAAAACTTGCAGAGCAGTACACAATATTTAGGGTATTCACAGTGTTTCCTATCGTCAGATGTCATATCCTCAATTTAACAAATAATACGGCAGTGATCTACCCTAATATTCGTGGCATATTTGTGACGCGGTGAGTTGTTGCTATTTTGCCAGCAGGGCGCGGCAAGTAAGTTCCTATCGTTTTTTATTGATGTGTGGTGTACCTATAATTATAAACTGAAGCCCAAGTGTGTAGTTGCTTGAAAAGTGCCACGCCCCTTGTCCTACGCCCATAAAATTTTACCAGTGGGACGAAGCATCCAAGAGGGGCCTGTATACGGAACTTCAATGCTGCACGACCTTTAATTCCAAAGCTAATCGAGATCAAAAATTTTGTTTGTATGGGGGGTGCCACGCCCACTTGTCCACTGCCCGTCTTATTTTCCCAGTAGAAGGATATGGATATGTAGTAAGTTCCTACCAAATTTCATTGATGTGTGATTTGTAGTTCTTAAGTTATACACAAATCTGGAGTTGATAAAAAAGTGCCACGCCCCTTATCCTACGCCCATACAATTTTACCAGTGGGACGACACATCCAAGAGGCGACTGCATACGAAATTTCAATGCTGCACGACCTTTAATTCCAAAGCTAATCGAGATCAAAAATTTTGTTTGTATGGGGGGTGCCACGCCCCCTTATCCAGTGCCCGCCTTATTTTCTCAGTAGAAGGATATGGATATGTAGTAAGTTCCTACCGAGTTTCATTGATGTATGATGTGTAGTTCTAAAGTTATACACGAATCTGGAGTTGATAAAAAAGTGCCACGCCCCTTATCCTACGCCCATACAATTTTACCAGTGGGACGACACATCCAAGAGGCGACTGCATACGAAATTTCAATGCTGCACGACCTTTAGTTCCAAAGCAAATCGAGATCAAAAATTTTGTTTGTATGGGGGGTGCCACGCCCCCTTATCCTACGCCCATAAAATTTTACCAATGGGGCGACACATCCAAGAGGCGACTGCATACGAAATTTCAATGCTGCACGACCTTTAGTTCCAAAGCAAATCGAGATCAAAAATTTGGTTTATATGGGGGGTGCCACGCCCCCTTATCCTACGCCCATAAAATTTTACCAGTGGGACGACACATCCAAGAGGCGACTGCATACGAAATTTCAATGCTGCACGACCTTTAGTTCCAAAGCTAATCGAGATCTAAAATTTTGTTTGTCTGGGGGTGCCAGATGGATAAGGGGGCGATCCAGTGCCCCCCTTATTTTCTCAGTAGAAGGATATTGATATGTAGTAAGTTCCTACCGAGTTTCATTGATGTGTGATGTGTAGTTCTAAAGTTATACACAAATCTGGAGTTTATAAAAAAGTGCCACGCCCCTTATCCTACGCCCATAAAATTTATTGATTCATGTATTGGGCTCTAGATTAGGCATGTATGCAAAGTTTCAGATCTCTAAGTAGTCGGCAAGTGGGTGAAAAATTGATTACTAGATTTGACGACATACATACCTGATTTGAAGTTAATATAAAGCTTATAATAATAATGTAGTCAGAAATAATCTTATTTGTCTGTTTTTATTCTATTCAAAAGCATCAGAAAGCAAGTTGTTACTCTATGCAGATGCAGCAGTGGTTCCTTCCTCCGTAGTGGAGTCTCCTGACGGCTCCGATGTTGTTGTAGAAGAAGTTGTTGTAGAAGAAGTTGTTCCAGGGGAGCCAGGTGGTCCAGGTGGTCCAGGTGGTCCAGGTGGTCCAGGCGGTCCAGGCGGTCCGGGAGGACCAGGTTTATCCTGGCCTGGAGAACCTGGTCGGCCGTGGCCTGGAGGACAGGGACCGTGTGGACCACGTCCAGATGTACCATGATGTCCTCGTCCTGGAGGGCCAGGAGGCCCACGTCCAAATGGACCTTGTCCGAAGTGGCCTGGTTGAGGTGGCCCTGGTGGATGGGCTACTACCAGCACGATTAGAATTGCAAAAATAGTTAAAGTAATTAGCTTCATGTCGCAAAAATACTACTACAGTTTTGCTCGACCGCTTTTCCTTTTATATCATCAGATATGATATTGACGATGAGGTGCTTAAGTACAATGTTTTCAATGCATATTTAAACTACCTAAGTATAATACATGTAATTAAAGATAAATATTTTCTCAGCTGTATCTTATTCCATCACATTTCCAGTATTGGCAATGAATATTAACATCTGAATGTAGGGTGGATTTATATTTTAATTATCGCATATGTTTAGCCTTTATCATCACTATATTGAATGCAGAACCTATTAGTGGGTTTAATTGAAAAAAAAAACTCAGTTTTTAGTTGAGCAGATAATCGCCTTTGTTTTTAAAATTTGGCCAGTTTCGCATAATCCCTTAATTTTTATAAGCTTTATATTAGGTTCAAATCAGGTATGTATGTTTGTATGTCGTCAAATCTAGTAATCAATTTTTATAATATTTATACGCATATTCGTATTCGCGTTCGCAACATCCCGACAAAGCAATTTTGTCGAATTAATTAGATTGCAATTGAACTTATACACATTTTTGTTTTATTTGTGCAGTGACGTAATGAAAACATATGAGATTGTGAAATCAAAAATTGTATGGCTACTTTATTGTATGATGATCTACTTGGCAGTTTACTATATTTTGATCTACTTGGCAGTTTACTATATTTTTTATACCCTACACCTATGGTGATAAAGTATATTAAATCGTGCGAAAATTGTAACGCAATAATGGAGCCGTCCTAGACACATGGAGGTGTAGACATAAAATTAGCATGTAAATTCCACGAACCACGAATTTTTTGGGTAAAATGGCTATAATTTGTTTAATTGCTCATTTAAAAGAATCATAGTTGGCGTTCAAGTTAAGGTGTCGGCTTCCATATTATTCGAAAATGCGGGCGTAGTCCGCCCACTATAAAGGCGGTAAAATGGCTCTCAATTGGCCAAATATGATTTTTAATGAAAGCAAGCTCAGATATCGACATAACATACTCTACCATACGAAAATTGGACATGGTGAGCCTACTGTATAGGCGGTAATCGGAAAATTCTTATAACATCAAAAATATATCCATTTGTTCACACCGTTGCTGGCAAAAATACTTCAAAAATGGGTGTGGTCCGGTTAGTATAATGCACCCACAATTACTTGGTGTAAGGTATTACTCTGTCGGTAAAAACAGACTGATACTTCCTAACTTGTTTTTGTTTTTTTTAATTATTGATGCAGTTGCGCCTTGGGTGCGTCACGTGCATCATTTGTTTAGAAATAACTCTCATACCCTCATACCACTTACGTACATCTTAATATATAAAAACGTTTGTGCGTATGTTCCAGCATCACGGCTGAACCACAGAAGCGATCGACCTTATACTCACAACATATGTTCGTGTGGTGCTCTGAATGGTTTGTTTTCATGTTAGACCTTCCTAAGTGTTGCCACGGTGGCGGTTTTTCGAAAATTCTTATTTATGGACCGATTTGGCTCAGATTCACACCATATAATACTAAAGTTGACAGAAAGTCGTTGACAGAATTTGAACCCGATAGCTGTTGTCGAAGTGGAAATATTCACGAAAACGTATTCTTCCCGTACATAATTTTCATTTTATTATAAGCTTTATATTAGGTTCACATCCGGTATGTTTGTATGTATGTATGTATGTATGTATGTCGTCAAATCTAGTAATCAATTTTTCACCCACTTCCCGACTACTTAGAGATCTGAAACTTTGCATACATGCGTAAACACGAGCCCAATACATGAATCAATAAATTTTATGGGCGTAGGATAAGGGGCGTGGCACTTTTTTACCAACTCCAGATTTGTGTATAACTTTAGAACTACACATCACACATCAATGAAACTCGGTAGGAACTTACTACATATCCATATCCTTCTTCTGAGAAAATAAGGGGGCGTGGCACCCCCGTACAAACAAAATTTTTGATCTCGATTAGCTTTGGAACTAAAGGTCGTGCAGCATTGAAATTTCGTATTCAGTCGCCTCTTGGATGTGTCGTCCCACTGGTAAAATTTTATGGGCGTAGGATAAGGGGGCGTGGCACCCCCCATACAAACAAAATTTTTGATCTCGATTAGCTTTGGAACTAAAGGTCGTGCAGCATTGAAATTTCGTATTCAGTCGCCTCTTGGATGTGTCGTCTCATTGGTAAAATTTTATGGGCGTAGGATAAGGGGCGTGGCACTTTTTTTATCAAATCCAGATTTGTGTATAACTTTAGAACTACACATCACACATCAATGAAACTCGGTAGGAACTTACTACATATCCATATCCTTCTACTGAGAAAATAAGGCGGGCACTGGATAAGGGGGCGTGGCACCCCCCATACAAACAAAATGGTTTATATAGAATAGCTTTGGAACTAAAGGTCGTTCAGCATTGAAATTCCGTATACAGGCCCCTCTTGGATGCTTCGTCCCACTGGTAAAATTTTATGGGGCGTAGGACAGGGGGCGTGGCACTTTTTTATCAAATCCAGATTTGTGTATAACTTTAGAACTACACATCACACATCAATGAAACTCGGTAGGAACTTACTCGCCGCGCCTTGCAGGCAAAACAACAACAACTCATCGCGCCACAAATATGCCACGAATATTAGGGTCGATCACAGCCGTATTATTTGTTAAATTGAGAATATGACATATAACGATAGGAAACACTGTGAATACCCTAAATATTGTGTACTGCTCTGCAAGTTTTAAATTCTTTTTGCGAAAAATTTTAGAGCTCTAAAATTTTATTTATTGGAGACTAAAAAGTAGAAAATAATATTATATAAAAAAAAAACTTTTAAAAAATAAGCTTTAATGTACTAAAAAGTAGAAAATAAATTGTTTCGAAGTCACTAGTATCTTACTATCAATAAAAGCTTGTGCGCTCAATATCCATATTCACACTTATCTTTCATTACTAGAATCTATTTGCAAAGCATAATTTAAATAAAATATTGTGGTAACTGGTTAACAAATATTGAACACATGAGCGCCCAAGCTTTTATTGATAGTAAGATACTGGTGACTTGGAAACAATTTATTTTCTACTTTTTAGTACATTAAATAAATTAAAGCTTATTTTTAAAAAGTATTTTTTTTATATAATATTATTTATAACTAACTACAATAAATTCACTATATTCAAAGATTAAATAATCTTCTTAATATCTTCAAGTTGTTCTAACAAGGTAACCTTAAACTTTATAGATCACTTTAAGCCACAAAGTTAAACCGATTTTTGGAGTATAGTTGTGCTTGCCAAACGTCTGCAGACTAACTTATTTCTGCACCATCAATTATATGAATGGAAAATAATGTGAGCAATCCAAACATCAAAGTTTTTAAAGATCGCATGCCTCTTTTAAATTCTGCAGTTAAGAATGTGCGTTTGTGCGTTTGATTTAAGTTTCTAGAAGGATTTTCAAGTTCACTTTATTCTCCCAGTAAATTGACAGCCAATTTGGCTAGCAGAGCAAAAAACACAAAAGGAGAAAAGCATAACAGAGTAATTTGAATTCGATTATTTTGCATTCTCTTTTAAATAACCATGAAGAAAGCCAACAAAAGCAAATCCATTGGAAAGCAATTTAGTCGAGTAGCACTTATTGTTAGCTCAGCGAACGAAAATAATGTTTTTGCAGCAGATTGTTTAAGAGCAGAACTCTCGTTGTAGTTTACATACTAACTACGCTGCAAATATCTTAAAGGCAATCTAATAGCAGCTATTACAATTCGATATTTACCACCTGTTTTTCCGTTGCATTACGAATTTCGGTTTTGAAAGCCAGGAGTACTCGTACGTAATGCTTTTACAGGATAAGAGCAAGCCGCAATCTGGCGATTCAATTTGTATTTTAATCCTCCTTCTATCCAACCATGTAAAATCGATGTACGTGGTAAGGCAGAATCATAATTGCAGCAGTAGCTCCTTCTTGACATTAAATTATATCAATGCATAAAACTGATTGTTCAGTTGGTTTAGCGAACGGAAAATTGTTTAAATCATTTAAAAAAGCCAACATTGCCAATCCATTGAAGACAGTAAATAAAACCTTACACACCGAAGACAAATCGGTTTCCTTTATAAGAGAACTTCTTGGTGTTCCCAAATCGAAAAAATGGTCACAACTGGCCAAAATTCAGAATATAAACTAAAATGCTAGTAGGAGGTTCGATAGAAAAAATCGCAAGGATTTTTATTCATAACCTATACGAATTTACAAAACTGTGTTAAACCTACCAATAGCGTCCACACTAACAGAACAGTTGATCGCAGCTTATCTTAAAGCATGAGGACAGTGCGCATTTCAAACGAAGGCCTTGGTCTTCTAGAAGGTTTTAAAAGGAACCTGACCACGTTTTGTGCAATAAACTACGGACCGATGAGAGAAAAACTGTAAAATTCGACCACGTCATAGTAAAATAATATGTTAAACGTCCGCCCAAGCAACCATTTAATGCAAAGTTCAGCACTAAGATCATTAAGCATCGCAGTCTTAAGCTGATGTTATGGGGATACTTGCTAAATATACAATATCCGCGCAACAGTCCATGTAACCAAGACATAGGCCAAGCTAACGGGACCTAAACATTTATTTTATAGCCGTGTCCGAACGGAAAGATTAATAAAATTTTTTGTAAAAAGCTTTTTTATCCTGATAAAGTATACTCCGAGAATTTCTAAATAGGTCGTGATTGACGGCGCCGCTGGGTGCGATGAAACGAAGGCTCTTTTCATTAGATGGTATGAGTCGCCTTGGACGGCTGGAAGGGTGGGCGTCGTAAATATAGGAATATGAAAAAACGTCAATAACTTACTGCTACAAATAAGAGCACGCCTTCTTGTATACAAAGCTTATCCTTATTATATAATTCATTTTAAAAATTTTGTGAATCATCAAAATTTATCTGCGAACGTGCCTAAGCTTTTTCGACGTTCACTTGCACACTACTTTTCCTGCAGCAACAGCTGAAATACTCGTAGATATATGTACGTGTTGTTTTGAATGCAAATGAGTGACAATAATTTTGGGAAAAAGTCTATGTGTACATATTAAGGAATTCATGCCCGGGAAGTTATTTCAATCTCGAAATTTCAGGATTTTTCGAGATTCGGAGAATTGTTTCAAAAAAAATTTATGAAATGCTTACAAAATGACTGAAATTATCGCAATAAAAACACCAATAAAAAAATTATATCTTGCTGAAGTTTCCTAATGCACCAAACTAGCGTTCACCTAGACGGTAAGAGTTTAAATTTTTCGGTATTATTAATTCAGTTAATTCTCATGACTGGTCCATCGATAAGGAACGATATCTGAATTTATTTAGCGATGCCCGTCTGTTTGTCACTTTTAACCAAATGGTCGTATCTTAAAAACGAATAAATTTTGTTCAATGAAATTTGGCAAAAATGTTTCGTTACCTAAGCCATCTTATGTAACTTTCGGTAAGCACAGCTCCAAACAATCTGTCAGTGAGATTGAGCTGAAACTCCGACTAACTTATCCGTGGCGGAGCCACTTTCATGTGAATTAAATATTTTCATCAATTAATATATTTTAAATTCGATTTTTTTTATTTCAATTGCTTTATTCAAGCCTTGCCGGTTCGAAATCTTTACTGGTACAAAAATTTCTTAAAAATTTGTGGAAATGGGCTCGAAATTTGCATTTTATGATCTACGTTTTAACCGACTCTATTTTATTTACTTTGTTCATATTTGAACTTCTTTTTTATTTATCTCGAGTTCATTTACCAGAGTAAATCAGGAAAAATATTTACACGGTTAAATACAGTGGCGAAGGCTAGTAAGTTATGTCCATTTCGTGAATATCATATTCAACCCTTCATAACTGAAATCATATTACAAGTGTAATAAAATGTTAAGTAAATTTAGAAT
This sequence comes from Neria commutata, assembly GCA_963457695.1. Taxonomy (NCBI): domain Eukaryota; kingdom Metazoa; phylum Arthropoda; class Insecta; order Diptera; family Micropezidae; genus Neria; species Neria commutata. The sequence continues at coordinate 19,203,210 of OY735249.1, read as the reverse complement.
TTAGAATGAAACATATGTATTTGAAATATGTCTATTTGTTACATATATTGTACAAGTATATTTAAGCTTTGTTGCTGAGAAACGTTGCAATAACAGGCTCACTGATGTGGCTAATATTTTTATGTTAAAAAATTTTAATTCTTCAATAAACATCACCATCTTTACACAAAAATAGTCCCGGGACTACGTAATGAAATCCCGCGACCAAATAATGATCCGGGGTCGGGATTCCCAGGATTGGATTCCCTTATACACATTCGTAGGTAGAACGCAAGCTCAGTTAGAGGGTGAGGAAAAAAGAGAAGTTGCTTAAGGCGGCATATAATACGAGCACACATTTGAGATGATAATAAATACTCATTGTCCGATACTTTGGCCGAACTTCTTCCAGAAATATTCAGTATGCATAAATGAGCCAATGTTGAATGAAAATAAGAAAACGGCTCATTTAAAAACTGCTTATTGAAGTAACAGTAAAACAAATAGTGGTTTTTAAAACATGAATTTATTGCATATGTTAATTTAAAACAAATAAGGAAGTATCAGTCGGGTTTCACCGACAGAGTAATACCCTACATCATGTTCCCAAGTGGGGTGATAATTAACTGAAAATGTGGGTGCATTTGATTTGCAACCTATATAGTGGGCGGAGTACGGCCATTTTTCGCAGACTACAAGTTAAGTTAAGAGGATTTTTCGTTTATCGCCTATATAGTGGGCGGACTACGCACATTTTCTTGTATGGCATCTAAGATCTATGTATGTATATATCAACTTGGGAACCGAATTTCATTCATTTATATTTGCAACTAGTCAATTGGGAGCCATTTTATCGGAAAAATTTTGCCGCCTATATAGTGGCCGGACCATGCACATTTTTTCGTATAACATAGATGACCGACCCTTTAACTTGAATACCAATAATTATTCTTTTCAATAAGTAATTAGGCAAATTACAGCAATTTGTTCGCAAAAACCCCGAGGTAGTGGGACTTACAGGCCCATAATGGGCGTGTCCTTCAACCAATTTGGCTAATCCCAGAACTTAAACTAAGTAAAGGTTCTCTCCAACTGTTTACCGAATTTGGCACAAATCGGACAACTCCTTCTTTCTATCCAGACGGACAGACAGACAGACGGAAATCAACACAGATAGTGATTCTAAGCATTTCTATATACTTATGTCTATACCTTGGACGGCTCCTTTATTGCGTTACAATTTTCGCACCAATTACCATAGGTGTAGGGTATAAAGACAAGACATTAGCCACTGTGTACTTATTAAACTTTACGGCCATTGGCTCAATTTTGCATGTAAAAATATGTCCCAAGTGAGTATATACTTAGTCCAATGTTCATTTGCTTTTTTTAACATTTGTATGCGATTTTGTATTAATTAGTACAATTTGAAGACATATTCATTTGGAATTCTTTTCCATTCTCCTTGCACGCGCTCCCAGAGCAGGTTAATGCCATTCGGAAGCGCAGCGTAGTTAGCAAGCTGATTTTTAGGTAAGCCCAACAATTTTCAATTGGCTCCATATATTTTGACTATTGATCCGACCCCACAAGGTGTTATACACCCACACATCATTTACGATTCGTACAATTCGGTCGAAGGAAAAGCATTTTAGAAACTTAACATTGCCGATCCGAATGTGCAAGGAAAGTATCGACAGAAATCTGAAAAATACTTTCGCAGCACATTAATGTCGGCAACGTACCAACGAGAAAGAAAAACGAAAAACGATGATTCCAAAAGCTGACTGGTTCAGTTTTACTATATGGACTATATGATATACTATACTACATACATGATATATGGACAAATCCTTCGAAGTCCTGCTCTATTTTGAGCTTCACAGCTCACTTCATAGAAGAATCGGTTCGACATAAAGATATTTTATTCAATTCGAATCATTCCTTTCTGAGCCGATAATACTTTGGGACTCAAACATTTTTGAATATTGGAATCAAAGTCCCCATTCTCTACTAAAAAAGTAGCTAGAAAATACTTGTTTGCTCCCCCATCGAGCGTTGTGAGCGAGCATCTTTATACTGACACAAGGAATAGCTTACACGGGGAAAATGCAAATAAGGTCTTATTTTTGCACTACAACATAAAACTATTCAACTTCGATTATTAAATTAAATACATATAAAGATATACCTATACAAATGTGCTTGAACTTTAGTTTTTTTTAAATAAATATATACATATATACATACATCATTTTCAAAAAACGTAAACCAATTATTTCCTTTGGTATCAGCATCGGCTTCGGCCAAAAAACGGGTATCGGTCGGGCACTAGAAATTAGTAATGTGGTCAAACGCTTTAATCCTCATGATGTATTTTTTTTTAGCTATATTGAAGTAAGCTAATGTGTGCATCAAAAAATTTTAATTTATAATTTTAATTTTATAGGTTTAATCTCCATATTTTATATTTTTTCAACATAGTTTTTATAATTTTATTACATTACATCTTTGAAGCCGGTCGATCCTCCACTTCGAGACGGTCACTAAAGACGGGGCATTATCTCCATATACTAGGCACTCAATAAATATTTCCGCAGACTTAATGTTTCGCCGAAATCCGTAAAGAATGGCAAATCAAATCTCTTGCTGCGATTGCGATGGCGCGATGGCAGTGAAATTTGTATCGAATTTTTTTCATTGGATTTGCGTGTTTTTGTTTCCATTTTGACTAGTTTCTGTGAACCTCTAAATGAAATATTGCAATACCATGGCAAATCATCTGGTATATTTTGATTTTTCGCAAATTTTTTCCCGCATTGCCAACTACGTGAACATTTGTTAGTTTCCCCGTATAAGTCATACACAAATATATAATAGAATATACATACATATGTACGCTTAACATGAAGGAATTTATTCTGCTGTATGACATCCCTTACAACGCTAGTTTAAACTAAACCGGCTCGCATTCATATGCAAACAGCACAGTTATGCATTTTAAGCATTCCTTTTCGAAGCCATCGCATGTGCACAGTGGGTGTCCAGTCACTGTCGCCCATAACGTCGTTAATCCCACATAGCGTGAAAACGTAAAAAAATACAATCGTATACATATTTTAATGAAATGCCAAATACAATTCGCCTCACACCCTTTGTATATCTCTTGTAGGGAGTTTAAGCCCGGAAAGTTCTTCGCTCCTGATATTCATGGGATTAATAATCCAGCATCCCGGAATTTTTCTTCATACCCGATGACACAGTGGATGAGCGATTTTGAGAACAAAATAAAAATTTGTTCACTTAAAATTTGGTTGCCTTTGTGAACTAGATATTTCCTAGTTCACTAGTTTGTTAAAATATGCAGCTAAATGTGATTACTTTATTTAATTTTATGAAATGAAAAATTGTGCATACGCCGTATTACAATTCGCAAAATTAAGGTTAAGTTCGTCTGGGTCATCTAACTGAACGACCTATAGCATTTGTGTTCTAGCCCTTTTGACTATTTAGTTCATTACACAAGCAGAGACTATGTCTAATAATAATAATAATTAATTGATTGGCCCGTGTGGGCTTAGATTTAGCTTTCTCGCATCGACTTGTCTGTGGTTATTATATATTGCTCAAATTAACGGGACCTACAAATAGCCGTGTCCGAAAGAATTGAGAAGCCCATTCAGTTAATGTCCCTGATTTTAATCTTTTAAATTTCTTCAAAATAAATATGTATGCAGTAACCTCCGGTTAAGCTCCTTTACAAATGAAAAAAATAAAAATAGTCGGGTTTCACCGACAGAATAATACCCTACACGAAGTAACTGAGTGGGCGGACCACGCCTATTTTTGTCAAACTAAAAGATATTCCTAATATAACTGCATATAGCAAATATTGACACTCTGGAGGGACTACAACAGAAATTATCGGTATATATTTATAATTTACCGCCTTTATGGTGGGCGGATCACGTCGATTTTTTATATGCCCTGTAGGGCCAATATTTGAACTTAAGAACCAAATTTCATTCGTTTAAATTCATATAGTTAAATGAGAATAGTTAATAAAATTTTGCCGGCTATATAATGAGCGGACCACGCCCATTTTTTGGTATGTAGTAGAGGGCTCACACCTCACCTTAAATACCAAATATCATTCCTTTAAATGAGTTATTAAAGAAATTAAAGCCATTTTACTGAAAAAATTCCGAGGTAGTGGGACTTACAGTCCCATTGTGGGCGTGTCCTTCGGCCGGTTTTGCTAATCTCGGAGCTGAATCTAAGTTAAGGTTCACTGCGAGTGTGTACCAAATTTGGTCCAAATCGGACAACTCCTTCTTTCTCTCCTGTGTTAACGGACAGCCAGACAGACGGACGGACAGACAACCAGAAATCAAGACACAAAATGATTCTGATTATTTCTATATGCTTATGTCTATACCAAGAAAATCTCCTTTAATGCGTTACATGCGTGTAGGGTATAAAAAGAAATTTTATATATACATATGTACTAGCTCGACCCGGCATAACTCCGTTTTGCCCGCAACATTGAGCTCATCTGCAGCAGTCCCACGGGGAATCACTTACAATGTTTGCCTGAAGTAACGATACTCAACCTGCGGCCCGCCAAGCTTTTATATGCGGCCCTAAACACATTTAATATTGTAATTTTGAAAATCTCAAAAAACTCCAAACACAGCCATCTCAATTTGCACAAATATTTAACCACGAACTCGTTTCCGGTCTCAATCTCTCGACTCGTGACAATGAAATGTCACTTTCACTGCGATTGTCCGGCCATTATTGTCCTTTGAACGTCGTCGATAAACTGAATATCCATCTGACCCCGTTACTGTTTCAGCTACTAATGACCATAGGACCATGGGTATTTTTGTGCATTTTCCATCAACCATGCATGGTGATTTTGGATTCAATGCACCACACGGTCCATGCACCATCTGCGTTCTGACAATCTCTCATATGATCTACGCGTTTCGGATATTCTTTGCAACGGTTCAACGGTTCTTCGCTGAAGGACAATGTCTCCAATGCACAAATGTCTGTAGAAGTTGAAGGATTGTATCGTCGTGAGTGTTCTCCGGCTGAAGCGCCATCAGGTTTGAAGACAAATCTGTGATCGCCTGACTTCATTTTCTCCATCCCCGTTTTAAACATCGTAATCGGAGCGTTGTTTGCAATCAAGAATTGTTGCAATTTTCGAACAACGTTTTTTTATCACTCCTGTTTGACCTCCTGGCGGTACCTATCGACTTGATAATCTCCCGCACACCTGCAGATATTGGTGTGCGTCTTTGTTTACTGGCAATAATGCCCCCATCCGATGGTAAATTTGACCTTGAATATGTAAACCCGAATCGTGCAGTGTAGAATTCCGTGACATTTTTAGAACAGCTGTGTTTGCATGATGTGTTAATGCTTTTTTCTTTTACTTTGCAAGGCGGCATGAAACCAGTTTCTTGAATGAAACATTTGTACTGTCGAATGTTCTTGAGAAAATCATCCGATTCAAACAACGGTTTCAATTGCTCCGGAGGTGCATCTTAGGGAACCAATTTCATTTTGCCACTCGTAAAGCAAAGGACGTGAAATTCGCCTTTGAATTTAAGCGCGTTGCAATTTTGGCACACAATTGTCATCGCTCCAATACCGCCACCTATCGTAAAATGTGAATAAATCGATTTATCAGATTTCCTGACATTCCCGTTAGATTTTCCGGAATTTTCTTCTGCATAAACCTAAAATACAGCAATTCGAACAAAACAAAAAAAGAATCTTGAAAATCGGCCTAGCGGTTATCGAGTGAGAAGGCTAAAGAGCTTCAACACTTTTTTTTATATATATTAGATGTATATATACATATATGTATGTACGTATGACAGTATTCCAATGAATTCCGTCCAAACAAATTTGATGACCTGAGATATTCTTTGCATATTGATTTGCAACATATTTATGTACATACATATGTAAGATCAAGTCGGATTCATAAAAGCTCATAAGCTTGTAAATATTTTTTACAATATTTGAATTCACTTTCAAGACCTTTCATGGATTACACTACAAATAGAGAACGCCTCACCACTGTGGGATGCATTGATGGAAAGTTCGGCTAAGGTCAGTGCCTAGAAATAAAGAACATAGCATACTTTGCAGCACCATTCCAACACTAATGATGCACGGGTGTGAAGCTCCAAACTCCACATACCTAGTATTCGATATATGGGTTCAATGGAAAGTGTAGAAGAAAGCCATATCCAGAGTCGGAGATGACATGACTCAAGGGATAATGCATGGCACGTAAAGCTTTTACTCATTCCAGAAACTTACTACAGCGCAGGCGCTTTAGACGAGTGGTGAAATTTGCAGTCGCCGCCGATGCTGCAATATTGAGCAAATCTACGAGTATCTGTGTCAGCAGTTCGTTTCAGTTTTCGAGACTGAATACTTGACCACGGATTACTTGATAGGAAATAATTCAGCGTCACGTCACAACGAACGGACTTTCAGGATACGAGTTCACGACTTGGTTGTGAGAGTGCCTCCGAAGTTTTTAAAGAGCCAATTTCGAATGTAGACCGTCTGCAGAAGCTAATTACACATTACAGTGAAGAATAACTTGACGTAATTTGTACTATACCCAAAAATACCAGTATAGTTGCTAGGACAATTCCGGGATGTCGGGACTATTTTATAAAGCACAATAGAAATTACAGAATTTTACTAAAATTTGGCTGGTCGTCGGGGACGCAACGAGTAATTGATTTTTAGGGGACATACGTTTTACCTCAGACAGTAAAATTGACAAAAATTACGGCGACTGTGGCTCAAACAACTCTTCAAAGTCCTTTTCTAGACTTACAGCTTTAATTAAAATACGTTGTTACGTTTAATTGCCTTAAATTTATTCTTTCTTGTGCTGTAAATTGGGTTTGATTAGAATTTGTTTATAGTATTCGGAAAGAAAACAATCCTCGTTTCTAGACTATTTCGTAATTTTTTCCAGTGGAAGAGAAGAAGTTTAAGAGAAATATAAGATTAGGAGTAAAACAAACAGACTACCAGCCAAAATAACAACATTGCCAGATGTGATTAGCAAGTGTTCTCCATTCTTAAGGTAAAATTATGAGAAAATCAGGGTTAGTAGGTATTTAGTCATAAATTCATAGAAGCCTGCGGATATTTTCGAAAGATATAGCTATAGTATATATATACGATCGCATATAAGATATAACATATACATACGCTCTCTGCCTTCTCGGTCATATACGTTCTCTGCTTTGTTTGTATGGTTGCTGGCTAGAATAAATGGTTCGCTTATTTGATGACGGCATCTTTATTTCGATCAAAACCAAGCAACGGACAGACGGGCAAAAAGTAATTAAATTTGAATGCTAAAGAGGGTTGGGTTGTTCTGGTGCGGAATCCTGTTTCCACGAACCCGACTCGCACTTCACTGATTTTTTGATATCATAAATTTCTTATGATGCTAATTTCTGTATAGTACAAGACGGTGAAATTGAAATTTTTTAGAAAAAATAAGTTTGTGAAATTGTCTTTTAATTTTGCACTATCCTTGGAAAAAATTTAACTTCAAAAAAACAGTCAAGTGCAAGTCGGGCTCGCTCACTGAGGGTTCCGTACCAGAAATACCCTTTTTAGCCTTCGAATTTAGTTTCTCTTTGCCCGTCACACATTTTTCGACATTTTGGCCTACATCTTCGAAACCAATTCACCTAAAAATATGGAAAAAAACATTTTTGGAATCCACGGACCAAGCCATTTCTAACGATACCCCACAATATGTAAACAAAAAAAATTTTTCGCTGAGGAAATTTTTTACTATGGAAATCTTAAATAAAGTTTAGAAAAAAACAACAAAAATGTTTTTCTTGGGGGTTCATCTTAAATTTAAAAAAATAACAAAATTAAAAATTCGAAAAAACCGGCAGCCATTCAGTCATGCGTGGTCAAATACATAGTAAGCCTGATTTTATCAAAATTTTCGGTTAAGAAATGGTGTGTGCACATGGGATCATGTGGGGACAGGTCCGTTTTTTTAACTATATCTTTCTAACCCGTTTACATAATATTAAAAAAAAATAAGTTTGGAATCCATGGACGTAGCCCTTTCTAATGATACCCCACTCGATATAAACAACAAACATTTTTTTCTCAGGGGGTCATCTTAAATTAAATAAAAAAATTTTAAAATTAAAAATTCGGAAAAAGGGACAGTCATCAGTCATGCGTGATCAAATACCTAGTTACTCCGATTTTATCAAAATTTTCGGTTCAGAAATGGTGTGTGCAGATGGGATCATGTGGGGACAGGTCAGTTTTTTTCACCTTTTTAACTATATCTTTCTAACCCGTTTACATAAAATAAAAATAAAATACATTTTATAATCTATGGACGTAGCCCTTTCTAACGATACCCCACACGATACGTTTTAAAAATATAACATTCACACCCTCAATTCATCACCAATACAGCTTTATCTGAAATTATACCCACCGAACAAAACAACCAATCACTGTGACCTCACACACATACAAAATTAGAATAGCAGAAAAAAGCAGCGGATACAATTTCGATTAAATAATTACGAATACGGAACATCACCAATGAAGACATAGAATTTCAGATGAAGAGCATTTAAAGTGTTGGACACCAAGAGGACGTTTATTAACGAGGCACGAAGTTGAGGCTTGTCACGTGTAGCGGGCGTTAATCACTAGATGAAGGAATTAATTAGGACTGAGCGATTACCTAAGAGTCTATTTGTATTTGCATCGTTGCCTGTGTGTGTTGCTGTGCTTGTCTCTACTTTTATTCACCTTAAATTTTCCGGGATTTAAGAAGAAAAGATTGCGATTAAACGTTGTTCACGCAACAGGGACATTTCTGAGAGCTCTCGCAATAGGCGATAACTTCCTTTCAAATGCATGCTGTTTATAAGTATGACTTAATGCTATTATAACAGCTTTCATGAATAAAACATAGAGCCAACATATCCCAACCATGTTGGAAAAATACCTCAACTAACATTTTTGTGTTTTAACAGAAGAAGAGAATACATTACAAAAGCAATGGGGATAACAACTTTTTTCGATTCCTCGTAAACAAATACATATGTATGTATGTATACCGCTAAACCATTTGCCCGTCTTAAAATTTGTTGGATTCAATGTCTGTCTGTACTAAATTTCGTTTACTGAAAATAGCTGGTTCTGTCTCTCCTGCAGCACTCGACAAACAAACAGACAGGCAGCCGAAAATCGACCAGAAAGTGATTCTAATAATTCATTTATTCCTAAATGAGATGAATGCAACTAAAAATGAGGTCAAGGTCGCAATTCGGTGACATAAGAGTAACAAAGCTGCAGTTGCCTAGGCCTTCATGCCGAGATATCCAAGACTGGCGGCGATGAATCTTCCCAGCTCATAACATATAAAAAAAGTAACTTCGTTGCTTTGCACGTGGCGTCGTCTCTCGTGAGCTAGTTGGCAACTCTCCGAGGGTATACTTTGCCATGTAAATAAACGCTTCTCAATTCCCGTTCGGAGTAGGTCCCATTATCTTATTGAAAGATTTTTTTTCTGTCGACCGGGGGTATCGGGTATTTTATATAAATTTTTTCGGTTTTGCAATATGTATACGTACATACATATCTGGCAGCTCTAGTCAATCACTGATGTAAAAAAAAAATACTTTAAAACAATCCAGAGCCACAATAAGTGGCATCTTATATATTTGAATATGTAACGAAATAAAATTCCGGAACTGGAAATTTGAATCTCTGGGTTAAGAAACCAAACTTAGTTCCATCATTTGGGATGGGGATACCGGGATTGGCAGGCCTAGTAGGTGCATATTGCGGTTGTTGTGATTTCAATTTAAAATTTCCATTTTAACGACTATGTCATTGTAAATGTGGAAGTCGAAACGAAAACAACATATGTACATACATATGTACATAAATATATGTGTTTGCACGTGAGTAAGTCTGTATATCGACATTAGCCCATTGTGCGGCTGGCCAACCATTCCGCATTTGCTTTAGTCGCTCGCGGGATCAACAATTGCATTCTGGCGATAGCTTTCAAAATGTGTTCAGAAAGGTAATAAAGAGATGCATACCGTTCCATTCTGTGTTAGCTAGAACTGCTCATGCAGCTACTCCGCCTTTTTCAAGCCACCATAAATTCATCAGCCGGATGTGAGTTTTCAAACTGTATACATTTGCATTTGGGGTAAAATGTTTTGTACTTTCATACAGATCTACAAACAAAATGAATTTTAGAATACGGAATACATTGTGCATATTCAGGATTTAAAATTTGAGGCATGTTTTATACGAGCGTCCACTTGTATTTGTGATGAATGCTTTTACGAAATATGTACATACATATATGCCACTCACCGAAGGTTCTGACACTTCTTTTTTTCCGAATAGAGGCATATTTCGAAGAAGCCTATTTTCAAATCATTCATGCTATTTTATTACAACAAAACAAAATCACTGAAGGCTGTACTTCCATCAATTGACTGAATTTATTTCACAAAACACGGATTTTCAAAATAAAACAACAACAACAAGTATGGAAATGTAAGTCGAGTTTCACCGACAGAGTCCATCCACACTCCCATTTGCGAAGCATATCGACTCATAGAGCTTAAATCCGAAACGATGGTCAATTACCGGTGGTCAAACGCCACAAATTGAAATTTCTCGGACTTTATGGCCTAAAAGATATCATGATGGTTCACCCACACCAAAGGGTTTGGGCTTTCTCCATCTACTGGGTTCTATATACAATATAAGGCATCACAATGGGCCTACGGCCTCTGGGTGGGTTTACTGCCAGCAGTAAACAGCCTTTTTAATCTAACCTAACCTAACCTTCACTGACAAAGTGATACCCTACTCCAAGTACCTAACCGAGTGTGGTGATAATACACTGAAAGGAATGATATTGTGGGTATATAAGATTTACTACCTCTATAGTGGGCAGACCACGCCTATTTTTGACAAACATTTTTGGTACTGTGAAACAGAAATTATCGATATATTTAATATTTATTTTTTTTCCGCTTAAACCAACACTCAGGGGATGCCCACATGGTGGGTGGGCCACGCCCGTTTTGTGAAAGTTTAAAGGTATTATTACCAGCAGTGAAGTGATCAAATATGGACGCACTGGTGTATACGTATATTATGGAAGTTATGAGGATTTTCCGATTCCCCTTATATAGTGGAGGGCCGATATTTGAGCTTGAAAACCAAATTTCATTCGTTTTAGTTCGTAAATACTCAATTAAAAGCCATTTTAACGGACAAATTTTGCCGCCTTTATAATGGGAAGAACCCGCTCATTTTATCCTATGTCATAGAAGACTAATCCCTTAACTTGACTGCCATGTAAAATTATTTTCAATGAAAAGTTAGACAAATTAAAGCCATTTTAACGAAAAATCCGAGGTGGTGGAACTTACAGGCCCATTGTGTGCGTGTGCTTCAACAAATTTGGCTTATCTCGGAACTTAAACTTAGTTAAGGTTCACTTTTACTGTATTCCAAATTTGGCTCAAATCGGCCAACTCCCTCCTGCGATCACTGCCAAACGGACAGACAGACGGACAACCGGAAATCAAGGCAGAAAGTGATTCTGATCATTCTATATCCATACTTATACCTATACCTAGGACGGCTCCTTCAATGCATTACGATTTTCGCACAAAAGTTATTACACCCTATTACCATAGTTTCAGCTCTTTTGATTGCAATCGCTGATTGCTAAAGCAGCGAATCCGAAACACAAAATCGATTGGTGGCGTTGAATCAGAAACTTACCTCAGTTGATTAATCAATCGTTTTTGTTTTGAAAAGTTTACAGGTCTGTTACAAACATATGTATAAATTCAATATGCACACTCACGTCGTGTTGTAAAACAACAGATACGCCTTTATTTCATTTGCTCTTGCTTTAAGCTTCTATTTCATTAAATAAAATTCGTTTGTATTTACAAATACTTATTGATTGCTTGAAGGAACTAAATTAGCTTCTTAGAATGACAAAAAAAATGATTGCCAAAATTTGCCATCCTATTGCAGTTTTGTGAAATCATAATTGAATTCCCACACTCCAGATCCCATACGCCGCAGCTGCTTCAACAAGGAACTTCATTAAGCATCCCAAAGAGCTTCTGTAAACACACGCGCTCATTTCGTGCCCAGCCAAAGTACATAAGAAGTCGATACTTGCTCAGCATCGTAAATATTTTCAATAGCATTTATGTTGAAATAAGCGTTTATTTTCGGATGCCGGAGGACATTCTCATTGTATTGAAATGGCTTTGAAGTATCTAATAAATTTTCATTGGTTTGGTGCTGCCAAATATTGGACGAAAGCGAAGATGGTGACCCCAATTCGAGAAGCGGCAACACAAGTGGCCACACTTGACTTTGTGATTTTAACACCATTAAACGAGATGGACTTATTTTTATGGAATTTCATTCTTTATCATTTTTGCAATGTCTTCTAATGCATTATGAAAGACCACTGAAGTTGCGAAAATGTTTGGCTAGGGTACGAAGAACGAAAACCAACCATATTAGAGAACGATGTAACCTGAATTGTAAAGTTTCGTGGCTGGTTCGCATACAAAAGTGAAATCTGCCCAATAAAACTCTTCTCCTCCGGGGCTATTAAACACAACACGGGAAGAATTTTTTGTTATTTTTCAAAAATAATGAAGTACAACGGCGATGGATACAATAGTGCTGTGCTTTCCCGTAAGGTATAAAATTTAGGGTAGGAAAAAGCATCTCTACCACGTGCTCTGCTTTGTTGGTACACAGGCGTACCACTTTGGAGCTCGTCTGGTGCGATTGGTCCTAAAACGAATTTTTTTGCGCTAAATTGCTTATTCAGTGTTTTTAGAATAAGTGGGCTACAGTGAGCTATTTTTTGGGACAACCAACAATGGCGAGCATCACAGTATCTAAGTGTCGACCTCTGATGCGAGAGGTAGCTGGTTCGTAACCAAAGAGAAAGAAAGTTTACACGGAGCCATATATTTATCCAGCGCACTGGCACACTGATATTTTTTGAATGAAATGAAAATCATTAATTGCTCATGATAACTACTTTTATCCGTAGTATGGAATTGGGGATGAAATTATATCGGTCAATGCTTATACATTTTGTGTGTCGTATTTTTTATTGTTTTTCTGAAAAGTCTATATTTTAGAAAGTTGAATTCATATTTTTATATATTTATGATTTTTAGGGTTCCGTTCCCCTAAGAGGGAAAAAACGGGAACCCTTATAAGGTCACTTTTGTTTTGGGAGTGTGCATATAAAACGACCTTTTTTTCATCGTAGAGACCTGAAATTTTGCACGATGTTAGGTCTTAATAACCTAAATACATTTTCACTATAAAAAGTTAACAAATATTTTTAGAAATATTTTTTTATAATTTTTAAAGGTTTTCGGGTCGGACAAAAAAAAAATAAAAATATTTTTAAATCGTATCGTGTGGGGTATCGTTAGAAAGGGCTATATCCATAGATTATAGAATGTATTTTTTTTTTAATTTTATGTAAACGGGTTAGGAAGATATAAGAGAAAAACCGACCTGTCCCCACATGATCCAACACGCTCAGGACATTTCTCAAACTAAAATTTTGATAAAATCGGAGTAACTAGGTATTTTATCACGCATTACCGTAGGGGTGCAGCTTTTTTCGATTTTTTTATTTTTTTATTTTTTTTTTATTTAAGATGACCCCCCTGGGAAAAAATTTTTTATTGTGTATATCGAGTGGGGTATCATTAGAAAGGGCTACATGCATGGATTCCAAAGATATTTTTTTTTTAATTTTCTGTGAAGTGGTTTCGAAGATATAGCACAAAATGTCGAAAAAATGACCATACACCCCTGGCTTTCTACATTTCTTAAGCTAAAATTTTGATAAAATCAGAGTTAGTAGGTCTTTAGTCATAGATTACTGGAAAACTGCAGCTTTTTTCGATTTATTTGTTTTTCTATTTTTTAAAATTTTATTTAAGATTACCATAGTAAAAAATTTCCTTAGCGAAAAATTTTTGTTGTTTACATATTGTGGGGTCTCGTTAGAAAGGGCTACGTCCGTGGATTCCTAAAATGTTTTTTTTATAATTTTAGGTGAATTGGTTTCGAAGATGTAGGTCAAAATGTAAAAAATTGTATGGCCAGACGGGCAAGGGGAAACTAATTTCGAACGATAAAAAGGGTATTTCTGGTACGGAACCCTCAGTGAGCGAGCCCGACTCGCACTTGACTGCTTTTTTTTTATTTATCATATACTAGCAGACTACCCGATTTGTTCGCGATGAACATAACATGATTAAATTTAAATACATATACATATATGTATGTACATATGTATATACAAACCAATTGCTGAAATCTTTGGATTTAAATAGATTATGCTAGACCTGTAGGTAGATTGATTGACTGAATTTATAGTATTTTTATTTTTGTTTAATTAAATTATATTAGTATAGTATATTATTTACTAAAGTATGTGTGAGTTTACTTCAACTAAGAAGATCTTGTGGTTTTTCCCGTTTAAGCCTTCGTTTCCACCAACTTGAGTCGGCGAGAACAGAAGTTTCTTGATTAATATGCTTGCCTAGCCTCACATTGTGGGAATAAGAAATTTTGTGTATTGCGGCTGTAGCGGAGTCTATTCCGAGTTCACGTTCTAAAAAAAATTTTGGAAGTATTGATAAAATTTTCCAATTACTTACATACATACTATCTCAAAAGTTTTTGGTAAGAATAAAGAAAGAAATAAATGAAGCTACAGAGAGTGCTTAATTAGTTGCGCTGAGCGATGGAACCTGGAGTCGTTGGCCACGCCAGGCCCGAGCAATTTCAGTTTTGATATTTTAGATTTCTGTAGTCGACCAAAAAACCAAAAAACCATTCTTGTTTTAGTTAGATTTGCATATTTTAAATCATTTTTTTGTTCCGTACTTCTCCAACTAGATATTGCGGGTCGAACAACCCCCTCAGCCAATCTGAGTTAATCATCCGTCGATATTGCCATATCCGGTACACTACACAAAGAGGAAGCTGCACCCTACGAAGCAAGCTCTGTTCGTAAAGCCTCGTTCACATTCGACTTTCCTCGCTTTGCTTGACAGTTCGAGATTCAACAACAAAGCATGAAAAGTAGAAGGCTTGCTACAATGAACGCTTTAACTTTGGATTTTACTGATATAATTTAAGTAGTAGTAGTTATGCTACTAAAGTTTGAAATTCGCGAGTGTCTTAATTGAAAACGCAAACGCACGAGAAAATGAATCCAACTGGAAGCGCACGAGAAAATGAAAAATATCACAAAAAATTTCAACAACTGATTGTCAAAGCGCAAAAAAGTTGAGAGTTGCCCAACATTTTGCTTCGCATTGCTTCGCTTCGCTTTTCTCGCGTTCTATTTAGCAAGCCTCATATAAAAGCATGTGTTGAACTTATCTGTCAACGCGAAATTCTGAAGCAAAGCGAAGCTAAAGTCGAATGTGAACGAGGCTTAAGGTTGCCCAAATCGGCATTCATTACGCTCGTTTCTCTTAAAGAGAGCAAACAACTGGAAACAGAAGCCAGAAAGACAGCCATAGTTTCACTCCTAATACTGACGGGCACTTTGTTCGACGTCAGATACCATAAGTCGCAAAAAAGAGACTCGCTACTGGTATCTGGCTATTGTAAAACTCTACGTCTTACCTTTCGCGTAGCACGGATTTTATACCTTAATATTTCGCTTATCCTATTCTCACGCAGATACACAACTCTTAATCCATTCATACACTTGCATTATCTCATTTACATGCTTTTCGCTTCCCTCCAGAATCTAGTCTAGTGATGTGTGAATATTCACAGGCTACATCAACCACGCGTGGAGAACTTCCAACAGTATCAGCTCTGTTCACAGCAGCATGCGCTGTGCTTTTGCCCGGGCATGACGCCCGCGCAACGGCAGCAGTGCCCATGGCTATACGGCTATTTCGTGAACTGTCTGGCCCGGTCACACGGTGGCCCGAAACCAGAAGATCGGATTCGCCCGGGAGCTGCAGAACGTTCAGGCTGGCTTATCGTACCTAAATATATTCTAATCGATATCCCAATCGGAAATAAGTGTGGTTATTTAACCATTTAAATTCTTTTAGATTTTACATACCGGTTCTATTGCAGAATTTCCCAACAATTAAATAACATAACATTACACACAATACTACAAAATCGCAGTTTCTAAAATCTGTGTTTGTGTCATATTTTTTATATTAGAGAACCATTATAGGTCTATGATCGATACCATCAAATACCATATTAATTTCTATACTGCACTATGTTCATATAATTTAAGTGTCCCCCTCTACGCAGCAGCACGTATTCTTTTCTTTGTTTTACGACTTTGATTCGCCCACGAACTACACTTTTTCAACCCAATAATGAGAGAGGGTAAATGTATATAATTTTCTCATTACTCAACTGAAATTCTTGTTTTAAATTTACATACACTCCTGACATATATTTACGCTTTGTTATTATGGGGTGGAAAGGTGTAGTGTGTTTACCTAATGTGAAGCATGTTTCACATAATTTGGATGTAATTTTTGAAGGACCTGGATACCTACACGCAATGAGGCTCTTTCATATCGGATAAGCAGCACTCACTAGTTTGCTCTCTATTTTTGGAAGCTACAGTTTCTACAACCAATGTCAATCAATGACCAGTTGAAACTGATTATAAATCGATTATTGGCGGCTTTTGTTTTCTCAAAGTTTTTAGTGTGCCCTCCATCTACAACAGCTTTAAGAATTATAGAAGTAACTCAAGAGAAATAAGACATGAATTAAATTAAGCTAAAAATATATACTGTAATCAAAATTAAGTTAAAGTTTGAAATGCTCATGAAGGGGCTTAAATTTGTTCATGTTATTGTATGCAGTGAGTTTATTAACTAATTCAAATATTATCCTTTCTCCAGTTTGCTCTTTTTCGCGTCCTCTCGCTTACCTAATTAGGGAAGTTAATGCTCGTAAAAAATACAAAATACTTTCGCAAGCAATGCCCAAAAATTTTCCAGCACAGCTCAACTGAAATTTCCTGTTTTATGTTTGCCGATGGAGTAGGGGCTTTTATGAGATTGTGCCGATTTTACTCTCAACAAATTAATTTGTATACTTAAGTAAAATATGGAGGTATGTATCCCGAAAATTACAGATTCGGTAGAGAGCGACCGAATATCGATATCTGGCCGAAGCCGAAAAGAAATAGTTTCTATTAGAGCGAATGCAGATTTTAGAGCCGAAAATTTATTTTCGAGATAGACCAGAATATAAGAGGGTCAATTCGTAATTCGATAGCTTGCCTTTTCAAAACAAGCGATGACATGCTGCCTAAAGATTTAAAAATTCATAAAAGAAAGACGATATATTTATAGTCAGAAATTTTAGCCGAAGCCGAGCATTTGTGTTCAAAACAACTTTGGCGGATGTACAACAGAAATTATCGATATGTTTAATTTACCGCTTCCATGGTCGGCAGACCAGCAGACCAGCAATAAAGTGACGAAATATGAACGCTCTGGTGTTTCATATTGTGGAAGTTATGAGGATTTTTCGTTTCCAGCCCCTATTGACGCCCACACCTTACCTTAATTAACGAATATCATTCCTTTAAATAAGTAATTAACCAAATTGAAGCCATTTTACTGAACGAATTCAGAGGTGGTGGGACTTACAGGTCCATTGTGGATGTGTTCCTCGGCCGATATGGCTAAGCTCGGAACTTAAACTAAGTTAAGATTCACTGTGACTGTGTAATAATTTGGTCAAAATTGGAAAACTGATTCTTTCTTTCCTGCCAGACAGACAGGCAGACAGACAAACAGACGGACAACCGAAAATCGAAAAAGAATAAGATTCTGATAATTTCTACATACTTATGTCCATACATAGGACGGCTTCCTTGATGCGTTACAATTTTCGCACAAAGTTATTATACCCTATTACCATACTAGGCTAGTAGGGGTATTAAAAGTTTTGTACAATTTAAACAGGTTACATAAGTTGTTAAGAATTTGCCGAAAATAGCTTCTGATTTAATAATTACAGATCTCTGCTTAAGCTACTCGTAACTTGGAAGAATCTTCCGTATGTATCTTTTGTATAGGATGTATTTTTCGCAATGTATACTTTACATTAGAGTCCATTTCCATCTGCGTGTTACATTAAAGTGGCTTTCAATATGTTTCTGTTTAATTTTTAGTCGTTTACCCACAAACCGCACACCTGACCTGACATTGTAACCTTGTGTCATGAACATCTTGTTAGTTGCGAAATATCTCACAAAAGAATGTGTAGCAGAAATTCAATTGCCAAACACATTAGCTATTAAATTCGGAATTCGCGGACGCAATAACATCCCTAAGGGATAGATTTGTGGGGAATAAATCCCGACAATATTTTGGAATATTAAAGTGCGAGCCAAAGGTTCTGGCAGCCAGTATTCTTTTCTAATATGTACATATGTGAGAAGCTTTTTATCATGGCAAAGTATACTCGCGGAAAGTTGCCAATACTTCGCGCGATATGGCGCTGCGCAAAGAAACAATTTAGAAAAAATAACCTTTTTGAATGGTATGACTCCGCTGGTGATCGAACCAGCGAATTTTCGCATCGGAGACCGAACACACCTGTTGAAGACGGCACAACTGTATCCAAGATGCACTAATGAAAAAAGTAGGCTTTTTTTCTGACGTCGCAAGAAATTACAAAATTTTTGTCAGAACGAAAAAATTGTGAAAAGAGAGTAGAACAATTTTTCTCGAGTAAAACGAAAACTTAATTCAAAATAAAAAAACTATTTAAAAAGTAAAGAAAAATCTATGAAAGAGTGCTTATTTAAACAAGGGCAACAAAGACAAATTCATACAGTCCATAACTCCGACCAGAGCTGTCGAACAACACCTATACAGAGCCACTTTCTTTTAGTAAAATACTAGCTGTTACCCGCGGGACCACCCCACGCTTTTATAAAAATACCTAATGTGAATGATGCTCTGATTGGATGGTGCTGTATTTAATTGTATTTATTTTAATAGCAGGGCTTCTTCTTGCTGATGCTTGTGATGTCTATATATTTGTAGGGGAAGTCATAAATGTAGGTCCTTACAGAACTATCTGTGTATGTAGATTACTCCTTTGGTGGAAGGCCAAAATTAAAGTCACGACCCCCCTTCACTCCTCATGGACCCTCAATTTTTTACGGTACATACATTTAAGGTGTGGCACGCCACCTTGTCCCATGCCCCTAAATCTATATAAATATATGAAACTAAAAATTATTTAAATATGTTTACATGTATGCATGACTAAATACTAACAGAATAAAAATTTTAATGTTGTATGACTTGTAGTTCTAAAGACATACCAAATCAAATATTAAAGTTGTATGAATGGTGCCACGCCCCGTTGTCCCATGCTTCTAAATTTTTTTTTAAGCAAATTAGCAAACGGGCACGACTAAATTCAAACAAAACAGAATTTTAATGTTGAACGACTTGTACTTTTAAAGATATACCAAATAAAATATTTAAATTGTATGAGGTGTGCCACTCCTCGTGTACAATACAATGGGACGACTTATCCAAGAGATGATTGCATACGAAATTTCAATACTGCGCGACTTTTAGTTCCAAAGCTATTCGATATCAATGATTTGGTTTGTACTGGTTGTGCCACGCCCCTTACCCAATGCCCGTCCTATTTCCCAGTTCAAGGATACGGATATGTAGTCAGTTCTTGCCGAGTTTCATTGATGTATGAAGTATATTTCTAAAGTTATACCCGTATTGGATTTGATTCAAGTGCCACGCACCTTGTCCTACGCCCATATAATTACCAGTGGGACGACTCATCCAAGAGGTGCCTGCGTACGGAATTTCAATGCTGCGCGACTTGTACTATCAAAGATATGCCATATCATATAGTTATACCAATAAGTTATATGAGGGGTGCCAAGCCCCCTTGTCCCACACCCCTACATTTTTTCCAGCAGGAAGACACATCAAAACACTAACATAATACAAAGTTTTAAAGTTGTACGCCTTGTGGTTTTAAAGATATGCCAAATCAATTATTTAAGTTGTATGGGAGGTGCCACGCCCTCTTGATGTATCAAATTTTTTTATAGCCTATGACCATCCCGGGAACATCTATAGTCTACGTGCCAAATTTGGTTATGATCGATTAAGCGGTTTAGGACGCAACTCCGAACATACATACATACATACATAATTTGAATTTTATATATATAGATACATATAGATTAATAGATTAATTGTAGTAATTGCACCATTATTCTTAAATATATATTTTGAAATAAAATATATGTATAAGAAAATATTACGAAAGAACTTGCGTTTAAATGTATACAAACTTTTTCGGATCAAATGAGCGTAGGCCGAATTTTAAAGTTAAAATAAAACGAATAGTTTTTATTCGGACTGACTTGCCAAAGAGAAATGACAATACCTAGTTGTCTATTTCTGTTCTGAAATAAAATGATTTTAAGTGTGCAATTACAAATAATTAGAATTATTTTCTCACATGGGCAGTCGGTTTTTGCCAGAAAACCTCATCAGTGACTTTTAATGTGAATTCTAATAATTTCTAAACGACTAATTACTCGAAATAGAAGCATTAATGGTAATGTCTGTGAAACGCAGGAGTTGAACCATGAACCTATGAAGTGGTAAGCGAATGTGCTAACCATCACACCACCAAACTGGACTGATGAACTATAAAAATTATTCCCACCCAAAAAATTGTATCATTGCGCCCCTGTATGGGTGGGTGGTTGTTCACTTTATTGCGAAGGCTTAAAGCAATCATTGCAACTTTGCAAATTTATATGCATTCGTGGAGGAACGTGACTTTGAATCTGGTAACAAAATGCATCAATCAACTTGACTCAAATAAATCAATTTGGATGTTCAAGCGATGGCAGCCTTAATCCACGTGCGAAGAGCTTGAAAACGGC
Source organism: Neria commutata (assembly GCA_963457695.1). Lineage (NCBI taxonomy): Eukaryota > Metazoa > Arthropoda > Insecta > Diptera > Micropezidae > Neria > Neria commutata. The sequence continues at coordinate 19,182,110 of OY735249.1, read as the reverse complement.
GTGGGCTGTTCGGGAGTAACAAGTGTCTGCCCACTTATGGGTGGTAATAATTTAAGGAAATATAAACCATCAATTTGTATCTAAGCAATTGAATGATGTTAATTTACGAGTGTTTTATCCGCCAACCATTATATTAAACTGCACAGGTCAAAACTCCATTCCTATCTCTTTCTTTACAATATTCCTCTTGTAGGTAATTACTTCTAGTACTCATAAAATTTTTACTTGTTTGCTTTATCTGCACTTATATTAATGTCTAATTCAACAGATTTTCACTCCACCGTGTCGAGAAGGCATGGAATATATGGGAAAAAGAAGGGATGCAACTATGCAAATAGGAATCAAAGAAATTTTAATCTCGTACTATTATTATATTATTAGTATAATGTTAACTGAATGTAATTTAATTTCAAACTCTTTTGCGGACGCAGGGTTTTTAAGCGGCTGAGAATGCAGGGGCTCAATTCATAACTAGGAAAAATTTTAAATCCAACAATTCTTAGAGTTTGAGCATCATAAGTTTTGGTAATTATATATTGAAAAATTTACATTTTGATTAGCACAACTCCTGACAAACTGCCGGAGGGATTAAGCTGGAACTGTGACAGTTGCTGTCTGAATTTGTCTTTATGTGGCGTGTTTAGTCCGATTTCAAATTTGTTTTTAAATACGACTAGTACAGTACATATATACAAACATCGGCCTCAATATTGAAACAAATTTAAATTTTAATACATTTCTTCCCTATTGAGGGACCAGACGTTACAGTTGCATATCCGTATATCGTGGTCCTTAGTACGTTTGCGGGGGTCGTCAACAGTTTTGGAGGTCGCTTCATTTTACGCTTTTCGTTTTTTCATTGGTAAGGTTTTAATATGGCGGGTCTCAAACCCAGCGCTCATCCCAAAATTCTAGTCTTAGGGAGACTCGCTTTATTTTAAAAATTTGCATACACCGGCTGAAATATAAATTATATATTCAAATATAAATTATGCAATTGTATTTCAATTAGAAGAGTATTTAAAAACTTCAACCTGAAACAGTGAACCTCTATAATGTCTCTCTAAGCATTAGGATTTGCTAAAAAATTGCTTATAAATTGCCGTGGTCCGCCTACAGTGCAGGCGGTAAATTTAATGCACCCACAGTTTTATTACTTGCAGGGTCCTATCGCCCACTCTGTTACTTGGTGTAGGATGTTATTCTTTTGGGCTAACCCGACTGATGCTTCTGAATAAGTTATTCCTATCCTTATTATGATATTGCTTTCTTTTCTGATCCTATAAAGCCGAGTCTCTTTCAACAGCAAGCTATAAAACTTTAACTGGCGCCGAGTGCTTGGTCGGTGATGCGGGCGGCCTGGGTTCAATGCTTTTCTCATAACATCTAATAAAAAGAGAATTCGTTTTACAAATTGTTAATTTAGCCGTGGCGCAATGAATTAGCAATTCTCCGAGAGTATTCCTTGCCATGAAAAGCTATTTGTGTAGGTCCCATTAATTTTAGCAAGATATAACAAGCACACATAATGCGAGAAAGCTGGGTCTAAGCACCCACGGGCTGTTGCGCCAAATATTTATTTCTACTACCAAGCTTTTGTGATTTTCAGCCGAGTTACGGGTATTTCTTTTCGAGTAACCGTATGTTCGAACGTGTTATTTTTGTCTGACAGAAACCCAGGTCGCAATCATGAAAATTCTGCATTCCTTCATTTGGATTCCTTCTGACCAAGCGAATGTGCCACTTTTTGTTCACGCAGAGTTAGTTCTAGAGCAGTAGTTTTGGCCATGCTGCTGTGCTTAATCAGCTGGCAATATTTTATGATTTTCGTCGTAATTCCAATTTGCAGTAAAGTGGATATCATGCTTGAAGGAGTTTTCACGGTCAATTTACAAAAAATATGAGCATACATACATACATATATGTATTCACATATACAAGCATGCATGTACATACATACATATCTCTACAATCGTGTTCTGCAAGAATAGTACTGGTTAAATGATCCGGCACCTGGTTGGTAGCCATACCGAAACATTCAATTAGAGCATATAAGAGGTTCCAGTCAGTCTGTAAGGAGCATTCATAAAAAATGAAATAAAACTCATGTTCATGTAATTTACATCCCTTTCTCACACATATACTTAGCTATTACTGAATGTATATGCCTGTCTGTTGGTTCCAAGCAGTTTGCCGGGCGGTTCAATCGTACGGCGCTCAAGTCTGGGGCTATTCGCATTTTGAAGATGTAGATAAGCTGCAGCGGTTTTTTGTAAAGGGAATACTGAAACTACCGAATTTCACTCCGAACTATGCGCTAATGATTGAGACAGGGATGGAGGATAACCACTTTTATACGCTACAACTACACCTAAACTATATAAAGCGAACAATTTTCGAATATGGCGATATTTCGAATATACCGCATCAGCTAACAAAGAAACTTTTGGACAAGCAAAAATTAATGACATTAATGAGCTAGGAAAATCCTTAGATCTTGCATGGAGCAGTGTCCATATGACGAGGCAGGAGTGGGAGAGGCAGCAAAATGAGCTGTTTGACAGTTTAAGAGCGATGCAAAAGCAAGCATATGTGCAACGGGCTATAAAGACGGAACGATATTATAGCCGGCTAGATCACTTAAAAGGACAGCTATATTTCACTGAGAGTCACAGCCAAGCAGTAATTATGTGGACGTTCAAGGCGCGTGCGGATTTAATTTAACTAAATGCAACCTCTTTAAATTCGACAAGGATCAAATTTTGCACTTTATGCAACTTAACCGTTTTACTCCAAAATTGATTTCTGCATTAAAAGCCATTGTGCGGCGTTTCATGCCACAGCGTTCGTGCCAAAATTACGAGCATAAAAGAGCCTTTAAATTTTTTTTCCCACAGAGGCTGGATATTTTACTTTAAATTACAGTGCATTGTTCAAAGGAAGGAGTTTCCTTTTTTTTTTTCTTTCTTATGAAAAAAAAGTAGTTGTCCATTGTACTGGTAAACGAATTCCTTTTACTGAAATCTTCCTAAGCTTTCAATAAAGCGGAGGATTTTCCATGGTGGCAAGGAACTTAGTTGATCGGTTCTCACCACGTCTGACTCCAGCAGCTGCAATCGCGACCTGGAAAAGGCGGGACACTCGCATAAGAAGTGGGAAAAAGTGGGAGTTTCATACTAAGCGTACACATTCAAGCTCGAAAATGCCTGATTACATAATTTATATGGAAATTCATTTACACGAATAATATAAGTTCGCACTAATATTTTGACGTGTAAAGCCTTTGAGTCGCATATACCGTTTTCGTCTACGAAAACGAAATCCCATACATTAGCTACGAAAAATTTTCAATTTTTTTAAAATTTTCAGTTTTTTTAAAATTTTTCGTAGCTAATTTTCAGTTTTTTTAAAATTTTTCGTAGCTAATGTATGGGATTTTGTTTTTGTCGACGAAAACGGTGTATGCGACTCAAAGGCTTAAACGATTGTATACATTTAAACAAGTATTTCTATGCGGCTTTCACTTATATGTATAAGATTTGCTTGTGCTGAATGGAAAAGGTAAAAATATAATTTGTTTGATAAAGGTTTAATAAAAAGCAAATAAAATAGACTTTTAATTTTGAGGAATCACTGCAAAAACGAAGCGGCGCGGCGATTGGTTAACCGTTAACCCATACATATATTATATTTTCTAGAAACCTACAGCGCCAAAAAAGGCCAAATTTGCCGATACTTCAACTTATCCTAAAGAATGCCATGAACATCAAAATGCACCATTTGACCGCCGCAGCGGCGATGGGAAGATATGTACACTTAGACCATAAGCCAATTTTATTTCCGTGGTCTAACGCTAACGCTTTGGTCTGTATAAGATTATTTATACTGGCGTCCTTACGAATATTTTGTCATTAAGTTAAGTTTGATTTAGCATTTCCTACGGTCTTCAACATTTTAATGTAAAATCCGCTTCGTGCTGTTCATTCTCCTCAGTAATATTAAGAACATTTTTTCACTATTCCGGTTGTTTATTTTGACAAATTGCAGCGGATTACGTGAAAATTGCCAAACTAAAGGCAAGAGTAGCAGCAAGAACCACCAGGCAGCGGCTTTCCTCATGCCACAAAAAATTAACAGCACATTTTCCAGTCATCGCCTGAAGCACTTAAAGGAGAGCACTCGCATGTTATTTAATGCTACTGCGGAAAAGGTCTGAAAGTCTCAAATTGTTTTATGGGATGCCGTACAGTGCCGCACTCCGCCTCAGCCGCCTCATTCAGCTCAGCCGTGTCGAGATAGACGGCCGCATTATACACTTCTTAACGCTATTCCCAGGCCTTGGGACGTGTACAACTTTGGGCGCCTTTCCCCGCAGCGCTTGTGCGAGTGTTCCGTCGCGCTCTGCGGAACAGGCGTTGTTAATAATAATTTTTTATTTTCTAGACTGAGTTACAGATTTTGCCCCAACTAAATGTAACATTTCTTAACTCGTGTGGGAAATTTAAAAATGTGTCTGCAAAACGTCGAAGTTTGGCATAGTATATAAAAATTTTATCTGTTACTATCATTGCCCGCTGTTGTTCAGAGGATGTGTTCTCCACATTAATGGTTCTGAAATATCTGTTTTATTTTCAATGGAGGCGAATCGGACTCACGTCCAGGAAAATGTGGTCTCCTTTTACCATGTGGAGTATCGTTTGAAAAAATACTTACTTGCATATATTTTTTTCATAACTTTAGGTGAATTAGTATATAAAAATTCAAATTATGAAAAAAAAATTACCGTTCCCCTTCCCCTCTCGCCTACATTTGTAAGCAAAAATTTTAATAAAAGACCTACTAACTCTGGTAGGTATTTAATCATATATTTCAGTAAACCTGCAGTTTATTCTGGAATACAGTCAAACCTTTTTTTGTGCGGTAGTTTTCAGAAACGTCAAAATTAGCAATGGAAAATAATTTTTCACAATCTAAATATACTTGTTTAAAACTAAAAAATGCGTTGCTTGTTTGGACAGACAAATCCAGATAAGTTAGACCGAAAATTTAAGCACGCGAAAAAATGGGTAAAAAGGGATCCGATGCGTTGTTATTCTCTAAATTTCAATAACAAATTTTATCGAGAAAATTTTAGTTGCCAATCATCGTGGCCGTACTCACCGCGAAAAATTGCAGCGAAATAGTCTATATACCTACATAATATGTTATATTAAAATTTTATGGTCTCTATAGAACCCTATAGGCTTCATTGGATTTGAACCAAACATTGCGCGGTTACTTTTTGAACGCCTGCAGATAATATAGGCTATAAATGGACGGGGTCGGCCTACTGCCCCGCCGAGTCTATTTTTTTGGCTACTAAAATCTTTTTTTGATGGTTTGATTTCTTTCCTGCTACTTTGAGCATTTATCACACTTTTTCCCAACATAAATATTTTTACACAGCACTATTTTTTCGCGGAAATTTTCATCAAAATAGACCACATATTCGAAGGAATTTAACATGAAGTCGTTTTCGTTACACCGTAACGGAAAAAAGTTTCTGCATTCCTGCGTTGATGTTGTAGCGAGCTATACTTGTCAATAATAATTAGCAATAATTAGCAGCCGGAAATGACAGTGAATCGCATTGAAGTTTCTCTAACACGCGAGTAATTGCGTACGTTTGTGGTGTGTAATGCTCATCTAGGTCATTACTTTGTAACTTGGTAATGTGGATTACAAGTTCTTGAGCCTTAATTTTATTTGATGATTTGATTGCGCGTTGGAAGTATTCCAGCTGCCAAACACATTAAATTACTTCATTTCATTACATAGTGAAGGCATTTATTTCGGTTGGACTTGCTACATCTTTTATGTTTTCGATCCATTATTTAAGAGCTATATTTAAGTTCCTTAATTCATTGAAAAGGTGTATTCGCTGTATAGGCACTTCTATCATAGCTATGTCATATCTGCAATATGAATCTGATGGCCGGATAATCAACGCATCATATATGTAAATATTTTCCGCAGTGATATTTTTATATATTGAAACCATTTCTGAAATCCGGGAATCGTTTTCAATATTTTAATCAATTTTATCAATTCCAGCTTTGAGTACAATAAACGTTTGACCACCAGCAAAAATTGTAAAAAAATTAAGATATTTTTGAAGTAAAATTATAATTGAGATAAGAGATATTCTATGTAACGAGAAAGCAATTTGCCTCTGCGTATTTTACTGACTAAATCAAAATCAGCACTATCCGGTAAATTATTTCGGCGTAAACCATATCATGGACCATAATGGTTCCAGTTATTGTATCAAAATCACAGAAAAGTGGTAAAGTGCTTGGTCCCTGAAGCGTAGAGTCGCAGGTTCGAATTCCAGTCATAAATAACAAAAAAATCCTTTCTTTGCACGCGCCGCCTCTCTCACGAGCTAGTTGGCAACTCTTCCAGAGTATACTTTGCAATGATAAAGAAATTTCTCACAAAAATGCTTTCCGTTCGGACACGGCTATAGAATAGTTGCTTAGGCCCCGTTTATTTGTGCTTAAATAGAACATGCTCATACAAGTTATTGCGAGAGAACTTGATCTTAACATCTGTCGCCTGTTACGCCAACATTTTTCTTTGTTAATAGATTCTAAAATGTGTTTACAAAATAGGACACTACCTTTGCCTTTTAATAAATTAGCGTGGTTCGCCAAAATCCCTCGTATTCTAGTCTAATAGACGGACTTTCTGTTTTGTTTTGCTTAGGACCCAACACGGTTTATGCGTGACCTATGTATTTGGCATACCAGTATAACTTAACCTAGCCTGGCTTATAAGCGGGCACATTAATCTTAGTTTGGAAAACTGATTCGGCTATATGGAGCACACTTCTGTCGAATACAATTCCATTTCCATTCAACTGACGAAAATAAATACAACTCTTTGGAATGGTAATTGCAGTGTTTTTCACTCCCAATGGAATAATTGCTACCCAGCTCTGGTCTTAACCTTATTGGTACTGCCCACCAACTGTCACCACTGTTCCCCACTCAGAGTCACACATTCTCTTATCTCGGAAGCGAACGCATAAACAGAAAACTTTCCGCCAGTAGTTCTTCCTTTTCGTCTCCGCGCCATTCACTAGGTCTTAAAGTGATTCTAATTTTCTTCCCAAAACTGCATGTGGCATCAGTTGATGGAAAGTTTTAAGTGAAAGTGCCGTTCGAGTCATCTCTGATAAATATCTTTTGTGAATAGGTTGCGATTCTGCTATATGCCATGCGCCTTGCGCCTGGTGTTGATGATATGTGCACATAATAAATCATGATGTGTTTGGTGTTGCCATCAGCGTGAACATACATATTATAAATGAGGGTGGTTTCCTCTTTGCCTACAGCATCGGTAAACGTATAAAAAGAAGTAAACAAAAACATCCAGCAAAGGTAGGCTTAAGGGTCAGTTTATGTTAGAAACAAAACGACTTTAAATCATTTACCACTTGTTCCTAGTATTCTTACAAAGCTAATAAGCCCTTCGTTCAGAATATCACCATGCTTTTTTTTTGTTGGAATAAGAAAATTTACCGCCGCCGCCGCGCGCCGTGGCTCAGTAGATATGTATGTGCGTGAAGGTACTGGTTCTTATCACAACCGACTCATACAATCTAATACTTCGTGTCTTTTCACGCGGCGGTATCTCTCGCGAGGTAGTTGCCAGCTCAGAGAGTATAATTTGCCATGATACAAATCTTCCCACAAAAAAGCGTAATAAAGCTTCGCGTTCGGACACGGCTTTAGAATAAATGTGTAGGTCCCATTGATGTGTTAAAAATTTTCAAAAATTTTATACAATATTCTACTTTATCATATATGCCAACTTATTCCTTAAACTTCTGTACTCATTTCAATTCATACAAAAGGTAATTTTGATAGTGTGTATATACGTTTTAAGCGCCCCAAGATTTTAATTATAGTAAGATACAGGTGACTTGGAAACAACTTATTTTTATACCCTACACCTATGGTAATAGGGTATAAAAACTTTGTGCGAAAATTGTAACGCATTAAAGGAGCCTTCCTAGGTATAGACATAAGTATATAGAAATGCTTAGAATCACTTTCTGTCTTGATTTCCGGTTGTCCGTCTGTCCGTCTGTCTGTCCGTCTGTCTGTCCGTCTGTCTGTCTGTCTGTCTGCGTGTTCGGATAAAATAGAAAGAAGGAGTTGTCCGATTTGGACCAAAATTGGTACACAGTCACAGTGAACCTTGGGTTAGGTAAAGTGTCAAAATTAGTCAAATCGGTTAAAGGACACGCCTACAATGGGCCTGTAAGTCCCACTACCTCGGGTTTTTTGCGATCAAATCGGTGTAATTTGCCTAATTACTCATTGAAAAGAATAATACTTGGTATTAAAGTTAAAGGGGCGGTCATCTTTGTTATACGGAAAAATGGGCGTGGTCCGCCCACTATATAGGCGGAAAAATTTTTCCGGTAAAATGGCTCCCAATTGACTAGTTACGAATATAAATGAATGAACTTCGGTTCCCAAGTTGATATATAGGTCTTAGATGCCATACAAGAAAATGGGCGTGGTCGGCCCACTATATAGGCGATAAACGAAAAATCCTCTTAACTTCCATAATATATACACCAGAGCGTCCAGATTTAGTTACTTCGTTCCTGGTAGGAATACCTTTTAATTCTCCAGAAATGGGCGTGGTCCGCCCACCATGAGGGCAGTAAAATAAATATATCGATAACATCTGTTGTACACCTATCAGAGCATCAATATTTGGCATATATTGTCCTATTAGGTACATCTTGTAGTCTGCCAAAAATGGGCGTGGTCCGCTCACTATGTAGATTGTAAATCAAATACGCCCACAATTTCAGGGAATTATCACCCCACTTGGGAACATGGTGTAGGGTATTACTCTGTCGGTGAAACCCGACTGATACTTCCTTACTTGTTTACTATTGAGTACATTAAATGAATAAAAGCGTATTTCTAAAAATAAGTGTACTCTCAGAGAGTTGACAACTATCTTGCGAGAGGCGGTGCCGTATGGAACGAAACGAAGTTTCGTTTTATTAGATGGTATAAGTAGGCTGGGATTTTAATCAGCGCCTTCATGAAGCACGGACTGAGAAACGAGCCGCGCCGGCGATATTCATTCTACAACTTTGTATTTCGATATGATCAAGCATGCAACGTGAATCTGTACAGTGTCAATCGTTTAAAAACTGAAAGCTCTCTACACCCAATACGGCTCGTAATTTTCGCAACCGATAATATACCCTCGGGGAAGTTTGGACTTTTCACTTTGTACATTCTGGGCGTAAACCATGAAAATGGAAAACGAAGTTCACTTTTGAAGTGTGCTAAAACATTTAAGACTTGTAATTACGAGTTCCGCAGTTGTGTGCAAGACATTATTTGTATGTATGTAGTTTGGTTTTTCTTGGTTTACTCCTCAGCCGAGCGCAGCAATTGCTTTCGTTAGCAAAACACACCACATAATTTTAACGCAACTCGTGCGGAAAAACAATTAAGTCGGGTTAGCCCGACAGTGTAATACCCTGCACCAAGTAATCGAGTAGGGCTATGAACTACGAAAAAAAAATTAAATTGTGGATGCATTAAGTTTACAGACACCCTCCTGAGCGGAGGACTACGCCCATTTTTGTAAAAAATCAGAAGTAGTAGTTTCATAACAGCAATGAGGTTACCAAATAAGGAGACGCTTTGGTGGATATATTATTGATGTTATAAGGACTTTCTATTAACCGCCTTTATAGTAGACAGACGACGCCCATTTCTCGTGCAAGATATAAGGCTGATATTTGAACTTTAGTACCAAATTTCACTCGTTTAAATTTTTAATTAGACAAATTAGAGCCAAAAACCGGACAAAATTCCGTCGTAGGTGGACTTATGGGCACATTGTAGATGTATCCTTCGACCGATTTGGCCAATCTTGAAAATTTAACTAAGTTATGATTCAGTGTCAATGTGTGCCAAATGTTGTTCAAATCGCAGAACTGGTTCTTTTTCTCTCGCGACCAAAGACGGTCGTACAGGCGGACAACCGGATATCAAGACAGAAAATGATTCTGATCTTATGTCTATATCTTACTGCACTTATGTCTATATCTACGATGCTTCTTTAATGGCTTTGCAATTTTCACCAAATGTTAATATACCCTATTACCATAGGTGTAGGGCAGTGGCGGCAGTTTGTCGAGTGAGATGAGCCAAATTGTCATGGTAACAGGATAACAAATGCACTTGAGATTCGCATATACATACATATGTAAAATACATACATTTGTATGGAAAATTGATTTCTATGGAATAAAAGTTCGACATGTTTAATTTAAAAATTTTATTAGAACAGTGTTCATGCATCGCATTTGATAGCTTCACTTATATCTGGGGAATAGCTACTTATTTTTAATTTAATATATGATGGCAAATATATATCCCTTATTCTGCTTCGCTGTTTATTTTTTAGTTGTTTAGATTGGGAGAATACAAAAAGCTAGTTCTTTTAACGCGTCATACATATGTATGTATGTGTAAGGCAAACTATTCCATCTAATGTATACACGAAATATTCGATATTAAGGGTATTCATTTAAGCATATAAGTTTGCACATTGCTTAAATTTATAAATTTCCGAAGTGTGTTACATGAACGCACTTGGCAAAGTGTTTGTGCAAATGGTGTTTGGCTGTCAAAAACAAAAAACTAAAATGCCGAGAATCAGTGAAAAAGTAAAGATTAATGTTGGAGCTGTTTGGAAAAAATGACGGTAGCCTTTTGCGTTTATTTTGATTGTTCAATACTAAGCTTTTATCATAATATTATAGATCATAGCTAAGCAGGGTTGCCTTCGTTGCCGTCTAAGTTTACAAACATCGTTTGCACAGCGAAATCATCGCGCAAGTTTATCACATTTGTTCAAATTAACTTTCATAAAAATTTTGACAGTTAGTTTATCAGGTGATAAATTTATTAAGTTTGTCATGTTTATCAGGCTTTTGCGCGTTTAAATGAATACCCTTATTATAAGATATGCTTAAGATATAAGGCTGCTTGAGATGAGGTGAAATTGGAGTTTATGTCCAAAGAGCCGCAAACGTCTATGCACAGAGCCAAATGAGGCTCGCAAACCGCTACTGCCGACCCCTGGTGTAGGGTATATACTTATATAGGAAACGTGTTCGATGTACAAAAAAAAGGTGTAAGAATTGCTCTGCTGCAATGTTTAGTGTAAATAACCCCAATCAGGGTGGGCCGTACTTTTTGCATTTTATGAGAGGCCCTAACACAGGATTTTGAATGAAAGCCGAATAATTTATTTTGAGCCTGAATCCGAATATCAGAAGCACCACATCCCTCTTCCGGTGATCCGTTTAGCCTGGCTTTCGAAATACCATTAATGGTTTTTTTTATAGTCGAAGTCATCATTCTCTGTATTCCGAAATGAAATTGCGACTGCCATCTGGGTCGGTACACAAATCACTTCTTGTATCAAACGTCATGTTTCAATTAACTTCTCTGCACTCCCGCCCACAATCAGTGGAATCAAGCCACATTGCAGGTCGCACCATAAATACTTGATAACTTGTTGATTCGCTGCTAGCAGAGAATATGGAAAACGTGCAGCAGACAATGTTTGATTTTATTGGCAGGCACAAAGCAATCAATTTCGCAATAAATTTCTTGGGGAATTCATCGCGCTTGGCGCGTGATCTGCTCGCTGTGCCTAAAGTACATAAACAGCTTTTGCTTGAATAAGACGAATCGACTTTGTACTCGTAATAAACAATCTCATTCGTGCCTTGAATTTGATTTAAAGAGATACATTTTCTGATTGGTTAAGGTATATTTCTGCAAATCGGGCATAGGTATTAAGTATACGATATACCACACCCGTTATGTGGCCACAGCGGACATCGCTTGTTAATGTATGTACAATAGCAGCCGTCAGAGTTAATATTGTTAAGTTGAGAGGCAGGGGAACATAGCAACAATTACTCGTAAACGGCATCAAACATTTTCTCGTAGAGTAGCTCATACCTAAACCAAGTATGTACTTAATTTTCAGGCATAAAATTTCAGTTTGAAAATTGTTTATCAAGCGTTTTTCAGTAGCATTAATACATTTTGTGGCTTTTGTGCACTGATTTGTACAGCTTTTCCTTAAATAAAATGCACTTGCTTAGAGGAAGAATGAGAAAGTTTTGATGAAGTGTGCCCAAAACTGACCTAGATGCCAATTACAAAGTCAGTCCGTGGACCGGTGCAGTGTATAGAAGCGCGCAGAAGCGGAAAAAAACTATAAGAAACAAAAAGTGTTTATATTTAAATCACATTGTACTTACTCAAGTCGATTGGATTAGACTCTAGTCAGCTTGGGTATCACAACAGCAGTGAGAACAAATCATCAAAAGGAACTGTTCTATGTAGTTATCGGAGAAGCCGAACATTGAATATTTTAATATACTCGTACATAAACTACAAACACTTTTGCCTAGCTTTGATGGTGGGCCGTGGCGTAAGCGTAATGTATACACTACTTCACAAAAGTTGTATGATTTATAAAATATTCTATACAAAAGGATAGTTAATTAGGTCGTGTTTCAGACTGTGTTGTCAGATATACAGTGGCATCATCATTTTGACGCAATTCCGCAAACCCATTTTCTAAGGCATTTTCTCATATAAACATTTGTCTGGTAAGGAGGGTCCTGCGCTAACTGTGCATCTTCTGTCTTGGAGCTATCTGTAGACTGAAAACGATGGTCGCCTGATAGCTTCGGTCCATTCTATTTAAACTTTTCTTCATTTTGGAATTTTTACAAATAAAGTTTTTATTTGAGTTGGTAATAGTCACTCTTCTGCATTCTGAATGACTTCCTGGAAAAGCTGAGCAGTATAAGGAAAAAATTCAAAAAGATCATGTGGAAAACCTATTTCTGCAGCATACAAAGCATGAGTAGAACCTGTAAAGAACCAAACATTAAGTAATAAAATTAAAAAGCTAACAACTTTTTCCAGGGTTTCTGTCAACACTGACGCCTGCGCGGACGTACATATGTATTCACTTTGTGTTTCTTGTGACACAGATAAATGTCAGTTCTAATTGTAATTTATTCACCTTGCAAAAGAAGATATAAATAATACAGAAAAACCTGTCATGTTGATTATGAAAAATATTCGGCAGCTGTGGCTGCACTCAGAAATTCTCACCATACATAACAAAGAGACTTATGGGTTATGTGCTGCCATTTATCATACATATTTCGGGGAAGGTTTCCCATAAACTTTGTAATAAGTGCAGGGTTAGCTCATTTGGTGCGACATGATTCTGAATCAAGAATTGACGAACAATTTAATATAATTACATAAAAAATAACGGAAACCTTAATGGAACACACGTTTAGGTAGGTAGGTAGGTAGGTAGGTAGGTAGGTAGGTAGGTAGGTAGGTAGGTAGGTAGGTAGGTAGGTAGGTAGGTTAAGTGGTCGTCTCAAGGACATCACTTAGGCCGAAAGGCTCATTGTGTTACCACGTGCGGTTTTCACTTATGCACTTCCCATGTATGGGAGCCACTTTGTGGATCTGGTATATTTGTCGATATGTCCTGGTGGTGTTTTTCCAAGTCTGCCAGACAGCTCAGGAAGTAATGTCCCAGGAATCGGAAGCGCGTTTTCGCTAGCGCTAGGCATTTGCAAAGGAGGTGTTCAACAGATTCCTCGCAGTCTTCGTCTCTGCAGCTTCTGCAGAAGTCATTGTACAGCAGTCCCAGTCTGTTGGCATATTGACCAATGAGGCAGTGTCCGGTTATGATTCCTACGACAATCCCTATGGAGGGTTTGTTTAGTAGGATCAATTCGCTGGATCTGCTCTGGTTGATCGTAGGCCAGATCTGTCTAGCTGTGTAACAAGTCTGTTCGTGGAGCCATCTCGTGTTTCCTCTGTTTATGTGGTTGGTTTTTAGCATTAGTTTGCATGTGAAGAGTGGTATCCCAACTTCTTCAATTATGTTGATTCTTTGTAGCTCTGTGCCTGCTCTTGCGAGCTCGTCAGCTATACAGTTTCCCTCTATTATTTTGTGCCCAGGCACCCAGCAGAGGTGCACATTGTACTGCGCGGATATCTCGTTCAAAGATGTTCGGCAGTGAAAGGCTGTTTAAGAGCGGGGGTGGGCGCTTAGTAAAGCTTGTATTGCAGCCTTGCTGTCCGTGTAAATGGTAATGTCCCTGTGGGAGATCGCATTTGCTTTGAGCCAAGCTGCTGGCTGTCTGATTGTCTGATGGCTGTGAGTTCGGCCTGAGTCTATAGGGAGTAAGTGGAGTAGAGTTTCCAGGGCTTTAGTAGGCGTTGTCGTTTAGATACGTTTATGGTCTTAAAGAGTTTGACCGCATTGATCAATTAATTACTTGGTTGCAATATCTTCAATCATTTGGAGACTAGAAACCGCAATTTTTTGCATACACAAATTTCTGATTACTTATATAATTAGTTACAGTTTTGTTGATCGACCAGGTATATGAACTTTGTGATCCCTGTACATAATATTTTGAGCTTCAGCAGACTCTTTTTATGAACGTAAAAACACTTTAAGCATAAACCCTAATGTTATATTCTTCTACACTTAATGTACTTAGTTTCTTACCAGCAATCCAAATAACGATGCTCTGATCTATACATTATGGAAGTTATGATGATTTTCCTTTGACTGCTTATATAGGAGGCGGACCACCACGTCATGTTAGGCCGATATCTGAACTTGGGAGCCAAATTTCATTCGTTTAAATTCATAAATAATCAATTGAAAGTCATTTTACCGAACAAATTTTGCTGCCTACATATTTTCTAAATATAGGCCCACCATGAAGGCGGTATATTAAATTTTCCATTAATTTCTCTCGTAAATCCACCTGAGTATCAATTTTTGGCATACATAGTCCTATTAGAAATATCTTGTAGTTTATAAAAAATAGACATTGTCCGCCCACTATGTAGGCGGTAAATTTAATACACCCACAATTTCAGTTCTTTCAGGGGACCCACCATCTCACGCCTTACTAGGTGTCAGATGATATTGATTCGGGCACGACTTATGCTTCCTTACTTGTTTTAGATGTTTCAGTTATCGTACGGAGCAAGTAAGTATGTATGTACATATGTACAAAGAAATATTGTGTTTTCGTCACAGCACTGTAAAGGAAAACACAAAGAAAGTACATAGTTATAAATAAATGCCTTGATTCCCTTGGCAGCTACATTCGCGTTGTTTCTTATAAAATCAGAAAATTAAGTTCCCATTTACTTCAGTAGGAGGGCATTGCGGAATTTCTAAAATGTGACATTAAGGCGAATTGCGAAATATTTTATAACTTGCTACGAGCAACAAGGAGATGAATAACAATTTCAAAAATGGGAATGGCGTTACATTTATTTCAAAACAGAGCATTGAAAAATATGTCAACGCAATATAAAGTTGGCTGTGGGGCTTACTGGTACCAATTCAATTTACAATTATTCCGAGCTTAAATATCTTTGAAATTGGAATTTATCTACTGTACTCTGAAAATACTCTTAAGTTGGATTTTACCAGAAGATTTATCGCATGCATTAATTATTTAACACGGAAAGAAATGTAAAAAATAACAACAACAAAAAGTAAATAATCGGCGCAACAGCTCGCGAGACATGGTGCCGCGTGCAAAGAAGCTATGTTTCTTTTAAGGTTTCGTTCCCCTAAAGGCAAAAAAAACCGAAACCCTTTAAAGGTCATTTTTATTTCTTTTAGTTGTGTATATTTTAGTATGAATATAAGTACATAGGTAAGCATCTCTATTTCACAGCAAAAACCTGATATTTGGCTATTGTTAGGTCCTTGTATCGTTAGCATATTGTTACATGATTCTCTTACTTCGGTTCGAATCACTGGATTGTGTAATACTCAAGAAAAATGAACAAAAAGCACAATGCTTGTAACGGACTGAACACTTATACACTGAGCCACTGCACGGATATTAAAAGTTTCTTACAAATAGAGGATCGCATGTTTAGAATCCGTAACGAAGATGAAAAAACATTCTGGTTACCTTGGTAATATGTGTCTGCAATCACAAAGTATTGCGTACAGATCCCCAAACGAAAAGTTCTTAATACCATTTGAAGCTATACATCAATAAGGATCTGTTCATACATGGAGAATTGTCACAATAAGCCTTCCAGTTAACGATTACTAGAAAACTTGATATATACTCTAAATGTAAACTAAATATAATGTTATGTTCGAAAAATTTGTTGGGTATTTAAATTCGACCCCTGGTTATAACAGTCATAAGTTCAGTTTATGACTCCTAGCGCCGATATAAATTTCTTATTATTGCCTAAAGGTTTAGGGCTTTCCTTCGGTTCGTTCGGCACATGCAATCCTTCTTTTCGCATAGAGTTTAAATCCACTCGGCTAATTACACTGTCCAAAAAAACTCATCTTATGATCAGACCCATGCAAATATTGCATATTTTCTGAAAGTAGGGACTTTACTCGTGTCTGGAAATTTTTTAGATCAAGTCGTCGACGTTTTTTATACCCTACACCTATGGTTATAGGGTATTCTAACTTTGTGCGAAAATTGTAACGCATTAATGGAGCCGTCCTAGGTATAGACATAAGTATATAGAAATGATTAGAATTACTTTCTGTGTTGATTTCCGGTTGTCCGTCTGTCTTTCTGGCTGTCCGTTGGCGTAGGAGAGAAAGATGGAGTTGTCCGATTTGGACCAAATTTGACACACAGTCGCAGTGAACCTTCCACTACTTCATGTTCTGATTGATGATTACAAATATTAGCCAAAGGACACGCCCACAACGGGCCTGTAAGTCCCACTACCAAGGACTCTTTTCGGTAAAATGGCTATAATTTTTCTAATTACTCATGGAAAAGAATTATACTTGGTATTCAAGTAAAGGGGTCGGTTTTCTATGCCCCACGAAAAAATGGGCGTGGTCCGCCCACTATATAGGCGGCAAAAATTGTTCGGTAAAATGCCTCTCAATTGACTACTGATGCATTTAGGTGTAGGGTACTATTCTGTCGGGCTAACCCTACTGATGCTTTAAATTATTTCAGGAAAGCAGTTTAAAGTTTCCAATTCTCACTGTACAGCGGTACACTGTACACCTGATGATATTAGGTTTTCTTAAGATAATTGCCGTCTAAAGAAATACAAACATGAAACATTCATAGCAAATAGATTTCCGTCTAAGTTTACAAATAACGTTTGCACAGCGAAATTATCGCGCAAATTTATCACATTTGTGCAAATGAACTTTCATAAAAATGTTGACAGTTAGTTTATCAGTTGATAAATTTATCAAGTTTATCAAGCTTTTGCGCATTTAAATGAGTACCCCTATAGAGTCTCCGCTGCTGGAGCCGGCTGGTCAAGCCCAGAGATTGACAAGCAGTCGGTGCTGTTTAATTACAACTAAAAAGAACAATCATAATTTGCGGGATATAGTACTTACAAGTTGTCAGTCAAAACCCCCGCCATTTGTATTGATTAGACAATTGTTTACTCAGAAGTACACATTTTAAAACGATAACAAATTTTCTTTGAAAAACGTACGAAACTTGATCCCGGCAGGGATAATTTACTTTCAGAATGCATAAGATTTTCCCATGGGTCTGAACTTGTGTCGGACGGTGTTATCGTTATTAATCTTGAATAGTATTTCGTAGCCATGAGCACTTGTGGCAAGACACTCTTAACTGTTGGTAATCTAATGTTTTACGAGTTTGTAAATAAGAACTCATTATCATGATTGATGTGGCGATATGTAAGAGCAGCACGCCGAGCTTCTGCACACACGTACAGACTTTCCTCATTGGAAGTCTGACTGTTCTATTTTTTTAATTTTCTGCGCCAGGGGATACATAATACCGAAATGTACATACATACATACATGTGATTGATACAGCCTGTGATTGATGTCTGTACAGAAAAATACCTTGGTACTAAAATTAAATTATTCAAATCTATTTATAATGCGCCTAAGGGCCAGTTTCACAGTGGATATTTAAACTCTGATTGCAGTTTAAATAGGGAATTTCAGTTTCACAGTTGGAAGTTAAATACGATTTAAATAGCCGACTGTGGATATTTAAGTACGGCACAGAGTTGCAATCGAAAACAAATAAACAGCTGATTTCGGATGTGCAAGCAAGCTGCGTCGACAATATTGCAATTTATAAGAGATCAAATTAAACATAAAACTGTATGGTATAGCACATATAAATGATCCCGTAGTATTATAAATAATATAAACTGTGGATTCTTTGCACAATATCCAATAATTCACTTCTTTCGGCCGACGAAAAATTTTTAGCTCGCGCTGCCTCCATAATTGAACAATTGAACATATGTTTTTGGCAAGTTGTGTCAACCTTCAATTGTCAAATATTCGAAGTTGCCATTCATTATTCCGTATTTAAATAAATGCACTGTGAAACTCAAGGAAAGGTAAACTAGATTTAAACTCAATTCGCAAATTAGATTTAAACATCCACTGTGAAACTGGCCCTAAGTGGATTAGTGGTAAGGCGCTCCTCTTTTGCAATACCGTTGTTTCCTATTACAATCACGGAATTGGAAATAATCCAGGTCCCTGGATTTGTTAAAATATATATTAATGATGTTTGTTTAAATATTTAATCATCATGATTTTACAGATCGTTAAAAGGTTTTTTGTCAAAGAAATTACCGACAAATATTGAATCATAATTTTTATAAATTGATGAATTGAATTGTGACTGATGGTCAATTGGCAAACCAAACTGAGCACAATTGATAATAGCGTTAGCTGATCTGACCAATTTGTGACCGTTTAATCGTTAGCAGAAAATTGTACCTTTAAAAAGACACCCTTAATAAGTTGGATTAAATAAAATGTTAATACAAACACTTGATTGGTAACTTAGCTCTGCATAATTCTCCCGATCCCGATAACGGATCCAGGAATTAGAGTTTTCAATACCGAAAATCCAAGGATCACAAAAGCAACTCAGTCGATATGTAAGTGCTCCGTTTCTGATGCGAGAGGTCGCTTGTTCGATAGACACAGCAGCACATAACATCTAAAAAGAAATATGGAATATTTCTTGCGCAGCACCATCTAATGCGACTAAGTGGCCACTCTACGAGAAGTATTCTTTTTAATGGAGCATTATTTCAGCAACTGATTAAAAGTTTTAGTGGTAAAGCGAACAAAAATTAAAATGGAATCAATTATGTATATATGTTTTCCTATATATTTAGTTATTTGTTTGTTATTCCATATCGATCAGGTGTATCTTAGGATTGGTTATATTTTTGTGGAACACCACTGCTTAAAGTTTTGATAAAAAAATACTTTTTTAACAAATTCTTCTAAACAAAAGTATGCTTTATGAAAATGTAATCTTTGCATCTAAATAAACTTTTGTTTGTACCATCAACTCTTTACAAGAGGAAAATTAAAAATTTTACTGGTTATATAGTTATGACACGGGGTATATTTTGCTAGTATAGAGTTATCCAGCGAAATGTATTATCGACGTAGTATAATGACAAGTCCTTGCTTTACTGCAGTCGATGCAACTGGCTATATTATGGTGCCTGTTAATTTGATCACAAACTAAAGATAATTGCAGTATGTACATATTTGTTTTGCCTTTAAAAATGATTCATATAATAACTTTCTTATATGTACTATTCGAAACTCTATTGTTAAAATTAAACACTCAGAAGATGCTCCCAATACATGCACAGCACTTGGTGGTTTGGAAAGAATTACAGGTTAGGTAGGTAGGGGAAAATGGAGTAGTGGTGATGGACATTTGCTTTGAATCTGCGCATATTGTAATGACGTAGGAAAACTTCCACAGGAACCGGGGCGTATGACCAAAGCGAATTATATATAGCTCATTCCAGAAAAAAAAGAACAAGAGTCCAACACAAAAAATTCGGTTCCGAAAAGAATATTAAATAACATTATTTTATTTGTTGATACACGCGCTTGCTTAGTTATGTCCTTTTTTTGTACTTACTCACTCTTAGGCTGTGCTTTTTGCCCAAAATTTTACATTCTAAACATGCCGGTGTCAAATTTACTCCAGCTGTTACATTAGGGTGGTCGCACTTTTTGTGGTGAACAAGTCACGTACAGAAATAAATTGCTGCTGTATTTAAAATGTGTAACATGAAATGGCCCACAGCCTTTTTGCTTAACATAGCACTGAGCTTTTATAACGTTTTGACTTACATTTCCGTTAAAGTATGTATTTTCAAATGCTGTGTATCAACTTCAGCACTACGCGGTTCCGACCCACTTGAATTATATAAAAAAGCAGTCAAGTGCGAGTTGGGCTCGCTCACTGAGGGTTCCGTACCAGAAATATCCTTTTTAGCGTTCGAATTTAGTTTCTCTTTGCCCGTCTGGCCATACAATTTTTGACATTTTGACCTACATCTTCGAAACCAATTCAACTAAAATTATAAAAAAACATTTTTGGAATCCACGGAACAGGCCCTTTCTAACGATACCCCACAATATGTAAACAACAAAAATTTTTCGCTGAGGAAATTTTTTACTATGGTAATCTTAAATAAAATTTAAAAAAATAGAAAAACAAATAAATCAAAAAAAGCTGCAGTTTTTCAGTAATCTATGACTAAAGACCTACTAACTCTGATTTTATCAAAATTTTAGCTTAAGAAATGTAGAAAGGCAAGGGGAGGTATGGTCATTTTTTCAACATTTTGTCCTATATCTTCGAAACCGCTTCACCGAAAATTATAAGAAAAATACGTTTGGAATCCATAGCCCTTTCTAATGATACCCCACTCGATATAAACAACAACAATTTTTTTCTGAGGGGGTCATCTTATATTAAAAAAAAAATAGAAAAATTAAAATTTCGAAAAAAGGGGTAGCCATTCAGTCATGCGTGACAAATACCTAGTAAGCCTGATTTTATCAAAATTTTCGGTTGAGAAATGGCGTGCGCAGATGGGATCATGTGGGGACAGGTCTGTTTTTCCACGTTTTTAACTATATCTTTCTAACCCGTTTACATAAAATAAAAATAAAATACATTTTATAATCTATGAACGTAGCCCTGTCTAACAATATCCCACACGATACGTTTTAAAAATATTTTTATTTTTTTTGTCCGACCCGAAAACCTTTAAAAATTATAAAAAAAAATTTCTAAAAATATTTCTTAACTTTTTATAGCGAAAATGTGTTTAGGTAATTAAGACCTAACATCGTGCAAAATTTCAGGACTCTACGAGGAAAATAAGGTCGTTTTATATACACACTCCCAAAACAAAAGTGACCTTATAAGTGTTCCCGTTTTTTCCCTTTTAGGGGAACGGAACCCTAAAAAGATGATTCTTCACAGAAGAAGTTAAGTATATTTGGGTAATATTAAAATTTTCTCTCAATTAAAAAAATATACTCTTTACTTTCATTAGAAGAATTAATAGGGGTATTCATTTAAACGCGCAAATACATAAGAACTTGATAAATTTATCACCTGATAAACGAACTGTCAAAATCTGTATGAAAGTTCATTTGCACAAATGTGATAAATTTGCGCGATGATTTCGCAGTGCAAACGATGATTGTAAACTTAGACGGCAACGAATGCAACCCTGCTTAGCAATGATCTATAACATTATGATAAAAGTTTAGTATTGAACAATCAAAATAAACGCAAACGGTTTTTCAAAACAGCTCCAACATTAACCTTAACTTTTCCACTGATTCTCGCCATTTTAGTTTTTTGTTTTTGACAGCCAAACACCATTTGCACAAACACTTTGCCAAGCGCGTTCATTTAACACACTTGATAAATTGATAAAGTTACGCAATGTTCAAACTTATACGCTTAAATGCATACCATTAACCTGTTAACATCTTAGAATAAATAAATTGAAATTGAAAATTATTATAAATCTTAATGTCTCATTATACTTCCCAGCTGTTTCAAATTTGCCACCACGTCATGACGTCACTCTTATTGAAAAAATTAGTAGTTCTAAATTCTGCGACTTAGTTTTTGAAATCAGGTTATATAAAAAGTGGGAGTGTTCATTATCCGATTTCGTTCAAATTTGTTACACCTGCATATTTTTATGAAACAATTTACTTAACTTCATTGCTCTATGCCAACTTTTGCCTTCTATTTTTGCCCATCGCAAGTATGAGCTCGTTGCACTGTGCGTCGCCTTGCTGACTAGCGGGAATTTCGCACAGTAGCTGATGAAAATATGTTTCATATATGTATGTATGCATGTATGTGTGTATTTTATGGCACTCACAGCTCGCAACATCATTTAAGGATTTCGGATTTCTTCTTAAGCATAAAGTGAGCATATTTCGCCAGCGGCTGATTTGTTTTGTTAAGCCAAGCGTTCTGCTTCGTTGTCTGCCTAAACCCGTTCTGCCTACCGTCGTCGGCCTCTCCCCGTTGGCGTGATTGCTCTTTGTTCCTTTGTTTGCTTGACGCAAGGAAAGGTATTTTATGTGCTGTTGTTGAAGTATAAAGTTTGCAGACGTGTCGTGATGTGCACCATATTTTGAAATATTCAAATATAAAGCAGACTGTGAATGTGTGAAATACCTTCACAGCCTTTCTAGAATCAAAAAGCGGATATCCTAAGGCGCAGCAGATGGTGAAATTTGAAATTTATCACATATTAACTTGCATAGAAAATATATATACGTATACAAGTGTCTATTACCTGTCAAAAATGACGGACGTCAAGATATGTATCTATTTTCATCAAAAATAATTTATGCATCTACATAATATGTATGAATGTACTTCTAGATAATTAAGGATAACGATCAAAGCATACAATGCATTGTGTAAGAAATTCGACATTGGGAATTGACCAACGCAAAGTGTATTCACAAGAAGTGTAACGAAATCCTGAGTCGGCGCACAGTGGCTCGTTTGGCCGAAAAAATTTCAAAAATACTAAAAATAAATTTTTTTTTAGATAGATTTAGAAAAACTATTATATGTATTGGATAGGGAATTGATTGCACTTGAAGAAAAAGAAAAATTAAACTTATTTTCGTAAGCAGTTTGGCCTGTAAAGCTGGTCAAAGTTGACTGATTTTCAAACACAGGGAAAAAACGAAATTTATGATAAAAATTGCATGTTGAAGTTAGAAAAAACTGTAATACTGATAGATTTGGTTTTGTTAAAGATGACAAATATTCTTAATTCTATTTTAAAAATCAAATTTTTGTGCAGTCATGAATTTTTTTTCCCAAATTTCATTTTTTGCTGTGTTTGAGAAATCAGTCAACTTTGACCAGCTTTACAGGCCAAAGGGCTTATGCAAATAAGTTGAAATTTTCACTTTCTTAAGCTACAATCAATTTCCTATCCGATGGAATAGTTTTGCTAAACCTTTCAACAACAAAATTTATTGTTGCCATTTTTTTCACGTGATTCGGCCAAACGAGCCAGTTTGCGCCGTGTCCCAGTGGATAAGTGCTTGGTCCGAAGAAACGAAGCATTCTTTTTATTAGATGGTATTAATCGGTGGGATTTAAGCCGGATCAGGGCACTTATTCACTGAACCAAAAGCTCATGCAAAAATGTTAATGTTTCTCCGCATAATAGGATGTGATCTCTAAAACACATAAGTATGTTCAAATATTGAAATATCCTCGTTTTATCGACCAGAACAAAATTATGTAACATTCCTGATAATTATTGGTAAACATTATTTAAGGGCACATGACGGCTGACTTCCAAAATATCTAAATGCAAATTAGAGTTTTGTGAGTTCTTTAGTTCTTAAAGGATATTTTTTATTTTTGTTGCATAGAAAGTCCAATTAAGTGGGTATTGGTAATTTGGTTCCACGGAAAACGCAACAATAAAACCTCTTTCTTTACAAAGAAAACAAGGATCTTTTAAAGGCGGCATTTGAAGGGGAAATAGGAAAAATCAGATTCTTCTCAATTCGGAAATGTGCGCCTCAAGAACTTCTCCCAATTTTCACCGACTAGATTTCCATTTTTTTTAAGATTTCAGAAAAAGTTTTTACGCAGAAAAGTTAAACAGTTACGTATCGCTGAAAATTATCCAATAACTAACCAATAGGTAATGGTTTTATATTTGCTTTGTATCTAAATATTGTATTTGCATATATTCGTGCTACTTTCAGCCCTATTAAACAATATCCCACGCAAAATAAACAAAACCAAGGAACCAAGTAGAGTAGAGTTCTTAGGGGAACGATATTTTTTAAATTCTTGGCTACATCTTTATATCTCATTCACCGAAAAATATTTTAGGAATTTTATTGAAAGTGGCCCTTTCAAAGGATGGCCTACACGATACAATATAACAATATTTACTTAAAGGCCAACCTATCTGCATTAAATGAATATATAAAAGTATTTCATATCGTTTGGTAGTGGAAATATGTTCATGTCATGCAGACCTAACACCATGGGAATATCAGATTTCTACATGGAAAAAGGGTCATATATATACACACCTACTGACACAAAAGTGATATAAGAGTTAATTTATCATTCTAGGGGAACGGAACTCTAATAATATTATATAAAAAAAATTCATTTAATGTACTAAAAAGTAGAAAATAAATTGTTTCGAAGTCACCTGTATCTTACTATTAATAAAAGCTTGGGGCGCTCATGTGTTCAAAATTTGTCAACCAATTGATACAATATTTTATTTAATTTATTCCTTGTAATTAGATTCCAGTAATGAAAGATGAGTGTGAATATAGATTTTGAGCGCACAAGCTTTTATTGATAGTAAGATACAGGTGACTTCGAAACAATTTATTTTCTACTTTTTAGTACATTAAATGAATTAAAGCTTATTTTTAAAAAGTTTTTTTTTATATAATATTATTTTCTACTTTTTAGTCTCCCATAAATTCAAATTTAGAGCTCTGAAATCTTAAATCAAATCAAAATTCTCAAAGGAAAAAGAAGGCACCATTTCCATCAGTAATTTGCATTCACTTCCTTCTGTTGGGGGTTCAGCAGTGGTACATTCCTTAAAACTAACTGGTTCAATGCATCTCGATCGTATTCACGCTCACGTTTCAATTGTCGGTTGAAACCGCCGTTCATTGCACGACATGGCGTTGGCATTCCTAACTTGATTACTGGTGCACATGAGGTAACACATATCTTCGAGCAAAAACAAAGCCTGATTTTCGATCTCCTCATTCACCTCGAAATCGGGATTCCTTAACTGACGATTTGTCATCCTTGTACCACAGTTCACATTCATTCGATGGGAAGCATGCATATTTGCATAATACAGCAAATAATGTGCGTATCTGACTTGGAGATGCAGAAATAGTGGATTCAGCGATTGTCATGTCCCAATGAGTATCAGATGTTTGAAAAGTGCCACGCCGCTTTTCCTATGCCCATACAATTTTACCAGTGGGACGACACATCCAAGAGGCGACTGCATACGAAATTCCGATGCTACACGACTTTTAGTTCCAAAGCTAATCGATATAAACAATTTGGTTTGTATGGGCCCTGCCACGCCCCCTTATCCAGTGCCCGTCTTATTTTCATTCAGAGCATAATTCTCATTGTTATTTTTATAAAAACGCGGGGTGGAACCCGCGGGTAACAGCTAGTTTTAAATATTTAAATTTAGTTTCGGAAATGTCAAATACGGTACATTAAAATATGAATCTGTAAATTATATGGTCGAATTCCTTTATTTTGAAACTACCCTTCGAAAATGAAATGTTGTCAGCTTTCATTAACAGTCGTACGCCGAATGTGTCGCGATGAGTGGGGCTAGTGGGGCTCATGAAATCACGTCGTTCGGCGCTGGCAGTTAACTATTTATTGCGTTTACGTAAATTCAATGACAGTCGACAGGCTTGTCGAACCCCACAATGTGTTGGGTCTCTCACATGACCTGTCAACTCAGTGAAACGCAGCTACCGATTGGCGAATTTAATTAAAATGAAATATCGTGGAAGCCAGATGAGCTGCAGTGGAATGCGAGTGGAGGCACGCGTGTGGGCTGGCGTGTTTCATCAAGGCTCACTTCCTACAATCTCACGTACATAATTCGTTTGCGGTGGCCTTGCTGCCAATGTCCTGTCCAAGTGAGCTGGTAGCACATTCTCACTCTTGCCACTTGCTTTGGTAGCTCCTTCGCTTCGCTTTTTGCGACACAGCTTGTCTGTACCAGCAATGACATTGTTTGATTATTCCATTGTTTTACGTAATTGGTTGCTTTTTCTGTAATTACATTCTTTTTTACGTATACGTAATGCGGTATGTTCCCATTTCCTTCAGCGCGTTAAACTTTTTTCAAAAGAAGCTATAATTGTATCATAATCAAGGCAATCGGTTTAGCAGCTCTGATTCCGCGCTTCCTGTCGAGGCAAAACAGCTACCTGGTAGCCTAGCATTGTAAAATACAATAATTATTATTTTCTGTTCCTGATTTTTATTATTACCCCACTCGGTTACTCGGTGCAGTTGTCCGATTTGAATCAAATTTGTTACACAGTGACAGCCACCTTTAACTTAGTTTAAGTTCCGAAAATAGACAAAATCGATTTAAGGACACACCCACCATGGTCCTATAAGTCAACCTACCATTAAATTTCAAATTAGTCTAATGTCCTACTCATTTAATATAATAAAAATTATAATAGAATAAAAGGTAGAATTTTTGCAGTAAAATGGCTCTCGATTGACTATTTATGAATTTAACCGAATGCAATTTCGTACTCATGTTCAGATATCGACAAAAAGCTGAGCATGGTCCGCCTACTATATATGAGATATGTAAATGAAAAATCCTCATAGCTTCCATAAGAGAATCCATATTTAAAAACCAACGCTCAGAGGATTCCATCTATACTTGCAAAGCACTTGTTGGTTTTGAAATGATTATAGGTTGCGAAAAAACACGGGGGCGCTGTTATCTCAACAGAGCATACACCGTTAAAGTGTTAAAGTAGCGATAGAAAAAGTAGCTGTTCTATGTGAATACTCTCCAAGGCTTCTGCTCAATTAAAACGATGCCCCTAATTTCCGTTCTGGGCTCGCCCTTGGCTGCAGTAGTTGCTCCGCTGAGGGATAGTGAAACAAAAGCGACATTCCAAGCAGAACTCGAACATCAGTCGGGCAGATTTAAGCATTTGGGCGGTAGCAAGCACCATTCCCCTGCACGATAGTCAAAATGTTGTGCGAGCCGAAATGACGGCATGCCACAGCAAAGCGTATTTGATACACCACACTGGGCACTGACAACTGACAACTGAAAGGAGTAACCACAAGATTTATACACATAGGTCTTTCACGCCTTTGTCATTTTAAAAAATTTTCATCGCAAATTGTGCGACGGTGAAGATGTTCCAAATAGAGTGGAATGGCCGCGAGTGCTGAAAGCCACTAGTCAAAGACATTGAAATGCAAATTTGCAGGCGATTTTCGAAAATTGACGATAACATAATCGAAGATTAAAGCTAATTGACATGGAAAACGTTTCATTGGAGTATTCTTTTTTAAAGACGGCTGATTGAAGAGTTGTCAATAGAGTTGGTTGATGTAGGGGTGGAAAAAGAAAGCTGCCTTCCTTTTACTGATGTCGTGACCAGAGCTGGGCGATTTGCTTATTATATATTCTGAATGAGGGCATTGGAAGATTGGAGAGTATGTACGTCGACAACTTATGTAGAAAATGAATAAAACTAAAATTTTATATTGACTGGCTTCCAAAGAAGATTATCAATGTGTTTTGAAAATATAGTAGTAGGTGAGATGAAATTAACCACAGTTTACCTTTTTAATTTAAAATAATATAATTATTAATTGTATAAGATAAATTCTTTTAAATGCAGTAAGTAAGAACTATAAATAACAAGTAGCAATAACATAATAACAAGCAACAAAAAAAGAAGAATTAAAAATTACGTAGGCAAAAATTACAAATTTCTTAAAAAGAAATAAAATATCTAAATTTTTTTTCTTAATAATAAGCTAGATCTTAAAATCGGAAAGACATATGATTTAAGGGGGCTAAGGTTAAGCTTATTTGCTTTAGACCAATCTGCCAACTTACTTATGTCTTCTTTTATCTCAATACATAAATCGTCAACAAGGCTAATTGGTTTGGACAAGTAAGTAGAGCTGAAGATCATCAACATATGCATGCATTGTAACATGACAGATTGTTCTGAAAGTACCATTAAGAAACATTGTGAATAAAATCGGACCAAAGACTGAGCTTTGAAGCACTCCACAGGATAAACTACTGAAAGCAGACTGACAATGTCCCACCCTAACTCACAACTAAGTAATTATACATCAGACGGACCGTCTTGATAGAAAACCCAAGTTAAGCTATAGTTTTTGACATAGGATGAAATGGTCAACCGCTGAATTTTCAAGCTTTGCATCGTTAAGGCTTCGCGAATTAAAATGTATAATTTTCAGCCCGGAATGTTGCTTGCTGAATGTTTTATGGATATCGCTAGTATCATATATGTACATACAGCAGAAAACATAAAAAACCATATTAGTAGCATAACTGTAGGCGTTATAATAGACATGCAGATGGATATTACAATTGAAAACGATGAATCTGCTCTCCGCCTTTTTTCATTCTGATGAAAACAGATCCTCGCAAATTACTTTTGATGCGTTTACAGACAATCGCAGCTTGAAGAACACTCCTAGAATCAGCTGGTATGCATTCATTCGAAGCAATTTCTTAATTTTGGAATATTTCAACGCCTAAAAAAACATATATTTTGTGTTTCTTCATCTTTCTGCTATTTTAAATTCTTTATTTCTTTGTTTAAATTTTATCTGGACAACATTTTGAAAACCTGGACTCTGGAAATGATGCAAAATATATGGACAATCCAGCAAATCCCAGAACCAATTCCGTTTGTCCGTCCGTTTCGGTATTGCACTATCAAACGATGCTAGAAGTATTGGATTAATGTGGGATTAGAGCACAACGGACAGAACACTGAAACCCGACGAAGTAGGAGCGGACGTACATTTTAACGCAACCATGCGAGATACATTTAAAACTTTACGAACTAATCGAATACAACGACCGAAAGGAAAACAGAACTCGACCGACGCCAAGGAGGACGCATCAATTAGTTTTACTCAATAAAGTGTTATACATATTTAAAAACCCCTAGAAACGAAGCTTATTAAAGGATTCATCAAAATCCACATTAATATATCTTCATATAAAAGTTGTATGAGAAAAAATGGAAGCCACGTATCCAGTAACCTGTCCCTATGTACTGACGAGTTTCCACAATTTGAAACACGAAGAGCACGGACGTTCACAGAATTTCAAGAATGTAATGCTTTCTTTTTCAACGTATTCCCTTCTGGTCTTCACTTTTGTGAACACATAAGCGGCACATACGTAGAGAACGCATGCTTACGTAGCACACACATTGGATGAAGCAAAGAAGTGCCTTCCCCCGGATGTCGGTAGCATGGCAAACACATTTGTTAGATTCAAAAGAGAATCAGCAGGAATTCACTGCCATAAATTTGAAAAGTTGCTCGAAAGCACATGCACGCATTTTCAAAGCATCGGCAAAGCACAAGTGAAAGTCCTCACATCAACTTGGGATGCCACTCCCGGGATTTCATTTAAAATACTATACCTATAACTTGTGACTATTTTAGTAAATTTCTATATTTAACTACTGCGGTCTTGTTTGCCAAAGTAATTCTAATATCAATCCCTGAATTAGTCACATTTATAATTTGGCAATCTAGGCAGAAATTTTCAAATGAAGCAAATGAAAAATCGTTTATATTGAATAGCTTTGGAACTAAAAGTCGTGCAGTATTGAAATTCCGTATACAGGCCCCTTTTGGATGCAACTACACACTTGGGCTTAAGTTTATAATTATAGGTACACCACACATCAATGAAATACGATAGGAACTTACTACATATCCGTGTCCTTCAACTCGCAAAATGGAACGGGCATTGGACAAGGGGCGTGGCACCGCCCATACAAACAAACTCATTGATATCGAATGGCTTTGGAACTAAAAGTTGAACCAAGCAAAGAGGTTATCTGATTTTTACTCTTCGTTGTTTCTTTTGGTTGAGTTCTAACCTCAAAAAGGGCATTTCTGCAAGTTTTAAATTCTTTTTGCGAAAAATTTCAAAGCTCTAAAATTAAATTTATGGAAGACTAAAAAGTAGAAAATAAAATTATATAAAAAAAAAACTTCCTTAAAATAAGCTTTAATTTATTTAATGTACTGAAAAGTAGAAAATAAATTGTTTCCAAGTCACCTGTATCTTACTATTAATAAAAGCTTGGGCCGCTCATGTGTTCAAAATTTGTCAACCAATTGATACAATATTTTATATTATTATTTTTTGTAAATAGATTGCAGTAATGAAAGGTAAGTGTGAATATAGATTTTGAGCGCCCGATTTTGAGTGATCGGTCGCTGAAGCCAGGGATTGCTGGTTCGAAGTCCAGCAGACTGAATCTGAAAACAAAATTTTATTCACATAATTTTTTTTGCGCGGCGCCATCTCTCGCGAAGAATTTGCAACTATCGGATCTGTCCCGTTAGCCTATACTAAAAAGAGCGAGCAAACATGAGTTAATGCGAGAAAGGTAGGCCTAAGCCTCTGTTTCACGGGTTTTTGCGGTAACTATTTATTATCGTCCAATACGTTCCATATCGTGTTCGCCCCACCACCACTTTTTTTTTTTTGTGTCGGAATATGAAAAACCTACCAGCACGCAGACAAGTGTTTGTCCATTGTACTGGTAAGCTAATTCCTTTTACTGAAATCTTCCTAAGCTTTTAATAAAGCGGAGGATTTTCGATGGTGGCAAGGAACTTAGTTGATCGGTTCTCACCACGTCTGACTCCAGCAGCTGCAATCGCGACCTGGAAAAGGCGGGACACTCGCATAAGAAGTGGGTAGCGGTATCCTCGTCCTCCAGACAGCTCTCACAGACGCTGTCGTCGGCCAGACCCATCGCACTCAGGTGTTTTGCACAGGAGGTATGACCGGTCAGGACGCCCACAAGAAGTCTACAATCCTTACGGTTTAGAGACCTAAGGAAAGAGGACTTTCCTTTGTCGACGGTTGGAAGCAGGAGCTTCGTCTGTCTGCATCCAGCTAGCCCGGCCCATCTTTGACCGTGTTGAGAACCAACCCAGTCGTTTATGGACGCTTTGACCATGGAAGAAGGCAGGCCAAGGGCAGGTTCAGGGCCCAGAAAGTGGTCTTCAGAACCTGACCTTGCAAGTTCATCGGACACTTCATTTCCGGACACGCCGAAGTGCCCGGTACCCAAAAGAGGGCGAGTGAGTTGTGAAAGCCTACGCTGTTAAGCTTAGCCACCACCACCACTTACTTTTATAGAAACTGTAATTTTGATGTTATTATTTTTATCGTACCTAATCTAATCTATGTTTAGAAAATTTAAAGGATTTATTTATTAATTAAGTTTTTATATATTGTACTATTATAATGTAATGTAATATTTATATTATCAGGATTGAATCACGGAATTGAAAATCCGAATTTGGCAACCTTTAACATTCGCACTTTGAAGGAGAAAATGAAATTTCACTGAAATTTAACATCCAGATTTTCATACAAAATAAGTACGGATACGGATACATGCAGCATTTACCATTGCACTAAAATTCGCGGCATAGCTGGAAATGCTATGGGGAAAGTTCGTTAAGATTTACCTTTAAGGCATCGGCACAAATTTTTGGCAGTGTGTAAGTGACTTGCCATAATATTTTTGGTTAAGGCCTTTAAAATTTATGGATATTGCTTGTTGTTGACTTACGTCGACGTCAGCAATTTATGACTGTTTATCATTGAACTCACGTCTTAGTTATTGCGATTAAATTAAACACTCCGATGGACTTGCGCTTTCAAATCACTTCAGCGAAACCAAAGCAGAAATTTTCTCTGAAAGTGCGCGCCGGGGCGCATTTTTGGTGCAGTTACTAACATTTAATGTGGCCATAAATCAAGGAAACTGGATTTAGTTTGTTGACGAGAAATAAAGAACTTCGTCAGGTTCCACTTGGAGCATTACACAAACCAAGCATATGGAACAATGGTTCTTAAAGTGTTCCACGTGGACTCACGTCACGGAAAAAAAATTGGGGGTCCATCAGATGTGAATGGGGTCTACGATAGTAGTAGATCTCGTAAAAACAGGTCGTGACGGAAAAGAAAATCCCTGGTGTATATCAAAGATTTTACTAAACTTGTCGATATCTAAAAAGAAATGTAGACAGTACAGTGTTTTACAAAAACCTGCATCTGATATCACAAAATATTATATAAAAAGAAAGCTTTTATTCATTATTGCACTGAAAAGTAGAAAATAAATTGTTTCCAAGTCACCTGTATCTTACTATCCATAGCTTATATACAGCAGTGCTTCTTCTTCCTTGTTTGGCTCTGATTAGCTGTTGCTTAATTTAAATCTATTTTATTTAATGTGAGTAATTTTCCTTGCCCGTCTGGTCTGTTCTTGGTTTTCGGTTGAATAGCAGCGCTCCTCCTTGCCCGTGTGTCCCCGGAACATTTGTTCATGTATTTGATGTGATTTAATCTTATATCTATAAAATATTGGTTGTGATGCTTATATATTGGTAGGGGCCTAAATCAGGCGTAAATTTAGGTCATTACACATTTCGTATTCTATAAATACGGCAAAATTGTATAAAATGCAATTAAACAGCTCCTGGCCGGTCTGTCCCTACGTGCTTCTTCTTCCGTCTGTGCTCTGATTGGTTATTGCAGTTTCGCTAATAACTTTGATTAAAGTATAAATTTTATGTATGTAAAGTTTCAGATCTCTAAGTAGTCGGGAAGTGGTGAAAACTTGATTACTAGATTTGACTACAAACTGACAAACCTAAAGTGAAGCTAATAATAATAATAAGCTTATAAAAAGAATTCCTTTGAACTACAACCCAGTCGAAAGACGAATTAATGGAATGAATAATGATATTGAAAGCTTCTTGTGTAATTATTTGTAAGTATTCACATACGACCTATTTCTATATGCAGCTAGACGAGTCAACTTTACCTGTTAATTTTATTTTTTGGTATACTATGTTCGATATATTAGGGATCAAGAAATCCATGAAGAACAAATCCTCGCGAGAACTTTGACAACCAACACTAAAGGCGAATC
Organism: Neria commutata; assembly: GCA_963457695.1. Taxonomy (NCBI): domain Eukaryota; kingdom Metazoa; phylum Arthropoda; class Insecta; order Diptera; family Micropezidae; genus Neria; species Neria commutata. The sequence continues at coordinate 19,148,807 of OY735249.1, read as the reverse complement.
ATGGAAGAAGCAATCCCTTATCAAATATGTATTACTAAACCTTACTAAAAATCTGATTGGTGGTTTGCATGAATCTCTTCAATTATAATCCGGTTATAGTTCAGTTAGTTATAATTTAGGAATAACTTAGCTTGGCTAAGTTTCCGTAGACATTTAGGAGCTATTACTTATGACTTTGAAACCGGTTGTTTTTGTGTTGATAGTTGAATTAATTTCTGAAAGTGCAGAAAAAATTCTTTCATTTAATTGAAATGCTGTCTAAACTTCTTGAGCTTTCTCAAGATGTATAAAATATATTAAAAACGACAACAGCAGCTCATTCGCTTTTTGAATGTAGCAAAATTATAAGCTGCTCGTCGTCCATATTCACACGTTTTGACATTTTGCTTACGAACGAAACTAAGGTTGCCATTGCGATCCACTCAATTGAAAACGCAGGAATTGTATTTGGTTTTGAGATGGAAATATGACAACGGAATTGGCGAAAAATTACTTTAAGTTTTAAAAGTTATTTTGTCTAATCCAGCGTCTTATTTCAAGTCTGAAAACGATTGCACTGGCAATGCTGCTTATGTAGAGCAATCCGCTCACGCTCCCTTTTGACTTATTGACTTAACTTACAATCCTAAAACCTGCGGCTCTCTGAGTTTTGTAAGTTCAGCTATTTCATGAGTAACAGCATGCACAGAGTTTCCGTACGGCAGGTTGGCCCAAGTCAAGCTAAGCTATTTCTAAATCATAACTAACTGAACTATTAGTCATAGCTAAGCCGTAACTTAGCACGCCTTAAGCGCTGATCAGTCACCGCGTATCGTATTTAAACGGAGCGCAGACAAAACCTACCCTACCCGAGCTCATACATGCGTTCGCTCATTGCGTATTTAATCGGCGCGTAACGCAGAAATTATAATCCAAATTGGTTTTTCTCACACGTTTACGTCTGCTCTGATGCTCAGAGAGGATGAGAGAATGGCATTGCTTTGTACTAAAAACAGCGCTGCCACTGCTCTTCGATTTTAATTTAGTACAAAAACCGGATTATTATTGTTAACATTCATTCATAAAAGTAGACCACAATAAATATATCTAAAAATTTAGATAATCCTGTGTCATAGATTTTATAAAGAATGTAAAATTTAACCTCACAAGCAAAATGAACAGCGTGCTTACTTTGTGCACGAAACTATATGGCAGCACGGCAGCAATAACCAAGACAGAAACCTGCAAAAGAGCGACAGCTGCGATAAGATTTTCACTGAACGGCCCAAATTTTGCCGTTACGATTTATTCCGCTCACAAAAGATACGCGGTGACTGATCAGCGCTTTAGAAACCTAAAAGCTGCAGCTCTCTAAGTTTTCCAAGTTAAGTTATGTCATGAATAATAGCATACATATACAGAGTTTCCGTATGGCAGGTTGGCCAAGTAACGGCTAAGTCATGACTAACTGGACCATTAGTCATTTATGCAGTAAACCGAATCCAAAGCAACGCATTGAATACTTCGTTATTAGCATGAGACTATTTTCGAGTTTCTTGATGCTAAAGAACTAATTTTTAAAGAAAATGTAATCAGGTGGAAATTAAATATTTCCTATTAAACAAATTTGTTTAAAAAATTTAATGGGGTTAACTTCCAGTTACAAGGTGACCTCCATTTAGAGGAACGGAACCCTGAGAACAATTGGAATACCCACAAGTCTGATATTCGAATATCCCGTCGGGCTTAAATCTTAAAGACGCATAAAACGCATTTGTTAATGCAAGTTAGAAATCCACGAATATTTCATTTGTTGCGCGCTACGCTCTTGTACAGTCAAGGTTTGCAATTTTGTATGCGACGGTGAGTGTAAATAACTTCAGAAAACTAAACTTTCTCTTGTTAATTAATTCCAACTACTCGTACTCGTACAACAAAGGTACAGAAACACAAAACATTCTCTTAACAAATGTTGATTAGAATGGCAAATGGCAAAACGATCCCCACAATAAAAGTTCAGTCAATCATACTAAACCATGGATTCCCAACTGAGTCGATACAGACTGTCAGGGGTCATTAAAAAAATTCCCAAAAATATATTGTATGTATTATCGTAAATAATGCTCTTTTTACTAAATTTAGTAATAGATCCGCCGATTTAGTAATTTACCGCTTATATAGTGGGTGGACCACGCCCATTATTACGGTTTGTCGTAGGAAGCCCAAACCTCACCTTAAATACCAAATGTTTGTTATTCATTTAAATCAGTAATTAAACAAATTAAAGCCATTTTACTAAAAAAAAGTTCCTAGGTAGTGGGACTTACAGGCCCATTGTGGGCGCGTCCTTCAACCGATTTGACTTATTTAAACACTTTATCTAATTCGAAGTTCACTCTCACTGTGTACCAAATTTGGTGCAAATCGGACAAATTCTTCTTTCTCTCCTATGCGCACGGACACCCCCAGACAGACAGACGGACAACCGGAAATCAACACAGAAAGTGATTCTATGCATTTCTATATACTTATGTCTATACCTACGACGGCTCCTTTCATGCGTTACAATTTTCGCACAAAGTTATTATACCCTATTACCATAGGTGTATGGTATATAAAGGTATTCGCTCAAGTAGAAATGGACAGTCAATGGCACCCCGAATTATATGGAAGACAAAAGTGAGAGGAAGAATAGTTCTTCTACTGTCAAGTGATTTCAAGTATATTAGCCGAAACCTTTCATTATACGATGAAATAGGATCAGCGGAATTTAATAAACATAGATAGAACTGAAATAAACTCTTTGTATTGCGCTCTAATCTTCAAACGTAGAAATAATATTAGGCCTCCAAATAAAGCCTACATATCCTACTTTAAGGGCGAATTAGGGAGGTAAATCAAAATTTTAATGCGAACGGATCTAAAAAGTCTTAACTAAATCTGCGAATAAAAACAAAGGTTGAATAAGCTTTAGCAATGGAGTAATTTAGATGGCCATTGATCAGAGAATTCAGTTAAGGATGTAATTTTTGGTTCCCCCTGCCTTACATTTTCTTATAGATTCAACCAAAAGTTAAATTTTTTCGGACACAAAATAACTTACGGAAGTCAATCTGAGGAACCGGTTGGGAACTACTGTTCAATACGACACGATGCATTTGTATGTTTCAGCAAATTCAAGTAGATGAAGTTTATTACCTCGCAGCCATTTCGTGCATGTGCTACAACAAAAAGCTGACAACAATAGATTCCACAATTGTTTGGTGCCATCTTTCAGAACTGAATGACCTACATTAGTTGTTGGTTGGTTGCTTCGTTGGTTGAGTGTCGATGTTAGAACTTCGCCTGTTTTGTTAGAGTGGCTGTCAATATGAAAAATGCAAGAGTTTCGTTGGCTTCTCAAAGTACATACCTTTTGTAGAGCTGCCATCAAAGGACACTGATTGCGGGCAGACTTCAATGAAGCTGCTTCTTCGTTCCATTGTCCCTTTGGGGTCATTTCGGGCGCCGGTGTGCGTATGTTTATGTACTACGCACAATAGAAACTTTATGTTGTGTGGGTACGTTGACATGTACGGAACTTATCTGTTTTTACAAACTTTTAATTTCCCTTAACTGTTTTGGGGAATACCTCTATACGTGAGCTTGGTTATACTTTGTATCTAACTATCTAGATTCATCTTTAATTTAACACAGTGAAAAAAACAGATTTTGTGTTTTGCGGTGCACAGTAGGACAAATATAAAAGTTTGGCTGAAATTAATTTATTTAATAAGGACCTTGACGCCGCCGTGGCTCAGTGGATGAGTTCATAGTCGATGTTGCGTGAAGTCCTAGTCGTTAGCTTAGAGAACTTAGAGAGCTGCAGGTTTCAGGTCTCTAAGTATAGTTCCCACGTCAAAAGAGAGCGTGAGCGGATTGCTTTAAATTATTATTTTATTTTGTGAATGGTATTTACTCGGTAAGCATCTACACAGTTTTTTATACAAGACAAGTTATGAAAACAGATGCTTTCTTAATTTTACTAATCAATGCTCTCTCCCTCTCTCTCATTTTCTTTTAAATTCTATTGTACATTTTATTCGATGACTCAAATTTAATACAATTGGAGTCATTTTTTATACCCTACACCTATGGTAATAGGGTATAATAACTTTGTGCAAAAATTGTAACGCATTAAAGGAGCCGTCCTAGGTATCGACATAAGTATATAGAAATGCTTAGAATCACTTTCTGTGTTGATTTCCGGTTGTCCGTCTGTCCGTCTGTCTGTCTGTCTGTCTGTCTGTCTGTCCGCTCTGGATAGAAAGAAGGAGTTGTCCGATTTTGACCAAATTTGGTACATAGTTAGAGTGAACCTTAACTTAGTTTAAGTTCTGAGATTAGCCGAATCGATCGAAGGACACGCCCATTATAGGCCTGTAAGTCCCACTACCTCGGTTTTTTTGCGTTCAAATTGCTGTAATTTGATTACCCATTGAAAAGAATAATAATTGGTATTCAAGTTAATGGGTCGGTCATCTATGTCATACGAAAAAATGGGCGTGGTCCGTCCACTATATAGGCGATAAACGAAAAATTCTCTTAACTTCCATAATATATACATCAGAGCGTCCAGATTTGGTTATTTCGTTCCTCGTAGGAATACCTTTCAATTCTCCAGAAATGGGCGTGGTCCGCCCACCATGGGGGCAGTAAAATAAATATGCCGATCACATCTGTTGTACACCTGTCAGAGCATCAATGTTTGGCATATATAGTCCTATTAGGTATATCTTGTAGTCTGCCAAAAATGGGCGTGGTCCGCCCACTATGTAGATTGTAAATAAAATGCACCCACAATTTCAGTGAATTATCACCCTACTTGGGAACATGGTGTAGGGTATTACTCTGTCGGTGAAACCCGACTGATACTTCCTTACTTATTTATGAGTTGTCATGTTTCGTTCTTAAAATTCCGCTGAGTGATGGAATTTCTAGCTTATTTCTTTTTTTGGTTTTATTTAAGGTTATTTGAGAAAATATTCTTTCTACATTTGCTGTGGCTACTGGCATGCAAAGAACAGCTGAAACTTTTCTCAAAAGAGGAAAAGCTTCACTTCCATCGCCCCTTTTTGTCTTCAAAATTTACTCCCGAAATATTTCAATATCTGTTTCAGAAGTTAATTTTAGAGCATTAATTCGCGCTATTCATCATCAACTTCCTATAATTCTTCAATGCTTATTACATTTGTTACTTGTTTGAAACATTCTGTGGAGCCAACAGTTCCACAGCTTTGAGAAATTAATTTTCAAAATCATATTTTATTATCAATTATTGCATAGCTCAACATAAAATTTCAAGCAGTGTTCTCTATAGCCGATTTCCTCCGATTGAGGTAGTTGATTAGTTGACGTCAATGCTATACATACGTACCTACATATTTCGCTACCTAAATAAAGACCTGTAAGAGGTTTTAGATATACAAAGTCATTTATATCAATTAGGGTATCATTTAAATGCGCAAAAGCCTGACAAACGTGACAAACTTGATAAATGTATCACCTGATAAACGAACTGTCAAATTTTGTATGAAAGTTCATTTGCAAAAATGTGATAAATTTGCCCGATGATTTCGCTGTGCAAACGATGTTTGTAAACTTTGACGGCAACGAATACAATGCTTAGCTATAATCTATAACATTATGATAATAATTTATTATTAAACAATCAAAATAAACACAAAAAGGTTACAGTAATTTTTTCCAAACAGCTCCAACATTAATCTTTACTTTTTCACTGATTCTCGGCATTTTAGTTTTTTGTTTTTGACAGCCAAACACCATTTGCACACACTTTGCCAAGTGCGTTCATTTAACACACTTGATAAATTGATAAATTTGCGCAATGTTAAAACTTATATGCTTAAATGAATACCCTTAATATTTTTAAATTCGTTTTCGTTGAAAAACTCATCTTTTATAAAGTACTAGCTGTGCCGGCAAACGTTGTTCTGCCCATAATGTAATAATATCAAGTGTACCAGATAGCAATGACATTCTATTGTCATACCTGATATTAACACATTTTCAGTTTGAGTTTGCGTTTGAAGAAAAAAGCACTTACGATGAACCGATGTTTTCTGTGCCTAACGATGAAGATTTGCGACGAAAATGGTCAAAAGCCTGCAATATCACCTTTTCTTCCTCAGCGCATGTTTGCGCTAACCATTTTGAGGAGAAGGAGATCTTAGTCAGTAAGAAAAGGCGATTGGGACCATTTGCGGTTATAAAAAATGTAACACACGTGCGGTTATTAATATTTTCATTACTGAAAATAAAAATTGCTTGGTACGTAAAAATGTTGAGTAACTTTTTTGTACTAATGTCTCGGATGGGTTAAGACATATAACGAAGAAGGAGAAAAGCAAATAAAAATAATTTTTGGCAATTGTAAGGTTTGACAATCTATCTGGTACACTTGATATTATTCCAATATGGTTCTGCCTAAAATAATTATTTTATTCCAAGATTTGTTTTGAAATGTCATTGTATTTCAGGAAGAATATGTTTTCGTGAATATTTCTACCCCGACAAGAGCTAATTTTGTCGACGACTTTCTGTCAACTTTAGTATTATATGGTGTGAATTTGAGCCAAATCGGTCCATAAATAAGAATTTTCGAAAAACCGCCGCCGCAGCGCCACTTAGGAAGGTCTAACATTAAATAAAATTATTTTAAACAAAAACTTTTTAAAAATAAGCTTTAATTTATTTAATGTACTTAAAAATAGAAAATAAATTGTTTCCAAGTCACCTGTATCTTACTATTAATAAAAGCTTGGGGCGCTCATTTGTTTAATATTTGTCAACCAGTTACCACAATATTTTATTTAAAATATTTTTTGCAAATAGATTCTAGTAATGAAAGATAAGTGTGAATATGGATATTGAGCGCACAAGCTTTTATTGATAGTAAGATACTGGTGACTTCGAAACAATTTATTTTCTACTTTTTAGTACATTAAAGCTTATTTTTAAAAAGTTTTTTTTATATAATATTATTTTCTACTTTTTAGTCTCCCATAAATTAAATTTTAGAGCTCTGCAATTTTTCGCAAAAAGAATTTAAAACTTGCAGAGCAGTACACAATATTTAGGGTATTCACAGTGTTTCCTATCGTCATATGTCATATCCTCAATTTAACAAATAATACGGCTGTGATCGACCCTAATATTTGTGGCATATTTGTGGCGCGATGAGTTGTTGTTGTTTTGCTTGCAAAGCGCGGCGAGTAAGTTCCTATCGTTTTTCATTGATGTGTGGTGTACCTATAATTATAAACTGAAGCCCAAGTGTGTAGTTGCTTGAAAAGTGCGACGCCCCCTGTCCTACGCCCATAAAATTTTACCAGTGGGACGAAGCATCCAAGAGGGGCCTGTATACGGAATTTCAATGCTGCACGACCACATAGGTGGTCAGAACAACCTGTTACCGGGTTACGACCTGCCGTACGGCCTCTCTCCAGGCGCCCCTGCTTTGCGCGCGCCTTCTCGAGTTAGAAATTCCAAGTCTTGCCAGGGCCTCCTCCACTTGGTCTTTCCATCGTAGGCATGGCCTCCCACGCTGTCTCCGACCGCCAACTGGCGCCGTCTCGAACACCTTCTTCGCTGGAGCTCCTTCGTCCATACGCACGACATGACCCAGCCAGTGAAGCCGCTTGGTTGTGATGCGACTGACTATATCAATATCGGCATAGAGCTCATACAGTTCGTTGTTCGTTCGAATGCGGTAGTCGTCGCCAACGCGGATCGGGCCGAAGATCTTGCGGACACTCCAAGTGAAGCTGCATCAGTCTGCGAGATCACCCATGCTTCAGCGCCATAAAGCAATACGGGGATGATGAGCGTCTTATAGAGTGTCAGTTTTGTCGGTCGAGAGAGGACTCTACTTCTCAATTGCTTACCGAGTCCATAGTAGCACCTATTGGCAAGAGTTATTCTCCGCTTAATCTCCAAGCTGACATCATTATTGGTGGTAATGGTGGTGCCAAGGTATGTAAACTCCTTGACAGCTTCGAAGGTATAGTTTCCTGTTGCCAAATGGGAGTCACGGCGCAGCTTCTCCTTGCTTGTAGAAAGCATATACTTCGTCTTGCCCTCGTTAAGCGCCAGACCCACTTTCGCTGATTCACTTTCGATAGCCGAAAAAGCAGCGATAACATATCGCTTGCTTTTTCCGACGATACATATCAATATCATCGGCGTACGCAAGGAGCTGGACACTTTTGTTGAAAATAGTGCCATCGCGGTGCACACCGGCTTTCCGTAGTACGCTCTCCATCAGGAAGTTGAAGAGGTCGCAGGATAGGGGATCGCCTTGTCTGAAGCCTCTCACGGTATCGAAAGGATCGGAGAGTTCCGTTCCAATCTTGACGGAGCTTTGTGTGCTACTCAACGTCATCCTGCAGAGCCTCCCCAGCTTAGCAAGGATACCGAGCTCAGACATTGCGGCGTACAGGCAATCCCTTATCGGGCTATCGAAGGCAGCCTTATAATCGACGAAGAGATGGTGGGTGTCAATTTGCTGTTCGTGGGTCTTCTCCAGGATTTGGCGTAGTGTGTAGGTCTGGTCGATGGTGGATTTGCCAGGTGTAAAGTCGCACTGATAAGATCCAATCAGTACCTTGGCGAATGGCTTTAATCTTTCACACAGTACGCTCGACAGGACCTTGTATGCGATGGCAATAAGGCTAATACCCCGGTAGTTTGAGCAGATCGTCGGGTCGCCTTTCTTTAGCACAGGACAGAGCACACCAAGATTCCAATCGCTGGGCATGCTTTCATTTAGCCATATTCTGCAGAGAAGCTGGTGCATGCGCCCTACCAGCTCGTCGCCGCCAGTTTTGAATAACTCTGCAGGCAGGCCTTCAGCACCCGCCGCTTTGTTATTATTGAGTTGCTGGATTGCGACCTTGACCTCGTTATAGCTAGGCGATGGTATGTCATCATCGACGTTGGTTGTTGGTATCGGGAACCTGTCTCCGTTGGCGGAATTGGTGTCATCGCCAGCTAATAAGCCGGAGAAGTTTTTCCTCCATAACCTTAGTATGCTCTGCGCATCGGTCACCAGATTGCTGTTTTCGTCTCGACAGGAAGCCGCCCGGTCTTAAAACCTTCGGTTAGACGCTTAACCTTCTGGTAGAATTTTCGGGCGTCATTTCTGTCTCCGCACATCTCGATCTCCTCGCGCTCGCGCTTTTCCTGTTCCCGCTTCTTGCGTCTGAAAAGGCGCCTCTCTGCCGTCCTCATCTTCCGGTAATGCTCTCGCACGGCTCGCGTTGCAGCCGACCGCAGGGTTCTTTTGTAGGCGGCATTCTTCACTGCGGTGGCCTGGCGACACTCCTCGTCGTACCATTGTTTCCGTGGCAGTGGGCGTTGGAAACCCAGGAAGCTCTCCGCGGCAGTGCGCAAGGAGTGGGAGATATGGGCCCAGAGTCCGCCGGCGTCATCGGGGTGCGGGGAGGATTGGCTGAGTAAATTAGAGAGTTGAGCGGAGTAGGCTTCGGCTGTCCGTTGTGATTGCAGCTTTGCGACGCCCAGCTTTCGCTGTGTACCAGAGCGCAGATCCTTCGCTCTGCATAATCGCATGCGAACTTTGGCTGCAACAAATTGGTGGTCCGAGTCGATGTTTGCTCCTCGGAACGTACGCACGTCTAGTACACTGGAAGCATGCCTTCCGTCGATCACAACGTGGTTGATCTGGTTTCGTGTTCGTTGATCGGGGGACAGCCAGGTGGCCTTATGGATATCGCGGTGTTGGAATCTGGTGCTACTTACTACCATGTTTCGCGCCGCGGCGAAGTCGATCAGCCTCAGACCGTTGTTCGAGGTGGTGTCGTGGGGGCTGAACTGTCCGACAGTTGGACCAAAGATTCGCTCTCGCCCTATCTTTGCGTTAAAATCCCCGAGGACTATCTTAACGTCGTGTGACGGGCAGCGGTCGTACACGTCCTCGAGTCTCGCGTAGAACGCATCCTTGGTCGCATCGTCCTTCTCTTCTGTCGGGGCGTGCGCGCAAATCAGGCTGATGTTTGATGTTAAAGAATTTCGCCTTGATGCGAATTGTAGCCAGTCTTTCGTTCACAGGGGTGAACCGGGAGACACATGGCAGCTGTAGTAGATGTCGCAGGTTGCTTGTTTTGAGCATCCCTGCCCTGTCCATCGCATCTCCTGGATGGCGGTGATGTCAGCCTAGTATTTTTCGAGGGCATCCGCCAGTTGGATAGAGGCACCTTCCCTATTGAGGGATCGGACATTCCAGGTGCATATCCGTAAATCGTGGTCCTTAGTACGTTTCCGGGGGTCGTCAACAGTTTTAGGGGCCATTATATCCGAGGCTTTACGGTTTTTCATTGGCAGTTTTGTAAGTGTGACTGGGAGCCAAACCCTGCGCACACTTTCGCTGCACACATTAGCTCACCGCTCAACGGATGTTAAGCAGATGACCCAGCAGGCGCCACGTGGAGGCTATGTGTCAACTTGGTTATGGAGTAACAAGGATCGCTCTGGCTAACCCCAATCGGAAAGCGATCAGAAGCTTTACCCTGTACTTCCAAAACCCATGCCATGCCAAAGGAAAATAACATATGTACTTAAAGTTGTGCTTACTTTTTGATACTTTTTATTTTTAGAGGAAGCGAGTTCCACAATCTGATGACGTTCACAAAAAATAATCTGTCGGAGTTTGAAAAGATATGTGCTGGGATTATGAGGTTTAAATTTTTAGCTTATCTTCAAAATTGTAGCTTATTAAATAAGTAATCAGGCGTTTGTGTATAAATTAAGCTATGCAAAAAATACAGTTTCTGGCTTCCAAGTACTTAAAATTATTGCAACCAAGTACTCGATTGCTCAAATGACAAATGTGGTAAATCTTTTTCAGATCATAGATGTATCTGACGGCATTATTAAAAGCGAGTTGTAACTTAAGCTTTGACCTAGAGTCCAGTTTACTATACACAACTTCAGCGTAGGAAATGATTGGCACTATGAGTTGGATCACTAGCTTTCGTCTGGTCTCGACAGGCACAAATGATGCAGTCCACCTTAGGTTCCGTAGGTTCCGTTTACCTTGATTTCACAAATTTTTTCCTTTAAAATTGTTTTTATTTCAGTTTGTTAACCCTGGAAGATCATCGTTATTTTTATAACGTAAAGATCATCGTTCGTCGATTCGACGACGGCATTATTAAAAGTCGTGTTGAAATATCCCTATATATCAAAACCCCCAAAAGTTGTTATTTTTATATTAAATTGTTTATATATTTTTCAAATAAAACAATATGAAGTCCTTTTTGAGTTGTTTTTAATAATAAATAAAAATTTCACAGCCTTTGTTCATTTTGCTTTACAAGCATTATGTAAACAAGCGTCGTCGAAACGACGAACGATGACCTTCCAGGGTTAAAACTAAATGTGAAATATCAGCTGATTCCTTTTCATATTGACCGCTAAAGTAACAGATCAGACGAAAAACCTATTCCGATTTACACTCAATTGGCACATTGTTAACCAGCACATGATAAAATGGGAAATTCGGTACCTGCCGGTATACTACTGTCTGGTGTTTTTGTGCTTGACAATGCGAAATCGGTCAGTCTTGTTCAAATGTCGAATACTGTTAATTGGTTATTCAATTTGCATTATTTGAACAATAACTACATTAAAAAAATTCGTTTTGGATAAACCTTAAATTTTACTCCAACAAATCGTTTTTCCGAATAGAATTTAGAAAATAATATGGATAATTACAAATGAGCCGTTTATTTTGAAAGTGGTATAAGTCAATTTTCTACAAAAACGTAGATAATGGCAGTTATAGATAAAACGTTTTATGATCTTTCTATGGGCAAAGAATTTATAGTAAACAAAAATTGAGATTCTTGTATTTGGGAGATGGAAGTTTTAGCTCTTCATAGTAGTGATACTGAGAGTGAAGTGTAAACATTTAAATATCTCGCAATAACAGAAAATTGACTTATACCACTTTCAAAATAAACGGCTCAAATGCTTTATTATTTATTTATTTTATTTTTCTATTTCTAGAGAAAAATTTTATATTCCAGGGAAATGTCTCTTAAATTTTCCGAACATTTATTCATGCTTCCAGGGAGCTTAATTTTGTTCGTATTCTCTTGAATAAATTAACATTAAAATACACACGAGAAATTTTACTTACAAAGTTTATACAATTTCAATATAACTGTGAGGTGCTCAACAACGCCATTAATGAATGATGAAATCTCCTGTCGATCTATCATAGCACAGGTCATCTTTATTAGAATAATTAAATGCCAGAGATCAATTCTAAAGATTAACATGAAAATAGCTCCCAGATCTAAATTGAATTCTCTGCGGAGGTGTCGCGCTGTTGTTTGCTTGTCATAAATTTCAAAAAGGTCAAACGACCGCCATTAATTAACATAAACGATGTGATTCCGCAGAAGACACTGAGCGACTGGACCATTTGAATGCATTTTCTAACCCGCCAATAGCTTATGCTCAGTGCTGAAGAAGACTCAAATATTTTTGATGCCAGCGCTCGCGTATCTTAACGGAGGACTAAGGACTACTCGACACAAAAAGAAAGAAATGCAGATTGTATTAAAAGGGGCAGGAACCGACATAGGACAGACAAAATTAGGCAGGCATTGTGTCCTGTGTTAACCCTGTAATACATTTTGTATTGCAAATACATACACTTATATTTGCCTATTCTTTAAATTTGCATGCTAGCAAACTAATTTAATGACAACTGCTAATTAGCACAAGACTTATAAAACCCATATACCAAAACCATTTTCGGTAATGGGACAATGCATTATTATAAAAAGTTATTTACAAGGTGCCGCCGTGGATAAGTGCTCGGTCCCTGATCCATGGTGGCTAGTTCCAATCCCAGCCAATTCATATCACCTGATCAAAAAAGAAACTTCGTTCCTTTTCGCGCGGCGCCGCACAGTGTAACGACTTAGTACAACTCGCGGCCAAAACTAGAAGGAGTTATCGGATTACTAGTATGAAATTATAAACCTAAATGTTTTGAAGATGTCTGATTTCAAAAATCGTATCAGATTTTTCGTAAACCTACTGGGCGTGGTACTTCCCATACAATCGGTTTATAAAAAATTTAATATCTTGAAAACTATTGAAGCTATAGTGCTCATATTTTAAGTAAATGTTGTAATTACTAATATCAACTAACCATAAAAAAATCGGCCTGGTAGGACAAAAGGGTATGGTACCTGAAAAATTTATTTTCGCAAAAAATAGATATATTCATGCAGGGAGCGGATAATAATACAACCAGCTTCCCTAGTGAAATTATTTTTAAAATATAAGAAATATTTACACAAAATATAAGAAAAATAACAACAAAAGCAGGCCTAAGACACGCCCACCACCCACTTATAAAATCTTACCAATATTAACATTGTTAGAAGGCCTTTGTTTCGCATCGCAATATAAACGTACTGCTGCATTTTTTCATATTCATTACAACTTTTATTATTATTAACGACATAAATATTTGTAAAAATTAATAAAACATAATATAATTTTACTAACAATAACACTGAACTCGTACTTTTAATTAGATTCGTGACCATTCGACGCTGGCTTCTAGCAGACGCTTGATCACACGGAACTTTTCTTCTATCTGTAATAGTACTTGGTTCCTAAAAAATTATTTTGATGTTTAAATTTATACTATTTCTGTATCTCTTTACTCACACTTACTTCATCATGAATTGCTTCATCTTCCCTATTCATCGAAAAAATTGATTGCAGCCAAACATTGTGTTTCTTTAGGGAAAACTCCAAATTTCTGTTGCTTTCCTGCCATTTCAAATTAAGTTTAAAGTGGAATAAACGCAATCTTTTAATTTCATCCGTACTCAATTCACGACCGCATTTACTTTCCACACTCTTCTGTAACGCAGTCTCTCTATTTGATTTACTCGTCGAGTGCCACACTTGAAAAAGATCGCCGAATTTCAGCACAGGTGCCACTAGAAAACAGGTTGTCAAAGACGGAGTAGCAGATATTAGCAGCTGGAGTTAACTGATTTATTTTATACATACTATTATTGAACTATATTTAAAAAATCAAAGAGGTGTTTTGCGGAGCTTTTTTTAAAAGTCAATCCAAACTTTTCAATCGCTTTTTCGATTTGTTTTGATTTGAATATTCTGCATTTTTCAAAAAACGGTACTTTTAAACTGTCAAAACAAAAAACCAATAGCAGAGTTGCCACATAGGAATACAGAAGTTTAATTGAGCAGAAACTGCATGAGATTCGCTTCACAAATAAAAAAGTTATAGCATTTCTAAATAAATTAAAAATAATGGTAATTTTTGCTAAGAAATATTTTTCAGGTTAAGTCATTTTTCAAAGGTTGATTTAGTACTGATTTTTTTGTTTTTTTTTCCAAATTTTTTGGAATTCTTATAGTTTGAAGTATTAACTACTCATGTGCATTAATACACTTTTAGAATTACAACCTTAATTTTTTTTCATTTTGGCCACCTCGTTCCACTGTGCGCCGTCTCGCACTAACTAGCTGGCAACTCTCCGAGAGTATTCCTTTCCATGAAAATAAAGCTTTTTCATCCCGTTCGGCTACGAAATCTAGGCCTTAGCTGCGGTTACACGAGCTGCTGCGCCAATTATTTGTTATATACAGTGAATGTTAAAAAAATATATAAGTTTGTTTCAATTATATTTCAGGTTTTTTATATAAATTGAAAATAAATAATATATTGAATTAAATCGTATTAGAAAATCTTCGATGCAATTGAAAATATTACGATAAACTTGTCTATCGAATCAGACAGTTGTATTATAGATTCCTTTTTGTCTCCGCCGAAAGGGCCTCTTTGTCAGATGATTCTGCCACTATTCATTCTAGGGTTAAAGCATCACGCGAACTCGAACTAATTTGGCTCACATTTGCCAGATAAGTTCGGTCGCCAGATTATCTACTGACCTTTCTTATTATGGCACAAAAGAGAAATTCACAAGCTAGATATAATTGAATATTCTTTGGGATTGTCACGAAGTGCTTTTGTATCAAAGTGAACTTATGTTGCCTATGTATGTATGTATGTGAGATATATTTTGTAATTATGTACATACATAGATACTTATGTAATGTGCATAGAATATGAGTATAAAACAGAGTTTTGGCAAAAATCCGGTGTGGTCTCGATAATGAACACATGTACGACGCGACGTCCTCTTGCAACTTGAAGGCTCAAGCGCCAGTTAGTGATCGCGTATCGTATTTAATCGTATCGTAAACAAAACCTACTTTACACGAGCTCTATACATTTGTTCGCTCATGACGTATTTATTCGGATCGAAACGAAGAAATTCTAATCGAAATAGGTATCTCTCACACATTTATGTCTGCTCTGATGCTCAGAGAGGATGAGAGAATGACATTGCTTTGTACTAAGAACAGTGCTGCCACTGCTCTTCGATTTTAATTTACCACAAAAACCGGATTATTATTGCTAAAATTAGTTCATAAAAGTAGTACACAATAAATATATTTAAAAATTAACACAATTCTATACCATAGATTTTATAAATTATCTAAAATTTAACCTCAAAAGCAAAATGAACAGCGTACTTTCTTTGTGCACGAAACTATACGGCAGCACGGCAGCACGGCAGCACGGCAGCACGGCAGCACTAACCAAAACAGAAGTCTGCAAAAGAGCCAAAGCTGCAATACGATTTTTTACTTTTTTCACTAAACCAAAGCCAAAATTTTGCCGTTATGATTAATTACGAATAAATACGATACGTCATCACTAACTGAGCGTTTAAACTGAACAAGCCGTGCGAGTAACAGAGATTTCTGTTCAAATTAACCTCATCAAATAATTTTTACTAAGTACGGATAGAATATTAATATTTTAAACATTTATGAATTTATTTATTATATTAATTAATTACATAATATACATATCTAAACATACTAACAATCATATGCAAATGTTGTCGCTGTATGTTAAGTTAGGCTTACTTTTATATTTTACAAGTTCATGTCATATACATATATATATTTCATCGAGTAACTTACCCCAAAATGTAGTTGATTAATGTAGATATATTATATGTAGTTGTCAATAATCGTATAAAGAGTACACAGTTTCAACATAACGGTGGAAAAAGTTTCGGTTCTGGGTCGAACGCTTCCACAAATAACAGTATGATTTTCTGCATAAAAGCGGAAAGGTGCAACTAGAACATCTCTGCTTTTTTCTAGGTATGTATATATATACTAGGAAGTACAATTCCGCATGGTTTTTGCGATCCCGAGATTCGCGGTATCAAAAATCTGAATCCTGGGAAGTCAGTGTTTTTCGGATTCGAATAAACCCATTTAAAGGTAGATATTTTTATTAAATCTTCTTTGATTTGTTTTTATTATAGTATTCACAATACATATAAATTATATAATCATAAAATCCGCTTTGATTTACAATTGAACAAAATACATAAATATATGTATTTTTTAAATAATATATGTTTAATTGGCGCAAAAATACGTTGAACGCGGCCAAAGAATAGCTTTCTCGCATTAACTTATAACTATGAGTTTTGAACTGATTCACGCGTTTGTTTACAAAAATCGCCGACATAGCAACAAAATCTCTTCATTGACGTTACTGTTGACAGATGTTAAATGCCACGTGGCCCAATAGGATTTGGTCGAGGACGTAAAGCGTGAACTATAAAAAATTATAGCTATAAGGGGAAAATTAAAAAGAAAAACTAAAAAAGTAAGCTACTGAAAAGCAGATTTTAACGCAAAACCTTCTGAACGAATTTTGATCGTTTTATCCTGTTTGAAAACTTTTAACTTTTTTTCCATAGTTGCATCAAAGATCTTAAAAATAATATTAATTAAAGATCTTTAGGTGCATGCACTGTAATGATTAAAAAGTGTATAGTAAAAAAGTTCAAAAATTCTGCTACAACTTTGACTTTAACGTTTTGCTATATTTCATTTCGTTAAAAAGTTATTATGCACAGAAGCTTTAATACGTGACATGAAAAAGTGAGACCTCTCAAGTTTCCAGCTTGAATTTTGGTGCGATCACAGTGACAGATATTAGTATTCGCTGTACAAGACGCAATGCTTCACCGCTAATTAATATGTAGGTACAAGTTATTCAATAAATTATTAAACATTTCGCTCAGTGGTTATATAAAAACAAGTAAGGAAGCATCAGTCGGGTTTCACCGATAGAGTAATACCCTACACCAAGTTACTGAGTGGGCGGACCACGCTCATTTTTGACAAACTAAAAGATATTCCTAATAGGACTGTATATAGCAAATATTGACACACTGCTCTGGGGTCTATATCGGTATATATAATTTACCACCATCATGGTGGGCGGACCACACCCATTTTTTTTAAATTTAAAGGTACTGACAATACTTAGTTGTCAATTTCTGTTCTGAAACAAAGCAATTTTAAGTGTACAACAACAAAGAATTAGAATTATTGCTCACATGGGCAGGTCATATAGCTATTTCGGTTTTTGCCAGAAAACCTCATCAGTGACTTTTAATGTGAATTCTAATAATTTCTAAACGACTAATTACTCGAAATAGAAACATTAGTGGTAAATCTAGTTCGAATGAAATTTCGTTCTTAAGTTCAGATATCGGCCCTACAAGCCCTACAAGGAAATGGGCTGGGTCCGCCCACTATATAAGCGGAAAGCTGAAAATCCTCATAACTTTATTTATTTATTTATTTACCTTTGAATCTTTTAAAGATGGGCGTGGTCCGCCCACCATGAATGCGGCAAATTATATATACCGATATAAACCCCCAGAGCAGAGTGTCAATATTTGCTATTAGGAATATCTTTTAGTTTGTCCAAAATGGGCGTAGCCCGCCCACTCGGTTACTTGGTGTAGGGTATTACTCTGTCGATGAAACCCGACTAATCCTTCCTTACTTGTTTATATTTAATGTTGTAATTCTAAAATTTTATTTACATTCGCGTTTAAAATTAAAGGTCTGAAATTAAACTTACGTTTTCTGAATTGAATTAACATTTTCTGAATTTGAACTGGAAAGGTGTAAAAGAGTCATTTCATGACACAACAAAACGGCACCACTTTTTTAATTAAACCTGTCAAAACTTTAGTGCGAAGCACAAATAAGAGCTGACTACAAAGTTTACTTCCATTAACGGAATACGAATTCCGCCAGTTAGCGTTTCCTGCTACACGTTTACACTTCTGCGTCTAGCTGCCGGTAAATGTGTCGAGTGGTGGAGTGTTGCAATTTCACCATCTGCATCTGTGCCCGAGCTGCGCAGCGAAGAGTGGAACTGCTGCTTGTCGGAATGCCTGCCTAATCCTTAATCCGTACTTGGCACTTGCCACTCGAGCACGTTCTGAGTACGCAACAATGTTGGTTTGTGTGTGTGCTTCTGCTACTGTTCGTCGGAAAGTTTGGCAATTCATTTTGCCCAACAATTGAACTGCAAAAGCGAAACGGTGCATCCTTAATAAAACTAAACATAAATGCTCGTAACAACGGGGAAACAAGGAAACATTCGCGTATTTATTCCGGGGAAATTAAATGCTGTTTTCGCAAACTTGTGCGTCGAGCTGTTGCTTTCAGTTTACGCCCCTGCTGCAATACTCGCTTACCACAAGGACGCACTACATCCTCACCTGGATTTATATGCATATGCACACTTAATACACGTATGCTTCAACGCAAATACGCTCATTTCTAAATTAAATTAGAACCAATGTACCCTACACCTCTGGTATCAGGTATGTTAAGTTTTTGCTAAAATTGCAACAGGTCGGGGCCTGTTCGAATTTTTATGGAATACCAAACCAATTATTGAAAACATAGAAAACAAGTAAGGAAGCATCAGTCGGGTTTCACCGACAGAGTAATACCCTACACCAAGTAACCGAGTGGGCGGGCTACGCCCATTTTTGTCAAACTAAAAGATATACCTAATAGGACTATATATGCCAAATATGGATACTTTGACAGGTGTACAACAGAAATGGTCGGTATATTAAATTTACAGCCTCCATGGTGGGCGGACCACGCCCAGTTTTGGAGAATATAAAATAATTCCCATTTTTTGGTATTTTGCAGAGGGTCCACACCTCACCTTATATACCAATTATTATTCTTTTGAATGAGTAATTAGACAAATTATAGCAATTTAATCGAAAAAAACCCGAGGTAGTGGGACTTAGAGGCCCTTTGTCCTTCGACCGATTTGACTAATTTTAGCACTTTACCTAACGCGAGGTTCACTGTGATAGTGTACCAAATTTGGTCCAAATCGGACAACTCCTTCTTTCTATTTTTTCCGAACACGCAGACAGACAGACGGACAGTCGGAAATCAAAAGAGAAAGTGTTTCTGATCATTTCTATATACTTATGTCTATTAGAAGATGCCGTAATAATGGTTGCAGTTTACATTTCTGCCAATAATACTGTGCAAAATATTATCAGCTTCTTACACAGAAGACTCCTCGTATATGGTTCAGTAGGCTTTCAAGAATTGGGAAAGAACTATCACACAAGGCCATTAATTTTAGCTGGATATTTCAACCTTAATTTCGCGTAAGAAGAATCCCAACTTTTATCCAATTCCTGCATGATGGCATGATTATAACTACGAATGAGCAACAATCCCAATGAGTCTACAGCACGATATGGCACTACAATCGAAGCAGTTTTCCCGCGGTATCATGAAAATTTAAGCCGATTGTTTCTACGCTAGAAACAATTATCGCAATTTCTGTTACTGTTATGATGGTTACTGATGGAAATAATATTACTGAGTTAAATCAATAAAATTTCTCCCACTAAAAGTGTTGAATTCATTTAAGAAACCTAAACAATATAACATAGATAATGATTATCAATCAAACAAAAATAAAATAAAACAAGTAAGGAAGCATCAGTCGGGTTTCACCGACAGAGTAATACCCTACACCAAGTAACTAAGTGGGCGGACCACGCCCATTTTGGGAGCGCTTAAAGTTATTATTACCAGCTGTGAAGTGACCAAATATGGACTGACTGGTGTATATGTTATGGAAGTTATAAGGATTTTCCGCTTATCGTCTATATAGTGGACGGACCACGCCCATTTTTTTGGTTGACGTAGACCTTACCTTACCTTAAATACCAAATACTATTAATTTTAATGAATAATAAAACAAAATTAAGCAATTTTACTGGAAATATTCCGGGGTAGTGGGACTTACTGGCCCGTTGTGGGCGTGTCTTTCTGCCGATTTTGCTAATCTCGGAACTTGAAGTAGTGAAAGGTTCACTGCGACTGTGTGTCAAATTTCGTCTAAATCGGACAACTCCTTCTTTCTCTCCTGTGGCCATGGACAGCAAGACAGACGGACAGACGGACAACCGGAAATCAACACAGAAAGTGATTCTAAGCATTTCTATATACTTATGTCTATACCTAGGACGGCTCCTTTAATGCGTTACAATTTTCGCACAAAGTTATTATACCCTATTACCATAGGTGTAGGGTATAAACATCCAAAAAAATTTTACTTCAGCCGTGTGGTCTAAGCGCACGTGTTTTTTCTTTTCTAAAATAGCCTGTATAAAATTATGTATAAATTTGCAGGAAAATTTCGAATATAAATTATTCATATCCTTGCTCCATTTAATTGTGTAAAAATTAGTACTCGTATATATGAAATATACTTGGCAATGCTTAAGGCTTGAACAACTTAAAAGTGTACAAGATAGCCGTATTTTTTATTTCTTTTATAGTTTTAGCTCTGTCCGTGTTTGCACCAGCGGACTTACATTACCTGCCCCCATCTTCGGAATGAAAAAATTCTATGTTTGGTTTTTTAAAAGGATGCAAGTCTATGAAAGGAGCAGCTTACAATTAGGCACACTGTAAAATTGGCATAATTGTACAGTTCTGCAGTGTACCTATGTATATGTGAAAATGGATTTGATTTTATAATTGTTACGTGTTGTTGCAATGATAGAGTTGGGTATATTGATTTTTGTTATGTATGTATGTGTAGTTAAATTTCATTTATGTATAATTTTACTAGCTAACGTCTGTTCTATGCTTATATTCAATACTATTTCCAAAATTGTGCTTTTAATATATTTCTTCTGAGTATGCATTCACAGAATTTGTCGGTGAAATACGCCGAGCCGCGTTAGCTCAGTGAACAAGTGTGTTTGGTCGCTGATGCAGAAGGCCTGGGTTCATATCTCAGCCGGGGCACATAACTTCTAATAAAAAGAGAATAATAAAAGGAGAATTCGTTTTTCAAATTGTTTCTTTGGACGTGACGCGATAAATTGGCAAGAGTACTCTTTGGTTGTCATAAAAAGCTTCTCAATTTTTCAGATACGGTTATTTGTAGGTCCCGTTAACATGTGCAAAATATAACAAGCACACACAAATTATTGCGAGAGAAAGCCAGGCCTAAGCCCACACCGGCGCCAAACAACTATGTATTATTATAATTCGTTCATTTCTATTAAATTTATTTTATCATATTTTGATTAAGCAGACAATAATTCAACTTTTGTACTCAGAAGAAAACATCTGTTAGTGCAATAAAAGAATAAAACAAGTAATAATAACCAAACACAAATTTGCTTTTAAAAACGTAAACTACATGATCTAGAAAATGGGCAGACGCGGAATTTTGTATACGCATAAAGCTAAGATTTTCTTATGGTGCAACCAAAAGTTTAATTTTGTCGGAGTCATGATGAACATTAAGTTCAAGTGTTTGTGCTTCATTGTGTTGCTCTATTCGTGTCATGGCTCGTTTGTGGTCAACAGAAAGCTGAATAACGCCATAACGCCTCGTAAATATTATTATCACTCAACTTATTTAATAATTTAAGACCTAAAATAACAATTTTATTACAACTTTGTAGGTGCTCCACTCAAGTGCAACAAGTTCAATCGTAGAAGTGTTCAGCGCAAGCGGCAGCCAGTGGAAGTGAAAGGCGATATGATACGGGGACGATGGTGAAGACATCAGCTAAATGGCGCACGCAGCCCGGGTGCAGCAGCAGCAGTGGCAGCAACAGTAGCAGCAGCTGGATGTTGGCGTGGCGAGAAGCGAAGTTGTGCTGCACGGCAGCCGGCAGTTCACCTGGAAAAACCAGATACACTTCGTTCAATAAGTAATTTGCAATTTAAATAATCTAAATCGCGCTCTGCAGCTTTCTCTTTCACACCCGCACTAGCCCGCAAGCGCGATTCCATAAAATCTTTTTAATTGTGCCTACACATATTAATATTTCTGTTGGAGATTATGAGTTTGCGGATAATCCTGTTATCGATCTGGTAGCATTTTTTAGTACTAATATTGTTAACTACTATTTTTTATATCAACCATGTAAGATTTTGTATTGAAACCCTGACTGCAATAATGTTTGCTGTCAGAACGAAAAACAAGTAAGGAAGGGTTTCACCGACAGAGTAATACCCTACAACAAGTAACTGAGTGGGCAGACCCCGCCCATTTTGGGAGCGTTTAAAGGTATTATTATCAGCTGTGAAGTAACCAAATATAGACCGACTGGTGTATATGTTATGGAAGTTATAAGGATTTTCCGCTTATCGTCTATATAGTGGGCGGACCACGCCCATTTTTTTGGTTGACGTAAAGGGCCCACACCTTACCTTAAATACCAAATACCATTCCTTTTAACGAGTAATTAAACAATTAAAACAATTTTACTGAAAATATTCCGGGGTAGTGGGACTTATTGACCCGTTGTGGGCGTGTCCTTCGGCCGATTTTGCTAATCTTGGAACTTGAAGTAGTGGAAGGTTCCCTGCGACTGTGTGCCAAATTTGGTCTAAATCGGACAACTCTATCTTTCTCTCCTGTGCGCACGGACACCAAGACAGACAGACAGACAGACAGACAGACAGACAGACAGACAGACAGACGGACAACCGGAAATCAACACAGGAAGTGATTCTAAGCATTTCTATATACTTATGTCTATACCTAGGACGGCTCCTTTAATGCGTTACAATTTTCGCACAAAGTTATTATACCCTATTACCATAGGTGTAGGGTATAAAGACGAGAACAAGCAAGCAGTGAGGCAGACCACAGCTCTTTAATAAATTGCAAATTTCGAAGTTTTAGAATTGAGAACTAAAGAAATTTAAAGCGTTTCATTTGAAAACTAGGTCGGGAAACTACCGCGACCGAACAATTTCCATTACATATTTAGAAGCAAACGAAAAAAGTATAAAGGTATAAAATACAAATTAGCAATGCTACTGGATTGTATTTCGAGTATGGATCTAGCCTTCAAGCACATCAAACCTTTTTTTCTTAAATTCAACAATAACAAATAAGAAACGCTGTTATTTGTGGGATGTAAAAACGCGGTATGTATTTCTTTATACATAATTATATTTCAAGTTCGTAGGTGTGAGCACAAAAAAGCAGGAAGAAATTATAAAAATATTATTATCCAAGTTAAGTTTTAATTTAGTATCCCTTACAAACAAAATAGATTTATATACATATAATAAATTAGCAAGGTCAAGAAGATAAGGCATAAATCGTATTTCATTAGCAAGATAAAATTTCTTTCATAGTTATACATATCGAGCCGTTCCCGCGCCGTACAGGAGGCGTTTTTTTTAGTTTTCTCTGCATTGCCGTAACATATTTGCATAAAATTGGGTATATGCACTTTATTTAGGGTAGCACACTTGGGGAAGGTAATGTTAGCGACTTCAGCAAAGCGTATTGGCGTTTTTTTGGACATACGATAATTTGTGCGGGCACTGTTTCAATTGTTTCAAGTATTGAAATGACTCATACGATAAAATCGTTTTTAAGAAAAATAAAGATTTTTCTCGTTGGAATAGTGAATTCTCATTTGTTATTAAATACAAAATATTCTTACTTTCAAGTAAAATGAAATACAATTAAAATTCAATAAAAGTAAATAATTAAAAGAGACGAAAACGGCTGAAAAGGGTAACCGAGCATACTAATGTTATGAAAGAAACACTTCTCCAGTTTATTAGCAGGCGATGACACCAATTCCGCCAACGGAGGCAGGTTCCCGATACCACCAATTGACGACGATCATGACATACCATCGCCTAGCTATAACGAGGTCCAGGTCGCAATCCAGCGACTCAAGAATAACAAAGCAGCGGGTGCTGACGGCCTGGCTGCAGAGCTATTCAAGACTGGCGGCGACGAGCTGGTAGGGCGCATGCACCAGCTTCTCTGCAAAATATGGCTTGATGAAAGTATGCCCAGCGATTGGAATCTTGGTGTGCTCTGTCCTGTGTTAAAGAAAGGCGACCCGACGATTTGCTCAAACTACCGCAGTAGCCTTATTGCCATCTCATACAAGGTCCTGTCGAGTGTACTGTGTGAAAGAGTGAAGCCATTCGTCATAGCACTGATTGAACCTTATCAGTGCGACTTTATACCTGGCAAATCCACCATCGACCAGATCTGCACACTATGCCGAATCCTGGAGAAGACCCACGAATATCAAAACCACACCCACCATCTCTTGGTCCACCTTCGATAGCCCGATATAAGTACAAAGCAGCATGTTCCTAAACACAAAAATAAAAAGTTTGCACGTGCACCCTATTCCTAAACGCAGGCATCAAGTTGTCGATAAGCATCAAATGCGCAAACTGCTCATCACAAATTTTGTTGATGCTTTGTGATTAGTTAGGTTATGTTTTTTCGGCTTCACTGAAATTTTTAAGACACGATTAAATTTTTCCTCCTTTTTCTCAATTTTACAATTAATTTAGCGTTGCTGGGAATTTATTCGCTACTTAAATGCAAAAATGTTTTGAATATGTAGTTTTTTGCAATTTCAATTTGGTGAAAGCAATGTTGAGCATCAAGTGCGTTCCCAAACTAAAAAATGGTGCCACCCTGATTTATGAAATGCATCGCAGTAGCACTCAGAAAACAAATCAGTAGAGCATTGGAAGCGCAGCACTGTTTTGCATAAGTACGTTATGAATACAGCCATTGTCTGAGCTCGGTATTCCTACTAAGCTGGCGAGGCTGTGCAGAATGACGTTAAGTAGCACACAAAGCTCCGTCAAGATAGGAAAGGAACTCTCCGATCCTTTCCGTTAGAGGCTTCAGATAATGCGATCCACTATCCTGCTACCTCTTCAACTTCCTGATGGATAGCGTGCTACGGAAATGCGGTGTGCACCGCGATGGTACTATTTTCTACAAAAGTGGGCCATGTCGTGCGTATGGACGAAGGAGCTCCAGCAAAGAAGGTATTCGAAGCGGCAGTTGGAGGGAAGGGACGGCGCGGGGGCAATGCCTACGATGGAAAGACCAAGTAGAGAAGGCAAAGCTTGGATCTGCAACTGGAGAGGCACGCGCGTGGCAAGGGGCGCCTGCAGAGAGGCCGTACGTCAGGTTGTAGCCCAGTAACGGATTGTCGTGACCAACCTAAGTAAGTAAGTACCATTATTAGTGTTTAAACGGAAATGCAATTCTGTCCCATTCAGAATTACTCAAATTTAACAGAAATACTTTTTTCTGTACACAGGCCACTATTCACTTTCAAAAATTATTCAAACACACCTTTCCAATAAAATTTGAATTCAACGTAACATACAAAAAATAAAATTTTTATCGTAATGCATACAAAGATGCGGGCACAAAAATGGAAAGAAAAATTCGAAGTGGAGATACGATAAAATTGTTTTTTCAATAACTTTGTAACGGTTCATCGTAGAGATGTCAGATTTTAGGGACGGATGACTAATGAGTAGTACTATTAATTTCGTGAATAAAATCAATTTCGGTAAAAATGGCTCTTACGATAAAAACGCTGGAACGGCTCGATATATATGTATTTATAAAATGATCCATCCTGTTAAATTACTCGTTAATGAATTTGGGAAAAGAGAATTTGACAAACAAATTTCGTGAAACTAGCAAAATAAATGGGTCCATTCTTAATATATTTATTAAATTAACAAACGAATATAATAAATATTATTTGAAATTTTTTCATATTGAGAGAAGATTTTGTTAGCTCTGTATTGTGCTTTATCAACACGACTATGATTTTTGTCAATTTTACTAAGGATTTTTTTGTGTGTTACCGTGAAGTATATTATTCTGCAGTAATATGCTGTTCGATTCGGAAATAGATTCGTCTTACCTGTCAGCACTTGTACCTGCACAATGGCGGTGAACAGTTTTCCTATGGAACACGAATAATTCCCGCTGTCGGAGAGTTTGGCGTCAGGTATTGAGACACGAATGTTAATCCACTTGTCCGTCGTGCTGTAAATACACAGATGAAAATACTTTACATGTGCATGTGTAGATAATGGTGTACATATGTAGATAATGGTGGAATTGATCTACCACAGAACTATTTAAAATATGGATATATAATTGCACCGAAATCAGTTGGCCTACAATTAAAAGGAAATTTAAATAGTATATTGTGTTTAGACTCTGCGTCGTTTACTCATTCAGTCAGTCCGCGTCGCACTGAATATCAAAGGATTCTTATTGATTCTAATCCCTGAGTTAAATTAAACGAAAGGCAAACACAATAATGCAAATAATTCGACATCTGCACAGATTGTTTCAATGTGGTTTCGAAGATTCCAGATGTCGATTTATTTCTTCAGGGCAAAAATTGTGACTGCTATTTCTCTGCTGCTTATTGGTATACAGAAAATTACTTACCACAAGTTTTGGAAAATTTTTCAGGAAAACAAGGAAAAAAAGGAAATGTATCTCTAGCTCTTACACTATGACAATGGGCCAGCTCACACTGCTGAAATAACTAATAATTTCATTACGCTTTCTGGTATTGCAGAAATTCTTCAAACAGCAAATTTCCCGGCTCTTCCGCCGTGTGATTTCTACTTATTTCTAAAATCCAAAATTGGTCTCGGTTACCGAACAGTTTGGCCAAAAGGTCCGAACAGAACAGTTGAGAACAAATCGTATAGTTTTAAGCAAAAATTTTATTATTTTAATAATACTTTTTACTTATCATATACATAAAAGGCAAGCGTCACCCTCCGTGCCCCATATCTACTGTAATTGCTCGAAATATTTGAATTTTAAACTTTTCAAATTTTCAAACTTCAAAAATAAAGTGACAAATTATCAAGTAAACGAAAAATTGAAATTTGGGATGAAACTTTATATGAGGCCGCAAACGAAAAAATTCCGCAACAATTTCGAGAATTATTCGCGTATCTTATCTTATCTATTTAAATTCATAAATAGTCAATTGAGAACCATTTTCCCGAAATAAAAATTGCTGCCTATATAGTGGGCGGACCATGCCCATTTTTTGTGTGGGATATAGAACACCGACCCCTTAACTAGAATATCAAGTAAAATTCTTTTCCATGAGAAATTAGACAAATTAGAGCCATTTAACCGAAAAAAATCAGAGGTAGTGGGACTTACAGGCCCGTTGTGGGCAAGTCCATCGGCTGATTTTGCTAATGTCAGAACTTGAAATAGTGGAAGGTTCACTGCGACTGTGTGCCAAATTTGGTCTAAATCGGATAACTTCTTCTTTCTTTCCTGTGGCCACGGACACCCAGACAGACAGACAGACAGACAGACAGACAGACAGACAGACGGACAACCGGAAATCAACACAGGAAGTGATTCTAAGCATTTCTATATACTTATGTCTATACCTAGGACGGCTCCTTTAATGCGTTACAATTTTCGCACAAAGTTATAATACCATATTACCATAGGTGTAGGGTATAAAAATGGTAAAATATGTTCAGACTTTGGACTGCACACTCCTTCAACAGAACAAATGAGGTTTGCAACTTTATATAATACTCAGTACGAAAGCGAAAGAAGTGAAGCAATGAAAGCGTCTTTAAACGAACAACAAAAGGTAGCGTACGATAAGATTATTGCTGCAATTGAAGATGATGATCGAGCAAGTAGATGCTTTTTCCTAAATGGCCCGGGTGGTTGTGGAAAAACTTATGTATACAAGTTACTCCTTAGTACTATACGAGCACAGGGAAACGTGGCACTAGCCACAGCATCGACCGGAATTGCGGCCAACCTTTTAAATGGTGGCAGAACTTTTCACTCACAATTTAAAGTACCTATTCCTGTATTTGAAAACTCAGTTTCATTACTAACAGCATTGATGCGGATCTGATCAGAATGGCAAAAGTTTTAATATTAGATGAAGCTACAATGGCGGCAAATAATTCAGTTAATTGCATTAACAAACTTCTTCAAGAAATTATGGGAAATGGAAAGCCTTTTGGTGGCAAAGTCATAATTTTTGGTGGAGATTTCAGGCAAACGCTACCAGTAGTACCTCATGAAACCAGATCTGCAATTGTGCAAGCCAGCATTAAATTCGGCAATGTTTGGGATAAATTTGAGATATTAGAATTAAGTCACAATGTTCGGTCCATTCATCCGATTTTTAGCGATTGGCTACTAAGCTTAGGAAGCGGAGATCTTACGAATGACCACGGCTTGCCTGAAGATATTATAGAAATTCTTGATCACTTTGTTTGTAAAGGTTCGCTTATAAAAGAAATTTTTGGCGACAGTTTGAGTGCTGATAATGTAAATCAATACTCCAAGATAGCTATACTGTGCCCAAAAAATTCTGATGTAAATGAAGTTAATGAGCAAATTCTCAAAATTTTATTTGGTGACACAATGACAGACCTTAGCACGGATTCTATTGAAGACAGTGATGATAACGATAAACAAAATTGCCCTGTCGAATTTTTAAATGACTGTTGTCCATCAGGAATGCCGTTGCATAAATTGAATCTCAAAATTGGAAGTGTTATTATGCTTCTTCGAAATTTAAATACCAAAAGAGGTCTCTGCAATGGGACACGTCTAGCTGTGAAAAGCCTAAAGGCTAATTTAATAATTGCACAAGTTTAAACAGGCACTGCCGAAAAAGAGTTAGTTTTTATTCGAAGAATCGATTTAGCCCCTACAAACATTGAACTGCCTTTCACTCTGCGGCGCCGACAATTCCCCATTAAATTGGCGTTTTCAATGACCATAAATAGATCTCAAGATCAAACATTGGGAAAGGTAGGAGTGTTTCTAAACGAGCCGATATTTAGTCATGGACAACTTTACGTAGCCATGTCTAGAGTCCAGCGATCTGATGACGTAAAACTATGTATTATAGAGGGAAATGGGCAAGGGGAGTTGATTGAAAATTCTAAAAAGAATTTTACTACTTAGAAACGTTGTATATAAGGAAGTTTTAGTAAAATAATTCCACCGTATTGTTATTAATTGTTATTTCAATAAAAAATGTTGTGTATGTATATTGATTAATTTTTTGTCGATTTTTTTTCTCAATGATATGAACCCGTCGTAGGACGGGCTTTTTTACCCTAGTTTTTCATAATTCAGATTTTTAATGTAGGTATACCTCAAATTAATTCTTATTTATAATAAAATGTATTTTTTCTAAAAATTTATGAATTTTTTTTTTATTAAAATTATTGGTTTTTAATCAAATTTTTTGTTTATATGTACTATATTCGAAAAGTTCGGTCTCGGCCGAACATCAAAAAAAATGCTCCATCTCGGCCAAAATTTCGGGTTCGGTCGGACTCTAGAAAAAGCCTTCTGTACCAATGCAGAGATTGTGAATGTATAAAATATTGAAAATGTCTTTCCAAAAAGGCGATTTTATGTAATCTATTAACTAGTGGATTTCCTAGCTTCCAATTGTATTTACCTTGGTCGCTTCAACGCCGACGTCGAAAGCACTTCGTCATCTTTTTTCCAAAATATGAAATTGCTGAATTGTTTCTCCACACTTTGCGCCTGTTTGCCTGTTTGGTTTGCGCCCATAAATAATTCATTATATCCTGCCCCTAAGATTGTCGCCGCACTGTTTTTCAGCGTGCTAAACTTGCTTTGATTTTGTTGGCTTGTAAGCTGAATCGACTTCAAAACATTCAATTTTTCTTTCAGTAGAAATCGTTTTGAGACTTGGCACTGCAGATCAATTGTACTGCCCGACTTATAATATCGATCGCTCATCTCTCGTTCTTGGTCATCAATGAGCCGTAACGGAGGTTCTGAAAAATAAATAATTGAATATTATTTAGATTCGAGCAAAAAAATGTTACCTCGATTTGTCATAAAAACAATAGATTACAATAGAACAATAAGCAGGGCTGGAGGAATTAATGAGCTTCTCAACCTGTTCGAATATGATTATTTGTAGGTCCCGTTAATTTGTGCAAAATATAACAAACACACACAAGATAATGCAAAAAAGTTACGCCTCAGCCCACACGGGCTGTTGTGTCAATAAATTGTTATAATTATATTTATTAGAACTTTGAAAGCTCTTTGGAAGTCTTAAAATCACTCACCTAAGATTGTTAAGTTGGTTGTGAAGACCCGAGGCGGATGTGTTGACACTTGGCACATGTAGACACCGGCATCCTCTCTCTGAGTGGGATTTATTAGCAAACGCCAGTTGTTCGGATACTGAAATTTTACGCGTATTCTCGGATCGCCGCTGTAAGTAATATTCCCGACCGTCAACAAGGACACCTTCTCAGTGGTGCGTCGCACCCACATCACCTAAAAGCACAAACGCCACAGAAAAAGCGTGAAATCAGTGAATTGAAATTAAGTGAAGTGAAACATAATGTGAGAAGTTCGTGTTGGGTCAAAAAGTCCTGCGATCTTCAGTTGCTCCAGGCAGAACTTAAAAATGTCCATTCTTTGCGCTGTAGCAATCGTTTTTCTTTAAACATTAATGAATGCTTTCATATAACATTTTCCAAGTGTTATGCCGTTTTCAAGTTCACCATACCATATTGCCAAGTCTTTTTTAAAGTCGATCAATGAAATCAAAGAGCTGGGTATAGGTTTCGATGCCAAGTTTACCTATTCTAGCCACACTAATTCCACAATATCTAATGCTGCGATCCTGCTGAGCAGAATTTATTATTACTAATTAATTATACATGAAAGTTATCGAAAATGGCTGAGTGGATTAGGTTCAAAGCCCAGCAGACTCATACCATCTGGAAAAAAAATTCAACTTCGCGGCCGAATGCAAAGAATTCTGGTCCACTGTGCAGCGGCGCAAACAATTTTATAATTTTAAAATACATTTATACTTCATCGTGAAAATTTTGCGAGAAAAACAATGGTCTCCCTGGGCTACGCGACTTTACTGGTGGCAGCCGACGAAAAGGATACGCGGTACTTCAGACGTTTGTGCTTGTTCTTCTTTGCATGCACTTGTAAAAGCCATTACCCCAAGCTTTTTCGCAGCTGCATTGTTTAGTTATTCAATTATTTTTTGTAATAAAGCTTTTTTGTTTTGTTGCTGTTTTGCTTTGTTCTGTGTAATTTTGTGATTATAACGCCTAGTTGCTGTAGTTTCATTCTCGCACACAAAGCCAATTATTTCCCCTTTTGAAAACGTTTGTGAGTTAAATGGAAACAATGCCTATTTAAGCTTAATTACTCTTTATCAAATGTAACTGTAACTGCCAGTTCATCTGAAAAGTCGCACTTATGTACGTACCACTCCAATTAATAGCACGAAAAACATAATTATCCCAATCCTTTGATAAACATGCACAAGTGGTCCTGTAGATCGTTCAGAAATAAGCATGGGATGTAAGAACTAGACAGGTGCGTACGCAGACAAAAGATGAGGGGCTTAGAACATAGTACATAGTAGGTACGTCATCTTGTTCTGTATCGTCGGCTTACATACTATATAAGAAGTTCGAAAGTTTAAGCAGACTGAGCTTCTTTGTCGTACCCTTGTTGTGTGTATGCATATAATTGGTCAGAGTTTTGGTTGTTTAAGTTAAATTGTGCAATGATATCAAAAATTTATATTTCATGTTCAAGCTAATTTATGGGCCCTCTACATCGTATGAAAAAATTTTAAATGGTAGTAGTCCGCCCATTATAGAGGTGACAAAATTTTTTCCGATAAAATGGCTCTGAATTGAGTACATAATTAGAAACTTAAACGGATGATATTTGGTACTCACGTTCAGGTATCCCCCTTACATGGCCAACGAAAAGCTGGGCCTGGTCCACCCACTATATAGGCAGTAAATGGAAAATCCGCATAACTTCTATAAAATATACACCGGAGCGTCCATATTTGGTCACTTAAATGCTGGCAAGAATACTTTAAAATTTTGTCCGCCCACCATGGAGTCGGTAAATTAAATTTTTCGATAATTTCTTTTGCACTCTTTTCAGAGTATTAATATTTGGCATATAAAGTCATATTAGGAATATCTTGTAGTTTGTACTCGGTTACTTAATGTAGGGTATTACTCTGTCGGTGAAACCCGACTGATACTTCGTTACTTGTTTTAAACTTTCAGACTGAATAAAAATAAAAATTGTTTGTGATCATCACGACTATTCCAATTTGTTCTCTTCTGCTCCGGTACTTTTTTATTGGTTTCTTATTTGTGTATGCTTACTTTACTGACTATACCAAAATCAGCCTTGTCCGAAAATTTCTTTCTGTGTGCGCTTTTTTCAAAGCTTTCCAGCAAGAAGACTGCACATAAGAAACTCATCCCGCAACTAATCCCTTTCATCCTAATCCTTACTTACTGTTTTGTCTTTCAGCATGCCCACACGGCAGTTAAGCACAGCCTCCGTGAACAAATGCGCCGTGGATATGAGTTTGCCGCCGGAGGCTGTCGAGTTGAGTGGCTCCTCGAAGAACGGTCCCCAGTGATGCTCGTGATGGTGTTTGTTGCGAAAGGTCCGTGACCTGTCTGTTGTCTCAACGGTGGCTGATGGCGAGGATCCGCCAAAGCTGATTGCATCTGAAATTAAAGAAAGACATATGACTTTGAACAATGATGCGTAAACGAGAAATGTATACAACTCAGAGAAACCCGTCCACAGAGTGAATAAAATTATATAAAAAAAAACTTTTTAAAAATAAGCTTTAATTTATTTAATGTACTAAAAAGTAGAAAATAAATTGTTTCCAAGTCACCTGTATCTTACTAATAATAAAAGCTTGGGCGAGTTGTTGTTGTTTTGCTTGCAAGGCGCGGCGAGTATGTTCCTATCGTGTTTCATTGATGTGTGGTGTACCTATAATTATAAACTGATGCCCAAGTGTGTAGTTGCTTGAAAAGTGCCACGCCCCTTGTCCTACGCCCATAAAATTTTAGCAGTGGGACGACACATCCAAGAGGCGACTGCATACGAAATTTCAATGCTGCACGACCTTTAGTTCCAAAGCTAATCGAGATCAAAAATTTTGTTTGTATGGGCGGTGCTACGCCCCCTTATCCAGTGCCCGCCTTATTTTCTCAGTTAAAGGATATGGATATGTAGTAAGTTCCTACCGAGTTTCATTGATGTGTGATGTGTAGTTCTAAAGTTCTACACAAATCTGGAGTTGATAAAAAAGTGCCACGCCCCTTATCCTACGCCCATAAAATTTATTGATTCATGCATTGTCTTGGTGTTTACGCATGTATGCAAAGTTTCAGATCTCTAAGTAGTCGGGAAGTGGGTGAAAAATTGATTACTAGATTTGACGACATACCGCTGACATACCGCGCAAAGTGAACCTAATATAAAGCTTATAATATAAAAAATTATATAAAAAAAACTTTTTAAAAATAAGCTTTAATTTATTTAATGTACTAAAAAGTAGAAATTAAATTGTTTCCAACTCACCTGTATCTTACTATTAATAAAAGCTTGTGCGCTCAAAACCTATATTCACACTTATCTTTCATTACTAGAATCTATTTGCAAAAAATTAATTCTATTAATTGGTTGACAAATATTGAACACATGAGCGCCCCAAGCTTTTATTATTAGTAAGATACAGGTGGCTTGGAAACAATTTATTTTCTACTTTTTAGTACTGTCACGATGACCGGCGCTTTATTCAACGGTTCGATTCAAACTGAATACATCGAGTTTTACAGAACAAAAGTAAAAACGGAGTGGCATTGCCAGAATAAAGATAAATGACATGTCACAAAAATTCAAATAAAATAACACAGGGTGACAGCTCGGCCCTTCCTTCTATAAGCTCGTCCTCGAGCTACATGACTTCAGCTGCTTCTTCGTCATCTCCGCCAGGATCATATTCAGCGTCAATGTCTGGGCAAATTGCGGACCATGGCTTCAGTTTATCGCTGCTTGCGATGGTGCTGAATTTACGCTGCTTAAGTTGTATGCCGTCAACATCTTCGACAACATATCGATCGAAGCGCAGGACCTTTGCAATTACGTAGGGTCCTCGAAACTTCAACTCCAGCTTACGTAACTCACCT
Organism: Neria commutata; assembly: GCA_963457695.1. Lineage (NCBI taxonomy): Eukaryota > Metazoa > Arthropoda > Insecta > Diptera > Micropezidae > Neria > Neria commutata. Next base: position 19,114,388 of record OY735249.1, on the reverse strand, counting down.
GTACTTGGTATAGGGCATTCAAGAAGTACTAGTTCACCTTCACTGTAACGATGTTGTATCTTATGTTTGGCGTTAAACCTGGCTGTCCAAACTCTCTCGTTCTCGATTTTATTATCAGCTCCTTCGCGCCTTTCATTCATTGTGAGTTTATCAACATGGCGGCTGTCGTCTTGTAAAGCAGCTATAATTTTGTTGCCGCTGATGTCGCAAACAGGAAAATCATATACCAGCTCCCTTGAAGAAAACTTTGTAGTAGAGTTTTGCGTCATATTAATTTTCCACTGCAATCGGCGTACATCTGCATCCCAGCTGCTCTTTTCGTCAGCTCCAGCTTCAACAGGTGCACCGCTCAACACATCTGCATACGCCACATCAGTGCCTGCTCGATGTGTTACCATAATGTTCATTTTTAAACGCTTGCTTTTACCTAAATCTTTAAGTTGATCAGCGACACAACCAGCGTATTCATTAGGCGAAGCATCTAATTCATTTTTTTCACTTTCTTCAGGTTGTTTTCCGTAGTCAATTTTGTCACCAGTGAGTGCTATAGCATGACATTTTCCATTTTCTAAAATAACGCGCATATTATTCAAAATGTCCATGCCCACTATTACGTCATACGCCATTTGTTCATTATCGACGACCAAAAACTCACTCTCATAATTTTTATTATCGATTTCAATTATGCCAATAAACAATTCGCGGCACTTGAACTGTCCACCAGCGAAGCCTTGCAATGTCTCGCTGCACAACACAATTTTGCCTTCACATCTGTCTGCGATATCTCTTTTGATAAGCGATCTAGTGCTTCCCGAGTCAATTAGAGCACTACACTTTAAATTGTTTAGCAAAACGTCTTTCATTATTTCACGGGTCACTCGCGCATTGTCTTTACTTTCTATTACGTTTATATTTGTCCTTTCTTGTAAATTATTTTCTGGTGGGCGCAATTTTCTTTGCGGGTGCGTACAATTCTTTGCCAAATGTCCATATTCCCGGCAGTTGTAACACATAGGCCCCGACCTCATTCTATTATAGTTCTCTACTTTCTCTACTTTAACACTTTCTTCTTTGCACTCATTTGCAATGAATTTCTGCACATGAGCTTGTGGCATCGCCGCACTGCAATTCGGTTTCTTATAACTTGCCACCACACTCATCAATGTTTTTAACAAATCCGCGCACTTCACAAAGCTTATTGCTGAAAGAGTTTTTCGCAAATTTTCGTCGGTTAACCCGTTTATAATATACCGAATTATAGCACTTTCTTCGACACGACCTTGCCTTCCAAGCGCTAGCATTTTGTAATAATATTCAATTAATGTTTCATTTCTTTCAATTCGCGCCTGCATCATCTGCATATGAATATCTGCAGTGTTTACGATGCAAGGAAAATCTGTCAAAAATGAAGAAACGAATTCTCGCCACTCACGAAACACCGGCTGAGAGTCTATCCACATTTTCGCAACTCCCCTCATTTTGCTTTGAACAGCAAAAATCACCAATCTGTCATTCCAGCTGTACGCACTCTTAAGTTGCTCAATTCGCTCTATAAACTGAATAGAGCTACTCTCACCACTACACGGATCGAACTGCGGCATCATAGCTATTATGTTGCTGACATTATTTTGCGCATTAATAATGTTGTCGTTTATTTCACCAATACTGCGTTGTTCAAAATTCTGCCGCGCACACAGCTGCGGCTGCGCTATGTTTCGCATAGCACCATTTCCACACAGGAAAGGGGTAACCTGCTCGTCCAACACACATGGTCGTTGTTCAAAATTCTGCCGCGCACACAGCTGCGGCTGCGCTATGTTTTGCATAGCACCATTTCCACACAGGAAAGGGGTAACCTGCTCGTCCACCACACATGGTCGCAGATTCTGCACGCCAACCGATGGCGATTGTGCTACATTCTGCGCGACACTCGAAGGAGAAATTATTGTCTGCTCATTGGGCTGCACGCTCTGCAAAGCGTATTGCGCAGGGGTTGCCGTAGCATACGGCGCACTGCTCACTGCCATAAGAGAGGGATTGAGCGTTGCTGCACGACTCAATCCGTTCGACTGTACATACAGCGCAGGGGTAAACGTTGTGAGCGGTATGACACTTGTCGTCACATAGGATGGGTATATAGCTGTTTCACCGCTGAAACTATTTGCCTGCCCTTGCGCGTGTATGTCGCTATGTGAAACAGCCCTTGGCGACAACATAAGCAAATCATGCGACTGCGGCGCATTAGTTTGCGGCGTTGTCATCTCTGCCACAGGAAAAGCCACTCGCTGCGTTGCACTCCCAACGGCTCCCGTCGACAAACTTGTGCGTGAAACTTCTTGTCCGACTAACGAACATTCTGGATTCCTTGAAACAACTACTCGTTGCGCTGCATTCTCAACGGCTCTCGTCGACATACTTGTGCACGAAACTTCTTGTCCGACAAACGAACATTCTGGATTCATTGAAAGTGGTACAGTCTCTGCTCTCTTTGACGAACTGATTATCTCGGCAAGTTGTTGGGTCAGCACCTCCATGGTCCTTTGGAGACTACCAACGTCCTCCTTCAACTTTTGCACCTCTTGATTACTATTCGCCACTAGCATATTACCACCTTCCTCCAGATCCTCTTGCGCACTCACGTCCAACACATGGACTGGTCCACCTGTCGCTTTAGCCATTTCTTGCTGCAATCGCGAAACGAGTTGAGTTTTATTCCCCGTAGTTTTAGCGCCTAACTCTTCTAATTTAGCTTTCAATTCTGGAATTTTGCACTTAGCTAATTCCGACGCGTTCATTCTATGAATCGAACTACTATTTTAGGGTTAATTCCACTTACTGATATTTGTCACGATGACCGGCGCTTTATTCAACGGTTCGATTCAAACTGAATACATCGAGTTTTACAGAACAAAAGTAAAAACGGAGTGGCATTGCCAGAATAAAGATAAATGACATGTCACAAAAATTCAAATAAAATAACACAGGGTGACAGTACATTAAATGAATTAAAGCTTATTTTTAAAAAGCTTTTTTTATATAATATTTTAAGACTACTTTGACTATTGCAAACTTCATTTAAGTACAAAGCTTACTCTTAACCATTTAAAACATATTTTCCTTTTGAGTACGATTATACCCCATGAGTTTAACAACTAGTCAGTCGACAACTAGTTCATTCGAATATGATTTGAAAACCATTATCAGGAATCATGTTAAACCGTTAATATACCATTTTATGTTAATTTTTTTTTTAATTTTTCTCGCTTAACGAAAAAGGCCTAAACGAGTTAAAGTATTCAGGTATTGACCTGTCTACAGCAAGTTGAAAATCGTGCCTCACCTGAACTCGACCAATGATTTTTCGAAAAACTAAAATCAATTGGAAATTTTGTGATGCCCTTCAGAGGTTTAAGTGGCGCGGAGACTGTGGACGCAAAAGTGCCATTAGGGGTAACACTTGTGCTGCTGCTGCCACCGGAAATATTTCCACCGTCAACATTGCTGCTACTCATAACTACGGACGTTCTGCTGTCGTTGAGTGTAGATACTGTGGTGGTGGATATGGCAAAAGTTACTGCTGACGTTGATATTGTTGCTCCCGCCCTTGAGTTTGAAATCGTGCTTGTCGCATTGAAAACTTCGATGTTGAAATTTGTTACTGGTGCTCGCTCTTCCAGTACTGATACTGCCGTTATAACTAGAAAGGAGAAAATGCAAAGCAATTAGACAATGAAATCAAACATAAAGTCAACGAGCACTATTTTCTGTGTAAATGAAAGAAGTATGCATGTACATGTGTACAATCAAAGAAGCAAACATCCCACTGTATCGAATCAGCCATTGCTTGGGACTTCTTGGCTACTTTTGGAGATGTTTTAGGGATATTAATTTTTGTCGGTATCGTTGTTGTTTTGCAATTTGAAAGGTTGATGATTTTGTCCCTTTGTCCCGGTTTAAACACGGAAGTGTTTTTATGTTCTCCTGCCATTTCCGTAAGCGTTTACCTCAAGTCTCTTCAGCTAGAAATACATAAGTTCATAAAAAAGCGAAATTGTAATTTGGGTCAACTCAATGTTCATGGACTTTCTATTCAATCGCAGAAATTTTGACATGCAATATAGCAAAAGAGTAATACCCTACACCAAGTTACTGAGTGGGCGGGCAAGCCCATTTTTGACAAACTAAACAATATTCCCAATTGGACTGTATATATGTAGAGCCGATATCTAAACTTAAGAACCAAATTTCATTCGTTTAAATTCATAAATAGTTAATTGAGAGCCATTTTATCGTAAAAATTCTTCCGACTATATAGTGGGCGGACCACGCCCATTTTTTGGTATATCCTAGGGTTCCTACATCTCACCTTAAATACCAAAAATCATTGCATTAAATGAGTATTTAAGAAAATTAAAGCCATTTAACCGAAAAATTTCCGAGGTAGTGGGACTTACAGGCCCATTGTAGGCGTGTCCTTCAACCGATTTGACTAATTTTAACACTTTGCCTAACCCAAGGTTCACTATGATTGTGTACCAAATTTGGTTCAAATCAGACAACTCCTGCCTTCTCTTTTTTCCGAACACGCAGCCAGACAGACGGACAACCGGAAATCAAAAGAGAAAGTGTTTCTGATCATTTCTATATACTTATGGGTATACCTAGGAAGGCTCCTTTAATGCGTTACAATTTTCGCACAAAGTTATTATACCCTATTACCATAGGTGTAGGGTATAAACATGGCCCCATGACACATTTTATGCGAAAAGTTAGATGAAATCTGAAAAGTCTTCACCTGTAATAAATTCCATAAATTGAGTATCATGGAGTTAAATATAGGCCCCGGGTTATACACAGAAAGTTTGCTTTCGTTAATTCTGTCTCTTCATTACTGATGTTGTTGTTGCAAATGTCGAAAATATGAGAGAGCGAAAAGAACCAAAGAAAGCTTTCCAGTTTGAGAAAGTTGTACTCGACTCTAATTTTACCTCTCTTGCTGAAAACGTTCCGTGCATCAACTAGAAATTACCCAGTGGTTTTTAATTTGGGGATTAACCAACACAAAATCTATAAAGCTCCAATTGAAACTCTACTATGTGCTTGAAAGAAGTATTTGAAAACAATTATTCTACACAGCATTTAATTTGGGCGTATTTTCCCACGCTGTCCCGTGGGATTTCAAAGGAAAACACGTTTAAGTCGTGACTAACTGGACATAAGCCTTAACTAATGAAATCATAGGCTGTCGTGTTGAACAATAAAATATTTCGCACACATTTGCGTAAACAATTTCAAAAATATATTGTTCTTCACATTTCAGCTCCCGTAAATATCTCCCATGTTTTTTATTGTTGAGTGAACTTCATAACCTTAGGACATTTGCTGTATCTATTTGAGGCTTTCTCGAAATTTTGTACTTAATACCTCAAAAAATTCATAACATGCTCATTTTTGCATACAAAAACTCCATGGCAACTGTCATAATTACTGGAATTTGCGAAGCAGCCGTTTTAATGAAAATTAATATTTAAATTAAATATAAATATTTAATAACAGCTGCTCATTATGCTAAGGAATTCGTCTTTTAGTTTTTTTACCAGCAGTATCGCGCCACTTCGTGGCGACTCCCCTACTTTTCCTTCGCCGATATGGAGAAGTCGTCTTAATTTTTTTGTAATTTTAAAACCAAAATTTTATAAATCCGTATTACCTACTATATTTTGAAATGTTAATAGTTTAACTCTAAATCTGTTTCTCGAAATTAAGACCAACAAAGAAATGTTGGTAGAAATACCCGAAAGAACGTAATTAAGCCGTCAGCTTTGCTGGCACCTTTAACCAAAACTTGAATTAAAGAAAATTATCTCATTTTGCTGGTTGACAACGTACATACTGCGCTACCTTATTCAATCCTGATAAATAATGAATGGAGGTAGTAGTAGTGATTCGGGAGGGAATAAATAAAAGAGCAAATATATAATTGTTACTATCAGTATCCCAAAATTCGGTGTTTATTGGAAAATAATGAATAAAAGTTATGTGAGGCTTGGTTTCCAAAGAGATTTTAATCCTATCCCTTTCCCTCAAGATTTCTCTAAAGTTGCAATTTTCATGAAACGTGTGTAATTCTTATACATATTCTTAGTATTCCACCTTCTAGAATAATTTCAACTTTTCCTCTGACCCACTGCGCGGCTAAATCAAGGATTCTAACTCTTCTTTTTTTTGCCTTATCTGTTCCTATACTATTTCTACAACGTCAGTCCCACCGACTCTTGCTGTCTATAAATGAGGTAAGCTCGCGTATTTTTATTTTTTTGTAGTTCAGTCGGCTATGTGGGAATATATACATATGTGATTAATATTTTGTTTAATTCTCTATCCAAAGTTAGAAAGAAAAATTTATTTCACTAATATACCAAATACCGAAAAAATAACTTAAACTGGACGTGAAAAAAAACTTTCAGACTTAACCTACTCTACATTTACTTATATACATAGATACATACATATGTATGCAGCTACTCAAACTTTGACTTCAATTAAAAACTTGCTTAGATAATTGAACTTATTTTGATTTCCCATGAAATCTAACCGAGCACTAAAAATATCTGTCCATTTATATAGTCTTATGTTCAGCAGCACGGCTGTTAATCACATCTGCCAATGTGGCAATTTTATTAGTTAGGTTTTTTGCCCCTAAAATCTTATACATACATATTTTTACAATCTTCTCTTTCGCTGAAAAAATTAATAAATAGTCGACTAACCATTGCCATTACCGCAAGAAGTGTAAGCTGTAAGCCAAAATATGATACCTTTTATGTACATGAAAGTGAAATGTAAAGCATTACTCTTGTTGTGCAGAAAAGAACACGACAACATTGCAAGTCTATGCTAACATACTCTCTCACTCTCATCAAATGTTACCCAAAACAATGCTGTGCAAAAACAATGATACATTTAATGTTAAATTAACAGGGTAACGGTAACTGAACCATAACATTGCGTGCGCAATAGCGTTTTATATAATAGTATGATGATACCCTACACCTATGGTAATAGGGTATAATAACTTTGTGCCAAAATTGTAACGCATTAAAGGAGCCTTCCTAAGTATAGACATAAGTACCTATATAGAAATGATCAGAAACACTTTCTATTTTCATTTCCGGTTGTCCGTCTGTCCGACCGTCTGTCCGTCCGTCTGTCTGCGTGTACGCAAAAAAAAGAAAGAAGGAGTTGTCCTATTTCGACCAAATTTGGTACACAGTCACAGTGAACCTCGGGTTAGGTAAAGTGTTAAAATTATTCAAATCACCCGAAGGACACGCCCACAACGGGTCTGTAAGTCCCACTACCTCGGATTTTTTTCGGTAAAATGGCTATAATTTGTGTAATTACTCATGGCAAAGAATAATACTTGGTATTCAAGTTAAGAGGTAGGTCTTCTATATCTCACGAAAAAATGGGGTCCGCCCACTATATAGGCGGCAAAATTTATTCGGTAAAATGGCTCCCAATTGACTAGTTACGAATATAAATGAATGAAATTCGGTTCCCAAGTTTATATATAGGTCTTAGATGCCATACAAGAAAATGGGCGTGGTCCGCCCACTATATAGGCGACAAACAAAAAATTCTTTTAACTTCCATAATATATACACCAGAGAGTCCAGATTTGGTTACTTCGTTCCTGGTAGGAATATCTTTTAATTCTCCAGAAATGGGCGTGGTCCGCCCACCATGGGGGTAGTAAAATAAATATGCCGATAACATCTGGTGTACACCTGTCAGAGCATCAATATTTGGAATGTATAGTCCTATTAGGTATATCTTGTAGTCTGCCAAAAATGGGCGTGGTCCGCCCACTATGTAGGTTGTAAATCAAATGCACCCACAATTTCAGTGAATTATCACGCCACTTGGGATCATGGTGTAGGGTATTACTCTGTCGGTGAAACCCGACTGATACTTCCTTACTTGTTTATGCATTTTTTTGTGTATATTAGAAAAAATATTTCGCATTTACATTTACATAACAATATACATGTATATATGTACATATATATATGTCATTGAAATATGTCTTGCTTAATTAGCTACGATCCCTTCAAAATGTGCTCGATTGACGGAAACTACACATATGCACATTTCTGGTGGGAGAAAATTCAGCTGCGAATAACGTTTTATTACAGGGTATCCATTACATTGCCGCAGATTGCCTTCATTTGTGCGTATTTTATTTTGCTGGGTTTTTACTGTTCTGTACGGTTATGTTTGGTTTAGTTAAATGTAATGTTTCGCATTTTAGTTTCACTTTAGTAGCAAACTTATTCCTTTACGGGTGTGCAACTGTGTGTAAGATCATATGAAGGGCAAACTTCAGTACGAAATGTAGGAAACTCGAGTCACCACAAAAGTCTTAATTACTACCAACACATGCATACACGTCAATACCACGAACAGGAGAAGAACCAGAATTAATAACAAAGAAGAAATCACACACTATTAACAATTACGCCAAAGGATGGCCACATATACGTAGAATGGCTGTAATTAATGTGGCACCACGACCACCCCCCCTACCTCCACGCAGAACCAACATACATATATGTATACATATTTATATACGTGCAAGAAAATATTGCTTTAGGATATTTAATAAAAATAACTAAATATTTTTTGTACGGTTTTGCGCTGCGGTATGACGTTTGCTTGTATTTGGTGATTGTTGTTTTTGATAATTATATCCGTAAATACATATGTATTTAAATGCAGTTATATCTGCGGGTGAAATATCGAAAATTATTTTCCTCACATAAGAGAAAGTTTAACAATAATATAAAAGAAGGAAAAACACTTCAGTTTTGTCTGCATCATGGAAATAAATATTTGCATACGCATGGATATTTGATATATAAATAGGTATCTATTTATTTGTTTTGACCGAGTTTCACCGGCATTCTTAAAAATTTACAAAATGTCATCCTTTCATTCACATTTACTCTATAGCCGTGCCCTCTATAGTCGGAAGCTTTATTAAGCAACACACTTTTAGCAAAAAGAGAGTGCAAAAGGTCGTGAAATAAATGATGTGCGGCCAACTGTGCGCTCTTATTTGTGTGTAGAGTGCAGAAATCAAAGCACATCACTATGATTTTCAGAACGCTAATTTTAGACTTTGTCTAATGGAGCTCGATGGCAGCCCGCAGAATGGTTTTGAGTTCAGTGCAAGTAATGCAGTCCTGCTATACATAAATATATATATTTATATTCCCATTCATAATGTTCACAGTTTTTTATAAGGAGTAAACATTTTAAGGCATGGGTTTTGAAAGTACAGGATAAAGATTCTGATTGCTTTCCGATTGTGGTTAGCTGTAGCGATCCTTGTCACACCATTATCAAATTGAAACAGCCTCCTCGTGGCGCCTGCTGAGTAGCCGCTTCACATCCGTTAAGCAATGCGCTAACGCGTGCAGCGGGGCCCCGGGCACATTAATTAAAATGGCCAATGAACGAAAATCCTCGGATAAAACGGCCCCTAAACTTGTTGACCCCCGCAAGCGTAGTAAGGACCGATATGTACCTGGAATGTCCGATCACTCAATAGGAAGGTGCCTGTATCCGACTGGCGGAAGCTCTCATAAAATATAAGGCTGACATCACCGCCATCCAAAGCCATTCCGCCTACAGAAGAACTCTGCAGTCACAGTGGGGTATTGACCCCTGAAAATGGCGATCAAATCACCTGAGCTACTATAATACTGAATGTTGAGTATTTTTATACCCTACACCTATGGTAATAGGGTATAATAACTTTGTGCCAAAATTGTAACGCATTAAAGGAGCCTTCGTAGGTATAGACATAAGTATATAGAAATGATCAGAAACACTTTCTCTTTTGATTTCCGGTTGTCCGTCTGTCCGTCTGTCTGTCTGTCCGTCTGTCTGCGTGTCCGGAAAAAAAAGAAAGAAGGAGTTGTCCGATTTGGACCGAATTTGGTACACTATCACTGTGAACCTCGGGTTAGGTAAAGTGTTAAAATTAATTAAATCGGTTGAAGGACACGCCTACAATGGGCCTGTAAGTCCCACTACCTCGGGAATTTTTCAATAAAATGGCTTTAATTTGTTTAATTACTCATTTAATGCAATGGTTTTTGGAATTTAAGGTGAGGTGTGGGCCTTCTAGGACATAACAAAAAATGGGCGTGGTCCGCCCACTATATAGGCGGAAAATTGTTTTCGGTAGAATAGCTCTCAATTGACTATTTATGAGTTTACATAAATGAAATTTCGTTCTTAAGTTCAGATATCGGCTCTACATGCCGTATAAAAAAATGGGCGTGGTCCGCCCACTATATAGGCGGTAAGCTGAAAATCCTCATAACTTCCGTAATGTACACACCAGAACATCCATATTTGGTCACTTCATTGCAGGTGAGAATATCTTTATATTTTTCAAAAATGGGCGTGTTCTGCCTACCATGGGGGCGGTAAATTTAATATACCGATAATTTCAGTTTGTACACCTGTCAGGGCATTAATATTTGGCATATGTTGTCTTGTTAGAAATATCTTGTGGTTTGTCAAAAATGGGCGTGGTCTGCCCACAATATAGGCAGCAAATTTAAAACACCCACAATTTCATTTCTTTCAATGTATTTTCACCTCACTCGGTTACTTGGTGTAGGGTATTACTCTGTCGGTGAAACCCGACTGATGCTTCCTTACTTGTTTCACTGTGAGTCGGCTGCAATGCGAGCCGTGCGAGAGCATTACCGGGAGATGAGAAAGGCAGAGGGGCACCTTTTCAGACGCAAGAAGCAGTAAGAAGAAAAGCACTAGGCTGATGAGATAAAGATGTGCAGAGACAGGAATAACGCCCGAAAACTCTACCAGAAGGTAAAGGTCTAACCGAAGGATTTAAGACCGGCGCAGCTTCCTGTCGAGACGAAAACGGCAATCTGCTAACGAATGCGCAGAGCATACTAATGTTATGGAGGGAACACTTCTCCAACTTATTACCACGCGACGACACAAATTTTTCCCACGGCGGCAGGTTTCCGATACCACCAATCGACGACGATGGCGTTGGCATACAATCGCCTAGCTATAACGAGATCAAGGTCGCAATCCAGCGACATAAATAACAAAGTGGCTGACGACCTGCCTGCAAAGTTGTGCAAAACTGGCGGCGATGAGCTGGTAGGGCGCATGTACCAGCTTTTCTGCAGAATTTGGCTAGATGAAAGCATGCCCATCAATTGGAATCTTGGTGTGCTTTGTCCTTTGCTAAAGAAAAGCGACCCGACTCTCTGCTTAAACTGCCTTATTGTCATAGCATACAAGGTCCTGTCGAGCGTACTGGGTGAAAGATTGAAGCCATTCGCAAGGCACTGATTGAATCTTATCAGTGCGGCTTTAGACTGGCAAGTATACTATCGACCAGATCTACACACTACGACGACTCCTGGAGAAGACCTACGAATATCAAATCGACACCCACCATCTCTGCGTCGATTATAAATAAGGCTGCCTTCGATAGACCAATACGGGAGTGTCTGAGCTCGGTATCCTTGCAAGGTTTATAAGGCTCTGCAGGATGACGTTGAGTAACACACAAAGCTCCATCAAGATAGGAAAAGAACTCTCCGATCCCCAACCCTCTGATAACGTGAGAGGCTTCAGACAAGGCGATCCTCTATCTTGCAACCTCTTCAACTTTTTGATAGAGAGCGTACTATGGAAAGCCGGTGTGCAGCGCGATGGCACTATTTTCTACAAATGTGACCAGCTCCTGGCGTACCGCGATGATATTGATATCGTCGGTATCACCGAGCGACATGTAACCGCTGCTTCTCTGCTATCGAAAGACAATCAGACAAAGTGGGTCTGGCGGTCAACGAGGGCAAGACGAAGTATATGATTTCTACAAGCAGGGAGATTCAGCGCCGTGACTCCCATTTGGCAACTGGGAACTAAACCCTCGAAGCTGTCAAGGAGCTTACATATCTTAGCACCGCCATTACCACCACTAATGATGTCAGCCATGGGAGGACATGCCTCCAATTGAAAGACCAAGAACCGGACGAACTGGTAAGGCTTGGAAGTACTTGGAGAAAAGCCGTTTGTCAGGTCGTTACCCGGTAACGGGTATTTCTGACCAAGTAAGTAAGTAAATAAACATTTTAAGAGGTTGGATTTATATGTTTTGTGTATTCATGAAATCGAAGCTCTAGAGGAAACAGCCACCCCTGCACTAACGTACGCACATGGTACCAAACAAAACATAATCAGACAAGCAGGAAGGCAGGCAAACCGACGGACCCACAAGCAGCTAAAACGTTTGCCGTTCGGAAAACAAATAGGCCGATGGCACAATTTGTTCACTTCGTGCTGAAATAACAAAGCATCCTTTCGTCCATGAATTTATGCAAGCGCAAGTAAATATGTACATACATATGTATGTGAACGGTTGGTGTGTGAGTTTGCGAATGGATATGGGAGTGTGTGATTTGGTCGACCGAAATTTGCGATAACAATTTTTGTTGATTATGTGATGGTTAGAAATCGGATACATATGCATAAATATACACGCAAAATTTGGAAATTATATAAAAATTGTATGTAAGTTATATGCAAAATGTTCAAAATCAGACATGATCTAAATCATTAAGAGGATTAGTTAAAATTTATCATAACGCTGTGGCTTAGTCTGAGAAATGATATGGAGCTGCAGAGGCCTCCCCCATTTTTCAGGGTGAATATTCAGAAATTTTCCTGGAGAGAAGAAAAATTACTCCTTCCCAAACTAAATAATATTTATTCTAAGGATAGAACCAAAACAAAAATGACAGCTCATATTATACATAGTGTAATAATATCAAGTGTACCAGATAGAAGGTACGTTCGTAAATGCAACCCAGCGGTTGCACTGCAAAGCAACGCGTTCGTAAAAGCAAAATGGTGCAATACTACTGCGTGCAACGCGTTCGTTAATGCAACGGCTTGGCACCGCAGTGACAAATACAGGTGACAGGAGACTTGGAAACAATTTATTTTCTACATTACAGGTGACTTGGAAACAATTTATTTTCTACATTTTAGTACATTAAATAAATTAAAGCTTATTTTTAAAAAGTTTTTTTTATATAATTTTATTCTGATTCAAATCACCAATCAAAAAAGTTGATTGTGATTTAAAATCAAAAGGCACCAATCAAAAGTGACAATCTGATTTACCAATCACTTGATTTAAATCAGCAAATTTACCAATCTGATTTGCCAATCTTGATTGTGATTGTAAATCAAGTCTTCAAATCAAGTGCGCAAAAGGATGACAGAGCAGTAATAAAATGTATACTTCGAAATAGTACCAAAAATATCAAAGATAAATTCGTTCCTTAAAAGTAAAGCGCTGATCAGTCACCGCGTATCTTTTGTGAGCGGAATTAATCGCAACGGCAAAATTCGGGCCGTTCAGTGAAAATCGTATCGCAGCTGTGGCTCTTTTGCAGGTTTCTGTCTTGGTTATTGCTGCCGTGCTGCCATATAGTTTCGTGCACAAAGTAAGCACGCTGTTCATTTTGCTTGTGAGGTTAAATTTTACATTCTTTATAAAATCTATGACACAGAATTATCTAAATTTTTAGATATATTTATTGTGGTCTACTTTTAAGAATTTATAATAGCAATAATAATCCAGTTTTAGTTCTAAATTAAAATCGAAGAGCAGTGGCAGCACTGTTTTTAGTACAAAGCAATGTCATTCTCTTATCCTCTCTGAGCATCAGAGCAGACGTAAATGTGTGAGAAAAACCAATTTGGATTATAATTTAAGCGCTGATCAGTCACCGCGTATCTTTTGTGAGCGGAATTAATCGCAACGGCAAAATTCGGGCCGTTCAGTGAAAATCGTATCGCAGCTGTGGCTCTTTTGCAGGTTTCTGTCTTGGTTATTGCTGCCGTGCTGCCATATAGTTTCGTGCACAAAGTAAGCACGCTGTTCATTTTGCTTTTGAGGTTAAATTTTACATTCTTTATAAAATCTATGACAGAGAATTATCTAAATTTTTAGATATATTTATTGTGGTCTACTTTTAAGAATTTATTATAGCAATAATAATCCGGTTTTAGTTCTAAATTAAAATCGAAGAGCAGTGGCAGCACTGTTTTTAGTACAAAGCAATGTCATTCTCTCATCCTCTCTGAGCATCAGAGCAGACGTAAACGTGTGAGAAAAACCAATTTGGATTATAATTTCTGCGTTACGCGCCGATTAAATACGCAATGAGCGAACGCATGTATGAGCTCGGGTAGGGTAGGTTTTGTCTGCGCTCCGATTAAATACGATACGCGGTGACTGATCAGCGCTTTATGCGTTACGCGCCGATTAAATACGCAATGAGCGAACGCATGTATGAGCTCGGGTAGGGTAGGTTTTGTCTGCGCTCCGATTAAATACGATACGCGGTGACTGATCAGCGCTTAAGAATAATTACTTGAAATCGTGAACAAATCATATGTAAATACCAACAACTTAAACTAATACATACATTTGTTTTATTGAAATGATAGTGAAATATGTAATTATTTGTTCACATTTCTTCACCAAAAATTGCAAGAAAAGTATTTATTTGGAAGGAAAAAAGCAACCCTGTTTTATATGACACTTCCATCAGTGATGTCAACGTCGTGAAATTCGTGCCAGATTTTGTGCATTTTTAAAGCTGATACGTTTATGAAAATGCATTTATCGTCTGATATCTATTTTAGTGCCATTGTTTGTTTATTTTGAAGACACTATTATTAGTCCGTAACATTTTCGAAGCAGTTTGCGTTCTGTGAAATTAACCTGAGTGAATCGCATTACTTTTAGAGGTTTGGAACAAAAATAGGCATCACTGTCTCGCATCCGTTCTTAGCACCCGCACAAAAGAGGTAAACTTTTGTGCAAACCAGTGCCGCCACAAAAGTGTAATGAATTTCTACCTGCTGTCCCAGGAAGCATAACATGTTAAGTATAATATACATATAATATGTAAAATAAAGCGCTGATCAGTCACCGCGTATCTTTTGTGACCGGAATTATTCGTAACGGCAAAATTTGTGCCGTTCAGTGAAAATCGTATCGCAGCTGTGGCTCTTTTGCAGGTTTCTGTCTTGGTTATTGCTGCCGTGCTGCTATATAGTTTCGTGCACAAAGTAAGCACGCTGTTCATTTTGCTTGTGAGGTTAAATTTTACATTCTTTATAAAATCTATGACACAGAATTATCTAAATTTTTAGATATATTTATTGTGGTCTACTTTTAAGAATTTATAATAGCAATAATAATCCGGTTTTAGTTCTAAATTAAAATCGAAGAGCAGTGGCAGCACTGTTTTTAGTACAAATCAATGTCATTCTCTCATCCTCTCTGAGCATCAGAGCAGACGTAAACGTGTGAGAAAAACCAATTTGGATTATAATTTCTGCGTTACGCGCCGATTAAATACGCAATGAGCGAACGCATGTATGAGCTCGGGTAGGGTAGGTTTTGTCTGCGCTCCGATTAAATACGATACGCGGTGACTTCGAACTACTGCAGCCATGAAAGCACTACAGTAGAGTCTGACCAGCAGTGAAATTCTCCTCTTAAAATATTCATTTTCGATATAGAGTACATCAGTTCAGCAAAAAGCATCGCTGCAGATAACTCTAATTTAGGAACGGTGAGCGCTTTCAAGGGTGCTACTCGAGATTTCGAACACAAAATGTGATTTTCAGTCATGCCGTCGATTTCTAAACGAATGTATACGCATACACCGTAGGCGGAGAGCCTCGCGTCACAAAATGCATGAATTTTGATCTTGGCATTTGGTATCAAAACGAGACGTGGAAATGCATATTTGCTTATGAGTTCAAAATCAGTGCACATATTCGGCCATGATGACTGCATTGATTGCGGTAGACTCTCATCCCATGCGAGCTTTTCTTTTCATAAAAGCTGTACGAAGATTTTCGCCTTGACAATAACTGGTCCTATTAAACCCAATGGGTCATAAAATCGAGGAATAATTGAGAGCACTGTTCGCTTAGTAGCTCTTTTAAACGAAGTAAAAGATACAAACGAAAATATAAAATTTTCAATATGCGGATCCCACACAAGTCCAAGTGCCTTTGTGACATCACTGCTATCATGAAATTTAGAAAGTTGCGCTCTATCCGGCTCTGCTACCTCATTCAATACATTTGAGTTGTTCGAACACCATTTTCGAAGTTTGAAATTGCCTTTTTCAAGCAGCTCAGACGTCTCTCTTAAAATTTGTAACGCTTCTTCTTCCGTATTCCCAGTGGCAATTTGCCACCCGAAATCAAATCGTCGACGTAAAAGTCTCGACGCACGATCTGCGATGCTACTGGGAACGATGCCCCTTCATCGGCAGCAAGCTGCTGCAAGAAACGAAGCTGGCTTTGTACCATACGTGACAGTGCTCAGCTTGAATATTTGAATATTCTGCTTCTTCGCCTCTTTGTAACGCGCGGCAGGCGAAAGCGAAAGAAATTGCGGGCAGCTGAAAACTGCATGCGAGCCATGGTTGCATATCGAACAACTTTTAGCAATGTTTGTTGATGCCACAAATACTCTTTTCTTATAGTCACGATTTTGATACAATTTTTCTCCCACCTGTTTGCTTGGTGTTTGCTGTACCAAAGCACACTCCACACTCTCCATCGTCTGACACCTTTTTTCCAGGAACGCCACCATCGAGTCCCACGTTGGTAAAACATTGATTGGTGCCGTCTCTTCCCACTTCGTTTGCGTAGCGATGTCGAGTTTGCAGCCGATGATGTGGATGAGCAGCGAATCCGCAATTTATTCCTTCGTACCCATTGTTAGAAGTGCACGCAGATGTAAATTTACACTGTCGCTTATATGCCGCAAACTTGCCACTGATCCTGCTTCTACGCTGCGCAACCCAACGATGTCTCTGACGTGAGCCTGAAAGCTAAGACGCTTATTATCAAACCTCCTTTTTAAAAGATCAATAGCTATGTCGTATTTCTGCTCGTTGATCTCTAGCGAACGATGACTGTCTCGAACATTGATTGGAAATCAGGCCAATCTGTGTACACTTCAGTAAATTTCGGGACTTGCAGTACCGGCAGGCGTGGCTTTTGAGGAGCAATTATTATGGATGGATGAGAATCCTCCAACGTCGATTTGGGAAGTATGGTTGACGATCGCACATTTGATGCGCGAAGCGAGATTTGGAGCCGCGTTAACTCCGTCTTTACGCTAATGTACAGTGCCGATATTTTAATAGAAGTAGCGCTGCCAATTTCCTCATAGTCCTCCTGCTCGAGCCTGGCCTGCACTCCACATTCCTTAAAGAACGCCTCTGTCTGCTCCAGCTGCACACTGATGGCAGCTTCATCCAGCGCAAGTATGTTTTCGGGCTTCACTAAATCTTTGATATTTAGAAGCTGCGTTTTGAGTGACATGCGCTTTCGCTTCAAAAACTCCAAAATACTGTGACCTTCTTGGCTGGTAATTTTTTATGTTGAGTAACTAGCGAAGTTTTTTGTTCTCGCGCGCTGCTGTACTATTAACAGCAATTAACGGCGCTTATGTACACCTGCGGTGGCGTGAACGACCACCAGCAACAACAACTATAACGCGGCGCGCGATTTTATGTATGCAAATTTGCAATGTTACAGCAATTTGCGCGAAAATTATTTTGACTGTGATTCTTTTCCAAGCAATCACGTCAGGGTCACCAGATGTTGAAATAGCAATAGTTTTTGCTATTTATGATGCAAATAAAAAGCGAATCAAAATGCGAAAAAGGTTACAAAATTTATTTAACGACCGAGTGCCGCGAGAATTTTTTGAATTGTGAGAGTAATGAAATTATGAACAATAGTGATGGTACAAATTATGTTATCGATAATATGCTACGTATGTTTGGCGCTGCTCCGAACAGACTTTTTGAAGTCCAAAAACCATTGCATGAAATCAGTTAATCGCATTCCTTGTTGTTCTAATTAAAAGATCATAAGCAATTGAAGTAAGACCCAGCACCCTACACATTTCATACTAGATAATAAACCGATCATACATACATGCGTGTGTATATATATACTGGGTTTTGAATGTCACAAATAAAAGCTCATTGGCTTCACGAACAACCACAAAAAACTTCAAATTTTTACATGAAAAACATTTCTGTCTTGGTCCGAAGTCATTCCGAACTCTAGGAAAAATATGCATTTGCATAAATATCTGATGTCTACTGATTTTGTACATTCCGCGTTCAGATTAAATACTTACATAACCCATGAAATTGCGAACCAATGACCGAGGCATAAGTTAGCAAACGAATAAGGCTCAAATATGGTGGGAAATATGATGATGTCCTCATCCTTTTGATTTGTCACTACTATCGTTTACGAAATCGATACTGGTGGTGCGATTCTTCATTTTATCTTGCCAGAACTGGCAGCGTGCTGCAGCGCAGTTCCCCCTTCTTTTTCGTTTTGTCGTTTGGCGTGTTGGCTTGGCTTCCGCTTTCTGTTTTATGGTGGTCGGTGTTGAAAAATTGCGCATTCAAACGATTAGCACCAAAACCAACCAGAACTTGCATTATCTCATTACGGCGCACCATTCAACCCCGTACTCATTCGTGGAATAAAGTTTGATTGACTAATTTGCGCACAATTAATGAATTTTTCTGAATGTTCGAAGTGGGATTTTTCAGGAATACACTTCCTTGTCTTCACTGTGTCTCTGAAAGCAAAAGAAAATTATATTAAATCTAAATCATATTCTTTTAGATTATTTTTAAAAATGTATCTTCTAACAGAGGAAAGCACACTAGGATCAGGTTCCTAATATATCTAAGAACATACCTGAAATGAAATTAAATAAAATTATATAAAAAAAAATTTTTTTAAATAAGCTTTAATTTATTCAATGTACTAAAAAGTAGAAAATAAATTGTTTCCAAGTCACCTGTATCTTACTATTAACAAAAGCTTGGGGCTTTCAAAGAAGTTTTTTTTTTATATATTTTATTTTCTACTTTTTAGTCTTCCATAAATTAAATTTTAGAGCTCTGAAATTTTTCGCAAAAATAATTTCAAACTTGCAAAGCAGTACACAATATTTAGGGTATTCACAGTGTTTCCTATCGTCATATGTCATATCCTCAATATAACAAATAATACGGCTGTGATCGACCCTAATATTCGTGGTATATTTGTGGCGCGATGAGTTGTTGTTGTTTTGCCTGCAAGGCGCGGCGAGTAAGTTCCTATCGCTTTTCATTGATGTTGGTGTACCTATAATTATAAACTGAAGCCCAAGTGTGTAGTTGCTTGAAAAGTGCCACGCCCCCTGTCCTACGCCCATAAAATTTTACCAGTGGGACGAAGCATCCAAGAGGGGCCTGTATACGAAATTTCAATGCTGCACGACCTTTAGTTCCAAAGCTTTTCGATATAAACCATTTGGTTTATATGGGCGGTGCCACGCCCCCTTATCCAGCGCCCGTCTTATTTTTTCAGTAGAAGGATATGGATATGTAGTAAGTTCCTAACGAGTTTTTTTGATGTGTGATGTGTAGTTCTAAAGTTATAAACAAATCTGGAGTTGATAAAAAAGTGCCACGCCCCTTATCGCCCATAAAATTTCTTGATTCATGCATTGTCATGGTGGTTACGCATGTATGCAAAGTTTCAGATCTCTAAGTAGTCGGGAAGTGGGTGAAAAATTGATTACTAGATTCCGCCACATACCGGAAGTCAAGTTAATATAAAGCTTATAAAAATGAAACCTTATTGCACATCTAAAGGATTAGCCTTATCGTCCATAAAAACCCTTCGCGTACTATATACATATGTACATATACATATGCATAGATGTGCTAGGTCCTAGTCTTTATCCAAATTCATATTGGAAATTGCGAGCATAATCTCGGCATTAGTTGTAAATATTAATTAAATGCTGCAGGAATAGCAGCAAGAATTCCCTCATGGAGCAAGAGTTCAAAAAGATTAGAAAAATTTCACAGTTGGCTTCTGCAAGAAGGTTTACCCCCAGGGACTTGTTTCCTGTCAAAATTAACATACACGTGTATGTGTGCTGTCACACATGAAATTATGTTATTTTAGCAGGCACATTCCCCCGCAAGCACACTCCTGTCGGTTCACGCTTTTTTTATTTTGTAAGCGCAATTTTCACTTCGAAATGCTTTTCTCGCCATGTTACGATTGCTGTTTGCTTACCATGTTATTCCCACGTCGTTTTTATATCAGGGTTCACAAATGTTTGCTCAAGTTCATGCGCTCTGGAGCTAGGCAAAATCTTCACTCGCGCTCCCAAGCGAAAGAAAACATTTATTTTTTTAGGTATCGGCAAGGAGAGCTCTATTTTGCAGAGAGAGCTGCGAAAAACACCATGGGACTTTGAAATGAATTCTTTTAATCATAATAAGTATGTATGTATATATAAAAGTCTGGGTAAAATACATGTTTCCGTAGGCACCATTTTAAGGATTCTGAGATTTTGATGCAGTCATATATTTTGAAGCGGGATATGTAATTCGATTGAAGTTTTGTGATTTTTGATATAGTCTTTAGATTCCAAGGCATTCAAAATAATTTGTCGTTTATCGAAGGTTACTAGCGACTTTATCATTTTTGTAAATTTGCAGACATTTTGCACCAATACGACAATTTTTGGAAACCAATTAACCATTTTTGATTCTGGTTATAATATTGTCGTATGTACAAAATCGCCGCGGTAGCTCAGTGGATAAGAGGATAAGATATATTTCAACTTGGAAACCAAATTTCATTCGTTTTAATTCATAAATAGTAAATTGAGAGCCATTTTACCAGAAATTTTTTCCGCCTATAAAGTGGGCGGACCACGCCAATTTTTTTTTATGGCATAGAGGACTAATTCCTAAAGTTGAAGACCAAATACTATTCTTTTTAATGACTAATTAGATAAATTATAGCAATTTAATCGAAAAAAACCTGAGGTAGGGGGCCTTACTGGCCCATTGTGGGCGTGTCCTTCGGCCAATTTTGCTAATCTCGGAACTTAATCTAAGTTAAGGCTTGCTACGACTGTGTGCCAAATTTGGTTCAAATCGGACCACTCCTTCTTTCTCTCCTGCGCCAACGGATAGCCAGACAGACAGACGGACAACCGGAAATCAACACAGAAAGTGATTCTAAGCATTTCTATATACTTATGTCTATACCTAGGACGGCTCCTTTAATGCGTTACAATTTTTGCACAAAGTTATTATACCCTATTACCATAGGTGTAACAAGATAGCAATAAATACAATTTTTCCATAAATTCTATCAATTCAAACAGAGTAAGAAAAAATAAATAATGTTTAGAGCAAATTCAGTAGTTCCTTTTTAAATATATTACAAGACCGAAAAATATCTAGTTCATTATGAACAGAGTTAAATTCAATGCTAGATTTCGAAATAGGATCAGATCTACTGTAATTTGTTGTTACTCGAGGTGTTAAAAGAAATGCTGTCTACTTCTTAAATGTCTTGAAGGAGCATACAGCGCGTCTCTGGCTAACATAATCAAATAGTATTTACACCTGGCTTCAAGCGATTTTAGATCTATTAGAAGACACCGTTGCTTATATGATGGCCAACAATCGCCGTCGCAGCCGGTTTTCTTAAAGTCGAATCCGGTAAATCTCCTTTGAACTGTCTCAATACGGTTAATAGTAACCGCATATGAGGAACTCCATATACTACATGCATACTCTAGTGTTGACCGCACTAGGGATACATATAGGGATTTAAGCGTATAAGGATCTTTGAACTCACTGGAGTTAATAATTAATTAATAATTGATTGGCGCAACAGCCCGTGCGGGCTTAGGCCTAGGTTTCTCGCATTAACTTGTGTGTGCTATTTCACAAATTTACTGGAGTTACGCTTATTAAACCCATTAATTTATTGCCTTTTGAGACAATAAAGTCAAAATAAGAAGTATTTATATTTATTAATTTTTACAATGCGTTGAATAATAATTGACGACAAATAATTTGTTAATGAAAATATTTGCTCCAAAAAAGGAGAGGACACAACTCATCTAGATTTGAATCGGAGTTTTTCTTTTAGCCACACATGCCTATATTAAAAACTTAAATTTTGTTCACTTGTAACATCTACTTTATTCGTTGCGATTGTGCTTCGGTACTTTTAAAATTGAAAGATTCTGTAGAAATGCAAAATAATTGCTGCTGCCAACCCTGGACTGAGTCACTCTGGAGCACTCTTTTGTAAACGTTTTTTCGAATCCTTGCTTAGCCCCATACGTATTCAGACACGCATACGTAAATTGCCATGGATTTGAGGCCACATTCAGCAGCAAACATACACACACTCTCCCACACACACATATCGTAGGAAATAAATATAAACGCCACAAGCCAATTTAATTTAAGAAGGATTAATGTATAAAAACACTTTACACCAGGGAATGCTCCGTACTGTTGTCGTTTCTTTACTTCTGCTTGTATACCTGGAAAAGGACAAGATGCTGCACTCCTTGCCGTTGCTTTTGCCTTTGCGAGAGGAGTAGCCAATCGTGAAATTGCCGGAAGCGGCAACATTTTCCCATCTCCTTTATTATTATGCATTATTACTTCTATGCCATTCAGGTCTGAATTTACGTCATAATCACAATAATAAAATTTTTATTTCGAAATTGTTATTGCGCGTAATATTATCACTTGGCACGTACAAGTACAACTTTCAAACGTGGCCAACGTTTAAGCCCCAACGGCTAAAGGACTGCCACAGTAGAATGGCTTTTGCTCAAAATTTTTGGCATATAATAATGTTTGTAAAATAAAAATAATCACTTTGTTGTGCTAGCTAATGCAATGAAATTATCGAATTTCTCTTGATCATGTAACAAAGTAAGATAATAGAGTTTGGGATTTCGATACGGGTATTACCGAAACCGTTATGCCGGGATTCGGGCCCAAACACCGTTACTGAAAAACGGTGTTGCCAAGCAATTATTACTGGTATTTCGGCTTTTTAAAAGTCGGGGAAATACTCTTAAAAGAAATTGGCATATCAGTCGAAAAAATTGGCCAATCCTAACATTGCTCATCATTAAAAGTTAGTTGTACTTCCATTCTTCTTGGCAGCTTATCATCTGAATGAATTGCAGTTAAAAGGTTGAAAATTGAATTGCCAAATTTTATTCTAAGTACATACTTTTAAAAATTAGTGCCTTTTGTATGCAGCTAACTAGAATTGAGTCTAAACTCAAACTTTCTCAGCTGCAGAAATGTTATGCGAAAAGGTTGGTTAAGGTCAGACAACAGGTTATTGACAGAAATTTCGACAAAATCAGGGTTACTAGGTGTTTGATCCAATATTGCAGTGAACCTGCAGCTTCTTCCGAAATGATAATGAGTTGGCCCCTTCAGAGAAAATTTTTTGCTGTATTTATCATGTGGGGTATTGTTCGAAAGGGCTACTTCCATGGAATTCGTCAAAAATATATGGCTCAATGTTGAAAAAATTACCGTTCCCCATTCCCCTTACCATCAAGGTTCCTCAAGCATTAATTGCAATAAAATCAGCGTTAGTAGGTAGTTAGTCGTAGACAACAGGAAAACTCCGCCACATCAGAAATGCAAAAATTTTGTATAATCTATTTAATCAACTTTATGAAAAATGTGGACGGTAACATCAGCAATGCCTATTGTTTTAACAAAAGATAGACAGAAGAAGTGATTGTTCAAATCCAATTCAACCTTTCTTATGGTAGAATTACTCTAGCGGTAAGGTTAGATATCGTGTCAGCTGACAAAATCTATCTTACCCGAACACAATGTTCGCTATTACTCTGACCGGATTGAGTAGTAGAAATTTCTGCGTCGAATAGAAAACTACTGCAAAAGTCGTGTCAGCTGTGAAAAGAATGTTGCCACACAAAAAATTCACTTGAAAATGAAATAGCAATAATGCTTTTCCTATGCAAGAATTTAAACGGCAACACTGGTCAAAACTAGCGAATATTTATTGGAAATATAGTCCACCTGCGCTTTCGTTTGCTTTAAATTTGTACACATCGTACATTTTACACAACACTAAGCACATTGAGTCAATTATTTCGTCGTTTGAATTCATTTTTCACGATATATTTTGTTTGTGAACTCTTTGCAGAAAAGTGTTGCCAGTGACCTTCGATTTTAGTTCAACAAAAGAAGTGGATTATTATTGCCGAAATAAGTTACAAAAGTAGTACACAATATAGAGATGTAACAATTATGATAATTCAGTGCCATAAATTTAATAAAGAATGTAAAATTTCATTTCAGAAGAAAATAAACAGTGTGTTTCTTTTGTGCACAAAACTATACGGCAGCACTAGCAAAAAGAATAGACTGACAGCTGCAATCCGTTTAGCTGTTAGAGTAACTGGGCAAATTGCTATCCGGCACGATCCGCTGGACTAATTAGACCATTAAACGTAGTATCAATGACAATGCTTTCGTTTATCTCCTGAAAAAATTTTATATACGGGCTACTAACCAGATTCCAACACCCCCATATCCATAAGGCCACTTGGCTCTTTTCCCGATCAACGAACACAAAACCAGATCGGTCATGTGGTGATCGACAGAAGGCATGCTTCCAGTGTACTAGACGTGCGTACATTCCGAGGAGTAAATATGAAGTTGTTGCCGCCAAAGTTAGCATGCGGTTATGAAGAGCGCGCTCTGATACACAGCGAAATCTTCAATCACAACAGACAGAGCTGAAGCCTATTCCTGGTTCAAATTCCAGCCAACTCACGCCACCTAATAACACAGCGCCATCTATCGGGAGCTAGTTGGCAACTCTCCGAAAGTATACTTGCCATGTTAAAAAACCTCCTCACATAAAATATTAATAAAGTTTCCCGTTCGGACACCGCTATAGAACAAATGTGAAGGTTCCGTTAATATGCGCTAAAATAGAACGAGCACACACAAATTAATGCGAGAGAGATATGGCTTTTGCAACCATCCTTCAGTTATTTGAGAGGGAGAGGGACTTCCTAAGTGACGGCCGGATCTTCCGCTATTTTAGGAGCTTTTTGACGAATCATTTAAAGGCTGTATTTTGAATTTTTTCAATTTTATTAACATTGGGGATTTTCAGCGACCGGATCAGTCATTTTTGAGCTGTAGTGTCAGCCAAATAAAAAATTCCATTTGCAGAAAAACGCAATTGGAAGAACGCTCAGAATACCTAATCTTTTCTACGTGCATATTTTACTTCTCGAAAATTGATTTTTGGAAATTGAAATTGACTGAAAAGATATTTTCGCGCGATCAAAATAACTGAAATAATTTTCGGACTTTTCAAAAATAATTTTATTATTATTGAATTTTCAGAAAGTGTTTATTTAATTTTATATCTTTTTAATATTGTTTAGATGCCCAAAATAACAATCCACTTTCTGTAAGCCTCCTTTTTTACGGTTAAAGGTTACAAACTTATTTAAAACTTGTATATGATTTTGCATTAACTATACATACAAATAAGGGAAGAATGCTCTACAACATATTTACAAGAATATTTGTGAGTTTTATCTACTTAATTAGATCTAAAAGTTTTTGGCGTTTTAGCCTTCATCTCCATACTGTTGCGTCTGCAAGGGTGGAGGCTTCGCTGTTTACGTGTGTGACCAATCTTTCCTTATGGGACTTGGCAATCTTATTTATTGCGGCAGCAACTGACTCGATAGCGAGATCTCGTTCAAGATCGGAGCTACGAACGTGCCAGGGAGCATTAGCAGCAGATTTTAGAACTTTGTTTTGGAATCTCTGAATTTGCTGGATATTGTTCGAACTGGAGCAGCCCCATAGCTGCGCACCGTAGGTCCATACCGGTTTTAGAACTTGCTTGTATAGTAATATTTTGTTGTGTATTGATAGGGATGATTGCTTACCCATAAGCCAATGCATATTTTTGTATTTCAATTCGAGCTCTTCTCTCTTTTTTTTGACATGTGCGCTCCATCTGAGCTTAGTGTCTAGCGTTATACCTAAATACTTTGCAGTATTTGAGTATGGAATTTGTACACCATTTATGTATATAGGGTGGTATTTAATTTTGTTGTAAGTAAAGTCAATGTGCACAGATTTTAAACTTGACATGAAAGAGTATGAAAGTTATTGGATAAAATTAATCAAAATATAATTAAGTTATAACAATAACTTTGCCTTGCACAAAAAAATTAATTTTTTTTTCCCAGTTTCTTAAATTTTGAATTGTATTATAATTTTTTTAAATATTTAATCCTCGTTTAAAGTTGAAGTGATTACTCTGCTTCAGAAATTGATTCTTTTACTTCAACTATTTTAGTCAGGAAGTGGAAATTTGTTGGCCCTTCACAAAAACAATTGTCAAAAATAAAGATTTTAAAATAAGAGGTTCCAGTCTATTTTTCTAAGAAACTGAAAAAAATATAACTTTGAAATAGAAATTTTTCAATGTTTGATTCACACTGTTTAAAAAGCAAATATGTTGAATATTTGGGAAATAAAGAAATTTGAAGAAAATATTTCAAGTACGTGAAAATCTTACAAACATGCAAAAGCACGCTTAAAAAGTGAAATATAGGAATGAAGGAATGAAGGAATAGTATATTTTTGGAAGTGTCACCAGAGTCCGTTCATTATTCTATTTTTCCACTCTTCACGTGGAGTGGAAGCACTGTACAATGGTTGACTTTACATAAAAGAATCTAATTGATTTGATTAGCTTCGATTTGTATAAATTTTTCAGCCGCACCCCATTGAAGATTTTTAGATTCGCCAATGTTCGTGAAATATGTACTTTCCCCTGCCTCAGATAATAAACTCCTTTTTTGAATTTTATCATCTTAAATGTAGGTATGTAGTAATCTTTTGAAAAGTGTTCAGCCAGAATATTCCTGTAATACCTCGAATTGAAGAAAACTGCGTGCTGCATGTAATCCGCTTAGCGAAAAGTACTCGGCATGTACTGTGGCATATCCTTTGAGTGCAGTTAATACTTTCTGCATTAAATGGGCTATATTCACAAATCCTCTTACACATTCACATTGAATATTTTCTCATATTTGGAAGCGGCTGTTACATCATTTAGGTTGTTTTAGCTTCTTTGCGGCTTCTGACGCAATTTCATACACTAAGATATTAACTGGCATGCCATATTTAGCGGATCAGTGGTGGTGCCACAACTCCTGAGCAATCTTCGGGTTATGGCTTTGTTGTGACCGTTTAATATTTCACACACTTTCGGCCTTACCGTTTTGACCTTTGAATTCCGCTCACACGACAAACTTTTCAGTCCGACAATCGGCGCGGCACGAAGGAAGGAGGTGGTCTCAATTCCACAAGGCGATTATGGCTTTGAAGCACCATTCAGGTTGGCGTTGGATCGCAACGTTTCACTACAGCAAAAACAAGACGCCACACTTCGTTTGCTTGCGAGGTATTTATACATATATCCTGCGGCTAAATCCTTCCTAAATTGTTCCGCGTTCAAACGTGCATCCTTGTAAACTTTCGCGAACTGTTGGCACAGATTACACTCTCTTGCAGCATCCGCCATAGCATCACTGGCTGCACATCACTCACTACTCACCACACGGCTACGGCGTCTGCGCTGAGTTCGGGTCTGAGTTAAAGCTTTCACTGGAAAGTATGCTCGCACTATTGCGGCCTTTACTCATTTATGTATGCGCCCCTATTGTTGTTGTTCTTTATCACATTGCAACCAAATCTGGTGTTGGCCATTTGAGAGTTGACTCTGGTTTCACACTTGACAATCAACGCAAAACGGTATATGTATACCACAAAAGAGCATTGGCAACGTCTCTTTTACTAGGCCCTGACCTTCGCTATTTGAATTCAAATATTGTGTGTGAGGTAGAAGCTAGAAAACAAATTATTAACAGCTCGTGAAATCGTTGCAGAGGGTAAAAACAGAGAATGTTAAAAGTAACATGTTTTAATACCCTATACCTTTTTTTTTTTTTTTTATAATGTCGGAATATGAAAAACCTACCAGCACGCAGACAAGTATTTGTCCATTGTACTGGTAAGCAAATTCCTTTTACTGAAATCTTCCTGAGCTTTTAGTAAAGCGGAGGATTTTCGATGGTGGCAAGGAACTTGGTTGGTAAATTCTCACCACGTCTGACTCCAGCAGCTGCAATCGCAACCTGGAAAAGGCGGGACACTCGCATAAGAAGTGGGTGGCAGTATCCTCGTCCTCCAGACAGCTCTCACAGAGGCTGTCGTCGGCAAGACCCGTCGCACTCAGGTGCACAGCAGGTATGACCGGTCAGGACGCCCACAAGAAGTCTACAGTCCTTACGGTTTAGAGACCTAAGAAAAGAAGACTTTCTTTTGTCGACGGTTGGAAGCAAGAGCTTCGTCTGTCAGCATCCAGATAGCCCGGCCCATCACCGTGTTGAGAACCAACCCAGTCTTTTATGGACGCTTTGACTATGGAAGAAGGCAGGCCTTGGGCAGGGCCCATAAAGTGGTCTTCAGAACCTGATCTTGCAAGTTCATCGGACACCTCATTTCCGGACACGCCGAAGTGGCCCGGTACCCAAAGGAGGGCAAGTGAGTTGTGAAAGCCTACGCTGTTAAGCTTGACTTTACACTCTTTGACTGTCTTGGAGGTGGTGATTGGGTTGAGCAAGACCATAAGTGCAGCCTGACTGTCACTACAGACGCAAATACTCTTGCCAGACCATCCACTCTCCCTGACGAAAGCCATGGCCTTTAGGATTGCAAAGACTTCCGCCTGAGAGACGGATGCATACTTTCCTAATGGTCAGTGAAGCCTTGTCATTTTTCTCTCCCATTTTGCCGATATTAGCCACAAGTGAGGATGAAACCACTTCGCTAAGCGTGGGTCCCCTCCTCTTTATAGCTTTCTCGTGGAAGGACCTTCATCAAGTGGTTGCACAGCGCGGTAAGTTCCGGCCTTGTCTGCCTCACCTCCCGCGCTCTGGTGACCCGCTCGAGTAGGGGCTCCATTCGCCGATTTTGGCTTTGGGGATAGGACAGCGACAAGTTCCTGCCTTTTCCACTTACTCAGCCTCGAACCTTGATTTTGGAAAGAGCCCGTCGGCTTCAGTCGGAGTGACTTCTGTCTCTTGCCAACATCCATGGCCGTGGTAGAGGTAGCCTCAGTGGTCTTTCCCAACTCCCTTGCCCGTCTTCTTAGCTTTCTGAGCCGAGATTTGGACAGGCCTGATCGGTTGACGGCTGGTGCCGCCTTGGTCCCAAGTTGGACGTCCGGCCGCAGACCAGCTTCATCCGGGATCACGGCCTCCGCCATCGGCTGATCAGTATGCGTAGTCTGCATTGCTGCTTTTCCGTCATCCAATTCAGTCGATTGCGATTTGGGGGTGGGAAGGTGGCTAGATAGCGACTGGCAGATTCGGAGGCAGCTAATTCGCTGCAATCTGAATCGCCAATCGCTACCTGGACTCTTTCGAAAAAGTCCGAAAGGAATTGGCTCGAGGAGCTATCCTCAGCCGTGTAAATCATGGAAGTTGAGGCCCCCAGAAGCCTTGCCTCAGCCGCGTTCAACGCGGGTGGATTGCCACATTCGTGGCTACCACCTGGGGTGGTCAAGTCCATAGGTTGACTTCCATGAAGAGGATTGCATTGTAACGAAGAGGCTTTCACAGTTTGCTATGGCCCCTTTAACCACGGAAGAGAACCGTGGCGTACCCCTATCCACCACCTGGGGACGCGCTCGATGGGCACCCAACAACATGAGTGTAGTAGGATATAGTAACCATGAAATATTTCCGGTAAAATGGCTAAAAGTTTTTAAATTACTCGTTTGAATGAATGATATTTCAATGTTGCAATACCAGAAGCGGATAGCGCACCCGACTCTTGATGAAGGATTTCTGATAAAAGGGATCCCAGATAAAACTATAGTACCCAAGATTCGACCTTACTTATGTTAATATTTTAAATCTCTTTTAAGCCTGCCTTTTAATTTTCCACAATATAATCAGTATATTTTATAACTTTGCGCGAAAATTGTAACGTATTAAAGGAGCTGTCCTAGGTATAGACATAAGTATATAGAAATGATCAGATTCACTTTATGTGTTGATTTGCGTTTGTCCGTCTGTCTGTCTGTCTATCTGGCTATCGGTGCGCACAGGAGAGAAAGAAAGAGTTGTGCGATTTGAACCAAATTTAGAACACCGTCAAGTCAACCTTACTTAATCGGCTGAAGGACTCGCTCACTATTGGCCTGTAAGTCCCACTACCTCGGATTTTTTCGGTAAAATGGCTATAATTTGTCTAATTACTGATGGAAAAGAATTATATTTGATATTCAAGTTAAGACGTCGGTCTTCTATGTCCCATGAAAAAATTTGCGTGGTCCGCCCACTATGTAGTCGGTAAATTAAATGCAGCCACAATTTCATTTCTTTCAGTGGATTATCGCCCCACTAGGTTACTTGGTGTAGGGTATTACTTTGTCGGTGAAACCCGACTGATGCTTCCTTACTTGTTTTAAGGAACCTTCTGATCTGGGATTTGGATAAACGAAGAATCACATACAGATTGATGAATATCCGTCGATTATTGAGTCGACAAAAAGCCTCATTTAGCGCTAGTAAATTGTTGTCACACCGGTAGGACAAAGGTACTAGAATTCGAAGTCGGTTAAAGAGTTTAAATTGTTGCTGAACTAAGAGCCATACAAATAGCGCTGCCTATAGCCAAGAGCTTTGCGGATCGTGTGAAGCATTCACTGCACGAAGAAGACAACAAAACACAAAGTCCTAGTGGATGTTTTTGTGTATACCTGGCAGAGTTGTGAAGAGTTCAATCAGATTTGATTTGAATCAGTGATTTTACCCTATTTGATTTAAAAACTGATTTTCCAATCAAGAATAGCCAATCGATTCATCTTTTTCTGATTCAAATCCCAATCGATTTGTGGCCTTTGATTTATAAATCAGCCCTCACAAATCAAAAGTGAAAATCTGATTTACCAATCACTTGATTTAAATCAGCAAATTTCCAAATCTGATTTACCAATCTTGATTTGATTTCAAATCAAGTCTTGAAATCAAGTGTGCAAAAGGATGACAGAGCAGTAATAAAATGTATACTTCGAAATAGTACCAAAAATATCAAAGATAAATTCGTTCCTTAAAAATAAGAATAATTACTTGAAATCGTGAACAAATCATATGTAAATACAAACAACTTAAAGTAATACATTTGTTTTATTGAACTGATAGTGAAATATGTAATTATTCGTTCATATTTCTTCACCGAAAATTGCAAGAAAAGAATTTATTTGGGAGGAAAAAAGCAACCCTGTTTCATATGACACTTCCATCAGTGATGTCAACGTTGTGAAATTCGTACCAGATTTTGTGCATTTTTAAAGCTGATACGTTTATGAAAATGTATTTATCGTCTAATATCTATTTTAGTGTCATTGTTTGTTTATTTTGAAGACACTATTATTAGTCCGTAACATTTTCGAAGCAGTTTGCGTTCTGTGAAATTAACCTGAGTGAATCGCATTACTTTTAGAGGTTTGGAACAAAAATAGGCATCACTGTCTCATATCCGTTCTTAGCACCCGCACAAAAGAGGTAAACTTTTGTGGAAACCAGTGCCGCCACAAAAGTGTAATGAATTTCTACTTGCTGTCCCAGGAAGCATAACATGTTAAGTATAATATACATATAATATGTAAAATATATATGTACATATGCATTAGTTAAAATTTGATGGTTTCAGCAAAAGAACAAAGTAATGTATTTACATATGTACATATACTCCTCCTAAAAATTGATATATTTTGAAATAAAAAAACATAAATTGTTGTTTTTTTCTTGTGCATTCTATTTTGTAGCATCTTATACCTGCTACTCAAATCCACAACTTTCTTTCAAATACAGAAAAATGCAGCTCTGTGTAGCTTACTTAATGTGGTGATTTGGCCAAAATTGATTTGAATCAGCCCAGCGGCCAATCGATTGGTGCTTTTTGATTTCAAATCAAAATCAACTTTTTTGATTTGTGATTTGAATCAGACAAGGGCAAATCACTGATTTGAGTTTTTTTGATTCAAATCAATATGATTGGTGGTGCCTGATTTGAAAATCAGAAATTTAAATCGATTGGTGGAGCTGATTTTTAAATCAAAAATTTAAATCAGTTGATTTGTAAATCGATTTTGATTTGAATCTTTTACAGGTCTGATACCTGGTGGCTTAGATTTCCATTGAACTGTTTTGTATATCTGAAGAAAAAAGAAAATATTATTTGCATTCGATTTATTCTGGAATATCCTTTTAGTTCACGTCGACTATTAATGCAATGTTTAACAAACTAGAGGCTTTTTAAAAAAATATCCTTAAAAATGTTAAATGAAATTTTACGTTTCTGTGTTCTAAGGGGGAGAGAGAGTTAAAAGTACACTCAGGGAAAAAACGTTCTAAATTCAAGAAAAACCGTACAAAATCAAGCCGAAACGTTAACGAAAGTCTGTTAAGCTCGAAAATTCTTAAACCAAGCGCGAAAATCTTAAATTGGTACTAAACTTGAATAAGCAGAAAATTCTTGTAATAAGATTGTTTTAAGTTAATTTTAAGAACATAAAATCTTGATTCAAGATGGCGCATTCTTAATATAAGATCGAAACAGACTCATTTTAAAACTGTTTCGTGATAGATTCAAGAACTAAAAATCTTGATTTAAAATTTCTTTGTACTTGCATTCCTAATTTCGAAATTCGAATATCGAAATTATGTTGCCCCCAAGGAAAAATTAAAGAAATATCAAATTATATTATTTTACAATTTTATTAATAAAAAAGGTTTATATATACTTATATACATTTTTAATATTGTTTTACTAAGTGTAATTGAATTTGTCTGTTCATACAAGCTTAAATCTTTTATATTTTAAATAACCTACAAACTTATTTCTTAAAATGGATTTTTGTTAAGTCCTCTTGAACTTCACTAGCATTAAACAAGCTTCTAGTGCTGTTGATATACCATTATTATTATTAATTATTAATGAATTATTAATCGAAAATACGTACAATTTTGGAATGTTTGGTTACAATTGTCTTGTTTGCATCTAAGTTTAAGAAATTTAGTCGTTATTAGATGGTCAACTTTAAAATGACAAATTAGAAGATTAGCTTCTGAGAATTCTTTTAAGCACCGAGAACAAATATACATACATTTTACGAATAGTTAGTTATTGTTTATAAAATTAAAAAAAACAGCATTGAGTAATGCGATTAATATATAATCCTGAGTGTCTGAAAAAGTATAAATAAGTACGACTGTACTTAATTTTAGATCGCGATTTTTCTCTTAGTGTACTGGCACATGACAGTCTGCGATAAGTCTTACCGCGAGATTTACTATAGTTTCGAATCGATTCTTTCTAGAATATAAGCCACGGTTCGGCAGAAAATATAACACAACATTTTTGGTCCAAGTGTAAAAATGCATGCCCTCAGAACAAACAACTTTATGACCCTCTTCCCTTTAAAGTGGTAATTGCGGGGCTCGTGCCGCTTTACGAGCAAAAAATAAATTTATGCAAATTATGCTGCCGGAAGCAGTGAACGCAAATTGTGAATAAATTAAAAACTTTCTTGCATTTGTGTAATCTTGTGTAAGTTGAGCACTTTAAGAGAAATCTGCATACAACTCATAAGAAATTTTTAAGCCAAAATATGTATCGCTTTAAATTGGTTAAGTAATTAAGGGCTACACCCAGGCGTGCACGTAGACGAATGTCGGGATGTCAGTCTCCCGTATACAGGGTTGAACCAGGAGACAATGTTGCGTAGCTTCCGACCACCACGAACCCACATCCCGTCCTACCCATCGCATTTCCTCGATGACGCTGATGAGGGTGATGTCAACCTTCATTTTACGAGAACTCCCGCCAGTTTGATAGAGGCGCCTTTCCTATTGAGGGACCGAATTTTCAAGAAGCCGCAGAATATATTGCTGGCAAAATGCGCAACATTTCTGAAATTTTACAGGAGAAGCAAAAACATTATAAGATTTCTTTTATTGTATGTATGTATGTACATAGATAAGGTTTTTTAGTAGCTATAAAACCGTCATTTTTGGTTTTAAGACTCTTATATCTTGTGAGGAGAATGTTTTAATATATAGCAATATGTACATTTAATTTAAGTTATTCACTAGTCACAGACGTTAGCAACTCAAGTGTGCAAGCTAAAAGCAGTTATTGCAATAAAAATAGTTCTCTAATTGTATCATGAGATTAAGCAGTGAATAACTCATGCCAATAGGAGCTACTACGGACTCAGTAGGCAACTGAGAAGTTTTTCGCTCTTGACCGACGAAATATATAAAGTGCATTAGTTCCTGATTCCACTGCTGGGATTTATAAGAAATGAATTCAGTTTTGAAACTGGTTTTGAAATTAACTTCATTCAGTCCGTGACAGCATTATCATAATCCGTGAAGAGAATATCAAGTATTTCCGATTGTTGAGTTAAGAAATGCGTCTCTAGCAAATAACAAAGAAGATAAGTTGGATTAATTTATTAAAAAGTGGAAACATAACAATCAGATATATACTCTATACCTTCCACCTTTGGCTAAGATTAATAAAATATTTCCGTCTGCAAATTCGCCATGTTAATAATAATAAATACTCAGTTGGCAATCATCTACCGTCGAGTACAGTCAGCTTTTCTGTGTGCGCTTTCGCGTTTTTGCTTATTGCACTTTTCTCTTTTTTTTCGATTGACTTCCACGTGTGCGGGCCATTGGATTGGTGGTGCTTACATCTATATAATTTCCCTTTAAAATGGCCTCCGATCCCGGAGGATCATCGAAGAATTATGTACTATGCAATTCTAGACGATCATCAGAAAAAAAGAAAATTGTGTATAAATAATACAAACAGAATCTACAAAAACAATACATGCCCAAAAATCGTCACAATAAAAAACACTAACAATGAGAAACCACTAAAATCTCTTAATATATTCCTAGTGGCGAAAGCTCTTGAGAGTATAACTACCGAAAAACCCAAAAAATATCGCTCACCAGGGAAGGAAACTTGTTGATTCTAACAAAAAATGATATCCAAACCAATAGCTTTTTAAAAGCTACCAAATTATCAAATTTGTGTAACATCACGGCTGAACTTCATCCCACTCTAAATATAGCTAAAGGTGTGGTATATTTCCACGTATTAGCTGATTTAAGTGACCCTTATATTCCTTCTCCGATGCAATGCAAAAATAGCTTCAGAATAGGAGATAAACAAAAGCAATGTAAAACTGAAAAGAAATGTGTAGTTTGTTCAAAACCTTCTCATGACCCAACCCTTTGTGGAAAAGTAGAATGAATTTGTGGTAGCACCGCGTACTAAATTCAATTTTTATTCTTGCAACCCTGTTTATTTATTCTAGATTCTTCTGAACCGCGAAACAACTTGTTCGCGTTTCTCTTGACATAGTTTTTATTCTCAATTCAATATTTGTAAAACCCACAAAGTTTCGTTTTTATAGTTTCGTCGCTATACATTAATTGTAACCAGCAACATCGATCAAATAACAGAGGTTGCCCCACCTACAAGAAACGATCAGAAATATTGAACCACAAAACAATTTTTAAATGCACATATCGCGAAGAAATCGAGGCTGTCAATCAGTCAGCAACAAACGACTTCATAAATAATAGCCCAACAGACACACTAGAAGAAGCAATAACATTTAAGAACAAGCAAAGCACACCACACTCCAAAAATATACCCAATTCTCAAAACAATAGCACACCAGAATCTCTCCCAATCTTAGGACTTTCTTCAAATAACAACAACAACATCAAATCAACTCTCACTGCTTCCAACCAAACTGTCACTTCTTCTAACTCAACCTCTTCAACTTATTCTGACACATCTCTCAGTCATTCCAATCTTTCTTTTTCTCTCTCCTCTCTTCCGTCTCTCTCACACAACAACAATGAACCCAAATCAAATCACATCAGATCACAAAAACAACCTATTAAAAGTAATAATTCTAGCTACGATAAAAATTGTCTCCTAACTCCACACAATCTGCAATCTCGTTAAAAAATAAAGAAACAACACTCGATTATGATATTCGCCCTAATGATGGTCAAATGGAAACTTAATTCTGCTATTAAGTTTATAAACATTTGTTATATAAGCTCATAATAGCAACCCATTAAGTATAGCTCATCTATGGTCCTTAAAATCCTTCAATGGAATTTAAATGGATACCATAATAACTTGAAGATCTCCAACTTCTTATTCATAACAAATCCCCAAACATCATCGCACTCCAAGAAACCCGAATAAAAAATGATCCCAACAATATAACCCACATTCCAAGAAATTTCTACCTTTATAACAAATGTAATTCATCAACTTCTGCCAACGGCAGCGTCGCGCTGCTAATCTCTAACAGTATTCAACATTCATCAATAAACTTAAATTCAAACTTTCAAGCAATTGCTGTAGAAATCCACGCAAATATTTCCTATATAATCATAAGTATATACCTCCCCCCAATCAGAGTTTTTCCGAAAACGATCTTTTCAACTTAATCCGCAACTTTAATAAACCGATTCTATTGCTAGGTGACTTCAACACATGGAGTCCGCTATGGGGAACCCAAAAATACAATAAAAGAGGCAGAATCACATCAAAGTTCATACAAAATAATAACCTACTACTATTAAACTCTAATGCACCCACCCACTTTTCAACCCATAAAACATTCACAAATATTGATCTCAGTATTTGCTCCTCCCCGCTATTCATATCTGCATCGTGGTCCATTGATAACTTTCTACATGGCAGTGACCATTTCCGCATAGACATAAAACTATTTGATATTCCCAAAAACATCACTCGTAATAAAAAAGTACGGTTTAAAACCGACCGCAGATTGGAACAAATTTCAAAGCCTAGCAAATACGTACGTCAAACTTGATGAAGGAAGCAGCAATATCAACAAAATAGTAGCTAGCTTTCAAAAGGCCCTACATAGTTCGTTGTGCTAACAAATCCATACCCAAAGCTAAGAATACTACTTATAAATAAAATTATATAAAAAAAAACTTTTTAAAAATAAGCTTTAATGTACTAAAAAGTAGAAAATAAATTGTTTCCAAGTCACCTGTATCTTACTATCCATAAAAGCTTGGGGCGCTCATGTGTTCAATATTTGTCAAACAGTTACCACAATATTTTATTTAAATAATTTTTTGTAAATAGATTCTAGTAATGAAAGATAAGTGTGAATATAGGTTTTGAGCGCACAAGCTTTTATTAATAGTAAGATACAGGTGACTTGGAAACAATTTATTTTCTACTTTTTAGTACATTAAATAAATTAAAGCTTATTTTTAAAAAGTTTTTTTTTATATAATTTTATTTTCTACTTTTTAGTCTTCCATAAATTCAA
This sequence comes from Neria commutata, assembly GCA_963457695.1. Lineage (NCBI taxonomy): Eukaryota > Metazoa > Arthropoda > Insecta > Diptera > Micropezidae > Neria > Neria commutata. Next base: position 19,076,831 of record OY735249.1, on the reverse strand, counting down.
TTTTAGAGCTCTGAAATTTTTCGCAAAAAGAATTTTAAACTTGCAGAGCAGTACACAATATTTAGGGTATTCACAGTGTTTCCTATCGTCATATGTCATATCCTCAATTTAACAAATAATACGGCAGTGATCGACCCTAATATTCGTGGCATATTTGTGACGCGGTGAGTTGTTGCTATTTTGCCAGCAGGGCGCGGCAAGTAAGTTCCTATCGTTTTTCATTGATGTGTGGTGTACCTATAATTATAAACTGAAGCCCAAGTGTGTAGTTGCTTGAAAAGTGCCACGCCCCTTGTCCTACGCCCATAAAATTTTACCAGTGGGACGAAGCATCCAAGAGGGGCCTGTATACGGAATTTCAATGCTGCACGACCTTTAGTTCCAAAGCTATTCTATATAAACGATTTTGTTTGTATGGGCGGTGCCACGCCCCCTTATCCAGTGTCCGCCTTATTTTCTCAGTAGAAGGATATGGATATGTAGTAAGTTCCTACCGAGTTTCATTGATGTGTGATGTATAGTTCTAAAGTTATACACAAATCTGGAGTTGATAAAAAAGTGCCACGCCCCTTATCATACGCCCATAAAATTTATTGATTCGTGTATTGGGCTCTAGATTAGGCATGTATGCAAAGTTTCAGATCTCTAAGTAGTCGGGAAGTGGGTGAAAAATTGATTACTAGATTTGACGACATACCGCTGACATACCGCGGACAGAAAGTGAAGTTAATATAAAGCTTATAATAAAATTATATAAAAAAAAACTTTTTAAAAATAAGCTTTAATTTATTTAATGTACTAAAAAGTAGAAAATAAATGGTTTTTAAGTCACCTGTATCTTACTATCCATAAAAGCTTGGGGCGCTCATGTGTTCAATATTTGTCAAACAGTTACCACAATATTTTATTTAAATAATTTTTTGCAAATAGATTCTAGTAATGAAAGATATTTTGAATATGGATATTGAGCGCACAAGCTTTTATTGATAGTAAGATACAGGTGACTTAAAAACCATTTATTTTCTACTTTTTAGTACATTAAATAAATTAAAGCTTATTTTTAAAAAGTTTTTTTTTATATAATTTTATTTTCTACTTTTTAGTCTTCCATAAATTCAATTTTAGAGCTCTGAAATTTTTCACAAAAAGAATTTAAAACTTGCAGAGCAGTACACAATATTTAGGGTATTCACAGTGTCTCCTATCGTCATATCCTCAATTTAACAAATAATACGGCTGTGATCGACCCTAATATTCGTGGCATATTTGTGACGCGGTGAGTTGTTGCTATTTTGCCAGCAGGGCGCGGCAAGTAAGTTCCTATCGTTTTTCATTGATGTGTGGTGTACCTATAATTATAAACTGAAGCCCAAGTGTGTAGTTGCTTGAAAAGTGCCACGCCCCTTGTCCTACGCCCATAAATTTTTCCAGTGGAACGACACATCCAAGAGGCGACTGCATACGAAATTTCAATGCTGCACGACCTTTAGTTCCAAAGCTATTCTATATAAACGATTTTGTTTGTATGGGCGGTGCCACGCCCCCTTATCCAGTGCCCGCCTTATTTTCTCAGTAGAAGGATATGGATATGTAGTAAGTTCCTACCGAGTTTCATTGATGTGTGATTTGTAGTTCCAAAGTTATACACACGCCCCTTATCCTACGCCCATAAAATTTTACCAGTGGGACGACACATCCAAGAGGCGACTGCATACGAAATTTCAATGCTGCACGACCTTTAGTTCCAAAGCTAATCGAGATCAAAAATTTTGTTTGTATGGGGGGTGCCACGCCCCCTTATCCTACGCCCATAAAATTTTACCAGTGGGACAACACATCCAAGAGGCGACTGCATACGAAATTTCAATACTGCACGACCTTTAGTTCCAAAGCTAATCGAGATCAAAAATTTTGTTTGTATGGGGTGTGACACGCCCCATTATCCAGTGCCCGTCTTATTTTCTCAGTAGAAGGATATGGATATGTAGTAAGTTCCTACCGAGTTTCATTGATGTGTGATTTTTAGTTCTAAAGTTATACACAAATCTGGAGTTGATAAAAAAGTGCCACGCCCCCTGTCCTACGCCCATAAAATTTTACCAGTGGGACGAAGCACCCAAGAGGTGCCTGTATACGGAATTTCAATGCTGCACGACCTTTAGTTCCAAAGCTATTCTATATAAACGATTTTGTTTGTATGGGCGGTGCCACGCCCCCTTATCCAGTGTCCGCCTTATTTTCTCAGTAGAAGGATATGGATATGTAGTAAGTTCCTACCGAGTTTCATTGATGTGTGATTTTTAGTTCTAAAGTTATACACAAATCTGGAGTTGATAAAAAAGTGCCACGCCCCTTATCCTACGCCCATAAAATTTTACCAGTGGGACAACACATCCAAGAGGCGACTGCATACGAAATTTCAATGCTGCACGACCTTTAGTTCCAAAGCTAATCGAGATCAAAAATTTTGTTTGTATGGGGTGTGCCACGCCCCCTCATCCTACGCCCATAAAATTTTACCAGTGGGACAACACATCCAAGAGGCGACTGCATACGAAATTTCAATGCTGCACGACCTTTAGTTCCAAAGCTAATCGAGATCAAAAATTTTGTTTGTATGGGGGGTGCCACGCCCCCTCATCCTACGCCCATAAAATTTTACCAGTGGGACAACACATCCAAGAGGCGACTGCATACGAAATTTCAATGCTGCACGACCTTTAGTTCCAAAGCTAATCGAGATCAAAAATTTTGTTTGTATGGGGGGTGCCACGCCCTTTCATCCTACGCCCATAAAATTTTACCAGTGGGACAATACATCCAAGAGGCGACTGCATACGAAATTTCAATGCTGCACGACATTTAGTTCCAAAGCTAATCGAGATCAAAAATTTTGTTTGTATGGGGGTGCCACGCCCCCTTATCCAGTGCTCCCCTTATTTTCTCAGTAGAAGGATATGGATATGTAGTAAGTTCCTACCGAGTTTCATTGATGTGTGATGTGTAGTTCTAAAGTTATACACAAATCTGGAGTTTATAAAAAAGTGCCACGCCCCTTATCCTACGCCCATAAAATTTATTGATTCATGCATTGTCATGGTGGTTACGCATGTATGCAAAGTTTCAGATCTCTAAGTAGTCGGGAAGTGGGTGAAAAATTGATTACTAGATTCCACTACATACCGGATGTGAAGTTAATATAAAGCTTATAAATAAAAACGTACTATTTGTTGGTGGAATAACAATTTGCATGAGCTACAGCAAGTAAAGCAACAAAAATGGATTTTCAAGAGATCAAAGGCAATCGATGACTTTCTCTCTTATAAAAATGTCAGTGGTAAGTTCAAGCGTGAAGTAAAAATAGCTAAGAGAAGTCAATTTGTTGAATTTACTAAAGATATTAGCCCTACCACACCCACAAAAATTCTTTGGGACAAGGTACGTGCTTAAGTGGCACACGCTCCTCAATTGCTATCAATATTCGCTGATGATGCTTTAGTCATGATTGGTGGAAAAAACATAAGCGACATTGCAATTAAGATGCAAAGTGACCTAGATAATCTTTATAATTGGTTATGCTTAAATAAACTGAAACTAAACATTAACAAATCTAAATATATGGAATATCCAGAAGGAAATTTGAGATCGGTGACATGCATGTGCTGAAAATCAACAATGAAGCAATGGAAAAAGTGGCAAAAATCAACAACACATTGCAATTTAATGAACATCTGGTTTACACCGTGGGCAAGATAGCAAAAAAGATATATTTCATACAAAGAGGATGCCAATACTTAAAAAGAAATTAAGTATATACTACTGGTCTACAAAGCATAGTGGAACCACATTTCATTTATTGCCCAACCATATTTTATACCCTACACCTATGGTAATAGGGTATAATAACTTTGTGCGAAAATTGTAATGCATTAAAGGAGCCGTCCTAGGTATAGACATAAGTATATTTCTATATAGAAATAAATATTTCTGTGTTGATTTCCGGTTTTCCGTCTGTCCGTCTGTCTGTTCGTCTGTCTGTCTGGATGTCTGTGAGCGCAGGAGAGAAAGAAGGAGTTGTCCGATTTGGACCAAATTTGGTACACAGTCGCAGTAAACCTTAACTTAGATTAAATTCCGAGATTAGCTAAATCGGCCGAAGGACACGCCCACAACGGACCAGTAAGTCCCACTACCTCGGAATTTTTCAAGTTAAATGGCTTAAATTTGTTTAATAACTCATTTAAAGGAATGGTATTTGAAATATAAGGTAAGGCGTGGGCTATCTACGCCATACAAAAAAATGGGCGTGGTCCGCCCACTATATAGACGGTAAGCGTAAAATCCTTATAACTTCCATAATTTATTATACACCAGTCCGTCCATATTTGGTCACTTCATTGCTGGTAAGAACATATTTTAACTATTCAAAAATGGGCGTGGTCCGCCCACTCAGTTACTTGGTGTAGGGTATTACTCTGTCGGTGAAACCCGAGTGATGCTTCCTTACTTGTTTATCATTTATCATGAAAGACAGCCAAATCAGCAGGTTGCAGAAATTGCAAAATCGAGCGATGGATTTTAAAACGGCGTTTTGATACCCCAATAAGGGAAATGTCAACAACCCTAAATTGGTTAAGCATTAAACAAAAAGTGTTCTATTATACAATGAAATTAATTAAAAACATTATAGACTGTAATCTCCCCAAATATCTAAAGTAAATATTAAATATGTTAATGATATACAATTAAAAAATACACGTACACAAAATGATTTTAGTTTGCCACTATTTAAAAGCGAGTCAGATAAAAATAATCTATATTACAAAGGTCTGAAATGCTACAATGAATTGCCAATGGAGATAAAAAGCAGTAAAAATGAGGCTTTCAAAAGAAAGTTGTTTGAATTTTGCAAGACAATTTCCATAACTTAAATGAATATGTTATGGATTTGAAAATTAATTTTTTTTTCAATTTGTAAAAAATTATATATTAAGAATATTTGTAAACTAGGCTCACGAAGCCGTAAGAATTAAATAAATAATCTTTATTCAAACACCAAATGGTGCTTGTGTTAATAATCCAATAAGCATAGCCAACACGTTTGCAAGAAGCTTGTCCGATTATTCAAAAAACACCAACTTTTCAAGTGAATTTAATTACATACATACCTAACCAGTGGAAAACTGCTATTGTAATCCCGATCAATAAACCAAATAAGCCGACAAATTTGATATCTGTCTATAGCCAATATCCTTAATTTCCTCCCTAAGCAAAGTCTTAGAAAAAATAATAGCCTGTAGGTTTTCTTTCAAAAAATCACGTGTCGGTCATATCAATTAATGCCGAAAAGGCTTTTGATCGTGTTGAAATTCACTCCATTATTGTCCAACTGGGGGAGTGGAAGCTGGGCCCAAAGATTATCAACTACATCAAAAGTTTTTAAGCCTCAGAAAATTTCAAGTTTGTTACCGATGCTTTCCTCGACCCGGTTTACGAAGTTCGGGTCTGAGGCGGCGCACCATGCCTTGGTAGCGAAATGGGCCCGGCATTTCTTCTTGGATTACGGCATTCGTGCGCAGCATGCGAAATGTGTTGGCAGTAGCATTACAACTACTGGGACCTGCTCCAGTCTCAGTAGAGGTGTGACTGCTGGCGACACACTGGCTTGTTAATTCCACGTGCCCGCCGGTGGTCATTAATTAATAGATTAACAGCCTTATCGTATAAATCCAAACGCCTTACTTCACTCTGCGTTCAAGAATTTGGTATTTTATAAAACGCATCACCTCACTCAGTGACTGTGCGCGTTTGTCTTACGTAGTTCCACACAAAAATCGGTATCGCATAAAGCGCCAATCAGTCACCGCGTATCGTATTTAATCGTATCGCAAACAAAACCTGTTTTGCCCGAGCTCTATACATGCGTTCGCCCATGACGTATTTATTAGCATCGTAACGCAGAAATTCTCATAGTAATAGGTCTCTCAGACATTTACGATACGATTATATACGATACGCGGTGACTGATTGGCGCTTTCAACGAAACGCTTCGTTTCCTCTCACATGAAGTGTCAAATCGTTCACTTGGGCTTGTGCTCGCTTTCGGTATAAATTTTTAGAAATTTCGAGTGAAAATTTTTTTGTGAAAAGAAAAAACAGTACCGCAGTTGCGGATCGAACTCACAACCTCTCGCCTGCTAGTCAAACGCTCTAACCACTAGGCTATGAAAGGTATGCAATGGAATCAGAAAATTTTTTGTGTTTTGTATTTGGTTGGAAAATTTAGAAAAATACAACTCGTTTTCGTAAGAACTTGACAGCTCAAGTGATGCCGTAAGACAACGAACGCAATTACGCAGTGATTAATAAATTGCCATTTTTTGATCCCGGCGTTGGTTTCGTGTTCACGTTGCGTTCGATCACGGGGATTTATACGATAAGGCTGTAAATGTAATTAATTGTTTAAACAATTTAAGACTGGAACCAAACACTAACTTCTTAATCAATATAGGGTAGGTTAGGTTGATCTGGCTGCCTAAAAAAGACCACGCATAGACCCTGTTGGGTCCTTAGCGAAACCAGTTAGGGTTCCGTTTTAGGAGTTTTAAAAGTAGTGATCTGTCCGAATTTGGATGCTTTTCACAAATTTCCAAAGAGGCTTAATACCTAGTTTCGAGATCTGTTCGAGCCCTGAAAAGAACGGCGCTCCTAATCAATATAACCAGAGCAACAACTTTATCGAAGATCGACTACGCATTAGTATTCTACAGGCACACATCACAAACAAATCTGAAGAAGATCAAATCCGTATTTCACTCCGCCGCCCGACTGTGGAAGATACAACAACTTCTGCGTGAACGGCAACCAAAAATATAAACTTCGCTTTCCACCATGGAACCTACCCTCATGCTATCAACCTCGAGCTACATAAGTGGAAAAAAATGCAATTCCAACGATGTTCAAAAGCGAATTTAAAGCTATAAAATGCAAGGTCAGAGATTGGAAACTGCTGTTCACAGACGGCTCAAAAACAGAGTCAGCGTCGTCCAAGAAATGCTACAATAATTAGAATAGCACATCTTCCAAATTAAGCATCTGCCTTCGCGGCGGAAGCGGAAGCTATACTCTGTGCACGCGAGCATGGACACAAATGCAAAATCAAAGCTTTAATATGCACGGACTCTCTGTATGTCATAACAGCTATACAAAACATCACCAGCACGGAGCCAACAATCAACAAGATAAGAGACATGTTAACTAACAATCACAACTTAAAAATTCTCTGGATTCCTAGTCCCGTTGGTATTGCGGGAAACGAAAAAGCAGATGAAACAGCAAACTGGCTACAAGATCACCACTGCTTACGCAACAATATTCCAACAAAAAGAATATCCAGATTACTCTATTATTGAAATCAATAGAAAAAACTTGGACAAATTACTCACACTTCTACCAATCCCTTAACCCCAATATTTTGTAAATTTTTAAAAGTAATCACAAATAATAATAATAAGTAATGCGACCCAAAGATCTGTTGTACTACCTTTCAAGGATCTACAAATCATTGCTCTTGATACAAATACCAGCATATGTTAGCGCTAAATGGTACCTAAGCAGAGAACGTAAATGAACTTTAAACTTTCAGTATTAAATTGTTCTGGAAAATGCAAGTCAAAAATTAATATCTTTTCCCGGCATAATACAAGCAAGGTTAGGCTGAAACTTTGTATTTAGTTCTAAATAAATTTGAGAACAGAGCCTGTAAAGAGTTCGCTGAGGGCCTCCATTAAGTTGCTACTAAAGACACCCTCGCGAACTTGACGTATGCACAACTCAAAGGTGAAAGTCTAACGAATTGGTGAAAGGAATGAAAGCAGTTGAGCAGAAAAGCAAACAAAGCCTAAAAGCAAATGTTTGTGGCTCTAATGGATGCGAAAATTGCGCATTACAAACATGAAAGTCCCATAACGCACGTTTCATATTTTAACGAAGGCACGTACATGTGTGCTGTATACATCTATGTACATGTGTGTACGTGTTAAGGACTCAATCTGGTTGGTGTGGGTTTTTACCTGCTCGCGTTTTTGTTAAAATCAGTTAATCATGTAATCGTGGAGTTCGTTTAGTAAAAAATATTTTAAATTTAAACTTCTTTTTGTGTATACAAAGTCGGGTCCTTCGAATGCGGTTATGCAGAGGGAAGGACGTGCTCTCTGGTATAAAGCGAAAGCTGGACGTCGCAATGCTGCAATCACAAAAGACAGCCGAAGCTACTCCTTAGCCCAACTCTCTAATCTACTCAACCAATCCTTCCCGCACTCCGAGGACGGCGCCGGACTCAGCACGCATATTTCCCAATCCTTGCGCTCTATCGCGTAGTCCTTGGTTTCTAACGTCCATTAGAGAGAAGTGAGAGACTCAGAGAGGCGCCTTTTCAGATGCAAGTAGCGGGATCATTAAAAGTGCGAACGTAAGGAGATCGAGATGTGCAGAGACAGGAATGACACCCAAAAATTCTACCAGAAGTTATTTAAGTATTTAAGCG